>CM072061.1:12793749-15193749 GCA_036785405.1 Coenonympha arcania | reverse complement strand
TGAAGTTCGGTGAATTCGCTTTTAGTCATCCGGTAGTAGTTAAAAAACTTTTCATCATCTAATTCATTAAAAAGTCTGAATTCTCCATATTCCTCTCTAAGCTGTATATGGTTTGATATCAAGTATCGACGTTTATATTTTTTTCTTAAAAGTAACGCGAGTATATCCAATTCTGCATCATCTTCGTCTGATGAACTATCGAGAGAGTCTAGCAAAAAAATACGAGTATCCATTTTAAGTTGGCCGACGACGAGACGACAGTAACTTAACTGTTCAAAAATATATATCTCACAGTGTAAAGGCCAATCGCGGGATGTAATATATATTTTGGGATGTAATATATATTATATCCCGTAGTGAAAATCCAGCTTAATTATATGATAATCGAAACACTGACGTTTGAAATCGTTAACTTTCGTTGTACCTAATTAAAATACTGGCTCTCGTATTTTTTTCTCGTTAGTTTATACCTCGTACCAATGTATTAAACTACTACATTTCAGTTTTTTGGTTTCCGTTTAGTTGCAATGCTGATGGACTGCTATCGAATTCCTTACGCTTATCTTTATGTAAATTCCAATGACGTGTTCATATTATGTTTGTAACTAAAGGAGGTTCGTAACAAGTCATTCTGATTAGTTTTTATACAGGGTTCATCTGTAATTCGATTTTTTTCGCAATATTTATAAATCATCAATGGGAATAACTTAAACATAAAAAATAGTTTATCGTAACTAACGGTATTTCAAAATCATGTAGGTATTTTCTATTAGGTATTAAACCGACGGTGGTTTTTGCTGCACTAGCTGAGACTTAGCTTATAAGACAATTGTATTGTTTATGTTATAATAAATAAAATATTAAAGTCTAGGACTAGTAGGGTGCTAAAATTAGTAGTTAAATATCATTTATATGGTATTTAAATTTAACATAGTTAATATAGGTACATATATGTTATGTAGTAATATGTTCTAGGAAAATTATAATACACAGTAATATGTTCTAGGAAAATATTTCATCATCCAACTCTTTTTCATCTTCGCAAACACTCACACTTCAAAAGTTCAAACAATCGATATCGGCGGTCGATGTGTTTACAAATACGTCACAGCTCTACGGCGAACGCTTTGTTATTGGCTGAAAATGTTTACATTTACGTTGCACGTCGCGTCTTCGTGAGACATCTGTTTACGTTTACTTTATAAAAGGAAGAAGGCACTAGGTAATTTTAATTTCACTATTTACGGAAGTGAATAAAATGGATCATGCTTTCGCTGCGAATTTTTTGCCCTTTCTAGAAACTCGGAAATAGATTAATAAATAACTAATTGCTGGGCCCATAAGCCCAGCAATGCATGCTTCAGGTATTAGCGCATCAGCATCTAATAATTATGTAGGTACCTAGGTAACTAATTATTTGACAGCGGCAAAAATTTTGTTCTTTGTAGGTAAACGGGTATAACGATGAATAAAAGCAATAATTAATCAATAGTAATGGTTTCAGGGTTATGTATAGGTACCTAAAGCTTTATAGGCATTATAAGTATTTGAACCGAGCAATATTATGTGTATCAAGTGGAACGATAAGGAGCAAGACAACAAACCTATTAAACAATTAGGTCATAACGTGGAAATGAGATTGTTTCCGTGTACTTAGAACTTACCTACAGTCTTGAACACTCACACAATATAGTTACGCACATTATTAGTTATTAGGTACCTCTAGAGTCTACAGTCTGCACTGTATCGACTAAATTAAGAAGACAGTAATAACTCTACTACTCTACTTATTAATTGGTTGACTTGCTTCTGTTGAGCTGGTGACGCAAATCAGTATGGAAACCATTATCACAGATGCCCATGCTACGTAGCGAAGTAGCACGTTAGCTAGTTTTTAACACTATTATGCTGCAACTAAAAAGTGTACGAAGTGTCTGCTAGTATTAATGAGCATGCTTATTTTGCATGCAAAATTTGCATGCTCTAGTAGCGCTTTTTATAAACATCATGTATATCTGTAGGTACATTTAAAGGCCAAAATAACATCAAAAACGAGTTCTAATAATAAACGATTAAAAGTAGTTATAAGTTGACCACAGATAGATCTATACTTATAATAAATCTGTAACAGGTCAAATTCTGTACATTTAAGATATTTTGAAAATTTTTTTTCGAGGGCACTCTAAAATCGGTTCTGAACCCAAAACTGTATTTTTTTTCATTTTTGTCTGTCTGTCTGTCTGTCTTTCTGTATCACGGCCGCGCATCACGCCGAAACTACTGAATGAATTCCAATGAAACTTGGTATGACTTGAGTTCATACTACGAGGAAGGACATAGGATACTTTTTATCCCGAAATTCAGCATGGTTCCCTTAGGAGAGGGGATAAAAGTTAAAACTGTTTCTTTGTAGCCAAACTCCTCAGAGACGGCTGGACCGATCGTTATGAAATTTTCAGGGAATGATCTCTGGGTGCGGGACCGGGTTTTTATCTATATTTGATGTCCCAAAATGCTGAAAGAACCTTGGCCCTGGCCGATTTAATTTTCCCATACAAAAACCAAGGGCGGTACCGGTGTACGGTGGAATCGAACGAATCGCACATCGAATGAAAGAGCGTAAAAAAATAATCGATCCGAGTCGAGGACTTATATGTGGAGACTTATAGGATTATCGAGTATTTTCGAAATAAAAATAAAATTAATAAATTGATTTAATGGCGTTGCTAAGTAAACATTTTATTGCTGTCACGTCAGCACCTCTGACAGGTTTGTTTCGAAATTTGTAGCCGGAGTATGATGCCCGACCTCTTTGGTCTATTTAATTTATTTGATATGCAAATAAAGAAAAAGAAAAAAAGAAAGAAGAAAGGGTTAACGGTGAAACAGATTGACAAATTAGGACCTGCTCCACCGTATATACAATCGTTAAAAAAATGGTCTGAAGAATTGATGACCCACGAGCTGGACGGCCGCATCAGCTTCGAGTACTGAGAATAACGTCGGAAATATTTGGGATTTCATACTCGGGGCCGTTGATCGAAAATCAGAATCAGGGCTTCGAAGCTTTCTGCGAGGTGGGTACCGAGGCTTCTTTCAGCTGAACATAAATGCAACCGACTAACGATTTAGCGCAATTGTTTGGAGTTGTTTAAAGCCGATTCACCAAACTTCTTACAGATATTTACTACTTACTGATAAAACTTGGTAAATCAGGGTTGGATTTACTTTCCTTTGGCAGGAGTTCGGAGGAGAAAGGTGTTGTATTTGGTAGAGGTTTGGTCCCTGATTATAACAATACTATTCGCATTACGAGGTAACGCACTGTTTTCGAGCTTTTCAAAAAAACAATTATTCAATCTATGTGGCGGTCAGTATAAATCGGGTGGTCTTTTTTCGAAGTTAGGATGATTTTTAGGAGATACAATAGGACGATATGGAACACCACACATATATTTTGTTGTACCGACAAAAAAAAATAGGCCAGAGAACTTTTTAAATATGTTATTTGTAGTATTACAGATTCAATTTTTGACACAAACCACTTAGGATGTAAAGCGAGCGAAGCGAGCTCGGGACTTGGGGCACCTCGACTTAACGGATAGGTGACCACCCAGAAATAGGAGCCCCGCGAAGCGGGGCCCGTCGACTGAGCCTTAAAAAGGGTAAGGGAAAGACTGAAGACTTAGGATGTAGAGCGAGCGAAGCGAGCTCGGGACTTGGGGCACTTCGACTCGGATAACGGATTGACGAAGAGGATGGCGGGGCCTGCAAGGCCCCACCATCCTTCTGAGTGGTTATTTTCTTTTATAACCACCCAGAAATAGCCGACCGAGCCTTAAAAAGGGTAAGGGAAAGACTGAAGGCTAAAAAAGAGTCTTAACCTCAAGATTTTAAAGCTCTGTCGACTGACCCTTAGGGGGTGTGAGCCGGGTAGATGGTGATGGATAAAGGGTTTTCGTAACTCCTTTACTTCTTCTTGAGGCTACAATTCCTATTCCAAAACATGTATTTCAGTATTTATAACAGCTAAATTGAATTCAAAACAAATAAAAAATTCTTAAAAACTACTACGTGTCGAAAGTTTTAGCTTGGGAGGGGGGAAAAAATCCCATTTTTTTCTTCCCACCCCTTCCCCTTTCGCTTCTCTCCGTGACGAAGCGACTCCATCATCGTCATTTTAATTATTTCATCTTTTTAAATTTGCTCAAGAATGGTGCAATACCTTTTCAGGGAGTGGTATCGGGGGTTAGGGGACACTTCCTCTCCCTCCCTTCCCCCTTCCCGTCCCGCTACTCCTGCCAAAGGATTCTAAATTTTTACCATGGAGTCTTCTTACATTCTCTCCTATCTGCTGTCAACGTGCAATACTCTTCCATACGATCCATCCATTTCTTTTTTGGTCTTCATCTAAGTACTTACTAAACAAACCTCTCTTATTCTGAGAGAAAACCCTAACCCAGCTATTGTGGGGTTGAGATGAAATTCAATTATATTTGATCCAGCGAGAGGCTTCGCCCGCGTTCAATTAAATGTTGACAGAAGTGAAAACCTCAGGTGCCATCTCGAAACAAAGTGAGGCAACGATAGATACACCATGACATAACTAAAATTCGGTAATGCGAGAAAAAATTACTTTCAAGAAGGTACCACATTAATTTTAGAGATGGCGCTAAAAGTAATATCGCGGCATGACTTGGCTATACGGTTTGACTTACACTGAGGGTTTGTATGTCTGTAATTTTTGAACTACAAAACTGATAAACTTTAAATATTTCAGAGACAATCTATGAAGTACCTCCTTTCAAACAAAAAAGAATGAATGAAATCTGACCGCGAGTTAATGAATTATAACTTAATACATACACATTTTGACTTTGATGTCGTCTTCCAGGGAAACCATGCTGAATTTCGGAATAAAAAGTATCCTATGTCCTACTTCGGTATATAAACTCACATCATGCCAAGTCTCATTTTAATCCATCCAGCGGATTAGCCGTGATGCATGGCCGTGAAATAGAGACAGACAGACAAACAGACAAAAATTAAACAAATTACAGTTTTGGCTTCAGTATCGACTAAAGAGTGCTCTGCAACAAAAAATTTCGAAATATCTTCAATGTACGGAACGTGACCCGTTACAGTTGTACCTATTAATAAATAAATAAAATTAATATTATTGTATTATTAATATTATGAGAAAAAAATAACAGGCAAAACGAAGTTTGCCGGGTCAGCTAGTACTTAATAAAACAATAATGAGCAATAAAACGAGCATATACGAGCACAATGGAATAGGAGGTCGTATTTTATCAGTGGTCAGTAAGGAGTTCATTAGTTTTAAATATAAGCAAGTCCTACATTATTAAACGTAATGAATAAGACGTCGGCCACTGAACCTTGCTGGGATTGATAAAGAACCAATACTAACCAAAGTATAGATAGTTAAATATATACATAATAATCATGATCTACCTATTTAGCAGCCAAGGACGTCTGTACAAAGATGTAGAACCTACGTGCTAAGTCTAAAAGTGGGAGTCTTTGTTTCTGGTTTGTGTAGGTACACACCACAAAAACTACTGTGGTATGATAGATGATCGGAAATAATATATTGGGTACCTGGCAGTTTTTATCTGTATTAGCTATTACGTAATTTTAATCGTTACGTTGCGATTTGCGATCGTAATGATAGTTAAGAAATTATTGATCACTAACTATCGTAGTAGCGTTCATTATCAAGTGTCAGACTTTTAAAAACATCTTAAGATATAAAACGCGTAAACGTGTAACCGGGACAATTTTTTTATCCGGCTCAAAGGACCAAAAAAAATACGAATATTATCATTAGGTATTAGCATTAGGTAGGTACAGGTCTTGTAAAACTAACCGATAGAAACAACATACTTAATACCTATTATGTAGTTTGATTCTGTCGTGATTCATGATAAACAGTAACGATCAATTTACTCAAGACGTCAATCATAGAAACACAGATTACGGATAATCTGTGCATAGAAATATTGCCGCTTAGTTACTTAAGAACTTCCTTAGTGTCAATTAGGTGATATAGACTGCCCTTTTAATAATATTACTGCTTCTAATGCTGTCATTTTTTTGCTCAAGAACAGAATTCTCCGTAGCTGAGTTATGATTCATATCAGTGCCACTTATGATACATCTCACGACTTAAATGGAAAAGCAAAGAATAGTTATTTCAAGTTTCAGCTTAAATGAAGTTGTACTTAGTATTGAAGTTCACATCGCTTGGTGCAAGTTAGTGTAAATAGTTTGAGTAGGTACTTTGATATAGTTTATGTCCAAATTCCTTATGATTTAATCATATGTACTGTTGTAGAGTAGCACCTTCGTAGCACCACCTATTTACGGTTATTGTATATATATAAATCATGAGTATTATACCTTCAGATGATAGTGTAGGTGATAGGACCACCTAAAAATCCAGTTGTCGAGCAAACTACAATTGTACAATTGAAAGAAGTCTTGGAATCACGTTTTCACGCGAAACTATATTCACAATACTATGTTTTATGAATATATTGGCTTGGTATTCAGGATTTCTTCAGAATCATGCTTTACCTAATAACAGTATGTTCACACTTGTTTAACTGCTTACTTAACATAAGTTTTTTGTACTCGCTTATATCTCAATAAGTGAAATTTTGGATTTCTTAAATAATAATATGTAAAGTCATTTATTTAGTGCTTCAAAAGGAGCTTTCAGCAAAAAAGAGAGGCTACACATCTTAATCCAATGCATGCACCTGTCCATTAATTAATAAAAATCCAGAAGCTCTCATAGGCAGATGTTATAAACCAAGGTTTGTTCGACTTGTACCTACCTAAAACGTACATTTTAGTTACTAATTTCATTTGTACGTCTACGTAAATAAATACATACTTAATAATAATTGAAATATTAATGTGCAACTAGTTTGGCCGCACCTGGTGAATAGTTGGCGACACCTGGCCCTGGACTGGTAGCAGCTTTTCATCATTAAATGCTTAATCACCTGTATTTTGTTTCATTAATAAGTATTCGGTGTTTTTGTTATAGCGTACATTTAGCGACAGTTGCTTTGGTTTATCCGGTCATTTCTGCTTACGTAGATAACTACTTAGGTAGGTACTTACTTAATTTTTTTTGTGAAATTCAGTGTTTATCATTATATCTACAAACAGTTGATATTTTTCACTTTAAAAGTTATCTTGCTACTACTGCTATTAATTATGTTTAAGTTATCTGGTACCCAGATATTTAAATAAGTACCTATGTAGAATAAGCTTATTTCCATGTTACGACTTACGAACGTAGCAATGCTCTATTATTCAAATAACACAGTATTCTTAAATCTAAACTATTATGTTATTACAAATAGCTAAAAATTTACACTTATGTCTTCGTAAATTGCCCTTTATAAGATCTTCACAGGTATTATTAATAACTATTAAATCTAAGCTGCTGCAACTTATGCTTTGAACCCCAACCTTAATAAGTTTACTAAATATTAATAAACCTCATTATCAACTTGTGCCACAAGTCTAGCCTATATCCGGCCAGCCATTTGTGATAAATGCTAATCCATATCTGCAGCCTACATGATTTTATCTCGTCGCCATCGGATCAACGGAGCCGGCCCGCCAAACATGGACAGGCGTGAGTCCATAAATTGTCGTTGTTACGTCTGGCTGAATGTATGTAATTGTTTTACTTTGTTTGACGTGTCAACAAATATTGAGTGTTGCACAGGAAATCAGGAATTATCCGCGGTTACCATACATGGACTGAACAATGTACAATATAACTATGTGTACTTAAGCGTAAGTAATTCTATTTTTTGCAACAAAAGAAATAGTACATCAAAAATTGTTACTCACTTAGAGGTAACCGTTAATTTAATCGTCATTCGACAGAAAGCGCGAAATCGCGAGCAAACGAGCGGGCAGGTCACGATTTTAAGTTTTAAGAGATCACCACCGCCCATTGACATTTGCCGCACCATCATCAGAGGAACTGCAAATGCATTGCCGGCTTTGTTTATCCGCCCCTTGAATAACCCCATGTTATACTTTTGAGGGTATAATTTATTTACCTCCATGAACTAATTTTATTCACTGCCCATGTTTGACTTCTCTATGTATTAGATCCAAGAGATGTTTTAAAATAATACAAGAGTCTTTGTACGACGTGGTTTAGCTTTTATGTCAAATACTCTGACGCGACGTTAAGTAGGTCTATCAAGAAAACTCAACCTTCTGACTCAGCCTTTCAAGTTCAGTGTGGAAGTTACGGAAAAACTTGTCGGCGCCATTTATAGCTTACCTATGTTTCGCGACCTACAGAATTACCGATAAATAATTATTAACTAGGTACCTGCATAAGCTGTTTAATTGCGTACCGACAGCATTAGTCGATGGGGAAATTATAGGGTTTTAATAGTTTGTGGTTTGCACTTCGTTTACTTTAAGAACGCAACTCGTGAATCGATATGACTTTATGAAGTTATAACTGACGGCCTACTATTATTAGACGAGTGTTATTAAATCACCCTTTTGTCGTCTAAAGACGAAAGGTCAAAAAGCTAAAGAATTACGTCTTGAGTGGGCTGCTACTGTGGCTGCTTCTTTTATAACGACACGGTTTTTTTCCTCAGATTCTATTTTTTTCATTATACATTCATTTCTTTTTACATCATAGATTTATAATTAAATACCTACTTAGATTGGAGTTTCGTAGAAACTTCAATAAGCTAAATGAAAAACAATATTTTATTTTCCTAGAATATTTTGGTTATAGTTCATGAGAAAACGTGACCACCTTTGGTCATTCTTCTTAGTCAATTATTCATTTTGTATTGTATTTTGTACCAAACATGTAATGTGGAGTTTTATTTTTCGAATAGAAACTGCTTTTTAAATTGAAAACTGTTGTACTTACCTTCACCTGTCTAAGCACGTGTACCTAGAATGCTAGAATATGATTTTATTTGTTTTTGAGAAGCTTTAATTGTAGCTCTACACTACGATGCAAACTTATAAAATTAGCAAATTCACAGTTTTCTTTAATAAGTTTATTTTAATATAAAAGAAAAGATCTAGGTGAACAAAGAATTCTGTTAAATACGTAAATAACCTAATCTAATCTATTCTATACTTTTCGACAACAATACTGTTACTGAATGCGCTAATATCTCTATATCTACAACCTTGTGACTGTGATAAGATACCTGCCTGGAATATTTTCCCCTTAGTCACTTACCTAAGTAGGTAAACATAAGAGGTTAAAAATACAGTATATGGAATCGAGCTAGTTTTCCTACACAACCAACAAATCGACAAAGAATTTATGACGCTGGAACATCCTAAAAAGCCTATAAATGACTCTACACAAAAGACTAATGAAATGTTATTACTTACAAAAATATGTGTGAATACTAGTGTTACGCTCTAGGTTGGAATTCTTACGTATATGTACATACTGTTATGTTATAGTCACTACAATTAAAGGTACAAGTAGCCAGATAAGTAGGTAAGAACTTTGTGATCTAATTCCCGGTTTGCCCCATCGGCATCCACCTAACTTTATTTATGTATATACTTTTACATAACCCTTAGGTAATACTTATAACTATTAAGGGTTATGTATAAGTATAACAAACAACTTGTATTTACCTTCAAAGCAAGGAACTTTGAAGTAATTTCAAGTTGTTTGTTACGAGTAAATCCTTTCCAAACTCAAATTCCAAATATTGGATTTGGTGTGGGTGCAACTGGTAACTGGTTTGAAATGAAGTTCAGTTCAAAAACATGCAACACTCAATATCGTGGTCCACAGATTAGGTTACGGACTTTAAAAAAGGAGGAGGTTCTCAGTTCGAGTGTACATTTTGTTACCTCAGAACTTTCGACTTGTTGAACCCATTTTGATGTTTCTTTTTTCAATTAAAAGCTGGTGCAATTTAATTTTGGTCTAGTTTTGACAGCGGCATTCCGCATTCATGAGGAAACCATAACTTGCATTAAAAGTATGTGTGCGTCACATGGACGATTATCGCAATTTTACGCCAACCGATTTCGATAATTCTTTGTTTATTGGAAACACTATTCAAGGGTATTCAAGGGACGAGAGTTCAAGTCTGTTTATTTTATATATTATAATATGCTGTCGTAAGCCTACAGTGTGTTATCAGCTTACAAAAATTGCGAAAAACCAAATAAAATTGGGATTTCGCGGGCAGACCTTTGCCCATAAAACTGGTAAATCATTTAGGAGAATGCGAATCGCGATAATTCGTCATAATTATGCTGCTGCTTAGTACACACGTTGTTTTAAGCGAATTTAATGTTTCGGGAAACTTGGTGCAGTGTGAAGTGAAGTAATCGACAAATCAGAACACGTACGTGGGACGTGGTCACCCTTCGAAATGCGAAGTGAGGTACGAAAAACCAAATAGAACATCGCGTGCAGACCTATAATTTAGCGAAATGCAAATCATATTATTTTGCTGTTTAGTACAGCCATAGTTTAAAGTGAATGAAATGTTCCGAGAACCGGTGCAGTGTGAAGTGAAGTGATCGACAAACCAGCGCACGTGCGTGGGACGTGGTCACACTTCGAAGTGCGAAGTGAAATACCTCGCGCGAAGGTGCCTAGTTCCTACAGCAGTCCCTTGGTTCATCGTTATTCACCACGCATTGGAGGATCAGCCATTGACCACATAACAATAGACTCTAAACAGAGTTAGCAGCGATCATTTCGCAAACTGATGAAAATACCTACTACGGCGAACTCTCAAGCACGCAGGTTTTGTCCCGAAATTTATGTTTTTTTCACCGGTGAGCAAGTAATTAGTTTCTACAAACGCACGAACCTCCGAAATATCAGATGTTCGTCCCGGGATTGAAACCGCCACGGACCACCCCCTGACGAGTGGCAGAGGTCGGAACTCGGAACCAAAGATCTTTTACTGCTTTCGATACTACTTATCACGCTTGGTGCAGTTGAGTCGACAAAAATTGAAGCGGCACTCGAATAGTGCCGACAGATATGGCAAACGGAGGTGACACACCTCTGTTTGCCATCTCAGAGGTTACAATAAATAAAATATAGCAAGTGTCGTGAGTTCAACGTTTTTTCCATCTCATACAAAGGTGTCGGTTACGGTAACTCCGACGTAAAAACTACCTAACGTAGTTAATTATCCAAAGAAGTTTTGAATTCAATAGAGTTAGTTGTCTAGGGAGACCAAGGTCCAAGGGATAAAGTGATTGTGGAGTCCCTGCGAGACTTGAACAATATCGCAAACGCTCCTTGTATGGACACGGAGGATTCTTTGGAAAACCGAGTTATGATTGTGATATTCGAACCGTATGCTTGTGGCAAAATCAATAAAACAAATATTCAAGAGGTATTTGTTTACGATGTCAAGTTATAAACAACTGTGCTAACAATTGTTTTTAATTTAATGGTATGTTCGGCGGTTTCATGAAATGATCAAAATTAAGACAGGACCAAGACGAAACACAAAAGTATCATGAAAGAATCGGCCACATCATGAAAATAATATGACCAATTCTAAGATCTAGCCACGACACATTGACTGACACTTCTCCCAGGCAAAAATTTGCAGGCCCTGGCTGTACTAAGCGCGGCATAGAGTGCCTCGCTATGGCAATACTTACGTGGGAATTACGAAGCACTTGACGGCCACAACTTACGACTTTACTTTCTACCTTTCTTGTAACTTTTAGTTTTTTTTTTCAAGATAAATTTTCATCTGTGTTGCAGTGGTTCTTCAGTTTTGCACCTCACGAACCAAGCTCTAGAATGAGCACTAGATGCACAAGTAATAGTGGTAGGAATCATGCAAGGGTTCCAACTTCCAAGAAAAACAGACATGAAAACGAACGGCTCAGCGAAATTAAAACTCCACAATAGCTTAGTGTCGTGACCTGCTCTACTCTGTGTTTTAGCTCTCAAGTCTAAAGCAAGGCTGGTTGGCAGGGCATTGCTATTTTTGTGTTCTAGCTTTCAAGATTGTACAATGTACATTGTAGGTACATGCTTTCCGAATCGTAAGCACCGCATGTCGCCTAACTTAGCTAAGTACCTACTTACTTCTTTTTGTACCCTATACATATACATATATCTATCTTGGATGGTACTTTTTAGATTTCCATACTAAAATGGTAAAAATGGAACATTTAAGGTGCGTTTTCATCCATCCGTCCGTCTGTCTGTCTGTCCGTCACAGTCGATTGTTTCAGAAACTATTAATTTGGCGTAGTTGTGGGTAATAGTGAACTAATGGCAAAAAATTGTATTTTTTTTAAAGATGAATAACCGAGGTCGATATTTCAATGTGTGATACCTTCCTTAGTTGGGGGTATCAAATGAAAGGCTATAGGTACCTGTACATTCTTAAACGGAATTTAATTTATTAAAACGCTATAAAAACTGTACTATACAGGTAGAGGTAGGCATACTTAATTTCGTTGTGAAAATATTCTTTTACGGGACAGAGATTACAATGAATAAATGAATTGAACAAGCTTTATAATCGGTAAATTGTGCCAAAGGTAAGTCGAGAAGTGAGATAAACAGCTTCCACGAATCTCTGTGAGGATCGAAATCGTGACCTCAATGATTTGACATGATTCAAAAGGACCCGGTCACCGGACGTTCGGCAGACGAACGTTTTTGACCTTATTATAATATTATGTGGACGAAAGGAGTTGAATTCCTTAACGGTTCTCTGGAAGCTTAATTGAAAACCCGAGGGCTTTTTGACTTACATGAGACCCTCATTATGCTGAAACTTTGAAATGCGGGTTAGGTATTTAGTAGGTACCTAATATTTTGTTCTTTTTTCTTCAGATATTGCAAATCAATAACCTTTTATATCGTGATTCATACCGTGTTCATACCTCATTGAATAAAAAGGTTTTGGTTTTTCTGCGATTTATCCTTTTCCTATGGTAAGGTAGGTTAGGCATAGGTACATAATAGGTATATTTATATTAGGTATACGTAATAATGCTTGCATATGAAAGCTAATGTTGCAGAAAAACCTAAATTAAAAATAATACATTTAAGGCTGTGGGAAAGAAATAACAAAAACTAGTTTACTAATGCAAAAGCTATTAAGTTTCCTATTGCCAGACACGATTTGGCAACACAAGTAAGTAATCTGTATTAATTTAGATATAAGTAACTACTATTATACTTAAATACGTAATGCAGGAAGCACTCGAGTTTTCAAATAACATACGTTGAGCAATGTTGGATAATAATATTACGATAATACTAATTGTGCATGACTCGAGAGCGCTGTGTTGACAGACCTCCGACGTGGACTGGCGACATTAACGGCGATTTTTAGTGACCTGCAGACAGCAGTTTAAAAACTATAAATAAATTAGTACCTGGACAAACCAAAGGTGCATCTAATAGCTCAATACTTCCAAGCACACTGCACAGAAACAAAACTGTAGTGGACTCTCTGTCTCAGAAAAGGTTTACACCACAGCAGCTACAGCAGTATTGGGACAGTGATTCCGAAGAATCTTTCAGTCCGAATTTCTTGAAATTTTCATCGAAGTGAATTTTCATGTTAAAATAGGTCCTTGAAACTAGTAACTAAACCTTTTTCTACTCAAACCCTAGTTAACGATATTTCGATTTTAAAAAAATCGCTGTGAAGCAAACGATTGAATAAAATTTTCTTGATAGAAAGTTCTTCCAAAACCTCCATTTTTATAATTTTATCGGAAATTTTTAAAAATTTTAAATGTTGTTATGTAAGTACTTGTTATAATTCCACTGAGAAGGCAATGCTGTGACAATACCCTCTAGGCTCTATCTACATAAAAGGAAAAGGAGCTTGCGAACTCGTTATTTTTTTCAACTCATTTACTTACCGATTAACTTTATTTAACCTTACACCTTCCGCGCTCTTTATCACCGTAAGCAACGTGTTTATTTTTCCGATTGTTCAATAAACTGCACATTTTATTGACTGAGGAAGTGAATAATACATCGCCTGTTTTTTAGGTTCTTTCCATTTCGTACATTTCCATGAGTATTAAAACTTAAAATTTCTTTTGTGTGACAGGCATGTGACAGGACATATTGTGTTGCCACCTTTTTTGCGCAGATAATTTATTAGCATGTGATATGCGCATTGCATTGTACGATGTACCTATGCACCTAGATGTTTCCTTTTTTATCAGCCAATAGGAAATGTATTTTTGTCTGTTATTGTTTGCAATAAATACCAAAAGGAAATGCCCTCACGTCCTTCTGGTACCTAATTACTATCTTTGATGAATTTTGTGAAAATATGATAATAATCTTTTTAGGGAGCCGTGCAAAAAATTATCAAGTTTTTGCTTAAATCTATGTCGAATTTCGAGCTATGAGTTGACTATTATATTTTGTTGACCGTCTATTTTATTGATTATTGAAGAAGTCTATTTTAAAAACAAGTAGGACTTGCGCAGGAGAAGTGGGCTAAGGATGTGACAGTATGGTGTCCAAGACAACACAAAAGAAAGACAGGGAGACAGCGTAGGAGATGGGAAGACGGCATCATCAGAATAGCCGGCGCCACATCGTCCTCGGTGACTGACTCCCACTTGGTGATGATACCGTCTAAGGTGTTATGGCTTTTCATTCTTGATTTAGGTGATGTATTATATTTATAGGTGTATGTGTTTGTGTATGGAACCCTGGGCGTGCGACGTATTCGCGCTTGACTGGTTTAAAAATGAAGGTTTCCTAATTCCTTTTCTTTTATGTGGAGATTAAAATTAAAATTGCATATGTAATTCTTTTCCATTTGAACTTCAAGACATACTTACTTAAAAAAGTTTGTCCCGAATATTTTTATTCATAGCATTTTGAATTTTAAGCTGTATTGTCTAGTTTTGTAACAAGAAAACTTAATTACAACCTGCTTTAGCGGAGTTAAATGCCTTATCACGACTGTCTGGAGTTAATGGAACCCCCGCGGGTTATGGCAACTAAAACCTTGTTTTTATGTATGTAAAGTTTACTTTACTTGAGCAAATAGTGGTTTTGTGAGAGGCGTTTGGGGTCATTCTCCCGTCGCGCCCCCGGGTGGGAACTGCCCGGGTCTCTCCAGGTACACATTTTATTATTCATTGAAAGTGAAACATAATTCCAAAGTCGGAGCATAAAGGGACGAAATTATCTTCTTGGATGAATTTTATTAAAATACTTAGGTATTAAGGTTTTCACTAATAATTCATTAAGGACCGATTTTTCAATCGCCAGATAAACTATCTGAGGAATTGAAACATATGCCATACAAAAGCTGTCAAAACGTCATATTTACATTTTATTCCTTAGTTAACGTTTATCTGGCTATTGAACAATCGGAAAAATTAAATCGGAAAAATGAAATTAAAACAATCTAAAAAAAATATGTTTTTTTAGACGCTTTAAGACAACTTTTAAGAAAAGGAATATTTCTTAAAAATTAAAACGATCGAGCATAGTTCCTCATTGTATCTGCAACATTTCTAAAACTTATGAAAATCGGACTACATTTACGGGTAGAAAAACGTTATTGCTTTTTGTATGAAAACCTATAGTTAGACGGATGATATTGCGGGCAACAGCCAGTTATATTATTATGCTGCGGCCTCACTTGTACGAGATCTTTCACGCACGCGAAGTCATACAGCTTCATACATTGCAGAATATAAACGGTGTAAATATGAGCGCATGCGAACCGGTTGTAAAACAAAAGGCAGGATGCTCCGTCGCACTACTGCACTCCGCGTGTCCGGACTCCACGCACTAAGGTCTAGTGTACATTACTTATTGTATACGTGCGTTTATTTTGGCTGCTATAGTCTGCGCAATACCTCGCGGAGTCCAACCGACCCATAAGTACCCAACCCATCCATGTGTTCAACGTCGAATTAAGCCGCGGTCCGAGTCTCACGGAAGACGCCCTTAGGAAGACGTTATCCCCGATGTTCTCGAGCGACCCCTAGCGGCCTTCTTACACCTCTGGCAGAGCTTCATGCTTGCCCAAACCACCGACGACACTGTTACGGCCAATAGGGTCACGCAGTAAACACATTCCAAAATTAGAGAACCTCGCGGTGCAATAGGGGAAAGAACGGTTTTTATATCACCCTTGGCAAGTGAAACTCTTGCGTATACGCTGCACATATCTCAGCTAGAATAGTGGTTGCTATATCTATTATCCAGGGTTTAAGTGAAAGGACGCGGGTTTTGATGCCATGGTCAGGTGACTAATGGTACACAACACGATGCGGTTTTTAGTGACTCCAAAAATATTTTTTTATTTTATGCCACACATAAGTACATGCGTCTCTGAAAATATGTCTCAATATGGCTTATTGAAATAAAAACCTATAACTTCCGGTTGTAATTTCATGGTTCAAATTTCCTATAAGTTTTTACACTTACAGATGCATATATATACTTATTAAAAGAGCCAAAAATGCGATTGAAATTTAGCGTTTGATTTGACATCAAAGCTAGACGATTTACCCAATCAAGATGCCTGAGATAAACTGTGCCTAAATAAATTCGCACGGCGATATTTTATAGTGTGTGCCTTTCTTTACCTCAGGAACATCGTGTTTTTATTATAGGTACACCTCTATGTACAGCACATTATTGCGCGTAAACGAGTGCTAAGGATCTGTGCTCATGATTGCCAGCAAGCAATGGACGAGTGATGGTTTAATATAATGCAACGTTCGCAGTCCCGGTTTGAACGGAAATAGGGCGTATCGCTACCTCATCCATTATACGGACTATGCTTGTAAAAAAGGCAACTTTAAATGGCACTAGTCAGTAAACTATCTATAGCACGGTCGCGAACCACGAAGAATTTTGTACATTGACCTCTTTGTCTACTGACAGTGGTCACAAACATTTTTCTGTTAATGTGGTTTAGATGAAATACTTGAAGAGAAAAAAAAGTTTTGCATGGAATTCGAAAAATCAATATTAATAACAAGGAATCATAGACAATAAAAAGAACTCAAAGCAAAGATTAAATATAACAGCCGCAGCCACACATTTCCAAAAAAAAATAGAAAACGAAAGGAAATCATTGTAATAAATTTATATTCAATTTAATTTACGTATTTATAGTAGTTAGAAAGTAGAATAATTACATTACTGTTATTTTTTACAATAACTTTGTAGCAAAAACTTTTTTTCTTGAAAACCTCCTTCATAGATTTGGATCCATCATGCAGGGGGAAATCAAAAAGCTCTGGTGCGGAAAAGAATAACTTTGCGCACGCTAAAAATACCCGGAAATATCATCTTTTCGAGCAAATGTATTAAAAACTAACAAACAAAACAATATAACAAAAACAAAAACAAACTTTACGTTCGCAGGTAAAAGGTTTAAAATCTCTGAGGACGGCGGTCATGGCATCTGTGCGAGCGTGACGCATTATTTTGACGCGGGAGTGACAGAGACAGGTAGTTACAGGTCGATGTACGGAATTCTTCGTGGTTAGCGACCGTGCTATACTAAGAAAACTAGATTTTATTTGGTTACTAGGTTATATTTGGAGCCTTCTCAAGAAAATAGTAGTTTATATTAAAAATCAAACGCGTCCAGCGTTTTTTTCACCCCAGGCGCATATTTTAAACACAATTTATAGCGTTGACTTTGTCCAGTAATTTCAGCCCAGTAATTTCATTACTTAGGTATTTGGTATCATGATCAATTTAATTGTCTGCCTGTATCTGTAATAAAGGACCGTCGATAGAGGGACACAAATAATCCTTTAAGACTTTTGATATTTCCTTTGGGATGGGAAACTGTGACTACCGTACAGTTGTTTTCCTAGTCATTTAAAAAATAATATCTGGGTGACCGAGCTTTGCTCGGTTGCCAATAGATGGCAGCAGGGTTAATATTTTTTTTGGTAAATTCGACATTTTCTAAAAGTGACTCCTAGCTACATCGATTTATCGCCCCCAAAACCCCCTGTATACTAAATTTCATGAAAATCGTTCGAGCCGTTTCCGAGATTCAGATTATATAGAAATATATATATATACATATATACATATATACAAGAATTGCTCGTTTAAAGGTATAGGATACTTTGTATGGTTTAGGTACAACCACCGACCACGTGACTTCAATTACGAAGTTCAGTTATTCGTTCCAAAAACTACGTTGAAGCAGTCAGTGACTTAAGGGTCAACGTGACTTATATCGCTGCGGGAACGAGACAGTTGTGATCACGTACATGCCTAACTAACCGCTAATTAGACATGAGACCTTTTGGGCTCCCTAATCGCTGACAGCTGAGACAAGATGGCGTCAGCTGTTCTAATTTGCGACAACTTCCCCAATTTTTTTATGAATTATTATCTAAAGGAAGGGATAAAAATTAAATAACATGCTGCAGGTCAGCAGGCTTAACACACCTTTGAGCACATTAAGAAAAATTGGAGACATACCTATAGGTTTCCTTACTTTTGTATTTCATCGTCAAACAAACTGTTTTTAGATTGTTCATTTAAATTTTAAAAAGTATGATTTGCGGACGCCTGTTAAAGGCATAGTAAAACCATCAAAGCTATACCTATGCAGAATTTATATGCAGAGCATATAAATTCATGTCTAAAATATAACGGTTTTTCATGTTCTGAATATTCCTTCATCATTAGGTAAGTACTTACTCGTTAAATTTAAAGGTCAAACATGAAAAATATAAATTGTTGAAACCCGAAACCCGTTTGGTAACACAAAAAATATCCTTTTACGAAAATTACATTCACAGAAAACCGCACTGAATAACTCAGTAATGATATTAGGTAACTCAACACAGCAGCTGATGAAAGGTTTCACAATTTGCGGTCGGCGAGATTCTCTTTTGTTGTACCTATAGGTAGGTACAATGTTTGAGGAAAGGTGACCTGATTTTATCTTGTAAAAGCGAAAAATAAGAGCAAAATGCGGAGAAAAAAAAAGCTATTTTTCTGTTTCCACTAACGTAGGAGACTGCTGGAGTAATTATTCATTTGCTAATTGTCTATTTATTACAGTGTTTCTTCACCACACTAATACAAAATTTTGAATATGCATAATTAGGTCTGAGAATTAGGTATCAAATAATTATGTCGTAACTACCTATTGAGTTTATGGATTTGAACCGAGAGACGATATTTTATTATCGTGCTGAGGTCCTTTAATCCTTTATATTATATAATTCGGTTCGACATTATTTACCTTAGCAACCTAGTAGGTTTCTGGTAAAAATCTATTTAGCCCTAGCCTAGAGGTTGTTTATCAAACTTTGTACTCATACTCGTGTGTAATCAAATCTAAGAATCCACCATTGTTTTCAAATTGCAAGCAAAGAATGGTTCAATACGAGTAACTTCGGTGCAAAAAGTCCATGCCGCTGTTCCGTTGATCGCAAGCGGCTGAACGATGATAATTCGTTACCGTTAATTAATTAAGTATTTACTAATTACCGCCAGTCACGTTACCGCATTAATTAATTAAGATGTTGTATTGCTGACTGATGATTGTCCGACGCGACGCGTTAATTAGATCTACTGAGTACTTACTGTCTGCAATCACCAGTTTGTTAATAAAATAAAATTTATATTATCATGATGTAGGTAGTCGGTCTGATGCAGTCGAACTAAGTTACGACTTAGATCCTTGAATCAAAATTCTCTCAATTCTCATTCGACCTTACAACATCCTTATCAGATGTAGATGATAACCTTATCTAAGAAATGTGATGTAACGTCGTTTATTTGCACTTTTAATTCCATTTTGATAACGAGACGTCGAACTCCTTCTGAGAATTGAATACAGGAAAGTAGAGATGTATAAACTCCTAAGTTTTGATGAAGCTAATTGGTTGTGTTTGTTTGTTTCAGTTGTGGTTGACGTTGATGATCGGCCGGTGTGCGTGGAAATCTGTGATACTGCGGGGCAGGTAAATGTCACTGTCACACTAATTATTATTATAAAGGTGAAAGTTTGTACAGTTGCCGACAGGTAACTTGGCACAAGTTGTTAGATGCGCAGAAGATGCATTTGGTTCTCTTTGGTTACCTCCCGTTCGGTACGTACGTACGCCCAAACGCTCCATTGCTTGGTCTGTTGACTGCACGTTGATAGTTACCACTCTCGCACTTCTTTGCGCGCAAACATCCTCCACCTCGCCAAAACCTATAGCCAAGTTACATACAGGCAACTGTTACATGTGTTTGTGTATGTTTGAAAAAGGTTCTAAACTCCCATAAGTGCGTGTCTACACATGTCTTGACACAGGTAAAGACTGCGTGAATGCACATCACCTGCTTCCTCCATCTGCCGTGAACTCAGTCGTTGGTTCGTGAACTGTGAATGGCGCATTGTCAATTGTGTTCCCATGAATCCCATCACACGAGCACGTGCACCATTGTTGCTTCTTCCCGATCGAACGCTGAATCCCGCATTTTTTACCATTTGTGATGACAAACATTATGTTTCTCACAGTTTCTCTACATACCTGCGTGCTTTACAAATGCACTATTCTGATAATCCTTAGGTAGGTACATAACTTTTTCCATCGATTTCCATAGGTGGGTACCTATTCGTTCATTACCGTACCATTGGTAGTTAATGTAGTAAATCTCAAGTTTTATTCCTGAGAATTTACTCCCGAGATACTGATAAATCAGATTTTGTGTAAAAGGAAAGAGGCTACTAAAACAATAATTTTTTTTTCATTCTTTTTTTGGAAACATACCCAGAAAAACATTACAGTTTCCCAATCCCATGGTTACTACCCTAGCATTAGTGCAAAATAGAATTTCATGCGGACAGAGTCGCGGGAAAAAGCCAGTGATATAAAATAAAAAAAATAGATACTTAGTATACTTAGCAAGGAAGTTAGTTTTACAACCTGCGATGAATGTAGAATATGTTTTAACAACGGACACTCTGAACTTAGCAAAAGCTGCAAGTTAGTGGCAAATGCCGACTGCCTACTTTTGTAATAGGCAATAAAAAACTCTGCGGTTATGACACAAATACTTTGTACCTAATACATGTTTGCAGTTACATACAAACAATGAATTTTAGTTTCTATTTAAATAAATAATATAAGTAATGTGGCAATTTATAAAGATCACGTAGGTACAACAAGGCAATTTAAATAATTATTCTTTGCTTTCTAATTACGAAAGTTTAATTACTTCAATATGAATCGTAAAGCAATGATTAATTAATACTTAAGTAATTTGTAGAAAATGCCTAATCTCCGTTCCTTTGAAGCACCTAAATAATTTTAATTTTGATCTGCTTTTACCTATCGGTAATGTCCAATTAAAATTTACTTACTTACTTACTTAATAGTAAGTTACCGAATATTACTTATGTAATTATTATTTACCAACGTTTTGTTATTAAACCGTTGTTGTTCGAAATTATCTAACGAATTCGAATTAGTCGTTACATGCCATAGGAATCATACTTAATCCTAAAGATTGTTGGTTGTTTCATCATAATATAATATCTTCGGTCTGAGAACTGGCTTAGTTATGTTCTTCCACAACGTTGCATGTCGCACCTATCAACGTATTCGTAAGTGTAAGAAGGACGAAAATAAATCAATGTATCCGCATATTTCCCCAGGACTCGATGTCGGAGCTCCGCGCGCTGTGCTACCCGGGCACGGACGTGCTCATGCTGTGCTTCTCTGTGGTGCGGCCCGAGACCTTCCGCTCCGTGGCCGAGCGCTGGACGCGCGCCGTCGCCGCCGTGGACGCGCCGCTGGTGCTCGTGGGCACCCAGAGCGACCTGGCGTTCGATGGCCGAGTCATACAGGCTTTAAGAGTAAGTTAACTTGAGAGTTTCATTTCATCAAGCCAAACCAGCTATGACATTCTCGTAACTTTTTCACACACTCAGTGATGTGAAACAAGAAAAAGAAAATATTAAAAAGGTGATGGCATTTACGTACATAAGCAGACGATATTGAATTCAAAACATTTTTTGCGAATAATTTAAATTAATTTTAATACAATTGACATAGAGCGTAAAATTGAATGTAGTTCAAAACGCCATATTGTCGACAGTTCTGAGATTGAAATTACTTACGCGCGTCAAAGTTGAGCATTGTATTTCCTATGATGAAATACATTCAATTTTACATTCAAGCTAAATAGGTGTAAAGTTCATTTTTTCAATGTTAACCTTTACCACCTTTTAGGAAGCAGAGATGTTTGATCGAACCACTATTAAAGTATTAACCCTGCTACCAATGCTTCATATAACATAGTCTCAATAATATAGGTAACACCGCTGATGCAGCGAGGAAGCTAAAATTATGTCCCCTCTACCACTGACACATTAAATAAAGCAAGTTCTTATCTGAATCAGAAACATAAATTAAACGTTGGATTTATGAGTTACGAAGAGCTTGACAATGCGGGCGAAATGCTCAAAATACGTTAACAAGTCAGCCAACTTTTTGCTGTCCCCGTTTCGCGCTGCATTCATTGTTTTCAAATTAACACTGTTTTATAATGTTTGCATGTATACATATAGATGTTGTCAGCGGCATCAACCGCTTTTATACAAATGTCTTTCCCAAGTAAAAAGCTGTACCTATACCTACCTACTAATTTTAACCCCATGAGAAAGTGAGCCATGTCTGTCGTTCAGCGATTGAGCTGGCATAGAGTAAAAAATAAACAGATATAGCTATATCCAATGTTAGTGTTTCTGAAATGTATTCAATGGGATTTGGATAGGAATCCATTTTATTGACCTTGGACTGAGAGACCAGAAAATTTTGCCAGTAACAAATAAATTAATCATCCAATGTGATGTTTATTGGAGTCTGCAATGAATCGAAGAATCGAATCGAATGAATCGAAGTTTGTTATCATACCCTCATATTTTGGTACAAACTCCTTTAAGATTGAATTGATGCTGATATTTTTATTTTTTCCAGTCCCGTGGCGAACACGCAGTGACAGAGACGGAGGCGCGGGCTTTGGCGGCGAAAATAAACGCAGTGTATGTGGAAACATCCGCGAAAACGAGGAAACAGCTGAAGGACGCTTTCGACGCCGCCATCTTGGCGGGGCTGCCAGTCATTTCGAGCAAACGACCCTTTTGGAAGAAATTGTTGTGTATAAATTAGCATTAAAATAAATGTCTTTAATATAAATTATAAAGGAAGTTGACCAACAGTGTATAAAGTTACTGACTGTTATAAATAATAATAAATATATAATGTGTAGGTATAAAATATGATGTCAAATTGATAAACTGTAGTTAACTGAAATAAAATAATTTTCATTTACCAATTAAATAATGTTAGGTAGAAAAAAAATGATTAGTTTCAATAATCATTTTATGTTTCGTTTATACCTAAAAATGCGACGTTACATCAAGACTATTGGAATAAATGTAATTTAACACAACCATAGTGATTAATCAATAAAAAATTGTCATCAGATATTCCAAAGCCTAGTTTAAAATACTTTGATGGGGTGAAGACTGTGTGAATGCTATGTACCTATGTGCCTTAGTATAGGAGCAACTTTAAATGCGAGACCGTACGGAACAATAGGTATGCAAAAGAGTATATTGAATGAAACCAATGATTTGGAGTCAACTTAATGAAACATTCTATACATTAAAATGTGGCCTACTAGAGATTGTGTGCCAAAGGCATCTACTTCTTAAGAAAAAAAAATAAACATAATTAAATAAAAATGGGATCATTATAATATTGTTATAAATTCTGTGCCTTTATCCAATTGCATTTTTATTTTAATAAAATTGTCTTAGAGGCTCCACGTTTATGCAAATAGCACACCCTAATTCAATTATTATAATGTAATATGGTTAAATATTTTAATAAATAGACACGTATATTAATATCTATTTAATTAATTGTACAGTACCTCTAAGTTTAATAAAATTATTGTTAGCCGTTACTGAATTAAAATGTTTCAAATGTTATGTTGTAAATATTAAGCAGGAATGTATGTTAATGTTGTTTTATACTCAACACGAACTGATAATTATATTTTATTACGATTTTTCTTCGTTTTTATTTCAGATCTACCTTCCATACCTTTCCATACTCTGTCCATTGTCCATTCGTTTATTTTATTTTTGACATATTAAGAGACAGACATTGGACAGACAGAGAAACGTAAAGTGGCATGAAAGTGGCCCTCTCTGGTCTCTCGCTATTGCTATATCTGTCTCACGTGTCAAAAAGAAAATTAACCTGAGAAATTAACGAATGAACAGAGTGCCTACTTGCATGTTTAAATTCGAATGGACATCTGTCAAAGCCTTCTAAGATAGGTTGAATATTGCAAATAGAAAAGTAGGTGAATAAAAAAGTTGACGTGCACGGAGAATCACATTGAAACTAGTAAAATAGGTTACTGGGTGATAGTCCTTGTAAAAGTAGCTCAAAGTACATTCGCAGAAGAGAAGAGGCGAAAATTTTAAAATCAATCAATTTCGTTAGATTTTTTTTAGATCAAAAATATAGGTAGTTGGTGGAAAATATTTTTCAATTCATGGCAGTACTAATGGCTATTCAATTATCTGTCACTGTCAGTAATCAAGTAGGAAGTATCTAAACTTTCCGCCATCGGGAAGTAAGTTAAAAACGCTTTTACATTGACCATAGTTAAGATCATGCTTATCGCCATATTAGGTTGTTTTTAAGGTATTGTAAGCGCTTCAATGTAGTGTTGGTTTGTAGGTGTGATTCAGGGCCACTCAGGGCATGGTTAACCCATGGTTAATTTTAGAAGAGGCTACATGATTAATTTAATCTGTTTACATACCTCTTGCGGTAAGTTAGCAACTTCCGGGTATAAAATTCTTTGTCTGTCAAATCATGGCCGGCGCTGTTAAACGTCAATGTCAAAAGAAAAGGCGCCCAACTTATGTTTATTTACAATTAAAAAAAATACTCTAAAATTTTACGGAATAAAGGTATTCGTTTCTTCAAAATGTCCGAAGAAGAAAATTACACAGAACTGGATATATCCGCCGTCGTGGAGGACTCGGATCAATACCTCGCAAATGATTACCAATCAACTGAAATTGGTGAATCGGAGTTGTCTTCGGTCCAAGATTCAGAAGTCATCCATTCAGAAGAACAAGTTCCAAAGTTAGTTGCACAGAGTGTGGGTAAACCTGAGGTCATAAGAAGTACTAGACTCCCCTTGGCGAGGATAAAAAGTATCATGAAAATGGATCCAGACGTCAGTTTGGTGAATGCTGAAGCAGTTTTCTTAGTTACGAAAGCCACAGTAAGTAGTCATCAATTTTAATGTTCTTTGCAGGTTTTATCTACCAGCGCTTTGTAATACTCTTTTGACATGGTTGATAAGATGGATAGAAAAGGAAGAAATCAGATAGATCGTCTAATGCCAGTCAACAACAACTATTAGTAATTGAACCTGTATTTATTATTATCAGTATGTTTTGTTGGTTATCTTCTGGCCTGACCAGGCAGTCGCACGTTCTATCCCTGTGGTGGGACATGCAACAAAGAAAGTGTGGGTAGAATTGTTTTTGGTGTTTCATGCGGGTGGTGTTCCTGCATATTGGACCATACAGATTCTTTTCACATCATGGATTATAGCAAACCAATAAATCTGTCCTTTAATATGTCAGTTTTGCAATTTTTGATTAACTTTAATTTCCAGGAACTCTTCCTGGAGATGATTGCCAAAGAAACATACACATTCACAGCTCAACAAAAGAGGAAGACCATCGCTAAGAAAGATCTAGATATTGTCATCAACAAGGTGGACTGCCTTTGCTTCTTAGAGGGTGCTATGGATTTTTGAGCATGTAATTTTAAATAAGTTTAAAAAAACAGAACCCTTTCTCTGTCCTAAGGGATTCAATACATTATACTTGGAGCATTACAAATGTTGAGAAACTGAGTCCACTGAATCATTACCTTGTAGCAAGAGGGCCGAGGAGTTAGGAAGTTTTTGCATGTTGAGGCAATATAATAGTTTTTCCCCATTATGGGTAACATACCCTATAAGCATAAGGATGGATGGAAAATGGAGATAATGTCCACTTAAGATGAAATGAACTTACAAGTACTATGGTGATTTTTCACCTACTACTAACTCAAAAAAGTAAATGATCAAACTTATTAAAAATACTGAATACAGAGTCCTCGCCTTGCTGTGTGACGGGCACTTAGCCAGTTATAATTGAAACTTTGAAAGTAAAAATAAAATACCACAGATAGTAATGAATAAAACATCTTTATTTATAAATTATTATACAACTTAACATTTATGTACATACATAACAATAGTTAGGTAATAATTAATAATACAAAATTGTGATTTTTTTAAAATAAATAATTTACCTTTGGTTTGAAAATTATAAGTTATCTCATGTTTTATTTGCAATATAAAAGCACCTACATGTATCACAAACTTAAAACAGAGTCTAGCTATACTATACTGCAATTTATGTACGCCGAACAAAAACGACTACAATTTACGAATTAAAAAGTCTTAGGGAAAATGGGCAGTCCACTACAGGGCTAATTTTTCATTAAATCAACCATTTAAAAAAAAGAAGGATTTAACCTGGTAAACTTTTTGACGTAACATCTTTCCTTTTAGCTGCTGCCCTGCTGGATATTTTTGTTAGGGACTTAGGAGTTATTTCAGAAAAGGAATGAAAATGTGTAACTGTAAACCGGGGAAACTATTAAATTGATTTGACCAATGAAGGTGTATTTAGCGTAAGGTTGGTACCACAACGTTCTGTCTGCCATTACCAATGACGAAAAACGCTACGCTTAGAGGACGGGAAATAAGTATGTGACGTATGTTGAAGCTAAAAATTTCTCAAAAATGGTGTCGCGCGTCGTTACCGCCCGTACATTTACATACACAGCTGACTGCACATAGCGCTCACAATTGCTTACATTAGCGCCATTTTGCAGTTTTGACAAATTAAAAATGATGCTTCAGGGCGGAGCCTAAAAATACATGCGTGACGTCACTAAGTGCTGATCCTTTATATGTTTAATTAATCAGTGGTAACAGGAAACTGGGTAAGCTATTAAATTTGATTTGACCAATGAGCGCGCGGTGTATTTTGCGTAAGGTTGGTACCACGACGTTCTGTCTGCCATTACACAACATGATAATATGCTACTTTAAGGCCTTGTTCAGTGCAACGCGGACGACCTACGCGGACGTCCGCGACGGACGGTAAAATGTATGAAACCCCGCAGTGCGTTCAGTGCAACGCGGTACTGTCCGCGTCGCGGAGAGCTATCCGCGCGCGGTTGAAATTGCTCCGCGCCGCTCCTCATATCCGCGGGCGGACGGACCAAATTCAAAGTTTTATCCATGACACTGTACCACTCTCGATCACGATCCGCATCGCACTGAACGACGAATTCATCCGCGACGGATGCATAACTTGCAGGGCTAGACAATGTCACTAGAGCGTTTGGCGTTAACGCTAGTCGCTAGTCGACAAAAATGTATGGACAAAACAAATGACTGTAGAAAAACCACGACATTAATTAACTAAACACGCCGTGTTTGATACTGTCGGCTGTCAATTGTCAAGCGAAGTACGCTAAAGTTATCTACAAGGTCTGCGAGAACGCCAGCGGGCGTTGAAGTTAGCGTAGTTAATTATTCAAACACAGCGTGTTTAGTTAATTATTGTCGTGGTTTTTCTACAGTCATTTGTTTTGTCCATACATTTTTGTCGACTAGCGACTAGCGTTAACGCCAAACGCTCTAGTGACATTGTCTAGCCCTGCTGGTCCGCGTGCGGACAGTCCGCGTTGCACTGAATAGGGCCTATGACTTGTTCTTTTACTGTAGTGGTGCCTGTGTTGTGGTACTCAGATGAGTGTGGTGGTGTAGAGGGCTAGGAGCAGCGCCAGCAGGTGCGGTGTGTGCAGCGCCGCGCCGCTGGTGTAGCTCACGACGCCGGTCCGCAGCAGCAGCGCGCAGTGCCCGGACACCGGCACGCTCGTCTTATTGAGGGTGGATCTGGAAAATAAAAATAAACCTTATCACGAATTCCGGAAAAAAATGATTAACTTTAGACCGGTCAAGTTAGACATAAAATTAGTGGTCAAATAACTATAATTCCGACAGAGCCAAATCTTCGTAGAGACCTTAGGTTTACCACAAGGAATAATGTGTCAAAAGTCCCCATCAATCCTATGTGTGCAACAAAAGTTATTCGGGGTCAAACGTCAAAATTTGAGGTGTTTTGGATTTTTCTCGAAAACGGTAAGTTTTCTCAAAAATAACTTCAGGCCAAAGTTGTAGATCTTAAAATGATCTACAAAAATGGTCCTCATGATTTTTTTCCTAAGAGTTAACATTCCTGAGATATCGCGATTCTAAGAGTCACATTATACATGATATGCACATATAAGCCACATATACACATAATCAGGCAATTACAATTGTAGTTGGTGAAGATTCTGATTTCTTAGTAGGTACTACTTACTGCAAGGACTCCAATGGATAAAATAATTTATTTTCTGAAACTTTCTAACTTTAACCGTTTACGCAGCGTACGTAACGGAATTTTCCCGTTTTTGCAACATTTTTTATTGATGCTCCTATTCTATTGGTCGTAGCGTGATGTTATATAGCCCATAGCCTTTCTCAATAAATGGACTATCCAACACAAAAATAATTTTTAATTAGGACCCGTAATTTCTAAAAAAAAAAACACGTTGATCCGCTCCTTCTTTTCAGCGTGATGGGGATTGACCTTAATTACTTATGAACTTATTTTTCTCTAGGTCCACTTTGTCAAATGTAAATCTGAGCAGGCTTTGTCATATATTACAATTTAGTACTTGACAGCAATCTCTTGAAATGAAGATGCACACGAAGATGTTGTAGTAGGTACAAACTCGGAAGGGGTAAAGAGCCCCGTTGATTCTCCAGCACTTGCCGGTATGTTACCTATGCATTTGCAGGTAGCATGGATACCAGCCTTGATCGAAGCCTCCCACCAGATCAGAACAGTTTAGAAATTATAAAATCGTAAATTAATTCCAAGCGCCAAAAGCGTCAGGAAGTCGTCGATAGTTTATGGATAAATGGTAGGTACTCACTACTCGAATCTACAGTATGACCTCATCTGAGGGTTTTAGCTTAAGTCTCAAAAATATCGGAAAGTCGAAAGTTCAACGGCTAAATACTTAACATACGAGTAGAATGCATCATAACCATTGATTAAGTAAACGTATTATAAAGGATCATCACTTAGTGACGTCACGCATGTATTTTTAGGCTCCGCCCTTTCAATGTCATTTTTAATTTGTCAAAACTAAAACGGCGCAAATGTAAGTGACTGACAGCGGTACCGAAATGTACAGACGATAAGGACTTGCGACGCCATTTTTGTGAAATTTATGGCTTCAACATACGTCACATATTTTCCATCCTCTTAGCGTAGCGTTTTTCGTCGTTGATTATAATTTATAGCTACTAACCCTTTGTCAAGCTCGCAGTTGACGCCAGAAGCAACGACTTCCAAGTCTTCCGGCAGCAGCTTCAGAGAGGTCAGGTCTATGGTCTCTCTTTCCGCTGCCAAGTTCACGACACCCAGCATGCCTGCTTCGCCGGGCAGTAACCTGCACATTAATGACTTGGAGAGTGCGCTCAGGAACTCCATAATCTTGTAAGTACCTATCTCCTTATCTATAATAAGTATACCTAATATATACTTATTATAGATAAGGAGATACAAGAATACAAGGTAAAATAGTACCTAATACCTTTCTATAATAAACCACAAGACACCTAGAAAAGTGGCATTTTGTATTAGGTTGATATCCAGCGAACTCGCACGAAAAGTTTTTCTCTCACGTTCTTTAATGTACCGCTAATTAAGTTGTGGACCATCCTTCCAGCTTTGTGTTCCCAGTCAAATCCTCATCTCAACATTGCTATCCATCAGGCATGATTGTAGCCAAGCACACTCCCAGGCATATCAATAATAATAAAAAAACCGGAATTTTACGCATGCAGAACCTATTAATATATTACATTTATATAAATATAAAACATTACCTGGTAACGACCAAAAGCGACTCAGACAACGCTCTGGTGTCCAGATCCCCCTCCTGCACCGCCGGCGTCTTCCTGTTGGTTACTACGTCCTTATAGAACTGAAAAGTATCACCATTTTTAAACGACTTCTATAAAAGAGTAGTTCTCCTTTAGTCAAACACGATTCCTCTTACAATTAAGGCAATCATTCTTAATAGGATGGAGAAGGGTAATATTTCGATCAATATATTTTAATAATAAATATTCCCTCGAGTAGATCGAAACCAATCCAAGCTTCGAAACCAATCCAAGATCGAATCGAGCTTGGATCTTTACCTTACAAAAACTTTCGCTTGGCTGTTGGAACAAGGGCCGCATAAAGCTGCAGTTAAAGTAAGCACTGTTAAAAATATTATTGAATTGTAATAAAAATAAATGAGAGAAACTTCAATATTCTCTGCAAGTATACTGGACCTCCTAAGAGAAGTGTATGCGCACAGGAATTTCTTCCGCCTCGTTGCAGTCGGCACTTGCCTGTGGTGTCCCGGAACTTGTGGTTATTAGGTTTGTTCAAGCGACAATAACCCGTCAGTGGCCTTGGCCATGTTCCTAGATTCTTCCCGCCCAGCGCCTACGTGCTATATGGCTTACCTGGTAAAGAATGACTCCTCAGCAGCCATTTGCACCGCAAAGTTGAGAGTGGGGAAGCTGGCAGCCAGATCTAGTTGTCGGTGGTGTTTGTTGGAGGAGCTCGCATTGACTTTGGCGTCCTACTGGTAGGACGTGCGTGCGTGAGCGCGGAAGTTGAGGCAATACTTTACTTAATGTACTTAATGGTAGTTGCGCCTCACGTGGTAATGACTCTTCTGGGCAGCCATCTGCACCGCCAAGTTCAGCGTGGTGTAGTTGTCGGCGACGGGCAGCCACGTGGCGCCGCTGGTGTTGGAGAAGCCCGCGTGCGCGGAGGCGTCCCACTGGTAGGGCGTGCGCGCTGTAATGTACTAATGGTAGTTGCGCCTCACGTGGTAATGACTCTTCTGGGCAGCCATCTGCACCGCCAAGTTCAGCGTGGTGTAGTTGTCGGCGACGGGCAGCCACGTGGCGCCGCTGGTGTTGGAGAAGCCCGCGTGCGCGGAGGCGTCCCACTGGTAGGGCGTGCGCGCTGTAATGTACTAATGGTAGTTGCGCCTCACGTGGTAATGACTCTTCTGGGCAGCCATCTGCACCGCCAAGTTCAGCGTGGTGTAGTTGTCGGCGACGGGCAGCCACGTGGCGCCGCTGGTGTTGGAGAAGCCCGCGTGCGCGGAGGCGTCCCACTGGTAGGGCGTGCGCGCTGTAATGTACTAATGGTAGTTGCGCCTCACGTGGTAATGACTCTTCTGGGCAGCCATCTGCACCGCCAAGTTCAGCGTGGTGTAGTTGTCGGCGACGGGCAGCCACGTGGCGCCGCTGGTGTTGGAGAAGCCCGCGTGCGCGGAGGCGTCCCACTGGTAGGGCGTGCGCGCTGTAATGTACTAATGGTAGTTGCGCCTCACGTGGTAATGACTCTTCTGGGCAGCCATCTGCACCGCCAAGTTCAGCGTGGTGTAGTTGTCGGCGACGGGCAGCCACGTGGCGCCGCTGGTGTTGGAGAAGCCCGCGTGCGCGGAGGCGTCCCACTGGTAGGGCGTGCGCGCTGTAATGTACTAATGGTAGTTGCGCCTCACGTGGTAATGACTCTTCTGGGCAGCCATCTGCACCGCCAAGTTCAGCGTGGTGTAGTTGTCGGCGACGGGCAGCCACGTGGCGCCGCTGGTGTTGGAGAAGCCCGCGTGCGCGGAGGCGTCCCACTGGTAGGGCGTGCGCGCTGTAATGTACTAATGGTAGTTGCGCCTCACGTGGTAATGACTCTTCTGGGCAGCCATCTGCACCGCCAAGTTCAGCGTGGTGTAGTTGTCGGCGACGGGCAGCCACGTGGCGCCGCTGGTGTTGGAGAAGCCCGCGTGCGCGGAGGCGTCCCACTGGTAGGGCGTGCGCGCTGTAATGTACTAATGGTAGTTGCGCCTCACGTGGTAATGACTCTTCTGGGCAGCCATCTGCACCGCCAAGTTCAGCGTGGTGTAGTTGTCGGCGACGGGCAGCCACGTGGCGCCGCTGGTGTTGGAGAAGCCCGCGTGCGCGGAGGCGTCCCACTGGTAGGGCGTGCGCGCTGTAATGTACTAATGGTAGTTGCGCCTCACGTGGTAATGACTCTTCTGGGCAGCCATCTGCACCGCCAAGTTCAGCGTGGTGTAGTTGTCGGCGACGGGCAGCCACGTGGCGCCGCTGGTGTTGGAGAAGCCCGCGTGCGCGGAGGCGTCCCACTGGTAGGGCGTGCGCGCTGTAATGTACTAATGGTAGTTGCGCCTCACGTGGTAATGACTCTTCTGGGCAGCCATCTGCACCGCCAAGTTCAGCGTGGTGTAGTTGTCGGCGACGGGCAGCCACGTGGCGCCGCTGGTGTTGGAGAAGCCCGCGTGCGCGGAGGCGTCCCACTGGTAGGGCGTGCGCGCTGTAATGTACTAATGGTAGTTGCGCCTCACGTGGTAATGACTCTTCTGGGCAGCCATCTGCACCGCCAAGTTCAGCGTGGTGTAGTTGTCGGCGACGGGCAGCCACGTGGCGCCGCTGGTGTTGGAGAAGCCCGCGTGCGCGGAGGCGTCCCACTGGTAGGGCGTGCGCGCTGTAATGTACTAATGGTAGTTGCGCCTCACGTGGTAATGACTCTTCTGGGCAGCCATCTGCACCGCCAAGTTCAGCGTGGTGTAGTTGTCGGCGACGGGCAGCCACGTGGCGCCGCTGGTGTTGGAGAAGCCCGCGTGCGCGGAGGCGTCCCACTGGTAGGGCGTGCGCGCTGTAATGTACTAATGGTAGTTGCGCCTCACGTGGTAATGACTCTTCTGGGCAGCCATCTGCACCGCCAAGTTCAGCGTGGTGTAGTTGTCGGCGACGGGCAGCCACGTGGCGCCGCTGGTGTTGGAGAAGCCCGCGTGCGCGGAGGCGTCCCACTGGTAGGGCGTGCGCGCGGGGTCACGTGACTTGAGGTAGTAGTTGACGGGGTCTTCGGTGTTGCACGCCTGCGGGTCCTGCGTGTCGTTCCAGCTCACGTAGCCGTCTGTCATCCCGATCTCTTCACCCTGTTAACGGCGTATTTTTTTTTCTTTTTCTTGTTTCACATCACTCGCGTTACGAGAATGTCATAGCTGAAGTTTAAAAACTATAAATACAATTACTTTCAAATTTGAACCTCATGTATTTTGGGTGTTTAATCTAAAATCGTACCTGATAGGTGATGGCGACTCCAGGCAACAGCAGCGCTAGCATGTTCATGGCATCCACTCGGTCGACGCCTTGCCGAGTAGCCATCCGACTCTGGTCGTGATTGCCGTTCTGCCAAACAAATTTTCATTAAAGTCCGCCAGTAATATAAATAACGCTGCCTTAAAAGTGCCTTTTCGAATAACTTAAACAGATTCCTGAATGTTAAACACACAGATATTACAAAACTATGGAGGTGGCCTCATTGATTCATTCTAGCCTAACCTTGCGTGATATGTGGCGCCATGATGAGCACCAAGATTGGTTTTGTTTGTTGTAGTTTATTTTGTGTTTGTTGTATTGCGTTGTCTTACAATGACGTCTGTTAAAATTTGTGCTGAACCTTAGACCCTTTGACAAAGGGCAGACGCCCGACCGCCATATTTTACGATTACGTGGCTCCCGTGGCTCATGGCTGTTAAAGTTAGGTAAAGCAACCAGACCTTATTGGTGTCCGTGAGACTTACCACCCAGTTGGCGACCCTCCCGCTAGGCATGTAAGTCATCCACTTGTCTATGACCGTCTTGATGTCCCACGCCGTGGAATACTTGTTGATTTCGCCGAGGAAGCTGAAGTTGAAAGGTATCGAGCCGTTCCTTGTTTGGGTGCCGTAGTATTTGATCATCAGCTGCAGGTCTGCGTAAGCCTCCGTCATCATGATTTTGTACTCTCCCTGGGACGAGATGTAGGTGTCCAGAACGTCTCTCCAGTCGTAAACAACGTTGTAGGTCTCGGGCTGGTTCTGGGTGTAAATGTGAGTGAGGTATTCGTAATCGTCCGGGTTTCCGACGCCTGAGGACAGGAATAAACTTTGTGACATGAGGAAGCGTAATGCGCACTATACCTACTTAATTATTATTTGCCAATAAGTTTGTATTACTCTGGTCTATTCCTAACTGTCCCCTTGAGGCCATCTCCAATCTTGGGTATTGCAATACTTTTAAATTTGATTAAATAAATATTATTACCTACTTTATTATAAACTAAGATAAAAATAATGACGTACATTGAAAAAAATATTAAAATCCAATGAAGATTCACAAAGTTACAGGCATTTTAATTTTGCTGTGGGAGCGTCTTCTATCGCTTTCTCGCAAAACGAAAATATGTATCGCATTAGTAAGGTGTGACGACACAATTCAATGTCGCTGTTGCGTGTTTATACTGTTGAGAATGGGTCTTGATAGTACGGAACCGTCGGTGCGCGGACCCGACGCGCACTTGACCAATTATTTATTTTCGTAAAATATTTTGGTTTTGGTCCATGAGAAACTTCTCTTCAGTAAATAATATTATTTCTCTTTAGTAAATAATATCTGGGTGCTAAATAAATAAATGCAATATAAAAGCTTTGCTCGATAGTATTACAGCTACTCACCAATAAATGGCAGCAGGAGTTTACTGTAATAGTTTTACTTTATCGCCAATAGATGTCAAGTATAAGTAGATTTATACATTTTTTTTGGTAAATTATACGACATTTTCAAAAAATGAATCCTAGCTAGATCAATTTATCGCCCCGAAAACCCCTTGTAAATCGTTCGAGCCGTTTCCGAGATTCAGATTATATAGAAATATATATACCTATATACAAGAATTGCTCGTTTAAAGGTATAGGATTATGAAAAACGAAAAGACAATAATCGCACGGCTTAAAGAATTACCTGAGAGAGGCTCATCAGGGTAAGTATTGTTGTAAAGCGCGGGGTCGGCCTCGAACAAGTAGTTGACCGCGTCCACTCGGAAACCGGAAACCCCTTTATCCAACCAGAAACGAAGTACATTCTGAAATAATACGGTGTTTTACGGGCAGTGTTTCTTCAGTCTCACTTAGGTAACATCTTAAGGGGAGACGGGTACCATCCGGGCGCGAAATTCAAATTTTATTTAGTTTTTCGCAAACATTAGACGTAAAAAAATTGGTTGTCTGTAAAGTCGGTTTACGGACGATAGATTTACGTGATAACGTCTTATTTGGCCTCTCTATCGTTTGTTTTATCGTGCCTCTCTATCGCTTGTTGCGCGCTCTCGCTTGCACGCACAGGCTCAGGTGGAACGTTACGCGGAAAGTTACTATTTTTCATGTGCGTTGCTGGTGTTCATCAATTTATTAAACGTTATCACGTCAAAAAATTAAAGACAAAATGTAACGCAGGAAGCCATAAACTATTTTTAATTTTTTTTCAGTAAGTACTTGCCTTCATTTCCTCTTGCAGATTCTGATTGCGGTAGTTGAGGTCGGGTTGTCCGATCACAAACTGATGCAGGTAGTACTGGCCGCGCTCCTCGTGGTACTCCCAGGCGCTTTTGCGAAACACGGAATTCTGAAATTTAGACATACGTATATTTAGTTAGATAAATATTATATTTATTATTTAAAAAAAAATCTCGTTGGCAGCTACGCTACCGTGTTTTGATACGTTTTGAAATTCCTGAATTGTTGTTAATTAAATAAATAAATATAATAACATGACATTTAAACACGCATCGCAATCTAGCCCCAAAATAAGCGATAGCTTGTGTTATCTAGCCCCAAAATAAGCGATAGCTTGTGTTATGGGTACTAGATAACTGATAAATATACATACAAATGAATATACATATTGACACATGATGTATATTCAACTCCCAGACACATGAAAACTTTTTCCAGTTGTGGGAATCGTACCCACGACTAACCACGACCTCTGACGCAGATGGCAGAATCGCTACCGCTACGCCATCGGTTGTCAAACTAATAATAATAATATTGACCTAACAATAAAACGCAAAAAGGGATAAAAAGCGTAATTTTCACTTCATATGCTCGTAACGTTGTTTATGGTGCGTGTACACTGGATAAAACTACATTTTATGTACAGTAGAACAAAGTAAAAAAAAATATTTTTTTCAATTTTTTTTTGTTTTGGTATATTTTACTACTCTTTGAAAGTTTAATGTTTCCAATGTTTCATATGACAGCTATAAAAACAAATAACAATAATGGTTTACATTTTCTATATACAATATTGAATAGGCTTTGCCTTAAAAATACAATTTAGAGAAAGATAAATCCTAAGTAAGAAGGGAGAAAAAAGAAAGAAAATTAAGATTACCTACCTACCTAAGTCATTCAGGATTAGTCAGTCATTTGGATGGATTTTTTTTTTAATTTGGAACTATTTCATTTCCAGTTGCTATTTATATTGCAATAGTGTAAGTACTGTTTTTACACATTACATTTGGATGGATTAAAATTTTTGTTTATTCCCATCACAGAGATAACACAACTAGGGAGATGCCCCATTCATTAATTCTAGCCTAGGCTTGCGTGACATGCGGCGATGCCATGATGAGCGCCAAGATTTCTTGACAAATGTTTATATACGCATACGGACTACTGAGTGCTATGCTCCACTTTATAAATGAAAAATAGTCACACTTATTTTGCAGATAGGGCCTGTCCATATTTGTTGTTGATTTGTTGTTATCTTATATGTAATATAAACCCTTTTCATCTTATAAAAGGCTGGCAGCATAGAGAAAACTTTTTACTTGATTTCTTTTAACTTATTTATTATCTGTGTCAGTAAAAAAAACAATATAGTATCAGTAAAAAAACAAAAGAGGCGCGAATTAGTAGAAACATTTTACGTTGGTTTTTTCTGCAGTTTTAATCGGTTTTCTCTCATTCATTTGTTACTATGTCAAGTAAAGATGAAATAAATGGTACATCACCTGAAAACAAATCAATAGAATGTGATGAGCAGATTTTGCCGCCAAAATCTAGGCAAAAATATATCAAAACATACGACGATTTTATGGCTTGGAAAAGTGAAAAACAAAGTAAGTCCTTTTCAGAAAGTGTCTTTATCGTATATTTTGATGAATTATCAAAAAAATTACAGCCGTCAACACTCTGGAGCGTGTATTCTATGCTTAAGACTACGGTACGCCTGAAACACGATATTGACATTGAATCGTATATGAATCTTACATCTTTGTTGAGAAGGCTAACACGCAAAACCAAGAAATCTAAGGACCTGTCAGCAAATCAGGCGGAGGGTGATTGGGAGTCGGGGTATAATATACAAGATTTAATTGAATATAAATCAAGAATTTTTAACCAATCAATAAATATAGCCACCAATGAGCCACGCCCTTCAACATCCATGCTCGAACCAAGTCCTCAGCCGTCGAATGGAAATAACATGAATTCAGAGCCTATTCACAATATTCCCACAACATCATCACAAGTGCAAAAAAATCCTACTATTAAGCCAGGAAAGACAATTATTTTAAATATACAGAATTGTTCAAACATTACTATTAATTTCAAATAAAAATTTTGTTTTGATTTTTTTTATTTCTTCCTATCAATACGAAATCGGGGATTGTAGTAGCTGCTTTGCGAGAGATGGACCTGTTGAACCAGTTGCTTGCGTCGCCGGTGTATTTGCACTGCAATGTAAACCCAGTTGCTAGGAGGTTTGGTGTAGACGGTGCCGTTCTCGTCGGTCGCGTTGACCCCGTCGGCCCACAAGTAGTAATTGCCGAAGGGCGTCCCATGAGCGATGGACCTGTTGAACCAGTCGCTCTCGTCGCCGCTGTGGTTACACAGTACTGTAAACCCAGGCTTACCCAGTTGCTAGGTGGTTTGGTGTAAACGGTGCCGTTTTCGTCGGTCGCGTTGATCCCGTCGGCCCACACGTAGTAATTGTCGTAGGGCGGCTCACGAGCGATGGACCTGTTGAACCAGTTGCTTTCGTTGCCCGTGTGGTTGGGCACGAAGTCCAGAATGACGCGAACGCCTGCAAGGGTATAAGGTTATATCTTTATCATGACGTGCCATCTTTTAAGAGTGGAGTGAAAATTGAAATACCACATCAGAAATTTGCAAGATGGCCTTACCACCTAAGAATGAAAGAAAAGTCGCATTTTTGGCATAGTGCGCCCATATTGATACCACCGCGGTGTAATAACCTGCCAACAGCAGTATTACCGGTGTATTACCACCGAATATATAATACCCATTACTAACGTAGTATTCCTATGTTTCCGTTTGAATTAGGAAGACAGTGTAGTAGACGTAAGATGAGTGATGTCGCATGGACGACGTGGGTAATTCGAAAATCGTTGTGGTGATTTTTTTTGTGTGTGTAGATTATTGGTCTGAGGTGTAGAGCAAATTTCAGTGACAGTTAAGAGCACAAGGTTTTGTCGGTAGGGTCAGCTAGTGCCATTAGAATCAATCACCGTTTATGATCTTGCATAACCAATAGTAGCCAGTAATCGGCTCGATCAATTTCGACAAAAAAAATGCGACTGCTGGAGTGTGTCCTGTGATGGTTTACAGTGAGCAAAACAACGTAATCTGGTGAGCTTACTAGACAGACCCCAGATCATGTTATACCAGAGAATGTATAACAATATCTGGGTGACCGAGCTTTGCTCGATTTTTTTTTGTGTAAATACATTTTCTCAAAATGAGTCCTAGCTTGATCGACTTATCGCCCTAAAACAACCTGTATACTAAATTTCATGAAAATCGTTCGAGCTGTTTCCGAGATTCAGATATATACAGTGTGAGTCTTCATAATGTGCACATATTGAAATGAGGGAAACTATGCTTAATTTTATCGACGGAAAACGTATTAAAAAAAATCTAAAATTTTTTTTTATATTTTTTTGGAATTTTTAAAAATTGCGTTCCCTACTATGACCCATGTGTAAACAAAACGGTGTAACTTTTAAACTTAATGATCTATCACGATAAATCAAACTTATTAATGATTGGAAGTAATGGTCCGTCCTCATGAAATGAAAATTGTGGCAAAAAATTACCCTCAATAGAAAATACACGTGTTTTTAATAAAATTTCTGTTTTTTTTTTCACTAATTTTTACAATAATCGTAAAATTTCTCAATAAAATGCCCCCATTGTGTGCCTTTTTTATTACTTTAAATTATTCCTCATCGTATTAGCTACCTAATGGTAAAAATTGTGTGTTTGTAACTTAATCCTAACATTTCTTTTTAACTGCTCAAAAATAGCACTCCAAACGCGCAAGTTATTGTTTTCCTAAGGAGGGTTCTACGTGATATCTGCAATCTCAATAATTAGTGCGTAGCCGTGTCCTAGGCCTTTCTTTAACACTTGATAAGAAATGTTAGAATTGAGTTATAAGCATGCAATTTTTAACATTAGGTAGATAGTACGATGAGGAATAATTTAAAGTAATAAAAAAGGCACACAATAGGGACATTTTATTGAGAAATTTTACGATTATTGTAAAAATTACTGAAAAAAAAACCAGAAATTTTATTAAAAACACGTGTATTTTCCATTGAGGGTAATTTTTTTCCACAATTTTCATTTCATGAGGACGGACCATTACTTCCAATTATTAATAAGTTTGATTCATCGTGATAGATCATTTAGTTTAAAAGTTACACCGTTTTGTTTACACAAGGGTCATAGTAGGGAACGCAATTTTTAAAAATTCCAAAAAAATATAAAAAAAATTTTTAGATTTTTTTTAATACGTTTTCCGTCGATAAAATTAAGCATAGTTTCCCTCATTTCAATATGTGCACATTATGAAGACTCACACTGTATATATAGTTACCTACTTATACAAGAAAGTATAGATATATTATACAAGAATTGCTCGTTTAAAGGTATTAGATATAAGATACCTACCTAAGCTCTTGGAGACGTTGAGAAGGTGGTCGAAGTCCTCCATTGTCCCGAACTCCTCGTTGATGGCGCGGTAGTCGGTGATGTCGTAGCCCGCGTCGTAGTTAGGCGTCTTGTAGATGGGGCTCATCCAGATCGCATCTATGCCCGTCTCGGCCAGGTACGGCAGCTTCTCGGTTATCCCTGAAAGTTCAAACCATCATATCAACCAATCGCCGGTCTAGTTGTTTTGTATACACACAGGAAATGACACACTTTCAAAATTTATAAGTATCCAACCATTGCAAGCAAAGAAAAGGAATCTGTGGTCAAAATAAAAAAAAATGGACGCCATTTTAAACTTTTATGTTTTATCGATATTTTGACGCTCAGTTTGTGTAAACGTATACGATAGTTCGCATACATTTTTTGAATTTTGTCCTATAAAAATGGAACCATGATACTTCGCATGATTAACCATCAACTACTTATCCATTCCCTTCAATATTATTTTTCAAAAAATACAAAAAAAAACAAACTGAACTTTGGGAAGTTACGAGATTTAAACGAAATCTTTGATCGGACTTGAAATGGGAAATTCCCTCTTCGAGTAGGTATTTAGATACATAATTTAAGTAGTAGGTATTAAGGTACTATGTACTTATAGTTAATGAGTATGGGAGATTAAAGATTGCAATTCTGATAAAACATGTTTGTTTCGTTTGCTAAGTGTGCCTCCAACACTTAAGTTCTTTATCTAAATCACTACTCATGGTTCTGGTTAAGTTGACTATGATTGCTTTGCTTCGTTGAGTACCTAGTTTTATCTATCCTATAGAGTTTATTATAGGTATAATACATTATAGGTATTAACATATTTTAATTAAATGATGGCAGCATTTAAAAAACTAAATTTTTACATGAATGTTTCCATGGGTTCCATGCCAAAATGGTAAAAATGAATCCCTTATCCATACGTCTAGTCTGTCAATTTTAAATAACTAACACACAAATAAAACTAAAAACTTTACTGAACCATCCATCTGCTCACGAGACACAATAATAAATAATGTTAAGAAAAATGGAAAATTCTTTCCAAAAAACCAACTTCAAATGCCACTACAAAGAGTGAAATAATTTTTAATGTACACCAATTCGAAGTCGGGCAATGTTTTGTTCAATCATTAATAGTCCTTCTTATTATAGAACTTGAAGAAACGACAAAATTATCGACAATACGAAGGACTATTAGTGAATGAACGAAACATTGCCCGACTTCGAATTGGTGTACATTAAAATTATTTCATTCTTTGTAGTGGCATTTGAAGTTGGTTTTTTGGAAAGAATTTTCCATTTTATTTTATACTTTTTAGTGGAAAACAACTAATGCGCAAGGCATTGGAAAAAATGCCCACATCGCTCGAAGTATGCTTCTTAAATCTAAAGAGTTCCCTCAATTTCTCCAAGATCCCATCATCAGATCCTGACTTGATGAATACAGACATTACTTGATGACTGCAAGGAAATGCAATAGTAACTATAAAAAATACCTAAATCGCTTCAAGTATACTAGCAAAATTTGAAGAGTTCCCTCGATTTTACCAAGATCCCATCATCAGATCCCGACTTGATGACCATAAGACTACCTGGAAAAAAATACTCTTTCAAACAATACCAAATCACTTCAAGTGTGCTTATAAAATTTGAAGAGTTCCTTCGATTTCTCCAAGATCCCATCATCAGATCCTGACTTGATGACTATGGGACCATCTGTGAACTATACCCTATCAAACAAAAAAAGAATTTTCGAAATTGGTCCACGCATCTTCGAGTAATCGGGGAACATACATAAAAAATAAAAAAAAAAAAAAAAAAAAGATTCCGACGAATTGAGAACCTCCTCCTTTTTTTGAAGTCGGTTAAAAATGACAAGTGCCGAACTTTATGCCAGTTTTTCTCGCTACAAAACTGCTTTCCGAACGTGGCGGTAGAGTCTGACATCTCAGGATATAGACATTTATAAGATAGACTTATACCTATGTGAAAGAATAAACATTTTGATTTTGGTCTGTACCACAGTGGGAAGACTACACCAAATTAATCTTCCAGCTAGTGACTTACATGCGATCGATCTGAATATACAAGAGTGGAAAAACTAGTAAAAGAAACATTCTTATTTTTTAACCGACTTCAAAAAAAGGAGGAGGTTCTCAATTCGTCGGAATCTTTTTTTTTAAAAAAAAAGCTCTGTAATGTGTTTAAAACAATATTTTAAGTATCTCTTTATTTAAACAAACATAACCTATCTTGCAATTTAAAAAGACTGTAGACAAACTATTATTAATAAATTATCTTCATTCAAACATTTTCTGAATAAAAAATCTATAAGAGATATCAAGATCTTTATAATTTAGTTAACATTTAATCGTGGCTGAGGCTCCGAAAGCAGGAATTTTTCACGATAAAATATTTTCAAACTAAGTAAAAAAAAAAGATCCTTATACGCATCATATTATCTCTTTTATACAATTTAAGGATTAATTCCCAGCTTTTGTAAAAGCAGCAGTAGGCGTTTTTCTAGTAAAAGCAGTTTATAACAATGACGGTATCACATTTCAATTTTTTCCATCCTGTACAACAATAAGGTAACAATAAGGCAGTTAAACTCACCGTTTAAGTCGCCGAGTCCATCGCCGTTGCTATCCTTGAAGGATCGCGGGTATATCTGGTAGATCAGCGCAGTCTTCCACCAATCAAGGTCCGACGCAGACGCTGTCGTCGCGAACACGACCAAGAGCAAAAGTATTGGGGCACGCATCGCGGCAGTTATGAAATTACAATGACATCGAAATATTACTAGCACAGGTATGAATAGGGATGAGATGGAAATGTTGTCTTTTCAACGACCGGCGTGGTAATGCGAAAGGGCAAAATGACACTTCCTTTATAGAATAGGGTTGAGTGTTGAGTCTATCGACGTCGTGATTAGTAGTTAAGGTGTCGTTTGACTGAAGCGTATATGCAATATACTTAATGCGGTTTTGCGACAAAATTATCAATGAGTATACGTAAATGCCAGGTAATGACGTCGAAACTATGGCTAAAGCCGATATAGGCTTACTTGAAACACCCTACAAATGGGTGCAGGATTGTGTTATTAGTCTGACTGTGAGTTGATCGAAACAAATTCAAAAATTTAACACTCAAGTAATGAAACGTTAGCGTTCTAGCTACTATCAAAGGCTTCTCTCTCATTAAAATAAATAAAAACTATACCAACCATTGGGTATTACTCTATTGCTTGCGGGTTGATCTTTGAAATTTGCAAGTTTCCTCAAGATAATTTCCTTTAGGATACCTGAAGCTTTTGAAAGCTCAATCTCATGAAGGTGAAAAGTCGGACGCTTATTGCTTATCGGTGAAAGAACCATTAACTTTGCACCTATTGGTCATAGCACGATGTTATATAAGCCTTCATCGATAAATGGACTATTCAACATAAAAATATTTTTTCAATCCAGACCAATAGTTTTTGAGATTAGCGAGTTCAAACAAACAAACAGACTCTTTATTAGCTTTAGGTATAATATTAAGTAATAAGTACATTGCGTTTCTCAACGTGTTGTAGAATGGAACGAAATTCGAAATGAAATATCACGTGATCAATTTGACGTTAATTCTCATACTATTTTGAATTACGTTCCATTGTATAACCACCACACCACCACACCACCACACCACATATAGAGAAAATTATATCATATGGGACAGTTTAGTTTATTAGAAGGATTTAACGTGAAGTGATAGAACGTGAGTTTTAGTTATGTTTTATTTTCAAAATTAAGACATTCACATTTTATATTACTTAACATAAATAATTGGCTCTAGCTACAATGTTTGTTTCCTAAGCCTCGGACATTGGTCTAAAACTGGTATTTCACTACCAAGTACCACGTTACAGTAAGTTTGCGCACCGCTGAGTCGGGCGCACCCCTAAGGTGTAAATCGTCTAGTTTTCAAATGAACGCCCCTCCACTACATTATTCTTTCAAGATGTAAGCGTAAACACGTGAAGAGACATTCATTTTAAGATTACATCGTCGTAAGGTTGCCTGTCTATCGGTAGGAACTATTTAATTTGGTTCCTCCGTCACCTTTCTACCATAGAACGGCAAGGCATCGAAAAGGCTTAGACCCATACATAGTCGACGTACCAATAAAACACGTACGAAGCGGTTTAACTTCTTGTTCTTGATACGCACTGTAAAGGCCTGGAATACCTTCCCAGGCAGTGTCTTTCCTGCCAGTTACTATCCGGGCGCCTTCAAATCAAGAGTGAATAGGCATCTTCTAGGCAAGCGCGTTCCACCTTAGACTGTATCATCACTTTCCATCAGGTGTGATCATAGTCAAGCGCTAGCCCATATAGTATAAAAAAAATTAGACGATCTACACCAGAGGGTCCGACTGGTCGGTACTCACAATGTATAAAGATATATCCTTAGCGCGTCAAACGAGATCAAAATATGTACGCAATAGTAGCTGTAGCTATATAAATAATCAATCAATTCCATTTCTAAGATTGCTTTGGTACACTTATGGAACGATTTTAAAAAGTATGAGATATTACAGTTGCCTTTGACATGTGATCTATTTTGAGATCTGTTCTGGATATTATGTCATTCACATATTTTTAATTCGTTTCATAAGCAATTTTAGAAATGGAATAGATAAGTAATATTGCTACAGCTGGAGGTCTGACGAGTGTTGGTGACTATAAAGTTTAGACATAATATATCAGATTAAAAAAAATATTTTACACACTAAAAAAAAATTAGTTTACAAATGCACTTTATTATTTATTTACCCGTAGCAAGTATTGTTTACTTGTTGTCTTGTGTTCACCATATTGTCGCGATGCCTTATCCATTGTATGAGTGAAGTAACCACACAAGTAACAGAATCAGTCAGCACGCGTATTCTGTAACTCGGTGCCTATCAAAGAATGATAGCCACTTACATATATTTTTATCCATTGAAAGTTTGCTACGACTAAATGTTACTTTTATTTCATAGCAAACCTTCAATGGACAAGGAAAAGATGTTCGTGGCTATCATTCTTTGATAAGCACCGAGTTACAGAATACGGGTGCAGGTTCAAAAGCAAACCATTTTGAATCGCACATTGATTGTAACCTATCTCAAACGGGGAACAAACTTAAGCCTGTTCCACACGACTCGATTTGATTGACAGTTCACTCGAACTGTCATATGATGAAACAACTGAAAACAGCCAATCAAACTGAGTTATATTTTACATTTGATCAAAAAATGTAGTAACAAAATAAATGAGGAGCTTACAAGTTTATAGTAAGGAACTTGGATCATTTAACTATCACACACGAACACTATACATGCTACTTTTTAAAATAATTCTCACATTTTCATAATTTGTATATATTTACAAACTTTACAAAATATTACTAACTGGTGTTATACTAATTTGTAGTATTTTATAGTGATTTTTAGATGTTTGACACCAAAGCTGAGATCTGAAATACTTGGCTAAATTATTTTGATCCAAACGACATAAAAGATGGAATTTTCGAAAGAATTTCAGCTTTCTAGATCTGCATTTGGATATAAGGTCAAAATATATTTTGTGAGGTTTGAGGGCCTCCTAAGTAAATAATATTTTAGTATTTATCTACTAAAAAATATGAGAAAAAAATAAGAATCGAAACAAACTGAGCATTTCAAAAGCCGACGAATAGGTAGTTGAAAATATATAATAAAATAGTATCGTATTTTTAACTGCATGAATTTTATAAAATTCCAACTTGCATACCAACTAAAAAAGGTCCAAAAAGCTCATAAAGCCCATATAGTTTGCCAAATTAAAAATGTCTCGTATTAACTCGAACTATTATTAATAACAGCAACGCCCTAACAGGGTCTCATGTATCTATAATAATAGAAATAACCAAATATTGTACATGAAAGCTGAAATAAATGAAATGAAATGAACTAAATTTAAAGTCAATTTAGAGATTTGTCCAACATAATGGCTTCAACGTTTGTTTATAATAATAACAAACGAAAGGACTTAAAGCCAAGGAACTCAGGAAGAAGAGTACAAAACAATTTTTTCATACGTTGGATGGATCATTAAAGTAATAAACAAAATAGGTATTTTGTCTAAGTAAAATACTATATTATTAAATCCAAATTTACTAGCTAACCTTGATAAAGATTTTGTTGTATAAGTAGGTAAAATATATAATTATACTTATGTCTTATGTACTTATTTGTCATTGATGATGTGTTATGTGTAAGCATGTTGTTTTATAACATTATTTATTCATTTGATTGTCATTAATTTGTACAATATAATATCCATTAATCCATTTGGAAGGGTAAATTGGCCGCTATTCTCGGTTTCTTCTTCCTTTGCGGTTTGGATGTTGTCTGCTGCTTTTGAGGAGCCTACAGAAAAATATTATATAATTATTAACCGACTTAAAAAGGAGGAGGTTCTCAATTCGACTGTACGTATTTTTTTATGTTTGTTACCTCATAACTTTTGACTGGGTAAATCGATTTTGATGATCCTTTTTTTATTACAAAGCCGACGCTTTCCGTGTGGTCCCATTTTAATTTAGTCCAGTTCTGATAATATAAGTTATAAATTTTTAATTGCAAGGATGTATTCAACAGTAATTTGATGAGTATTTATCTATCTATCTATCTACAATGGCACTTTATAAATTTTACCGTCACGATATTACCGTGGATGGCCACGGCACAACGGCAATACAGGGGATTTAAATTTATGGGTTTGTATGAAGGCGTTTTTAAATTATCGTCGACGGTAACGGTATGCCTTTCCGACGGTGGCGCCCAATGCCATCTTTATATTATGTATTGGATCAGTATTTTAACATTGCTTGTGTGCGTTTAAGGTAGGCGCGTCATTTCTCTACTGTCATTCTCATTTTTTTTATTATTTTTATTTAAATACTATGAAATGAGTTGTCGACAGATTTCTCGTACGGTCGTTTAGATAAGTCACCTGCGGGGCTAGACAAAGTAACAGTCGTTTAGCGTTCACGATAGTAGATAAAAATGTATGAATAAAACTAGTGACTGTAGAAAAACCACGTACCGTATAACATTGAAAACACGGTTTTTTTGATAATCGACTACGACTATTTGAACGCTCGCAGACGTTGTAGATAACTTTAGCGTACTTCGCATGACAATTGACAGCCGACAGTGAACAACGCTAAGAATAAAGTAGATTCTGCTTTCATTTGTTTTCATTCGTCACGTGGTTTGTCCATACATTTTTATCTACTGTCGTGAACGCTAAACGACTGTTACTTTGTCTAGCCCCGCTGGCTGGCCTCACACACTCGTTCGACTTACCGGCTGCGGTTGCGGCTGAGGCTGCGGCGGCGCCTTCTCGGCGGACGGCACGGCTTCCGGATCCCTCCGTGAAGAATTTCCGCTTGAGTTTTGCCGCCTGCGGACAAAACCATTCAACTAGTTTTCAAAGTGAAACTTTTATTGTATCGTCTCAAACATGTCGAATGCCGCATTACAGCTGGGCCGGGGTCGGGTGTTATGTCAATTGCTTAGTAATTTTAAAGCGCCATCTCTAAAATTTATTCGGTACTTAAATGTTTTTTTTTTTTTTTTTTTTTTTTTTTTTTTTTTTTTTTTTTTTATAATTGATAGGCTTGCGCTTGACTACAATCAATTCCGATGTACAGAAATGATGAGGTCTAGGATGGAGCGCGCTTGCCTAGAAAATGCCTATTCACTCTTCTCTTGAAGGCACCCAGATTGTATTTGGCTGGGAACACGGAAGCTGGAAGGGTGTTCCACACCTTAGCGGTTCGAATCAGAAACGTAGAAGAAAAGCGTTTCGTCAGAGTACGCTGGACATCAACCACATAAGGATGCCAATTCTCTCGACGTCTCGCGGTTCTATGGTAGAAAGGTGAAGGTGGCACAAGGTTGTGGAGTTCTTGAGCACACTCTCCAAAATATATCCTGTAAAAAACCGCTAAACAGGCAACACTGCGTCGGTGTTCTAAACTGAGCAGTTTCGCCCGTGTTAGCGATTCCTTGCCGATTATTCTGCGTGCGCGGCGATCAACCGATCGGCGATGTTTATTTTTCTCTTAAAAACTTTTAAATATCCGCTTTAGTTTTGTCGCCTGCTGACATAGGCAATCTTTAAACTTGACTTTTATTGAATCGTCCTAAGCATGTTGAATGTCGCATTACAGCTGGGCCGGGGTCGGGTGTTATGTCAATTGCTAAGTAATTTTATAGCACCATCTCTAAAATTTATGTGGTAAATGAATGCTAGTTTCTGTCTTACAAACTTTTACTGTCACAACTAATAAACTGTTGCATCAAGAGGTAGCACTGCTATAACTAAACCGAAAAAAGTTTTACCTGCAAAGTGATTTCATGAAACCACATTTCCTTTTGTAACAAAACTCATAAGAAACGGCTTGACCAATTTTTATGGATTTTTGACGTGATAACGTTTAATAAATTGATGAACACCAGCAACGCACATGAAAAATAGTAACGTTCCACCTGAGCCTGTGCGTGCAAGCGAGAGCGCGCAGCAAGCGGTAGAGAGGCACGATAAAACAAACGATAGAGATACCATTTATGACGTTATCACGTAAATCTATCGTCCTTATACCGACTTTACAGACAACCAATTTTTTTGTCTACAATCGGTAAGTCTATTCGGTAGTACATTCGGTAATAGAGCATAAGCTATTTTCATTCAACGTTTGTTCATTCAGCTATTTTTCAATAAAACTGCAAATAATAAAACAAAACAATCCAAGTCTAATCAAAAAAAGAACGCGCCTCTACGTATTTTTGCTGACACATTGAAAGAAAAATTTAGTGGAGGGCGTTCATTTTGAAATTAAACGAACGAATCTACCTCATCAAAAAAGTCACATAATAGTATGACGTCATATAATTGTTACAAGGCCTTCCTGTGGAGTGTCCGCACTTATCGCAAAGTGCCTTTATTATCTAGATCTCTAGTTATCAGCCCCGGGTCCCAGTACGTAAATGCCAGTATTGATAACGTGTAAAAACATTGATTAAAACCCCATTTGCGACCTCATTTTCATACAAACGTATTCGGCACATTATAACGTTATTTTTCTAGACCCTAAACTTCTAAACTACTGCCAGATATCGCTTTACCTCATTGATGAATTAATACTATATCTGGACTTTTCCTAAGACATCCCTTGTTTTTGTTTGATTGTTCTTTTTTTGGATGAAAAGCTTATACATATATTAATCCGTTATAAGCGTTATCTACGTTCTAAAGTTCGGTCGTTGTGGCGTCATAGAGTTATAAACATGCAAACATTCACGGTTATAATATCATAATAGGAAAAAAATTGTTGTGTTCTTTCTATGACTTAAGTCAGTTATAAGTTTGACCTCTATCGGCAATAACTATGACTATTGAATGGAAGCAGGCGTTATTTTGCGGAAATCCATAATTAGCAGGACACGATTAATTTATTTTGCTGTAATCAAGTAGCGAATTGAAAAGAATCTGTTGATCCAATATGCAGGATCACCGCCCACATGAAACACCACACACGATTCTTCCAACAATTTCTTCGACGCACGTTTCGTCCCGACCCCCGGACATCCTCAAGAGATGTTGACTTTACAAAACGAAATCTACTACGTTGACTGCCTATTTTTACCGACTTCAAAAAAAAGGAGGAGGTTCTCAATTCGTCGGAATCTTTTTTTTTTTTTTTTTTTTTTTTTTTTTTTTTTTTTTTTTTTATGTATGTTCCCCGATTACTCGAAGATGCGTGGACCGATGTAGAAAATTCTTTTTTTGTTTGAAAGGGTATAGTTCATAGATGGTCCCATAGTCACCAAGTCAGGATCTGATGATGGGATCCTGGAGAAATCGAGGGAACTCTTCAAATTTTATAAGCACACTTGAAGTGATTTGGGTATTGTTTAAAAGAGTAATTTTTTTCAGGTTGTATTATGGTAATCAGGTCGGGATCTGATGTTGGGATCTTGGTAAAATCGAGGGAACTCTTCAAATTTTGCTAGTATACTTGAAGCGATTTAGGTATTTTTTATAATTACTATTGCATTTCCTTGCAGTCATCCAGCAATGACTGTATTCATCAAGTCAGAATCTGATGATGGGATCTTGGAGAAATTGAGGGAACTCTTCAGATTTTAGAAGCATACTTCCAGCGATTTGGGCATGTTTTCCAATGTCTTGCGCATTACTTGTTTTCCACTAAAAAGTAAAAAATAAAATGGAAAATTCTTTCCAAAAACCAACTTCAAATGCCACTACAAAGAGTGAAATAATTTTTAATGTACACCAATTCGAAGTCGGGCAATGTTTCGTTCATTCATTAATAGTCCTCCGTATTGTCGATAATTTTGTCGTTTCTTTGCACATAAAGTTTTATAATACGAAGGACTATTAATGATTGAACAAAACATTGCCCGACTTCGAATTGGTGTACATTAAAAATTATTTCACTCTTTGTAGTGGCATTTGAAGTTGGTTTTTGGAAAGAATTTTCCATTTTATTTTTTCTAGAATCGAACACGGGATCTTCTAGAATCGACACTGGGGATCGGGGGTAACACGCAAACATTTCCATCAGTGGCAGGAACCGGCGTAAACAAACACGTATAAGTGTTGATAAGTGTTGTGTGCCCCGGTACTTCAAATAGCATTCCTGTCAAGTGTTTTCCTACTCAGAGCTGACATATGACGGCCGTCTGTATCAAACAAAATAGCTAATGATGCATGTGGGAAAACATTACAGAATATTATAATCTTTCTGTGAATGTATACGTCACTGGAAAATTCTTAGTCTTTATTTCACATAGGCCTAACGTACAGGCTCTTGTAGAACGTCAATATGATATTTGTCGCATATGTATGGTGATAACTGCAATACGACTTACATTTTCGAGGGTTCCAACGCGCCCTGCACTCTCGAGATATAATCTATCTCGCGAGCTTGTAAACTATCCATCAGCGAGCGGGCATCATAGAATTTCACTGGATTTGTGAAAAAAAAAGACGTGTGGCACTGGGAGACTGCCGCGGTAAAGCTATTGCATAGCTGCTTTAGCGACAAGCGTGATATTTCAAAAAGTCATTAAAAGTTGTGCTATTCATCGATAGATGGCAAAACTAAAAAGTGTTAGGATTTTTCGTTACGGAATTTCTGGATTCGGTCTCCACGCTCAAGGCACGCGATAGAAGCTATGCAATAGCTCAAAAAATTCAACAGCTAGTTATCAGCTAGTATGGTCTTAGTTCTTACCTCGTTTGCGCTTGTAGAGGAATGAAGGGAGTGCTCAATTTATCACTAGCGCTGGTAGCAGCCGGCTGACTGGGATTAGTCACTGATTGTAAGCTCTGTGGACAACATTTTATATATTTATTTTATATATATCAGGACATTACACACATCGCAATCTGGTCCTAAAGGTTTCTGTTCGAATTTCGAGTCAACTCGCATCGCACAAACGAATCGAATTCCTCCATACATTTTCAGCCAGCGCTATCTATTGACAACCGCATTTCAGCGACTCTCCATAGATGGCGCTGGCTGTAAATGAATGGAGGAATTCGATTCGTTTGTGCGATGCGAGTGGACTCGAATGTCATACAAAAACTTGTACTACCCCTCTGGTGAGACTGGATTTCGTAGTTAAGCACTAACTTAAAGAGTTCAATAAAATCTGAATATTCTTACTTGTCCTTTAACCCATGCAGGTCCTAACGCAACCGCTGGGTTGACATTCGGTAGGTGTTGAGGGAACGCGTTGTTGACGAAACCGCCTTGGTTGCCATAGTTGCCGCTCTGCTGGTTGCCGAAGTTGCCGTGGTTGCTCTGCTGGTTGCCGAAGTTGCCGTGGTTGCTCTGCTGGTTGCGCGGGGGCCCGTGGTAGCCGAACTGGTTGCGCGGGTAGTTTGGTTGTGGGAACGGTTGACTTGGCCCTGGCCCTTGGAAGGGTTGGCCGAACGTTGGGTATGGAGGCATTGGCGGTTGATTCTGTAAGTAAATATCATAATCATTATAGGTATTTCAATCCACGAAGACGCGCCCCACTCTGTCAAAATCGCTTATGTTCCATTCGTATGGTATGGAGTTCGACAGTGGGGCGCGTCATCGTGGATTGAAATATCTATAAGTTTGTTTGTTTGTAATTTTCTGTATTACCTTCTTCTTCTTATCTTTCAAACGGCTGGATGGATTTTGTAACTTAAGCTATCATTAGAACCGTACTAAAAACCCAAGTATTCTTAGATAAGTTTAAAAAAATAAATGCTTCCATTTAATATTTAGAAATTGAAACATCAGGTGGTTTATTTGGGTTATAGTTACAACAAGACGCTCCCATCTTCCTCTTCTAGCAAAAGACATATGTGTAAACTATCGGTAGCATCCGACATCGTCTCGCAAGAGGGTACTGTAGTGACCATAGAGTACTTTTTATATACGAGCGCTTGGAGTAGAAGCGACCGCAACCGCAGGCAGCGATGCAGTCAATCGCAGCCGCTAGCCGCAGCGTCGTTTGCGGTCGCAGCCTGCAGCCCATCACGGAAATATTATACCTTTAGTAAAAATACTCACGTGATATGCAGTGTTGGTCCACTCAGTACTGTTTGGCGGTGGAACGCGATTGTACGAGTTGTCTTTGGCACGCCAGTTTGGAACTCTGAAATAATAATTATCCATAAATAAGTTTATTGCGGATATCTCCGATGTCAAGCCGTAGGCGAGGGTTATGATTGTACCGACAGCTGAGATATTAATGCATAAACAATGTAGAGTAACGTGATAGGGTGCATTAAAGCTAAACACTTAGAAGTTTAGTTTTTTTTTTTAAATACAAGTGATTTTTTTAAATGGACAATAAAGGCTACCGCATATACTGCGCAAGAGAATCCAAGTTTTTATCAATAAACATTCAAACGTGTTGTCATAGAAATACGACATAAATTGCTATGCTTCGAAATTATGGCAAAGCATCGAAAGGAATACCCCGTTTGAATGGTAAAAACTTGAAATCCATTGCCATGCCGTGACCTATTGCGGGAGCTTTAAGTTCACATTCTGATTCTTTATGTCCGATTTCTTACCCGGAAAATAAATTCCAAAACGCTGGAATAGTGCTGCTTGAAACAAAATGTTCTTTATGATTTTCCAATTAAAAATATCAATGTTATAAGGAAAAACTGCCCACTTGAGCACATTTAAATCAATCATCAACCTAAAGTTTAACTTACATTTCATTTTATATGCTCAATTACCCTCGAAAACCCAAAAAAGTTTAAGTGAGGATGGCAAGTTCAGATCACGAAAATTATAAATTTAATTTATGGATAACGTATCTACATGCGTTAGGAGTAATTAACAAAGTTTGAAGACATCTCGTTGTCGCGATAGAGAAAAGTTAAAGTCTTACTTATTTATTTGACATAGGCACAGAACACTAAATAGTACCAGAAGGTCCACTCCGCATGATTATTTAAAGAAATAGCGACTCTAGCGCTGACACAAAAAGTGCAATTCAGTTCGCAATAGCGCCTGGCCCCGCCCTCAAAATCGACACGCGACAAACGCAATGTTGTGGTCTCTTTCTATCGCCTAACTTTATCTCTAACGACGTAGTAGGGCTGCCGTAGACAGACGGCGCGTAAAATAGATCGTACAGAACTATCGCGTGCAACTCGGCCCGCGAGCGGCAACCATCTGAAATATTGAGGTCTGGACCCGTACTTGTAGCCGGGAGGGCCACGTGATAATTGAGACTGGCCCGACATAGGCCCAACTTACAGGCACTTACGAACACTCAATAAGTAGAACTTACCTTGAGGTAGCTGGTGTTTGTGGATTATCGTTTTTGATGCGCCAGTTCGAATTCGGCACCGGTATGTTTTGCGCCTAGAAAATAAAAATACATGAACATGATGATCACTGTGTCCATATCTCTCTGTATATAGAAAACCATTCGTTTTATAAAAGAAGAATGACCAAAGGTGCATCAGTTGTTCTTACGAATCAAAACCAACATATCCTCAGAAAATAAAACAGCATTTTTTTGTCACCCATTTTTTTTGGCAGCAGGAATTTAGGCAAAATTAAATTTTACGTACAAAAAGTACATAGCTTTCTTTCCAATGCAATTTTCCTGTCATACAGATTTAATTAAGAAGTACACTTGTTTACTTGCAAATTTCTTCAGAATCAGGATTTTTATTAAAAATATAATAATTGTAGGAGTTAAATGTAAGGCTGTAGTCTATAAAAATTAAAGTTTGGGTCTGAATGACCTTGATACATCCATGATTTCATACATCCATGGTCTTTTTGACCAATTCTTTGATGAAGGAAGAATCCAATTGTAAATGCAAGTCACATTTTTTTTGAGACAACGTTCATCTATCTAATGAATAAGCTTCCTAAGGAACTGAGAGAAGTTATTACTAAGAAAAATATCAAATACAAAATAAAGCAATATTATATACGAGAGACAATTAAAAAAATACACATAAATATTTAATCTCGAACTAAAACAAAAATAAAACCAGCCTGTATACAATCTGAACGAGGTTTAGTAGTGGAGACGTCAACAAAAGATTTTTGAGTTTTTGCTGATTACCCCTCAGCATTCAATGTTTCTTAAATTGTGTAATGATTACTTCCAAAATAATATATAAGTATGTTGTGTATGTTATGAAATGTCTTGTTGTGTGTATTGTGTATTGTAATTACTAACTAATTATGTCAACGGCTGGGTGCATGGAAAAACTCATAAGAGTTTATGTTTGCACCTTTTACACTTATCATTGTATTTTATATTTTGTGTTGAGTTTAATAAAAAAAAAAATACCTACCTTGTTTTTATTAGTATCCGGTTCCCTTTCGCTAATCTTCAATAAGCTTTTTAATAAACTCGTAGCACTATCCTGCAAAAAAAAAACATAAATATATATTGAATGTTTTCATCGGTTATGCATAGTACCACTGTTTTTTTTAAATAATAAACCTTTTTTTCAAAAATGCTTGGAAATTTGAACATTATTTTGACATACTATGGTGTTCATAGTGTATAAACTGACCTGTACCTGTCCATTAGCGACGTTGTTGTTTACAACAGCGGCGCGGTTATCAGTTCCAGGCGATTTGATTTCTCTCGGAGGGCTGTAACAACGTTCAGGGTTCAACTACCAGCACGGGCCAATATCGAAATTTATAATTTCCATGCTAATTTGGCTCAGCGCCCTTAGCCAAATGACTTATTTATTATCCTATAAACTTATCTAAACTTGTATGGCAAAAATTGCAGAGATTGATATGACACTCGGCCCCGGCCCGGCTGTAATGCCACATTCAACATACAACATGAGACGATACAATAGTCACTTTAATTTTGTCGCTACACTAAGTAGCCGACAAGTGTCTATCACCATGGTGCACTTCAAAAAAAGCCATAACAAGTAAATAATTAAAAAAATACAAAACACGAATGCATTACTCAAAATGATTTAAGGATTCTAATTTCTAACGATACCCCATATGTCCAAATCTTTCAGAAGTTATGGTGGAATACAGAAACTCACATACATACATAAAACCTAACAAGTTTATAATTAAAAATAAAAAATAAAAATCACGTGCCCAGCCCTAAATTAAAAAACTTTTTCAAAAAAAATATATAGCCTATGTTACTCAGATCATGTACATGGATTCTAACGATACGGGATATGTCCAAATCTCTTCAGTCTTTCAAAAGTGGTGGAATACAGAAACTCACATTCATACCATACATAACACTCCTTTTTCTTGGGCAGACCTAAAAACATTACACGCCTTTTTCTTGGGCACACCTAAAAACATTACACTCCTTTATCTTGGGCAGTCGTGTAGAAAGCAGAGCGTCACCTGTAGCTGGCGAAGGCGGAGCGCTGGTCGTCGCGGCGCAGCACGGTGGGGCGGCTGTAGCTGAAGGGCTGAGTCTCGGCCGCGCTCACCGCCTGCCGCAGCTTGCGCCCGAACGATATGTTCAGCATGTTCGTGGGCAGCATCCTGATATAATATATCACACTTATAGACGTATACACAGGACCCGGCGGACGAAAAAATGTCGCCAGTTGGTGTCAAAAATATTTGTTTTGACAACAACAGCGTCAGTTGCAAGCCACAGATCAGAGATCACTATACTTTGTTATTAGGCCGCACGTTTCAGCGGAGATTTTGACAAATGGCGCTACTTTTTTCTTGTATGAAGAAGGTTGGCGTAAAATGTTCCGATGGGCTCATAATCAGGTTCATATCGGTGAGCATACTAATGACTTATGGTGCAGAGACTTCAACCGTCACTAAGTTGGGCACAAGCTCCAAAGCGTGATGTAAACAGCAATGTTAGGCCTTGTTTAGTAGACAGGGTCTCCAATATCTAGGAAAACCACAGGCGTAAATAACATTGCGAAAAGAGTGGCGCTCATAAAGTGGTATTGGGCACTACTGGAATGGTAACCAGAACCACGAAGAATAGGTGTGTTTTAACTCCTTTATGACGCCATCCATTGAACCGATTTTGCTATACATAATTAGTAGAGGAGATAATTAATATTAACAACATTATTAATCGAAAAAATTGAATTTCGTAAGCGGAGCCGCGGAAATGATTTAAGTATAAAATTCAAAAAATATTTATTTCACATAGCCTATTTGCCTAACTTACAAGGCACTTTTAAAACGTCAACAATATTTGTTACATAATATTATGTACGGTGATAACTACAAGTCGACTTAAAACTAAGTTTACGAGGGTTCCAACGCGCCCTGCATTGAGAAGAAGCCCACAACAAACTCAGCCGGGTTTTGTTTTCGGTTATCACCACTTCACAAAAGCTCTTAAAAACTAGTTGAGCTAGTAATTATAATACAGCAGTTCATTCACTCCCAAGGATTTGATTCATGTAAATAATCCTTAATACTATAGTAAGCTTTATTAACGAGCTTTCGTTTTTTATATGATCAGAAATCCTATTACATGCTGGCCAAGTGTAGATTGGCTTCAATCACCTTTGATTTAGCGATCTCTAAAGCATGCAGGCCTTCCAAAGATATTTTGATGTACCAACACTCACCTATAAAACCTCGCCTCCTCAAACAAGTTCTCAGTCTGAGCCCCCGGGAAGGGTTCGTCGAACATCACTTGGTTGCCGTGATGGTGCCCTTTGTAAGAGACACGGTGATGTTTGGTGCCACAAGTAATGGTTAATACTGTCGTACAACTTACCTGTAGAACCTCGCCTCCTCAAACAAGTTCTCAGTCTGAGCCCCCGGGAAGGTTTCGTCGACCATCACTTGGTTGCCGTGATGGTGTCCTTTGTAAGAGGCACGGTGATGTTTGGTACCACACGTCATGATCCGGCTCGAAGGACCAAAAAATGTGGGGATTTGATAGAAATGATAGGAGTTTGATATGCAATGGACTGTATTGATAACTGATAATGATAATTATTGATATTGATAATGATATCGAGTACGCGACATGAAACCGCCCGTAACGTGCCGATGATATGTATGTACTGTACTGAAAGCTGTTTGGGCACGCGTTTCGACGACACTGGCGTAAGGTGCTGACGGAGCAGTGTTAGGTTACACGCAGTGTACCGAACAGGAAGGTTGTACAACTCACCTATAAAACCTCGCCTCCTCAAACAAGTTCTCAGTCTGAGCCCCCGGGAAGGGCTCGTCGAACATCACTTGGTAGGTGGGCTGCGCGTTCGGCTTGTCCGACAGCCGCACCGTGTTGCCGTCCGACGGTTGGTACACCGCTGTGATGGTGCCCTTTGTAAGAGGCACGGTGATGTTTGGTACCACACGTCATGGTTAGGAAGGTCGTACAACTCACCTGTAGAACCTCGCTTCCTCAAACAAGTTCTCAGTCTGAGCCCCCGGGAAGGGCTCGTCGAACATCACTTGGTAGGTGGGCTGCGCGTTCAGCTTGTCCGACAGCCGCACCGTGTTGCCGTCCGACGGTTGGTACACCGCCGTGATGGTGCCCTTTGTAAGAGGCACGGTGATGTTTGGTACCACACGTCATGGTTAGGAAGGTCGTACAACTCACCTGTAGAACCTCGCTTCCTCAAACAAGTTCTCAGTCTGAGCCCCCGGGAAGGGCTCGTCGAACATCACTTGGTAGGTGGGCTGCGCGTTCAGCTTGTCCGACAGCCGCACCGTGTTGCCGTCCGACGGTTGGTACACCGCCGTGATGGTGCCCTTTGTAAGAGGCACGGTGATGTTTGGTACCACACGTCATGGTTAGGAAGGTCGTACAACTCACCTGTAGAACCTCGCTTCCTCAAACAAGTTCTCAGTCTGAGCCCCCGGGAAGGGCTCGTCGAACATCACTTGGTAGGTGGGCTGCGCGTTCAGCTTGTCCGACAGCCGCACCGTGTTGCCGTCCGACGGTTGGTACACCGCCGTGATGGTGCCCTTTGTAAGAGGCACGGTGATGTTTGGTACCACACGTCATGGTTAGGAAGGTCGTACAACTCACCTGTAGAACCTCGCTTCCTCAAACAAGTTCTCAGTCTGAGCCCCCGGGAAGGGCTCGTCGAACATCACTTGGTAGGTGGGCTGCGCGTTCAGCTTGTCCGACAGCCGCACCGTGTTGCCGTCCGACGGTTGGTACACCGCCGTGATGGTGCCCTTTGTAAGAGGCACGGTGATGTTTGGTACCACACGTCATGGTTAGGAAGGTCGTACAACTCACCTGTAGAACCTCGCTTCCTCAAACAAGTTCTCAGTCTGAGCCCCCGGGAAGGGCTCGTCGAACATCACTTGGTAGGTGGGCTGCGCGTTCAGCTTGTCCGACAGCCGCACCGTGTTGCCGTCCGACGGTTGGTACACCGCCGTGATGGTGCCCTTCGCTCCGAGAGGCACGGTTATGTTTCGCGCCACGCATACGACGCGGTCGTACATTTTGAAGTCCGCTTTCGGGTCCGGTTGCACGTTGCCTTCATGCAGTTCAGGCTGGGAAACGAAATTTGTTTAGCGACAATGTTTTGTTAAAAGTTCAGTAAGTTGGGATCACTGAACTCTAATAATTATACTAAAGGCCGGTCGCGGAATGGGAAGAATTTCGTACTTCACCTGTTACTACCTGTCTCTGTCACTCCCGCGTCAAAATAATGCGTCACGCTCGCACAGATGCAATGACCGCCGTCCTGGTTAATGTACGAAATTCTTCCTATTCCGCTACCGGCCTTTAGTACACTGTACCTCAGACTGTCAATGTAAAAATGAAGATACTTGATTTTCGCCATTTTGGCGCTTATTGTTGCGTAACCTGGCGTCGAGCGACCATGGAATTAAATTAACAGTTTGAAAATGAGATTCAAAACGGTCACTAGCAACAAATGTCAATTTAGTACCATGGAACTTCGCTTCAAATCGGTACAAAAATGATGATGATGATGATGAATCGGCACATAGAACGTTTGATCCAGCGTATTACTATAACAGTGTACAAGAGGAACTCAACTCCAAGGCTAATCACGGCCAACCCTGCGTTGACCCTGGCGTATACAAGGTAGAAGACCCCGCAGGCAGGAGGCTAAGCTCCGAACAAGCTTGTCCGCGCCCTTGATAGGCGCGAGCGAAATAGTGAACGGTGTTCCGTGTTTAGTTGAGCTTCAGTTGGTGAACTGTACGGACGTGTCACAATGAATGTCCCTCACCCTTAGTCATACTCAGGATCCGGCGGATTGTTACCCGCGAGTTTACAGGTGTCAAAGAAGTTTCTTTTGACACCAACGGCGTCAGTAGTAAGCCGACCGCAGTATCGTTTAAGGACAACAATCCACGCCACAAATTAGTTCACTATGTTATTAGTCCGCAAGCGCTTTTCCACAGGGACGATATTTTCGATATTGTGGCGTCTAACGGGAATTTTGTCAGATAGCACTACTTATTTAACTTACTTTGACGACCGAATGGCGTAGTGGTAGCGAACCTGCCGCCTGCGCCGGAGGTCGTGGTTTCGATTCCCACTACTGGTAAATGTTTGGGTGATGAGCATGAATGTTTTCCAGTGTCTGGGTGTTTTTCAATATATTACATTTATGTATATTAGTATGTATGTATATTTATCAGTTATCTAGTACCCATAATACAAGCTATCGCTTACTTTGGGGCTAGATTGCGATGTGTAAAAATGTCCCGTATATGTTTATATTTAATTTTTGTATGAAGAAGGTTTGCTTAAAATATTCGGGGGGCTGATTCTGTATCGTTCAGTTTGTTAGTTAGTAACCCTCACTGGGTTATTAACTAAGAAAACGTAGGCAAAAATCCTATTTTTGCATACTTTTTGCACAATTTAGTGATAACTAGCATGGTATGTTGTCATGATACCATACCAACCTAGGTTGGTAACTTGTGCAAAAAGTATGCACAAATATGGTTTTTGCCTCCGTTTTTAGGGTTCCGTACCAAAATGGTAAAATGGAACCCTTATGGTGCGACTTTCTCCGTCTGTCTGTCCGTCACACTCGATTATTTCAGTAACTACCGGAGCTATTGATATGAAATTTGGAATAGTTGTGTATATTAGTGGCCCAATGACACTGGAATAAAAAAAAATGGAAATTATTTTTGTTCTTATTTAAAAAAGGGGGGAAAATCGGAGGGTTAAAATTTAAAAGTAAGATAACTGTACTGTGTGGGGTATCATATAAAAGGGTTTACTTTGTACATTCTAAAACCGATTTTTAATTATTTTTAGTCATGATAGTTTTTGATTTATCGGGGAAAATGTCTAAAAAAATACCGTTCCCCCCCCCTTATCTCCGGAGTTTACCAATCGAAAAATCTCAAATAATTATGGTCAATAGGAATTTACGTATATTTTACAGGAAAACTATGGCCAATGCTCTAACTAGCATAGTTTTTTTGATATTAACAATAAACCTCTACAAACAAAGTTAGTTTTGCGGTTCATTAACAAAGGTAATTATTACCGTTTTACATCTTTGGTCGTTACAGTTTTGGTCGTGTTATATCTACATTAGTATGCCTGATTGTTTTGCTTCAGTACTTCTTGAGTACGGAACCCTCGGTGCGCGAGTCCGACTCGCACTTGGCCGGTTTTTTTAGTTAACAACCCAGTGAGGGTTGCTAACTAGCAAATTGAACGATACAGAATCAGCCTACAGATGGGCTCATCCTTAGTTCATATCGGTGCCCTCACCTTATAGAGCAAGTTCCACTTGACGTGCAGCGTGACGCTCTTCTCCTGGCTGCGCAGCTGTGCGAGCTGCTGCTCCAGCGTGCTCATCAGCGCCTTCATCTCCTCGGGCTCCAGGGCGTCGGAGCCGCACTCGCGCCGCATCGCCGAGCAGTGCGGCTGGCTTTTGATCCACTGCACTACTTCTTGCGGTTTGTTTTGTCTGTGGCCATTTAAGAGCATTTATATTAGCGTCACTTGGGTACATGTATCATCAGTACAGTTTAAACTTAAAGCAGGCCATAATAACTTAATATAAAGTAAATTTGTGATAACTTTTGTGAATTGAAAATGTAAAAAATCCCGCCACGTTTCATCACGAACGCATGCACGCGCACGTACGAACGCACGCACGCACGCACACACGCACGCGTGCACACATACATACACGCAAAATTTATAACACCCGTCTTTATATCCTACTGATAAAAAATTGTACCACAAAAAGGCGGTATTGTATTGTATTGAGCACACTACGCGAGTACGACGAGGGTATAAACAAAGCCGTACCCCATTTGGTTGGGCCACAGGTCGCTCTCGAAGAATATGTCGTTGTTGAGCGAGTACACCAGCCTGTCGAACAGGTCGGGGAACTGGCGCGCGTACGCCTTCACCAGCTCGATGCAGCGCTCCGAGTACAGCCACGCGTTGCTCACCTTGCAGCGCCGCGTGTAGCCCGACACCTCTTGGTTCTGTTTCATACAACACACAACGTCGTAAACTGAAGGACGTTAAGTTGCGAAAATAACATATAACTCGGAATGGTGTTGCTTTAGAAAAGGGGATAATAGAACCTAATGGTACAGAAGGTCCACTCCGCAAGATGATTTAAAGAAATAGCGACTCTAGTGCTGACAAAATAAAGTGCAATTCAGTTCGCAATAGCGCTTGGCTCTGCCTCCGCTACGCATCTAAAGTTGTCTCTTTCTATCGCGTAACTTTATCTCTTTCGACGTACTAAGGTTGCCTCGTAATCGGGCGCACGCAGCGCGTGAAATAGACCGTACAAGAACTAACGCGTGCAACCTAGCCGGCGCAAGGCAGCCGTCTGAAATTAGTACGTCGTGACGGCTACCTGTAGTTTCTTAGATCACTTGATAAGTGAATCTGGCCTGGTACTACAACTATTTCTGTATTTATCCATATAAACAATGATATAATATGATAAATACAGGTCTGCAAACAGACTATAAAAGTACAGTTTTTAGCCTCTTGTCTTTCACCTTCACAGTGTAGTCTTTTACCTTCTTGTTAAACTTGAGGTTGAGTCCGATGTTGAGTTTGTTCTGCGTCTCCGTGGGCAGGTCGTTCCTCTCGCCCGGCACCAGCAGCACGGCGCCCGTGATGCGCGACAGCATCTGAGTGGACACACCTGGGAGACACGAGAACACACTATATACAGTGGAATCTCTATAACTCGAACCTCGTTTAGTCGAAGTCTTCCGTAAAAATAAATAAATAAATAAATAAATAAATAAGCCTTTTATTTACCCATTGCCTTATTACATCTAGTATCATAATTTAATATCTCAATGTCATAATTTAACTATCATAATTTAATTTAATAATTCTATTAATTTGTCATGCATTGATTATGTCAAAAAAAAAAAAGTCCACAACACAACACATCAGCGATTTGTCACGATTGTCCGCGTCACTTTATTGTCCGTGAAATACTCTAACAGTCTAATGGGTTACCCATGAGCGGGCAAAGGCCTCCTCCATCCTGCGCCACTGCTGTCGGTCGCGCGCCAGACGCGTCCAGGTCGCGCCCGCCAGGCGCACCAGGTCGTCGCTCCAGCGGCCCCGCCCCACCAGTGCAGCACCAGCTCGCTCCAGCGCGCATCGCGGGCACGAGCCACGTGTCCGGCCCAGCGCCACTTTAGTTTGCACGCCAACTCGGCTGCATCCTCCAATCTCGTGATGTCTCTGATTCGTAAATTTTGTATCCTATCCCTCAGTTTAATCCCTAAAATGCTCCTCTCAGTTGCTCTTTGAAATATTTGTAGTTTTTTAATTATTAATTTTGTAAAGGGCCAACACTGGCAGCCATACAAGAGTGCTGGTAGAATAATACTTTCATATGCCTTCTTTTTTAGGGCCATAGGTAATTTTGACTTGAATATTTGTTTGTTTGCCCAATATTTCTTCCAACATATTTTAATTCTTCTTTCCACCTCTTTCAATGACTGGTCTTCAAAAGATATAATCCGACCCAAATAAATGTATTCTTCCACATATAACAGTTCTTTTCCTTCTATGAGTGTTGGTATTTTCAATGCATTTGTCATGAGGCATGTTTTTTCCATGTTCATAGTGAGACCACATTTTTTACTTTCCTGGTTAAGTGATTGCAGCATGTATTGTATGTCAGTATGGCTTTCACTCACAATGACAATGTCGTCTGCAAATCGCAAGTGGTTTAAATGTCTTCCATTGATATTTATTCCTTTGTTGCTCCAGTCTAAGTGTTTAAATATTTCTTCCAGGAGTGCAGTGAATAGGTTGGGCGACATTGGATCTCCCTGCCTCACTCCTCGCTCAACAAAGAAAATTCGTCCTTTGTGTTCAAGTTTCACCTTTGCAGAACTTTTCCTATAGATTGCTTGTAGTAGGTTTATGTATTTATGGTGTACCCCGTGATTATACAAAGCTCTCCATAGGGCTTCTTGTGATATTGAGTCGAAGGCTTTTGTATAATCTACAAAGGCTATATACAGATCTTTTTTGAACTCTAAGCATCTCTCAACCACTTGGGTGAGGGTAAGTATGTGGTCTAGTGTGGAAAACCCAGCTCTAAAACAGGCTGGTTTTAGAGCTGGGTTTTCCACAAGTCTTCCGTAAGTCGAACATAAATTACATTCGCTTCCGCTGAACTGAATTACGCGGTATCTCGAATTATTAACACTTTGTAACTCGAACAAAATATTATTTCCCTACGATGTATACATATCAATACAATATCATAATACAAATGTATACTCTATAAGGGATAAGCAAGAGTTTTCTAAATGCCCACTCGTGAAGATGATACTGATATTCAATGTTACATACAACAATACAACAAAAATGCGAAAAAACCTAATAAAGACTTCGCGGCCCATAAATGGGCATGCTAACCACGAGATCAAAGACACAGTTGTAGTTGTTAGTTGTTAGTATGTCACTAGTGCTAGATGCAGATTAAACATACCGCACGCGGCTGCGGCGTGCTGCGTGGAGCGGTATGGCGACGCGGTGGCGTGCACTGTGGGCGTCGGTTCAATGCTTTCTTTCACGTTCACTTTTATACGACCGCTTCGTATGGCATCGGAGCTAACCACCTGAAACAAAAAAAAAAATTTAAACACATAATCGTACCGTAGCCATATCATTATGGCTACGGTACGATTCCGGCAGTAGGTATTGGTTGCCAGGAAGAAATCGCTATGTACCGATAAGGCCGCCAAGCTTTACTCCTAAGTTTGTGTTTTGATTTGAACCGTGATAATTTAGGCTGTATTCACACGTACCACAACCACACCACGTCGCAGCGACAAAATGTGGTCAAGCTGTGGTTGTGAACAGTGTCGCAGCGGCTTTTTGCAGTTGCGTTGTGGTACCGACAAAATTTCGATGTGGTTGCGTTGTCGCTGTCGTTGCAATGAGGTAACCATTGCATGTGGTATTGCATGTGGCTCCGGCTTTCGTAGAGGAAACACGGCTTGACTGAACGTAGTCATGGAGGAAAGATTGTTGTTGCTATCCTTGTTTCCTTGTCATGTCGCGGCGATGTGGCCGTGGTGCCGCCGCCGGTGGTGTATTATACAGGTGGTCAATAACAACGGCAAAATGTGGTACGTGTAAATTGTATTCATTTTCAATACAAAATATACGCCCGACCACATCGCGTCGTTGTGGTGTGATTGTGGCTGTGGTGTGGTTGTGGTACGTGTGAATTAAGCCTTAGACACGCGAAAGCATGTCAAAACAAAGTTAATAAAAAAGAACTGGCGAGCAGCGTACATACACGAAAATTACACATGGACGCTGATTGCACCATTCCTCCTCCATCACCATGCTAGAGTACTCACAGTGGCCAAACACCCGTAATACTGTCCGTTGGTGAGCAGGAAGCAGTGGTCGCCGGGCGGGTACGCCTGCTTGGGCGTGAGGAACTTGGCCGGCGGCTGCAGCTGCGTGGCCACGGCCGGCACCACGGCCTGCAGCGCGTAGCCGCACGCGACCTTGCACCATTCCTCCTCCATCACCATGCTAGAGTACTCACAGTGGCCAAACACCCGTAATACTGTCCGTTGGTGAGCAGGAAGCAGTGGTCGCCGGGCGGGTACGCCTGCTTGGGCGTGAGGAACTTGGCCGGCGGCTGCAGCTGCGTGGCCACGGCCGGCACCACGGCCTGCAGCGCGTAGCCGCACGCGACCTTGCACCATTCCTCCTCCATCACCATGCTAGAGTACTCACAGTGGCCAAACACCCGTAATACTGTCCGTTGGTGAGCAGGAAGCAGTGGTCGCCGGGCGGGTACGCCTGCTTGGGCGTGAGGAACTTGGCCGGCGGCTGCAGCTGCGTGGCCACGGCCGGCACCACGGCCTGCAGCGCGTAGCCGCACGCGACCTTGCACCATTCCTCCTCCATCACCATGCTAGAGTACTCACAGTGGCCAAACACCCGTAATACTGTCCGTTGGTGAGCAGGAAGCAGTGGTCGCCGGGCGGGTACGCCTGCTTGGGCGTGAGGAACTTGGCCGGCGGCTGCAACTGCGTGGTCACGGCCGGCACCACGGCCTGCAGCGCGTAGCCGCACGCGACCTTGCACCATTCCTCCTCCATCACCATGCTAGAGTACTCACAGTGGCCAAACACCCGTAATACTGTCCGTTGGTGAGCAGGAAGCAGTGGTCGCCGGGCGGGTACGCCTGCTTGGGCGTGAGGAACTTGGCCGGCGGCTGCAGCTGCGTGGCCACGGCCGGCACCACGGCCTGCAGCGCGTAGCCGCACGCGACCTTGCACCATTCCTCCTCCATCACCATGCTAGAGTACTCACAGTGGCCAAACACCCGTAATACTGTCCGTTGGTGAGCAGGAAGCAGTGGTCGCCGGGCGGGTACGCCTGCTTGGGCGTGAGGAACTTGGCCGGCGGCTGCAGCTGCATGGCCACGGCCGGCACCACGGCCTGCAGCGCGTAGCCGCACGCGACCTTGCACCATTCCTCCTCCATCACCATGCTAGAGTACTCACAGTGGCCAAACACCCGTAATACTGTCCGTTGGTGAGCAGGAAGCAGTGGTCGCCGGGCGGGTACGCCTGCTTGGGCGTGAGGAACTTGGCCGGCGGCTGCAGCTGCATGGCCACGGCCGGCACCACGGCCTGCAGCGCGTAGCCGCACGCGACCTTGCACCATTCCTCCTCCATCACCATGCTAGAGTACTCACAGTGGCCAAACACCCGTAATACTGTCCGTTGGTGAGCAGGAAGCAGTGGTCGCCGGGCGGGTACGCCTGCTTGGGCGTGAGGAACTTGGCCGGCGGCTGCAGCTGCATGGCCACGGCCGGCACCACGGCCTGCAGCGCGTAGCCGCACGCGACCTTGCACCATTTCTCCTCCATCACCATGCTAGAGTACTCACAGTGGCCAAACACCCGTAATACTGTCCGTTGGTGAGCAGGAAGCAGTGGTCGCCGGGCGGGTACGCCTGCTTGGGCGTGAGGAACTTGGCCGGCGGCTGCAGCTGCGTGGCCACGGCCGGCACCACGGCCTGCAGCGCGTAGCCGCACGCGACCTTGCACCATTCCTCCTCCATCACCATGCTAGAGTACTCACAGTGGCCAAACACCCGTAATACTGTCCGTTGGTGAGCAGGAAGCAGTGGTCGCCGGGCGGGTACGCCTGCTTGGGCGTGAGGAACTTGGCCGGCGGCTGCAGCTGCGTGGCCACGGCCGGCACCACGGCCTGCAGCGCGTAGCCGCACGCGACCTTGCACCATTCCTCCTCCATCACCATGCTAGAGTACTCACAGTGGCCAAACACCCGTAATACTGTCCGTTGGTGAGCAGGAAGCAGTGGTCGCCGGGCGGGTACGCCTGCTTGGGCGTGAGGAACTTGGCCGGCGGCTGCAGCTGCGTGGCCACGGCCGGCACCACGGCCTGCAGCGCGTAGCCGCACGCGACCTTGCACCATTCCTCCTCCATCACCATGCTAGAGTACTCACAGTGGCCAAACACCCGTAATACTGTCCGTTGGTGAGCAGGAAGCAGTGGTCGCCGGGCGGGTACGCCTGCTTGGGCGTGAGGAACTTGGCCGGCGGCTGCAGCTGCGTGGCCACGGCCGGCACCACGGCCTGCAGCGCGTAGCCGCACGCGACCTTGCACCATTCCTCCTCAATCACCATGCTAGAGTACTCACAGTGGCCAAACACCCGTAATACTGTCCGTTGGTGAGCAGGAAGCAGTGGTCGCCGGGCGGGTACGCCTGCTTGGGCGTGAGGAACTTGGCCGGCGGCTGCAGCTGCGTGGCCACGGCCGGCACCACGGCCTGCAGCGCGTAGCCGCACGCGACCTTGCACCATTCCTCCTCCATCACCATGCTAGAGTACTCACAGTGGCCAAACACCCGTAATACTGTCCGTTGGTGAGCAGGAAGCAGTGGTCGCCGGGCGGGTACGCCTGCTTGGGCGTGAGGAACTTGGCCGGCGGCTGCAGCTGCGTGGCCACGGCCGGCACCACGGCCTGCAGCGCGTAGCCGCACGCGACCTTGCACCATTCCTCCTCCATCACCATGCTAGAGTACTCACAGTGGCCAAACACCCGTAATACTGTCCGTTGGTGAGCAGGAAGCAGTGGTCGCCGGGCGGGTACGCCTGCTTGGGCGTGAGGAACTTGGCCGGCGGCTGCAGCTGCGTGGCCACGGCCGGCACCACGGCCTGCAGCGCGTAGCCGCACGCGACCTTGCACCATTCCTCCTCCATCACCATGCTAGAGTACTCACAGTGGCCAAACACCCGTAATACTGTCCGTTGGTGAGCAGGAAGCAGTGGTCGCCGGGCGGGTACGCCTGCTTGGGCGTGAGGAACTTGGCCGGCGGCTGCAGCTGCGTGGCCACGGCCGGCACCACGGCCTGCAGCGCGTAGCCGCACGCGACCTTGCACCATTCCTCCTCCATCACCATGCTAGAGTACTCACAGTGGCCAAACACCCGTAATACTGTCCGTTGGTGAGCAGGAAGCAGTGGTCGCCGGGCGGGTACGCCTGCTTGGGCGTGAGGAACTTGGCCGGCGGCTGCAGCTGCGTGGCCACGGCCGGCACCACGGCCTGCAGCGCGTAGCCGCACGCGACCTTGCACCATTCCTCCTCAATCACCATGCTAGAGTACTCACAGTGGCCAAACACCCGTAATACTGTCCGTTGGTGAGCAGGAAGCAGTGGTCGCCGGGCGGGTACGCCTGCTTGGGCGTGAGGAACTTGGCCGGCGGCTGCAGCTGCGTGGCCACGGCCGGCACCACGGCCTGCAGCGCGTAGCCGCACGCGACCTTGCACCATTCCTCCTCCATCACCATGCTAGAGTACTCACAGTGGCCAAACACCCGTAATACTGTCCGTTGGTGAGCAGGAAGCAGTGGTCGCCGGGCGGGTACGCCTGCTTGGGCGTGAGGAACTTGGCCGGCGGCTGCAGCTGCGTGGCCACGGCCGGCACCACGGCCTGCAGCGCGTAGCCGCACGCGACCTTGCACCATTCCTCCTCCATCACCATGCTCACGTTGTCTTGTATGGTGTATTTGTAGCCTAAAAAGCAAAATTTATTTTCAAAAAAAAAAATGTATAAAAAAAATTATAACTATTATAAAATTCTCGTGTCACATGGTTTGTGACAAAACTCCTCCAAATGGCTTGACCGAGTTTTTATAATTATTTTTTTGTGTATATTCGGTATAACGTTTACTCTTTTTCAAACCCTGAATGAAATATGTAAAAACCTGTATCGCATACTCTATCACGTGTAGTGTGACAAGTCGGTGAAAAACTATGAAACTGACCAGTGATTCCTATAAATTTCGTGTTCTATATTATTCCTGGAATTTTAGTTCATTGTATAACAAAGAGGTAATTATTGATATTTTAGCCAATTTTTTTTTAACAACTATTTTCTAAGAGATTTTGCTTTATTTCTCATAATAGAGATAAAATGTTCTTACCTCTGAGATTAACCGCGTGGACTATAACATTCACGTCGCCGAGTTCGATGCCGAGCCGATTCATGTTACTGCAACAATAAAAATCTGTTCATATTCCACGCGAAATTAAAAACATCGAAAAACCCTACAACGCGAAGGCTAAAGCTCCCCGAATAAAAACAAGTAAAAACATATCAGTATAAAAATAACAATACCAAGAAAATCCATCGGTGCAGCCATGCCGTGCCTGCGCCTGAGGTGCGCCTATTGGTGACTAATTGAATTTCTCGACGCTTCTCATATATCTTACCTACCGCAGAATATCATAATAAATAATAATACGTTACGGCATAGAAGATTTACTCCGCAAAGCGATTTAAATAAATAGCGACTCTAGCACTGACACAATAAAGTGCCATTCAGATCGCATCAGAACCTGTTATAACTACCATGTTACAAACTAAAACGTTGTACTCTCTTTCTGTCGTGAGCTTTAGTTTCACAGCTACTTTGAACTTATTGAGGGATAAGTTTAATATTTCATTAGGGAGTTAGTTGTAAAAGCGTTATCCTATTGTATTGTATAGTAAATAATTTATTCAGTATCTCTAGTCTCGTTTTATGCTCTATAAGTTTTTTATTTATTTCTAAGGTTACTACCATGGAGATCGCTTTTTCTAACAAAATTATTAATATTTTTATGCACATAATTATATCAAGTTATCAAATAAGAGTATAATATACTCTGAGTGTGCATGCACCGTCAATAAATGAGTCTTTAAAATTTTCGCTTAAAGACTCTTTGGGGCCCATTTTCCCAAGAACAGCCTTCTTCTGCAGCACGCAAGTATCAATGTCAGCAGAATTACCCCATAGCAAGAGACCATAGGGCATAATGCTGTGAAAATAACTAAAATATACCAGTCGAGCAGTCTGGACGTGTGTCAGCTGCCTAATTTTTTTTAACCCATACGCATTGGAACTAAGTCTGTTCGATAAATTGTACTTTAGCATCCCCAAGGCTCCGACTGAAAATCAGCGCTGTGTGCTCCCATGCTTATATGGGGCACACAGCGCCATGCTGAGTTGGGACATTTTTCCGGGTTATGCCACATGTGACAGGCGGTGTCTGGTGCTTCCGTCACTTGGGCAATTATTGGTTTTTGTTTCCCGAGTGGGGGAAACTTCAGGCATCGTTTTAGTACGTAAGGTTTAATGTTTTGTTACACGTGGCATAATTTTCTTGCGAAATAAAGTTTTCTTGCTTCTTTCATTTAACGCTATTCCTAGAAATACGGCTGTTTCTACAAGATACTCGATACCAAGTTGTACATTCGTTTGTATTTGCCTAACATTTAAGGGGATTTATTGAATTTATTTTTGTCTTTGTCACTCTCACGGATACGTTGGTAAGTGCGACATGCAGCGTCGCGGAAGAATATAGCAGAAAAATGACCTTTTACCTAATTACTCAAAAACTAAGCCAGTTATCGAAAATCGGTTTCTCAGCGTTTTTGGATATTGTTATTACCGACAAATTAAAACAAAAATTACAATTACATCCATTGTAGTTTCCGATAAAAAACAGGAAAACTGAGATTTTGGAGCAACTTTTGGGAGAACTTTCTATCGAGAAAATTTTATCCAATCGTGTTTCTGCTTCTTAGCGATTTTAGATTAAAGACCCAAAATACATGACGTTCAATTTTGAAAGTAATTGTCTTTATAGTTTTTACGTAAAGCTGCATTCAAAATCACTTAAATACGGCTTGTACGCCGTTAATGAACCCCCTGCATATTAATGCAAGCTCACTCACTGTTCGAGGATGGTGGACCGCTCGGAGACCCACTGCTTGTGCAGGTTGCCCATGTTCATTTCACAGGTGAAGCTCGCCGCGCTCAGGTTTTTGTTCTGCTGGTCGATGTGGTGCAGCCGCTTCTTCTCGTTGGACACCGATATTATTCTGTGGAACACGACCACAGATAAGAAACCTCAGGATATGGACACCCGAACGATTAATACGTAAAACCTTTTCCATGAATGACAATAGGTATATGTCTATATCCTGTGAATTTCTCTTCGTTGCTTGGGAAAGGATCATTGACAAATAAAATTGATACTTCACTAATTGCCGTCGAAGCATTAAATTAACAAGATATTAACAGAATACGTCGGCTAATTCTCGTGAGAAGAGATAAATTAATATTTTAATTTTTTAATTATTATTAATCTTTTCGTGGAATTAATATCACCTCAATTAGCAGCGTTAACTTCTTCCCAGCCACAGAGCAGATAAATATTAAATGCACTGATAAGAAAACTCAGGATATGGGCATCCGAACGATTTACGTAAAACGTTTTCGTACAAGCAAACAAAATTTAAAACAAATTAAAATTCTATAGGTGGCTGCTGAGCGAACCACAGCGTGGCCTTACTGTTGGTGGCAAAACAAGCATTTTTGGCACCGATAAACTGGCGACATTTTTTCGCGCCGTCCGTCCTGTCCAGGGAATATGTCTATTAACACAACACAATACAATATTGTGTATCGCACCCAACGTGGTCAGCAACTGATTGGGGAATTAAATTCTCTGTTTTTTTCTCCTGAGATTTGTTGGAATGTTGCTTTGGGAAGAAAAACAGTGGTTGAGGATCAAAGCATACTTATTTTATACTAGCTGTTGCCGACGGCTACGCCTGCTTGAATTTAAGTTTTTACATAAAGCCCGGTATAATGAGTCAACCTCAAAAGAGAATATGATTCCCCCCAGCATGCAATATTTGAATGTCGCACTTTTGAACAGGAGAGACAGCGAGCCGATGGAGATGATGAAAGACTGAGCCCAACAAATATGATTCCAAGAATGCTGGAAAATCAAAAGCAATGGGATAGATATGCGAACCTCATAAGACATATAATGCGGACAATAGAGCTAGACGAATGGGACAGACAATTAACAATTGCCTGAAATAAACAGCGGCCTTCCTGATGTAATGCTTTCAGCGGTCCCGGGAAGGCCTAGAGCGGTGAGCCGGAGGAGGTTTTTAGTCCGTGAGGTCACTGCGCAACCAGCAGCAGTGAAGTCGGGCATGCTAGCTAATGGCAGGAAGGCAGGGAGTAGCTAGTATCCATGAGGATTTTCCTCCTTCATTAAAAAAACATGTGGTGTTGCGGACTTTCCTTAGAAATTTTAAAGGAGAACAATTCTGCCATACATGATTTTGGCCGATTTTTTTCTGATTTTACAGAATTTTTCCTGTTTTTACAACATTTTTCATTGATGCTCCTTTCCTACTGGACGCTTTTATATCTTCTTGTAAGACAAAGTTTTTAGTTTGGTTCATTTCATTTCATTTTATCGTTTGTAAAGCTAAAATATACCTACTTGTTATTCATATTACATTCATTACCTATCTAGTTAAGGCACGTTTCGCAACTTGTTTATCGTAATTTGTTCTGCGTAACACTAAAGTTGTAATTCGATATACCAGGTGTACTATCACTTGCAGTGTCAGCGATTCCATTGTAATAACAAAGTGTATCAGATTGCATTAAATGTTTTCATGCGACTACTTTTAAGCTATTCTGCTTATCATATAATATCACTAGCTGACCCAGCTAACGTTGTTTTGCCATTAGGGATATAAAAAAATATCGACCTTATCTCAGACCTATAGAACATACACAGAAAATTTCATAACAATCGGTCGAATTAGAAGAGAAGATAAAGCTTTATTAAATTAAATCTAATAACTTTTTTGTTTCAAAATAGTTTTTTTTTTAAGGTGGGAGGTTTCGGTTGCGGCTAGGTGAAACACTTTACCGGCAAAGACGCACAACCAAGCGATTTTGCGATCCAGTGATATGCTGTGTAGCAACCGTTACAGGTTAGATACAGCTCTTTCCAAATCAGTACGAGAACATTTTTAGCATATTTATCGAACTCTCGGTTGATCGCCGCCCTCACAGAATAATCGGCAAGGAATCGCTAACGGGGGCAAAACTGCTCAGCCTACAACATCGACGCAACGTTGCCTGTTTAGCGGTTTTTTACAGGATATACCTCCTTGTACCTCCTTCACCTTTCTACCATAGGACTGCAAGACGCCGAGAGCGGTGGCATTCTTATGTGGTTGACGTCCAACAAACTCGCACGAAACGTTTTTCCTCCACGTTTCTGATACGAACCGCTAAGGTGTGGAACGCCCTACCAGCCTCCGTGTTTCCAGCCAAGTACAAGGTGCCTTCAAGAGAAGAGTGAATAGGCATTTTCTAGGCAAGCGCGCTCCATCCTAGACCTCATCATTGCTTTCCATCAGGCATGATTGTCCTCAAGCGCAATCCTATATTTAATAATAATAAAAAAACTCCAAATCGGTACTTTCTTCATACAAACGTCACGATTACTACATTATTTGATGTGGCTCAAAATTAAGTATTACAAATTGAGTAGTTTTTCTCAAAAACTCTTTTCACAAACAACTGTTAAAGTTAAACGCCTTTTTGCGCTTGATTTCGGTAATCATAACTTATCACGTGTCCTCTCATTCAAAACGGAGCGGAAACGGGACGGCAGCAAAGAAGTACTGAGTCTATCTCTTTCCCTCACAATGTTAGGTGAAATAAGTAATAAACAGGTAACACATCATGTATGCCGGCAACTTAACATCAGGTAAGATCACAGTGTCTGAAGTCTTTAGGGGGATTTATTGAATTTATTTTTGTCTTCCTCACTCTCACGGATACGTTGGTAGGTGCGACATGCAGCGTCGCGGAAGAATATAACAGAAAAACGTCCTTTTACTTACTCAAAAACTAAGCAAGTTATCAAAAATCTGTTTCTTAGCGTTTTTGGATATTATGATTACCGACACTTTAAAACAAAAATTACAATTACATCCAATGTAGTGTCCGATAAAAACTAGAAAAACTGAGATTTTAAAGCAACTTTTGGGAGAACTTGCCATCGAGAAAATTTTATCCAATCGTGTTTCTGCTTCTTAGCGATTTCAGATTAAAGACCCAAAATACATGACATGTAAATTTGAAAGTAATTGTCTTTATAGTTTTTGCATAAAACTTCATTCAAAATCGCTTAAATACGGCTTCTACACCGTTAACGCCTGCGTCTTAGCGGTCATACAGAGCAGAAACGTGGACACTCACAGTAGGCCTTGTCCACAAGTTCAAAGTCTAGTTAGTCTACGGCTATGCCGGTTGTCTCTCTTAAGGGATAGAATCCGCAACGAGGAAATCATTAGGAGAAACGACATAGCCTAACAGATTAGCAAGCTGAAGTGGCAGTAGGCGAGCCATATTAGTCGCAGAACCGATGGTCGTTGGGGCAGACCTATTCTGGCGTGGAGTCGACTTGAAAAAGGTAGTCGGTAGCGGGTGGATGAGGAAGGCGGAGGCCCGTGTGTGGTGGCGCGCACTCGGAAAGGCCATGTTCAGCAGTGGACGTCTATAGGCTGATTAACGGTGTAGAATCCGTATTTAAGCGATTTTGAATGAAGTTTTATTCAAAAACTATAAAGACAATTACTTTCAAATTTACATGTCATGTATTTTGGGTCTTTAATCTAAAATCGCTAAGAAGCAGACACACGATTGGATAAAATTTTCTCGATAGACAGTTCTCCCAATAGTTGCTCTAAAGTCTCAGTTTTTCTACTTTTAGTCGGAAACTACATTGGATGTAATTGTAATTTTTAATTTAAAGTGTCGGTAATAATAATGTCCAAAAACGCTGAGAAACAGATTTTTGATAACTGGCTTAGTTTTTGAGTAATTAGGTAAAAGGTCGTTTTTCTGTTATATTCTTCCGCGACGCTGCATGTCGCACCTACCAACGTACATGTGAGAGTGAGGAAGACAAAAATAAATTCAATAAATCCCCTTGAGTAAGATTGCAGTTACGTATTAGCTTGTTATGTGTGTTTTGACGACCTCCCTGGCGCAACGGCGGCGCGCTCGGATTCGAGTGGGAGGTCGCGGGTTCGATGCCCGCCACGGGCCACTTTGGAATTTTATAATTTCCCTTCGGCTCAGGTCTGGTCTGGTAGGAGGCTTCGGCCGTGGCTAGTTACCACCCTACCAAAGACGCACCGCCAAGCGATTTAGCGTTCCGGTGCGATGCTTGTAGAAACCGTTGGGGTAAATTTACTTACCCTTCCAAGTTAGAACGATAACATCTTAGGCTGCATCATCACTTACGAGTACCATCAAGTGAGATCGCAGTCAAGTACTAACTTGTATACAGTAAAAAAAAAGTGTCAACTTACTTGGCCCTCGTGAGGTGCGGCCATCCGACCCATATGATCTTCCCCAGCAACTTCTCCGCAACTTCCTCAAGAGACGGGTCGATGTTCTCCGATGGTATTATTTCTATGATCATGCTCTCACTGCGCGAAGGCATATCAAATACTTTCACCTTGCATTTCTTTATTGTTGTCTGCAAACAAAATATTTTAGATGAAGTATTTCGAACTGTATTTCAAAATTAAATGCTCTAATTACATAAAATCTTATTTGGATTTTCGTTATACTTATGTATGGCTTATGACAGTAAAATTGCGAGAATAGAAGTATAATCCTTACGTGCTTACATAAAAATGTGTTAATAATACTGTCATAAATAAGCTTACTATGTCTTAACCGCTTACAAATTGCAAGAAACAAAATGAAATGTGAATTTGTTAGTCATGTGTTTTGCTATTTTTTTTTTTTGAGATCAAAGCTGAGTTGTAAGATAGGATCCATGAGGATGTTCCGGTGTCGGGACGAAACGAGCGTCGAAGAAATTGTTGGAAGAGTGTTTCATGCGGGCGGTGTTCCTGCATTTTGGACCAAACAGATTCTTTTCATGTAGCGGATTAAAGCAAAACAATTAATCTGTCCCGCTAAATAAAAGCTTGTGAAAAGGACCAACCTTGAAGTCCATATACCGCATGGTCGGGAACCCGGGATACAAGATGTCTTTGTTGACGTTGGGCAACATTCCCCGTATCAACTGGTCGTCAGTCAGGTCTAGCTCCGACCTCCACACCGGCGTCTCTATCGCGTGGCCCATTAGCACCGGCGCGAAGTATTGTGGCGCTGTTATTGGACCTTTCAACAAGAACATTTAATTAATAACCATAAAAAATAAAACCCGTATTGAGGGAACTGTGAAAAAAACTTAAACCCTTTAAACGAAAACTATATGATCTCCTGCTAAATAAAATGTATTATAAAATAAATGACTATCTAATGGACAACAGTATCTGAACTTAAGTTGGGAATTTTTGTATACACTGACAACAGCTGGTTTTCTTATTTTTAATTTCATATTATAATTGGCATGTAGCTTGGTTCTTAAATTTTATTTTTTATTGACTAATGTGATTATCAGACATTTATTACAATTATTTACTACTCTTATTATAAATTAATTAATTTGACTGATGTATTCTATAATAATTAAATTAGTTAATTAAGTGAATCCAATTTAAATATTTGCACACTGTCATTCAGTAGATTGTGAAGGAAAATTGTATTTTTTAGTCATCTTGCTGTAACCCACAATTCTGCAAATAAATATATATTATTTATTATTTATTTATTATTTAAAAAGTAATTCGCTAATTTTTGGTGGCGGCCATCTTGATCTATGACGCCACAGACACGTGCATGCGTTCACGCGCGCACGCACGCACTGACGCACGCACGCTCAAACACAGAGACAAAATTATTTTATTAATGGGTTTTGAGTACGCAATCATTAACTGGTGGTAGGACTCTAACTCGTAGGAGTCCGTCCAGCGGGGCTAGACAAAGTAACAGTCGTTTGGCGTTAACGCTAGTCGACAAAAATGTATGGGACAAACCACGTGACTGTAGAAAAACCACGACAGAATAGTACCAAACAAGCTGTTTTTGACTACGACAACTTGAACGCTCGCTGGCGTTCTCGCGGACCTTGTAGATAACTTTAGCGTACTTCGCTTGACAATTGACAGCCGACAGTATCGAACACAGCGTGTTTGGTACTATTCTGTCGTAGTTTTTCTACAGTCATTTGTTTTGTCCATACATTTTTGTCAAACGTTAACGCCAAACGACTGTGACTTTGTCTAGCTCCGCAGGTAGTGTCAGTTATTCCACCGTGAATCAGTAATTTACTATGTTTGGGATAGAATTTAGAGGACATCGGAAGCCGACGAGATTGCTGGGAAAAATGAAGCTTAAGAATGAACGTGTCAGGCAGTGCATCGAATGATATTGTACAAAGGCTAACAAAGCCATGGGACGCGCTGCTTCTGACTAGGGCAGCGTTTCATCAAACAACAGGTGAATGTCTAGTTCGTATCATTATTAATTGCTTTAAAAAAATTATACAAATCACCCTGAAAATCACTCAAAACTGAAATGAATACCCACAAATAAGTACTATTTGTTATATATATAAAAAAAAAACCGACGAATTGAGAACCTGCTCCTTTTATTTGAAGTCCGTTAAAATACGCACTATGAGACTCAATGATTGTTGTAATGTGAATAAAAATAGATTTGATCCATTAAACAAGCTGTTTTTTACTTTGAGGCTGTATTGGATGATTATGTGTGTAATCTATAATGTCCAGATATCTTAATATATATAAATCTCGTGTCACGATGTTTGTCCGCGATGGACTCCTAAACTACTGAACCGATTATAATAAAATTCGCACACCATGTGCAGTTCGATCCAACTTGAGAGATAGGATAGTTTAAATCTCAAATTATAGTCGCAATTTTAATTTATTAATATAACAAAAACTTTAGCCACAGCAACGCGTGGCCGGGTCAGCTAGTATTTATTTATATTACTCTATTATATATTTATTCTCCATACCTAAGTCTTCAGACGTCCAGTTATAAACAAGCATTGGTCCATGCGTATTCCTTTTTAATTCTTCTTCAGTTAACCTCTCATAGCACGGTGCCATCGCTGACAAGAGATTGGTCTGCAAATACAAATCAGTGTAAATACACACATCAGTGTAAATCACACTAATATTATAATATCTTAATTGAGGCTTAAGTGCACGGCGTAGTAGTGCACTTAAGGTATCAAGACCACAGCCTCCCAGTCGTTCTTCTTGCCGTTGAGGTCGGTCTCGAAGTGCACGGGGTAGTAGTGCACGATGGACGAGTCCTCGTCCGTCATCAGCTCGTGGAAGGGCGCGGGCAGCAGGTGCTTGCTGGCTGCCGGTCCAGTCACGCTTACCTCGTCAATGAAAGGTATCAAGACCACAGCCTCCCAGTCGTTCTTCTTGCCGTTGAGGTCGGTCTCGAAGTGCACGGGGTAGTAGTGCACGATGGGCGAGTCCTCGTCCGTCATCAGCTCGTGGAAGGGCGCGGGCAGCAGGTGCTTGCTGGCTGCCGGTCCAGTCACGCTTACCTCGTCAATGAAAGGTATCAAGACCACAGCCTCCCAGTCGTTCTTCTTGCCGTTGAGGTCGGTCTCGAAGTGCACGGGGTAGTAGTGCACGATGGGCGAGTCCTCGTCCGTCATCAGCTCGTGGAAGGGCGCGGGCAGCAGGTGCTTGCTGGCTGCCGGCAGCACGGCTAACAGCTACAAACAACAATAATTCACATAGTTGTAACTGTCTCTGATAGATGGCGTAACCAATCTAATAGCACACACTGACGAAGTTTTCGACGACGTACGCTCGGATCTCAAGTGATTCCCAGACATAGTGCCCCAGAACTGGCAAATACGTAGGTAATGGAGTACGGTAAGTTCATTTGAAATTCGCTATCCAATATAATAATCATTGGGATTTTTTTTCGTGACATTTAAAAATTACCAAATGAGATGTCAGTGTCGTGGTGAAGCAAAGGTACCTAGGCGTTACAACCTCTGGCGTCTCTTAAAATATACGGGATCCCTGTGGACCAACTTTACACAGGCATCACTGAACGCAATTCGGGTCCAGTACAATAACGCCTTCAGAATGTTGTTGGGCTTGCCGCGCTACTGCAGTGCGTCAGAGGTGTTTGCGTCCGCTAAAACAGACGATTTTTCATGCTATAAGGAGGGAGCGTATAGCATCTCTGATGCGAAGATTGTGGGCAAGTGGCGACGGCATTCTGAGGGCGTTAGGACAAAGACATGACTCTCCAGTATATAGGATGTACTTGAAATTGCATGTAAATTGATATTTTGTGATAATTATTAATGTAATTTTGACATTTTGATATAATTTTAGCTATTAGTAATAATGTAATTTCTATGGGGGCCATAGATGCCACAAAATATAAATAAATAAAATTAAAATTATAATTAAAATTAGCCTCAATATACCTGTTCAAAGGGCTTGAAGGGCTCCCCCAGCTCAAACTCGATCTTCAGGTCCTTGAAGCCCTTGATGTCGGAGATGTAGGGCGCGTAGTGGTGCGGGTAGAACCAGCACCACGACGGGCAGCCCTTGTAGTAGTAGTACAGGTTCCACTGGATCGCGCGCTCACAAAATAATCCCCAGTTTACCTGTTCAAAGGGCTTGAAGGGCTCCCCCAGCTCAAACTCGATCTTCAGGTCCTTGAAGCCCTTGATGTCGGAGATGTAGGGCGCGTAGTGGTGCGGGTAGAACCAGCACCACGACGGGCAGCCCCTGTAGTAGTAGTACAGGTTCCACTGGATCGCGCGCTCACAAAATAATCCCCAGTTTACCTGTTCAAAGGGCTTGAAGGGCTCCCCCAGCTCAAACTCGATCTTCAGGTCCTTGAAGCCCTTGATGTCGGAGATGTAGGGCGCGTAGTGGTGCGGGTAGAACCAGCACCACGACGGGCAGCCCCTATAGTAGTAGTACAGGTTCCACTGGATCGCGCGCTCACAAAATAATCCCCAGTTTACCTGTTCAAAGGGCTTGAAGGGCTCCCCCAGCTCAAACTCGATCTTCAGGTCCTTGAAGCCCTTGATGTCGGAGATGTAGGGCGCGTAGTGGTGCGGGTAGAACCAGCACCACGACGGGCAGCCCTTGTAGTAGTAGTACAGGTTCCACTGGATCGCGCGCTCACAAAATAATCCCCAGTTTCCCTGTTCAAAGGGCTTGAAGGGCTCCCCCAGCTCAAACTCGATCTTCAGGTCCTTGAAGCCCTTGATGTCGGAGATGTAGGGCGCGTAGTGGTGCGGGTAGAACCAGCACCACGACGGGCAGCCCTTGTAGTAGTAGTACAGGTTCCACTGGATCGCGCGCTCACAAAATAATCCCCAGTTTACCTGTTCAAAGGGCTTGAAGGGCTCCCCCAGCTCAAACTCGATCTTCAGGTCCTTGAAGCCCTTGATGTCGGAGATGTAGGGCGCGTAGTGGTGCGGGTAGAACCAGCACCACGACGGGCAGCCCTTGTAGTAGTAGTACAGGTTCCACTGGATCGCGCGCTCACAAAATAATCCCCAGTTTACCTGTTCAAAGGGCTTGAAGGGCTCCCCCAGCTCAAACTCGATCTTCAGGTCCTTGAAGCCCTTGATGTCGGAGATGTAGGGCGCGTAGTGGTGCGGGTAGAACCAGCACCACGACGGGCAGCCCTTGTAGTAGTAGTACAGGTTCCACTGGATCGCGCGCTCACAAAATAATCCCCAGTTTACCTGTTCAAAGGGCTTGAAGGGCTCCCCCAGCTCAAACTCGATCTTCAGGTCCTTGAAGCCCTTGATGTCGGAGATGTAGGGCGCGTAGTGGTGCGGGTAGAACCAGCACCACGACGGACAGCCCTTGTAGTAGTAGTACAGGTTCCACTGGATCGCGCGCTCACAAAATAATCCCCAGTTTACCTGTTCAAAGGGCTTGAAGGGCTCCCCCAGCTCAAACTCGATCTTCAGGTCCTTGAAGCCCTTGATGTCGGAGATGTAGGGCGCGTAGTGGTGCGGGTAGAACCAGCACCACGACGGGCAGCCCTTGTAGTAGTAGTACAGGTTCCACTGGATCGCGCGCTCACAAAATAATCCCCAGTTTACCTGTTCAAAGGGCTTGAAGGGCTCCCCCAGCTCAAACTCGATCTTCAGGTCCTTGAAGCCCTTGATGTCGGAGATGTAGGGCGCGTAGTGGTGCGGGTAGAACCAGCACCACGACGGGCAGCCCTTGTAGTAGTAGTACAGGTTCCACTGGATCGCGCGCTCACAAAATAATCCCCAGTTTCCCTGTTCAAAGGGCTTGAAGGGCTCCCCCAGCTCAAACTCGATCTTCAGGTCCTTGAAGCCCTTGATGTCGGAGATGTAGGGCGCGTAGTGGTGCGGGTAGAACCAGCACCACGACGGGCAGCCCTTGTAGTAGTAGTACAGGTTCCACTGGATCGCGCGCTCACAAAATAATCCCCAGTTTACCTGTTCAAAGGGCTTGAAGGGCTCCCCCAGCTCAAACTCGATCTTCAGGTCCTTGAAGCCCTTGATGTCGGAGATGTAGGGCGCGTAGTGGTGCGGGTAGAACCAGCACCACGACGGGCAGCCCTTGTAGTAGTAGTACAGGTTCCACTGGATCGCGCGCTCACAAAATAATCCCCAGTTTACCTGTTCAAAGGGCTTGAAGGGCTCCCCCAGCTCAAACTCGATCTTCAGGTCCTTGAAGCCCTTGATGTCGGAGATGTAGGGCGCGTAGTGGTGCGGGTAGAACCAGCACCACGACGGGCAGCCCTTGTAGTAGTAGTACAGGTTCCACTGGATCGCGCGCTCACAAAATAATCCCCAGTTTACCTGTTCAAAGGGCTTGAAGGGCTCCCCCAGCTCAAACTCGATCTTCAGGTCCTTGAAGCCCTTGATGTCGGAGATGTAGGGCGCGTAGTGGTGCGGGTAGAACCAGCACCACGACGGACAGCCCTTGTAGTAGTAGTACAGGTTCCACTGGATCGCGCGCTCACAAAATAATCCCCAGTTTACCTGTTCAAAGGGCTTGAAGGGCTCCCCCAGCTCAAACTCGATCTTCAGGTCCTTGAAGCCCTTGATGTCGGAGATGTAGGGCGCGTAGTGGTGCGGGTAGAACCAGCACCACGACGGACAGCCCCTGTAGTAGTAGTACAGGTTCCACTGGATCGCGCGCACGTAGCCCTCCGCCTGGTCCGCCAGCACTTCGCTGCAACAAACAACATCGTTTTCTACAACATACTTTAAATTTTCTAGAACTACTGCCTTTTTAAACAGTTGTTACCTTATGTCTATATTTTTCTTTGATTTTTTTTTACTCTTTACAAGTTAGTACTTGACTGCGATCTCACCTGATGGTAAGTGATGATGCAGCCTAAGATGTTATCGTACTAACTTGGAAGGGTAAGTCAATTTACCTCAACGGTTTCTACAAGCATCGCACCGGAACGCTAAATCGCTTGGCGGTGCGTCTTTGCTTGTAGGATGGTAACTAGCCACGGCTGAGCCCTCCCACCAGACCAGAGCTGAGCCAATTTAGAAATTATTAATTCCAAAGTGGCCCGTGGCGGGAATCGAACGCGCTCCCACTCGCGAATCCCACTCGAACCCGAGCGCGCCCCCACTGCGCCAGGGAGATCCTCGAAAATTGTCGTCGTTGATGCTTTGCCTGCCTAAATTAAAAAACTTACTTTAAATTTTCTAGAACTACTGCCTTTTTAAACAATTGTTACTTTATGTGTATATTTTACTTTGATGCTTTGCCTACCTAAATTAAAAACTTACTTTAAATTTTCTAGAACTACTGCCTTTTTAAACAGTTGTTATCTTATGTCTATATATTTTTTTTGATGATTTGCCTGCCTAAATTAAAACTTGCGAGTTCCTCAGACACAAAACACAAAGTTAATGTACTTTTTTATTATTATGTACGGTTGATTGATTGGTGATTTTGCTTAATTTGGGTGCTCGCTTATATAGACAATGCCTATTCATTTATCTAGAGAGAATAAGATCTCTATTAAATAATAATAATCTGCTTTTTGTTGCAGGAAAATAAGTAAAATTTAGTTGGAACATAAACTATAATAAAACTGTACTTACTCAGTAACTTTAGAATAATCTAACTTATTCATATAGTAATCCTTTTTGTGTGAAATAAACTCCATTTCCATAGTTGCCTCCTCTGAAATTATAAAAAAAAAACATTTTGTTTTGTTACCAGCTCTTAATAATTTTTACTTTTAATTTATTCAAATAAAAACAAAATAAATAAATAAAATACTATACCATCACTGGTTTCTTCATATTCTTCGCCATTCTCCATATCTTCCATATACTATAAAAAAAAAACTGGTGTTGTTACTAAAATCTCAGGGTCTAAATCTATCACTAGACTAAATCTCAGGACCTATACTAGACTAAATCGAACCGTACGTGGTACGAGTAATCACAAACGAATCCGCAACATGGCGAGCGCCATAGTCAACTCTATGGGCCTCAAAAGAAGACTCAGAATTGAAGAGATTAATAGACTTGACATAGACAACAGCAAGTCAAACCCATAGATCGTAATAAATAGTAGAGGATAAGAAACAAGAAATGTCAAATGAAGCTTCCGTACCCAAATAATGGCGAATGGGCGGAGCCTAAATGACATTTAAGGCTAGGGACTTCCCCTATATCTGTGGGACTACCGATATCGATGTTTTTATATACTCGACATAAAATTATCAGAAACATTATTTAAATAATATTATATTATAAACAAGTGATTAATTAATATGTACACTGATATAAATGTTACCAGGAATCTGTATAATCCGGTGTTGTATACAATACCTAGGTAAAGCATATAATGTCTAAAACGTAATGTATAAAATATAATTCAATTTATACATCGCCTACGTATTCTATACAACACCGAATGTGCTTTGTTTCATATTGTTGCGATTTGTGTAAAACTTTCAATTTTTGTGTAAAAATTTCACGCGTGGGAAATATTCCTTCCGTAGTAATATATAGGGTACTTTTTACTTACGTACGCAGGCAAAAGCTTGTGAATAAAGTAAATCAACTTATTCATAAAATGATTTATTTCTTAACTCAGATTTATTTCTTAACTTAGATATTATATTTCTTAACTCAGAAAACTTATGATAAAGTGAAAAAGAAAAAAAAGTGAAGATATCATCTGTATCACTAAACCGCCAGCGGCCAGGTACCGTGAGCAGTGGCGTCCTTTATTTTGCTCGACAGCCGACTAACTTGTAAAACACCCTTCCAGCCTTAGCATTCTAAGCCAAGTACAGCCTTCAAAATTTAAAGATTCAAGTACATACTTTATTTCATTATACAGACCTAACTTACGAGTCAGATTTTCTTTTTGTAGGTATTTATTTTCAATTAAACCCCTTTATCATAATGAAAAAACTCTATAGTATGTGTGGTGCACGGTGCACCCTCTCGTCCTACTGAATATCTCTTAAGTCGTCGTAACTTCGAACTAGAGCAACCTGATTTAAACCAACAGCCCTTACTGTTTCTCTCTCTACCCCTAAACCACCTTCAACGTGACAAACAGTACGTATTATCTTTATCGATATTCAATTTGTTGATAAACAATACAATCCCAACACTATATTTACATTCAAACAAAAACTCGAGAAATAATCTAAGTTTTCCATTTAACCGCATAAATTTGAGTATTTTTAATTAAATAAAGCAGAAGTTTAGCTAAACTTTATCGAAAAAAAGCAAAATACTGGTTACAAAAAGAGAAATAAGAAAAATTTATTACTTAGCTGTGAAATGAAATTCCTGGGATTCTTTCAGTGCTTTTGTTATTACAGCCTACAACTGAGCACTTTACCATTATTTATTGCTTATAACAACAACTTAAACATTAACCAATTTTAATAAAATCCTAAACAAAATTTAAATCAACACCGGAAAAACAAATTACGCCATGTTTACGGTCCTGAAAAAAAGCTTCAACACACAGATCGTATGACGTCATTTGACATTTGTGTAACGCGTTTACGCAATAACATTATCCGCTTGTCTCGTTCTAATAACGTAGCTTTCCCTAGGTGAGAAAGGCTTGGAAATAGTTTTATTTGTTTTATTCAAAAATACGTCTATATAACTATAGATAAGTAAAATGCAGCAGATCCTGTATATACCTAATCAAAGGTCAAACCTCGCTACACCATCGTAATCGTCTGTAGTCTGTACCCGCTGACATGTAGAGACGCTATAAGATAGATAAATCAAATCAAATCAAAATATCTTTATTTCACATAAGCCTAACGTACAGGCTCTTGTAAAACGTCAATATTATGATATTTGTCGCATATACATGGGGATAACTACACCACGACTTAAAACTAAGTTTACGAGGGTTCCAACGCGCCCTGCACTGAGAAGAAGCCCACAACAAACTCAGCCGGGTTATTGAAAACGGCCATAGGACGCGATTACCCGCTGAATCTAAACTGCGCAGGACAATGCAGATTGGAGACCCTTACAAGAGGCCTAAGATTTTAATTTTTTTTTGATGTAATTTTTCTATATGTACATTATTATTTTTCTTAGTTATAATATGACCTTGAAAAAGTGTACAAAAAATGTTACTTTGAATAAATAAATAAAAAAAAAAAATGTCCATTGTCTGGAAATATCTAGACCTTAGGGAGTGTTTTCTTACCATTTCCTGCGTGGCATTGATAAGCGCCTGCAGTTCGTCGTCGGGTTTATTCGCCTTTATATCTTCTATATTCACGTTGAACGTGTCGTCGTTGTTAGGTTTGTACTAAAATAAAATAGTTTTTTATTTATTATTTTATACAGTGATTGTGTAAAAAGAGACAGTGACACTTCGGGAGTGCCGACAGATAAGAAAACTCAATACAAAAAACACATATTAACAGATGATTTGGTTGCGGTAACATGAGTTTGACGACCGAATGGCGTAGTGGTAGCGAACCTGCCGTCTGCGCCGGAGGTCGTGGGTTCGATTCCCACTGCTGGTAAATGTTTATGTGATGAGCATGAATGTTTTCCAGTGTCTGGGTGTTCTTCAATAATTATATTTATGTATGTATGTATGTATGTATATTTATCAGTTATCTAGTACCCATAACACAAGCTATAGCTTACTTTGGGGCTAGATTGTGATGTGTAAAATGTCCCGTATATCTTTATTACGTGTGTCAAACCAACTCGCGCCACCATTTCCAATTTACCACACAGCGTGGTAAATTGGTAACGGTGGCGCGAGTTCAATGATTTTTTTTCAAAATTACCTCTTTTCTTTCTCTCTCGTTAGGCCGCCTCCCTGTTTTGCCTTCAAAGTATTTGAGGTCGGCGTACGTGTCCTGGAACTTTTCCTTGTCAATCTTCGCGAGTTCCTGCATGAACGTCTCGAACCGTCCGAGATTTAAATCCCCAGACTCGTTGATGTAACCTAAAAAAATTCCAATGTATAACAATACTAGCTGCTGTGAAGTTCAGTTTTTCACGAATACCGCAGGAACAATGCATTTTCCTGGATAAAAAGTAGCCTATGTGTTAATCCAGGAAATAATCTATCTCCATTAAGAATTTCTGCCAAATCAGTTCAGTGTTTGCATCGTGAAGGAATTTATATAAACGTAGGACCCCTGTTTTCTAATTTTGAAAAATCCTTTCTTAGTGCTATTTTAGTGGTGATCGCTTAAAGTATTCTTTGTGGCGAGATGCGTATGATAGGTATTAAAGTTTTACATACCGTCTAAAGTTGGAAGCACACTCATATACGTCCTGTACAGTAGTGGCAACGCGTCGTTGTTTATATGCATGTTTGGTAGGTGCGGTATAAAGTCGTTCCCCACCAGAAAGCCCATCAGCACCCAATCATCCACTATCTTTTCTATGTCGAACGGGAAGGGCAGTTTGTCCTTTATGGATATGAATTCTTGTTCTAGATATGACCTCATGAGGGATAGATGTAGGAGGTAGAAGTTTGTTTCTTCTGGACTCGTTGCTCGTTGGGTCGTTTTGCCGAACTTTACCTGTAACAAAACAGTAATTTGAGGAATTTTTTCACAGACTTCCATTTAAATGGACCTACCCATCCAAAAGCTGGTTGGTGGTTCATTTAACAAGCTCGACAATTTTTTTTGTAGATATAGGTAATACTGCACTAGATGATATATAAATCTCCAGAGATAGAAGAATCTTGTACTTAAACGAAATTCAATATTAAATATCAAATAATAATGATGTTTATTTATTGATTTGGCAAATTCAATGGCAAATTAAAGAACAAACAGAGTAATGTGCCAATCTTGGCTGATTTTGGACTCATTTATTCCTAGGTTTCAAATGTCTCCGTTATTAGCAGATGGCCTCATAAACCTGACTATGCTATACTTGAAATTTATTTAATGATATTGTGTCAAAAATCACAAAAATTAGTGCAAAAACTGTCATTTTTTTGCGAGTTAAACTTCTTAAAATGGGCATTTTAAACAAAGATTTTGACATAAGAATGTGAAGATAATACTGCCACCCTCCATCACTACTACCAGACCGTTTAGTTCACATTAACTTGTTCGTTACATAGTAAATTGTGTTCAATAGTTACACTCACCTCTTCCCTGAGCAAGGCAAAGTGCGGTTCGTGCGTGCACATCCCCAGCATGATGAGGTCCGCATCGAGGCCGTACAGGCAGTGCCGCGTGTTGGGGTCGTAGTCGGGCTGCGAGCGCGCCCAGCGGATGTAGTCCATTATCTTGTGCTCCCCCTCACCGGGGGTCTGAAAACAACACGTATATAACAGAAGGGCAGAAGAATATGTATTTAAGGAATGGTGTCACCACCAAAGAGGAGAGGATATACGATATACGTAGTGGATACTGATAACCGATATAGATATCATTATTTACACTAATAACTAAATGTGATCGGTTATTCAAAACACATCTCTCATTTGCTCTCCTCTCCACTTTGGTGGAAACTGAACCTAAGAAATGTATTTACAAAGAAGAGCAAAACCCACTCTTTGAATTTTTCATCTATTTAGGTAAAGGAGATTCCAGCTTTTATTAAGTTGGAGTGAAGAGTGCCAAAAAAAAAATATTTTTACATTCTGGGACTCTCAGAGTCAGAAGTGAAAACTGGAATTTGTGTGTCCAAAAAAATATTTAGAGAGTGTGGGTAGTACCCAAAATTACTAATCAAAACTGATAGATGTCGGTTACAGTCACAGTTTCGCAACTTTCTAGGCTTTATTTCCTATCTCAAAGAATGTGCAAGATGCAAAAGTAGTGAAAACTTCAAAAATCATGCAAGGCTTAAGTCTTGATACCACAGTTTGGTGAGACAAACCTAAGAACCTTTTTGAGTATGCTATACTCAAAAATTAAATAACTTACCTCATGTCCTGAGAGAATGACCTTGACTTTTGACCACAGTGGGTCAGTGGAGATTTTGGACTTGACAAAATATCTGAGTTGTTCATGCAGCTTTGCCATGAATACTGTGCCTGGAGTGATGCAGTTACTGTCAAACCTCTTCTCAGTGGGCAGCACCTCACCTTGACAGAAATTAACATCATTAAAAATGGCAATAGATTCTAAATATATTACTCCAGATTATAAAAAAATCTCTACTTTATTTTGGTTCATTTGACATGAAGAAAAAACAAAAACCTTCATATAAATATAAAATATTTTAATGGTAATAAATTTCAGGCATCATAGATATCAAAATGCAGATCAATAATAGTCTATTTACCTTTTGCTTTAGCTTGCTCTTCTAAATTATCAGCTTCTCTTGCCGATCGGAATCTATAAACAAAGATTGCTGTTTTATATACCTGCGAAAATGCTTAGCATAGCTGATTTTGTGGCCTATTGCTCATAGGAATAAGGTTTAATTTAGCCAAATAAAACAAAATTCTCTATTGTCTTGCAATGAGAAGAGACAATAAAGTTTTATCTAACATACATGTATAAGTCTCATAATATTGCAGTGATTGTAACAAAACTCAACCAAAATGGCTTGACCCATTATTATGAAATTTTATGTGTATATTCTGTAAGAGTATAGGACGTGAACGCTTTTCATAACCCTATGTGAGTTATAAATTATATTTTTGGTGGAAATACAGCTCAAGATGGATATAAATAAATAAATAAATAAAAAGCCTTTTATTTCTAATCTCATGGTATTTACAATGTTATATAACTACTTTTTAGATGAAATAAGTGTTAGTTGTGTTAGTGTTTGTCTTATTCTAGTTGGTAGTGTTATTTGTATCAGTATTTATTGGAGATGTAGCTTCCCATATCGGGTAAAGGCCTCCTCCATCCAGTTTGTGCCAGCAGTCTGGGCTATGTCGTCAGCCCACCGTTTGTATGGTCTTCCAACCTTTCTTTTCCCTAGTGGACCTTTCCAGTTAGTGGTTCGTATCGTCCATCTGTCGTCAGTGAGCCTTGCGATATGTCCTGCCCATCGCCACTTTAGTGCTAGTGCCTGTGTTAGAGCATCTGCCAGCATTGTCTTTTTCCTAATTAAAAGCTCAAGATGGATATACCTACTTAAATAATCCCAGACTTACCTCCTCCCCCTCTGCTGGTTCATTTTGGCCCGGGGAGCCACACCGTCGATGGCCATAAAGAACAACTTCTTGGGCTTAATGATTTGGAACAGGATACTGATGTAGTGGAAAATGTCCTTGAATATCTTCTCCTCTGTGATACGGAAGTGGGGGTTGGAGTCATCCGGATGAGAGCAGTTGTGGATGATTCCATTCATGTCTAGATACATGTTGTCAAAATCTGGGATCTGAAACAGTATTAAAAATGAAAATGGTTGTCATGACATTTAGACCTACTTTGTGGAGCATGTTTGTGTGACTACAAGGTTTAATGCCATAGTTTGCCTGCAGAATTTATTTGGTAACACACACAATTTAGAATCATGATAGTAAAACTGCAGCAACAGCATCTTCACATGTTTATATTAAAATCTTTGCTTAAGTGTCCACTGTAGGAAATTAGTCCAAGACTTGTGAGTAACTCACATCAAACTATTTCTTTTTTTTTCTATTTCTAATATATTCTATGCACACTGTTTATATTAACATTTTTGTTGCTCAACAAAGATTATAAACAATGATACTGCCTTTCCCACAATTTAAATGTCATATGACTATACTGTCTTTTTTAGCCTACAATTTTTGAAAACCAAATAAATTAGGAATTTGGCAAGCAGGACCATTAAGTTTATTTGGAATTTGGCAGGCAGGACCATTAAGTTTATCTTCAGCTAACGTCCTATTGCGAAATGTGTTATTTGAAACAAAAACTGTGCTGTGTACTCAATATAATTTGGTTTGTTCCACCTATTAGATTGATTACAATTATTGAAAAAAGGTATTACCTGATACTGCTTCACCAACTCGTTAAGGCAAGGATACCTTTCACTAGTGTACCTAAAGAACTTCGGCACACCCATTTTTATTGAGAATTTTGCGAATCAGCAGAAATCTTGTCTAATTAGTTCAAACCACGAATAACCTTATTTTAGTGATAAACAGTCCACACAAAACTGCTCAGACAACTAAACGCTTTTATAGTGTCAGTGGGAGATTTTCTTAAAGTAGGTAGGTATCTTACATATTTCTTAACATAGTAATCACTAATTCACTACATACAATATTTAGGCAAATCAATTTAATGACTTTTACGAATACGAAGCAACAATTCTCCGATTTTCTGGCTTCAAAATTGTCAAAGACTAAACAATACTGACAGATAACAATTAGTTATTTGTCCAAGTTCTTGGCCAAGGGCATGGAATGAATAAGTACTACGAAGTACCTACTTATTAATTCCATGGCCAAGGGTCAGTTGTCTATTGCATGATGGTCACATTGTATCATGGAATTAAAAAGTACTTCGTAGAATAGAAGTCATAGAAGTACATATTATTAATTCCATGCATTGTATCATCTAGTCAAAGATATTATACACTTTAATATGTTATAGTTTAATGTCTTTGCTTCTGTGATGCTTCTTGATAGAGAGTATTGTCAGTGATGTAGTAATCTGTTGGATCCTTCATCTGAGGTACCTAATCTGTGTGATATAGCATCCCTCAGTAGCATCAATGATGAAAGATTCTAAGTATAAATCCACAGAACACATATACCACAGACTGTGGTATGTGTTCTGTGGATGCTTCTGACTTCTGTAATCTGTGCCAGGACTCAGGACTCTGAGTAGCCTAAGACCACTAAGACCAAGAAGGGAGTAGGTACCTAGCAGACAGCAGTTTAAAGTAATCTATGAGATATGTGGTGATATGTGGTCTGTGCTTCTGTGTACATTCGTGATTTGGGAATAAAAACAAAATTTTATTTAACTCTGCTTACTCTGGCATAGAAGTCATTGCACGTACATACTAACAAAAAAACCTTTGGTTTATGTTTTTGTTTAGAAGATAAAATATCAAACCAACGAATAACACTGCTAATTTCACCATGGAAGGCGACGAACTTGGCGGTGACTTGGTGAGGTTGGACAACGGATTTCTTGTCGACGAAGAAACCTACACAGTTGTAAACTCTGATGATGTTTTAGGTAAACATTTATTCTTTAGTTACCGAAACATCTGTCCTTTTAAAACGGAAAGACGGAAGTATCCTATTCCTATTCCTAATTCCTAGTATCCTTACATATCCACAGTGTTTATTTGCAAATTCTTGCAACCTCCTGAAGCAGTTTTCGACTTCCTATTTTAGAAATCAGGGATTGTGCTTCTACTTCTTCTGCTGACCTTTCGGGAGCTATAGAACTGCAACCACCTGTGTAGAATATACATATTATGTATAGATACATAATATGCTATGTAGTATAAATCATGTAAGCATGCTATTTTCAAACATTTCCTACTAACTAAACTCTTTCCACTCGTTTATTTTCTCTTTAACACATGAGACAGATATAGCAATCGTGTGGGACCTGAAAGAGACCACTTTGCCTTTATCTCTCTCTGGTCCCTCGCTATTGCTATGTCTGTTTTATGTAACTTCACGTGTCAAAGAGAAAATAAACAAATCGAAAGAGTATAGCATGTCTATTATTGAGAATGCTTATTCTGTATACAAATCATTTATAGCAGGCTCTAAGAGCATGCTTTTTATAAACGTGTAACTGTACCTCAACATTATAAGCCTGCGTGCCTGCAATATTTCCTTTATGCTCTCAAAGATATGTGAAGCTTGTTAATCTGCCCAGTGTGATTTGTCAAACACTTCTTCAATGAAAGTACACTGATTAAAACTGTAATTTATGGAAAAATTCCCAATTAAGATAAATACATATATGCTTTCTTGTATCCAAGCAGTATAGATTCCTATTTTGCATTTTTGTAGTTGTAGAATGTAAATTTTTTGTCACTTACGAAAAAACATGTACATGTTTTTAAAGTAACTCCATGTTTGGCAAGCTGATTTTTTCTGAGAATTGGCAAGAAACAGCACTTTTTCATTTGTGCTAAACTCATGCATTTATTTGCTTTAAACTTGTATGCTAATATTCTGTTTCAGAACAAGAAGAAAACAATTCTGATTCAAACAGTGGTAAAAATGCACCTCTCAGGGAACAGGACAGGTTCTTGCCCATCGCTAATATTGCCAAAATTATGAAAAAAGCCATTCCAGAAAACGGAAAGGTACAGTTATGATAATAAAATATCCTATCAAATGAAATATATTATAATTTGGTAGTTGCTTTATTGTTAACTAGGTTTGAAATAATGACATAGGTATAATGTAAATAAAGTTCTATTCAAGCGCTAGCCTATATAGTACAAAAAAAAATCGGACAAGGAAATCTAAAGCATTTGAAATGTGGTATTGGTATCTTCTGTCCCTTACTCGCAGAAACAGCAATTTATATAGAGCTACTAGGGCGTTATCGGTCAGTGACTTCATTGACCTATGTTGCTATCTCTGTCTAATCAGAAATATTAAATTGCTTATAACTTGTTTGTTAGTAGCTTGAGTCCATTTGTTTTTTAAAAATTTTATTTATAGTTTAATAAATGAATTAAATAAATTTTTTTTTTATTTGAGAGAACTACCCTATTTTTGCTTTTAATTGGTTTAATGATTGTAAACATTGAGAATAATTTTTATTTTCAGATAGCAAAAGATGCTCGTGAATGCGTTCAAGAGTGCATATCAGAGTTTATATCCTTTATAACAAGTGAGGCTAGTGATCGTTGCCAGATGGAAAAACGGAAGACGATCAACGGTGAAGACATACTGTTTGCCATGAATGCACTAGGATTTGATAATTATGTGGAGCCCTTAAAAATATACCTTAAGAAGTATAGAGAAATTATTTTATCACCTGTAAGTATAGTCTTCTTTCCATTACACTTTGTAGACTCAATATTGGACAGTCCTGTGTCAGTGCAAAACACAAAAGAAAATGTTTTAAATGAGCAAAACTTACATTATAAGTAAGGGCCTTTTGGCTATTTGCGCAGTCTTATTTCCCATTTTAATGCACTTGAGTAGCGAGGTATTGCACTGAGTATAAGTGTAGACTTGTTAAATCATAATAGAATAAAAAAAATTATAATATTTGTATGCATATTCTTTTTTCAGGTAACAATCAATAAACTTAACAAAACGATAGTATTTTATGGAGGTAAGCTTTCAATACGTATTTAACTTTTGCAAAATGGTAATAAAACATGCGAGCTTAAGCTTATTGCCATAGAACCTTTAAGTCTTTATGAATCCAAATAAATATTCCAAATGTGACTATAGCTCAGAATTAAGAAAGCAACGTTGCTGATTAGTAGATTATAATTTTCTTTAAATAAATAAATAAATATATCAGGACATTACACACAACACAATCTAGCCCCAAAGTAAGCAATAGCTTGTGTTATGGGTACTAGACAGCTGATAAATATACATACATACTAAAATACACTTACCAATACCAGTAGTGGGAATCGAATCCACGACCTCCGACGCAGACGGCGGGTTTGCTACCGCTGCTACGCCATTCGGTCGTCAGATTTTCCTATAGTCAATGCCCAATGGGTACTAAAGGCAAATAATGTTTCATGTAGAATTTTTGCAACATTTTCTAGTGGTGTGAATTGAATCCATGACCTCTGATACAGAAAGCGGGGCCACTACCGCTGCACCATTCGGTTGTCATGGTTATCTCTAATATATAAAATTCTCTCGCTTTTCTTTGTTACCAAACTCTTCCCAAACGGCTGGACCGATTGTTATGAAATCTTCAGTATGTATTCTCTGGGTCTGGGAACAGGTTGTTATCTATTTTTTATGTCCCTAAGTGAGAAAAAATTTATATAGCAAAACAACGTTTGCATGGTCAGCTAGTACATGCATATATGTATTTATTTTTTCAGGTGACAGCTCACAATGCACGTCAAGTGAAAACGATACGGAGACTTCTACTGAAACAGTTATATACGGCTACCCAAAGGTTATTGGAGACTATGAAATTTCCTAGATCTAGACTTATTTTAAAAGGCTGTGAGTTGTAAACCTGTTTCTCTATGAAATATTATTGAAACAACATTTTGTTACTACGGAGAACGATAATGCGAAGCGAAATTTCCACACAAATTATATTATCCAGTCAAAATGATGTAAGAATTCTAACAATGCCCCATTAATTCAAATCTGTTCATCAGGCATTAAGAATTTATTATGAAACAAAGAAACTTGCATACATAAACCCTAAAAACATAAATTTCCCTTCTCAGCATTTTTACGACCTCCCTGGCTTAATGGCGCGAGTTCGGATTCGAGTGAATCGAACCCACGACCTGTGGGCTCGATTCCCGCCACGGACCACTTTAATATTTTATAATTTCTAAATTGGCTTCGTGTGCGAAAATTGTACCCCCCGATTGGTTGACGTAAATCAGCGAAATAATCAGCGGGCAAAATTGGTTCCCGATTACGATTACGATGAATACGTTTTTGTTACTCAATCTAGGGGCAGGTCAGTGGGTACTGGGTTAGGATGCGCGCGTAGAGATAATTCTCTCTACTTTTGTAGCTCTCTTTTCTCTTTCTAATCCATATAGATAGACAGAGAAACTTGATCGACAAAAGTATAGAGATAAGTATCTCTACGTGCGCATGCTGTATAGGCTGGTCTGGTAGGAGGCTTCGCCCGAGACTAATTACAACCAAAGACGCCATACTGGTAAAGACTAAAGACCCATACCAGCAAAGACGCACCGCCAAGCGATTTAACGTTCGGGCGTTTTGCTGTGTAGAAACCCTTAGGGGTTACTTACTCCTTCCAAATTAGTACGATCAGCAGGGCTAGACAAAGTAACAGTCGTTTAGCGTTAACGACAGTAGATAAAAATGTATGGACAAACCACGTGACTGTAGAAAAACCACGACCGAATAGAGGAAAACACGATGTTTTTGAAAATCGACTACGACAATTTGAACGCTCCCTGGCGTTCTCGCAAACCTTGTAGATAACTTTGAGTACTTCGCATGACAAGTGACAGCTGACAGTGAACAACGCTAAGCATAGAGTAGATTCTGCTTTCATTTGTTTTCATTCAGTTACGTGGTTTTTCTACTGTCGTCAACGCTTAACGCTTATGTTACTTTGTCTAGCCCTGCAGGTGATATTGCAGTTAATAACTTGTAGTGTTTATAAAAACAAGTTTTGTAATAACTCATTATAATCACGTTTATTCACATAACAAGTTTTGATGATCTGTGTTTAGCAGAGCCATCGAGTTTGGATTGTTTTTTTTTTTTAATTTATTACATGTAAGTTGTACTTGACTGCAATCTCACCTGATAGTAAGTGAAGAGAGGCATGTCAACAGATGAAATAAAATCACAAAAACATTGATCATTATTTATTATTTATAAGACAAATTCGTTTTGACTTTAGACATAATTTAAGGTTTTGAACTCTTACACAAAACACATTTGTATTTGATTGTTTTACTAAAATATAGGTTATAATAACTGACATAATTGTTTCATTATAATATTATATGTATTAGTTATTAGGATACTTTATTATTATCTACATTAGTGATGTTCCTAGAAAACCTAGAGTGGTTTAGAACATGGTGTTCATCCCAATCTATTGAATTTAGCTTTTAAATGCGTTTTTTACAATTTACAATATGTAGGGGGTGTATAAATTGTCAACGATCGAAGCTTATGTTTGCCATTTCTCCCACCAGTGGCGCTTGTGTGTGGAGACATGTTATAGTATCGTGCTATATTTTAAATATATAAATACTTTCTTATTACTATTATAGTATATAAAACTCGGAATTAGTAATTATAGAGTTCTTATACGCCGCAGAGTATTATAAATAACATTAACAGTGGTGAGACAGGTAAAGTGGCGCTGCCCAAGCGGGTTATAGGAGAACTACTCGAATTCTACCTAATTTTAAGTTTTAACCACTGATAAGAAAACTCAGGATATGGGCATCCGAAAGATATACGTAAACCTTTTTCGCACAAGCTAACAGTAGCGCCATCTGTCAAAATTCTATAGGTGGCTGCTGAGCGAACTACAGCGAGGTGGCAATAGAAGCATTTTTGGCACCTATAAACTAGCGACATTTTTTCGCGCCGTCTGATCTGTCCAATGTATATTATGTATTTTGTTTTAACGCAATTGTTCAGCGGCTACTTAAACCCTATAATTTTAATAGGCTTGTCGTCCTCATTCGATGGACGCTCTCTCCTTAACTCCCTGGAAAGGTTCCCGAACTACAGGCTGCCAAAAGTAGTGAAATAATGTATTAGGTACTTAGATCAAATTACTCTCTAAACTTATCGACAATATACCCGGGCAAAGGCATCAGGTACAAGAATTTGTTCAATACGATTATGCCCAAGGAGAATGCGAAGGATATGCCGAGGTTGAAATCCGTGTCGAAGTCACCCGCCTGAGAGATATCTCCTCCGAAACTCCTTGCGGTGAATCTCTCCGTGAGAAACGCTTTCCCGGTGGAGTACCTGCAATGCAATCATTATGGCTAAGTTATTAAATTATCGATGAATTATTCGGTTTTTTCGATTGAGAAAAATAAAAAAATCTTAATTTTAAAATTGAAAATATAACTTCCTATCACAGTCTAGTGTTCTGTGACCACAGAGTACATTAATATTAAATACTATTAGTTGTCTTTTTCAAATTAATACTATTTACTTCATATTGGTTCCCAATAGCTCCAAATCTGGGTATCTGTAGAAAATAATCTTTCGGGGAAAACATGTAAATTAAAACGTTAAACGATATTCCTTGCAAAACTCATTTTTTGGACGGAATTCTTAACAGTTCTAGAAAAAATTTTTTAAGGTTGACCTTTCATTGTTCTGAGGGTTGACTGATTGTAAGGGGATATAATTTATGTAAATGTAAATTGTAAAATAAAATGAACGCAGGTGGAATGTATATGATATGATGATTAATAATTAATCGTTGATACCAAGTGTATGGTCGAACGATGTCAAAAAATTCTTATACAGATTTCCTCACGATGTTTGGCGTACATTCAGAATGGAGCCCTCATATTGTTCTGTAGAAGCGAAACTGACGCGCGATCTGCTATACTTGTAGCGCCATCTAGTGTCGTCACTGAAAGTATCCCGCCAGGCCCGCCGGGCAACGTTCGTCGTCGTACTTCTACATTTTATTGCCGCGCGGGCAGCGTTTGCAACAGGTATTATAAATGGGGCGGAGAGTTTTCACCGAGGAAAACTTGATCAATTTTGCGTTGCTAAAGAATAATTAGTGTCCTCACCAAAGAAAATTGTCAACTTGTGTTTGATGAACGTTTTATTGGCATGTACCTAATTCTGTTTCCAAAAACAGTGGCACTCCGGGATTAGAAGTGAGAACTTGTTCACTACAATAACACCGAACTGCCGAAAGTTTAGTTCTCAATGTTTCCGCTTGGGGCGCTCTGTGACGGAGAAACCCGTTCCGTTTATTCGAAAGGAGTCAAATCGTTACAGAGTACAGAACTACAGAGGTGTCAGTAATGCGCCTAAAGATGTTTTCACTTCAGTAAAGCCCAACTAGCACGTTGGAACCTTCCTAACTCTGTAACTAGTTGAAGTTCCAAAGGTGTATCAGAATGGAGCTAAGCACAAACCTGCAGTTCGCATTCGAGTTGGTGTTGATGTTTGAGGAGGTTTGTATCAAGTTCGTCGTGCAGTTCTCGTCGTCGCTATACGGCAGCGCGTTGAAGATCGACTGCCCGAACACGCTTCTATGCAGGAATATGGAGGCGTAGCGCGTGTGCGTCAGGTACGTCAGGTAGAAGAGCCATTCCTCGTAGCCTTTGTATGATCTGAAATTAATGAGGATAGGTTGAATCCACTGTTGTTACCAAAGTCTCTAATAGTTTCCACTACACAAGATCAGAAAATGGTAACACCCAGTTCCATACCTGTCAAGGACCAACCTTCTATCACACACCCTTGAGGACTCTCGGGACAAAACAGGAGGCCCGTTCGGTAATTGCTCAGGGCGTTTTCTTGATATCCCTACAAGTTCTTTAACCTGATTATAAGTCGCTCCCATTAGTGCGAAGTAGAGGCATTCTATCGTTACCTCAACACGCCGCTGGCCAGCATGACGTAGATGCAAGTGATGTAGATGCTGACGATCGCGGCGATGAGGCGTTCTTGACGAACATCATGATGGCAACGCTCTGCTGCTCCGCGTAGATGTAGCTCGACCACAGCACCAGTGCGAAGTAGATGTGTTCTATCGTTACCTCAACACACCGCTGGCCAGCATGACGTAGATGCTAACGATCGCCGCAATGAGGCCGTTCTTGATGAACATCATGATAGCGATGCTCGGCTGCTCCGCGTAGATGACAGATGTGACACCAGCGCGAAGTAGAGGCGTTCTATCGTTACCTCAACACGCCACTGGCCAGCATGACGTAGATGCAAGTGATGTAGATGCTGACGATCGCGGCGATGAGGCCGTTCTTGACGAACATCATGATGGCGACGCTCTGCTGCTCCGCGTAGATGTAGCTCGACCACAGCAACAGTGCGAAGTAGAGGCGTTCTATCGTTACCTCAACACGCCGCTGGCCAGCATGACGTAGATGCAAGTGATGTAGATGCTGACGATCGCAGCGATGAGGCCGTTCTTGACGAACATCATGATGGCGACGCTCTGCTGCTCCGCGTAGATGTAGCTCAACAACAACACCAAGTCGAAGTAGAGGCGTCTATCGTTACCTCAACACGCCGCTGGCCAGCATGACGTAGATGCAAGTGATGTAGATGCTGACGATCGCGGCGATGAGGCCGTTCTTGACGAACATCATGATGGCGACGCTCTGTTGCTCCGCGTAGATGTAGCTCGACCACAGCACCAGTGCGAAGTAGAGGCGTTCTATCGTTACCTCAACACGCCGCTGGCCAGCATGACGTAGATGCAAGTGATGTAGATGCTGACGATCGCGGCGATGAGGCCGTTCTTGACGAACATCATGATGGCGACGCTCTGCTGCTCCGCGTAGATGTAGCTCGACCACAGCACCAGTGCGAAGTAGAGGTAGTCTATTGTGTCCGATAAGTCGCCCAGGATCCTGGAGAAGTAACGTTACAGCAAGAAAATTTAAAAAGTCTAAAGAATTCTAGAGCTCTGGCGCTTTTAAAAATGCACTGTACTTTAAAAGGTTTATAGCTGTAGATATTAAGCCTGCTCAGAAGTATCTTGGAAGAGATATACTTACGGATAAACGATAGCAGCCGATGCAAAAGTGGTGATAAAGGAGAAAGGCAGAGACACTAGGTTCCAAGCGAGTAGGAGACTAGCACCGCTATACAGCCCTTCCTGAGCTTCTTGGTAGTAACGAGTTCTGTATGGACCATCTGGAAACGCAAAAATGTGAACTCACTAAAGACAAGACATAATCATAAAAAAACAAGTGTCTTATGTAAGAACCAGACTGTAAAGCAATTACGAAGGAAAATTTATAGGTACTCACAGAGACAAATTGTGTTCATAATACTGATGAAATATGTCCCAACCATAGCATTGAATATGAGACCGCTTTTAGTTATAAAAGCTCGTTGATAATCCTGTAAAAAGAGACAAAAACTACTAGTTATTCAAACAATATTAAATTGAAAAAGTTTGAAAAGAGTCATTCATCTAAACAAGAAGTTAGAATTGAAAATGTATCAAACGATGTTTTCATCGTTTGATATTTCGTTTGATATTATCAGTTTTCATTCCATTTGAAGAAATGAAGCTAAATTACATACGCCAACTTGTACAGTATTGCTGGCAAGTATCTTGGCAAGAGTCGTTTGATGCGCAGAAGATGCTTTTTGTCTCTTTTGACTTTGGTTACAAGTTACAACGAGGGAACGAGGTACAGGGATCCGAACGCTCTATTTATTGGTCAGTTGACTGCTGAGTGCTGTCTCTTCCGCAATTCGTTGTAAGAAATGTACGATGCATCAACTTTCGCCCAGCACGTTAAAACCTTGCCAAGTAACGTGCCGGTAACAATATCTTACCTGAGATTCATTGTAGAAGAGCCAAAGAATGAAAAAGTATATCGGCAAAGTGAACAGCCTCATTGTCATCTGCTTGAGGCCATGTTTCTTCACGTTGAAAATTGATGCCAGCATCCTTCTGTAAAATAAAGGACTCGTCATTAGACTCCACGATCTCCGATTTGGCAGTTGGCATTAACTCAGACTGGATTGTATTGATGTTGATTGTACCACAATAAATATAAACTTTTCCTTTTAACTGATGACGACACTTTTGGAGATTCCTCCCAGGAGTCCCAGGTATGATGATGGGTAGGGACAACGAGTCCACCACCCTTGGACCAATCAACCTCTTGTTTATGGGGGTCCGGGGAATCTCGGGAGGGCGCTCGGTCGGTACTTGCTCTTGGCGTGTTCCCGAAGCGCCTTCTTGTGGTGATGATATGATAATGGGTACTACTGTAGTGTAAGATATTCTGTCATGAAGCAGTAACTCTGTATTAATGTTTCGACACAGACCAACAGACAGACGGACATAATCGCATCAAAATGGGTTCTATTTTCACCAGGTATTTGGTACGAGACCTTAAAAGAGGTATTAAGGTCTCCAACTCACAGATACAGCATCCAAATAGTCCGGAACCCTCCCGCCTTGCCGTAGTTGAGCTGTATCTTGTTGGGGTTGATGATGCGGCCGTGCTCGCCCAGGTTGCCGTGCATGATCGCCTGCCCCTCCACTTTGAATTTCTCCACCAACGCCGCGATCTGGTGGTTGGACTCTATGAACCTTTCGCGAGATCGTCTGTCCACTGTTGATAGGCATACTGGAAGTACAAGGTCAAGTCATTTTAGGATGCGGTAAGCTTTTTGGGATGTCGCTGAAAATAATGCTTATTAGTAGAACATTAAAAAACTCTTTATGGTAATCCTAAAATTAACGATATGGGAAACCCTCTAAATCCCTGCTTATGCCCCGAGTAGGATGCGGCGTCTTGGTTAACGATTTATGTTTGAAACTCTTTAATATGGCAGCCGATTTGGCTGGAATTCAGGATAGATTTTGCTCCTGATTAACATAAAGGTTAGTTCTACGAGGGGTGCTTTTCTATAACGTCAGAACGAACAAAGATTATTTTATACCAATAAGATTCATGATTTTAGGGTTCCGTAGCCAAATGGCAAAACCCTTATAGATTCGTTATGTCTGTTTGTCTGTCTGTCCGTCCGTATGTCACAGCCACTTTTTTGAGCTTGCTGCAATATAAACTGTAGACCTAAATGGTTGTTACTTTGAGTTAACTGTTAAAGGCTTACAATTTTTACGTCAGCAAGAGTCTTAGACCTTAGTATACTTTCTGAGGAAATGAGCTGACGCCGTTAGTGGTAGACGGACGGAAAAAAAAAGTTAAAAAGAAAACTTAAAAAGTTTCCATTTTCTTGTGAAGATATGAAAACATACTTACAGTAATACATCAAGGGGTTCTCCAGTTGCGGACAAGGAAAACCGATGCTTCCGAAATAGTCCAAGAGATTTCTCGTCGGCCCCGCGTACACCACATCTCCGAGGCATAAGTACACTACTCGATCGAGGAATGGAAAAACATCTGCAACAATATTATTGTTAAAAGGGTTAGTCGACAAATAGTTATCACCAGTCATCACTTAATTGTCAATCTAATAATTTATTGCAGTATAAAAAAGAAGTTTTGATTTTGATATCGATTTTTACACAGTATCGCAACGGAATGCTTGGCAGTAAGACGTCATCGCAGATAGAACGATAACCAGCTACACCCGATCTATACCTAGTCATAAGTGTCCATAAAATAAGGGTAGGAACGCACCTGATCTTGGTTTTTCCATTGTTAAGATGATCGTGGTGCCGTACTTCTTAGCCGCGTTTGATAGGATGGATATCACCAAATACGTGTTCAAAGGATCTAAATCCCACGTCGGCTCGTCGAGAAGCAGAATTACTGAAAATATAAATAAGTGTTAGGACACACCTGCCGAAAGACTGATACCAGTCGCGTGATGTACTATGTGCTGGCTAGAGGTGGGCAAAACGGCTTAAAACAATAAGCAGACTTTTTTATTTTACTGTTTTTCAAAAGTCACTTTTAATTACTGCTTATTTGCTTATTTTTAGTTTTTCGTTGATTGCTCAACTTAAAAATTTAACAGTTTAGGCAATAATTTCGCCAACGCGAAAAAAACGCAACTGTCAACGGAAAGAAATTAATAAGTTAAAAACGTAAACACATTTTCGTTATTTCGTTTAATAATCTTGCAAAATGAATCCAACCTTACTGCTCATCAAAAAAGATCAGATTCGTACTCACTCCTTTAGAATTTAAGCTGTTATTAATTAAAGTAAGTTAAATTTTGTTGTTTGGTTAAAAATCTTGCAAAATAAAACCAACCTTACTGCTCATTAAAAAAGATCAGATTCGTAGCAAATAAAAATCAATCAATTTTAAAAAGCAATCGAATAATAAATGGACTTTTTCTAAGTAACGCGTTGTTGTGTTTATTTAAAAAAACGACGACTTATAATTTACGCTTTCGTGTAAATGCCCAACGCTAGTGCTGGCGCCGTTTACTCCCACATTGCCGCGTAACTAAGGTGCCTTTGAATCGCGAACATTATGCAAAATACATTTAACCATCGTGCAGATTTTAAATGGCACTTGAAGAAAGCGCTACACCAAACGCAGTTTCGCCTAATACACAATATAATGTCTGAAAAAAAATATTGCAGGCGTTTTGAGACGAATTTTCGCCGACCGACACTTAATATTACATACCTTACGCAGGTGTATCCCGACACTTTTACTTTGAGGAATAAATGAAATAGGTATGGTTTTAATTTGCAGTATAACATCCGGGTGAACTAAACTAAATACTCAGTCATTTGTAAGGACTACGATTTTGCGGCGCTTGCGTTTGAAACGCTGGGCCCATGGTCATCGGATACTAAAAACTTCATCAATATAGTATCCCAAAAATTGGACCAAGCGTCTGGTGACATCTGTGGGTGACCCGAAAGCTTGCGCTTATTTAGCTCGACGGCTAAGTTTAGTCATACAAAGAGGAAACAGCGCCAGCGTCTTGGGCACTATGCCCATAAATGACCAGTTGGATGGTGTATATATTTAGTAAATATTATAATTTTTTTTTTAGTTTAGATTTATTTTGCGTTTCTGTAATAATTCTTGACTTGCCTGAAAAACAAATAGATGGTAAACTAAATAACGACGTAATTAATACTTAAGTAAAAAATATTTCGTAACAACAAAATTACTTGGATCTCGAATAAGTTGAACACCGATAACAAGTCGACGATATTCACTCTTAGTAAGATTCGTGACGCATTTGTTGGCTACCTGGGAAACAAGATAATAGAATTGATTAGAAATATTAATTACAATCGAAGGCTTTTTATAAGTTTTTAATTAAAAGAATTTTACTCACTTGGGACAAAGCTAAATCGGCCATAACTTGCTTAACTTTTGATGACTTTAAATATCCTGAAATCTGCGAAAAAATCCGTTTCATAATAAAATGGGTTTTCCACGACGAAAGCATAATGTCATTTTTTTAATTAGGTATGTTACACATAACAACATGGTATCATATATATCATATATCATACCTATATATATTATATACTTTGTGTTCATATTATCTATTTATCAATAACTAGATTATGGATGTAAATTAATGTCACAGAACAATTCGGGAAAAGTAGATAGAACCATGCGTTCATTTTTAAGTTAGACGATCTCCACGTGGTTCTATTGAACAGGAGATAAAAAATAACTCACTTTTCAGTTACGTTTTGATTCATATACAGCATATATACTCTGGATTCTTTTAGCTTTATTTATTTACCTTTGTAAGAGACAACGCAAGGGTTTGCTGTACACTTAGCCCGGGCAGCAGCTTGGTGGAGTGCCGCACCAGCGCACAGGTGTTCCTGAAGTAGTCCTTCTCCAGAGGCACTCCCTCCAGGAGGATGTGTCCTTTGGAGGGGACTCGCCGACTGATCACGTCGAGAAGGGCACGCTTGCCACTGCCTTAAACCATAAATGGATTATCCTATTTAGGTGATGATGATGTCCTCCATGACGTATCCGTCAACGACAACACCTTGGCTTTAAGTTCTAGCATGCGCGCGAAGTGTCTGGCATAACCAAAGGAAAAAGCCCACCTTCCATGGACACCTTGGCCCTGGGAACCCACTCTTAAACGTGTGTGAGGCTGATTGTATGTGGGTTGAGCAAGGCAACGTATACGGCATTGGTTTAAAAAGAGTAAACTAAACCAAATAACTTTTATAAACCCTGTCGCAGGAGCGGCAGTAAAGCTGACCATTGTTGTTATAACTTATAACAACAATGGTCAGCTTTAACTTATAAGTGTAGGAACTGTACGTATGAAAGGGTTTTGGCCTAGTTTTCTGGTCCTGGCGCTTAAGTATCGTCGAGATGGTTTTTAAGTTTCAAATGTCCCAGAATTATCTTTCGCAACTCTCCGGTAGTGCAACCTGCTCCCACGTGTCCGGAGATAATTTATTGCATGAAATAAGATTTCTTTTCAGGACCTACTATATATCTACCAGGATATACCTACCTACTTACTATACGATTTAAAATCGTTTACTTTTGGACCTGTGAACCATATTGTGACATTATACGAGTACATCATGATATGAGTAAGTATATTTGTTTATAATAGTTGTTTAGACCAACGTCACAATATGAAGCGGGTAAAAACTAAAAACCAAACTAAAATCTCATAATAAATGTGAAAGTGTGGGTGTTTGGATTTGAAAGATAATATGTAGAGTGATAAATACATAAATTGCTATGCATATGAATGAAATTTCAATCCATTTTTAGTTTTCGAAGCCTCAGTTATTTTAGAAAGAGTAAAGGTAAGATACCCACGTATTTGCTTTGTAGTTTGTACGTAATTGCTAACAATCTTGAGGTATTTAATAGCGATACATTTTTTATGAAAGATTATTATTATTTGTATGTTTTGGAAAGATTTGTGTTATGAAGTAAGTACTATGGCACATTACAGAACATCATTTTGTAGCTTTTTTTATTATTATATTCACCTTTCGATCCCAATATGGCCGTGACTTCGCCGCTGTGCGTGAGGAAGGAGACATCCTTGAGGATGACTCCCGTCTTGACGTCCCCTGTCAACCGCTGGAAGAAGCTGCCTGGCTCCACCTAAGAATAATACCTATTGTATTTTTGAATGTTGAATAGAAGCAGGCGTTACTTTGTATGTATAGTAATAGTGTACCTTTCACATTTCAGACATGGGAGTAGGAAAAAGTATATTATAAAAAAACTTGACAGGTGTCAAGGGACACCCGGATAGAACGAAGTTCCTTTTGATTAATTAGTGAATGATATAAGAGAGAGAGAGAGAGACAGACAGAGAAACATACGCACGCCGCACGACTTACAATTAGCTTACTATATCAAAAATTGTCGTTACAACTTTTCGTCTTAATTTTTTCCGTCTAGCCCCCTTTCGCCACGCGCGATAAGGAACTTCCAATAACTATACGATCTCTCGTTGTGAAGTCATCTCCTGGAGGATGTCCCAGTGTCGGGATGAAACTTGAAACGTGATGAACGTGCTTGAGGGGGAGGGCGGACGGTGCATGGCTATAGTTACTACATGTTAGACTATATAGAATTCTGTTTAGTTAGATAGCGGATTATAGCAAGATAATTTAATCTCTCTAGCTTATCGTATTTTTGCTCAACTGAAGCGTAAAGGGTATGAATGCCTAACAGAAAAAAAAATTGCATTTGTAGAATGCGTTTTGTGACTCCTATATATATATTTTCTCTCTACTAATCAAACTAACTCTAACTCCTATAAATATAATAAATATATCAGGCATACTCGTAGTTAAAGTTTACATAGAGAAGGAGTGCAGCTTAATTAATTAATTTTGGTCTGATTCGACCATTGTGATGATTTTCAACATAATAAAAATAAATAAATAATAATTCCTTAAATTATACGAATCAATTTAGTACAAAATAAACAGCTTCCCGTTTCCCCATACAAAAGACATCAACGGGCGCAAGGGTAGTGCCAAAAAATATTTTGCGAAGTGTTTTAACTTTCATTATTTTTTATTTTTATAATTCTTATTAATTTAATTTTGTAAATAGATTTAAATTAATATTTCCTTTGACTTGTTTTACAGAGAAGAAAAATACAGAATTAGTGATAATATAATTTAAAAGAAAACTTAAATCTATTTTAAATAGTTTACAAAAAGCACTGTGCTTTGAAAACAATCTCCACCCGCACACTAAAGTAGGTGGTACCATTTGGGACTTACCTGACCAGAATGAAAAACATTGCACAACTCCAGAGTATAATCACTGCCGATCATCTTCAACCCCGAATAACCTTTCGAAATAAAGAAAAAACTCAATAAAAACTATCCAATCACATCATTGACTGATACAACCTCCTCGTTGTAAAGTTACCGCAAACTGAGCAACTGCAGCCAACTTCAGAGCTTGGCGTACGCTCGCGGCGTTACCTGTATTGTGTTGCTGACTTCTGCAACTGTACTTGACATTAAATTGGATGAATAATGCGGATTTTGGATTTTATTATCGGTGAATAGAGTTGGTTTTTCATGTAAAGTAGTGAACAAATGTCTTTTAAGGGGATGGTCGTATGTTTTGTTGTTTTAAGCCTATCCTGTAAGTAGACCTAGTATTAGGTATTCTGTGGACTGTGGACACAATTCCTAATTGTAATTAAAGTATATGTCAGTATTGTTGTTCTTCGCGAGACGCTACCAAAATAAGACGGTTCGATTCTCAGATACCTATTTTCACCTGTGCAATTTTAATCTAAGGGATGATAAAAACCTCTTCAAATAGATCAAAATTAAAATTAAAATTCTGTAGGATACCTACTATATAGTTAAAGTTAATAGTTCTTTTACTTTTGCAAGGTTGTAGGGTTGATTGCAGAGTATGGGTTTTTTCAACCATAGATGTGGTCGAGTCCCAAATCTTGTAGAGCCGCAACAATTGGTGACTACCTACTTTGTTATCCCTTCCAAAAATGGCTCGACCTATTTTGATAAAACTTGTGAGTATGTGCGTTTATATGTTTTTTTTATATATTTGGGTCCCGTAGAGGGCGCTGGTGCTTCGATCATAAGACAGGATAACGTCAATGTACGTTTGTCAAATACTTATCTTTAATCTAATAAAACTAAACCAGCACGCTTCCCCTTAACGATGAAAGCCTCATTTTTCCATACACCTCTACGCATCGCTGCAACACATATGCACCGTGAGCCACCGTGAACCTTGCTATATGCCTTCTCTTTCAAACCCCCAAAGGGAAATGAGAGAGTAAACACAATGATGTTCACACCAGTTCACACATTCCAAAGATTAGTTTTCTCTTTCTTTTATACTGTTGTTAGTCAAGTTAGAAAGAGAGGGAAACATGCGCACTCGCAGTGTCACTGACTGTTCAGTAGCCGAGCAAAGGAGTATGGTTGTCGTCGTTCGTCAGATTTTAGTGCCGACGTTAGATTGCTAACGAACCGCGATTTTATTACGAACGAAGGCTATCGATACTTGATTAATTAATTTTTCTGAACAAAGGTGTATAAGCACAGGTGTGGAGGGATTTTTAAGGGGGTTTTTCAGTGATAAGGTGTTGTTGTGTGCAGTGTAGTGTACTTTAATCATAGGAGTCCCGTTGCCCGGCTGTTTTACCAAGTAAGTTGACTACACATTCTGGTATTTGTGTAGGTGGCCCCAGGGGCTTTCGTCGGGTATTCTATTATTATTACACATTGGAAATACTAAAATAGTGCCTATCACGTTACTTTGAAAAGAGCTACAAAACATTTAATTGCATGTGACTGTATACCTATTAACAATGCGGATTGTTTTAGTTCTAATTAGAAACTTTATATGGAAAATAAAATAAGTGAAGACGAATAAGGTAAACTCCTGACACTTCATGGGTTTTTGTTAATGAATTAGTTATTGTTGTAATCGAATTGATATTTTTTTCTCAAAGTAAGGTAGTCAAGATTCTTGAAGGATATTGAAAAGTATGATTCCTAACAAGTATTCAAAATATCTATGAAACATATCTTTGTAAATTCCTGGCGAACACCCGGCGTCCTCGGAAAATCGCTGCCATGAAAGCAAGGAAACAGGGAGTGCGTCTATATGATCGCGCACACATATTATTATTACAAATATACCTAGTCTATACCTAGTCGATACTGACGATTCACAAATACTAATATCCTAGGTCTCATGCATCAAATATGTTGATGATCTCATAAAGGATCAGTAGGTAAATTTTAAAAATGATCGTGAGCTGTCATCCACCTGCGTGATGCAGATACGTAGAAACGACTATTAGGTACCTATATAATTAACTCTTTTTATCGGCTTCGGTATCGAAAATTCCATTTATAAAATTAATAGCAGTATTGAGTTAAATGGTCCATCACTTACCCTGGTCTCCGAAGCAAAGGGGTTAAACGACGCCAACTAGGTATCTACCTGCTGCGGTCTGGTACTAAGAATTTCCCTTAGGAAAAACCCAATAGGCAGGACTAGATGCAGTCCTCAAAAAAGGTTATGTTTAGGTAAGTATAAGTAGGTACAGCCACCCGAAACGAAGATCGGTGCGTTCCGAATCACATAAAATTCGTGTTTTTTATTGAAATGAAAAATTCTAAAGTCGCGTTGGCCATTTTGAGATGGGTAAAACCCATTGAACTCTTTACCGCAATCCAATTGATACCATACTGTTACTGTAACCGTCATCGCTATATACATAACGTCATTTCGACCTCAAATCGAAATAGAATAAGTATGTACCTATTTAAGGGTGACGACATGAATCTATTAGGATTGAGGGCATGCCCATAATGCCCACAACGATGGAGAAGCCCTTGCTAATAGGTACTAGACTAGTTATTTACTGGCCCAACCCGGGGCTCAAACCCAGGATCTCATGATCAGCAGTCAAACAGGCTCACTATAAGTATTTTGCTAACAAGGCAGTTAAAAGCAAACCGTAGTTTGGAGTTCAAGTACCGACGAAAAGCTTGGGGCAAAAAACCTAAGAACAATGACGTGGTAATGAACTCCGGAATGACCTCAGGTTGTGGTGAATCAGTTTTAGGAATTTAAAGTCATCAGAGCGGATACAAGGATAAAACTGGGTGGCTTTATATCTAGCAATGAAGTTCATTTTTTCCTCGGTGCCTACTTTTTTTATCCTTCTGTTTTCGTGTCCCCCCCTATTTATTACGCGACTGCCCAAAAAAAGGAGTGAAATTAGGGGTTTTAGGGTTCATGTAACTATGTATGTATGTAGTATGTAATATGACATATTGGGTATCGTTAGAATTGGTACATTATTCTGACTTCCGACTGTTCCGAGTAAGAAAGGCTATATTTTTTGGAAGAGATAGTTTTACCACAGGGAAGTCGCGTTTTTTAAATTTTTAATTATTAACGTGTTTATGTAAACTATTTAAAAACTAAGATATTAGGTAATTCTATGTTTTGCATTGAATTTTGCGGTTCGATCACGATTTCGAAATGCTAATATTTAATTTATTTTTCGCAGAACTAGATTTCACTTATAAAAAATGTTAATTTCAAAATACAAATGAGGCTATAAATGATTATGCAATTGATTAACCAATACTATTTTTAAGTAACATTCCTATTTGAATCAATGTAACATCTAGTGCATAAATTTGGCAAAATTTCAAATTGCAAAATGAATAATTATGCAATTTATTTCGATTGCAATATTTTACAAAATTTTACTCAAACGTAATTATGTAAATTGCTTTGTCCAGCTTTATTATTTTTTTAAACCTAGCGTATAAACTCTAGTTTACGATCATAATACCTGTTATTACTGAATTCAAACTAGTACTAGATTAAACAAAGTTTCTTTTCAGACGGGAGGAGGCTAGGCGAAGGAAAATGGATTTTTGCATGACGTGGGCTGCTACTGTTTTATTCCATTTTCATTCCATCAGCACCACTACCTAATTAAGAACCAAATGTATCCGAGAATTTATCTATTTATCCTATTAAGGGAAGAATGATTGGTTGTATAGTGAACGCTGTGAGTGAACGTTGTTCGTTTCAAATTAAAGGGCTGAAATAATTTTCCATTTAAGGAGGTCGTTACGACCTCAAATGCTTTGAAGTGCGTTGAATGTGTAGCAAGTATAGCATTCAGTTAGCATTAATTTATGTAGGTTTACGAGTAAACGGTTCTCATATATAGCTTTACGGTTGAGATCATGAGAAATAAAAGTTTTCATATGGGTAGTACTTATAATAACCGAGCAGTTTTCACTCAAAATATAATTAAATTTTTTTGGTGTCTTGTGAACTTCTAAGCTCGTCGCATCTATTCTTTTAAAAAGAGAATTATTTTCTTAGCTAGTTAGTAGAATTAGTTCGCTTATTATAAACAAATTGTACTCAACTGAGTTTGTAGTGGGCTTCTTCTCAATGTAGGGTATAACTGAAACCCTCGTAAACTTAGTTTTAAGCAGTCAAATGTTCACAATCAAAAATTAAATATCTTACAGACTTTTCATAGTCTTATACTTACTTACTTAAGTAATTTAGGTTTTTAATAGAAAGTTAAACCTCTGAAATAAATTACCTTGAATCTTTAATCAGAAAACCTGTGAAAAAATATAAAATCGATCCGTACTGCTTTCTATTGCTGTATGGTTTACTTTCTGGTAAATCAATCCTGTAAGTAGAACACTAACAAAAATGTTTCATTTTCGAGTACCTAACTTACATTACAGACACTACCCTTATGATCCCTCGAAATGAGGTGGAAATTAAAGTAAAATTGTCTCGATAAATCACAGCGTGATTTGATGTGGTTGAAAGAACGAGTAAAAGCTATAAACGTTTTTAACGAATATACCTAATAAGGAATATATAAACCGTCACAATTGATCGCGCATCGAGAAAAATATAAACATTCATATAGAGATACACATATTTTATTGAATTTTAACGCTCAACAAACACAGTCAGGTGTTTATTTTATTTTATTCTTTACTTATCGACTTCATAAATCCATAATGCTGCTCTTTATAAAAAGCGAAAACGAGTAGCACTTCCATCTTATGCGAGCCATGTCCATTTGTGCCTTATTAGATGTTGGAAAAAGGTGGATTGCATCTTCGCTTACCAAGTGACATCGCAAGGAAGCAATAAAGTAACTTAATAATTGAAAAAGGAAAAAACAGCTCTATAATCTGTATCTGTTTAACTAGGACACAAGTGAGAATAGAAGAACATAAAAGAAATACAAGATTGCACTGCACCCTTGTAATGGTTAGTTACGTGGTAATTTTATGTTACCCTGGTGAAAACTTTTACGAAGTCATATGAACCCGATCGCTTATTCCATAATTTGGAACAAAATTAATAAAATGTGTGAGAATAACAGCTGTCCTCTTTATGTCGTCGTCGTAGAAACGTCATTTCATGTCAAAAATACCTTACTCATGGGCGATGCATATCAAATCGCAAACAGCGGTATATAAATTACCCCCTAATGCAATTGTGATGTTAGTACAACGTACTCATATTATGTTAGCAGTTAGCACATCAGCAACATCAATACTTACACAATCTATACTTAGAAGTTGTCTTATTTATTCACTAGCTCCGCCCACGTGAGCTTTTCGCTAATCCCTAGGTAACGATAGATTTTTGCGAATAAAAAGTAGCGTATGTGTTAATCCGGGCTATGAGCTATTATGTTCCAAACTTCAGCCAAATCGGTTCAGTAGTTGCGGCGTGAAAGAGTAAGAAAGATCCATCCATCCGTTCATACTTACAAACTTTCGAGATTATAATATTAGTATAGGAAGGACCTTAGCTAGTCAAAGAATTGTTGAGGTCTGAAGTAGAGGTCTCGGCGCTCCGTAGATAGCTAAGTATGTGGAGATTACTTTTCTGCATTGCTTCTCTATGCTTTAACTTACATGAAAACATATACAACTTACACAATGTGTATGTCGCATAACAAATTAGAGGATACTTGAGAGTATTATATTATCACTTCGGCACGACCTAGGCTGTAATGCGACCTGCTAAACGGCTGATAAACCGTGAAGGTAACTAACGTAGGCTATAGATACAACTACGAGCCTCACGTATTTGTCAGTGTCAGCGAATTTATTATCGCAGTGGCCTTTAGGTGCTGTTTGTTCTCATGTTAATGGTAAGCCTTCAGCTATTCAGACGAATTGATTGGTGTTCTTAGTCTTCGTTGGAAGTCACCTATTCGTTGATAAAGGAACAGCCTCTTGATTCTGTAAAAATACTATTAGCAGCGACGAGCTAACATCTATGCACTGATTGGTTATTGATTGGGTCAGTTATGCAGCCAAGGGGACATTTGGCAGCTGATGGCTGTACCGTCGATGGTTGGACGTTGTACAATTTTTATTTTCGAGATACACACCCCTGGACTAAGTAATCTCATGAGGTATTCAAAAATGGAAAATTCTTTCCAAAAAACCAACTTCAAATGCCACTACAAAGAATGAAATAATTTTTAATGTACACCAATTCGAAGTCGGGCAATGTTTTGTTCAATCATTAATAGTCCTTCTTATTATAAAACTTGATGTGCAAAGAAACGACAAAATTATCGACAATACCAAGGACTATTATTGAATTAACGAAACATTGCCCGACTTCGAATTGGTGTACATTAAAAATTATTTCATTCTTTGTAGTGGCATTTGAAGTTGGTTTTTTGGAAAGAATTTTCCATTTTATTTTATACTTTTTAGTGGAAAACAACTAATGCGCAAGGCATTGGAAAAAATGCCCACATCGCTTGAAGTATGCTTCTAAAGTCTGAAGAGTTCCCTCAATTTCTCCAAGATCCTATCATCAGATCCTGACTTGATGAATACAGTCATTACTTGATGACTGCAAGGAAATGCAATCGTAACTATAAAAAATACCTAAATCGCTTCAAGTATACTAGCAAAATTTGAAGAGTTCCCTCGATTTTACCAACATCCCATCATCAGATCCCGACGTGATGACCATAAGACTACCTGGAAAAAATTACTCTTTCAAACAATACCCAAATCACTTCAAGTGTGCCTGTAAAATTTGAAGAGTTCCCTCGATTTCTCCAGGATCCCATCATCAGATCCTGACTTGATGACAATGGGACCATCTGTGAACTATACCCTATCAAACAAAAAAAAAATTTTCGAAATTGGTCCACGCATCTTCGAGTAATCGGGGAACATACATAAAAAAAAAAGAAAATAAAAAAAAAAAAAAAGATTCCGACGAATTGAGAACCTCCTCCTTTTTTTGAAGTCGGTTAAAAATAAATTCTTGGGTAGGAAGTTTGCTTCGTTGTAGGTCATTATTATGGTCGATAGATAAACAGTTCAATAAGCTTGACTTTTTGTAAATTTGTTGTTATTTTTAGCTGCTAAAAAAGAAAGTACTGATAGACTGAGCAATTATTCTAGCTTCCCATTTGAATATTTAACGTGCCACGAACAGGAAGTTCGATATTTGAATATAGGAAAAGCTTCCGGCCTGCCCCGTCGTCGTATGGTATGCTAACACAATACAAGCAATGGAACCAGTTTTCTGGTTCATTGGGCATGTGTAGAAATGACCACCGGGTCTAATTTCATTTTAGTTTCGACAGCAAATTATTGTTTTCATTCACTTTTACGTAGATAGTTAGATACCTATATCCAACCTTTTTTAAAAGAGATATAAGTAGGCTTGCGTTTGACGGCGATCATGCTGGAAAAAAATGATGAAGTCTATATTTAAGATCAATCTTCAATATAGATTACACAGACGCTTCAAAGCATTCTTGCTTAGAAAATGCCTGATAAATCGTCTCTTGAAGGCACCCAAATTGTTCTTGGCTGGGAACACGGAGGCTGGAAAGGAAAAAACGTGGAAAAAACTTTTTGTGCGAGATTCGTCCCTCATACGGAAGCCACCGCTCCCGCAGCCTTTCCGTTTTATGGTCGAAAGGTGAAGGAGTCACAAGGTTATGGAGTTCTTGACCACACCTACCTTACTGGATATAGGTATTAAGTAAGTACTTAACCTCCGTATTGGTAAAAGCTTACTCGTTACTCGTAAGTTATTGAGATTTAAAAACCAAGTTTTAATGAAAATTTAAAAACTTAGTATCTGCATTGAAAAAGCCGTCTGCTACTTCTATGCTACTTCAATTTCAGCTTTGGATATTCCTATGTTATTTATTTTTATGTTGACGTCGTTTTGGCTTGTATTCCTCAAAGAAATTCTCTAGGTAGTAAGAACGTTTGCGCTAGAGAGGTGTAGGTAATCGTAGGTCTATCAATAATCACGTATGCAAAGCGAGTCGATTTTCCAGTGACCTTATTTAGTGAAGCAAACGGGACATAACGGGCACTGTCTCGCGCCGCTCGCACCTTTTGTTCGAATCATTCCCACAATCAAGATCTAAGTATATAACTCTCTATTTCCATTCATTTATTTATTCGAACAAAACTCACACCATTTGCGACTTTGGCCTAACAATGGCCCGCAAAAACAGTGGAGTTATTTGATAGCGTTCATTAATTCGTGGCACATTTATTCTTGGCTTTGTACGTTTAAAAGGCACTAACAAAGCCGTAGTAGTTAGAGCAGAAGAGGGCAATATACTACTTTACTATAATAATACCTAATAATATATTATCAGGGTCTGAAATGCGGTGCTTACTCTGGTATTTACAGAAAAATTTTTTGTCCTCGCGTCAACGCAACGCGCGGTCCAAAAGACCTTTTTATGGTACTGTACACAGTTGAGAGACCCTTTGAAATATTTTCTTCTTCTATTTACTTATTTAATAATGAATGAATGATATTTTATTCATGAAAATGTACGTTACAATAAGATCTTAAATAAGTGTTTACAACCGATTATAAGTTCTATAATCGCTGTCCGCGGTGCAATAAAATGGGATAGCAGGACGTCGGCTGTTGTATGACCGCTCAGAATACAGATTTATTCTGTATTCTGAGTATGACCGATAGAGTGTATGCCTGCATCCCCATTTTTAGCTGACTCCTCTTCGCTCGAGTGATCCCGATCATGGAGTTCGAGAAATCCTTGCTTATCTCATATGTACATCTCATAACCTAGCCTAAGTCTAGCCAGTCGATTGTATCAAATGAGACGATGGCCCTCTACTTATTTCACCCCCCATTACTTACTTAGTAAGCAGGTAAGAGTTAATTTTCAATATAGATTACATACAGCTAGGTTTACAATAAGCACGAAACGAACCATGTGCAGAGTAACTAGTGCGGAAAAATATGCATATTAAAATTAACAACAGCCGATCGAGAGTACAGCACAATTGGGCTACAAATTAGACTAATTAATAGATCACATGTTGCAACTGTTGGGCCACGCGCGAAATCGCTGCGCAAGAGTCGCAGCCAAACGGAACGACGGGCATTGTTTTGCATAAATATTATCTGAGGGATCCTAAACTGATTTGTGTAGGTGTCTGCTTCAAGCAACTCGCTATAGACTATAGAGCTAGTCTGCTATAGTAGTGTTATTATCTCGCTGCAGACTTGGTCATAAATCATTCGAGTGTTTCGCTTTTATTGGTCTTTGTTGAGTTGTGCTGCAAAACAACAAAAGCGAAACACTCGAATGATGTATGACCGAGTCTGCAGCGAGATAATAACACTACTATAGTGAAAAAATACCTTGGACGAGCCATATTACTTATGACATATTGCGATCCCACTCACTCTTACGAATAAAACTCTAAAGTGTATAGGGTTGATGTACCAGCTGCAGCCATGTGTCTTATAGGTATATTCTAGTTATAAGATTGCTTTTGGTACGCTAATGGAAGGAAAATCAAAAAATGTATGTGAATTACAGTTATACAGATAACCGAGAATACAGATAACACAGAAATACGAGAATACGATTACGATACGATACAGAGAATACGAGAGTTATACAGATAACAGATAGTGGAGAATTCACGTGATACGAGTAGGTATAACTTTCCTTTACAGTTTTTTTTCATTTCGTTCCATGAGGTTTCCAAAAGCGTACCAATGGAATAAATAAGTCGTATGGCTATTACAACTGCTGTAATGGAACTAGATGAATATAATGTAATATCTTTAATTACTATACTATAGATAGGTATATCGTTGATGTAACTTATGAAAAAAATATAACGAGTAGATAATCATATTAGACAAATCATTTCATACTTTGTACTGGCATGTTTAGTGGTGTACCTATATCTCATCGGAAATGTGGAAAGATGTAAAAATTAACGGTATTTGACAGTTGGATCAAAAATTCATAACTTTAAACACACTGCCCTACTTAAAGATTTGATAAAATGCGGACCATTAAATTAAGGGGATTTATTGAATTTATTTTTGTCTTTCTCACTCTCACGGAGATTTGGTAGGTGCGACATGTAGCGTCGCGGAAGAATATAGCAGAAAAACGACGTTTTACCTAATTACTCAAAAACTAAGCCAGTTATCAAAAATCTGTTCTAAGCGTTTTAAGATATTATTATTACCGATACATTAAAACAAAAATTACAATTACATCCAGTGTAGTTTCCGATAAAACATAGAAAAACTGAGATTTTGGAGCAACTTTTGGGAGAACTTTCTATCGAGAAAATTTTATCCAATCGTGTTTCTGCTTCTAAGCGATTTTAGATTAAAGACCCAAAATACATGACGTGTAAATTTGAAAGTAATTGTCTTTATAGTTTTTGCATAAAACTTCATTCAAAATCACCTAAATACGGCTTTTAGGCCGTTAATTAAACCATTTTCAATCTCGAGTCTGCTCTGTATTTAATTTGGAGCGTACTTAATTAAAATGATGTTGGCTTAGTAGATCATAATCGAAACGGCTCTTTTAATTGTGTATCAGAGACTTGCTATAGCAATCAACAGCGTCATAATGATAACTGTTATAACGTAGGTAAAATCACGTTCAACTTTTCGATCAAAAACATCTACATGTATGAATAAATTGAGATACTTAATGGGTCATTTCATCTTTCTATCTATGAAAAATCCATAGTTCCCGGGGTACAAAAGCATAGAGATAAAAAATTACCGCAAATACCTCAGCTTACTTAGCAAGATCCTCTGTCATTTAAGAGATACTGGAGGATTAAATCTGTAATCCATGTATGGTATAGGTAGTTGGGCATTGTTGCTAACGATCATACTTACATGCAAAAAAAACGATTTCATAAAAAACGTCGATTGAAAAAAAGCCAAAGTTGACTGCAAATCTTACTGGAAAACGTAGGACTTTAAACACACAAAATGTTCCGAGTGAGAAACGATTGCTGTTTGAGCTAGTACTTGTCTTAATATTATACACAGATTCCGCCTTGTCAGTTCCATTATAAAAGTAAACATCGAAACAGCAACCTCATGGGCATTCTCCGTTAGAAGGTATGCGCCTTCCGTTATACCTATATTACTTATATCATTACCTCTGATCTAGTTCAGATAATACTCGCTCCGGAAACTGTAACAAGGTAGGTAGGTACTATTTACTAACTATTGGTTGCGTTGTTTTAGAACTTTATCAGATACTATTACGAGTAACTACTACATTATTAATACTTTCTTATCAATATGCTCTTATGAAAGAATAATAACCAAAGGTATCAAGTTTTCTCGTGAACCAAAATATCCTAGGAAAATAAAAAACCATTGGTAGGTACCTACTTAATAGGAATTTGCTTTTCATATCCGGAATTTAATTTGCATACAAAAAGTTACTTTCTTTTCATTTTCAGATTTTCTGATATAGATACCCTATAACTTTGGAATCCGGATGTTAATCTAAAGAATAATAATTGTAGGAGTTAATGTGGAGACCGTAGTCTATAAAAAATAAAGTTTGGCCTTGAATCAGCTTGGTAAGGGAATCCATTCATGCTTGCTCACTATTCTTTAGGTCACAGTTAAGGCCCTTTGATTGTAATGGAAAAACTCATAGTAAAATCTGTTTTCTAGAGTAAATACTAGGCAGAAAGAAAGTTCGCAGAATTATACGAAATCGTCACCACAAAAGCGAAACGTTGGGTGTTAAACGTGCGACAACGGCAAAAACCAAGTGTGCAATGTACCGTAAAACCGGCTGATTGTAGTCGAAGAATCGAAGCCCAAGTGCACTTTTTTGCCATATCATTTCTAGTTTGGATTACCCTACTTCAGGGTTTTTTGCGCAACCCCATTTTGTTTGAAGTAGATAATATTATCCGTGGTATAATTATTCGTATTTGGAACAATTGCCTTCCCATTTACCTACCATATTATCTTGTAAGAAAGGCAAAGGTCGTGAACTGACCAGATGTTTACGTTATCTACTTAGTTCTATTTTTTTCATTTTTTCATTCATATATCATTCGGAATAGTCTTTAGGTATTTAATTTATTTTGCGGACATGCATAGGTCAAAGACCATACAGCCAACTATAGGTAGGTACTGCATACCGGTATTTTCAGTCACTGAAACGTAAATGTTAAGGTGTTTTCCTTAAGTATATGAGTCATTAACTACAATATGACTAATAAAGTTAATAAGCCTTGGCGCCATATGTTTCAAAACGAAAGCGAAACCTCAAACACTATACATAATATTTAATTTAAGTAATGTACCAAAGCAAATATAATAAAATACAGTAGGTACCTACCCAGTTACTAAAACAAATTCTTTATGTTATCCCAATGATTCATACCTTGCTCAATTTAAATATTTAATTTATTACTCACGCAGTATGTAGAGAAATAACTATTTACTTGAATAATATCGAATACGGGTGATTTAAATATTTGTTTAGGTAGTTAGGTACCATTGATTTAATGAAAACTGGTTAAATTTATTTTAAATTTTGCTATAGTTTGGAGTTGTATAATTGTAACTCTCTAGTCGCCTTCAAGACGGTATTATTTAGGAAGTATCGAATAAATATCTCAATCAAGGTCAGAGATTAGAGTAAAGAACCTTTTTTTGAAAAAGGAATACAAGTCACGAATTTGGGCTGGTCGGTGAAAATGCGGATGATTTCACTTTTACAATTTTACAGCTTAAAAGCAAAAACATTAACCCAGAATCCAGACCAAGTACCTATAAAAACTTTTTAAAATGTAACAAGAAAGAGATGTATTCGAAATTCGAATTCAATTAGGTACGCGCCGAAAACCCAAGTTCGAAAATCACGAAGCAGAAAATAAGAATAAAGAAACTCACATACATACATGAACCCTAAAAACATTGCACTCCTTTTTTTGGACAGTCGCATAATAATAATAAATGGATGGTTATCCTTCATTTGTTATTCAAGACATTATGTTCCAAGGAGGTTTATACGAAAACGTTCGAAATTCGAATTGCATACAATTGACATCGGAAGTGTTCTTCTTCGCTCGTATCAGGGTTGCTGTCACGAAACTCTATGGTCTATGGTCGTCACATTTACTCATTAATCTTATCTTACCTTATCTTAGTATACCTGCATTTAAACGAGCAATTCATATATTATTTAATCTGAATCTCGGAAACGCCTCCAACGATTTTTATGAAATTTAGTATACATACAGGGGTTTCGGCGGCGATAAATCGATCTCGCTATAAATTTCGTTTTAGAAAATTTCGTATTTACCTACTAACAAAAAAAAACGAGCAAAGCTCGGTTACCCCAGATATTAAAATTATTTCAACAAAATAACACAATCACTACTTATACTCTCAATAAAAATATACTGAAACAGTTTAAATGTGTAGAATATTAAGAGAGACATGGCACTAGCGCATGCACCCGGGATTTCCCGGTTCTTAAAATCCCGGGAAATCCCGGGATTTTTAAGGTGTTAATTGAAATAACCGGTTCTGAAAATGACTTCCCGGTTCTCCCGGTTCTTTAAAAAATCCAATTATTATGTATTTTATCGAAAATTATTTTTTTGTTTGAAAGAGTATACTTTCCAGATGATTTCATAGTCATCAAGTTAGGATCTGATATTGGGATCCTGGAGAAATCGAGGGAACTCTTCTAATTTTATAAGAACACTTGAATGTTTCGTACAATCATAGTCCTTTCTAATACCTATTCCATGTGCGAAGAAAAGACGATAATATTATAAACAATCACCTGACGTCAAATTGGTATACATTAAAAATTATTTCACTCTTTGTAGTGGCATTTGAAGTCGGTTTTTTGGAAATAATTTTCTATTTCATGTTTACTACAAATCGTAATAGCCCCATTTGTAGGAATATTAAAAATAATGCTTTTAATTAAAATTTTAAAACTTTTTTACCAAGAACCGGGAAATCCCGGGTACCCGGTTCTGAGCTCGGTGCAGAACCAGGAATTCAAAATTAAGAACTGGAACCGGTTCTGCATGCCCTACATGGCGCACCAATGGCACTCTGGAAATGCCGACAGAAATGAAAACTCACAAATAAACATTTATAGAGGTTTCGGTACATTCGTTCAACAGTTTTTATCTATCTCAAAAACACCCAGCGCACCAGAAGTTTTCACTAAATACATAATAAACATCGAAAATAACAGAACAAGCAGCCCTGTTTTCACCTATGGTTATAATGTTACAACTTAAGCCTACCCGATGAGCCAAAGGAGGCCAAAGTCCCCTTTCAACTTTCCAATACCACGCGACATCGCTAACATAATAAATGACTAAAATAATAAGATAAGAGTGAAATTACCGGCATAAGTATAGTGTTGGATTATAATTTGCAAAAACTTCGGCCAAGATTAAAAGAACAACAACCTGAATTTTGCAAAGCTAGGTGCTCGGCAAACGTTGCCATTAGGGATTTGATAAATAGATTACGGACTACTCTCAGACCTACCACATACATAGAAAATTTTATGGCAATCGGTCTAGTCGTTTCGAAAGAGTTTGGCAACAAAAATTGGCACCCAAATTTTATATATCGGAAAGTGTGCATTAACTTCTTATTTTTGGTTTCCCACTGTCATCATTTACCATAGAACAGCAAGGCATCGTAAAGGCTTAAACTCCTATATAGCTGATGTACCAAAGACTTTCCTCCTTCCTGATGCGCATTACTAAGGTTTGGGAAACCCTGAAGTAAGAAAAGACATACCCTCCACCATTTTATAAAGTCACTTTATCTAAGACTACATAGGTAAATAAAGTTGATCGCACATGTATATTAAAGTGTACTTGGGCTATAAAATGCTACTTATAAATAAATAAGCCTTTTATTTACCCAACTACATAAATATACAATTCCATATTTAAGAAATTATATTGACTCGCCTGAAAATTTTTTATTATATTAGGTCAAAAGTCCATTAAAATGTTACTTAGCAGTTCCAAAAACGCTTGCTTACTATGTTCACTTTACGAGCATATGTATATTGAAAAGCCCTTTAAAAGCATGGCGCCCTAATCACTCTTGTTACCGTTAGTAATAGCCATTACGTAATTTGACGAAACAACCGTATTCTAACTCCGATACAGTTACACACGTTAGAACGCGAGCGGTTCCGATGATTGCAGGCCGCGGAAAATTGTACGCCTTCCAGCTATCACTGTGAAGGTAAACATGATGAATTACCTGCATGAGTGGACAACTTGGCTGATTAGCAGGTTCATTGCCTATGACCGTTTGTGCGACCGACATCCGATAGTCGTCGTGTCGGTCCAATGTGGTGCATCGTGCCACATAGACGTCTGTCCACACGACATCCGATAGCAAACAAAAGCCAACAGCAGCTTGGCCGTGTAGAAGATGTCGCTAGTTCCGACCTTGGCAGTATCTCCTTCACACGTTTATGTAAAAACTAACTGTCCCGGCAAACGTTGTTTTGCCATTTGGGATATAAAAATAGCTAACAACCTACTCTTAGAGTCTAAGTAGGTCTAAGACTTAGACCTACTGAACATACACAGAAAATTTCATAGCAATCGGTCGAGCCGTTTCGGAGGAGTTTGATAACAAACACGAGACACAAGATTTTATGTATTAGAGATCTTTGCTTTAGGTTCTGCCGGCATACAAATTGGCGAAAATCAAATATTTGAATTAGACAGGCAACCCTTAGCTAGCCAAGAATCTTCCAAGACTAGATAAACGATGAGATGTCCCTTTTGGCAAGTGACATACAATCTTCCTCACTATTATAACTACACGTCTCATGTACTAAAACATCGTAGCTATCGTAAACGCGTTAACTCAAAAACTCCTTGCTTGAGACTCGTTGAAGGTATTTTTCCACGTAATGTGGAACTCCGTGTTTCTTTGCTATATTTTAATACGAACTTTGCTCGAAGCTATGCCAAATTGCCAACTCACGATGGTTGTGACCTAGTTAATGACTAAATTTCTTTGTAGCTTTCGTACCCTACTGATTTCTGAGTGATTCATCAGAGTACGAGTGCTCCGTCAAAATAAAATCTCCTCATTGACGGCTTAGGTACCTAAAACATTAAAGTATAGTTCGTCCAGGGGTATCTAGAACACGATATGTCTATTACTAAGCTATTGAGATCTAGGCTACAGAACAAAAGACTATGCATACATACTTTCGTACACAGCACAAAATAATGAACGAATAATGCCCACACCGAGTGGGTTACCGTAAGATAACGGTCAGATTCCTAACCTTTAATATTTCGCTACGCGCGTAACAAATTCATAATGCTTTTTATGTTAGTTTACTGTTTACAGCAAAAAATTAAAGCAGATAATTCAGTCTAACCTGCTTTTATTATAACTCTGAGGTAAATAGCACTGCCGTAAGCTTTCAAATTCCTGATTTCAAGGCAGTTATGGATTTGGTAGATCTAAGTAATTTCTATAGAGCAAATTTCAAGGCTATTTCTGTGAAAAATAGGTTATTGTAATTATATTAACGATACTTTTTTAAAGTTGTAAGCCGTACCTAAATATATTTTTAACGTATTTTAATTTTTGCTAAGGTTGCTTTACTTCGCTGATCACCTTTTTCCAATTGAAATAACAACATATACCTTCAGTGTCTAATTTTTTGTAGCCATTACGTTTTGTTTAATGGCTTGTATCTTGAGATCGATTTGATATATTTTCCAATAGGCACTTCTCAGTGATTATAGATAAACTCTCTTTACACTAAATCCGATTACTCAGGCAGAATACCTGCAGTAGAGATCGTCTAATCTAAAAATGAACACCCTTCCACGTGTTTACGGTCATACTTTAAAAATTATTTATATAGCGGAGGATGGTTCATTTTTAAATTAGAAGCTATGCTTTTATAACCATGTGCAGATGTCTGGATAACCGCTAATCTGTACGCATATTACAACCTCATTTGCGCAAGCGCAACTCTCCCACGCGGTCGCCCGTGTTTTGTTCATTTTTGTCCCACTGCCAATATTATTGTAGTCTGCCGCTGTGTTTTACGCTTCACACCGGATCTAGTTGCAGCTACAATTACCATGATTAGATTATTGTGCTGCGAAAGCGTGTCGTTTGTTATTCTGTTTATTAGCGAGGTAGAGGTTCAAAGTGTACGAATAGCGTGAAGTTGTTTGATAAGCTTACAACTTATACAAGTAATACCTACTATATCTAAGCTTACAACTTACAACTAATACCTACTATACCTACTTGTAGGTATACCTACCGATTTACTGGCCGACAGAGACATTATTAATTATTATAAATTTTGCATCAAATCAATTTAGGTATACCTGATAAGCGACATCATACAATTTTAAAGGGGTTCAAGGGTATGTAAAACGAATAAGAATTATTTACATTATTCAAATCCTTGGTAGAACTGCTGTAATTATACTATCTCATTTAGTTCTTTAGAGTTTTCGTGAAGTGGTGATAACTGCACTTCTCAGTGCAGGGCGCGTTTGAACCCTCGTAAACTTAGTTTGAAGTCGACTTGTAGTGATCACCAATTCACCATACATATTATGCGACAAATATTATATTGACGTTTTACAAGAGCTTGTACTTTATGCCTATGTAGAATAAAGATATTTTGAAAAGGAAAGGGGTAATGGACAATGGTGTTAAAAATCATACTCACTTGTACTGTGCTGCATTTCTCGAGTTTTGATGCATTGAGAGTGATTGTATTGACATAACAATTAGAGTACACACTTAAAAGATGGCCTGTCACAATATACTAAACGTTGAACTTACATTATTTAACTGTATTCTACATTCCGTAAATGAAAAAAGATACAAAGTTTGCATCTGTTTATTCAGTAATATATTTCGATTTTATGGTTATTTCTATAAAATCGAAGTATCAGATGTAGGTGGAGAGATATCTATCATTTGGCTGCAACTTGCAAGATTGCTTCCCACGAGGTTACACGGTGCCAAGGTCATTGCCCCATTTTTATCGCACACTTGACTTGATTATGACTCTTATGCTGATATTTAATTAATTAAGATTAATAATACATACATAAAGTAAGGAACTTCTGCATTGCCTAAAATGGAACCACTTTTATTTTAGAATTCCTTTTATGTTATTTAGCACATTAACAAGCAAATGTTACGCAAATATTCACGAAATAACTATGCAAGTAGCGGCATATGAATTTTCACATTTTGTTGCTCACCATAAGGAATGCAGATCCGATAGCCCGTCGCTCGCGCACGCAAGCTTACCGACGTGTTGTAATAAAGATACCATCTGTAATACCGTTTAATTCAGCTCGTAAAATATTGCACACACAACAACAGTTAAGATATTCGATAAACCACTACACATTGTGCATCTTTTATGGCGAGACACCTGTCCTATTAAGATCTTATTACCGGTTCCCTGAGACCGGTAAGTTTATGGTTTGTTGCATGGTAAACACTGAGGAAAACTTCTTTTGTAACACCGATTTGAATAAAAATCTGTAATTTTATATTGCAAGTTATGATACTAGTATCTAATTAGCTCTCACCCTTAGTGCCCGTAATTCAGCCTCAATAAAGGAGCACTTAGGTAGGTTTCCTCAAAATTATTTTTTCCCTTTACACTTCCCAAAAGCTTCTTCAATAAACCAAAAATTTAAACCTGAGTCTCTGAATATTGTTTTAAGTGATATGAAGTCTTTCAACTTTCTTTATCTCTTGTCTCAATGGCTTTATTACTTGTGATTATAGGTTCAAAGATTCGGACCTGTGTATTTTTTGACGTGACAATTCGTCTTATAAATCGATAGAGCCGGCTGCACGCACAAAAACATGACTCATCCGGCGTTACCGGCGTTACCTCGCTAGCGTTACCTCGCTCTGAGGTGTTCCATGTAAGGCTTGAAGTGCAAGCGAGAGTTGTCACGTTCAACTATCGTCAGTAAACCGACTTTACAGACAACCAATTTTTTATATACAAAAGAATAAGACGAGCAAGATGTTCACGTGGTTAAGTGATACGCCTGCCCATGTCAGATGTAGTGAGTCCCATGAGACATCAGTTTTTAAGTCTCATTTTGCCCTGTAATCGCGTCGGCTTACAGTTCCCTTCAACCCGAAACCGCTTCACGGTAGAATGACTGACACCGACGTGGTACCTACCCGGACTAACTCCGCATTCCGCAAGAAGAGTCTCATCACCAGTATACCTAATCAATCTATAGACCACTGCTGGATATGAGCCATTCCGAGAACGTTCCGCCACACACGGACCTATGCGTCTACTCGCTACGAGCAATCTTTTCAGGTCGTCAGTAGCTACAGCGGGACGTGATATATCATTGACTAAACCTCTAGATACCTCCTGTATCTAGAGGTTTAGTCAATGATATATCACGTCTTTCGTAAGCTGATAGCTTGTGAGAGGCTCGAGAATTTATACCATGTGTTTTCGTTGACAAAATATTACTCATGGCTAGTTTAAACAACATGAAGGCAATAAAGGCTCGTGCAAACACATCGCGTCTTGCAACAGTTTCACAATAACAAACAACACTAACGCTCGCAGCTCAGTGCTTGGATCTTGACCCACATAGTACGAGTATTGGGCTAATGTATATTTTTAATTATCCGCTGAATTTAATTATTATTTTACTTTGACGCACACTTGGTTTGGTGCATCCTCTTGGTTTGTGCGTAAAGTATTTTATACGAATTTTTTGATTGAACTAAAATAGTCTATGACTTTTGTTGATACTTGATCACCATGCAATCATTTGAATTTTTTGTTGAACCACAAATTGTATGTTTTTCGCTATATTCTACAATTTTTGACAACTTGTACTTTGTGTGGGATAGGTATACCTCACACGTACCGCATAAATGTCCACCCTATACAGCATGCCCACGTAAAGATATGTCTCTCTGCTTTTGTCACTTTCTTTTCTCGGTCTATCAATATGGACCAGAAAAAGAAAAGAGAGCTACAAAACTGGGACTGGGAACTGTAAGTACTTAAATCTCTACGTGTTGGCCCAGACACTATAGCACCATTAGAAGATTATAACTCTACATATTATAAAGACTAAAGTTGACCAATGTCTTTATGACAAATATTAATTTATTGCATACAGGTACACCTACGTAATAAATCCGTAATCGCTTGAATGAGACATTTCAATTTAGATTGCGCAGACTTTTGTATGCCGTTGCTTTTGTTTGTCACAGTACGGTTTAAGCGTAACGAAACATGATGGGTAATTGATTACAGGTACTTATACATAGCTATGTAGTTATGAACACTTGTGCAGGTGAAACTCTGTAATAACCAATGGAAAATGAGCCGCCAGTTTTATTGTCTCTCTACCTCCTATGACAGCAAGAATGCAGTGTCACTTTACTAGCAGATTTTCTCGTGAGTTCATTATTCATAGCGTAAGTAAGTACGACTGAAACCTCATGACTCGATGCCACATTTTTTTAACGTAATAATCGTGTTTGAGTACGTTCTAATTTTTTTTAGGATATTCTATCTACGAATTTTGAAAAATTTTGAGGGCAAACAAAATACGCGCTTATTGTCAGCTATAATCACAGATCAAGGGCTATAATATACTTAGTTCAGTTTCTTTTATTTCTAGCAGTAATAATCCGCTTCCCTACTAAAAAGATTGTGTCATGACTATGGGTATTTGTCTATTCCTTGTGAATTTCTGTTCGGTGCTTGGGAAAGGAGCGTATAGACAAATGAAATTGATACTTTACTAATTGCCGTCGAAGCGTTAAATTAACAAGATATTAACAGAATACGTCGGCTAATTATCGTGTGAAGAGATAAATTATTAATCATTTCGTAGAATGAACGTGATCGAAATAACATCATATCAATTAGCAGCGACAATACCTTCCCAGCCTCAAAGCAGAGAATGTAATTTGTGGAATGGACGTTTTTCGTTAGAGTTTGGCTGGGGACATAATACCATTTTGAATCGGAACAGTGATACACTAACTTAAATTAGTGATCAGCGATGTAATTAGTGATGAATACATGTATTTAATTGCTTTATTACGATACATTAGTGATGCATCGTCCGCCGTTATGATTGTTGGGTTATTAGGAAGCGAGTGGTGATTGACTGTAGTCTGCAGTCTGCACGCACGGCTATCGTAGACGGAAACACCATAATGTTATATCATATCATCCTACTAAGTAATATTATAAATGCGAAAGTTTGTAAGTATGGATGGATCTTTGTTTCTCTTTCACGCCGCAACTACTGAACCGATTTGGCTGAAATTTGGAACATAGATAGCTTATAACTTGTTTTAACACATAAGCTAACATATGGTACTTATCCCAGAAAAATCCATCGTTCCCACGGGATTAGCGGAAAAACCGAAAATCACGCGGGCGGAGCCGTGGGCAACAGCTGGTTCGTAAATATTATAACAGTAGTAACTTGTACCTAATAGCGATAGAGTAAGCAAAAATGGAGCAACAACGAAAGAGTATATTTCAGCCATGATAACATACTTTTGTAAGTTTACTTGCCACCTATCACTTGAGTAGCTTTGTGAAGGAAAAATCGATGCAGCTAGTCGATGTTCCCTAATCACAAGGCCTAATGACGCTCCCTTTTACAAAAAATTATTTCATAGTATTGCCTCCTGTGACCACAGTTCGCTACGTCTGTATGCTATGTTGATTGATTAACGCACCTACACTACAGCTCAGAGCTTTGGATTAATTTTGTCATGAATAAGTGAATCGCAGCAATGACTTCCGTTACTATTTTTTCTCACAAATTGAATAACATTTCAGATTTGCGATTTAATAATTATGTACAATCCCGGAGGAAATCCGTTTTACGCAAATGTCGTTAACCGCTTGCATATTTCGGAAATTATCATCGCGAATATGTAGTGTGGACACATAATTATTATGTTGTACTTAGTACGTAGCCCTTCTATTCATCTACGTATTTACTTAGGTAATTTTGCTGGTAGGTACATATGAAAATAAGTAAAAGTACTTGAGCAATAATCGGCTACGCCAATAAAGGAAACTTTTGTTGCATTAATGTTTAATGAAACTGTTACAAAATAGATGATTTTTTTATGTGGAGAAAATTACTTCACTAAATTATTTTCTCTTTAATTTTAAATTCAGCTCCAAAAACGAAATTAGGAGAGTTTATTAATTCAACGACCGAACGTTGAGTGTTCATTGTTTAATTTTTAAACAATTGTGTAGATTCTGTTTGCCTTTTGTGATGTATTAATTATATGTTATCTGTGGAATGTCTTAGTTTTACATCTGTGTAATATAATTAAGGTGGTGGGTAGATTTTTAAATCATTAGTTCATAGTTGTCAACTTCTTCTGTCATTGTCATATCTTGATATTGTCTGTCTGCAAAATATAGCTGGAAAAGTAAAACGTGTTTTCATACATAATGATCTCCCAAATATCATAATAAACAGTTTGGCAACTAGATATTCTCAAGTCAACCAAGTTGAAGGAAGTGAGTAGAAGAGACGTTGGAGTCGGTCTTAATTTTATTTACTTACTTTTCAAACGAACTTAACATTTACGTACATACGTAGGTACACACCACAAAAATTGGATTGGTTATGAATATAATTTTACGTAGAATTTAGAAAAAAAAGTACTTATAGTCAAAGGTTCTCAAGGTAAATACTTGAAATATCTTTCTCAATAAAAATAAAAAGTCAATCGAATTATCGACGGTTGACATCCGAGAAATACATGACAACTGGAACGAAGGGACGGAAATGGATTCGATACGAATTCGATAGAGTAAGTGATTACTGAATCGATTTGTAAAAACGAGCTACAAGGTGTGCCCTTACGAAGGTAAGGGCACACTGTTTACAAAGAAGGTACGAGTACATTACCTCACAGTGCGAGATATGCATATGGATCGATTAAATTATGTTTTAGGCCAATCTAATTGGTGTGAGGCAGGTCTTTTGCGTATACAGAGTTTTCGTAAATCAGTGATGATATAATAAAAGATTGTATTGAGTAGGTAGGTACTCTAGGGTCCCTTAAGAGTGGGCATAGATTTATTATAGGTCGTCGCTTGATGGGGGTGGGTATAGGGTACAATATCACTTGAGGAGGACAGATTAGCAGGACAGATTAATTCGTTTTGCTCTACTTGAAAATAATCTGTATGGTACAATATGCAGGAAACACCACATACAATTCTTCACTCACTGGGACCAGAACCACTTGAAGTCAAATGATAAATAAACGACTTATATTGGTGCCGTTGGACACAAAACGTGGCTTAGCGAAGCACATCTCTGTTCTCTGATGGATGCAGTCAGTCCCCGTTTCATCAACATTATTATAATAGACACGTAATGATTTTACGAAATGGTGCTAGCAAATTTAATGTGATATGTCAAAGAAAGTGGAAGTCTTCTCACTATGGAAGCAAAAAGACGTATAATTTACGTCCAAATTTATCTCAAGAGTTGTAGTCTGCAGATAGGCAACAACTATATAGTTGCATTGACGTATAGTTTGTACTACGAGAAGGTATCAATTTTATATAGGTAAGTACTTGTGAATTACGTAATAACTGTAATAAAAGAGCAAAATAAAAGCGAAAGTCGAGTCACGCGTACGTCTTAATGTCATACGATTTATTATACATGTAGATACCATCATACTGTCTGGGCACACATACGCAACTGCTGCCATTTGGTTGTTTAAACAAAAACTGGCTGACCCAGTACCGGTGAACCAGGCCCGGCTAAGGCGCGGACGAAATTCCAACTGTCCAGAGAGGAATTCCATCTGATGACTGATGTACCGTTTATTTTGTGCACGCCTTTTTAGGATTCCGGAGACAAATTACAAAATGGTACGCCTTTATGATTGTTTCACCATGTCCATCAATTCGACAGACTGTTGATTGTAAAGATGAATAGTAAACTAGTGTAATTTGCTAACCTCTACTAGATGTTGCAGTAACGCAAACTATTTAGGTACCTTATCAAAGTAGGGGATGAAAAAATCTTTTGTAGAGTAAAAATTATGACGAGTCTTCATAGGAATGAGATTGATGCAAGTAAGTATAATGTTTGTTTCTATAAAAGTTTAAATGCGGAACCCTCAAAGCTCAAGAGCATAGCTCGCACTTGGAAATATTATTATAAAGGTGGTCGAAGCGAAGGATCATGTCAACGAAGATACTTAATGACATTTTAATGTTTTCATATTAGCCTTAATTTATTATAATTATCCGTTGAATAAATAAGAGTTTAATAAATTAACATTTAATTGCCTCACGTAGTATTGGTGTCAATGATCTCTATATTGATTGTTTTGATGATACATTAATAACTTCTTAGGTAATAAATGCACATATTACTAGACTTAGAATATTCATATTTTTTCTGTCGCAATGTAAAGGCAAGCTTTACGATCAACAGGAGCCTATAGCCGTCCTGTTTGTCAGTTTTATTGCAACACGTGCAGCGAAATCTTGTGTAAACTATACACGGTTTTGACCTATAAAATTTTTTCCTGAGAAAAAATGGTTACGAAGTCGAACAGCTGGATTAAAAAAATACGGAAAGTTCTTCCTAAGCATTCACACTGTCGAGACTTATGGATCAATGTTTAGTAGGGTTATATAAAAAAATACCAAATCTTTGTTAGCATAAAACAAACAACTTTTGTTCTACGACTTTTCACAATTCAGTAATAATTTATTTCATACAATTTTTTTTATAAATCATGATAATTCAGTAAAGTCACATTACACTGTGGAACCAAATACAATGGATCAGCGAAACCGGGCTCAGACGCAAGTTTACGCGCCGCCGCACCTTTGCCACTTGCCGTGTTTACATTACAGAGTAGAAACAATTAGAGTATCTCTGTTGAACATTTAATATTTGATATTTCTCAAAATATCGAGTTAAAAAAAACTCGTAGCACAAAAGTTGTTAGTTTTAATGTAAACAACTAGAGACCGAGAGCGATTTGGTATTTTTTATGTAACCCTGTATATGTACCTACCAACAACTACCAACTTAACAGTTTAGTCACAACCTCCGCTTCACATCCGGCCGGAGTCCGAGACATTCCGGTACAGTGAATAATATTTCCATTTACGCGGCTTACGTGGTTCTGAACCACTAAATGTTTGAATAAATCGGTAAACTTATCTTAAAAACTTTTTCGAGCGTCAATTTCTTGCATTTTTTAATAAAAATTATCTCAAAAGAAGTGTAAGCTTTCTCGGCGCATTTTGGAGTTCCGTATGTAACACAAAAAACGGAACCACCAAAGGATCACATTATTGTCTGAATGTGGGATATTCGTTCCAAGCCGCCTCTTTTACTATTATCTATGGTTTCTTGAAAACGTAAAAATATAGATCCCTGGGATTTTCCTTCATCCTATCCTATCATTTATTTACAAAAGTCAAAACCTATACGAGATTCTTCCCGTTTCCCATTATTCTTACCGTTAGAAGTAAATAATGGCAAAAAAGTTTAGAATTTTGTAGTCAAATTATAAAGCTGTTATGGTATTGGTGTACGTAACCCTTAGTAAGTAAGTGAGTCGGACTCGCACTTGACTGGTTTTTCGCCAAGGTAATAAAGAGATCCACTGAATAAGTTATGCAATATCGTTCAAAATTAAAATAATATTTAAAATAATACAATACGTAATAATAATTTTGAATAATGTATGCAAAATACTGTAAGCTAAACTGCCCGCGACCAACGGTACTATTACGGTATTTAGTGCCGCGGGAACTGCCCTGTCCTGTGCCCTGTTCCATCCAAAAAAACATCATACATACCCCTCTCCTGACAGTTACAAACACAATAAAGTAGTACATTTCAATATAAGTGCGGAAAGTTTGTCATTTCTTTACGAGTCGACAAGGCGCTCTACCCACTGAAGACGCGTCCCGCCGCGGTGCACGGAGCGACAGATAACGCGCGCGGTGACGGAGGCGCAGATCTGCCTTACTCAGCGGTGTAATCTGCTCCCCCGCGCGGTGATGCAGATTACGACGGTCTCGCGCTAAATAAACTCTTATGTTTACTGTGTTGTCGATCGTCGTGGAGAATAGACGAACTTATTCAATTTCAAGATGTTGCAGTTATATTGTTATTTTAAGGTTTTTGTATACAAGAATTACAAGACACTGCGTCCATAGAAGATTTTGGACAGTATCAAATCACGCCCGGGACTGCGGAGCCGGTGTGTCATACCCCGCGGCACGCCCCGCGGTCCCGCGCAGATTGGCAGAAACTGCGCGCGGCCGCCTTCCCGCGCGTTTTCGCGTCGCCAGTGTGTTATGCTAGGCGTGATTTCTATACTTGCATACAATGGAAAATCTGCCATCCCGCGCTACGCGACGGGGCGCGGTGCAGTGGGTAGAGCCCTAACCTAACGCTCATTATTTATCAGCGTGTACAGGGTTTTCGCTAATTTACTTAGGGTTGCCAACAGGTAGGTTTTTCCTTACTAATAACTTTCATACAAAAAAATGTACTTTAAAAAGATAACTTATAAAGTGCGCTCAATTTGTTGAAATAGAACTTGAGTTTAGTTGAAAAATGTTACTAAAATAAGATACGAGCTTAAATTCAAAAATTCAAAATTCAAAATATATTTATTTCACATAGGCCTAACTTACAAGGCACTTGTAAAACGTCAACAATATTAATTGTTACATAATATTATGTACGGTGATAACTACAAGTCGACTTAAAACTAAGTTTACGAGGGTTCCAACGCGCCCTGCACTGAGAAGAAGAGAAGCGTAGATTAGGAGCTCCAGCCATTGAAAGCATAATATCCATGGACTTGAATCAGCTTCAATCAATCAAGCAACTACATTTCAATATAAGTGCGGAAAGTTTGTCATTTCTTTACGAGTCCCGGTTTGTTGACCCAAGCCGAAGACGCGGTTCAACTATAGGGACGAGTAGAAATGACAATTCCGCACGTGCATTGAACGACGTTATTTAATACATTTGCGAAAAATATTGGTTTTACGTGTTTGCCTGGGCCGTGCCGTGCTCCGGTGCCGGCTGCGGTGCCGACTCCGGTGTCGCATCCTGGTGCGCCCGCTCCGGTGCCGCGCAGGAGAAAACTAAAAAAGCACTAGTGCGGAAAAGAATAACTTTCCGCACGCAAAACACATGAAAATTTTCTACTTTTGAGCAAATGTATTAAAAAAATATCATCCAAATGGGTTCAGCCGTTTCGAAGTGATGTGTGTATGAACATTATTTCTTTAGTTATAATATTATATTGCAGACTGAGCCTTGTTGCTGTAGGTATATTATTATTTATCGGACAATAAAATTACTTACCTATGTATAAAATACCTAAAGTATTAGATCATTAGTAATGGCATGTAACACTAAGTAGGCGGAATCGATTGTTACTACAATATTGTATTTGTAATTTATTATCGGTCATTGCTTATTTATGTTATTGGTGTTTTGGTGCTTTTGAAAAGTTTTTATTGCATATGCCACTGTCACGACTGCACCACCACAATAGCAACTGTCTTAATATCGATTGTTTAAAATTGTCCTTAGGTCTATAAAATCGATAGGTAGAAATCGATAAGTGTTTCAGATCATCATAGATAAATAAATAATAAATAAATAAATAAATATCAGGACATTACACACATCGCAATCTAGCCCCAAAGTAAGCGATAGCTTGTGTTATGGGTACTAGATGGCTGATTAATATATATATATACTAATATACATAAATATAATATATTGAAAAACACCCAGACACTGGAAAATATTCATGCTCATCACACAAACATTTACCAGTAGTGGGAATCGAACCCACGACCTCGTAAATCGTATTGGCTGGCTTGAACCGCACAGCACCGAATGCGAATTATATCCTACTAGCTTAGAGCATTTAAAAATGCTCTAAGCGTACTAGCCAGTGCCCGCGGCTCCGCCCGCAAGAATTTGGGTCTTTACAAATCCCGCGGGAATCAAGGAATTTCCGTAGATTAATAGTGTTCCCATTCCCGCAGCCCGCTGCCTTTTCCAAACTTTATTGCCTACTTTCAATGAAATTTGCTATAATCTACCTACGTATAATATTAATAGTTAATTATTGCTATAGCAAGTTTTGAATTTCTCGAAATTTCACGGGAACAGCTTTATTTTTTGGGATAAGAAGTAGCTTATGTCCTTTCCTAAGGTCTAGTCTATATATGTAACAAATTTCATCAAGATTGGTTCAGTGGTTTAGGCGCGAAAGCTTCACAGACAGACGTACAGATAGAGTTACTTTCGCATTCTATAGGATTAAGTTTAGGGATTTTTAACCATTGGGAGAAAATAGCGAAAAGGGAAGGGATGAAAATAGCATAGGTCTAGGACAAGGCAGCATAAAACTGCCAACCATTTGCCAACTAAAATGTTTTGGTAGCTTTGAAAAACTTCAATTAAACGCTAATTCTATTGGTAGACGTACTCCATCAAAACGTCAAGGTTTTCTCAAAGCTAGGGTAGAATTACTTCCACCTAATGACATACACGTCTACCAGTCATCATTTTCGCATTTCTTAGGGTTACCAACATCTCAGGTAATTTTCCTAACAAATTAATAATAGTAAGTTTCATACAAAAAAAATGTAAATAGATAACTTATAAAGTGCGCTCAGTTTGTTGTTTTATTTTCATAGAATATTTTGGTTTGGGTTCATGAAAAAATTTAATACTTCTTTTCGATTCTATTCCGTCTAGCGTAACGCAATTTTTCATAGCATGAATACTTTTTATTTTGCCCATTATAATCAAAAATAAAAAAAAAATTAAGCAAACTAATGCAATTTGTAAATCCCGTAAAAAACAAGTAAGTAGGACATTACCTTGAAACTATAAATTGAAAAGTATTAAGAGTATGATGAAATTGCAAAATGAGATGAAATGCCAAATTGCAAAATGAGATAATCAATTACAGTGTAAGTACTACAGTGTAAGTACAGTGTAAGTATAACAGAGAAATCAAACAAAGTAGTTAAATACTTAAAATCGTTGAACGTTGGTTTCATAATATCCTATGAAACAAATATTGCTTTATTAAACTACTATTTGTTTATAAAATTTTTGGTAACTTCCAGTTAAAATCCCTGAAGGTTTAAATAATTTGAAAGGCTTAAATGAAAATTGCCGAGAAAAATCGAGTTCACATTGTTATCAACTTATCATGTTTAAAATAAGTAGGTTTATAGATATAGGCTGTTTACAATTATTACAAACCATAGCACGTATACGTACAATTTATTTGCAGGACAGTATCTACATTGTTGTTAATTGTTTAAACTAAAATTGTTGTTACAAGACAATTTTAACTTACACGGCGGCATGGTAAAAAGTTAAGAACTTAGAGCGTCACTTCCTAAAGAAGTAAAAACGACGTTTTTAAAAATTCGGCACCCTATACTAATAACCTGTGCTTATAACTTATCCTGTAGAAGCTTGCCAATCGCGTACGAGTATGTGCAGAAAAGTATAAGAGTTATAAATTTCTAATTAAGTACAATCCAACCAATGCTGCACGGTACACGTAATTCTTATAAACTTCTTCCCACAAAGGTCAAAGCATCTCAAGCTGGTAAGGTTGAATTCATCAAGAAATGGTTCGTTTGTGCCTCATGTGTTAGTTACCAGGATTTCTAGAAAACATCAATAAATTGCAATCTGAGCTAAACCTCCGTTCAAGTTCAGATTCTGTTCGTCGACGTAAGGCTAAGGTGAGATCTCTGGGGTACACAATCGAAGGGCCGGGCAACGACCCCGAGGCGCCGGTGCGCATACCACGGTTAAAAATAGACCTCGGACTTGTGCGCAGATTTCCAATGTACCTAGGTGTACTCGCTAATCGGGAATGCGTGCTGCGTGCCTGAAGGGAGGTTTTCAAATCTGTACTTAGCTCGCTGGCAGAGATTAGAGACTGGCTTTGGACGTATTTAGCGGAACCATTTAGTTAAATAGACAAGCACCTAGACCTACTACATAGTTACAAGTGCTAAGTCAGGCCTAGATACCGACCGATAACCGATTTTGGAGAATTTACATTCTCTAAAATTTGTTTCATTGACATAATCATGTGTCGATTCTGTTGTCCAAAATCTCTAAACTAAACTTCTTTAAAGTAGTGCTATCCTTTTCAAAGTGCTCCTTATGGAATAGGATAGCATTGTTTTAAATTAGTTTAGAGATTTTTAACCGACTTCAAAAAAAAGGAGGAGGTTCTCAATTCGTCGGAATCTTTTTTTTTTTATGTATGTTCCCCGATTACTCGAAGATGCGTGGACCAATTTCGAAAATTTTTTTTTGTTTGATAGGGTATAGTTCACAGATGGTCCCATAGTCATCAAGTCAGGATCTGATGATGGGATCCTGGAGAAATCGAGGGAACTCTTCAAATTTTATAAGCACACTTGAAGTGATTTGGGTATTGTTTGAAAGAGTAATTTTTTCCAGGTAGTCTTATGGTCATCAGGTCGGGATCTGATGATGGGATCTTGGTAAAATCGAGGGAACTCTTCAAATTTTGCTAGTATACTTGAAGCGATTTAGGTATTTTTTATATTTACGATTGCATTTCCTTGCAGTCAAGTAATGACTGTATTCATCAAGTCAGGATCTGATGATGGGATCTTGGAGAAATTGAGGGAACTCTTCAGATTTTAGAAGCATACTTCAAGCGATGTGGGCATTAGTTGTTTTCCACTAAAAAGTATAAAATAAAATGGAAAATTCTTTCCAAAAAACCCACTTCAAATGCCACTACAAAGAATGAAATAATTTTTAATGTACACCAATACGAAGTCGGGCAATGTTTCGTTCATTCAATAATAGTCCTTGGTTTTGTCGATAATTTTGTCGTTTCTTTGCACATCAAGTTTTATAATAAGAAGGACTATTAATGATTGAACAAAACATTGCCCGACTTCGTATTGGTGTACATTAAAAATTATTTCATTCTTTGTAGTGGCATTTGAAGTGGGTTTTTTGGAAAGAATTTTCCATTTTATGCACAACAGGATCGACCAAAATGTTCTGTTGTCTAATCTGCTGAATTGGCAAATGCGGCAGTAGTATTAATGCGGCTCCACAAATCAATATAAAAAGGCGTTTCATAACCTCTTGTAAATAAGTCTTACTTAAAAACCTACTTTACATTCAAACTGATTATAAAATTCTAATAATAATGATCAAAAAACGAAACCAACAATTAGGCAAAAAAATTCTCTTATGGAACGTAATTTAATAGTAAATACGGTCTATTCACATAAAAAAACACGAAAAAGCAGTTAAAAATTAGACCCAGGTAGAGAACAAGAAACATAATATTTTATGTCGCATTATGTCATTCATAACAAAATATATACACACTTATGTACTAAAACAATTCCGGAAGTTTCCCCTACCAGCAATAAAGACGCATTGCCCAAGTGACGGAATCACCAAACACCATCACATTGGTGCACAGGTACAAGAAAATAAGTAGTTAAATTCAATTCCATATTTGAAATCGGTCAACAATTCTACGGTCAACAAATCTACCGACGAGCATCTGCAAACGTGACGATAATTACGACTGTTCAGTGTTCAATCAAAAACTGCATTAATAAGTCACGCAAGTTTCAAAGGGACGGCCCAGCGGCGCGGCGTGACGAAAGGCTTCGCGTAAGTCATACATAATCGAGCTATTTACATACAAAGGCCCGAGAGAGCGAGGTTTAACCCTCAACAACCATATAGGGAACCCATCTCATTGTCGATGCCAATTTTAGAAACTTATCTATCTACTACGATGGAATTAAAGTCGAATACATCGATAGATGCATGTAGATGTTACCTACAGTCTTTTAGCAATAACATGACTTTTCTGCGATCGCTGAAATGGCAAGAAATTCAAAAATTGTATGAGATGATAGTTGTCTTCGATATTTCACGTGATGAATTCGATGGGATATGTCAATTTCATAGGTAATTTTTTTTGTATATCGTTCCATTTCGATCAACAGATTTCTGCGACAATTGCACATGCACTAATGGCCTATCTTTCTACGATTTTCTCTACAAGAGATATGTCAATGTGCGATGTATAAAGTTCCATACAAGTTATGCCTATCTCTAGATAGGAGGACAAACTCTTTAAATGTTTTTCTGACAAACTCAGTCTCGTGTCGTTTGAAGTTCAATAGCACCACAGACCGTGTCCGTTCGACGACGCCATTTTTCTCATCCCACTTCTGATATTCATCTCCATCTCCATAAATAAATAGTCATGCAATTAACAGATTATCGAGACCTACTTCCTGACATCAGAGAATAATTACAAGTGACTCATTGGTAAAAAGTTCGCGTGGCGTTGAAGATTTTAATAATTCTAACACGCAATCTAAACCGGTTACGCTTGTACAGATTAAGGTGAGGGTCCCGCCGGCTCCGGAATAGGGTTATGGGTGATTACGGCTTGTAAGTTGTAATGATATTGCATTATGGCTTCTAGAAAATAATTTGCTGTCGCCCGCGCCTCCGCCCAGGTAAAAACCAGTATCAATGCTGCAGACGCTGTCCATCAAGCGTCTATTGCCGTTCTCTAGAAACCTATACTTTATTTAGTTTTTTGTGTAAATGTGATCGGTGATCAGTGATTACATCACACATTCATATCCCTACATTTGTAAAATGTAAAACTTAATGATCACAAAAGCCAAAGTTAGATCATTCAGCATCAACTACCACTCTAAATAATAACAAGTGAAATGCCATAGGGCCCTAGTGACTAGATGCTTGACATAGGTACGTATTTCATTTATTTTCACGTATTCCAACTTTCTATATGTATGTTTCAACTTTCTGTATGTTTTGATAATATGTTGTTAATTACAAGCGTAGGTCAAAACATAATAAAATGTTACTAAAAGCATTTTACATTTTAATAGAAATAGAGAATACATATAAAAAGCGGATACGCTTTGAAGAAAAGTATTTACTAAAATGAAAACAATTTCTTTTGCTATGAAACGGATGGACAAGACACACCCGAACACTTCTTCAATTCTTGTAACAGCCCTGTACCAGAACGAAAGAGCAAAGGTAGCGAAGATAAGACACGTAATACAGGAGGCAATGCGATACAAACCGGTTGTAAAGCCTCTCGGAATGCCTGGAATACCGCAATTCAGTCTGCGAATGCGCATGCAAAGCGACTATATGTATAAAATCATGGAGGAAAAAACGCAGTGGGCGTCAATCGTGGGCTGCAGGCTGATTGAAATCCGGATGCTCAGAGCTGTAATTTTGCAATGACTTACTAATTGAAGAACTTTAAATGGCAATACGAGTACGGCGTGCACTTTTTTTTTGGCCAATTACTCTGATATGCTGTAGTCAATTTGCCTGAAATTTTTAAACTTTAATATGGAGAAATTAAGGTAAGTTAAAAGTTATTTATGCACAGTAAAGAGATTCAAACTTAGGTTTAGATACGTACTGATTAATTAAATATTGAATTTGGCAATCCTGTATCAAGTTATATTTTAGTTCTAAAGTGTACTACTAAATGTGGTACTATATTCAAGCAGTATAGATTGAATATCGCTCTCTTCTCTTCTTTTTACATCTTGCTTCATGTAGATACTCGTATTACACGAATCAATTAAGTGACTCCAATACATATTTATAAGTATTTAAATTGTTACACAACTCCACGTATTGTCTTAACGCCTACATTCATTTTATCAACCTCTAAATACCAACTCCTCTAAGCCATGAGCTTTTAGAGCTTAACTTACCAAATACGGCAGCTTTACTTGCCTTGTGCCTTATTGGTGTTTCTATAAGCGTGGTAATTAGACACTTAAAACAATTTTTAAATAACACGTTAACCGAGGCACGAGGATAGAGAATGCCTTTCGTAACGCAGGACTAGTAATGCCAATTTCTCAATTCTACTTAAACGTCGCCTCAACACCTTTTTGGGGCATGGGTAATATCTTAGAATGAGGGGTCTTCAGCCCACCATCGCTAGATGAGCCTGCCATCACGCTAGTTGGCAGGCTTCACGAACATGGTGAACTCTCAGGCATCCATTTTTCATCACAATGTTCACCGTTAAACAAAAGCATGTTTAGTTTCCTTACTCCGAAAAGTCAAAGATGCGACTCCCTTAGATATCTAACAGAGAGACAGATTTCTGAAGCTATAATGTTCACCAACATGCCCGTTACTGCTGTGACGACTAGCCTTCTGCCGTGGGTTCGAATCGTGTGGTTGGTCGTCAAGCATTATATTAAATAGGAATGACTTACTTGAATTATTCTGCTTCGCTTTCTTTGGATTCGCTCTCCGCTATGGCTCGCCTTTGACGCCAGCTTCAACTCCGTCAAACCGGTCACCTCGTGTCTACCAGATCGTATCCTCTGCGAGATCCTTATGGAATCTATAAGCACGATCGGGTGCGCCTTCTGGAATCTATAAGAACGATCGCTCGGCATCGACCCCCCAGGGGGGGTGACACCGAGCGACCGCCAGTACGTGACTACACATGAATTCTTAGAGTTGAGCCACCAAGATAGAGCCTACGTAAATGACGTATAGGTGTGCCACCTTCTCATGCTAACAGCATGGAGCTCCCTTGGTACCACGTCCTCGACGGTGGTTTTAAAGAGTCGTCACTCTCTGGATATAACTATACGATCATATGACCGTCTCAGTTGTTACTGAGGACAATTTCATGCTGAAGAGCCCATATATCGTGGTTCCTCAAGACGAAGCCTGTTATATAGCATAGTAATACTGCCCTGCCTCATCTTCAAGGACTTTACCTAATGCAGTAGTAATACGCTGCTCCGTGAAGCCGCTGCCGCTTATCAGCTTCCATGAATCCAACAATACCGACTCAATCTCAAAGAGGCAAAAAGGATAGCTAATGACGTCATAAGCCTATCGGACCAATATGGTGAGTTTAAGGGAATTAAAGTATAATTAAATCAATTGGTATTCACTAGAACATTAGCTGGGCACCTAGCAACACATAGGCACTCAGATAACATTAACTGCTACGATAATATTAGCTAAGGATATGAAAGGTATAGTCAACGTACTTACTGAGATATGCAGGTAAAGCACTTAGACCCGATGCGCTCTGACCCCCTACGTGGAGCGCCTTAACTCTGTCGACTGCGCAGGGAGAATAAATGAACTTTCCTCCTCCTCCTCCCTTCAGCCAAACTGGGCGGAAGCGCTCGGTACAGAAGGGTTCCGGAAATGTACTACGTCGCCCGCCATTGGCTGGCGACGATAGCTCTCGCTATTCGCTTTCGGATTGGTCAGTAAAAATAGCCCAAAGCCACATCATGTCTATAACTTGAATCCAGAGACAAGAAAGATAAAACCAAGTACGGCCCGGTTCACAGATTCAAGCAAGCGCCATCGGTCACAGATCTATCTGCACCTCCTGTGCCATAGATCACAGAGTAACTACATTATAACAGATCAGTATTTCTTACCATAGAGTTATTGACTTCGCGTGTCGCGACAACTGCTATCGAAGCCAAGATTACAATCCACAGCACTTAGCGACGTACTTAGATGCACAAACAATTTCCTAGTGACATCAGCTAATTAATGACTAGGAAAAATGTACGTACACACAGAGATTCAGGCCTTGAACCAGACCTTTACTAGAGAACTAAAGACTGAGTGTGTGCTTCGAGACAGCCCGTGAGACCACCATTGTTTCTCCAATAGATTCAGTACACATTATTCACATATAATGAAATCTTCATACAAATAGCTGGCGTGAAATTAACGTCTTTTGTATGTCAATGGAATTAGGTTTTTAATGAGTTTATTCAAGAAATAAAACACTTTTGATTGCTGTATTGTGGACTGATTAGATTTGTCTGATAAGCAGTTGACCATCTCACGTAGGTAATGGAAAGTGGTAATGGTAACTAACTTGCATGGAAGCAGAAGTACACTTATGCTTTATTTTGGGAATATTAGAATAGAATTTAAACATCTAGTTAGACAAAAATATAATGTTACTAGCAGTGCCCGCGGACTCCGTTCCGCGTTAGAAATATTTTTTTCCCGGACTTATTTACAGATTTTGATACGTTCTATATTTTAGTACATTATTTTGTTCTATCCTCAATAGTTTCCGCAGCTCACGCTATAAAAGCAATTTTTTTTACAACTTGGATTACATTATTCAAGTTTAAGTAAAGATTTAATTAGTTATTATTTATAATTAAACGAAATTAGTTTTCGAAATTATTATAATCCATGACACTACACAATGACGTAGCTTTCTAATGGTGAAATAATTTTGAAAATCGGTTCAGTAGATCCAGAGATTACCCCTTACAACGTCACAAACTCAAACGTTACCTCTTTATAATATTAGTATAGATATAGATAATAATCCATAGGTACCTATTACCAAAATGTCACATACAAAATTACTTATTGCAGACATCATTCAATTCAATTTCAATCGAATCTGATTTTCAAAGAACAATGGTATTCACAGTAATTGAGTTACGGCGAATGCTCATTGACACAACTTTTCATAATACAACAATGGCGGGTAGATCGTAAGTCGATATGTGGTCCAACTACACACATACTATTTGGACCGCATCCGAGCTGACATATTGACGAAAGTCGAGGTAAAACCACCGTAATAACCAAAACCAAATCCTAAGCGACTGTACATGAAATAAATCTATCGACGATTAATCCGAACTTGGCAACCAGCCTCACCTAAAGCCTCCCACAAGACCAGTAACCAGACATTCTCGTAACGTTTTCACACACTCAGTGATGTGATACAAGAAAAAGAAAAAAATAAATTGACTTATCGGCTTCGAGTGTAAAATTGAATGTATTTCATCATAGGAAATGCAATGCTCAACTCTGATGCGCTTAAATAATTTCAATCTCGGAACTGTCGACCAATATGGCGTTTTGAACTACATTCAATTTTTCGCTCTATGTCAATTGTATTAAAATTAATTTTTCAGTGTTCGCAAAAAATGTTTTGAATTCAATATCGTCTGCTTAAGTACGTAAATACTATCACCTTTTTAAACATATCACAATATTACGAAATGTAGCCGACACGTAATGTGAATAGTAGACTTGCGACAGTTTTAGAAATTATAATATCACCAATGTGGCCTTGCCAAAAATCGAATCTGGTACTCTGCGCACGCATAGGGAGGTCGTCCGCGAATAATCACTATGTTTGTGTGTCTATACATCTACAAGATTTTTTTTACGTCATACTTATTTTGCTTTATTTGAGAGTTTTAATATTCAAAACAAGCTGCGGGCGGGCTAGTAGGTACTATGATCATCTTTGTTTTCCACCTAGATCTAGTATTCATGTTACAAATTAAGCAATATAGCCATGTTTTTGTAAGGTTACACGCACGACTCGTCCATTAGCAAACCATGCCGAAATTATCAAATTACGCAAGTCAGCAAATATTGTGTTACAATCCACTAGATTTACTGGTTTGATATGTCTATATGGACGTGACAGATAATAATTTGTAGAAAGTTAAGTATTTACCTAACTTATAACCAGTTTTTTGTAATTATATAACGCCTATGTTTTTAATTGTATATTGATTTAGAAATTTAAAATATAAACAATAAAATACGATTTGATTGATTGTTTTATTTTGAGATTGGTAAACAATCTAAATTGGAATCGAAAACTAAATTGCCAACAAAATAATCTTCTACTGGCTCTTCTTTTTACAAAATGAATGACCTGTAGAGCTTAGGAACTGCAGGTGTAGTAGTTCCTAAGCTTAGGACTACTTCGTGTATTGTCAGCTGTAGTATTTAAGTAGCTAGTAGAATTATTAATCAAACCTTTTCAACCAAAATTACCATACAAAGTTTTTCACCCTATTTCGCTTTCACAGTCGTTCGCCTGGTAATCATCCAAATCCCACGATTTTTGGTGAGCTCATTTTTCCAGCGCCTGTATTCATTAGTTGTCTACCTAAGGTAAAAAATACATCTACTTGCTTGCAGCTCTAGGCATATGACATATTGCGATAGGATAGATGAAACCATGGCTAGGGTGATTGGTAAGATAATTAAACAAGATATAATTTTGGGACAGCCCGTCCATGAATTCTATGCAGCTAGCTATTCGTAAATCGGATGCGGCATACGGATATAGTTTTAGGATGTGTTCAATGCCACCAGGTGGAAATGACACAGATTGTTTGTCTGCGATTTAACATAAACGAAAGGCCGCGCTCTAATTTACGCGTAACACGAATTATTGTTTAATTATTTGACTAATACGAATTACTACGATACCATCATTCTAACTGTTTAAGCGCTACAAAATCAGGTTGCTGTTTTCACTTTTTTCCGAGTTGTATGAATTTTGTTTTACCTGACTTATCCGGTTTTCTAGTTTCAACTAAAAATTTACGAAATGGAGATGCGATGCGAAAGAGTGAAACTAATTTGTGACACGATATGTCTATTTCACACGCGGCATTTCACTTTTAGATGACATCGGAAATCGCTTGATTTATAGGCGCAAAACTCGTAGAACCGACGGACGTTGAGGACCCAAAGTGCTGAAATGCCGACCCCGCAAGAGTAAGCGCAGTGTTGGCAGACCTCCGACCAGATGGACTGGACAGTAGCGGGAAGGCGTTGGATACAAGTGGCGCAGGACCATGTGGGCTGCAAATCATTGCACGAGGCCTTTGTCCAGTAGTGAACGTCCGTCGGCTGAAAGACGATAGGCGCAAACACTTAAGATCTGTCGAAGATTTAGAATTTTATGTCTAGCTGTGGACACGACGACAGCTTTCTCTCTTTGTCATTCTCTTTGAATTTTTCTTTATAATAATAAAACGTAACGTACGTAGAGTAAGCGTAGTTAGGGGCGACGTCCAGCCCGCTGGACCGACGATAATAAAGCGGGTGGCGGGAAGTGGCTGGATGAGGAATGCGGAGGACAGGGTGTGGTGGCGCGCGCTTGGGAAGGCCTATGTTCAACAGCGGACGTCCGCAGGCTGAGATGATGATGATGATGATGAAAAATAAAACTATGTATCATTATTCATTACACTGGACTAGAACCAAGCATCCTCATTCCTCAAACATATCTTGGATGCCAAAGCCTTTTCGCTCCTCTACTCTTTGTCAGACAGATAGCATGTTGATGATTCAGGATATCGGTGCCTTTGATATAACATGACTAGCTTGTGGTCGCCATATACACGTGTCGATCATTCATTCCATAAGTATCTAAATCATCTAAATTGAAAAATTAAAAAAAAAATTATGGGAATGACTTATCCAATCGACATATTGAACACGTGACTCATCGAAGACAACTGTCTTGGCATTTTATTTAATTTCGTTCCATATACTTAGTTATTGAATCCGCGGTCGACAGGTTTCTTTGACGGTCATTGATATGTTAGGCTCCTAGAAACTGGGCTGGGTTAGATAGGTATTACGTTGTTTTGAACATGACTGATGAATAATGTTGCTTGTTCTAGGTATGACATGACATGCAAGGATGTTTGCGACGTGGCGACTCGTGTTCACAAACAGGCGTCGGACATTTTTGGGATGACACATGTGAGTCAGTGTTGTGTTATCTTTGTTTTATGACTTTGTTTTGCTAAACACTTGTTTGCATTTGTGACTCCATCTTACGGTATTAAAGATCTAGTAGATACAATAGCCCAATCCAAGTGGAAATATTTATTTATCTTCGAAATAGGCTGGGCATGTAGGAACGATGGACCCGCTTGCTACTTGAATGGAAACCATATCGGCCGCAGAAACGTCGGCAGGTAGCCAACACGTTGGTCTGACCTTATTGCCAAACTTTTGGGAAAATCATGGAGGATATAGCCTAACATCGCAAGAAATAGCGTGCTTATGAGGAGGCCTACTTATGTCCAACTATAGATGAACGAATGCTCCTTAAGAAGAAGAAGATACAATAGTATCATCTCTGTTTATGAGGTTGTTGCGGGAGATATTCTCCAACGACTCAAGTGTGTTCAGTGTCTTCCATGGGTGTGTCTACAAAGATTGCTCAACTGCCTATAGGCTCTTTGTTTCAAAGTCTCATTTAAGAGGCGCTGGATTGAAGTATAGGTTGTACCGGTTTTCCACACATCGGTTTCTACGTATCAAAATAGAATAATAGTATTCATAGAAACTAAGGAGAAGTAAATCAATCAGTAAATTCATACTAAAGGCATTCTATGTACTAAAGTCTGCATCATTCTAAAAAAGTTTAACCAAGAACGAAAAATATGTAGAAATTTCATGTTACATGACTGTATGGACTGCTGTGTTACCAGGAACCCATGAAACCAAGTAGCGTTTGTGATTTCAGTGAGCCACCATGCCGCAGTCAGCGCTGGGGCTGGGCGGAGAGCGGCGCTACTCCGTGCCCGCTCACCCGATGATGCACCACGACCCGCGCGGCATGCACTCGGAAGATCTGCACGCCTGGTCCATATACAGGTACAATAACACTTATTTAGGTGGCTCAATGATCCAAAGGGACCGGAGGACCTTTGTGTCCGTTAGCCTGCAAGTAGTCCCTGGGTAGAAAAAGACGTGGCACTCCAGGAGTAGGTACTCCTTGGGTATTTGCACACCGTCTGATGTGAAAATACCCAAAAAAAAACTTATGAAATAAGGATGTTTAGTGAAGTGTCGGTTACGGCAACAGTATAAGATATTAGTTAAGTTTACGGTGACGAGTTTAATGGTTTTTTCCAATGTAATTTTAAAATTGGCCAAGGCCTAAAGAAGTTTTTACTATAATTGTGTTAATTTCCCAACTGTTTTTAGACTTTGAAACAGAACCATCTGTCTGGTCTGTTAGTTGGCTGTCTGATCCCTTTGTTGAAGAACTCTTTATTCCAGAAGTTTCCCGTAGTAAAAAGAGTTACCCAGATCGCTTAAACTCCTCTGTAACTTCATATGTTGTTCGCAGGCAAAATCTGAATTCTGACTTCACGGACAGCGCCCTCGGTAGCACTGATAAGAGTCCTCTGCCATATGGAAATTTCCAGCTCCGCGACACCACTGTCCAGTCAATACTCTCACACCCTAGATATGGACCTAAGTACGTAGAAACCTATTTATTTCTAATTATAAGATTTCTGTCAGCCTTTGTTTCTGAATCAACAGCTACCTATCAGTGGCGAAGGGTGAAAATCTGAAAAAGGGAACCCGGAAACGTACTTACCTAAAAGAATATCAGCTGTTCCCCGCCTATTAAAGACCCACCTTCTTAATATACCTATGAAAGAAAGCACTCGTATTTTGGAATATTTTGTGGCTTTGAAAAAAGCCTTTTTATGTATTTGTGAGACACATCCATGCTTGCTTGCTTTATTATAAATACACCCTGAACCCAAACCAAATTCAAAACCATAACCATTTTAGTTTCAGTCAAATTAAAAGATAATGCGAAGAGAACACAGATAAAAAAAAATGTGTTACATAGAAAACAAGAGGGCAGGAGAGGACTTATTATTTGTATTCTAAAGCAATACGCCTGTTCTTTTTTACGAAATGAGCTAAAATGTTGTCATAAAAATTACTTTGACTTTTGATTTTTATCAACAAATTCTTTTCTATTGACATAATGGCTAAATCCGATAATCTTTCTTCTTTTTGGGTATTTCTAACGTACGTTTGAATACGTTTTAGAGCGGAAAATGATCGTTCTGCGGATGCTACAGTTATAGGGAGAGTCAAAAACATACTACTTAAAGTAAGCACTTGTGGAAATGCATCACACAATGACGTATTTTTTAAATGCAAGTATAGTTCATAAGTATCGTGTTTATTTAGTGACGCAGATGTGTATAAGACTTTAAGTTCATTTTTTAGTGCCGTGAAATCGAAAATTCTCGGGAATAAAGTCAACAAAGATGATATTTTGTCATCGGGAAACGACTGGCTGTACTGCGCGTATTTGGTTTTATTTAGTAAATCAAGGAAAGATAGTTGAGAGAATGATCTGTATCTGTGATTAATTTGTGATTTAACGTTGTTAATAATTTCCATAAAAAGGCGCTTGTAATTAGTTTTTAGGTCTATGTCAGAGTTCAGTCTGGAACGTCTTCGAGGTGGTTCACAGATCTGGTGAATACTATCGTAGATGGATTCGAATTTTTCTATAAATTGTTGAGAAATCCAACTTTCGAAAGATTCTACTTCGCGTTTAGCAACTTCTATGTCAACTTGTTTGCTTTGTAACAAGGAAAAGAGGATTTCAGTTTTTTCAAAAATTTCAGAGAAAACATGCAATAGGAAACAAAATTGCATGTCCTCCAGTTTATGAACAAGGCAGTCGACCATCGAGACAGATTCTCTGTCCCAAGACTCTGGCGAGTCTAAGATGGAGTTTAATGTTTGAATTATATCAGTCCTACAACTGAAAATGACATTAATAATTCGCGAGTGATAGTGCCATCGTGTTTCCGCAACTCCCGGCAAGCGACGGTTAGCTATTTCTTTTAGGAGGTTAGAGCGTTTTGATGATTTATTAAAAAAGCGGACAAGACTATTAATGTGACCAAAGAAAACTTTTAATTCTGTGATACATTCTAATGAGCGGCTCAATACTAGATTTAATATATGTGCATAACATGGAATAAAAATTGCCATGGGGCACTCATTTCGAATTTTTGCTTGTACTCCCCCTTGCTCGCCAGACATGACTGCAGCCCCGTCGTAAGATTGACCCACTAATTTATCTTTACAGTTATATTCTTGGAGAATATTTACTAACATTGTTGCCAAAACATCGGCACCCCGGCTACCGCTGACGTCAAAAAAACCCAAAAATCGCTCTTCCACCCCACACTGCGATAAATAACGTAATATAACAGTTAACTGTTCTCTGTGACTGACGTCTGGTGTTTCATCAATCATAGCAGAGACAAACTTTGCACTCCCGATTTCTGATTTGATCTGGTCCCTAATAACTGAAGCAATACAATGAATTAGGTCATTTTGAATCTCACTCGAAAGACCTGAAAATATGGGATTTGTAGACGTAGAACACATCTCTAAATGTGTGTCCATAACAGTGTCATATTTACGTAAATACAATAAAGTTTCGATGTAATTTCCGCGGTTATCCGATCCCGATCTTTCATTATGACCACGAAATGGTAATTCCTGTTTTCCTAATAGAATGACAGTATCGATGAAACGTTTCATCAATTCGCGATTGTGGTCCACTTTCCTATTATGCGCTTCGTATGAATTTGAAAGAAAAAGCTCGATCCTTGAGTTCCCAAAATCATGCATTAACAAACAACTGCGAATGTGTTTTTCCGTCTGTACGTGTTTTTTTGCAGAATTTACTAAATTATTAATATCTGTGAAACCAGTACGACTCCAAACTGAATTCGAATCCGAAAATAACATACATGGAAAACAAAACATTTTATTCAGTTTACAACTGCCAGTCATCCAGGAATATTTATCATAAAGAGATTTATGGAAATGTTTAACAAATCCGTCCCGCCTCTTATAATCTATAGTCATATCTGGAACAGCGCGGCCTAATTGAATTACATGTTTTTTGTTTTCAAAACTCAATTTAGAAAAGTTACTATCGTTTCGTAACAAGAAATCTGTTAGACAACAATCTATGTGAATTAATGCCATTTCTGTTGTTGACTTACCAAACTGAAACTAAATTATCGTGAACTTACAGTTACATTATAAGTTATTAATCACTAGCCCCAATTCAATAGGTATATCAAAATAAAACACCACACAAAACTTTAAAAATCAAACACACATGGACGCTTCACAAAAACAAATGCAATTTGCAAAAAACAACTATGATCCTTCAAAATACAAAATAGTACTATGTATCTGTTAAAACAGTACAAATAATACACTTTTTAATTTGGAGGTATAATAAAGGAACTCGATTTCTATCGGCTTAATACGCCAAATTCGTCTGACCTGTCAGAGTTGCAAATTCGTATTCGCTACTGGGCCAGATTAAATTGGTGGCTCCTTGTTGGTCACCCGTAAAGCGAGTCAGAGCTATACAAATGAAAGAGATAAATACTAAGCAAAAAGCTATCTGCGAAAGCCGATGTTTTGCGGCTTGTTATACCATTGTATTAGCTGGTATGCTTAAAACTAACAAAAAAATAATTTAGCATGAGTGTCTCGAACCTTTGGCCTACATTTATGTCACTAGTAGTGCGCTACGCTATATGCCAATTCTTAAAGGGAAGCCGATAGGAATCGTGTTATATTGACTCTTCGCCACTGCTACCTATATATTACATGTTCAAGGAAATATTTAACTAACGTTTTGGTTGATATCTAAGTTTTTTAATAACCTATTTTTTTCAGATCAGCACTCGGTTCCAATATGTACACCTACCTTAAATTCGGTCTACCTCGAGTATTTCCGCCTAACCACAACGGCTCCCAGAGATCAGGAACTCCCAAGCCGAAGACATCGATTGGAAGCGGAATGAAATCTGTACCAAGGTATAGTATAGGACAACCTTCTTCTCACATTTACTTCTGTATGCTAGTAAGGTACCTACTTGATGCCACATCCCTATTGGAAATCAATAATGAGGTCAAGTTAATATCGTACTAATTGCTTAAGTACGTATTTAGATTTTCGCATCCCACGCTTTCTTTTGCCCTTTCTTGGCTGTCATTCAAAAGACTTGTGGAACTCTTGATGTTAGGCGAAAACCGTAACCAAGTCAATTCCATTTTCCCTGCTTAATTTGACCCAGGATAGGTACTATCCTGATCTCTATTCTCTGGATCAAACATTCTATACAATTGACAGTTCATTTTTTGTGCCGGTGTGAAGCGGCCCCCTCAAAGGTCCTCGGTACTAAATTGATGTTTGTTGCTTGTAACCGTCCTATTGAATGTCATTCTATTTTCGTTCCATGAACGCTCACGCCAGGTTACGGAACAATCAGCGCCAAAATGGCGAAAATCAAATGTCTTCATTTTTACGTTCACAGCATGTGGTCCAGCCTTTGATGATATACTCTATAGATACCGCGTCACGTAATAAGCGATGCATCAAAAAGTGGCCAGTATTTATGAGCGTGTGTGCGTGAGTCACGCACACACGCATAGCATAGCCTATGTCTTACGTCAGCGCCATTTGCATTTGGGAGTTACCAGCTAATTTATCCATCCCTACAAAATGGGGAAAATCTGTAAAATGATTTCATAATTTTAATAAAATCATCATACATTATAATTTCATTTGAACTTGTATTGTCTGCTACACAGCATCGTATTGAAACGCTGAAACTGCTTTGAAGACGGTAACATCTTTCGGCGCTGAGTGACGGTCTTTGAATTAAGATTAGGATAGAAAATTTTCGAACATTTGCAGAAAGTATAGAGAAAGAACGTGTTCAAAATTAAACAATTGGCCGCCATTTTGAACTTTTTTGTTATTGGACCGAATTCTTTCAAAATCGATATCTGACCTTTTCAGCTACCTAAAAAAAGGAAACTGATGTCAAAATAAAAATAAATGGACGCCGTTTTGAATTTTTTTGTTAATTGACCGAATTCTTTCAAATTCGATATATGGGGTTCCCTTTGATCATAAAAAAGGAAACTGATGTCAAAATAAAAATAAATGGACGCCATTTTGAAATTTTTTGTTAGTGGGCCGAATTCTTTCAAATTCGATATATGGGGTTCCCTTTGATCATAAAAAAGGAAACTGATGTCAAAATAAAAATAAATGGACGCCATTATGAATTTTTTTGTTAATTGACCAAATTCTTTCAAATTCGATATATGGGGTTCCCTTTGATCATAAAAAAGGAAACTGATGTCAAAATAAAAATAAATGGACGCCATTTTGAAATTTTTTGTTAATGGACCGAATTCTTTCAAATTCGTTATATGGGGTGCCCTATGATCATAAAAAAGGAAACTGATGTCAAAATAAAAATAAATGGACGCCATTTTGAAGTTTTTTGTTAGTGGACCGAATTCTTTCAAATTCGATATATGGGGTTCGGAAACTGTTAAACTCAAAATAAAAATAACTGTTGGAAACATTTATTTTTATTTTGAGATTAGTTTCCTATTTTATGAACATAGTGAACCCCATACATCGATTTTGACACAATTCGGTCCACTAACAAAAAAATTCAAAATGGCGTCCATTTATTTTTATTTTGACATCAGTTTCCATTTTTATGATCAAAGGGAACCCCATAGATCGAATTTGAAAGAATTCGGTTCATTAACAAAAAAATTCAAAATGGCGTCCATTTATTTTTATTTTGACATCAGTTTGCTTTTTTATGATCATAGGGAAGCCCATATATCGAATTTGAAAGAATTCGGTCCATTAACAAAAAAATTCAAAATGGCGTCCATTTATTTTTATTTTGACATCAGTTTCCTCTTTTATGATCAAAGGGAACCCCATATATAGAATTTGAAAGAATTCGGTCCATTAACAAAAAAATTCAAAATGGCGTCCTTTTATTTTTATTTTGACATCAGTTTCCTTTTTTATGATCATAGCCTCAGGAACCCCATCGATTTTGCAATTGAAGCGAATGATTTTGATATCGAATTATCAAAGTGAGCTACGATACTGAATGTGAAAGAATTCGATCAATTAACAAACAAATAAAACAAAATGGCGTCTCTTTGTTTTAATTTTGACATCAGTTTCGTTTTGGAAACATACTCCATACATAGTATCTTGATCAGATTTAAAAATACAATAATTACTATTGCACCATACGGGAAAATTCGCAATCCTAAATTCGGGTAAATGGCAACACCTTAACACGACTCGTCGGCTAAGCGGAAAAAATATATCGTTATAATTATTTTTGTTTTTGTTAATTACTATTTGTTTTGAGTTACTAACCGATGGTAAGCGATTTTATTAATTGTTCGTAAGCATCCTCTGTAGTTTCGACAGATTTTTATTGCACAACTTGCCATTTTAATACCAAAATAAGTCAAATCAAAAGTAAAGCCGTGCGTGCGTGTCTCTTGAAGTGAGAATCGACACTGAGGAGCGGCGAGCACTTTAGGCGTGAACAGTTCTCGCCTATTTTTTTCGACGCTTTTGTGCCCCGAATGCTCCATCTATAGAGTATATCATCAAAGGGTCCAGCGTACTAGTATAATAGGGGTCAGTGCCTCAGTAAGTAATGTCTGTTTTTTAACGCCTTTATTGCAGAATTCAGCGGCAAAGTAGGGGAGTCCGCGAGAACTCTTCTGGCTACGACAGCTCGGACAACGAGACGTCGACCAATTACAAGTACAGTCGGAAATACAGATCCGATCCCGACTTCAGAATGCAGAACCTACACCCTTCTTATCAGGTTTATCTTTTTTTAATTTTTAAGTCTCTTTTTTTAAGAATTGAGGCTTGCTATTGACTGTGATCAAACCTGATGAAAAGTAATGATACAGACTAAGGTCGAACGCGCTTGCCTAGGAAATGCCTATTCACTATTGATTTGAAGGCGCCCAAGTTGTAACAGTTGGGAAAGACAGTGCCTGGGAGACAGTACCGAATCAAACCGCTTCGTACGTGTCTTTGCTACGTCAACTAGGTATATTATAAGGGTGAAAGCCCTTTCGATGTCTAGCTGTTCTATGGTAAAAAGGTGATGGAGATAGTGCACACTCTTCGAATTATATTCTATAGAATACCGACATAATTCAATTCTATAGAATTTGTACCTATAAGTAGTGTTGGATTTTTAATTAACTATGAAAGAAAATTACTTAGGTATTATACTAAGTAGTTAATTACAAATAGCATTTTTTTTTTCAGCATGCCACAGGAGTTCCTCTGGTGGCGATGCATCAAGCTGGTATCCACGAGAGAGATTCGCATTGGACCAACGCGAGACACAAGTCACACAGCGAGGCAAACCTGCTCGGCATCGACGCCAGGCCGCATAGATCGTACGCTAACAGAAGGAACAGCGTCGCAGATTATGTCCCAGACAATGATCATCAGAGGTAACCATCAATGTTGCTTTATATGCAATAGAAATCTAAAAATGTGGAAGCTACCTAGTATTAGTAAAATATGTAGGTACCGACAGCGATAAGAAACCTCAGGATGGGCATCCGAACGATTTGCATAAACCCTTGCGTATACCAATTATAGACAGACGACGCCAAAAAATGTCGCCAATTTATCAGTGCCCAAAATACTCGTTTTGACACTAACAGTAAGGCCACGCTGTAGTTCACTCAGCAGCTACCCATAGAATTTTGACAGATGGCGCTATTGTTTGCTTGTACGAAAAACGTTTACGTAAATCGTTCGAATGTTCATATCAGAGATTTCTTATCGGTGTATGGGGTGCACTGTTTAAGATACTCGACAACAGGTCAAGATTTTGCTCATCTCCTTACTCTTCTATGAAAAATGCCTCCAGTGTAGTGAAAGAAAACCAAAGCGCTTAATAACTCAATGCGAGATATCGAGAAAATTGTTATTTTTCTTGTTTCAGTTACCTCATGCCCTCCTCTCACCTGGGCGGGCGGATGTCCAAGACCGGCAGCCACATGTCACTGGCGCAGTCGCGGAAACACTCAACCCTCAGGCCAGGGGACCATCTAGACGGATACACCCACTCTGCGTACATCTATCCTAACTATTATGTGAGTATCTACTTACTACAAAGAGTCCTTTGGTGCAAGAACGTACTTTTCTTTTATTGTAGATTGGCTTGCGCTTGACGAAAATCATGCTTGATGGAAAGCATTGATGAGGTCTAGGTTGGAGCGCGCTTGCCTAGAAAATGCCTATTCACTCTTCTCTTGAAGGCACCCAGATTGTACTTGGCTGGAAACATGGAGGCTGGAAGGCCGTTCCACACTGAAGGTGTGGAACGGCCTTCCAGCCTCCGTATCGTATCAGAAACGTGGAAGAACGATGGAATTTGCATTATCCTCCTTGACTCTGTCTCACTCTAGTCTTTCTTTACACCTTTCATGAGACTGTCTGCAAATAATGCCAAAGGGGGACAAACCTTTTCCCACATTAAATTATTACGAATCAATAAAATATATCCATCTTCGATCCTTGTTACAGGTAAATAGTTTAGAAATAACGTCACCTGAAAACAAGTCAACACTCCTCGTGTCGGGTCTGAGCTTCGAAGTGAAGTCAGGGGAGATACTAGCGGTGTTGGCGACCTCGCAGCCAGAAGCCACTGGCCTGTTAGACGTCCTGGCTGGAGCAAGAAAGGTAATTTCTCAGGAATTTCTAGTCCTCCAATTTTACTAGGAAAATGTAGGAAGTAAATTGTTCGAATATAGATAACTACGGGTACAAGGCCTTCTAAGTGAAGATAAAAAATTATCCATTATCTTAGCGAAAATGAGGTGTCGTAGTTAAAGTAGATACTGTAGTCAGGATAAATTCATCCAGTAAGACTTTTGCCATGGCTTGAGCTGTGATCGATTATGGGCGGATCTATTTTATTGTCTCTTTTAGTTTCACGTGAGAGCAACTCACTAAACTTTATGAAGGAACTACCGCCTTTACAATATAGCTGTTTTTTTGATGCTGTGAATGAGGAGTTCATTCCCTCATCAGTACCTAATAGATATTTTATCCTCTTACCCGTAGAAGCTGACAGGAGACATAGTACTGAACGGCCAACCGGTCGCGTCCTCCACGTTGCGCAAAGTGGCGGCGTACGTGCGCAGCGACACGTCCCTGTGCCCCGCCATGACGGTCGAGCACACGCTGCGCTTCCACGCCGCGCTGCGCAGGCCGCGCCACAACGCCAACCAAATGAAGATGGACGACAGGGAACGGGTACAGAGCTTTACCTACTTAATATAACGGCCAACCAGTCGCATCCTCCACGCTGCGCAAGGTGGCGGCATACGTGCGTAGCGACACGTCCCTGTGCCCCGCCATGACGGTCGAACACACGCTGCGCTTCCACGCCGCGCTGCGCAGGCCGCGCCACAACGCCAACCAGATGAAGATGGACGACAGGGACGGTACAGAGCTTTATCTACTTAATATAACGGCCAACCGGTCGCGTCGTCCACGCTGCGCAAAGTGGCGGCGTACGTGCGCAGCGACACGTCCCTGTGCCCCGCCATGACGGTCGAGCACACGCTGCGCTTCCACGCCGCGCTGCGCAGGCCGCGCCACAACGCCAACCAGATGAAGATGGACGACAAGGACCGGGTACAGAGCTTTACCTACTTAATATAACGGCCAACCAGTCGCATCCTCCACGCTGCGCAAGGTGGCGGCATACGTGCGTAGCGACACGTCCCTGTGCCCCGCCATGACGGTCGAACACACGCTGCGCTTCCACGCCGCGCTGCGCAGGCCGCGCCACAACGCCAACCAGATGAAGATGGACGACAGGGACCGGGTACAGAGCTTTACCTACTTAATATAACGGCCAACCAGACGCATCCTCCACGCTGCGCAAGGTGGCGGCATACGTGCGTAGCGACACGTCCCTGTGCCCCGCCATGACGGTCGAACACACGCTGCGCTTCCACGCCGCGCTGCGCAGGCCGCGCCACAACGCCAACCAGATGAAGATGGACGACAGGGACCGGGTACAGAGCTTTACCTACTTAATATAACGGCCAACCAGTCGCATCCTCCACGCTGCGCAAGGTGGCGGCATACGTGCGTAGCGACACGTCCCTGTGCCCCGCCATGACGGTCGAACACACGCTGCGCTTCCACGCCGCGCTGCGCAGGCCGCGCCACAACGCCAACCAGATGAAGATGGACGACAGGGACGGTACAGAGCTTTATCTACTTAATATAACGGCCAACCGGTCGCGTCGTCCACGCTGCGCAAAGTGGCGGCGTACGTGCGCAGCGACACGTCCCTGTGCCCCGCCATGACGGTCGAGCACACGCTGCGCTTCCACGCCGCGCTGCGCAGGCCGCGCCACAACGCCAACCAGATGAAGATGGACGACCGGGACCGGGTACAGAGCTTTACCTACTTAATATAACGGCCAACCAGTCGCATCCTCCACGCTGCGCAAGGTGGCGGCATACGTGCGTAGCGACACGTCCCTGTGCCCCGCCATGACGGTCGAACACACGCTGCGCTTCCACGCCGCGCTGCGCAGGCCGCGCCACAACGCCAACCAGATGAAGATGGACGACAGGGACGGTACAGAGCTTTATCTACTTAATATAACGGCCAACCGGTCGCGTCGTCCACGCTGCGCAAAGTGGCGGCGTACGTGCACAGCGACACGTCCCTGTGCCCCGCCATGACGGTCGAGCACACGCTGCGCTTCCACGCCGCGCTGCGCAGGCCGCGCCACAACGCCAACCAGATGAAGATGGACGACCGGGACCGGGTACAGAGCTTTACCTACTTAATATAACGGCCAACCAGTCGCATCCTCCACGCTACGCAAGGTGGCGGCATACGTGCGTAGCGACACGTCCCTGTGCCCCGCCATGACGGTCGAGCACACGCTGCGCTTCCACGCCGCGCTGCGCAGGCCGCGCCACAACGCCAACCAGATGAAGATGGACGACAGGGACCGGGTACTGAGCTTTACTTATTAACACGTTTTAGGTACAAGCACTGAATACATAATAGTGCCTAACGGTACAGAAGGTTCACTCCGCAAGATGATTTAAAGAAATAGCGACTCTAGCACTGACACAAAAAGTGCAATTCAGTTCGCAATAAGGCCTGGCCCCGCCTCCGAAAACAACACGCACTAAACGCAAAGTTGTGGTCTCTTTCCACCGCGTAATTTTATCTCTTACGACGTACTAGGGCTGCCTCGTCGTGGTATTCCGTGACTAAACAGACGGGGCACGCCGCGCGTAAAATAGACCGTACAGAACTACACAGACCGTACAAGCATGCTTCCTGAAATATTGCTGTCGTGACGGCTACCTGTATTGGTCACGATCACGTAACAATTAAGCCTAGCCTGGTATAAGCCCGTTAGCCTTCATCTCTATGCATGACGATACAGTTACACGTATGGCCGTGTACTATATGCATAAAGTAGCTTGTAGCGGTCTACGATAGCTAACGATAGATGGCGTAACCACGCACACGCTGACAGAGCTTTCAACGAGCGTTCTATAAATAGAAGTTCTGACGTCATACGCTCGAACCACAAGCGATCCCCAGGCATAACACCTGCCTGGAGGGAAATTTTCCTATTGCCTACACCATACCGGCCAAAATCTATATGAGATAGCAGTAGTAGATATAGCACTGTATACCTTTAGGACGCTTCGAACAATTTTCATTCATGATCTTGATTTCGAAGTTTCCTCATAAATTGGGTAAGCATAAACTGAAGTTTTAAAATATTCAATTAAGATGATCGCTTGAAATCCCCTGGCGTAACACCTGAGCGGAGAGAATTCGATTACCCTCCGTCCCTACTTTGTACTGCTCGTTGACAAAGTAGTCACCCCGACGTTTTGTAACCATGCAACAACGACAAATGCCACCATCATAATCTCAATACCACAGTGAATAGAAATATAGAGTACCTACACATTTTTGTATAGTAATCAACGTCGGCAAAAGTATAATCCATCGTCTACATAAAAACTTTTTGTATTATCCGCTTTCAGATAAACATGTTAATAGAAGAGTTAGGATTAGAACAAGTGCGCGACACAAACGTGGGTCGGCTCACGCGGTCTGAGATCAGGCGGCTGAACGTGGCGTGCCAGCTGCTGCTGGACACGGCCGTGCTGATCCTCGACCAGCCCACCAAGGAGATGGACATCTTTGACACCTTCTTCCTTGTGGAGTACCTCAGGAACTGGGCGAGCACCGGTCGCGTCGTCATCATGTCACTTCACCCGCCCACTTATGAAATTTTCGCGATGCTCACTAAGGTAAGCGTCATCAGCAGTTATGCATCCACTCATTTCATGTGATCTCATGTGTCTATTTTGACACATGAAATCACTTGAAACAGATATAGCAATAGCGAGGGACCAGACAGAGATAAAGGTAAAGTGGTCTCTTTCTGGCCCTTCGCTATTGCTTTATCTGTTTCATGTGTCAAAGAGAAAATACTTAAACGATTGGAAAGAGTATAACATTTTTTACGACTTACGATTAAGGGGAGTGGGTACTATCCGGGCGAGAAAATCCAAATTTTATTTAGTTTTTCGCTAATAGTGGGCTAATTATACATCGTATAGGCTTATGGCAATGAGTTTTGCGGTCACAACCATGGAATAAATAATGATACAGGTAATCTTGTGCATTTTCAGTATCTATTGCAACAAAGTAATTGTTCATTGTTCCATCCACATTTACATTAAAAAACTTTCGTTTGTACAAGACTGATGACGATTTTAGGTAAGCTGCATTTTCAGTACCAGAACTTAGAACTTGTGTTTACCTGTGCCGACGATCTTTACGTATGTGGCTATCTGTGTATCTATGTAAATGCGGGTACCTATCCCTTAGTCTGATGCGTTAAAGGTTTTCTCCCCATTTACTGGTTTCCTTTGATTGCAGGTTGTGCTAATATCCGCTGGGCGGACGATGTTCAGTGGGTACAGAAGAGATATGTTGCCATATTTTGCCTCAATAGATTATCCGTGTCCTGCTTTTAAGAATCCTTCTGATTATTACTGTGAGTATTCCTAAATCCTAATATAATAACCTACTTAGTTGGCTTAGGCCAACCTTGCAAACCAAATTAGGATCACATTGTGTGACATACTTAAGTACCTAGTTTTTCAGATCTCGTAACACAAAATTATACTCACAAATCTGATCATTCAAGATCGTCTTTACATACAGAAACTCCACAATGGGTTTTCTGCATCAGAAGTGGGATGAATCTTATCCGTATGCCATCTTAAAATAATAATTTTGGGTCCATCAGTTTAAAAGGGAGTTCTTGACTGTGAAAGTAAGACGCCGTTCTCTTTCAGCCTATGCAACGTGCGCACGTAGAGATATTATGTCTCTCTGTAACTTTTGTCGCTCTCTTTTCTCTGTCTATCAATATGGATCAGAAAGAAAGCGACAAAAGGATTAGCCCCGCAGGCTCTAGTTGCTAGTTGGCGGTAATTTTCACACGAGTTTTCCTTGGTTTGCAGTGGATCTCGTGACCTTAGACGACCTATCAGCAGCCGCCATGTTGGAGTCTTCGGGTCGTATAGAGGCGCTCGCGGGTGTGTTCGCCGGGGCGCAGTCTGCGCCGGAGCCGCCTCCTCCTGTACCCTTACCAGCGCCGGTCACTCGACCGAATGTGTTCCTGCAAGCATTTGCCTTGATCGAGTATGTATTAAATGTTGAAATCTTCGCCTGCCGCGATAAAGACTGCATCTTCTTATGATTCTTATGAATACATACAACGTGCAGGTTACTTGCCATAATTAGCCGAAAGCCTTAAGTAGAGGACGATGTATAGATGCATGAAAAAATATCACAGAAAGTTTAGTTCATAATCATCCTGAGGGACCTATAGGGAGTTCAAAAAGGTGCCATTAATTTTAAATAACATCCCTAAAACAGCTCATCCATTATGGATGAACTGGGAATAATGAAAAGTGTTAATAAACTTATCATATTATAATACAATAATCCATCGCTTTGTTGACATTACAAAATTGTTAAAAATATTTTTTCTAAATTAAATTTTTTAAAGTTTTGTATTGAAAATAAAACAAAATAATTGGGTCTTACAATCTCCAATGTTTCTAGGATCAAGTAAAAAGGTTAGCTGCCGGCACACTATACGAAATAACCCACACCTTGTATATCATTTGAGATGGTTATTATTTGTTACTTTAGATAAGTAACAGGGGTAAGAAGAAATTGTTCTGTTTCAGGAAAAGTTTGCTGTACACGCAAATGACTACATTATCGAATGTAATCACCAGAGTGATCATAGCAGCGGTTATATCTCTCGTCACGGGAACTATATTTTGGGATCTACCTTCTACAGATGCTAAGGTGAGGTTTCATCATGATCATGAATACAATACTTTTCTTACAACTGGATTTGCCCATGGCGACATATCAAGACAGAGATTATAGTCATTACAAAAGACAAAGTAAATATAAGTATAATATGTAGGTCTTTAGCCGCAGTAAAGATGACTGGTTGTAAGTCTTAGGTACCTACACAGTACCTACACTTGTGCGTAAACGCACTTACACTATCACTATAATGATGCTTAAATATGGCGTAACTAGCATCTTAAAAGTACTTACTTTATTTTATTTGATCCATTTATATCAACATGTACGATCTAACTAAAGAACAAGGAAGTTGCTAAGTATCCCAAAGTAGGTACAGATTTACATTGTTGTGCTACTTTTGTCGTGGCCGGATTTCTAGTGGCGCCCTCTAGAAGAGATTTGCAGCGGATCCCCATTGAAGTTCTTTTTTATTGACTGTTCCGTAGCTGACCCAAAACGACCGCGTCGGCTTCCACTACGCAGTGATGTGCCTGTCCGCGTGGCCGGTCCTTCTGTGGCTGACCGCGAGAGAAGCGAGCTCCATGCGGCGCCACGTGGAGCGGGACATTGCCGTGGGGCTGTACTCCAGGACCATGTTCATATTTTTTGATGTAAGTTAATTGATCGTTTGAAGAAAATAGGAGAAATGAGTTAGACAATAAACGTTACCAGCATAAGAGTAGGCCACACTCTAATGTCATTACTTACAACTATATTGGCGATACGCTAACTTGTCCGCACTGCGCTCGCACTTTCAGTGCAAAGATAGGGTACTGCCACATGAGGGCGCACCAACGGAGCCCTTTACTGCTTCAGGAACTCAGTCACCGTAGCCGAAATCGGCAAGGGAGATTATTATTATTATTATTATTAGTGGACCCGTCAAACGTTGTTTTGCCATTAGCGATATTTAAAAAAATACCTTACGACCCACTCTCAGACTTACCGAACATACATACACAGAAAATTTCATAACAATCGGTCGAGTCATTTCAGGGGAGTTTGATAAATTTATGCATTAGAAGAAGGAAGAAGGTAGGAGTGAAAGGCGTGATTGACATTTTTTGAGATAGAAAAAATTCGCGCCACTGGTACTGAAATCCACAACACTATTTAAATGGGAAACCCATTGAAGTCACGCCACTGTTAGATACCGTAACCGACACTTCAGTTTCGAATGGGAAAAACCATTGAACTCGTGCCACTTATCATAACCGTTGGATTTCTATGGGCATTCGGTAACGATGCAGCCGAAAATGTTATCATGCTAAATTGCTTAGCGGTGCGTCTTTGCTGGCAAAGTGGTAACTAGTCACGCCCGAAGCCTGTTACCACACGACCACGCGAGCTTTTTACCTCAACGAAATGTGGGCAGTGTAAGACAGTATACTCCGCTTTGTCACTTGAGAGCATAGCAGCGGGCCTAGACAAAGTCACAAGCGTTTGGCGTTAACGCTAGTCGACAAAAATGTATGGACAAAACAAATGACTGTAGAAAAACCACGATAATAATTACTAAACACGCTGTGTTTGATACTGTCGGCTGTCAATTGTCAAGCGAAGTACGCTAAAGTTATCTACAAGGTCCGCGAGAAGGCCAGCGAGCGTTCAAGTTAGCGTAGTTAATTATTCAAACAGCGTGTTTAGTAATTATTATCGTGGTTTTTCTACAGTCATTTGTTTTGTCCTGGATACATTTTTGAGCCCCGCAGATGTCCTTCAAACAAAAAGGGTTTACTACACAGTTTTCTTTTCATGTATTAATGTTATAATATATTCTCATCTGCGTTCCAGCAATTTTTGGAGGTGTGGTCGGCGGTGCTGACGTGGCTGGCGTATCTGGTCCCGAGTTACGCTATGAGCGGTCTCTACGCGCAGTCTCCGGGGTCGTTCGACGGATTCTACATATATTTAGGTACTTATTTTCCAGTTTCATCACCCATAATGATCATGATATCTTCATATACATTTGATATCTTTATATAAGTACATTGAGTCGTTAAATTTCGGAGATAAGGGGGGAGGGGATGACGACGATTTTTCAACATTTTGCCCAATAAATCAAAAACTATTGCGCATAAAAGTAAATAAGTAGGTATCCATTTATGAATGTAAAGGTCAAGTCTTTTCGTACGGCACCGCACAAGGTATAAAGAAACCCCGATTTTTTTTTCCTTTAAAAAAATCAATCAATCATAAAAAAATCTATATTTTTATGATTGCAATAACGTTGGGAGACTACTTATTACCTACAACCAAATATTCCAAATTTCATGTAGATAGCTTCGATAGCTACTGAAATAATCGACTATGCAGAGAGACGGGCGGACGAAGTCGCAGCCATAAAGGTTCTATTTTTACCATTTAGGTAATGAGCCCTAAAATTTAAATAAAAAAAAACTACTTTACACACTACTACTACATTACTGTCGACAACTGATAAACTCGCACTCCCTTGCCGGCGTATGAGAGGTTCTGGAAACTGCGTAACAGTTGAACAAAATGCTCATTTTCCAGGTTACATGCTGCTGTACCTAATCAGCATACAAATGCTGTGCCGTGCAGCGGTATTCCTCGTGCCAATGGAGAAGACGGCCTCGGCCCTCGCCGGCTTCTGCCTGCTCCTCGGGTTGCTGGTGAACGGTGTCATGCTGCACCAGCACGACTTGCCGTCGTACGTCAAGTGGCTGGAATACGTGTCGCCGTCCCGGTGGGCCCTGCCGGAGGTCCTGAGGAGGGAGCTGAGTGAAATGGCCCTTAGGAGCAGTATCAGCAAGGACCTGAGGTGTACAAACAAACAGGTGCGTTCAAACATATTGCAGGAGTGCATTAAATATAGTCCGCCATTTTGGGTGTTCCGCCATATTTGATTTAGAATTTCGAACTTGGATATTCTAAATTCAATAATTATTATCGATGCAGCTCAATCCGTTGAAATTATCTGCTTCAAACTTGAGTTGCAAGATTACAGCAACATCCATTGCAAGTAAAATAAAAGCTTGTAAAAAGAAATGTTCTGACTTATTCATCTATTAACATCAGATTCGCTATATAGAACGGTAGAATGGTTTGCATTTTTAATTAGTGTTTGCAAATCCTATGGTTTGCATACACACTACAGTGGATGAAAACATTTATTACATTAACATGCAAAGCAGTTCCTTATAAAAATTAATCTACAACTTGAGGCGAGAATTCCTCAAGAGGAGAAACAAAGCTAAGTCGAGGCCCAAATTAATAAAAAAATACATGAATTTCAAAATCATCCCCATTTTATTGTTCCAGAGGCAGCATCTAGACATAATAGTACAATCGCCGTGCCCGCCGCCAAACGGCACGCAAGTTCTATCCAACTTCGACTACATACGATCCAACAAGCCATGGGAATCTACTGAAGACACGTTCCTCATAGCCCTGGCCATATTCTATGCGGTTTTCGCACTAGTCGCCATGTTAGCTTTCGTTTTCGACTGCACGAAGTATGTTAGGAGTAAAGAGAAGTCTTTGAAAAAAGGTTTTAAGGTGACAGTTAACACTCCATAGTAATGGTGCTAATTTCGTCGATATTGGTGCTTATTCCGGCAACTAGGATGTTTTTGGCACCATGGCGGTGCCACGTTGGTGCAAACTGTTATGTCACTTGAAAATCCTTGTCGATTGTCAAATCGATATTTGAGATAAGCTAATGATTCTTGTAGTGAGCCTGAGTAGTGCATTTACAAAAGTTTCAGAACTGAAAATTTTTATAGATATATTCATTCTATATCTATTTTAATGTAAAAAGCAAGTTGTTTAAACATTTTGTGAACTGTACCTAATTACCTATTTTTAAATGCAGTCTTTTTTATTTAAAGAAAAGATACTGTGTTAGTTTAATAATGGAATGTTTTAAAATATCGTGTCTGGTTGAGCTTCAGTTTGATATGTATCTAACTGTTTAAAAATCCTTATCAAAACTATTCTTAGATAAATGCAACGGTTGTCACATTAACTGCATTTGACTTCAAAATACATAATCAAAAGAGTTGATTATTTAGTTTAATTCTTAGTTCATTAATGAATTCATTGTAAGTAGAAATCATGTAGGTATTTAAATATTATAAAAAGGCACGTTTTTCGTTAGATGTTATATTGTAATCAAATTATAGTATAAAATGCGGTTTGAGTCAATGAAGCCTGACTTATTCGCCAGGGTATTTAAAGTCAATTACTACTTATCTCATGTAACAAAAAATTATTTGCTGTTTATAGTTGTGTTTATAGTCTATCAAAAAAGTCATGAAATAAAAAAAAGAGTTCAAAATTATTAAAAAGTCAGAGTAAAGAGTAGAGTAGTAGATTTTTAATGGCTAATCAAGTAGGTAATCAAAAATTATACTAATAATTCTTTTTAATATTCTGTATTTACATACTTTTTATTCAGTCATATCAGGCAGAGAAAAAATATTCTTTCCGTGAATTAATTTCATGACTTTTTTGACGGCATTCTTGGACTCAACAGCTATTAGACCAATGTACAAAGTTATTTTAAGTTTTTTTTTAACATAAGAATATGGTACATTTTATAAGAAGAAGATAAGAAGGCTGATTTAAAATGTTTTCCGTCCTTAATACCTTCATTATTAACTATTACTTTTTAGCATGAAAGCATCAGTGAATTTTCAGTGAAATATGATTGCTTATCTGTACAATAATATAGAGCAATGGTGTATAATGGTGCTAAGTTTGAAACCGAGTATCACAATACTTATTATTTTTTAAAGAAAGATCGATAAAGTAGGTAGGTTGCTAACTTGCTAGGCTAGCAATAAATTTAATGTAATCTTATGTAAAAATAAAGAAACGAATTAAAAACTACTAGGTATATTATACACTGCCTTTGAAAAATGCTCATAATATCGGATCAAAACGCATCAATTTTAATGTGCCTAACCTTGTAACTAAAAAAAATAATATTAGTTAGGTATAACTATTGTCAGCTTCCTCCTATCCTGTTGGTACATTTAAATAATTAATTCGAATTTTGAAGTCAGTTACTTAATTATTAATAATTTATTAATCATTTAAGATGTAAGAGAATTAGTCTATATATATAAAAGAATGAGGTATTTTGGTTGTTCCACGGATTCCGCCAAAACTATAGGTTGTAGAGATCTGAAATTTGGTACCTAGGTAGATATTAGGTCATGAATTCGTACTAAGACGGGGATTCCAGAAATTCCATGTTTAAGGGGTAAAAATCATACATTTAAGGGTATTTCCCATACAAAAGTAAAATTTTTTCGTTGTTCCAGGAATTCCCGAAAAACTAAAAGTCGTAGAGATCTTAAATTTGGTACCTAGGAAGATATTAGGTCATGAATTCGTACTAAGACGGGGATTCCAGAAATTCCATGTTTAAGGGGTAGAAATAGTACATTAAAGGGATTTCTCCATACAAAATTGTAATTTTTTTCGTTGTTCCAGGCATTCCAGAAAAACTAAAAGTCGTAGAGATCTGAAATTTGGTATCTAGGTAGATATTAGGTCATGAATTCGTACTAAGACGGGGATTCCAGGAATTCCATGTTTAAGGGGTAGAAATAGTACATTAAAGGGATTTCTCCATACAAAATTGTAATTTTTTCGTTGTTCCAGGAATTCCCGAAAAACTAAAAGTCGTAGAGATCTCAAATTTGGTACCTAGGAAGATATTAGGTCATGAATTCGTACTAAGACGGGGATTCCAGAAATTCAAATTGGAAGGGGTAAAAATCATACATTTTAGGGATTTCTCCATACAAAAGTGCAATTTATTCGTTGTTCCAGGAATTCCCGAAAAACTACAAGTCGTAGAGATCTGAAATTTGGTATCTACGTTGACATTAGGTCATGAATTCGTACTAAGACGGGGATTCCAGAAATTCAAATTGGAAGGGGTAAAAATCGTACATTTTAGGGATTTCTCCATACAAAAGTGTAATTTTTTTCGTTGTTCCAGGAATTCCCGAAAAACTAAAAGTCGTAGAGATCTGAAATTTGGCACCTAGGTAGATATTAGGTAATTAATTCGTACTAAGACGGGGATTCCAGAAATTCAAATTGGAAGGGGTAAAAATTGTACATTTGAGGGATTTCTCCATACAAAAGTGTAATTTTTGCGTTGTTCCAAGGATTCCGGCGAAATTAAAAGTCGAAGAGATCTGAAATTTGGTACCTTAAAGTTATTAGCCATAACTTTAAGGTATTATATAAGGTATAAATTATTACTTTCTGTAACGCTGTAGATTTTCTGTAAGAATAATAAAATAAAATAAAATAAAATAAATCATGAATTCGTATTCAGAAAGGGATTTTCGAGATTCAAATTTTGAGGAGGAAAAATTTTGAATTTTTTGGCCGCCATTTTGAACTTTTTTGTTACTGGGTCGATTGCTTTGAAAATCGATATTTGACTATGGCAGTACACATAGAGAAGGAATTTGTGGTCAAAATTTAAAAAAATTGGCCGCCATTTTGAACTTTTTTGTTACTGGGCCGATTGCTTTGAAAATCGATATTTGACTATGGCAGCTGGCATAGAGAAGAAATTTGTGGTCAAAATTTAAAAAAAGTGGCCGCCATTTTGAACTTTTTTGTTACTGGGCCGATTGCTTTGAAAATCGATATTTGACTATGGCAGCAAGCATAGAGAGGGAATTTGTGGTCAAAATTTAAAAAAAGTGGCCGCCATTTTGAACTTTTTTGTTACTGGGCCGATTGCTTTGAAAATCGATATTTGACTATGGCAGCAAGCACAGAGAGGGAATTTGTGATCAAAATTTAAAAAAAGTGGCCGCCATTTTGAACTTTTTTGTTACTGGGCCGATTGCTTTGAAAATCGATATTTGACAATGGCAGCAAGCATAGAGAAAGAATTTGTGGTCAAAATTTAAAAAAGTGGCCGCCATTTTGAACTTTTTTGTTACTGGGCCGATTGCTTTGGAAATCGATATCTAACTATGGCAGCAAGCATAGAGAAGAAATTTGTGGTCAAAATTAAAAAAGTGGCCGCCATTTTGAACTTTATTGTTACTGGGCCGATTGCTTTGAAAATCGATATTTGACTATGGCAGCAAGCATAGAGAAAGAATTTGTGGTCAAAATTTAAAAAAGTGGCCGCCATTTTGAACTTTTTTGTTACTGGGCCGATTGCTTTGGAAATCGATATTTGACTATGGCAGCAAGCATAGAGAGGGAATTTGTGGTCAAAATTTAAAAAAAGTGGCCGCCATTTTGAACTTTTTTGTTACTGGGTCGATTGCTTTGAAAATCGATATCTGATTATAGCACCAAGTATCGAGAAGGAATTTGTGGTCAAAATTTTAAAACAGTGGCCGCCATTTTGAACTTTTTTGTTACTGGGCCGATTGCTTTGAAAATCGATATTTGACTATGGCAGCAAGCATAGAGAAGGAATTTGTGGTCAAAATTTAAAAAAGTGGCCGCCATTTTGAACTTTTTTGTTACTGGGCCGATCGCTTTGAGAATCGATATTTGACAATGGCAGCAAGCATAGAGAACGAATTTGTGGTCAAAATTAAAAAAAAGTGGCCGCCATTTTGAACTTTTTTGTTACTGGGTCGATTGCTTTGAAAATCGATATCTGATTATAGCACCAAGTATCGAGAAGGAATTTGTGGTCAAAATTTTAAAAAGTGGCTGCCATTTTCAACTGTTTTGTTCAAGGGCCGATTGCTATGAAAATCGATATCTGACTACGGCAGCAAGCATAGAGAAAGAATTTGTGGTCAACATTATAAAAAGTGGCCGCCATTTTGAACTTTTTTGTTACTGGGCTGATTGTTTTCAAAATCGATATCTGACTATCGCAGCAAACATAGAACAGAAATTTGTGGTCAAAATTTAAAAGAAGTGGCCACAATTTTGTACTTATATGTCTGACCATGGTAGCAAGCAAGCACGGCCAGATGGACAAACGGACGGTGGAGTCTTAGTAAGAGCTTTTACCCTTTGGGTACGGAACCCTAAAAATGGCCACCATATTTAACTTTTTGTGACGTTCGAATTTTTCAAAATCAATTTGTGAATATTACCAGGAAGCAAGAGAAAATTTTGTGGGCAAAATGGTGTGTAATGCAGGAATTTTGGAAATTACACCACCACAGTAAAGCATAACTCAGAAGTTCAACGTGAGCGAAGCCGCGGGCGTTTGCTAGTTTAAATATAAAAAAGATGAGCCATAATGTTAGAGAATATTATTGTTAAGTTACCCTTTTGCTTACAACAATTAAAAAATATGAAATAAAATAGTTTTAATGTGGTTTAATTGTTTTATTTCATCCATATACAATATACATATTATAACACAACATACTACAAAGAAACAATTTGATTTAATACAATAAATAGGTAAGTATCAATAAAAACATCGAATCAAATAGTCACCATGATTTTAACGATAAATACAATAATTTACAATATTAGCACCTACTTTAGTTTTACCTATGTTTATAACGAAATCATAAGATAAATTAATTTAATATAAATTAGTAAAAGATAATTTTAAAGCTTTATGTTATGTTCATGCTGATTTATATAGAGGTAGGTTCAACTTTTTAAAATATTTTTTGCAAAAATAATGTTTAAATTATGAATATTAATTTTATTAGTTCATTTTAGTAAATGAGGTAGAATAAAATATATTAAAAAATAATTATTAGAAGGCGTTTTTTATAAGTAACGTTAGTAAAACGATCAGCTATCATCGTTATTGCTGTGGAATAGCTCCTGATACTTTCTGCATATTTCACATACACAAGGAGTCAACTGCGCAGATCTTCTGGCTCTTGGTGCGGAATAATCATTGTGAGGCTCTTGGTCTATGTAGCGGCTTTCTAGCAGAAGTTTTTGAAGAGCTTCATTTCTTTTCGATGGGTTTATGTTCACTGAGTCGTTGTTCCTGTACAATTTAATTTTTTAATTATATCTACTCTATTTTTAACGACCTACTTCACTATTTCGCATAATCTTATAGAACTATCAGGGAAAGAACTATCATTGAAATGATATATGTAGTTACAAAAAAAATGTGTGAATAAATGCTAGAAAAAAAAGATCATAAGTCGGACATGAACCGATATACCTAATAAGCGAATAAATATCAACAAAAACAAGTTTAATGCTAACTACTACTACTTATTTTGAGTTTAAAGCTAACTACATGAATTTCAACTCCCTATATCCTAAGAGTGTTCTTATTAGCGGGAACAGTATAGGCGATACTCAAAAGATCTAGTTTTATATCCGCATAAAGCATCTTTAACAATAACCTGTCAAGTGCGAGTCGTACTCGCGCACTGAGGGTTCCGTACTACAACCGGAGGAATAAAACCATAAAAACCACTTTACTTATCGAACCGCAAAACTAACTTTGTTTTTAGAGGTTTTATTGTAAATATCAAAAAAACTACTTATTAGATCTCGTTCAAACCAATTTTCGGTGGTAGTTTGCATGGTTATGTACATCATATTATATTTTTTTTAGTTTTATCATACTCTTATTTTAGAAGTTACAGGGGGGGGACACACATTTTACCACTTTGGAAGTGTCTCTCGCGCAAGCTATTCATTTTAGAAAAAAATGATATTAGAAACCTTAGTATCATTTTTGAAGACCTATCCATGGATCACATATGGGTTTGATGAAAAAAAAATTTTTGAGTTTCAGTTCTAAGTATGGGGCACCCCCAAAATTTATTACTTTTTTTAAAATTTTGTGTGAAAACCTTAATGCGGTTCACAGAATACATCTACTTACCAAGTTTCAACAGTATAGCTCTTATAGTTTCGGAAAAAAGTGGCTGTGACATACGGACGGACAGACGGACAGACGGACAGACAGACATGACGAATTTATAAGGGTTCCGTTTTTTGCCATTCGGCTACGGAACCCTAAAAATAGCTCATCAACGTACTTGAATTTAGGTACCTAAAATGTCTGCTCACTCCAAAATGGCGTTGCTATGGCATATAAAAAACCTGGACGACATCAACTCATCATTAGCCACTTGTAGTCGACGCCAATAGAACACTCGTTGTGTACTCATAATTTAACCGACTTCAAAAAAAAGGAGGAGGTTCTCAATTCGTCGGAATCTTTTTTTTACATAAAAAAATCACCTCGTGTCGTAACCATATTCATTAGCATCGTGTGCATCGCCGCGCCAGCAGTTGGCGCTGGTGTCGACAGGGTACACGCTGTGGTCGCGACAGGGGCCCGCACGGCGGCGGCTCGAGGCGCACGGGGACATCGACACGCGGGATTTGGACACGGGACTGGGGTTAAGAGGATTTATGATAAAAACCACTCGATAAACTCATAATCGATCAATGAGACCTCTGTATTGTATAATATTCATTGGCATCGTGCATATTGACGGTGTGCCAGTAGTTGGCGCTGGTGTAGACAGACCCACACGCTGTGCTCGCGCCAGGGGCCCGCGCGGCGTCGGCTCGAGGCGCACGGGGACATCGACACGCGGGATTTGGACATGGGACTGGGGTTAAGAGGATGTATGATAAAAACCACTCGATAAACTCATAATTGATCTTAAATGAGACCTTTGTTTTATATAATATTCATTAGCATCGTGTGTATCGACGCCGCGCCAGCAGTTGGCACTAGTGTCGACAGGGTACACGCTGTGCTCGCGACAGGGGCCCGCGCGGCGGCGGCTCGAGGCGCACGGGGACATCGACACGCGGGATTTGGACATGGGACTGGGGTTAAGAGGATGTATGATAAAAACCACTCGATAAACTGATAATTATTGATCTTAAATAGCATCCATAGAGTATATTGAATATGCATCGTGTATCTCGACGCCGTGCTAGGGCCGTGAGGCGCACGGGGGCGTATGATGTGGACACGGGACTTGGCTTCAGCGGATTTATGATACAAATCAAACGATAAGCTCATAGTTGCATAGGAATATCCTAAATGAGATACTTCATTATAATAAATACTTGCTGACCGGGCAAACGTTGTTTTGCGGTTTAGGGATATAAAAAATAACTTACGACCTACTTTCTAACCTACCGAGCATACACAGAAAATTTCGTAACAATCGGTAGAGCCGTTTCGGAGGAGTTTGGTAACAAAAATTTCCACGAGAACTTTATACGTTAGAGATTTATATGGTGTGTTGCTGCGCCTGTAATTGGCATTGATGTCGAGATATAATGTGATGCGTGAAAGAAGAATATACAAGACATCCACTGTGCAGTTAAAATGTTAAATAAATAAATAATAAATAAATGGGCTACTGTGGATTTAGAGAGGGCAGGAAAGGAGACTCGGTGGGCTAGCAAGTTTATAAAAGTAGGATAACTTACCTGGGATGGCGACAGGTGGCGCCTGCGTTGTCCAGGCTGCAGGCCGAGCGGGACCCCACCGAGCGGGAGCGAGACCTGGATCTCGAATTTTTATGGCACCTTTCTCTGAAAGACAGTACAAACCTTCATATAAATCGGCGCTTCCAAGCAAGCTTCCGGCAAGCTGTTCCCAGTCATACCAACACCTGCCTAGAAGGAAATTTCCATATTGTCTATTTAATTAACTAGCTGTTGCCAGCGATTTTATATATCTATCAGTTCATTTTCTAACTTTTGTGTATTTGTTTTTAAACGTTGGTGTTCCCAGGATAAGAATTTGTATCAATTTCGAATGTAATCCCACAACTATTTCTGTGTGTAACCCACTAGTTTTACTCAAACAGCACCTGCCACACCCTAAAGCAGACACATTGATTCGCAAAGCTTTTAATACCCGAGCCGAAAACGAGGCTTTCGAGTAGAATTTAGGTATGAACAATGTATGAACAGTAGACATCAAAATACTGATGACAGTTTTCTTACATTTGAGACTAATTATTTATTGATGATAATAATTACATACCTATGATACTGGGCGGAGTGACAGACTTGTTTTTGTCTGGCGACCTCCCGCTCTTTGGGGCAGCTACACGGCTCGCTAGGATTGTACATACAACTTGAGTTCCAAACTTCGTCTATGCGGACTTTCGTGGAGATCTCGATTTTGGGTGAAAGTATGCCCTGAAAAGTAGAGAGGTAAGGCTTAAAATAAATACATTACTGCTATTTTTATTCAAGCATCTAATTAACAAGGGCTCCTGGAAGAAATCTCTCCAGTAGAGATAAGCTGTCCTTTGTGCAAGTCTTTTCTTTATATAAGTTTAAGTTTCTGGTACATAAATAAAAAAAAAATAACAACAATCAAGCTTTTATTTGAGGGTGCTGGCTCTTGAATCCTTGCCACACCTCTGACTACCACTAGTAGTGAAAAAAAACGATATTGCGGTTATGAAGCCTGCAAAAAGTGGTCAAAACATTCTCTAAGACTTGCACTCAGTGCAAATAAATGGCTTTAGATGATTATAATGACGTGGCTAGAGTACTTTGGCATAAAACGCTTTAACCTAAGCTAGAACACTCACAGGAAAGTCCTTAGTTCTCCGCATGAGTAGATCCACTCCGTCCGATGAACACATGTTGGGTGGGAACAGTACGTCGTTCATTGCTCCGAGGTACTGAGCTAGTATGACACACTCTCCTGTGATGCAGCTGTCGCACCATTGCACCAGTTCACAGTATATTGTTTCATCTTCTGTTAAACATTAGAAAGATCTGCATGTTAGCATGCGCGCATAGAGATATTATGTCTCTCTACTTTTGTAGCTCTCTTTTCTCTTTCTGATCCATATTGATGGACAGAGAGAGTCCATCAACATGGATGAGAAAGACACATTTCTTTATGCTGCATAGGCTGGTGCTATAATGGCTTACTTAAGTATGTAACTTAGCTACATTTCCAACTACAAGTTTAGGCTAACCAGCCATCCGAACCACCTAGCTGTTCAGCTTACAATGCCAGAAGTGATTCGAAGACTGAAAAGACGGCATATATTAGATAGCCGAAAGTGACATAAGGGGGATCTTCCTGATGGGGAAGTCATCTTGCCGTACCGCCAATTTCAAGCAACACATCTGCTCATAGTCTACAGACTGATTGCAAGATATCCACAACACAAAAAAAAAAAAAAAAAAGTATGTAACTTAGCCCGCATAAAATACATTGCATGCATGGAACCATACATTTTTCAGCATAAAAAGTAGCTTATGTGATAAGTCAGGATATCTATATTTACTCCAAATTTCAGCAAGTGTTTACGGAGTGAAATAGTAACTAACAAAGCTAGACCTTGTGAAAAACATCTTTATCACTTCAACTGTATGGCAGGCATACCGGGCAACAGGCTTTGTCTAGATCCCTATTATTGCACCATGGGCAGCGAGAAATCACAACCAGTAAGTACTAAATTCCTCTCTTATAAAACTCTTTATAAAACTTTTTAATAAGAGAGGAATTTAGTACTTACCTACTTAACTTAATTATTAAGTACTTATTAAACATTTTAATTTGCAGTCTGAATATTTCACACTGGGTTTTTAGGACAGTCTATAAGTAGCAATAAAAGTAACAATTAAAATAATTTGGGCAGTCATACTAACTTAGCAAACAGCAAATGTTATTCAGAGCACAACTCTCCTGAAACCTCTTACGGAAGTAGAACACATCTCTGAAGGCCAGCGGAAAGCTAGGAGGGAGCAGACAGGTCTGGTAGCTTGTCCCCAGTGCAAAAATAGTCAGGGACACCCGCCCGTCCTGGCACAACCATACACCTGGGCATGACACCTGGAAAGTTTAATATAATTTTATTGCAAAATTAATAGCATTAGAAAATAGTGTGACTTAGCCTGTTAATCTGAGATTTTTTTAATTCTGTATAACATTTGGGAAGCCTGTGATATCTTGGCAGGAGTTAACATGCACAGTATCAAGAATAATGTAATATATAAATTGTGCAAATTAATTTAAGGCTTAAAACAAATGCAACTTATTACAATTTCAATAACCTTTGAAAATTATGGCCAAACACAAAAAGAGAACCCATCTTTGTAGAATAAAGATCCCTGAAGAATAACATTGAACTGAGTCATAGTTTAAACTTGTTGCTGCCTTGTGCCTTGGAGATGGTGGTATTAAATACAAATTACCTTTTGCACTTCAATTTCTATAGTTAATTCGATCAGCTTAGGCATGGTGAGGAGTCAACCATCACCATATTGCATCCAGAATTTATACAACATTAATACATCCTTTCTCATCGTAACTTTATTTTTCTATCCTTTCATTATATACACCGCAATTAGAATACTTCACAGGGCTAACTTAATTCGCCACATTTTCAAGAGTTTCAAGAATGAAGAAAAACAGAATGTCAAATTATTAAGTTATTTTGTTGTAAATGTCAAGCGGTTTCTATGGTTACCTTTTTTTTTAAATAATTTATGGCCTGGAATCAAGTCCAAGTATGGATATTTTTTATTAAAACTTTCGTTTTGATCTTCTCTTCTTCCAGATTACTTCTAAAACTTATGTCTCTATATCTTTAAATTGTTTAGAAGTTGTAATGTAATGTTTCGTGAGTTATAGGCTAGCCCAGTAAAGTAATATGGCTAGCCCAAAAAGCAAAAAGTTTATTTTCCTGATTTGTGGGGCAAAATTCAAATGTCATTTATATTGTCATTTGTCAAAGTCACTGTCAAATTCAAATAATAATATTTATTTTACTCTATAAGCTGTCAAATTTCGCGGGAGCTGCGAAAGTAAAAAAAAGTAAAAGGAATTAAATATATAAATTAAATAATTAAATAAATTCTAATAGGATTTTTCTAGTTTAATTTTTAGTTTTTACCAGAATGAGCAAAGTAGCATCAGTGATCCATTGGTTTCGTCTTGATTTGCGTTTGCACGACAATCTTGCACTGCGCAATGCAATAAACGAAGTTAGTAGAGACAAATCCTGCTTTTTAATTACTTACCTAGAAAAATGTAGGCACTTCCTACATGCTGAACACTTACTTTTTTACTTTATTTACTTAACTCATTTAAATTGTCTACAGGCAGAAAATCGCAAACACATTTTGAGGCCAATTTATGTTATGGATCCAGATATCAAAAATAAAGTGGGCAGAAACAGATTAAGGTTTCTCATACAGAGCTTACAGGATCTTGACGCTAACTTACGTAAAATTAACACACGATTATTCCTAATCAAAGGTAATCCCGCCGAATGTCTGCCACAACTGTTTGAAAAGTGGCAGGTAAAGTTTATAACCTTGCAAGTCGATATTGATCCAGAGTTGGTTAGCTATGATGAAGTTATTGAGAAGATATGTGAAGAAAAGGATATTTTCATGGTCAAAAGGGTTCAGCATACTGTATATGATTGTAATACTGTCTTGAGGAACAATAATGGTAATGTTCCACTGACATATCAAAAGTTTCTTTCATTGGTAGCTAATACACAGGTGAAGGAAACTATTGAAATTACAAAAATGGTCTCAGACGATTGTAAAGCGCCAGATTATGACTCTAAAGAAAATGATTTGTCTATTCTGGATGATGTAGGGTTTATTGAAGCAGATTTACATGCTTGCAAGTATCCGGGTGGCGAAACCGAAGCTTTGAAGAGGCTTGATACTTATATGGCTAAAAAGCAGTGGGTCTGCAATTTTGAGAAACCGAACACTTCACCTAACAGTATAGAGCCTAGCACAACAGTATTAAGTCCATATTTAAGTCATGGCTGCCTATCTTCCAAATTATTCTATCATAAATTGAAGCAAGTTGAAAATGGTGTGAAGCATTCTTTGCCACCAGTTTCCCTTTTAGGGCAACTGATGTGGAGAGAGTTTTACTACACAGCTGGAACAGGCACTGAAAACTTTGATAAAATGGTTGGGAATTCCATTTGCACCCAAATACCTTGGAAAAAGAACGACGAGTACCTCAAAGCTTGGGCTGAAGGTCGAACTGGATATCCATTTGTGGATGCCATAATGAGACAATTGAAACAAGAAGGTTGGATACATCATTTAGCACGTCACATGGTTGCTTGTTTTCTGACCAGAGGCGATTTGTGGGTATCCTGGGAAGAAGGGGCTAAAGTGTTTGAAGACTACCTTCTTGACTATGACTGGTCATTGAATGCTGGCAATTGGATGTGGCTTTCTGCGTCTGCATTTTTCTATAAGTATTACAGAGTATACAGTCCCATTGCATTTGGTAAAAAAACTGATAAAGAAGGACTATATATACGGAAATATGTGCCTGAGTTGAAGAAGTACCCTACTGAATACATTTATGAGCCTTGGAAGGCTCCTAAGTCGGTTCAGACTGCTGCTGGTTGTGTTGTAGGTGTGGACTATCCAAAAAGGATTGTTGATCATGATAAAGTTCACAAAGAAAATATTCAGAAGATGAACACTGCTTATAAACTTAGTAAGGAGAAGAAGGCACTGAAACGTAAAAGATGATGAACTGTTATACTCATGAACATGGTTAACATAGTTTTATTGTAATTAATTAATAAGGTTAAGGAAAACAATAATTTAACAAATTATTAACGATGTATTTATCTGATTGCAATTTTATCAATATAATTGTTTTCGTAAATCTACCTACAACTTTTAAGTTTATTCTTGCTGAAAATAGTTATAGAATCTCAGATTTTATTTGTTGTAACTTATAAGTGAATAAAAAAGAATAATAAATTGTGATACCGCCTGAATGAATTATTTTCTTTTCCTATGGAGTTTCGTATGGTTATTATTTACATATTTGGTTTTCAACAGATATAACTTGTAATGCATGGGGAGAAACGGTCAACAGGAGAGAATGTAGGTACCTACCTACTTAATACCCATACCTATGTGCATAGATAATACATATATCCTATGTGGTTACAACTCTCGGAGCAATCTTGTTACTTGCTCCGAGTTACAACTCAAGCAAGATTGAAGATTCAAGATTGTGATAGATTTTCATAGATTATAGTGTTTGCGTGTAGGTAGGTACTATCACAGAACACATAATTATTATGTACTTTGTTGCTTTGTAGACTGGGATGTTTCCTTACCGTTTGCGGTATGTCAGACAAGCTCATAGATTATACACTCATGTCTGGACAAGCTTCTGTAAATTGACATTGACATTTGACAGTAAAAGTGGGATGTAAATTGAAGTATCAGCTGATGCAGACGACAATGGATATCTGAATTTTTCTATTTATTTACTGTTGTTTATTTAAAAATATGTTGTTCCTATATTTAATTAATAAATAATTAGTGGATACTCCAGTGCCCGCAAGTGCTGGTGCTTTAAGTCGTCAGAAGCCATTCCAATGTAGTAAAAAGGTAGGTGTAGGAAAAAAGTTTTCTTTCATTATGATACTATTTTATTGTTTTTGTAGACTGCTGCCGTTGCACAGGGGGTAAAACCCTTGAGTTTCGCACTTTTTCCCTTGGAGGGGCCAAGGGAAAAAGTGCGAAACTCAATAATTTTTGAGAAATGATTTTTTTAAGTTTTAAAATTTTGGGGTTAACTTCATCATAATAATGGCTAAAACGACGCGGCGGAGGGAGATTGGGGAAGAGAAGGGGGTAGAATTTAGGAGATTTTTATTTTTTACGGATATCTAGATAAGTACTTTAACTTTGCCCAAATCAGATCTATGGATGCTCTAAAATAGGGACCAATTCAGATTTGTGACGTCTCTGGCGCTGTGGGAAGTGCAGCCCCTTTGCCCTTGCGTAGCAAAGCTCACCTTCGCAGCCTGGGCAACTATTTGCAACTGTGCAAATAAGATGGTCAATTTATGAAAAAAAATACTATAGAACCATATTGGCAGATCACTGTAAAAGTCCACCTTCTCAGCTAATATGCATTGACCAGACAGACCCATAACCCTTCCAGGCAGACTGCAAAAACTACTACCACCTGACAAAAAAATGTACTGAAAAAATTGTACTTGATTGAAAGTTACTCTTTTACATTGTAAATGCCCTCTCACCTATTCATTGTTCTATTGAGGTTATCGTACTGCGTATCAAAATTTCAATGATTAATAATAAATTCAAATTACTTATGGGGTGACATAGTACACTTTCATATTAATTATGTTGAAACATTCATTAATAGTTCCTTTACGCTAATTTTACAATATAGTAGCTAAACATGTCTTCACTTTTTATGACCCACTGTTGACTGTAGGTCCCTTCTGAGAAATTAGTTTTTTTGAGAGAGTTTTGTTATAGCTTCATGCTTATCATGTGCGGGTTAGTGGCCTTTATGTAACACTAAAAAATGGTCAAGTGCGAGTGGGACTCGCTCACAAAGAGTTCCGTACCATTATCTATATAACGTAACGAGAGGATGCCAAAGCTAGAACTCTCAATGCTCTACAATTATATATATGCTATACAATTATACAGGTAGAGTAGTATTGAGAGTTCTGGACCATCAACCAAAAGGAGCAAAAAATCACATCTGTAAAATGTTGTTATAGCTGCAACAGAAATACATCAATCATCATCAGTGAAAATTTCAAGTGTTCTATCACGGTTCAAGAGATACAGCCTTGTAACAGTAACAGACGGCGAAGTTTCAGTAATAGCCCCGTGTTTACCCGGGCCTTTGGGTACGGAACCCTGAAAACTTACAATAGTTTTTCAGGTAGAAAAGCTGGGTTACATATACCCATTTGTAATTCTGAAAATATTTAGGGTTTCAGAGGAAGTAGCCCACGGAATTCTAATGTTATGTAGTGTTTCGCAATTTGCCGTCGGTCAGGTAGAAGACGTTTATGCATGATGGAATGTTATCAAAGCCTGAATAAAAATGTCTGGAGCCCTTCAACCCGCACTTGGTCAGCATGGTGGGGTTCTTTGCTTGTGGTGTGAAGGAGTAACAAACATACACACGCATAATATATAATAACTTAGCGTTTATCCGCCCACCACGTGAACGGCGCGTGACGCGTAGACTTATCGAATCGATTTCCTAATACTTGGAATGCTTTCAGCTGTTTTAATTATTGCACTAAAAACATGTATAAGTACTTAATGCAATATAGGCTGTGTTTTACAAATTTTTTTCTTACTTTTCCAATACCGATTTCTTTGAATAGATTTCAACTTATCTAAGTGAAGAATTTTATTAAGTGAAGAGTAATAAATAGAGTTTTAGTTAGGAGTATTTTACACTTCCCAATTTATTTGGGTGATGTTTTCAGGGTGGATTTAAATTTCAAGGAGCCTGATTTATTTACAGGTGGTTATAAAAAGTCAAAACACTGGAATGCCGGTTTGTATTGTAAAATAACGGGCAAGAAATTCTGTCTTTCACCCTTTTCAAAATGATTTCAAATTTCTCTTGTGGGTAAAATATTACGAACCAATACAGTTTATTAGTTAAAAAGTAGTCTAGCTCCAGAGATTTCTAGTACAAACGTCTCGTTGAACTATATTTTGATCTGTCGGTCCTCTGCACCAGGGTTCCCAACTTTTTTATCAACTCGAAGGACTCGCGGTCGTTTCAGCCCAAGTACGTGTACTGCTAGCGCTAACGATTGCGATAACGATGAATACGTTGTGCTTACGTAATCAGACCCCTGAACGGTTTTGCACTTGGATTCAGTGACCACTCTCGGTCCGAAACGTCCGTCGGTTCTGCAAGCTATACTCCGCTCCGCACAGAGATGGAGTCCCTGCACAAATTCATTTGGATCTGCAGCTGCAGAACCTTGCGTGTCCAGCTGTGCTGTGGACATTCTATAGTAACGTCATAATAATATGAATACACAGACTCAGAATAATATGAATAATATGATACACAAACACAGACGGGACTATCTATAAAGTAATATTACAATAAACTAACTCTCGGGGGAAACTGTGCTAGTACTCCGCAAAGCGTCCCGTAAATACTTTTGCCAAAAGCGTCAGAAGTTAGCGTCTGTTTCTTTAAAAATGAATGTACTTTCTCCACTGCGGGCAGAAAGGTCTTTGTTACGGAGGCCGTTCCTCCGCTCCGCCCGTGTCGCTTGTCATATATAGTATAACTGACCATTTTACGACAGTTTTCTTTTTATTATTTCGCCAATAGATTACGAGACCGTTGGTAACCCTATTCGACGCTATAGCATAGTAGGTACACTACTTTGCAAACTACATACAATTGTCCAATTGCGGGTGAACTCTCTAATCCATAGGATAATGGGTCGAGATGTGCTGTCTGCAAACTATTTCCGCTGCCGATTGCGCCACACTTGATTTCAATAGAAAGCCGTATATGCACTCTAGGTATTCTATTCCAGATAGTAATATATTTGATGTCCATTGTCCATACCTTATTTGGTTGATGTCCAGCAAACTATAACGAAACGTTTTTCTTCTACGTTTCTGATACGTACGTACCGCTAAGGTGTGGAACAACCTTTCAAGTTTCAGCTTCTGTGTTCCCAGTGTTGAATTTACTATTCAACCTAATACTGAATCAAAGACCAAAATTAAATAATTAATCAAGCAAATCCTATGAATGATAACTGTAATTTTTTTTCCAGATGGAACACTCATGACCACGCGCAACATTCCAAGCTAAAGCATTTCCCTACGAAAATGGCTGTGAAATAGGTAAGTTTTTTGCGATAGTGTAATCAGAGTTCAATAACAAAATAATGTGTTGACTGTCGGTCAGCCAATCACCTTTATTGTACCTAACCCGCGGGCTGCGACCCGTGCGCCTGCGCACGCAGCTCGCCACGTGTATAAGCATGCGCACGTAGAGATATTATGTCTCTCTACTTTTGTCGATCACTTTTCCCTGTCTATCTATATGTATTAGAAAGAGAAAAGAGAGCGACAAAAGTAGAGAGACATATCTCTAGCCTATTCTTTTTAGATACGGAACCCTAAAAATAAAAATGACAAGAAATAATTCTTTGTATAACTACACTCTTTCCATTCGTTTATTTTCTCTTTGACAAATGAAACAGAAGCAATAGCGAGGGACCAGAGAGATAAAAGTAGAGTGGTCTCTTTCTGGTTCCTCGCTATTGCTATATCTGCTTCATGTGTCAAAGAGCAAAATAAACGAATGGAAAGAGTATAGCTGTCAAATTATGACGATGATGATGATGTGGGAGACCAATAACCGGTCACGCTCGACTCTCATGTTATCAACCTCTCCAAATGTTTTCAAACTACAAAAGATGTCAACTACATCCGAAGTGTCAAGGGCAGTGCGATATCGCTTTCATTATCTCTATTCTCTCTGCACTAGTGAGTGGCCTGTGATTCCGTTCATAGTAGGCGGCGTATTAACTTGGACTTGCGTTAACTGAGGTGCGATATAAGGGCGATATAAGGGCGCCATGAAGGGAAGCGAGTAAGCTTAGGAGCGAGTACCTGCACCGCAATTTTGGGTCAACTTAATACGTATATGATAATTAGGTAATACTGATTCTCACACTAAAGGTCCTGTATGCGTTTCAGGATTCCGCAGGCAAGGGTAAAAAATGGGACCCCGTTACTGAGACTTCGCCGTCTGTCCGTCCGTCGGTCCGTCTGTCATCAGGCTGTATCTCTTGAACCGTTATGCCTTGACAGCTGAAATTTTCGCAGATGATGTATTTCTGTTGCCGCTATAACAACAAATAGGTACTTACTAAGAAACAGAATAAAGTATAATAAAGGGAGCCTCCCATACAACAAACGTGATTTTTTTTTCGTTTTAGCGTGAGGGGTAAAAATATCTTACGACCTACTCTCGGACCTACCGAACATACACAGAAAATTTCATAAAAATCGGTCAAGCCGTTTCAATGAAGTTTGGTAAATTGGCATGAGAATTTTATATTATATATATTAGAAATATTAGATTAGATTAGATAGATTAGAGATAGGGAAGGAATTCCTTAATTCAGCGTTGATGAAGTCAATCAAAAGTGATGACATCATAATATTGAGTTTATTTTTAGATCGCAAAGCTCAGACATGCAATTCATCAAGCGGGTTGCTCCAATTATAAAATTATCTACTTCTGTAAACTTGTCAAGTCATTGTCTATAAGTCACTATTAGCACAGTGTTAAAAGATTCTACTACTTTAAACTGTGCTATTAGTTTGTCTTGCGTCTTAATTTTTCTAGAAATAATATGTTAACTGAAATAATGCCCCGGTTTTGAAATTTTTAACTCGAAGCACAGAGCAAGGAATGACTCTATATTGGCTAATAGAGTTAGCATGATGACGATCTTCTTAGGAAACCAGTGTCGCTAAACTCACATATTTACAAGTCACGCACACCATAATCCTCCACATTAGATTGGTCAAAAAAATGACGTGATTTTCAAAATATATTTCCATTAAAGTCAACCTTATTAACACAGCTATACAATTTATATTGCAAAAATTTACTTCAAATATGTTTAGTTCCGCTATTGCCCGCATCGGCAGTACTAGATTCGTTTTATAAAGATTTTTTTGAGAAACTCTGTTTATATGACGTTAAGATTAAAATTTGAATGGCAAAGAACAAACTTCAATATTTGATAACTGTCAAAGTGTAGTGATGCATCTTAACCGTGAATCGTAAAATTATCGATAAAGTTGAAATAAAAAGCAATGTTAAATTAATATGTACAGAAAAAAAAAACCAATTTAATTAATTTCCGTCTAGTCATAATAAATCACATAAAATAACACATTATGGTAAAAAAATAAATAATATTTAATGAATAAATAATATTTAATAATATAATATTTAATGAATTCCGTCCTGTTAGCGTTCCGCCTTCTGACTGTACATTAGATGTTTCATTTTTGGAGACTTCAACCTAAGTACAGGAAGTAATAGCTATTGTAATAATGATTATCGATTTATTAAGCAAATATAAAGGAGTAATCGTATTTAGAAAGAATCTACGTGACCATATCAAAGTGATTAACATAGCCCAATAGCTAGCTAAAATAGCAGTGGCCAAGCTATAATTATCATAGAACTGAGGACCGTATACCCCACACGTACTTATGTTTACTTTGAAGTAAAAACCGCGCAGGGCACAACAAGAACCACATCGTACGACAGGCTACAGAACTTGCGATCTGAAGATAGTTGCTAGTGGCAAGAGATATCCCGTACGTGGAGGTGTAAGTTTAGAAAAGCCTTCACCTAGCTCCAGCAGTGGACGTCTAAAGGCTTATCATGTCATGTCATACTTTCTATATATTTTTGCGAGTAAATTACTTAGTTATGACTGAATTTGTGACGTGTATAGACGTACCAGTGGACGATGAATTAAAAAAATTTTTCACGTGGTTCTGCTCCAGTTTTAATGTATTTATTACCACTTTTCTTAACAATAAAATCCTCTTGCAAAAAATGATCGGAGCAGATTGTACCTACTTGCGTTTGAAGGGAACCAATTAAACCTTCCAGTAGCTTTGATCCATTTTTCTTTTACAAATGGCTCCCTAGGGAAACTGAAATAGTAATATTTTTAATTCCTAATTTTCTTCTTACAGCCTATTATCGTAATGAAAACCCATTTTTTTCCTAATATGGATAAGCGTGCGAACAGTAGTGGTGAATTTCTTAACTCTTGAGATTGCACTGAACAGATACGGCAATACGCGGAACGTTTTAATAAATGTCGATAATATTTTATCGATAGTTACATGATACAGTACTGGCTGAGTAGCGAAAGTTGAATGACAACGTTCTAGAAGAAAATTATTAGTAAATGTGAAATCAACCGTAAAATTCTTATTTTAAGGATCATTTTAAAATGTCTTGAAGCCTATAGAAATTTAACACAATTTTTCACGTATTTATACTTAAAACTAGTAAAATTCAAGTTACCGATGGTAAGTTATCCCTCCAAGTAAACGATTATAGGTCTTGCTACGATTTTTACACACTAATACAGCGCATTGAGCCATTTGAATATTTTTTTTTATAGCACTTTATTGTATGCATTTTTGACAGCGACTGAGTGTGCATTTCGAGCAAGTAAGGTAAATTACCCTACTAGTGGCGACACGGGTAACACCCACATGCTACTTCTAGTGTCTTTTGTTTTCTGTGACTCGAAGTCTTGAAACTTTACTTGAACGATAGTCACGGTAATATCGAAGTGGTAAGACAAATTGATTGAAGTTTTTGTTTTTTTTTTATGTACTGAGTATTTAACAATAACACCAGTGAGAGCCTTTATATAGTTTCAGTGATTCAGATTTCAGCCTTCTGTCTCTCATCAAGGGGTCTAAAATTCGCCTCCCAGGCACACACTCTTGACTTTTCTAAGCTATTTGCGTTTTAGGAAACTAAATGTCACTCGCGGGTAATGTGCGTTATAGGAAATTAAATACTACATGCTTACGAGGACATACTGAGTTTATTTTTGTCCTTCTCACTCTTATAAAAACGTTTTATCTAATTAGTAAAAAACTAAGAATGTTATTAAAAATCCGTTTGTGAGCGTTTTTGGATATTAGGTATTATTACGAAACATTAAAAAAAAGCGGAACCCTTAAGATTATTTTGTTATCCGTTGGTATATCTATGTTTATTTCATCATGAAATTTTTTGGAACAGGTTGTATGTAATAATAGCCCGACGTCATTGCAATCACAAAAAGTTGAAAATAATTTTTATTTTATTTATAAAGGCGTTAAAACCGGCACTGTCAAAATGACATAACAGAATTAAGTGGGCTTTCATTATAGCTATATCTACTAGCAAACCCGGCGAACTCCGTTTTGCCACCAGATGGCTTTCCCGCTAAAAAGATTTTCCCGCTTTTCTGTATGAAATTTTTCCTGAATTTTCTTTGCTATAAGCCTCACGGAGCCCGAGACCTTTCCAACGAATGCAAAACCGTGGAAATCGGTTCGTGCGTTCTGGAGTTATAGCGTCAGGAAGGAAAATCCGACTTATTTTTATATAGTAGATGAAAAGGCGTAACTTGTGGGCAAAATGGCAAAAAAATACCGTGCGATGGTAGATAGATGGTACCCATATTCCTTAAGAGGTAAGACGATGAATTACTGCATTTTCAAAAGAGCATTATTGTTAAGAAGAATTACTAGAATCTTCAAAAGAGCATCATTGGGTTGCATTTCAACATATTTTGCAAAAATTTAATACTGAAGAAATCAGCCATCATTCTATGGCAAACCAATTGATAAAACCGCACAGTCATTCAGCCATGCCCATGCTACAATGAACGGCGCTTGTAATGATTTATGACGTCAGCCTCTCGTAAGCATTCGCACATCAAGTCATTACTCCGTCATGTCGTACACAGATAAGAGATCAATAATTATTCCTCGTTCTAAATTTTTGCTATTAATGTTAAGGTCAAAGTCAAAGTCGAAATATCTTTATTTCACATAAATAAATATAAATATATACGGGACATTTTTACACATCGCAATCTAGCCCCAAAGTAAGCGATAGCTTGTGTTATGGGTACTAGATAACTGATAAATATACATACTAATATACATAAATATAATATATTGAAAAACACACAGACACTGGTAAACATTCATGCTCATCACACAAACATTTACCAGTAGTGGGAATCGATTATCGAACCCACGACCTCCGCCGCAGACGGCAGGTTCGCTACCACTACGCCATTCGGTCGCCAAACTTACAGGCTCTTGTAAAACGTCAATATGATATTTGTCGCGTATGTGTGGTGATAGCTACAAGTCAACTTAAAGCTAAGTTTTCGAGGTTCCAACGCGCCTATGATATGATACACAAATCACAATCAAATAATTTTGATACACGATACAAAAAGCATTGCTTCATTTACATTACAGGCTTACGATATGAGATGCTTTTATTAATTTTTATCAATGTTCCGTTAAAATTAGAAAAATCATTAATTTTATCGTGACGATGCCAAAATCTCGGGCCAAAAGGTCGAATGGGTTGCGAAACTTTAAGATAGCTCCGGTATATGTTTTGATAACTTTTTTAATCGTTTTGATAATAATTAATGCTGTGAATTTTAAGTGCGGTTATCTCAAGGAAAACTAGTGAAAATAGGTATGTTTAGTATGGTGTGACTTGTAAGCTTTTTTAATGTAAGTAGTACTTATTATACGTTATCGTACATAAATGCTCAGCGTTGGCTTGGCAGAATGTCGTGCAATCCCTGGCCTCTAGCCATGTTACATATCGATTCTCTTTCTACTAACGTTAAGGTGTTTCAGTCCTTCTAGTCTGCGAAATTCAAGTTTTGTTCATTTTTTCGCAAATATTAGAATAATATAACATTGTAGGTTTATGGCAATGGGTTTTGCGAGCATAATATTTATACATGTACACGTTTTTTTAAAACTTTGCTCGAGAAATTACCTTTCACCTCAAATTGGTTCCCAAAAGATTAGTTTTTGCAGTTTCCCAGATTTCGTGAACCAAAATGAAATAAATGCGTATTTTTTAGCAAAGTTTTCATTAAAATCATGTAGAATGTAGATGCATAAATGTTATGCTCGCAAAACTTATTGCCTTTAGCCAAAAATGTATAATTGGCCCAATATTAGCAAAAAACTAAATAAAATTTGAATTTTCGCGCCTATCCCTTCAAAAACTATAGGTATGAAAGTCATTTTTTTTAGTTTTTTAGTTTTCGAAGCGTTAGAGTTTGTAGAAAGAGAATATATAAGTAACATGCCTAGTATACTGGTTGGAGATCCCTTGGAGCAGCACCTACCGATATCTAGCTGGAATATCCAAATTACGGGTTTATTATAAAGGGACTGTGACACTAATATTTCCCCATTTTAAATTGCATTTAACCCCAATTAAAAAAGTATTTATATCTTCATTAAAACGATAAATTGCGATAAAAGTTTAAAACCTAAACTGAAAGAAGAACTTAGGTAACTTTGTAGTACCTACTAGTATCACTTGTAAATTGTAAGTAGTGTAGACGTATTATCTAATCTAGTTCATTGCCGAAACTAAACCGCACTTGAGGTTAACGTATGAATTGCTCAGGCTCTATTATCTTACATGTGAACACGTATTATCTTCTGCAGCTATACATAGTGCGGTCTGCGCGACTTGTAGGTACTAGTGTAGCTAAAGAAGAGAGAGACAAAAATTCATACGATTAGAAAAACGCTGCACTTTCGTTTGATTTTAACATAATATATTATTCCGGCCTTTAAATTATCTTCGACGATTTTTCTAAAAGAGATTTCAATTTATGACGTATTTCAAAAGTTTTTTTTAGTATTAAAACTATTTAAAAAAATTGTCCTTATACCCTTTTTAACCGACTTCAAAAAAGAAGGAGGTTCTAAATTGGACTGTTTTTTATGTTTCTTAAAACTCAAATGATTTATTTATTTCTAATAGACCTTACTTGTTGGCTCTTATGAATAGACAGCAACATAATATGATTATGGGTAGTATTATTTATTAATGATTTTACGGCTTAAATATGAAGTTTACGAGGGTTCAAGTTACTTCCGAACTTTCGACTGGGTGAACCGATTTAGATGGTTCTTTTATTATTTGAAAGCCGGTGCTACCTGTGAGGTTCCATTTAAATTTGGTCCAATTCTGACTATGGCATCCATGATAAAACTATATTAGTCTTCAATTTTCATTAAATATGTGCGCGACCAGTAGAAGAATATCACACCAACCGATTTAGATGATTCTTTTTTGGGAACGATGTCCTTCAACAGTAGTTTGATTAGAGTTGAAGTCCGTTTTTTGCTAATTAATTAAAGTATACTATTCAAAGAGATAACTGAATACTAAAATTAGAATTTTTAATGGGCATAAAAGTAAGTGAAACAAAGGTCTGCAAATATTTTCTGTACCATAATTTGATATATTAGATATTTAAAAAATGCTGTATCATAATTCATTACACGTATTGCAGCCAATTGCATCGTGAGCACTAAAATAACGGAGCCAAATAATTGATTGCTCTAGCCTAGAAAATTGAGATTGCAGATTGCACGTCATGCTTTCGAGCTATGTCTATCTCTCTCATTCTAGAAGTTAATAAATGGTTACATATCGCGCGGTCCGTGCTACTCGTACCTGCCTTCTTGATTCTTAAACGGTTGCTTTAATTGAAACTGTTTGTATGCGTTGTTATCATAATCTGACGTGCGGTTGCATTGAACGCACGTCTCTCTGAAGTTAAATATAAATATTATACTAGTTCAACTGTATTTTTATTTTATTTTTCTGTAATTTTAATATTAGGTACTATTACTAGTTTGTTGTTTTCGTAAATCGTGAAGTGTTTTTGTGGACAGTATTCCTGCCTTGCCTTTTTGGTTGCGATTTTCTTCGTTCTTTTTGCAAACGTAAGTTTTATTTTTGTTTATATTATATGTGTAGTGTATATTTTTTTATGATTAATTTTCGATTCTTGTTACTTAAAAAAATTACCGGTGACTTTCATGAAATTTCTTTTGGATGTAAGTCTTATTTTTTTTGTGTCAATTATTTTTTTCTCGAAAAGCAGATGAGAACTAAAAATATTCTGAACTATTTTAAACATATTTTTTTAAATATAAATAAGTGTCTTTATTTCGTACCATGCAGCTTGAGGTGTTTCCACACAGTCTAGCATTATCTATTACTAGCTGATCCGGCAAACATTGTTTTGCCATTAGGGATATAAAAAAAGTTTACAACCTACTGTCAGACCTACCGAACATACACAGATAATTTCATAATAATCCGTCGAGCCGTTTCGGAGGAGTTTGCTAACAAAAATTGGCACGAGTATTTTATTTATTAGAACGAGAAATTATGGTAACAGAAGGGCTGCTGGCTGGCTATTTTTTTCGCAACAAATCAGGCTAGCTTGTTATTCTTGGGAACCTCGTGTTATAAATATTCATAAAAAAAATTATAAATTATAGTATAGATTTTAAGAATAAGTAATAACAACAAGTCGGCATGAGATTCAGAAAGTTAAAGTCATGATTTTTTATTCTAACTTCAAACATGTTTCCGTTTCATAAATATTTAAAAGGCTCGAATGTATGCTTCATTTTTTTTTACCTTGACTAATAACTTCATGCCATTGTCGTTTGGATACGGTTAATTATTAACAGGTTTATAAGTAGCTAATAACATTGCTTCGAATGTGAATTGATTAGTTTTGCTTCCTTCCTACATACGAGTAACCTACGAGTATAGCAGTATGAATTTTAGTACCTACATAATAATCTATTTGATTTGCATTTAGTACCTACATAATCTATTTGATTTTTATCCGTTATGTTTTACTTACTCATACATAACTTGAACAGTTTGATCAGTATGTGCCAAGCTCTATCAATTCTTGATCAATTTCGTTGATTATTTTTTTTTTGGTTTTGTTTGTATTATGGTTTTGTATTTTTTTAAACTATAAGTACGCTTGACTGTGATCACACCTGATGATAGTGTAAGGTGGAACGCGCTTGCCGAGGAGGTGCCTAATCACTCTTGATTTGAAGGCGCCCAGGTTGTAAGTGGCGGGAATGACAGTGCCTGGGACTTGGGAGGGTATTCCAGGCCTTTTCAGTGCGTATCAGGAACGAGGAATGAAACCGCTTCCTACCCGTCTTTCGTATGTCGACTAGGTATGGGTGGAAGCCTTTCGATGCTTGGCCGTTATATGGCAAAAAGGTGACGGGGGTATACAATATACATAATATACTTATAATATAGTACTAGCAGTGCCCGCGGATTCCGTTACGCGTTAGAAATATTTTTGGCCAGGCCCGTGTGCCCCGTGTAATACCTACTTCAGGTTAAAAGTCCGGGATAAATAATAAAAATATATAATTTCGTACGTCAACATCCATTGCGTAGGGAGTCGATCTGCCTATATCGCCACGCAACTTCCGGGGCGGCGCGCACCTCACGTTTTTATTTGTTAATATCTTTGAAGATATTTGTTTAAACTGTATAGAGTAAATATTGTAAATTTTCCAGTAGACCATGACATATTATGTGGCTCCTAAGATTAATCTTCTCTCTTCTCTAATATATAAAAGTTCGTACCAATTTTTGTTGCCAAACTCCGAAACGGCTCGACCAATTGTTATGAAATTTTCTGTGTATGTTCGGTAGGTCTCAGAGTAGGTCGTAAGCAAATTTTTTTATATCCTTAATGGCAAGACAACGTTTGCCTGGTCAGCTGGTATACCATAATAATAATTATCATGGTATTTAAGTATATATAGAGGTACAAAACATTAGAAAGTTTTTATGTCATCCGCTACTGGAAGTGACACCGTGCAAAGAATATCATTTACACAGTTTATCTAGGTCTCCTTTTTTGCAATGCGACAGCCGACACCTGTTCTTATCGGGAATCGATGTCGGAGAAATTGTCTGTTTGTAACTTTGTATCACGGTCGAATTACAACTGGAAAACAATCAACGTGTAACAGGGATCTACCTATCTCGTGTCACCGTTTTTTTAATGTTTCTTGAATTAGGTAGGTGCTTGATGCTTTGGATCGCCGTGCTAGAAGACTCATCGGCAACCCTATACTGGTTCACAAAAACTCCAAAGCCTTGAACATCGTCGTAAGGTTGCCTGTCTGTCGGTATTCTATAGAATATAAAAAAAATAATTTGGTTCCCCCATCACCTTTCTACCATAGAACGGCAAGGCATCGAAAATCCCACCCATACATAGTCCACGTGCTAAAAACGCGTATAACGAAGCGGTTTGATTCCTCGTTCTTGATACGCACTGCAAAGGCCTGGAATACCCTCCCCGGCAGTGTCTTTCCTGCTACTTACAATCCGGGCGCCTTCAAATCAAGAGTGAATAGGCATCTTCTAGGCAAGCGCGTTCCACCTTAGACTGTATCATCACATTCCATCAGGTGTGATCACAGTCAAGCGCTAGCCTATATAGTATAAAAAAGGTACAGTTTTTGCAAGTAAAGATCAACTTGCATACACAATATTATTTAGTGCGAAGTGCTAATCTGTGGTACTACCAAGTATCACCGTAAGTATAGAACTTTGTATACATGGGTGTGTGTAGGTTAGTTCTCCTACACGCCACAAGGTCAACTATTGCTATGATTATAATGAAGATAAGATTAACCTTGAACCGAAGTAAACGCGGCCAAAAGCTCTTAGAATATAACAACTGTTGTAATTAATATGAGATTAGATGATTTTTTCATATTCTGGATTCGGCAGATGAGATTAGATGATTTTTTCATATGCTGGATTCGCCAGACAATATCAATGAAATTTTAGTCTAATTCTGGATTAGGCAGACAAGATAACATAATTTTTGGTCCCGTAAAGAATAAAGATGTACTTAGATAATATGATGTAAGGTAAAATTTATCATAATTTACTTCTAATATTTTCAATTACAAGGAAAATATTTTTCAACTAGATGCACATTACTTGCGTAGAACAAATGAAATACTGTTGTGTTGGGAATAACGCATTGATATGAAACTGGATATGCTTCGAGTAGGTAAAGTAGTTATGCATTCCACGGAAAGATGACGGAACAATAATTACAGTGTGGTTTTTGTCTATAGATCGCATTCCGCGATAGACGTTTGTGAATATCGCATAACTTCCTTCCGATACTGCAGAGCTCTACTAACTTAATCATGATGATAGAGTCCTATAAAAGGCGCTTTAACATTTTGATAGCAACACTGATATCTTCTATGAATCGCAGACTGTCAACGTATTAATGGAGACAATTGATTTTCGCCATTTTGGCGCTGATTGTTGCGTAACCTGGCGTGAGCGTCCATGGAACTAAAATAAAATCACATTCAAAACAACGGTCTCTGCCACTGATAAGAAAACTCAGGAATTCAGGATATAGGCATCCGAACGATTTACGTAAACCTTTTTCGTACAAGCAAACAGTAGCGCACATTATTCAATCGCAGTTTGTTATAAAATGGAAAATTCTTTCCAAAAAACCAACTTCAAATGCCACTACATAGAGTGAAATAATTTTTAATGTACACCAATTCGAAGCCGGGCAATGTTTTGTTCAATCATTAATAGTCCTTCGTATTATTAAACTTAATGTGCAAAGAAACGACAAAATTATCGTCAATACGGAGGACTATTAGTGAATGAACGAAACATTGCCCGACTTCGAATTGGTGTACATTAAAAATTATTTCACTCTATGTAGTGGCATTTGAAGTTGGTTTTTTGGAAAGAATTTTCCATTTTATTTTTTACTTTTTAGTGGAAAACAAGTAATGCGCAAGGTATTGGAAAAAATGCCCAAATCGCTGGAAGTATGCTTCTAAAATCTGAAGAGTTCCCTCAATTTCTCCAAGATCCCATCATTAGATTCTGACTTGATGAATACAGTCATTACTTAATGACTGCTAGGAAATGCAATAGTAACTATAAAATATACCTAAATCGCTTCAAGTATACTAGCAAAATTTGAAGAGTTCCCTCGATTTTACCAAGATCCCATCATCAGATCCCGACCTGATGACCATAATACAACCTGGAAAAAATTACTCTTTTAAACAATACCCAAATCACTTCAAGTGTGCTTATAAAATTTGAAGAGTTTCCTCGATTTCTTCAAGATCCCATCATCAGATCCTGACTTGGTGACAATGGGACCATCTGTGAACTATACCCTTTCAAACAAAAAAAGAATTTTCTAATTTGGTCCACGCATCTTCGAGTAATCGGGGAACATACATAAAAAAAAATAAAAAAAAAAAAAGATTCCGACGAATTGAGAACCTCCTCCTTTTTTTTGAAGTCGGTTAAAAATTTACAAAACTCCTCCGAAAGCGCTATTAAATGTTTGTTTATTTGGTAGATCTGATCTGAGAATATAGGACGTAAACCATTTTTCATACCCCTAAGTGAGAAATAATTTATATGTTGGTAAAACAATGCCTATAATTTAACTAATTTAATTTAACTTTATACTAGCTAACCCAGTAGGGAGTTGAATAGTTAAATTAAATTAGACTATTGTTACTTCAACTTGAAGTTATAGGTTAGTGATTCCTTAATTGAAAGATAACTCAACACCAAAAGTAAGCATGGATTAGCCTATAACAATCGTAAGCTCGTTACAGTACGTGCAACTTGAAACCTTGGCAATGGCACTCACTTTGTTTGCTGACCTAGTACTCGTATTATGACGGCCGATCGGCGCAGTCGTGGTCTTGCCTTTTGCGTCGGAGATTGTGAGTTTGATTCCCACTACAGGAAAATATTTGTGTGATGAGCAGGAGTGTTTTTAGGGTTCCGTACCCAAAGGGTAAATACGGGCCCCTATTACTAAGACTTCACCGTCCGTCCGTCCGTCTGTCACCAGGCTGTATCTCTTGATGGTTAGATGATGTATTTCTGTTGCCGCTATAACAACAAATACTAAAAAATAGAATAAAATAATATATATGGGGGCTCCCATACAACAAACTTGATTATTTGCTCGTTTTTGATTTTGTTGGGCAGCGACTCGCACCTGAATTTGGTGGACAGAGAGAGGTGTTATGGTTGTTTTTTTAAAATGTATATCACGACATTACACTCTAGCCCTAAAGTAAGCGATAGCTTGTGTTATGGGTAAGGTCAGTTAGGGTAAGAGGAACACAGGGGAAAGAGGAACGTAGTAAAGCTATAGTTAATAAGTTATATGTTAGTGTTCCTCTTTCCCCTGTGTTCCTCTTACCCTAACTGACCATACTAGATAACTGATAAATATTATACATACATATTAATAAACATAAATTGAAAGACACTCAGACACTGGAAAACATTCTAGCTTATCACACAAACATTTACTAGTAGTGGGAATCGAAACCACGACCTCCGACGCAGACGGCAGGTTCGCTACCGCTACGCCATTCAGTCGTCAAGTTTTATCTTTAGAATTAGTCTGGATGGTACGGCGGAACCCGAGCCCGATTCACACTTGACCAATTAATTATTTTTCACACGTTTACCTGATGTTAAATGATACGCCTGCTGTTATCAATGAAACTGCGTCCCTGTGACCTAGTATTGTTTTAACTAAATAGTTGAGCGGTCAACATTCAAATGCCAATATAAACACAATGTTATTGCAACAGCGTTTATTCCTGGGTCTGCATCCAGGCAGGAAGCCAGAATGATTCGGGGCACCTACAGAAAATTATTAGGCACTTCTGACTCTTGAGGGACATACGGTGTAATGTACAGTCACGGAATGATAAGGTTCGGTTATTTTCAAATTGATTCGTTTAACGTATCGCGAGCACATATTATATTTTGAAACTATGTTACATATTATTATGTTGTTATGTTGGCATAATGGCCTTTTGCAGTACTAGTGCAAGCGAAAACCGACACTAAGGTGACGAACCTTTTCATTCCGTGACTGTACATATCACACTTTTTAAGGCTTGACGAAATTTTGGACAAGTCCATGCCCGCTAAGAAAGTAGCGAGTTATCTCTAAATGCACGGTAAAGATGTACAGAGTGGAGTAAAAATTAAAAAAAAAATAGATTATGGAAAATACAATTTCGCGAAGTTTTATCATCATCTTTGCAGATCTTGATATCTTCCCTAGAACATATCGACATCAAATCCATTCGAACTAAAACCAAATTATATCTACCTAAATAGTTTTTATTTATATACAAAATGGTTAGATGATAGTGGTATATTTAGAACTGATAACATCTTTTGTTTTTGAAAGTAAGTTGTTATTGTAAATGGGTTATTAGATATTTCATAACCCGTAATATCGTAATCTATTTAGATTCACAATCACAACAAAGTATTTACTCAGTCTCTTGTCTATTTACGATTTTGTGTGCCACTTTACCACTGCCATAACCATAAGACAGTGATTTTACGATTAATATTTCACTAATGCTTCGCAAAACTAAATAGTGATCCTAAACATTGTATGGTATGAATCACGGAGGGTAATGTAAAGGTGACGGCACACTCTACTATTGCAATTTTCAGTGTAACGTAACTGTAACGTAACATTTCCCGTAACAAACAATTATTATTGTACAATCGACGTGAACGCTTGAATACAATTTTACCTTTATATAGGACTTATAGTCGCTGTTTTCAATTGTCCAGTGATTCAATATTTCAGGCAGTACTTCTCTGTCAGGCAGTCGTTGTTCTGGAGAATTGGTATAGGTTAAATTAAAAAGTATTTGAATTCCTTTGTAATATGTGTTAAGTTGAATAAATGATTATTTATTTATTTTTAACTAGCCCACCACAGCTTCGCCTGGGTGATCCGTGTGATTTTTAAATGTTCTTCTTTATCGTCTTGTCTACATTATGTAAACCAAAGTTTTGGACTGGCGGTATTGACAGGTGAGTCAGTACGTTATAGCATGAATGACAGGACATTTCTTTTTATTAAGAATATTTTATTCATTTTTATTTAGACTGTGGAGAAATTGTATTTAATAAATATCAGAATAATTATTGTGAGTATATCCTAGAAGGCTGACAAAACGTTGTCGTGTTGATACTGGATGGTGGTTGTATTTTGTTACATTGAACGTCCCGAATGTAACAGAACAATTCTTTAGCGGTTATAAGACGTACATATAGGTTCGTACCTTTATGGATCCTTAGGAGATTGCATTTTGTATCTAGCTTCCTGCCAACAATGTGCTCAAGTTTTGTGAATTCTTTTGGCTAAATAATTTGCAGACCATTTCTCGACTCGCTAGGCTAGAATCCAGTTCGATATTATTGTATACGTTCAACGTTGAAGCAGATTTTAATCATCTATGCTCCAAGAACAAATAGCGACCTCCTGCTTTTTGGTGTTAAAATCAAACGAAATTCCCCTTTACTCATTGACTCGCCTATCTCAAGCCAATGTTGCACAAAGGTTCCCTTTATGATAGCGACGAAGTAAGAACGAATTATGCGAAATTTTAAGCTATTAGTCAATTTACGTTAATGTTAATAAATGTGACGTACAAATATAATGTATTTTTATGTCTTATCAATTGAGACGGTCAACAATCAATAACAGTGTGAATGGATGCGTATTATGCAACATTATTTACTTAACAGAGATTGAAAAAGATTAATAATAATTTATTTAATCTTATTCTTATTGACGATCATGCTACGTTTATGTTATTAATGAGAACGCTTACGTTCGTCTCAACCCCTTTTTGGATTCCGTACCCAAGAGAAAAACGTTACCCTATTACTAAGACTCCGCTGTCCGTCCGTCCGTCTGTCACCGGGCTGAATCTCTTGAACCGTGATAGCTAGGACACTTCAAAATTTCACAGATGATGTATTTCTGTTGCCTCGTTGATGATGTATGTACTTAAGTTACCTCATACATAATATATTTTATTATTTGTTGAAGCCATGTTCAAGTTTTCTGATATACTTAAAAAAAAATTCCACGTCCTTGATGCTGTTTCGGTATTATTTCAACTATGATATTGTTCAGGTATGGTAGAGCGTAAAACGAGTTATGACTACCTAACCATTGGACGTCATTATAATAATACTTAAGTAATTGCACTGTAATGAGTGTCAAAATTATAGTGTTTACTAGTACCTAATTTTCAACGGTTAGTAATTTAGAAGAGTAGCGAAGTGTCGTCAGTTAATAGGCGTAATGGCCTCCAAATCGTGTACAATTTATTTAGTCAACCATACTCTTGTAGACTTCAATTTGATATATTTTTATTTAATTTTGACTTTCATTTTTCTTTAAACAATAATACTGTTTTTTTAAGAAGAGCTTTGTATCTGCATCATTTCTAAAAATTATGAAAATTGGACCAAATTTACGCGGGTAGGAAAACGTTGTCACTTTTCGTGTGAAAACTTACAGCTAGACGATCCTCTGAACTACAAACGAATTCCGAGATGTTCCTAAAATTAATTTTATTGAAACTCTACTAAGATACATCTTGATTAAATCATGTTCAAATTATAACCAAAAAACCCGCATCTAATTTGGTTTATAATTATGTTTGGGCGTTACGGTGTTGCAGATAAACTGTCAATTATTATTAAGCGAGGTGTTATGCAATATTTATGACATGAAATGTGTTTGTGCATCTGTTGAGACGTGTCTAGTGGATATAAAATGCAAATAATTTCACAATACACAACACTTTCCAAACTGGTTTCTCTTTAACAGTTTTGATGACTTTTACCATCCATTTAACACTATACATAAGTATCTTTTTTTGCATTATAGCCATAGATTTTTTCAATAAAATTAAGTACTTACTGCAAACCTGATATAAATCATTTGAATCCATGATTGAAAGCTCCTATACCTGTAGAAAACAGTCGCCGCCCGTAAGGCAATAAAATAAGAGAAGCGGACATTATTGCGATGTGTTAATCCAACCTATATTAAGTTGTCTACAATCCCAGCCAAATCGGTTCAGTAGTTGTGAATGATTGAGTAACAAGCATAACAGGCATCCAAATATAAACACACAAAAACTTTCACAAAAATTAATATTAATAATAGGATTTATTTTATTTTATTTGTAAATAAATTTTGTATAACAAGAAACGCATAAAAATACGATTATGCTCGTAATTTAATATTTTATGCAATGTGCTGCGGTTTGTGCTATGGCTCTTTGTGTGTTGGGAAAATCGTTCGTTTTATCGGCTTTTCAAAATATTGACACAATCGAGCGATTTCGAGGAAGTTATGTCTATTACACAGTGCAGTGTGTCCATGCACATTAAACGTTGCAATAGACAATGTACGAACGTTTATTAATATCGATTTTTTTAATTTTTATGCAAAATATTTGCTATTTTAGGACCTTTATTAAAATCGTAATGAATGTAGAAACTTTTTTCTGAAAAATTTTATTTGTGACATTGCTCAAAAGAATCAAAATAATATAAGTGTGAAGTAGTTTTCCTACTCCAGTTCAAAATATTGATTTCTATTAATCTCGCAGTACCTATATTGCTTCATGCTTGATAAAAATCGTCTGTAGAAATACAATAAAAGGAACGTTATCAGTTGCCATCCCTAGGGACATACGAGTATCACAATTGCGTTGTTGATCGTCGATTACTCAGAAATTAAGAATCACTCAGAAGATGGAAAGTCGTCCCGTCGGACCGGGTACTTGCTGGTCCGTAAGACCATAATTACTGCGCACAGGATGTGCGAAATAATGTTGATGATGAGAAACTGTGATGGCATGGGAATAACGGTGAACGTGACAACTTTAATTGACGACCGAATGGCGTAGTGGTAGCGAACCTGCCGTCTGCGCCGGAGGTCGTGGCTTCGATTCCCACTACTGGTAAATGTTTGTGTGATGAGCATGAATATTTTCCAGTGTCTGGGTGTTTTTCAATATATTATATTTATGTATATTAGTATGTTTGTATAATATTAATCATATAGTACCCATAACACAAGCTATCGCTTACTTTGGGGCTAGATTGCGATGTGTCAAATCACAAATGTCCTGAATATATTTATTTATATATTTATTTTTTATTTATTAATCAACTAAAGGTATCGGTTATGTGTAAGTCGTATTTCACAGTAAGTAAGCTATACTTTACGCTGCCGAATAATGCGGTCAACAGTTGTCATGATAATAAATGCTTTGTACTGTTTAAATCTATAACATTGTCGAGTACTTACATTTATGATCAAGTAAACGACTGCAATGTGGTAAAACTGCTTTTTCAAAAAAAAAATATAGCCTATGTTACTCGAAATGATGTAAGGATTCTAACATACCCCATAATATGTCCAAATCTTTTCAGTCGATCAGAAGTTATGGTGTAGTAAAGAAACTCACATACATACGTCATACATACATATATACATGAACCCTAAAAACATTACCCCCCCTTTTTTTGACGGTCGTGTAAAAATACTCGCTTAAAGAGCCCCTTCTTATGTAAAGGAGATAGTTAAAAAGACACCCTGACTCACCGACTCATTAATGCCTACCCCAAACATAAAGATGTAGAAAGCTTGCAAAGATCTTTCTTACAATGCTCTTCAAAATTTTAAAATCGTCATCCCCTGTCTACTTGCGTGAGCGTTTTCAGGTCGCTCTTCCCCGAGCCAGACCAACGCGATCCTGTGTTGCAGTGAAAGCTCTGGAGGTGCCCTCGTATAACACCAGCTTCTACTCTAAATCATTTGCAGTGCTTGCAGCGCGACTGTGGAACTCGCTCCCAAGCCATATTCTCTGTGACAATCCTTCTATTAGTACATTCAAGGCTAGACTGAAACAGCATTATCTCTCGATCCAGGATTAATAATATTTAATTTTTGGTATATCAATGCATATGTTATATATATGTATTTATTTAGTTATGTATTTATATATATATTTATTATACGTATTTTTTATATATTATGTATTTCATTTTTATCACTAGTTATTTATATTGTTTATATATGTATATATATATATATCTTATATTTTATCAATAGTAATATACAATTTTCAGTACCTACTCAGCATTTACAAACTTTATTTTTCCCACATTCAAGGGCTCCTGGAAGAAATCTCTCCAGTAGAGATAAGCTGTCCTTTGTGCACGTCTTTTCTTTGTATAATTATTTTTAGTTAAGTTTCTGGTACATAAATAAATAAAATAAAAAATAAATAAATCTTTTACAATGGAGACAAGGGATAAGAAAGGACCTGTAACCGAGATACCTAAGCAAGATTGGGGTATTTGACCCTGCATATTTTTTCTATTTTACGATATTTGGTGATCCTTACTGTTTATAAGGTCCACTACATTTAGAGCGAATTGCTGTTCTGCCCATTAAAGTACTTATGCCAAAAACATAGAACAATAGAATTAATAGATATATTTACACATAATAGTCCAATATTATACGTTTTATAACACGATCCGAACACGTGTCTTAGAATGTTAATTTAATTAATGCAAATAGAACTGTCGTTTACATAACATTACCATGTTTTATTATAGGAAACGGTGCTAAATTTTCAATTTTTTTTAATAATTCACCATTTTTACCCACGACGGAACGGAGTACGGGTATATGCGTTTAGGGTGAGAGACCGTTTGTACATTACTCTGTTAAAAAGATTTTATGTTTGTTTGTATGTTAAATTGTTCACAAAAACCAATAATGCAAAAATATTTTTGTGTGTTTGTTTGTTGGTTTGTTTGTTTGTGTGTGCACATCAATGTTCCCATTTATTTCATAAACGGCTTGACCGATTTAGATGCGGTTTTCTGTATAATGTTTGGTGTTCAGCGGCAATGGTTCTTAGATAGTTGTTACGAACATCGATCACCAGGGGGCGCCATAAAATACATTTATATTGCAAACGAATGTTCCCATTTATTTCAAAAACGGCTGTACCGATTTAGATGCAGTTTTCTGTATAATGTTTGGTATTCATTGGCGATGGTTCTTAGATAGTTGTTACGAACATCGATCACCAGGGGGCGCCATAAAAAACATTTACAGTGCAAACGAATGTTCTCAATTATTACAAAAACGACTGAACCGATTTGGATCCAGTTTTGTATAAAATATTAGTGAGTCATTGGCAATGGTTTGTAGATAATTGTTCTTGTGATTGAACAGCAGGGGGCGCCACAATAAACGTCTCTTTATGACTTGGAAGGGATGATGCCTTCAAACGCTGCTAGAGAAGCTAATGGCTAGTTTGAAGAGTAATTTTCATTTTTTAATAATAATATAATTTAAATTACATTAATATATTAATCGAAAAACTATAAAACAAGTGGAAAATTAAAAAATTTTAAAACACCCACGACTTTTGCAGACTTGTAATTGAAAAAGGATTAAATAATTTTTTTGAAACTCCCCGACTAAAGGAAAGTAAGAACTAAGAACCTATCAGTATAATTACAAATCCAAGAAAATCCGTCGGAGCTGCCATTGCTATTTTCGTTTCCAATATCAATTAATGTAATTAGTAAGTATTAATAAACTGCCGGTATATGAGAATTATCAAGAAATTGAATTGGTCATCAACTGGTAAACAGCACCATCAACACCGTCATAGGCAAAACACAGCAGCTCCGGCGGATTTTCTTGGATTTGTAATTATACTGATAGGTTCTTAGTTCTTACTTTCCTTTAGTCGGGGAGTTTCAAAAAAATTATTTAATCCTTTTTCAATTACAAGTCTGCAAAAGTCGTGGGTGTTTTAAAATTTTTTAATTTTCCACTTGTATTAAATCTGGCTAGGAGGTTGGCGCAAAGTCAATAATTTAGCATTCCTATGCGAATTACGATGCTGTGTAGCAAACGGTGCTAGTTCCGGCCGCTTTTTCATCTTATTATTTATCATCTTATCATCTTATTATCTTTGGCTGTATCATCACTTACTTTCAAGTGAATCATATCTTGAAAGGAGAAACTTGTATCTTAACAAAAAAAGACATTTTATTGAACAGACTTAATCAAAATGAAGGTATCTTAATATGTTTAAAAAATATTTGGCCTTCAAATTAATTAGTAAGTGATAGTGGTTACTGGGTACTATATTAATAAGTCAAGGATAAGGTTCAAGCAAATAATAATTTGGATATTTTTGTTACACTTAATAAAGATTAATTTGATTAATCTCGATGTAACATCGATTTAAAACTCCCCACAGCCCACAGTAGCCCTGTCAATGTAGACATCAGTTTTGCTGAAAATCACGAAAATCCCGTTTTTGTGACCGTTGACCACGTGTTAATTTTGTTCCAGCTATCGAACGATGATCAAGTATCCTTTGGCATTTACGTGCTCCATTTAAATGTGTCCTTCTCGTATATCGAAACCGATAATAAATTCGATAATTATTTTTTTTTGAAGATAGGCTTGCGCTTGACGACAATCATGCCTGATGGAAAGCAATGATGAGGTCTAGGTTGGAGCACGCTTGCCTAGAAAATGCCTATTCACTCTTCTCTTGAAGGCACCTAGATTGTACTTGGCTGGAAACACGGAGGTTGGAAGGGCGTTCCACACCTTAGCGGCTATTCGGCAGATTTGTAGCAGGTTTTACCTAAAATCATTTTTTTTTGCCCTGTTTACCTTTACAGAGCTCGGCTCTAGTAAAAATCCAGAAAATAGCCGTTGGTATTATAATAGGAAATGTTGACCTTTCCGTTTGAAACGAAAGGAAAAATGTAACGATGTATTAATTATCTTTGTCCATTTGAATTTTAAATCGCGTATTCAAATTCAACCAAATGCGCAGTAAACCAATGATGCATTTAATAAAGTTTTGTAGGGTAAAACCATTGACATACAAATCTATGGACCCCGGGTGTAATACAAAATTCACGAAAAAAGTGTCCGGAGAAAACCTGTATTTAAAACGAGTGTACATATAGTGTGTAGGTAGTTCCTATTTTTATAAACGAACTAAACCATAACCGTGCCTCTTCACCTTCTTCTTCTTCGTGCGTTTTTATAACAGAGTGCGGCATGTTCAACGCGTGTTCTCTCTGATGAATCAAACACAAGACTGAAGTGCGATTGGAAACCTTTTCACGTTTTGGCTCTCTTTCGGTTCGGACACTTTTTAGCGCTGACCCGAGATCCATAGAATTGTATATCAATGGGTTAAACACGGGAATTTACCATTCTTAGCTGTAAGGTCGTATCGACATTTACAGCTCTCATAATAATAATTGAGTATATTTGTATTTATTTTTGGTACTTTTATAAAAAAAAAATCATGACGAATCACTTTAATCTGTATAATCTTTAATGTTAAAGAGGAATAACGCATATCTTATCGTTAATCCTTGATTCAGTACTTTCCATACAGTTTAATAAGATTGTCTGTAAAATGGTAATGGAATTTTTATAAAATTCAAAGGGATTTCATAAAAATTCCATTACAATTTACTCTACATTTATTATGTCCTCTCTGCCACTAATTTTCTATCGATTTGTTATGTTAATGAAGTGATATTAAGTAGCAGGCAAAACTCTTAAACAAATATAATTTTACTACCAAAATAATTACTTAGTCTAAAAATAACGCCTATCATTTTGACCTTTCACTTTGTTAAAGGGGTTATTATTTTTATTGATATTCTAAGAAAATGTAAAAACAAAAATAACAAAAGTATAATATGAAACAAAACATTACATTTCACAATGAAAAGAAAATTATAACTAATACTTAAATATATGTACATAAAAAGATTTAAAATAAAAATAACGGACTATAAATGACATGCCTCGTTGCGATGGATTCGATGAGGTTTTAAATTTATAACCTAGTTTATAGTCCGTTATTTTTATTTTAAATCTCTTTGTTAAATATATCACTATTTTAACATCACCTCTGTGCCTACGTATGTAACGGAATCTTTGAAAGTGATTTTAACGCACTTCTAAGTGTCGGGTTAAATTGAAACTTCGCATATTTCTTATGGACCGATGACAATACAAAACTATTATGAAAGTTTGTTAGTTTGTCCGATTGAATGTTTGTAAGTTTGATATGAATTATTTGGCTGAAAAATGAAAACAGTTTACACAATACTTACACCTACCCTGGCCTATACAATACACGACATAGCAACTATCCCGAAAAAATATATGGTTTGATATGATGATTTGCGTGTTTCTAGTTTTTTAAACTATTATGGTTATTACTAATTATCTTTTTAATTAGTGTTTTACACACTTATGATGTAAGTCCTATAAATTTAAATACGAATATAAATATTACGTGTGAGATGTAATGATTATTTTGATAACAATTTTATTCATGTCAGATGTTTTGAGCCCGAATAGGCACCATGCCCTCGGTCCTTTCGTGTTGCATCTTGCAACATCTGGGCCATCGTCAATTTACTTATTTATCGTTAAGGGGATGTATTAAATTTATTTTTGTCTTTGTCACTCTCACGGATACGTTGGTAAGTGCGACATGCAGCGTCGCGGAAGAATATAGCAGAAAAACGACCTTTTACCTAATTATTCAAAAGCTAAGCCAGTTATCGGAAATCGGTTTCTCAGCGTTTTTGGATATTGTTATTACCGACACATTAAAACAAAAATTACAATTACATCCATTGTAGTTTCTGATAAAAAACAGGAAAACTGAGATTTTGGAGCAACTTTTGGGAGAACTTTCTATCGAGAAAATTTTACCCAATCGTGTTTCTGCTTCTTAGCGATTTTAGATTAAAGACCCAAAATACATGACGTTCAATTTTGAAAGTAATTGTCTTTATAGTTTTTACGTAAAACTGCATTCAAAATCACTTAATACAGCTTGTACGCCGTTAACTATAGGACCTCGTTGATTGCACTATTCGTCTTCAGTACAATCACGGCCGGGTATTCAACTCGAAATTAAATAATCACGTCTCCGTTAGCGAATTCTCGCATCGGGCGGGTTCGATGACTCGTGATGTTTAGCTCTTTTTCATGGTCAGTTAAATGTCGCGTGTGATTTTGCCGTCGTTTAGGCTGTAATTAAAGCCTTTGGAAATTATATCATGTTCATGCAACATCTAGAACACTTTCGCTTGTATGACTATGTAGAATTTTTAATTAGCAGTTATTTTTCTTAATTAGACGGTTAATAATATTGTTTTGAAACTGGTTATTGAGTTAATATCGAGTAGGTATAACTATTGTGTAACACGTGACACAGTTAATTCTCTATGTATCAGATGACCCAGTTTACTAAAACTAATTTTTATCATTAAATGTCAATTAAAAATGAAATATGGTCAAAAATATCAACATGCGAGTAGTGGTCATGAATATAGCACTCAATTAAGTGATTTAGTAAACTCATTTTCGTTCGTCATTTACTTAAACAATCAAAAATTCATTTTCATTATTTAAACAAAGTACTTACTTAAAAAATAAGCCAGTTATCAAAAATCCGTTCTGAGTGTTTTAGGATATTATTATTACCCACACATTAAAACAAAAATTACAATTAAATTCATTGTACGAGTTGTTTCCGATAAAAACTAGAAAAATTGAGCCCATATCCTGAGGTTTCTTGTCGGTGGTCTCGTCCACTCCCAATACAAGGCGCTCAAGACTAAATTCGCGAAAGTACGCGCTTTCCTCGCTGACCGTGTCACCCGCGCAGTTAGCGACGTATTAACTTTAGAATGTGCACTTACTTGTTTTTTCCGTGTACTTAACGGGTGGCCCTTGTAAGGCAAGGCGGCGACATCATTATAAGCGTTTACCCTGGTTATCTTGCTCATCGTTAGGGCGTGAGGATTGTGTCGGTTCTAGTTTAGGTCACATACTTTTCACCGTAGATAAAAAACACAAGCAAAGGGATGTGAAATCAACCGTTTCTTCTCGCTACAAATCTTCCGTATTTCACAGTAGGTAGGTAACATGTGTAGAGTTGACTTTCGCATTTTGGAACCTAAAACAATAAACATGTGCGATGTGTGTAATGTCCTGATATATATTATATTTATAATTGGTTCAGCCTTTTTAGTTTAGTCTGAGTAGCTTTTTTTTGAAAAAACTTCACAACAAAAAATCTTTAAAATCCGGAGGGCTAGAAAAACTATGGCGAATTTTTGAAAATATTACGGACAGTGTTTATGTACTAAAAACAGCATTGAAAATTTTTGCTAGCTTCCGAAATAATGTTTATTTGTGTTTATTAAAAACAGTTAATGACGTTTTACTTCTGTCTCGAACGTTTCCACATTGCTGTTATCTTTTTTAAGCGATTAATCGTTAGGTGTTAAGATAATGCTAAGCCGTGTTAGTTATAATCATTGATTAATTACATGTTTTGTGATTTAATATATTATGTATGTACATATATACTTTTATATACCTACTCGTATGATGATTTACCTAGATTTCTCGAAGAAAAAAAATTGTTGTTTGTCCTTCAATCTCGCGGCGTGGGAGATTTTTTTTTGCATCGATGCTCAATGCTTCTAGCAGTGCTAACAATCAATCTCAGAAAATCAATGTCAGAAAGCTATTAACGCTTTTGACATTGGTTGTTATTACTCCGTCATTTTGAGTTGATATATTGCGTTGACATATTGCGGGGTGAATTTTATTCCTGACTTATCCACTGGGCTTTATCTCCACCCAATCGCCCATGCTCTGTGATTGATAAAAACTGTAGAAGAGAATAAATATTTTGCGTTTCCCCCGTGGAGACAATAGTCCCTTGCCCACTTTAGTGTCAAAAAAATCTAAATCATCACGGACGATGTCGTAGGCAACATTCAGTTTATAATAAAGATGCTTTCTTTAATTGATGGATGATTCTTAATCATCGGTACGATCGCCGCTAACATGTTAAGAAGCAGTTGTCCTAATTACTGTTGTGTATTGATAAACAAGGTCTATGCCCCGCATACCACACAGCCTACTGCGTTGAGAGCCTTTACCAAAGATCGTGTCTATCAATACGTGCGATAAAAGTCCTTATTGTTTGTTGATAAAGGCGAAATCAGTGTATATCTGTAATCGATTTGTAGGATGTACTGAACTGTGGATTAATTCACGCAATGTCATATGAATTAACAATTATAAAACGGTTGATTCTTAATTGGACACGCAACTGAATAATGAAGTAACATTGTCTCACATGAGATTAACATGTTAACGTTTGAAATGATTAGTGAAGCGCTATTCGATTAACAAGTCATTGTGTTTCGAGACATTTCACTTGATGCTATATTACGATTTACGGTAGGTAGAGTTAAATTATTTAAAGTAGTAAGAAAGATTAAGCTTAAAAATCTACATCTAAGTCTGGTGTCCTGTTTAAACTGTCCTTAATTGAGCATTTTTAACAAGCTTTACTCGAAAATACGCCAAAGTTGAGGTTCAAAGGTTTTAAATCTCTGGTCTAAATTAAAATAGTGCTTTCTCGGCACTCTCTAAGACTGTCCGGAATATTTAGTTTTTTTTAAATTCACTTTTTCATTTTGAAACAGTACATATTTTAGTAATTTGGTACCGACATATTTTGACATTGAAGATAATATACAGAAAGTAGCGTCAGCTTTAGTATAACTTATTGTGGTCCTGTATTTGTTGTTTTCCTTAAACTTTTAAACATAATTTTGTGCTATTTTCAAAGCTGGCATGTTAGTTAGTAGGTAGTAGGTACTTTTACGTTTGACGTGCGTCCTCGTGTGAATGATATCTTGATGTGTAAATTCCGTTGCCATGTTTAGCATGCGCGTTGAATAATTGTATCGACGAGCTACTCGTTCCAGAAAAATAAGGTTGTCACTAAAGTTCCTTAGAGCTGGGATTTAAAACATATTAAGGCTTGGCGACAGCTAGAGGAGGCCTTTGCCAAAAGGCAATCTGAAACGCGCGACATTCTTTGATTTCTTGTAACATTATTTTTTGATGAAAAAAAAATTATTAATTCTTTGACTTCTTCGAAAACTATATTGACAACAATGTAATTTTGACTTTATTTCACATACATTTAGACAAAGTTTTATCATGACATGTAAAGTAATCGCTGTTTCGGAAATAAAGGCTTTTTATTTTATTTTATTTTAAGGCTTGAAGAGATGGCAAACTGGCCCTTTCTTATGATGTTTAAGTCAAATTGTTTAAATAACTGATCATCGAATCCTTACAGAAAAAATATGTAACGGAAAATAAGGGTTTAATGAACAATCGTTATTGACAAGAAAATGAATTTTCTCAAGCCCTCTTTCAAAAGAAAAATCCCGTAAAGCATCTAATTTTGTCATACTTTCAAAATTGTCTGCAAAATGGCGCAAGCTTTTTAATGAATTCTTGCATGCACACAAAAAAGTACATAATAATTACTATGACTTTGATTGAGAGTTTTATTTTTAGGCCTTCTAACAATCGTGTAAAGTAATAATTTCCCCGAAATTTAAGTAAATCTGTGTGAACGCGGCTGCTCCGTCCCCCTGTAAACTGTGATCGGCCTTCTTTCCCAATATTCTAAGAATAAGAATAAGAATAATTTATTAAACAAAACTTACAAATGTGGCTTACTATATCTAAGGTTACAATAGTTAGATCGCAATCGCTTGTAAATTATACACAAATTCTATTTGTCCTACTAGAGATATCAATGTGACATGAGCTCCATACAAATTATGCCAAATTTATATCTCTAGTAAGGCAAACCTTGGATAGATAGAACATTGAAAATCGCCATGTCACAAGAAGCAAAAGACAGAAGAAGAAATTTCTGTAGCAGTAAGGCCGCCTTTGCGCTCACTGCGTTCCATTATTGTGTGTTCTCTATCTGTATTTTGTGTGTGTGTATGTGCAATAAAGTTATATAAATAAAATAAATAAATAAGTAAGACAGCAAATAAAAACGTAGACTGAATAGCTCCAGCTTTATATAATGTCTTTTGTTGTTGTTTAGTTAAAATTGACAAAATATTAGGATCTTATAAATCCGGAACCAAGAAACTTCAGTTTTCCGAAATTGTATGGAGAAATAAAAACGTGAATTATTTTTTTAATCTTCTCAAAGCTTCATTTTGTGTACAACCCTGCACTAATTGTGTTTCCTGACTGAAATGAAAAAGATGCTGTAACGATAAGGCCTACCATTTGTATGAAACTCTTTGTAAATAAAATATAATACGTTACATACTGAACCATTCATTCATCTATAGATAACGTTACGTGGACTCACCTTGGTTTGCTCTAAAGTTCTTTGAAGTTCTTCGGTCATGTTTATGAAATAAAGTTTCTTTCAAATGAATAGAAAAAATGGATCGTGCGCTCCAGCATACGAAGACAGTCTCTCACACTTAATGCCCTCTGTTCCATTGTGGGTAAAAAAGGTGAAATACTGTTATAATGCGTCTTTAAACCATGGTTAATTTGTTCGGTGAAATCGGAGCTTAGGTATTTGACCCACCGCCGACGATTAGCGAGAAAGAAGTTGATCTAGAAACTAGTACCCAACCGAGTTGATGAGCAATGAGAAGAGAAAGAGAGAGAGAGCGAGGGTGTGTGCCCACTGTCTTTGGAATAGTAAGCATCGGTTGCTGAAAGGTGGACGAGGCATATTATACATAATATTTATATATATTTCAATCCACGACGCGCCCCACTCTGTCAAACTCCATACTAATCGAATGAACCGTAAGCGATTTTGACAGAGTGGGGCGCGTCTATACATCACAAAAAATATCATATTGACCTGTATACAAGAGCCTGTATTTAACCTAGAATGTCAGGGAATATCTTAAATAATAAAATCGGAAATAGAGCTAGTTACTGATATTAAGAAGATAAAACAGTAATGTAAGAGCTTATCAAAGGTTCTTTGATCAAGTTTTCGATCATTGCCGTTCGCAATACTTACCTATACGAGTCACGAGCTGTTTTCAATGTTAAGCGACTGGTTGTACAATTGTCAGACCATATTAATATCCTTTGAAAAGTTATCTTTATTACAACAGGTAAAAGATCTAATCTAGCTTGACGGAAATAATTGTTGTAATTTTAATTTTTCATACAGAAAGTATCTTTAATGTGACCAGTTAGGGTTTAATTTCGCCTAATACATAATAAACTAATGATAAATACAACAGGTTGTGTGATTTGCCGTCGGTTGTCATATTGGATTTGGACTGTAGTGATATTTTTGTTAGAATTTTTTGTTTCGCTATCATGTACTTAAGTCTGTTTGTCTATGTTAATATTTATATATATGATAATAATATATTATAAGAACAATGTATTTTTTGTGATATTTTTTACTTACGTCCATTCAACGTGTAGCTATTTATAATTCGTGCATTTTTTTGTATTTAAGTGATTAAATGTATATTGTATTTAAATAACGATTGTAGCTGGTTTTAAGTGTAGTAAGTAGGTACTTAACTTATGTAAAGAACTGTGTAAGGTGGCTGCTGATAAAATATTTGCGCGAAAATTATCAGTTTCAAAAGTTGATCTCTAGAATCCAGTCGTGGGATTGATTTGCTTGTATTATTAATATCAGAAGAGAACAGGTATTGCTTATTGTTATTTATTTTATGAGTAAAATAGGACCAGTATGTAGTACTGATTATTAAACGCTTTACCTATATATTTTTAGCCGTTTTATCGTAACTTTAAATATAAATCATCTTTACTACTAATTGTAACATGTATTGTTAAATTTTCATTGACTTAAGTGTATACTGGGGATAAAAAAATATAAATATCTAACAGATATTATTTGCAGCGGCAGTGAGGAATCTTCAAATATAATTGTTTATTATAGATGCCTTTGTAGAGATTGACGTTAAATGGATTTAAATTTATTAATAGTCTATTTCAGCACCATTTTATTGAAATCTGTAATCTTAGAAAATAGTTCCAATTGTTTGTATGAGTAAACTAAGCCGGAACTTTAGTATATTTTATCATAATATATTCAAATATTTAAACACTCCACACATAATATGCTCACAAAATAAATATTTTAGCAATGAGCATTCCGCATTATTATCTGCGAATCAAAAACCTGATTAAGTATATTAATTGATAAAATCCCATTCTCTTACGTCTTATATATATTTTTGAGAATAACTCCTAATTTATGAGGTATTGAACAATCGAACCCAAAACAATTCTAAACGTGTAACAGTATAACGGGCACGTACTTTTATAAAATGTTTTATTCATTTCTATCAAACGTGACTTATTTTTCATTATTTAAGTGAAATACTTTTAGTTTTACGCAATATAAAATATATTGCAAGAATTCGAAATTAGTCATAGGAAATTAATCATTTTAATTGACCACTTTTTCCTATTACTAAGCACCTTACAAAATTGTAGAAATGAAGTTCCACACAGAACACAGTTGGTTAGTTTATCAAGACCTAAGATTTTAATAACGTTTAAATGTAATTTTATCTATGTTTTCAGTAGAGGAACTTGATGTAAGTACTTAAGTTCATTTTATAGAGTATCATACATACAACTTTTTAAAGTTACTTTGATCGTAAAATAACTTATTTTTTCTATTTCAAGTTAGTGCTTGTAAGATCTACCTATACATTGGTGTCGATTCTGTTGTGCAAAATCTCTAAACCTAAACTAAACTAAAATATTTTAATTTAGGTGTCTGTATCTCTAAGTGACATTCGCTTGGCAGCTTCAACTAAATTAAGAATCTCTAAAAGGCTCGTTAAACTGACGTTTAAATTTAATTACATGTGATTACTGTAGTGCTGCCATTTATGATAAAGAAACTTCACAAATGTAGTTTTTTATTTTTTCTATTAATTTTTAAAATAATTTGAGCTAAAAATAGGTCTAATCACCTTACAAAATGCCGAAAATTGATATTTTGTTTAGTTCTTCACGTGATTAGGCCTATTATCTTAAATTAATTAATTATCTATACCTTGTCTATACTCATATCACGGTTGTCAATTGTCAGTTAAAATAATAAAGATTTAAAAACTACAAGATGAATAATAATATTAGGAAAAAAGCAAAACAAAAACATCTCAAATGGGTTTGAATAATTCCTGATTGACTCAAGCCTTACTCTTTCTTGATAGTGCCTAAAATTTGGTAACAAAGCACAATTAAGTAGGTTGGTACAGTAGGTAGGTAGGTAGGTACAGCTAAGTATAAATCATTCGCATTCCTTAAGTGTCTCGTAATTAGTTGCCTAGAGGTATTTCTGTTCCTAGAGGAGACTACACAGTCTGTAGGAAGTATGGAAAGAAAGATCTGTAGTAGGTGCAGACCTATCTTTCCTCTTCACAATACTACCTACTTATTTACCTAAGAATAAGAATATTATAAAATTAAAATCTGTGTATAAAATTACCTTTCTCTGGAATCAATCAGAGCTGCAATCACGTATTCTTCCATTTTGAGACGATTTAAATTTTTAAATTTATGATTTAGGTAGAGGTTATCACACCAGCAAGTAAAAATTAATAAATAAAATTACTAGTTTTTTCTAATTTTCTCACTTATTATTAAAAAATTTGAATCGAATTAAAAATATTTCTTGCAATATAAATAAAAAATTGGTTGCCTGTAAAGTCGGTTTACTGACGATAGTTGAACGTGACAACGTCTTCTTTGTCGCTCGTTCCGCGCTCGCGAGGTAACGCCGGTAACGCCGCATGAGCGAGGTAACGCCGGATGAGTCATGTTTTTTCGTGCGTGCAACCGGCTCTATCGATTTATAAGACGTTGTCACGTCAAAAATCCGTGGTTTACGACTTTACGGCAGACTAGTTAAATTTAGTCGGCACCTCCTGAGGTCCTCTCTAAATTTAAAGAATTTTAGGTTGAATTTTCTTAATTTGGAAAGTTAGCGCGTACAACAGAATAGCTTTTGCTCTCTAAAATCTAAATTGAATAGTTTTGAGCTGTCAAACTAAATTTTAAGTTAGATCTGTCATTTAGTGTGTCTTCTGAATAGCACACCTCTCTAACTCTAATTTTAACGATTATTAGTTTAGAGAAACGCCAACAGAATCGACACCATTCTTTACGGTAGATTTGTCTAAATAACCCTACTTCGAGCACTATCTGCAAAGTGCAGGGCCGTTGTTTGCGACATCGTAAGCTGCTAAAATAATAATAGAATCTGCTAAAATAATATATAATAGAATAGAACCCGGGATTCTCTACTTAATTAATTGTATTTTACAAAGACCGTCAAATCTATGAAATAGTATATATCATATTTCAATCATTTTCCTTTTATCGTTCTTTTATGTGTCGTAAAATTAAATTTTTATAGTTTTCCAGAATTGAAAAACAGTGATATTTTATTTGAACAGATGTAAAGTTTCTTTATTGTGTATTAATTTTCATTTAAATGAATCTTTGGAAACATATTTCATGGTGTAGCATTACTAATGAGTCACATTGCTGTATTGTTTGTTTTGAAAAGAATTTGCTTCATTCGTATTGATAGGGTTGGTGAACTGAAATATATTAGGCTCATTTAACTTTTACAATATTCTATGGGTACGTAACTAATAGCTATGCAAATAAGCCTAGGAAGGCGTTATAGTTCAAATTCAAATTCAAAATATCTTTATTTCACATAGGCCTAACGTACAGGCTCTTGTAAAACGTCAAAATGATATTTGTCGCATATGTATGGTGATAATTTCATGGTGGTCGACTTATAAATAAGTTTACGAGGGTTCAAACGTGCCCTGCACTGAGAAGAAGCCCACAACAAACTCAGCCGGGTTTTATTTTCTGTTATCACCACTTCACAAAGGCTCTTAAAAACTAAATAAGCTAGTATAATTACAGCAGTTAATTCACTCCCAAGGATTTAATTTATGTAAATAATCCTTAATACTATAGTCAGCTTTATTCATAAGCTTTCGTTTTACAGCCACTTTGAACTTATTCAGGGATAAGTTTAATAATATATATCGTTAGGGAGTTTGTTGTAAAAGCGTATCCCATTGCTTTTAAATGATTTATTCATTTTCTCTAGTCTCGTTTTATGCACAGTTAAGGCTCAACTCAATTTTATTTAGTTTATCGTAATTTGTACGCAATATGAAAATAACACACGGTAGGCTTATGCCGATAAAATTGCAAAAATGATTTAAATCTTTGCAAAAATGTCAATATCATTTTCACACTTTTATATAAAAATCTTTGTTCAAAAACGTGTCCCATTTCAAGTATTTAACTAAAATATCGAGTTAGACTCATTATTTTATTAGCTTACAAATCGCAAATATTTTCCAGCAGTGGAAATCGAACCCACGACTTCGACGAAGAAGGCAGGAACTCTACCCACTGCGCCAGTTGGTCGTCCAAATCCCTCATAATGACAGTTGTTTCTTTTTGTTCACAGATACGAGTACGAATAGATAAAGCGGCTAAAATGGCGCCCAAGTCACTATGTTTCCCGGGGGTTGCCCGGTCGTCTAGTCATAGGATAAGCTACTGTATCTTCGCCTTTATTTTAATAGGTATGAAAAAAATAAGCGCATGCTAATAATTAAAACAAGTCAATAAATAAAAAAAATAAAAAACACGAATGCCCTGTGGTAAAACGACTATTTCCAAAAAAAAATATCCTATGTTACTCGGAATGATGTAAGGATTGTAACGATACCCCATACGTCGAAATCTCTTCAGTCGTTCAGAAGTTATAGTGGAATAAAGAAAGTCACATAGGATACATAATCAAAACATTACAATCCTTTTTTTGGGCAGTCGTGTAATGTACATGTATTAATGCAACAGGAGCTGTGTTTCCTAATTAAAATTACTAACTACATATTCTGTTTTCTTTTTCAGGTCTACCACATGCACATTGTCAAAACGAAAGTATGTTTGTGAATTTCACAGACATCAACCTTCTCGTCGACGAGACATTCTTGTTCCAATTAATACAAGTGTAAGTAAAAAGTTTTTTCTTTTTTATGACGAGTAAATCAGCTGAAACTGTCCTTATGCTACAAAGTTTTTACAAAGAAACAGGATGTACCTATGTTTAATTTATTTTCGAAAACGCACGTAAGAACCTATTAAAATAGCATACAATGCCTCATCGTTAAATCTTTCTAACGAAAAAGACAATAGTGAAGAGATGGGGCTCGTTTTTGTGGATTGAACTTTCTATACACGGTGCATTGTTTTTCAGGTTGGCAAGGTTCAAAAAACTATAACATTACTTGTTCCAGTAGATTTCTTTATCAGACCTTAACGTGTATAGTTTACATTAAGCATACCTAATCGAAAATGTTGTTTATTGTTTTTTATTTGAGTTTGCGCATGTTGGCAGGTTCAAAAAACTCGATTATAATACTTGCTCCAGTAGATATCTTTGTTAGACCGTAACATAGAATAAAGACACATTATAAAATATTCACATTCCTAGTGATTTAAAAATAGTACATTTCAATATATGTATGGAAAGTTTGTCATTTCTTTACGAGTCCCGGATTGTTAACCCAAGCCGAAGGCGTGCGTCAACTATAGGGACGTGTAGAAATGACTATTCCGCACGTGCATTGATCGACATTTTTTGACGCAGAATCAACGGACTGGCAACACCATAACTGACCAAACCATAACCTGAAAATTTGTTAAAATTATATTTAATAATACATTTGCGAAAAAAAATATTGGTTTTACGTGTTTGCCTGCTCCGTACGTTTGCATGCCGTACTCCAGTGCCTGCTGCGGGGGGCGTGTCCTGTTGCGCAAGATCCGGCGCCGCGCAGGAGGAAAACAAAAAAAGCACTAGTGCGGAAACGAATAATTTTCCGCACACAAAACACACATGAAATTGTCTTCTTTTTGAGCAAATGTATAAAAAAATATTTTCTTTTCAGAGGAGAACACAACACCTCATTAAAGGTAGCAGCACAAATCCAACACCCGGACATAGTGCAGTTCGTTCCGCCTGTCATCGATATACCGGGGTCCGAGGAGCCCAATGCTTCAGCTATACTGACGCACGATATATGCGCTTACGGCAAGAGCCCCGGACATTCCGAGGTCACGTTCAATGTCACCCCCCCTGGGATAGTCAAGTAAGTAAGCTCATTATGGTTGAAAAGTTAGTACAGAAATTAATGTTTGTTTTTCATTTTTTTTTTCAAGATGTTAGTTGTTTCTTTGGGCATATAATATCATATGTAAGGCCACCTAAAATGTTGCATTAAGGAAGCAATGCTTCCAGATATTTTGGGTACGATACATTTGAGTAGTTCAGGTTTTAGATTAAATTAAATTTTTTTTCTTTTCATATTTCTTGTATATTGGTTTGTTTTTAAAGTGAAACTTTTTTTTATCATCCCAAGTCATCCCAAAATTTTTATTTTGTATTTATTATCTTGTGATCACAAGTTAGTATAAAAAAATCACAAAAAAACAGTACGTAAATGACGTTAAAGGAGCAGGTCTAAAACCATAAATGTACATACCAAAATCCCAGAAAAGGGGGTAAATTACAGTATACATTAAGAATAAAAATGCAGCAAATCAAATTAACTTCTGTATTCTTGAACCTAGTATTAATAATTCTGAATCCTTGTATTTTTGTCCATTATGTCCTTTTCAAATTGAAAGAATTTCTTTCATAAAAGCAACAGAGGTATAACTTCACTTAATTTAATCTTTTCAGTTTACAATCAGTATTTCTCCGCGTATCAGTGATGCATTCGCACCACATCTACATCATATCGTACATAATGGGCTGGATCTACTTCGTGGCGTGGTCCGTCTCCTTCTACATGCAGATCTACATTAACTTCAAGAGGAAAAGCGTCGTCGGACTCAACTTCGACTTCTTGGCGCTCAACATTATGGGGTTCATCATGTATTCGCTCTTCAACTGCGGGTTATACTTCTCTGAAGCTATACAGGTTAGTCTTTGAGTCAGGTGCTATTGCGAACTGAATTGCACTTTTTTGTGTCAGCGCTAGAGTCGCTGTACTACTATTATGTATTCCGTGCTATAGACGAAAATGGATCATGGATTATAGTAGGATGATAAAAGACAATCTTAGAATCAAGGAATCTAAAATTGTCTTTTATCATACTATTGAATGTTTCTTAAGAAACCTCACATATATGGTCACATTTGTCTCATAATATATATCAGAAATTTATGGAACCGTAAACGTATCTTAAATCAAAAGAAATAGCTACTCTAGCGGTGACACCAAAAAGTTCAGTTTGCAATAGCGCCTGGCTCCGCCTCCGCTATGCGTCTAAAGTTTTGGTCTCTTTCTATCGCGTAACTTTATCTCTTTCGACGTACTAGGGCTGCATCGTAGTCGGGCGCACGAAGCGCGTGAAATAGACCGTACAAGAACTAACGAGTGCAACCTAGCCGGCGCGCGGTGGCCGTCTGAAATTAGCACGTCGAATTACTAATTTCAGATGATCACGTCATGTGATAAGTGAACCTGGCTTGACAATGGTTGAAAAGGGATTAAAATTTCGTGTGTTGTTTGCAGGCGGAATACTTCAGCCGCCACCCGCGCAGCCACAACCCGGTGCAGCTCAACGACGTGTTCTTCTCGCTGCACGCCGCCTTCGCCACGCTCGTCACCATCACACAGTGCTTCATATATGAGGTTAGTGAATACTTCAGCCGCCACCCGCGCAGCCACAACCCGGTGCAGCTCAACGACGTGTTCTTCTCGCTGCACGCCGCCTTCGCCACGCTCGTCACCATCACGCAGTGCTTCATATATGAGGTTAGTGAATACTTCAGCCGACACCCGCGCAGCCACAACCCGGTGCAGCTCAACGACGTGTTCTTCTCGCTGCACGCCGCCTTCGCCACGCTCGTCACCATCACGCAGTGCTTCATATATGAGGTTAGTGAATACTTCAGCCGACACCCGCGCAGCCACAACCCGGTGCAGCTCAACGACGTGTTCTTCTCGCTGCACGCCGCCTTCGCCACGCTCGTCACCATCACGCAGTGCTTCATATATGAGGTTAGTGAATACTTCAGCCGACACCCGCGCAGCCACAACCCGGTGCAGCTCAACGACGTGTTCTTCTCGCTGCACGCCGCCTTCGCCACGCTCGTCACCATCACGCAGTGCTTCATATATGAGGTTAGTGAATACTTCAGCCGACACCCGCGCAGCCACAACCCGGTGCAGCTCAACGACGTGTTCTTCTCGCTGCACGCCGCCTTCGCCACGCTCGTCACCATCACGCAGTGCTTCATATATGAGGTTAGTGAATACTTCAGCCGCCACCCGCGCAGCCACAACCCGGTGCAGCTCAACGACGTGTTCTTCTCGCTGCACGCCGCCTTCGCCACGCTCGTCACCATCACGCAGTGCTTCATATATGAGGTTAGTGAATACTTCAGCCGACACCCGCGCAGCCACAACCCGGTGCAGCTCAACGACGTGTTCTTCTCGCTGCACGCCGCCTTCGCCACGCTCGTCACCATCACGCAGTGCTTCATATATGAGGTTAGTGAATACTTCAGCCGACACCCGCGCAGCCACAACCCGGTGCAGCTCAACGACGTGTTCTTCTCGCTGCACGCCGCCTTCGCCACGCTCGTCACCATCACGCAGTGCTTCATATATGAGGTTAGTGAATACTTCAGCCGACACCCGCGCAGCCACAACCCGGTGCAGCTCAACGACGTGTTCTTCTCGCTGCACGCCGCCTTCGCCACGCTCGTCACCATCACGCAGTGCTTCATATATGAGGTTAGTGAATACTTCAGCCGACACCCGCGCAGCCACAACCCGGTGCAGCTCAACGACGTGTTCTTCTCGCTGCACGCCGCCTTCGCCACGCTCGTCACCATCACGCAGTGCTTCATATATGAGGTTAGTGAATACTTCAGCCGACACCCGCGCAGCCACAACCCGGTGCAGCTCAACGACGTGTTCTTCTCGCTGCACGCCGCCTTCGCCACGCTCGTCACCATCACGCAGTGCTTCATATATGAGGTTAGTGAATACTTCAGCCGCCACCCGCGCAGCCACAACCCGGTGCAGCTCAACGACGTGTTCTTCTCGCTGCACGCCGCCTTCGCCACGCTCGTCACCATCACACAGTGCTGCATATACGAGGTTAGTGAATAGACATACATCCTACAGGGCTAGCATGCGTGCATAGAGATATGTCTCTCTACTTTTGTCGCTCTCTTTTCTCTTTCTGATCCATATTGATAGACAGAGAAAGGCGACAAAATTAGAGAGACTCTATGTGCGCATGCTGCACAGGCTGGACAGAGCGGACGTGCAAAAATATGTCGCCAGTTTACAAGTGCTAAAAATGCTTGTTTTGACCCCAGCAGTCAGGACACCATGCAGTTCGCACAGCAGTTGCCTATAGAATTTTCACAGATGGATGTTTGTTTGTACGAAAAATGTTTACGTAAATCGTTCGGATACCCATATCCTCAGGACATTTTTGTCAATGGTGCAAAGTAATTATTATATTGATTTTATTAGAGAACGCCCGCTAGAATTTCTGTTTTTCACAACTCCTGCGGGGACCATAGGTTTTTGCGGAATAAAAGGAAATGGTAAGGTAAGCTGTGTATATTCCAAAGTTCAGGCAAATCGGTTCAGTAGTTCTTTATTGATTGAACAACATCCGTAATTACTCGCATTTATAATATTAAGTAAGAATCTCAGCTACCAAGTATGTAGCTATATTAAACATCATTGTTTGAATTGCAGAGGGAAAACCAACGTGTGTCCAACGTTGGTCGCTCGATAGTTGGCGGGTTCATCGGCGTGGTGATAGTGACCGCCAGCTTGGGGGCCGCCAACAAGATCGCGTGGCTCGACTTCCTCTACTACTGCAGCTACATCAAACTGTGCATCACGCTCATCAAGTACATGCCTCAAGTGAGTTTATACTTCGAACTTGCTGTCCAACGGGTGTCCAACGTTGGTCGCTCGATAGTTAGCGGGTTCATCGGCGTGGTGATAGTGACCGCCAGCTTGGGGGCCGCCAACAAGATCGCGTGGCTCGACTTCCTCTACTACTGCAGCTACATCAAACTGTGCATCACGCTCATCAAGTACATGCCTCAAGTGAGTTTATACTTCGAACTTGCTGTCCAACGGGTGTCCAACGTTGGTCGCTCGATAGTTAGCGGGTTCATCGGCGTGGTGATAGTGACCGCCAGCTTGGGGGCCGCCAACAAGATCGCGTGGCTCGACTTCCTCTACTACTGCAGCTACATCAAACTGTGCATCACGCTCATCAAGTACATGCCTCAAGTGAGTTTATACTTCGAACTTGCTGTCCAACGGGTGTCCAACGTTGGTCGCTCGATAGTTAGCGGGTTCATCGGCGTGGTGATAGTGACCGCCAGCTTGGGGGCCGCCAACAAGATCGCGTGGCTCGACTTCCTCTACTACTGCAGCTACATCAAACTGTGCATCACGCTCATCAAGTACATGCCTCAAGTGAGTTTATACTTCGAACTTGCTGTCCAACGGGTGTCCAACGTTGGTCGCTCGATAGTTAGCGGGTTCATCGGCGTGGTGATAGTGACCGCCAGCTTGGGGGCCGCCAACAAGATCGCGTGGCTCGACTTCCTCTACTACTGCAGCTACATCAAACTGTGCATCACGCTCATCAAGTACATGCCTCAAGTGAGTTTATACTTCGAACATGCTGTCCAACGGGTGTCCAACGTTGGTCGCTCGATAGTTGGCGGGTTCATCGGCGTGGTGATAGTGACCGCCAGCTTGGGGGCCGCCAACAAGATCGCGTGGCTCGACTTCCTCTACTACTGCAGCTACATCAAACTGTGCATCACGCTCATCAAGTACATGCCTCAAGTGAGTTTATACTTCGAACTTGCTGTCCAACGGGTGTCCAACGTTGGTCGCTCGATAGTTAGCGGGTTCATCGGCGTGGTGATAGTGACCGCCAGCTTGGGGGCCGCCAACAAGATCGCGTGGCTCGACTTCCTCTACTACTGCAGCTACATCAAACTGTGCATCACGCTCATCAAGTACATGCCTCAAGTGAGTTTATACTTCGAACTTGCTGTCCAACGGGTGTCCAACGTTGGTCGCTCGATAGTTAGCGGGTTCATCGGCGTGGTGATAGTGACCGCCAGCTTGGGGGCCGCCAACAAGATCGCGTGGCTCGACTTCCTCTACTACTGCAGCTACATCAAACTGTGCATCACGCTCATCAAGTACATGCCTCAAGTGAGTTTATACTTCGAACATGCTGTCCAACGGGTGTCCAACGTTGGTCGCTCGATAGTTGGCGGGTTCATTGGCGTGGTGATAGTGACCGCCAGCTTGGGGGCCGCCAACAAGATCGCGTGGCTCGACTTCCTCTACTACTGCAGCTACATCAAACTGTGCATCACGCTCATCAAGTACATGCCTCAAGTGAGTTTATACTTCGAACTTGCTGTCCAACGGGTGTCCAACTGAATGTCTAACTTATGTCAAAAGAGTGACCAACGTTTGGTAAATGTACGCTTGTCATCATCAACATTAACTTAAAATATTTGTCGACTGCCACAGCAAATAAGCCAGTAAATTGGATAGTGTTTACAAATATCACCCGCTGCTTCTTGAGATTGATTAAAGCTTTTGCTTCTGTAATATTAGTGTGATTTTATAAGGAGTCAGTATGACCGATCGAGCTTCGCTCGGTATTTTTTTTTATAAATACGATATTTTTTGAAAATGAATCCTAGCTCGATCGATTTATCGCCCCTGAAATCCCCTGTATACTAAATTTTAGGAAAATCCTTGGAGCTTCAGATCATGTATAAATACTAGCTGACCCGGCAAACTTTGTTTTGCCATTAGGGATATAAAAAAAAACTTACGACCGACTAAAGGCCTACCTTTACCTAGATATTTGCTATGTTGCCGATTCCGCAACCAGGAAACCAACAAAACACAATCTCGTTTTCTTATTATTAGTACCTTTTAATGATGGTCTGTGTTGAATTTTTCCAGGCCTACATGAACTACAAGCGTAAGTCGACTGTTGGCTGGTCGATCGGCAACATCTTCCTCGACTTTACGGGCGGGTTCCTCTCGATCCTGCAGATGACTCTCAACGCTTACAACTACAACGACTGGATCTCGTTCTTCGGCGACGCGACCAAGTTCGGTCTAGGAGCCTTCTCGCTCGCCTTCGATATATTCTTCATGCTACAACACTATGTGTTCTACAGGTGCGTTTGCTATAACTCCCTACCGATGGTTACTTGGTGTTGTCATGTGTATAAACGTAGGTTTTTTGTAGGTATGGAATGCTATGGATATTTAAATCCACGATGACGCGCCCCACTCTGTCAAAGTCCCTACGAATCGAATGAAACATTAAGCGATTTTGACAGAGTGGGGTGCATCTTTGTGGATTCAATCCATATCTATAGCAGTGGTTTATTCGGATAATGGTCTAAATTTCGTTATGGAATTTTTCTAAAAGCATTACATTTTTTTCAATCACTATCAAGTGTAAAATTAAGTAAATCTAGGTTGTTCCTTTAAAGTTTTGTATTGCATTTTTAAATCTAAATTATGTACCAAATAATTAAATATCATGAAGATACTTTACAATGGATAATTACATATTACATGACAGCATCAAAACGTCTATATGTATACTGTGTTTCCGCCTCTTGGGATGCTTTTAAATGAGAATGTTGAGCTAATTTGAACCTTATTTAGCTTGATATTCTCTCGGCTTTGGGACCATTAACATAATTATAAGTAGGGGCTCATTAACCATTTGAGAATTAATTTTCAACCTTCTCTGTGACTGTTTTGCTCAAATATATTGAAAGAAAAGGCTTACATCTCGGACAATGTATTGAAGTACAAGAACAAAACAGGTATCAAGATTGCCAATGAATAAAATAACAAATATGAGAAGAAATAAGAAAACATGAACATTTTGAAGAAAAACAATATTCAGAATTGAATGAAGACGAAGAGGAAGGACTTTTAAAAAAAGAGAAATATATAGATACTTACGGCATTAATAATAATAGAATACAAGTGTGTAAAAGTCAAGATGGCTAAACATTTTGTAAGCCAAAAAGTAGTAATGAAATTGGAGAGGAGAGAGTATAAGAGAAAATAACTGAAGAAAAGAATAGGCGAAAAATATCGATCGATGGCAATAAATAATATGATTACGATCGATGATTCAAAGCACAGCTACATAAAGGTGATGAACGAAGAAAACGTAAACATATATGGATGAAGAAATTGACGGTTTACAGAAAATCAATTTATGATAAAAAGAAAGAAAGTAAGAACTAGATGAATCAACGCAACGATAAGATAGGATCGTTCACAGAAAACATAAGTACTTCATTTTTAACATTCAAACATTTAAAATTTTCATCAAAGGCATCGAAAAATATTGTTTGCAATACACAACACAGTATAGCAAGCAATATTTGATCATCGGGATTTCACTTCATAATTTCAAACACTGGAAATTTCATATCAAGCCAACATTGGAGCAAAGCATGCTGAACTCATGGACGCAAACGCGCAAATTTGGGACGCAAAAATGGCGCTTCTTTTTAATATTTTCCAAAAGTTAAAGGCAAACCGTTTTGTGTCAAATTTTCAGACTGGACAAGAAATTTATGATAGTTGACAGTTCGGACGAGGGGTCCACCATGACGGGTAGTGCGGACTCCAGCGAATACTTTTTGATTAAAACTTGGTATGTATGGAAAAATCTGCGTTTTACGGAACGTGATCGAGATTTTTTTTAATGTAATGTTTCTCAAAATTGCTTTCTCTTTCCTTTGTCCTAATGTTTTCTTTTTTCAGTTCTTTGACTATTATTTATGTTTTGCCTAGTAGTACAGATTAACGATCACATAGTTCTTTATATTCTAACGGACGAAAATAACCTATTCCGTCCAGATTTGCCCTATCCGAGGTAGAAATTTGACATAAGCTCCATACAAGGTATGTCAATTTTTTCTCTGGTTGGACAAATCTGAATAAATACGTTATTTTTATATGCTGACAAGTGACAAATTTTGGGGAAATCGTCAGTGTTAAATAATAATTAGAATACACTAAAAGTCTTATTTGTGGCATTCAATACCTTTGGAACTATATGATTGTTAAACTATGGCGCAATTCTCGTCACGAAATATAAACTTCTTTTGCGAGAAAATAGAGTATTCAAACATTGGAAATTTTAAGGTAATTGTTAAGATATATGATAGATGCAATAAAATCCCTTGAAATTTTTGTCAAAGTGACGCGAATTGTTAAAGTAAACGTTGCTAGTATCATTATATAGCATTTTCCTAGTTTAATGTTTTCTTTTTTAGGCACGCCGACGCAAAGAAATACGATCTTGAAGCGAAGGCGTGATGGAACGGAACAGCTCAATCTTTGCCGCCAGTTTTATTTAGTTTTATTGAGAAATTAATTTAATTTATTACTAGCTGTTGCCTGCGACTTCGTCCTTTTGGAGAGGCCCATGCGATTTATGTCGCTGTAAAATTCTTCCAATAGACGTATATAAAAATATACGTCGATCCGTTTCTCAATAGAAGCCTTATAGAAGCATTTATAATAATTTATTCTTAGTGTGATTTTATAATTTTCATATACTAACTCTTAACTCGTCTTGGGTCTTGGCAAAGGCACTATGTGTGTTACTAAGCATATTATAGTTAGGGTTACGTATAGGGATTGGAATGGAAGAGGCTTTTTTTACATAGCATAATGAACTTTTATCTACGCTCATTGCTTAAAGTTCGAATTATGAAATCGAAATGTGTCAAATAATTACCTACTTTATTCACAGACTTCTATAATTATTAAAAAGTTATTCATAATAACATCGCTCTACTATGGAAATATTTAAAGAAAGTTGTTTAATATCCATAACGATACACGGCTCTGGATTCCTGTATTTGTATCTGGGGTAATATTTTTTATGTAATATTTTTTTAAGTGAATCCACAGACAACATATAGTTGGTAGTCATTGCCGAGAGTATGGATGGGCCATGATTGACCATAGACAACAACAACAATGTCTATTGTCTATGGTTCTGCGCCATATTTGCAGAATTTTGGTGCCATACATACAAATTTTTTACATTTTAATGTGTTATTTTTGTTACTTAGTCAAATTTTTGCGCTGAAAAATGTCTAGCAGTGAAACCTACTAAAGAAAATTTAACTCCACCTGACATTTTAGTAGTTGCAACAAAAATGAAACAAAGTGAATGATTTACGACAAACGTTAGCAAGATTTTATGATTTGGATTTATGATAATAATATGAGCGTAGATAAAGTAGTGTATGAAACTCTACATAATTAGGTATTAAAACACTCGTGTGATACTATTAAAAAACTCGCCTACGGCTCGTTTTTTAAACTCACACTCGTGTTTTAATACCCCCCATTATGTAACCGTTACATAAACTACTATAAGTCCATTGTGTAAGATATAAACTAAATAGAAGCCAAAAAAGTCGCGCGTCTTCCGGGGACTCCTTGCGCATTCTCAAGACTTATTTATTTTGTATGCTATACAATTGACATAAAGTCCATTTTGCTATGTAAAATAAAGTGGCTTCGCTTCCATTCCGCCCCAGTGTAAATTAACTCTTACACACATACCCTTACGAAACTACACCTAGTAAAAAAAATATAATAATAAATAATTTGACTAAATAGTAAATTATGTAACTATAGCTTTAGTAAGATTTGATTTCCACCTTGCAATCGCAATGATTTGATTATTGATTAAATGTCTATTAAAAATGGTTAATAGCTAATTAATTCGATTGTAAAATACAACATTAAAAATTTTAATACACCAATTTTACAAACGATTTTTAGTAATGAATGCATTTGAAAATCATTAAAACTATGATATAATTTTTTATGATTCCATACTTAAATTGTAAAAATGGAACTCATAAGGTAAGATTTTTTTCCAAAATTATTGTAGTAAGATGGTTTGAAAACAACCTTTGTCTGGAATATGGACTGCTATTTTATAAGCGCTATTTTAAGTTGTTGATCTTTATTGTTATATAAAAAGAAAGATCGATTTTATAGTGATCTGTGATGAAAACACGCATTTTACATTAAAATGTGAGTTATATCGATGCATTTTGATTTCTATCCTCCGTCATACAACCTGGCTGAGTATTTTTCTTGCTACGCCAAACTCATTTACCATACAATATTTTAATAACTGTACTCCGACTTTTAATTAGATGCAGTAAAATTCGTAATTTACTAAACTCCATTAATCCTCGAATATTTCACCAAAATAACTTAAAATATTATTAGACTAATATAGACTCTCAAATCAAATATTTTTTTGTTTATTTAATTTATCAAATGACAGTTAATAAAACGCGGACAAACATACATACACACATACATACGGGTCGAATACAGAACCTCCTTTTTTGAAGTCGGTTAAAAATGAATTCATTCGTATCGAATTAAAAGTCGGAGTATACACGAACCGCACTTAACTTGAAGTAAACTTGACGAAAACTATCCGTTTATATAAACTTACTTACTTAATTACTAAAAATATATTTGTAAATGAGTTTCGTTTACTAAAAATTATGCTCGATACACTGATACACTAAAAGTTTAAACTCATACCATTATACATAACATACATAAACTTATGCGAAATATTAGTTGCATTATTTTATGTTTTCTCGAATTTTTAGTTCCATTTCAGAAGCTATATTTTATTTGTAAATTTTATAATGTTTAAGTGTCTAAAGTATTAATGTTTTGGATACCTAATAAATTAATTTTGGTTTTGCTGTGTTTCTATTTCATCACCCTTTCAAATCCGAGAGATGCTATTGGAACTGTCTGACTGACAGCAGGTTATGGATCTATACTACAAGATTCAAGATGCAAAGTTCTTGGTTTTATATAAGCCTAAGCCTTACAGATACAGATTGATATATATATAATGGTTGAAACTAATGACCTAATATAAAAATATTGTATACTAAGTTCTACCGTCACTCAAGTCAGGGCAGGACCCACGATTCTGGACCCATGACCTACGACTAATATTTAACATGCTTTGGTATTTGGTACCTACAACACGAAGAGTCTGAAGTTATAGAAAGGCGTCATAGGTTATCGATACGAGTAGGTATGATTATTGAAAAAGCTAAAACTACTTGACCCATATCTATAAACTAGGAGGAGTCAGATTCACCGTACCTGATAGAAACATAGACGTATGTGTTTTTCAATTCCCTATCTCTTTATGCTGTTATCTCAAATAAATCCATACAAGGATGCTGGCAGAGCGTGTAGCGAACCGCATATCTAAATGATTAGCTATAAGTTAGCGCCGCAGGTGAAGTGTAGAGGATGTCATTCTTACAGGTCCTTTGACTCTATCTGACGAGGTGGGTAAATAGATAAATAGACTTGTAGGTAATTTATTTATAAAGAATATACTACTGCATTCAAAGTTTTTGGGTCTCTACGACAGTTATCGTCAATAAGTATCGTCAACGCCTTACAGTACGCTCGAAAACGACTTGTACAAAAACACTGAAGGAATGATCTGCTAATAATCTGGTGGGAAATAATCAATTAAAACACCTAGACGCATTAATTGTTAATAAGTATAAAATGCGGAAATTAACATAGTCAAATCATAGTGTAAGACGAAAACTAAAATGGGCACCAGTAGGACAATACAAGCTATAGTTAGTAGTGGCGTTAGAACTGAGTACTCTGTTTGTGAGAGTCCATACCCAGATTGGCGGTTTCCGAGGAGCGGTAAAAGTCTTGCTGTCTCGGCAGATTCTGCCCTTTGATTGAATAGTAGGACTTCTTTGCCGTCTGAAGTTTTTGAAAGTACTCTACCTGAGACGATGATAAAACTAAATCTCTCTATAAATATAGGAACACTATACAGGCCCGGTGTTAGTCAATCCTGGTTAAGTGAGAGCTCAAGGGACCTATTTCTTTTTCTCTTATTTATATATATATATACAGGGTTATATAAAAAATACCAAAACGCTCTCGGCCTGTAGTTGTTTACATTAACACTAACAACTTTGGTTCTGCGACTTTTCAAAATTCAGTTTTAATTTATATCATACAAAAAAATGTTATTTCTGTAAAGTGACATTACACTGTTGCAGTTTCGCGCCGCGAGCTCGCGCACCGGCCTCCGCGCCGACGTTACATTACAGAGTAGGAACGAGTAGAGTATTTCTGTAAAATATTGAGTATTGGATATTTCTCAAAATATCGAGTAAAAAGAAAAGTCGTAGAACAAAAGTTGTTAGTTTTAATGTAAACAAATACAGGCCGAGAGCGTTTTGGTATTTTTTATATAACCCTGTATATATATATATATATATAATATATATATATAGAGGTTTCTCACTAACCCGAGTTTCAGAGTTAAGAGGGCAAAATGACGGGTCCTGGAATATCTAACCCGAGTTTCAGAGTTAAGAGTGCAAAATGACGGGTCCTGGAATATACTCTCACTAATAGAGTTTTCTCGCTTATCCAGTTCTCACTTACGCAGGTTCGACTGTATAGTGTATTTCTTTTATTACGTAGAATTTTATGTTGTCAACGTTTAAAAGGCGGCAGTGTGAAGTGCTCATGGCGCAAAATTTTAAAGTACATCACTGATAGTTACGATAAAAACTTTTGTTTCAGACAAGCCAACTACATTCGTCTACCGGGAAGTACGTACAACTCTGACGAACTTCAAGACGACAACGAGACGGATAGATCCGTACCAGAACCGTACCAGGCGCTGCCTACGTAGTACCGAGGTACCGTTATAGCGACTTTGGTACGCAAATCTACACAACCATACTCTTTTGAGTAGAGGGAATATAGACTTAAAGAATCGAGTTTATAAGAGGTAGAAGAAGACTGATGTACTGAGGAACGGTTACAATTTACAGCTAATGTGACAGCTGTCAAAAAGTTTGACACAAAACATATTGGTAGCCGCACGAAAGTGCGCGGGAGTCGAAAACAAAGGTATCATGGGGTAGTGAGCGGGTTGCGGGGCGGGTTGCGGGGCGGGTTGCGGGGCGGGTTCTCACGCGCTGAATTGGCTCTCCCATTTCGTCCCCCGCGCGACAGTACACGCATGCGCAGTTATCCCATCCATGTTTCGTTAATAGTAGTGTTATTATCTCGCTGCAGACTCGGTCATAAATCATTCGAGTGTTTCGCTTTTGTTGTTCTGCAGTAATGCACAACTCAACAAAGAACAACAAAAGCGAAACACTCGAATGATTTATGACCGAGTCTGCAGCGAGATAATAACACTACTATAGCAGTAGACTTACGTACCGTTTGTAGGAAAAGAAGTGCAGGAAAAATCGTCATTTTTCCTGCACTTCTTTTCCTACGTCTTACCAGTGATTTGAGTGCGGTCTGAAAATCTGAACTTTTTAATTGTAACGAATTAATTTTAGGTCATGTGATTGAAAGGCAATAATTATTATTTTAAATACTAATATACCAGTTAAATTTAAGGTAATTGAATATTATAAAAATTACGTAGAGATAAGTATTTTAAGGTGTTTGTACTTTGTAATAATATTAATAGGTTCTATAGGTTTAACAATTATTTGATTTTAAGATCGATAAAACCATGGAAAAGTATGCCCAAAATGTCTGTAACTACGCAGGGAGGTAATTCTTGTTAGGTATTTGGATTTTGGAGTGTCTTCGACATCGGGTATTGAACAACATGAAATATCGAATAAACGTTTTTCTTTTACACTGATATTTTGTATGGGAACTAAGCCTTATATTAATATTAAGCAGTATCAAACCTTACCTGTATTAGTAATCAAACGTGTAATGTGAGTACTAATATTACATTTATTTAAAATAATAGCGAAATATATAGAATCGTTGAAGCAATAACTAAAATGTATACCTAGTTATTATTATTATAAATGATTATTGCAAATGTTTATTATCACTATAATGTAACCAATAACCATATAAAACATTAATATAAGTAAGAAAAATTAAACTTTTGATTTTTTTAACCCTTTAAAAGACCCTTAAAAACCTTGTATCAAATGCAGTTTGAAGCCAACCGTTAGTGTCAACTCCTTTAGGCTTATATTCTGTATTATCTCTATATTATCCTCACTTGTGATAGATAAGTGAATTACTTAATAAACCAAAAGCCCTGATAGCTCATTGGTTCTGTCTTGGTTCCATCCTGTTTCTCTCGATAGGTAATTGGGGTTCGAATCCCGTGCACTTTGCACTTTTTAATGTTATATGTGTGGAAACGAAATACCTCTTAGCTGTGAGGAAGCCTTTATGCCTGAGAGTTCACTATAATATTCTCTAAAGTGTGAGAAGCCCGCAAGTCCGCACTTTGCCAGCGTGGTGGGAATAGCCACACCCCTTCTATTTCTGAGAGGACACCCTCACATGTAGTCTAGGGTAGAGACTTGACTGCCAAATTAGGCTACATTTAAGCAAAATGTATAAATATCAAAATAAAACTTGTGTCCTTTCCAAACATTTACATCAGCACATTGTGTAGGTATTCTTAGTTTGAATGTGTTTGAAAAAATGTCGTTTTGCCAATTTTTTTTCTTACGGAACTATAGTGTTTCTACATACATACGAATTTAATCGATACGATATATCGGAGCACGAAACAAAATATCAACTATCTTTAAACTGTGCCAGATTTTGGTACTCTTAATACTTGATGAAAAACCGAAACAATAATTACCTATTGTCAAACGTTTTACCAGTTTCAGGGGTTGTGTTGCGAAATTTTTCTTATCCAAGCTCAAAGCGACATTCAACGAACACGGGCAAAGGGTACAAGCGTGTAAACAGCAACTATTGCCAAATATATACGAAAAGTTCGCTAGTGGAACTTTCCCTAGTGCTAGTGGAAATCATTTTTGAAGATTATCTCCAAAACTATTGGAGGCACAAATTTCTAACATACACGCACACGACATATTGTGAGGAATGGAAGGAAATCTTTTGAATCTGTGAGAATGTGACGTAGTTATCGCTAAATTGATAGCTACAACACGTGGTAGCAAGCGTCTGGAACCGCTTGCTATGGTGGAGAAAATGCATACAGTGATGGGTGTCGAGCTTCGCCGCGCGTGGAAACCCGTAAGACGATCGGCTAAAATGTATCAATCATTAAATAAATAAATAAATAAAATAAATTTATTCATAAGAATGTAGGTACAATTAAGGTCTTACACTAAGATTTTATGGTCCTTATACATTCTACCATATTGTGGTGTATGAATATTTAAAAACATAATATTAAAAAAAGAAAAAAAAATTAAGACAATCTGCAAATTATTTAAAAGTCAAAACACAATAAAACCGAAAATGTCAAAAAAGAAAAAAAAAAAAGAAAAGGAATATACATATTATTATGTCAGTTTACGATTAATTAATAATAAGTAATGTTTGTTCACTCATAAAATGTTATTTAAAATTATCAGTTACATATTCCGAGACAGTATAGTAGCATTTACTTAATAATAAGTCGAAAACTCGTTTTTTGAATACTTTGGTACAATTAAGGGTCTTATACGAGTCAGGCAGCTTATTGTAGATTTTGACAGCCATGCAATGGCAACTCTTAGTACAAATGTCCAGCCGTCGAGGTACCACTAGCAATTTATTTTGTCGTCGTGCTCTCTTTTGCTCTAAGTCATTGTAGCCTTTGAAGAAGCTTGGAGAAAGAAGAGCTGTATCAATGTCAAAATATGGGTTTTCACCAATCACAGCACTTGAAAATCACGTTTTGACACTCATACTCTTTAATGATTGATACATTTTTAGCCGATCGCCCGGCGGTATCGAATTGAGATCTCGAATGTCGGACGACGCTACATAGTCGTATCGGTTAGTGTGATAAAGCTCGAGTCAGTCATCATCTTTCATAGTAAAAATAACTTCGAAATTTTTAAATTTAAAAAAATTATTTCTCAGCAACTATTACATTCCAACAAACATGACTTGGGGGGAGGGTTACCGCCCTCCCCCCCTCCCCCTCCCCCCCCCTCCCACCACCCTCCGTAACAATACGTCGCCCTTTCATAGTAAAAATAACCTCGAAATTTTTAAATTTAAAAAATTTATTTCTCGGCAACTATTACGTTCCTACAAATATGGCTTAGGGGGAGGGTTACCCCCCTCCCCCCCTCCCCCTCCCCCCCCCCTCCCCCCTCCGTAACGGTACGTCATCTATACCTTAGCCAAATTAAAAAACATGTAAAAAATCAAGTTTGTTGTATGGGAGAAATAAAAAAAAATTATTTCATTAAATATTTATTTCATTCAATTTGCGCTTCTCTTATTGATACCTTCTATGTTGCAATCGTTAAGTAGGTTCCAAGTAGTAAATAGATAGAAAGGTATGGATAATCCTATACCTTTAAACGAGCAATTCTTGTATTATATAAATATATTTCGATATAATCTGAATCTCGGAAACGGCTCGAACGATTTTCATGAAATTTAGTATACAGGGGGGTTTTGGGGGCGATAAATCGATCTATCTAGGATTCACTTTTAGAAAATGTCGAATTTACCAAAAAAATATGAACCCTTGTAACGAAACGTTACAAAGTATGTAAGTTCATATTAATATTTTTTCTTAATGTTATATATATTATCTTAATGCATATATTATTATGTATGTAAAATATTATTTAATAGTATTTATCATATTAATTTATTATATGTTGCATTTATTTTTTATTTATGGCCACACTGGAGTTCTTATAACTTCCGTGTGGGTCGCGATTGACGATTGCGAGTGGCAACACAGCGCTCACCGCGGATTGAGATCGCCGACCGCGCGCCGCGCGCGCGGTCGCGCGCCATATTTTTTTCGGGCGGACCGCATTTAGGTCAGGCCCGATTATTTAAATATTATTAATATTTCAATACAAACGCAATTACGTACAATATAAAAATGGATATTCCCGCGTTAGGGGATCCACGCTCGGCCTTCATCTACGCCGGGCTTCCAATCTCCGTTCGACCTTCATCAACGTTCGGCCTACAATCTACGTTCGGCCTCCAAACTACATCGGGCTTTAATCGACGCCGGGCTTAAATCCAACGCCGGCAGTCAACACCCCTGGAGCTCCAGACTACGGGTTGCAGCTTCCTGAGCCAGCGCCCGCCTCACCGCCGTCGCCGAGCGATCCTTTCACTCCCGCTTTCAAACCAAGGGAAGTGCTAACCAGTGCGACATTAGAGAGTAAACAGAAATATCTTTTTCCACACCCAGTGTTCCATAATTACCTTTTAAACGGGACACTGGCGCCCTGTCACGTGGTTTATTTCTGTTTATTTCACTTTTGTCGCATAGTAGTTGGTTTTGTACGGTGATGGTTTTTTTTTTGTTAAACGCTTACGTTATTTTTGGTTTGCCGTAGCTAAGGTGAACGCAGGTAGTTTAATATAAAGTTTCTGTTCACACAAACGTTTCTGTTTTTTTGATTTATATTAGGAAACTTGTTTTGTATTTCGCTGGGTACAGTCAGTGACAGAAATCATTAATATTTAAATATATTTTCATTCCATTTTGAAATTTTTTTTTTTTTCTTAGTTCGTGTGCCTTTAGCACGTACTTAGTTTATAAAGCCGCGTTCACATTAGCTGCAAATTTTTTTTCTTTCATATATTTTTTTTTGTCATTCATATTTCATGCTCATCAAAGTCAAACCAAAGCGTTCTGTTAATTAGTTGATTTTGTAACAGAACGGAGATTTTTTTTATTTTTGCTTTATTGTGCCAATACACAACATACCTATACCCGGTTTACATTGTTTGTTGCGTTTTAGTGACACATTTTTACCGCTTAGGGTTTTCCCATTTTTTTTGTTTTAAATATTCGTAATCGTCACAAATATTTTACTAATTTAACAGTTATGGTTATGGTTACAATTAACAATTAATTATGTTATTTTGTCTATATATATATATTATTACTTATTATACAAATATTATATGTGTGTATATTTTGTATATGCATAGTAATTTTTATTATTATCTAATCTAATACTTATTTTTATGGTTTAGTAATTGTTTCGTCACATTACCCTCCCAATAAAATCATTATTGTAACAATTCTTGTATAAGTTCTATGTTGCTTTAGACATAGGATTTTCTTTGTGAAAGTAGGCGTCTCATAATACCTTAGTTATGGGACGTCAGTTTAAACGGTGATTGATAAAAGGATGTACGGAAGGTGGTATAGAAGGATGTATAAAAGTATGTAAGAAAATGCTTATGTCGTTCTAGGTATAGGGTTTTCTTCATGAATGAACGCGTTTCATAGCGCATTAGTTATGGGACGTCACTTTGATAGGTGAAGGATGAAAGGATGTATGAGATTGAATGCAAGTAATTAGTTATAACTTTTCCGGATTTTATTTTAAATAAAATCCTTGGTGGAAAAGGGGGTACTGTAACGAAACGTTACAAAGTATGTAAGTTCATATTAATATTTTTTCTTAATGTTATATATATTATCTTAATGCATATATTATTATGTATGTAAAATATTATTTAATAGTATTTATCATATTAATTTATTATATGTTGCATTTATTTTTTATTTATGGCCACACTGGAGTTCTTATAACTTCCGTGTGGGTCGCGATTGACGATTGCGAGTGGCAACACAGCGCTCACCGCGGATTGAGATCGCCGACCGCGCGCCGCGCGCGCGGTCGCGCGCCATATTTTTTTCGGGCGGACCGCATTTAGGTCAGGCCCGATTATTTAAATATTATTAATATTTCAATACAAACGCAATTACGTACAATATAAAAATGGATATCTCGCGTTAGGGGATCAACGTTCGGCTTCCAACTACATCGGGATTCAAATTACGCCGGGGCTCCTTCGACGCCGGCAGTCAACCCCCCTGGACGTCCAGACTTCTGGCTGACACGCGGCTTCCCGTGCCAGCGCCCGCCTCACCGCCGTCGCCGAGCGACCTTTCACTCCCGCTTTCAAACCAAGGGAAGTGCTAACCAGTGCGACTTAAGTGAAATACAGAAAGGCTTCCCCCACGCCCTACAAATTGTGTGCTCCCCGAGCTAGTGCGGTGATCGTGTGAGTCAGGCACTTACGGCAAATAAATATTTTTAGTTTATTTGTGCCGTTTCATTTTACCACCACTTCACACCACCACACTTTCACCCGCTTTCCTCATCTTAAAAGCTTTCAAACGGGACACCCTGCTGCCATCTCTTGGCAACCGAGCAAAGCTCGGTCACCCAGATATTCACGATATTAGATATGAATTATGATATTGGTCTCAATTCTTAAGTACGGGTCTTAAATACGTCAACTCATGTCTAGATATTTTATCACGATGATATGTAAATTTAAACGACACTTGTAACCGAAAAAGCCTACCCCCACATAGCTGTGAAGGAAATAGGTAGGTAAGTAAATAACAAGGCAAATAGATTATCTCTTGGATTTAATAAATAAATTCAGGAATTATAGACACCTCGCATCATTTAGCCCCTAAGTAAGCGATAGCTTGTGTTATGGCTACAACATTAGATTTAATATTTAATACATAAATAAATACAGTAATAGATACTATATATATAGAAAAACACCCAGATAACAACTTTCATACACATCACATAAACATTTTCCAGCTTGTGGGAATCGAACCCACGACCTCCGATGCAGAGGGCAGCACCATTACCTTGTTCTATAAGGTCGTCAATATAATATTCTTTAACTGTTAAAATCAATTTAATTTTCGTTCTCACTAAGTAGGTCCTTCAGGTAACTGAGAAGAACAGATAAGACGCTCGGTACTTCCTTTTTTGAAATAGGGACAACCCTCCACCACCCATGGCCCAATCAACCTCTCGGTTATGGGGGCCGAAACGCGGGAGGGCGCCCGTTCGATACTTGCTCATGGCGTGTTCCCGGGGCGCCTTCTTGACTCCCTACAAGTTGTTTGTTCTCGCTCCTTGTCCCTATGTGCTCATTCTCCCCATTCTGGGGCAGGACTTTTTTGAAATGACAAGATTTTCAATTTTTGCTGGATTAGGTCAGAGGTCTTCTCTCTTTTTAAGTACCTTTTGTATTTATATGTTTCATAAACTGACGAAACTTCGCAAACTAAAAAACAAGGGTCTTTTTCGAACAGTCTTAAGCGTAGATCTACTTAAGTGAAGACTGACAGCTGGCGCCGTCAAATAAATATATACGGGACATTTGACACATGGCAATCTAGCCCCAAAGTAAGCGATAGCTTGTGTTTATAGATAACTGATAAATACATACATACTAATATACATAAATATAATATATTGAAAAACACTCGGACACTGGAAAACATTCATGCTCATCACATGTACATACCAGTAGATAGTGGGAATCGAACCCACGACCTCCGACGCAGACGGCAGGTTCGCTACCGCTACGCCATTCGGTCGTCAAATACACTGATAGTCATCTTGATAATTAATTACAAGGTGGTCATAATTTACAAATTCTTCCTTAAAGTAGATACCAGCAGGGCGATAAACGTGATTTTCGAGTGTTGTAATTGGCCAAATCCCTTGTTTATGACATTGATACCGCTCTTTAACGATTGATACATTTTTAAGCGGATGCCCTACTGGTGACATAATATAAGTAACAAATTTGTCTACGTTTTGTCAAAAACACACTATACAAATGACGACAGTCATCACGTGAAAAGTGATTTGCTAAATGCTAATATTATTATCACAATATTTAGACGTTGTTCAGCAGCTGTTTACTTAGTTAACGGCGTACAAGCCGTATTTAAGTGATTTTGAATGAAGTTTTACGTAAAAACTATAAAGACAATTACTTTCAAATTTAAACGTCATGTATTTTGGGTCTATAATCTAAAATCGCTAAGAAGCAGAAACACGATTGGAAACTCTTCTCAACGCCGTAGAAGCCGTATTTATCGGCCGAAGCCGATTTTGAATGAAGTTTTATTTAAAAACTATGAAGACAATTATTTTCAAATTTAAACGTAATGTATTTTGTGCCTTTAATCTAAAATCGCTTAGAAGCAGGAAAACGACTGGATAAAATTTTCTCGATAGAAAAAAAGTTGCTCCAAAATCTCAGTTTTTCTAATTTTTATCGGAAATTACAATAGATGTCATTGCAATTTTTGTTTTAATGTGTCGGTAATAACAATATCCAAAAACGCTGAGAAACCGATTTTTGATAACTGGCTTAGGTTTTGAGTAATTAGGTAAAAGGTCGTTTTTCTGTTATATTCTTCCGCGACGCTGCATGTCGCACCTACCAACGTATCCGTGAGAGTGAGAAAATCAAAAATTAATTCAATAAATCCCCTTAAGTAATAGCTTGCCTCTTACTGTAATCTGAAATTTTATTTTTGAAAGACTATGTTGAAAGAACCAATATAAAAATGTGTTTTTCAACTAAAATAAAAATGCTGAACAATATTTGTTATTACTAGTAATAAAGCATAATCTACCATTTACTTGAGTCTCTATATCTACAATTGCTCACGCTTTGAAAACTGACCAATGCGTGAGATCATCGCTAACGATAAGTCACGTGGTTAAACTAACAAAATATAGCTTTGACATATTAACATACAAAAATTAATAACGTATGGATATTAATAGCCATACGTTATTAATCGAAGCGATAGCTATTTTTGAATTAGAATCGATAAGTAACAAACTAACAACGGATAAGCATGCAGGTCTTCTCTCAGAATGAGAGGGGAAAAGGGTGTGGCCATAGACCACAACGTTTACATACTGTCTACACTTTTTATACTGGAAAATAAATTTTTGCTAATCTGTTTTTAACAGGTACTTTTAGAGTAAACAAAGGAGGCATGGCTAATGTATTAGCTGAGGCTGCCAATGTTTTTTAGAACAAATATAGATTTTACTCTTACGGCAATATCTGTAAGTATGCACGTAACATCGATTGTATTGATTGCTCCTGCAATTTATTTTTGAGGTATCTTGAGCTATGAAAGAGTTTTTGAGGTAGCGTAAGTAACCTCTTGAAAGCGTACTTTCAATGGGTTTCCGAGGTAGAGTAAGTAAGCCCCTGAAATTGTACTTGCCCCTGAAAGCGAATTTTCAATGGGTTTATGAGGCAGAGGATGTAAGCAGCTGAAAGCGTACTTTCAATGGGTTTCTGGGGTAGCGTAAGTGAGCTCTTGAAAGCGTACTTTGAAGGAGTTTCTGAGGTAATGTAAATAATGTAAATAAGCCCCTGAAAGCGTTCTTCTAAGGGATTTCTGATATACAGTAAGTAAGCCCCTAAGCCCCTAAAAGCGTACTTTCAATGGGTTTCTGAGGTAAAGTAAGTAAGCCCCTGAAAGCGTACTTTCAATGGGTTTCTGTGGTAAAGTAAGCAAGCCCCTGAAAGCGTACTTTCAATGGGTTTCTAAGGTAGAGTAAGTAAGCACCTAAAAGCGTGCTTTCAAGGGATTTTTCAAGCAGCGTAAGTGAGCTTTTGAAAGCGTACTTTCAAGGAGTTTCTGAGGTGGAGTAAGTTCCAAAGGGTGACTAAGGTAGAGTAAGCCCATGAAATACTTAGATCATGAAATCTTACAGAATACTGACGTACTTAGGTATCTATATACATACGAATCATGATCTGTAAATTTAGATATCAGGAGACTATGTGTTAATTAGATTATCGGGTACAAGCTAATCGGTATCACATTTAGTTAGATAGAAGAGAAAAAAGATAAATGTTTGCGTGCAAACGGATTTTAAAATTTACCTTTTTATTTCTAGTGAGTTCTTCATTTCATCGGTCCTACACGCTGTTTTCCCAGAACAACCTTATCTTTGCTATAAATTGAGCTAAGTATTTCGATCATTTCGGTTTGTTTATGGAAGTTCTATATACCTACATGCAAACATACAAAAAGTTAAGTGAATATACTGTAGGTGCAACAAAATACCGACGTGTCTTTATAGCTTATCTCCTTTCTGTGGTATTAGGGGTCTTTTTTTAAAAGATGTGCTACATTGCCAAGCTATGTTTTGTGTCAAACTATACACCAATAGAATCGCAAGATTTCCATTTGCTTTCATTGCTTTTGAAAATTATGCAGTTCTCTTTTTTTAACTAAATAGATCACTTGACTGTGATCACACCTGATGGAAAGTGATGATAGGTCTTGAGTAGAACGCGTTTGCTTAAGAAATGTCTATTTACTCATAATTTGAGGGCTCCCAAGTTGTAGGTGGTGGGAAAGACAGTTTTTCCAGACCTTTCCAGGGTTTTCCAGTCCTATCTGGAACGAGGAATCAAACTGCTTCGTACGCGTCTTTGGTACGTTAAATAAGTAGGGTATGTTATATAACTATTGGTGCATTTGACAAAAAATGCAACATAGCAACGTAGTTCCAGGCCTGTTGATGTAAAAATAAAGTTCAGCCAGTGAACGTCATCAGTCATCACTCATCAACGTATCCACATAAAAATAGCTCTAGTTGTTTGCGCTTCAACACACCCACAGAATGAGCATCTGTGATTTGTGTAATTCTTCAAAAAATGTTTTATTTTGAGTCTTCTACATACATATACATTACATATGAAGCACGTGAACGTTCTCATTGACTTTTCGTTGGCGGAAAACTATCTAAACGACGAGCTCCCTGGCGCAGTGGCGACGCGCTCGGTTTCGAGTGAGAGGTTGCGGGTTCGATTCCCGCCACGGGCCACTTTGGAATTTTATAATTTCTAAATTGGCTCAGGTCTGGTCTGGTAGGCTTCGTTCATGTTGGCAAGGAGGCTTTGGCCGTAGCTAGTTACCACCCTACAAGCAAAGACGCACCGAGAAGCGATTTTAGCGTTCCGGTGCAATGCTTGTAGAAACCATTGGGGTAACTTACCCTTCCAAGTTAGTACGATAACATCTTAGGCTGCATCATCACTTACCATCAGGTGAGCTGACCAAAAAAGACCAAAAAAAGAAAAATCTAAATCTAATGTTATTTTCGCCACGAGCGCAAGTGGCCAATTTTGAAGGGGTGTTTCTAAAATGCCCTTCACAACCACGCTTAGCTAGGCTTGAAAACTAACCCCTAACGAGACCATAGCACAAAATTACTGTTAAATATTAAATTATAAATAATTTAATATTTATGTTTCTTTGTACAAATCGTTTAAATTCATTATCCTGGTGGCAGGCCCAAGTCTCAACGGCTTCTCTATCTATTATGCGTTCAAAATATAATATCTGGGTGACCGAGCTTTGCTCGGTTGCCAATAGATGGCAGCAGGGTTCATATTTTTTTTGGTAAATTCGACATTTTCTAAAAGTGAATCCTAGCTAGATCGATTTATCGCCCCCAAAACCCCCTGTATACTAAATTTCATGAAAATCGTTCGAGCCGTTTCCGAGATTCAGATTATATAGAAATATATATATATATACAAGAATTGCTCGTTTAAAGGTATAGGATTACATCCATCCTATCCATAGCATTGAAACATTTCTTTTTAAAAGTGGGTTAGAAATAATATCCATGGTTTTCATGCATTGACGGTTTGCTACTTAGAGCGATGATAACAAAATAATGAGATCAAAGCAGAAACTTTGTAAAGTGGGGGGGTCATGGGTTCTTCTTCTTTTATCATGGGTTACTCAGAACCACGTATCGTAAAATCCTGATGTCGTGACTTGTGATAATCTCCTAGGTTCCGTAGGAGCTCGCTTGATTGGTTCGATCCCTTCCATGCGCCACTTTTGTCGTCGTCGTCGTCGTTTCAGCCGATGGACGTCCACTGCTGGACATAGGCCTCCTGAAATGACCGCCAAACACCACGATCTTGCGCCGCCTGGCGCCAGCGACCCCCCGCGACCCTCTTAATGTCGTCCGTCCACCTGGTGGGGGGGTCGACCGACACTGCGCTTCCCGGCGCGTGGCCGCCATTCCAGCACCTTGGGTCCCCAACGTCCATCGGTCCTGCGAGCTATGTGCCCCGCCCATTACCACTTCAGCTTTGCGACACGTTGAGCTATGTCGGTTACTTTGGTTCTTTTGCGGATCTCCTCATTTCCGAGCATCTCTCTCCATCGCTCGCTGAGTGACCCTGAGCCTTCTTATGAGGCCACTTTAGCTTTTAATAATTTCTACATAGTCAGTGTACGGTTCCCCTTCCTAGATACCCTTACCCAGTATGTATAATAATACCTCCGACTGCGTCATGATTTATAATCAGGGGAATTCGCAGTCAAGTACTTCACTTATAGCTCAGAATACCTTAATAAAATGTGCATTTTTATTAGACAAGTATGGATTATGCTGCAGCTGCTAGGATATTAGTGTTGAAATGACAACGTCGCGCGAAGTGGAATCTCTATATATACGAACTTACGTATGGCCTTTACGTCGTTTTTTTATCTCTCTTTAATTCCGAAAAAAGTATCATCGAACAATGTTGTCTTACTCCAACTTGCAATGTTCAAGACCTTTTTAAACAACTTTGATACCTGATGAAACACCCTGTAAAAAAGCCTACATCCTCTCAGCCTATTCAGATTACATAGTGCTTTCGCGCTAAGTATTTAGTCTGTGCGAAAATCATGCATATATGGAGGAAAACTTGTACATACCACTAGTACATATGTGACTCTCGAGGGAGCAAGACGTGTTCACTATATCAAAATGTATTTAAAAACACGCGCGTAATATTTAGTGACTTAAAACAGTGATATAACTATGTACTTTTACTTAAGTAATTATATATTTTTAACATAAGTAAATAACGTCTGTGATATAAAGTGTCTTGGACTTTCATATTTTTATAGCATTTTTGAACAATATTCAAAATGGATACGGAAAAGTGAGTATAGTACCTATTATAACACAAATTATAATTTATTTGCGGTTTTAATATGTAGCGTATTTATAATACTTGCGATTTCAGGTAGATATTATTTCTTAGTTTGCATAGTGGGTTCAATAATTTTTAATTATACGAAATAATATGTAACATACGAAACGCTAGGGCGGAGTCGAATGTAGGGCGAATCTTGGGCGGAAAATCGGAGTAGGGAAGTAGATTTCGTTTTTAATATAAAAAAATCATAAAAAGTGCATTCTATTTAATGCAGGAATATAACAGTTTACCGTATAAATAACACAATTGTTTATGTCAGCTTCAGAATTATGAGGTCTTGTAACATTCTCATTTAATCTAGCCACCTAATTAGATTTTTATAGGAAAAAAAGTAATCTACAGTCAGTAATAAAAAATAAATAAAAATGTATTTGTAATGAGAGATCATACCGACAGGGGATGTCTGCAAGTGGGATACTAGGTTGTGTTTGCCTAGTCCTTATCAGTACAGTAAACAAACTACACGAATCACGATGTTTACGGTTGACTGCTTTATGATAATAGTATTTACTTATTGTCTAAAATAAAATTATTGTAGGTTACACTATAAAATACTTATCATTCATATTATTTCGCAATTTTAATGCTAATGCATAAATTTAATTTTTATGAATTTTTAATCCTTCGGTATCGATACTTATGTATATTATTAAGTATAATAACATGTAAATGTTAATCAAAGTATTTATTTCTAATTATTATGTATCTATATTAGCGTGACTTTTTTTTAATTAGCAATATATTAAAGACTATTTATACACATTATGTGTGTATTTTAAATTTTGAAAATAACAGACAAAAATAGAATAAGTAATAATAGGTAGAAGGTATCTGCTATAGGATAGGTACCTAGGCTTAATTTTATTTATGTAATAGCCTATCTATATTATAAAATACTAGTAGGGCGCGTGGGGGCGCGGGCCACATGTGGCCCGCGTGCTGTCTTCCCCCCTATTTACCTTACAACTTTAGTCTCAACATTCGCCATACATTTTTCTATGAAAAAAATAAATTCCGCCATTTTGAATTTTTTTCTATCCATTGAATAGACCTTCGGGTCCTGATCACCTCTTGTCAAGAAACCGTTCTTCCATCTTTTATACTTTCCGAGATATCGGCGAAATTCGTTTGGCGGCCATTTTGAATCCGCCATTTTGAAATTTTTTTCAGCTCACTGCCAGTTGGATGACGTTTCGAATGACATTTGGTCGAGCACCCCCCCACCTATCTTCAATACCCTGGCTGTGCTCTTCACCCGTCTCCGAAATCCTCAATCATCAGCTCTCTCCATATTTTTGTTCTTAATGATTTTTTCCCCTCTTTATGACTGTGTACGTCAAAAAAAATTTTTTCATACAAAATTGTTCAGGAGAGGTGATCAATGAGTGAGTGAATCAGCACGAGTAGCTTTAAATATATTAATACAGTGTATGTAATAAAACAAATTAACCGTGACAACTTCAAACCATGGCAATTAAACTCGCAAAATAAGCACTTAAATAAGTAAAGTATAAGTATAACAATCGTATGGCTTGCCTTTTGCAAGTAATTACATAGATTAAGCACTTCGCGTACCATGTTGATATTTACAAACAGGCATAGGCACCTTTAACTTACTCATACAAGAGTCTAGCATACCTTATAGGGTTACCATATCTTAGGATTTATCCCAACACTTCAGGATTTTTGGACTCTTCTCAGGATTGTGGCCGGATTTTGCAAATCTCATGAAATCGCAGGATTTTTAGAATTTGCAATAAAATACACAGCCTACATTTTAAAGCGAGACTCGACTTTTTTTACATTGTTAAATACGTGTGAAAGGAAATTCTCAGTAAAAAATCTCAGGATTTTTCAATAAAAATCAGTCCTTTTCTCCGGGCTTTTCATTTTTGCATCTGGTAACCCTAGTGTAGCCAGTATTGGAATTGGCTACGTAACATAATACTATTATCATCTACTACCTAGGTAGTCTATATGGCTACGTCTCTTATTTGCGATCGTCGCATAAACTAGTCATTAGTCAATCCCTCAAATTAAACGAAATAAAAAACGTATTTTTGTTTTGTTACAAAAATAAAACTTTCTCATCATTAAAAGATGATTAGAAAATAGTCATGAGGGAAAAGATCCCCTTAGGTATAGTACGATTCACGAAAGATGACCACAAATGGCGGGCCTATTTTAGGTCTCTTTGGACTTGTCTAACTAATATTATGGTCTTATTTATTTTAACTAATATATATTGTCATATTTAACTAATATATGGTAATTATTTTGGCTTAAGTCTTTTCTTCATGAGTGTACATGAAGAAAAGACCCGCCATTTGTGGTCATCTTTCGTGAATACCTTATACCTTCACCGGGGCAGATGGGGCATGTGTGAGGTACTTTGCCCTTCTGCCCCGGTAAACCCTGACAACGTCTACCTGGGATGATGAAACTTTTTCCTGGAATGATGACATTTTCCTCCATTCCAGTAATAGGGCAGAGTTACCATTAGCACATATTTACTCAATGAGGGTTACCGATAATCCTATGTAGCTTTAATACATACCATGGGATCCGTATTTAAAAATAATAATATAGGCTGTCGTATGTAGGTTAAAAGCATATAATATGTTGGCGTAATCGAAAAGAAGGCCACTCTCAAAATAAAAATATAGTTAAACGAGAATGCATGTGAATAGCCCAAATTATCATGGAAATGCTAATCCATTACTCAAATGATTTATTTATTTCATATAGTCCTTACATGTTGGCTCTTATGAATAGTCATTAAAAATATTCACTATTTCAAAATACATAATACAACGTACTACATTTTAGGACAACCGTGATAACAGGGAGTTATAGAATGCAAACTATATTATAATATATCAGTAGGTATGTAGATAGGACTGAGTTTAGTTTTATATTATTATTTTACCTACTTGAATTTGCCTGCGACTACGTCCACTAACTTTCTCAGCGATTTTATACCATTTGATCTTTCATTTTGTAAACCGTTAAAACCAAAAAAATAATAAAATTGTAAAATTTTTGTTGAAGAATTAATAAATTTGATATGTTTTCAACTTAACGGCCTAAAAGCCGTATTTAAGCGATTTTGAATGAAGTCTTATTTAAAAACTATAAAGACAATTACTTTCAAATTTACACGTCATGTATTTTGGGTCTTTAATCTAAAATCGCTTAGAAGCGATCGACGACGAGCGACGATTGGATAAAATTTTCTCGATAGAAAGTTCTCCCAAAAGTTGCTCCAAAATCTCAGTTTTTCTATGTTTTATCGGAAACTACAATGGATGTAATTGTAATTTTTGTTTTAATGTATCGGTAATAATAATATCCTAAAACGCTTAGAACAGATTTTTGATAACTGGCTTAGTTTTTGAGTAATTAGGTAAAACGTTGTTTTTCTGCTATATTCTTCCGCGACGCTGCATGTCGCACCTAGCAATGTATCCGTGAGAGTGAGAAAGACAAAAATAAATTCAATAAATCCCCTTAAGGGAAGGCACTGGCCCCTAAGATACGGGCTTTCCTAGTTTAGGGGTCAGGAGTCTGTGGCGACCGCCTATAGTCAGTGGTCGCTATTTTTCACGATGTTCTATGTTCTGAATACTAATTTGATTATTGAATTAGCCATTGTTGTGTCAAAGCATAGACCAACACATTATACCTAATAAACGTTATAATGGTATAATAAACTTTGTATTATTTGAAGCACAAATATTGATACATTATACCATAAGTCCAAAGAAGATTGTAAATCGAGTTTTTCAAATAAACGCTACTATTATTATTTTGAGGATTGTTGTTCCGATAAAATTGTAAAAAATAGTAGGTAACGAAGTAGTACATAAGATAAAGTTTTCCGAAAGTTGTAGTAAAAAATGTTAGTAAATATTTTTCACTTTAGAGCTTAGTTTTATATTTTAGGATCAATTATTAAGGATTTTCCGAAAGGTATATCAAATTATACTCATCCATTCTGTGAGTGATCAATCACTTAACAATGCAACTTGATTGTAAATTATGTATTTTCATAAAGACAACAACGAAGTAAGCTAGTGAAGACCAAAGAGAGCAATCGACCCAGGAGAAAATGTGGTATTTGGATTTTATTAATATTCAAACTATCCCATTATTTCCCCTGACTTTCGCTAGGATTCAAAGGGTTTTTCAAAGTTAGATGCATGCGTGTGTCTTAGTGTTCGATAATGAATTTTAATTTTAATTTTCAAATACGATTCTATTACATAGTAAATAAATATGAACAATTATGTACCTAGAGGCACAATTCACGAGTTGATTATTCCCGATTAATTCTCGAAGCAAACATTATCCAGCTAAAGGTGGCTAAGGTTGACAAAATTGATAAAGTAATATACCTAACTAACACACGCGTAATGTAAATAAACTCATTGTTTTAAAGTATTCGCAATGAAGGCCATTATCACACCGTTTCCTCTGTTATCGCTACCGGGTGTTCGTAATGCAGATATTGTGCCCAGCGCTCGCATTCATGCTAAATAGGGAACAAAATACTTTAATTATTATAACGTATAATTATTATTGTTGTATACGTTTGTTACAAACACAAAGCCACTGCACGTTGTAAGCTGAAAACACCTAGTTATTATGTGATCTGTGCTGAAAACCTAGCTTACAAAACATTTTAGTCATAGCTAAAATACATTGCGAAATGCACGGAACTAATACCTGTAACCACTAATCAATAATAGTATCTAAGCCTTCGTCCGCTTCTTGTCTACTTACTTTTTTAAATCAGATACTTTTGTCAAAATTTCCCAGGATAGTTTTGACTCAAGTAGCCAATGTAACTCGTCAGGTCTTCAATATTATCCTCGCGAAAATATCACGATAAACTATACGGGGGATTATTCAATTCTTTCGTTTCCTATAAAACTACTGTACCTGTTCTTTTGTTAAAATATAAACTATTGCTCTGCGACATGATTGTCCCTATATTGTACATAATCACGCAGTAACAGAGCAATAGACAACGATAAGGAAACTGGGGATTTGCCCATCTAAACATTTTACGCAAATCTTCTTCATACAAGAAAATAGTAGAATCTGTCAAAATTTCTCACTAATATGTGCGTGTAACTTGGAAATGTGCGTGCGGACTTTATGGGTATGTTAGTAATATTTAGATACATATTTTCATTATTCGGTGCTATTGATAAGCGTAGGGATCTGAGGCGGGGACCACAGCCTATAGATAATATTGCGGTCGACTATAACTGACGCTGTCGGTGTCAAAACAAACATTTTTGACACCGGTAAACTGGTAACACTTTTGCTGCCGCGTCCAGGGCCCTATTCATCAAAAGTTACAAGCCTTGTATTACAAGCGATTCTCTATACATTTTCTCTTGTAATACAAGGCTTGTAACTTTTGATGAATAGGGCCCAGGGTGCATTGGTCTGTTGTAATAGCGCGAAGACGGCTGCTAAATAAATTCAGCCCCGAGCTTTCAAATCCTGCGCTGCGCTCGATGTTTTAAAATACTCGTAAAAATGATTTCTGTTCATCGTAGGCGGATGAAGTCGAGAGTTATTTATAAATGAAATCATTCATCGGGAAGCACAAGACACCTTGAGATTTTTACAAAGAAAGTCTTCGAGACTAAAGATTTTGTTTCAAATTGTTTGTTACTATGTACCCTATATGCAAATAAATTAATGAATACGAATACTAATTTAATTATTCGAAAATAATTGAATATATTGAAATGCAACTGTTTCTGTTATACGAATTAACATAATTACAATTTTACAAAGCACAATAATGAAACTAAATAACCATTAGTATGAATAGTGACTACAATTTCTTGGATGGTTGTTACTGATTCACGACCTAACTTCTACATTTAGTCGCAATCTTGGTCAGTGACAGCCATCAAAAATAAAAGTAATTTAATTTATTAAAACTACACAATTTTTTGCGGAAAAGGAGATTCCGCGATCTTGAATAGGCACAACAAACGTGATAATCGTAATTCGTTACGTATTGGTCTTAAAGTGCAAGGTCTCGGTGCTTGGCCCGCCGCCAGCACCGCCCGCCCTCCGCCGCCCTCGCGTAGCCGCCCGCCCGACGTAGCCGCTCGGTCAATGTCTCTAGTATTGTTTGCGTGTGACACCGACCACACACCTTCTAGACGCCTTAGAGCGAGGCCCCATTAGTGCGTTGCGCTGCGTTGCGTCGCGTCGTCGCAACGGAACAGCGCATTGTATGCCACACCTGCGTTGCGACGACGCACGATATCGCAGCGCAAGAGCGTCGCAGCCACACTGGCTGCGTCTCAGTTCAGCCTTCGCAATGGATAGATACAAACGTGTTCTTTTGTTGCTTTTATTACGCCACCGCCGAAATAAACGTAGAAACCTTAGAAGATTCTGGATATCTCCTTTGATAGCATTAAGAAGCGCATTAGCGCATCACCCTCCCCCCCGCTTCCTCTCTCGTCCGTCGATCCGTTGAATTGTCGCGGGCGACGACGCTACGGTCTAATGGGTCATGTAGTAAAAAATATATTATGGAAACCGACGCACCGACGGCTCTGCGTCGACGCAACGCAGCGCAACGCACTAATGGGGCCTCGCTCTTAAGTTTCATTTGATTTGAACCACACGGAAACACAGGGAATAACTTTATATATTTGAACAAATTAGTTATATTAACTGAGACTGTATATGTAGATAATAATGTATAGCTTGATAAAAAAAATTGTATATAGTGTAATAGGGTCTTCCGCTCACTGAGAAAATGCCTACTTATCTTCCATACTGGACATTAATATTATAATGCCAAATATGCGACAAAGCACGCGGAAGAGCATTCTAAACCTTTGTATCACAAAGTATGAGCATCGTATCGCTTCGTCCAAACTGGATATTGAGAGCAGCCTTCCCGGTAGATTTTTTCATACAAACGCTCGTACGCGATTATGGCGTTTTAACAAAATTTTCTTGAAATATTTTTAACAAATAGGTACCTTGCACACTATATCTAGTGTAGGAACAGAAATAAAATGTATTAGCAACAAATTCAGTACAAGCCTCCAAAAATCTGCATCCTTGCTGAAATTTTACATTTTGGTCGTTTCGCTCACCTTTTATATGTTGTAAAAGTAAAAAAAACAACTGTATAGAAACTTCGTACAACTAATAAAGATGCGAGAAAATTATTTACACATACTTGTAAGGCTTTTTCAAAATCATGTATTTCCTGGCACACGTTTTATGAAATTCCGCGCTATTTTTTAACCCCAGACGCAAAAGGGGTGTTATAAGTTTAACGTGTCTGTGTATCTGTGTATCTGTCTGTGGTATCGTAGCTCCCAAACGGATGGACCGATTTTCATGAAGTTTATTTTGTGTCATAGATAATTTTATCCCGAGTGTTCTTAGCCATGTTTCATGAAAATCTGTTCAGCCGTTTGAAGATTATCAGCTATTTTCTAGTTGATGAGGGGATCTGACTAACTTCTTTATGTCCGATCGATTCGAAATTTGGTACCGTGTAGCTTCAATGACATTTAAAGTATATGGTAAGGTAACCATGTCCTGATTTGCCGTTTGAAGATCATCAGCTCTTTAATAGTTTATGAGGGGATCTGACTACCTTCCATATGTCTTATCGTTTCGAAACTTGGTACCGTGTTATTTAAATGATATTTAAAGCTTATGGTAAGGTAATATGGACCTGATCCGCCGTTTGAAGAAGATCAGCTCTTTCATAGTTGATGAGGGGACCTGACTACCTTCCATATATCCTATCGATTCGAAATTTGGTACCGTGTTACTTTAATGATATTGAAAGTATATGGTAAGGTAACCATGTCCTGATTTGCCGTTTGAAGATCATCAGCTGTTTTATAGTTGATGAGGGGATCTGACTACCTTCCATATATCCTATCGATTCGAAATTTGGTACCGTGTTACTTCAATGATATTGAAAGTATATGGTAAGGTAACCATGTCCTGATTTTCCGTTTGAAGATCATTAGCTCTTTAATAGTTGATGAGGGGATCTGACTACCTTCCATATGTCCTATCGTTTCGAAACTTGGTACCGTGTTATTTCAATGATATTTAAAGCGTATGATATAAGGTAATCACTACCTGTTCCGCCGTTTGAAGAAGATCAGCTCTTTCATAGTTGATGAGGGGATCTGACTACCTTCTATATATCCTATCGATTCGAAATTTGGTACCGTGTTACTTCAATGATATTGAAAGTATATGCAGGTAAGGTAACCATGTCCTAACGCACGTCAAGCGCGCCGACGTATCCGCTCCAAAGTTTGCGGGCCACAGCATCCCACGAATTGTGAATTGTGATTGGCAGAGTGATGCTCGATGGTCTTTTTTTATTTTTAGAGACGTGTTGTGGTAGCTTTGGAGTGTATGATCATTGAATGAAATGACGTTTAGAATGTTGATACAAGTATCAGAACTATTTCACAATAAATTATTTTTGGAACGTTAGTCGTGCGCTCGGCATCGCAAAATGGCGGGCGCGCAGTTTATTATTTTTTTTTTTGTATAATGGTTTATTATTGTGAAACAAACGAGTTTTTACACACGACGGAACGGAGTACGGGTATATGCGTTTAGGATGAGAGACCGTTTGTACATTACTTTAATAATGAGATGTTATGTTTGTTTGTATGTTAAATTGTTCACAAAAACCAATAGTGCAAAAATATTTTTGTTTGTTTGTTTGTGTGTGCACATCAATGTTCCCATTTATTTCAAAAACGGCTTGACCGATTTAGATGCGGTTTTCTGTATAATGTTTGGTGTTCAGCGGCAATGGTTCTTAGATAGTTGTTACGAACATCGATCACCAGGGGCCGCCATAAAATACATTTATATTGCAAACGAATGTTCCCATTTATTTCAAAAATGGCTTGACCGATTTAGATGCAGTTTTCTGTATAATATTTGGTATTCATTGGCGATGGTTCTTAGATAGTTGTTACGAATATCGATCACCAGGGGGCGCCATAAAAATATTTACAGTGCAAACGAATGTTCTCAATTATTACAAAAACGACTGAACCGATTTGGATACAGTTTTGTATAAAATATTAGTGAGTCATTGGCAATGGTTCGTAGATCTGGTTGGAATGGTTCGTGGTGATTGTTCTTGTGATTGAACAGCAGGGGGCGCCACAATAAACGTCTCTTTATGACTTGGAAGGGATGATGCCTTCAAACGCTGCTAGAGGAGCTAATGGCTAGTTTGAAGATTAATTTTCATTTTTTAATAATAATATAATTTAAATTACATTAATATATTAATCGAAAAACTATAAAACAAGTGGAAAATTAAAAAAATTTAAAACACCCACGACTTTTGCAGACTTGTAATTGAAAAAGGATTAAATATTTTTTTTTAAACTCCCCGGCTAAAGGAAAGTAAGAACTAAGAACCTATCAGTATAATTACAAATCCAAGAAAATCCGTCGGCGTCTCTATTGTCAACTACATAATAATTATTATGAGTTTCGATCTTTGTTTCGGTAAAGACTATTCCAAAACTTAATACGGTTGGTATGTATTTAGTCATTAGCAGCTTTCCACGACATTGATAGATGTGCGATTTCCTTTTTCACAAAAAATGAAGGTCGCCTGAAATAAGAACGACGTTGAAAGACGTTTCAGTCTTAAAATATTTGTTCAAAAGAAATATCTGCGTATGTAAATATTCCTGACGTTATCTAATTCTGCAGTATGAAAACCTCAGTTTTTTAGTTTTATGTGTTACGGCATAGGTACATACGTATACCTAAGCAACAAGATTATCTTACGTAGGTATTTACATAGATACATAATGATTAGGTAAGAGTCATATGAATCTCATATATTTCTTAATTACCGCTGGGTAAATTCACGTGACTACAAAGATAATGTTATGACAATTTTGATTGTAGTAGGTATTTATTTAGGTATAATCTTAGTAGTCTAGGATTATAGAATAACACTGATATATTTTTTTATACTTTCGTAGCTTTTATAAATAAGTATTTGCAATCTTTACCTAACGAATTTGAAAAGAGCTCCTACCAGTTGCTACACAGCGTCGCACCGGAACGCTTAATCGGAACGCTTGCCGATAGAGTGGTACCAGACGAGTCTGAAACTTCCTATCAGACAAGTTTTGAGCCAATGTAGAAACCATACCATCAATTTTACATAAAATACATTTACTACTTACCTGCATAACCCCCACTAAGAAAATCGGTGGTAGATTCCTTAGCATAAAAACATTAATGAAAATGTAATGGACCAACATTATAAACAGCTGGTTTTACCTACGTCGCTGTCGAGTGACTGCCAACTATCCAGAGTCCACATCATTTCGAGGAACCATTCATTCCAGATTTAGGCGTTATCACGAAATAACCACGTGGCGTTTATATTTAGCGGCGCAAATATTCGCGCATAGTGACCGTCGTAAGAAAATATTGCAAAACGACAAGATAAATCAGGGTTACTCAATGTGGAGTTCGTAAACCCCACAAACCCCTAGGGGTTCGCCGTTCGACGGTAGGGGGTTCGCGACAAGACTAGTCTAGGCTACGTGCAGTAAATAATTTGGGGCTAGAACGGTGTAAAATATTTATACCTATACCTACCAAATATATGTACAAAATTTCATAATAATCGATCGAGTCGGCCGTGACAAGACTATTTCATACGTACCTATAGATCGGGTTTAGGGATTGGGAGGGTTGGGGGTTAGCTGTCACCTAGAAATCCGAGGTACGTGGAACGAAAAGTTTGAGAAAGCCTGAGATAAATAATTCACGCCCAATGTTTCCTTGCGCGGAAAAACAATAAAATAATCACATTTATTTACTTTTGTAAATAAAACTTAAGCATATACTTCAATTATCATAAAGAAATAATCTATCCGCATCCAAGCAATACCGTCATTACCTCACGGCGTGCTCCTTTGATGTTTCTTGATTAGATAAACTGGATAGTCTTGATACGAGTACTCTTACAGTAAATCGTCATAAGCATCAAGCGTGAGCGTGACTATCTGGCATCGTACTGCATTATTATCACAAGTTTGATAATCAGCTGATTGCTGGGATATATAGGATCAGATGCAAATAGTGATAGTGATAACAATTTTGTGTGTATTTAAACAGGGTTATATAAAAAATACCAAATCGCTCTTGGCCTGTAGTTGTTTACATTAATACTAACAACTTTTGTTCTACGACTTTGCAAAATTCAATAAGTACTAATTTATTTCATACAAAAAAAATATTATTTCTGTAAAGTAACATTACACTGTAGCGATTTCGTGCCGCGTGTTCGTGCGCCGCCAAGAAAGTTGTTGGTTTAAAAATAAACAAATATTTGATATTTTTTATATAACCCTGTATTTACGATAATTATGTCCATACATTAAAATCATAACACTTAACTACAATCTGAGACGTTTACAGTTTAGCATAGTTGTAATCGCACTGAGATAACCTAAAGGTCTAATATCATCTTTAATGGACTGGGACTGGAAATCCTTTTTATTAAGGTTATAGGTATATGTATAATAATATTAAGGTCAAAGAAAGAACAAGAACAAGCAGGGGACTGATGAATCTTTGGGCTGATACAGGGTTATATAAAAATACCAAATCGCTCTTGGCCTGTATTTGTTTACATTAAAACCAACAACTTTTAACCTTCTCGATATTTAGAGAAATATCAAATATATTACAGAGATACTCTACTTGTTCCTACTCTGTAATGTAACATTGGCAAGTGGCAACGGCGCAGCACGCGGCGCGGCGGCGCACGAACTCGCGGCGCGAAACCGCAACAGTGTAGTGTCCCTATACAGAAATATAATTTTTTTGTATGAAATAAATTAATACTAAATTTTGAAAAGTCCTAGAACAAAAGTAAGTAAGTGTTATTGTAAACAACTACAGGCCTAGAGCGATTTGGTATTTTTTAAATAACCCTGTATAATACTCATCAATACAAATACAGAGTATTGAAATCGGTCTTTTCCAAAAACATTGTCTTTAAAATAGGTTACAATGATGCTGACTTGAAATGAAAACAATGATGTTGTCATAACATCGTGCAGGGTTAGTGATAAACTCGTTGCTTACGGTGATACTCGTAGATATGAAAGCCGAATGACACATTTACAGTTTCGTACAACAAAACAAAAGCATTAAGAAGAAAATTCTTTCTATATGAAAATTCTGGTGCCAATTTTTGTTACCGAACTTGGCCGAAACGGCTCGACCCATCGTCTCTCTCAGACACTGAGAGTAGGTCGTAAGCTATTTTTTTAAATCCCTAATGGCAAAACAACTTCTGCTGGGTCAGCTAATCTTCTAATATATAAAAATTCTCGGGCCAATTTTTGTTACCAAACTCCTCCGAAACGGCTAGACCGATTGTTATGAAATGTTCGGTAGGTCTGAGAGTAGGTCGTAAGCAATTTTTTATATCCCTAATTGTAAACCACGTTTGCCGGGTCAGCCAGTAATATATTAAATTTTCGTGCCAATTTTTATTACCAAACTCCTCCGAAACGGCTTGACCGATTGTGATGAATTTTTTTGACCACATTCGGTAGGTCTGAAAGTAGGTCGTAACCAATTTTTCATACCCCCTTATGGCAAAACAACGTTAGTCCAGGGTGAGCTAGTAATATTATAATAGAATTGATATTTGATATGTTTGCGACGTTACAAAAAGCTGTAGGATTAAATAAAATATTAGGTATATACGAGATTGATATTTCTGGTTCCCATAAAACTTATTGCACTTATATTTTTCTTGTAATTGTAGAGTAGATTCTTAATACCGTGCAAATAAAGATAAAGCTATCTGGAATCTACTCGAGATAACTGAACTGTATAAATTATAAAATCACGTTGCAGGCAGGTCATTACTTTCCTATCCAATGAATCTATCGATTTCGTAGAAGGAGAATTAGACATAAGCGAATAAAAATATGCATACCTACAAAATACATAATTATAATTAACATAATACAATAATTTAACTAGATGATGAGAAGAAGTGGTCAGTGAAATCCAATGGAAACTATAGCTACCTAAAAGCGAAGTAGTCCCCTATGTACAATTCCTTTCAATGTTCAGTACAGTACAGTACGTAATATGTAGTGTACTTTATACTATGTAAATTGCTAGTTTTTGTCGGTATAAACCTGCTTTCTGATCTCGGTAGAGTTAAGAGCCAGTAAGTTAGGCTGTGTGAAAACAAAGATATTAATTTCATTTGCTTTTGTTTAAAACAATCATGAATCATACAACAATCACAAATCAATAAACTTATAAATTGCGATGTTTTTCTATTTACGTAAATTTTCCACAAAAACCTAAGCAATTACGTACATGCACTGAAGATTGGTGATAACTTGTAAATATTGGTCTTGTTTCACTTTCGGTCCAATTATTCATACAGTCATAAATCACATAAATTGACAAGAAAATCGATTTGATATGACGTCATTTAACCCCATCAAAACTGAGGGTTTTCGAGTGCTCAGCTGAATTATTGCGCGAACACTTGACTTTCACAATGAGAATGATTATAATAAGTACTCATATTATGTTATTTGTTTCATACTTAGAATCGATTTTGTCTTAAGAGTGTAAATAGAAAATTAATGTCAACGGTAGTATGCAGACTTATAAAGACTAGGTCCAAGGAACATTATTGTAGCATATGATAGCAAAACAAAGGATGTCTTGATTTCTATAACAAACAGTATCTCAACGAAAATCTAAAAAATCACGCATTGTAATGTTTTGTGTTATGTTTACTTATTTTTCGTAAACCTATTTTGCTACGTAGATCCTCGTATGTCTAGTTTTCATAGACTCTTGCTCTTTAAGAGACGAAGTGACATTGGAAAAGTTGGATGTTTCCCGGTTGAGTTATCTATTGCTCAAGTAACTTTCAATGCTAGCGGACCCAGCAAAAGTTATTTCGCCATATAAGTTATTTTTCAATCAGCTAGCATAGTAAATAATGGCATCTATGACAAGAAATTGTATTTGCAATGAGAGGCTATTAAAAAAGTAATATAATTTCCAACCCAGGTGCGGCTCAGCGAAGTTAGTACTTGAAGATGTCGAAGTCGTTACTTATGGCTCAACGTAAGTTCTTTAAAAGCACTTAGGGCTTTACAAATGTCGGTTGTTTTCGGCGTTGGTGTTGGTTGATTCATAGTTCTGGCTTTCGGTTAAGGGATTTATTGCATATGTATTGTAATTTATGTGCTACGCATGTATGGGTTATTCGTTTCAGTGTAAGAGAATATGAATGAACAAATTGTACATCTTATCACACAAGTTTTTGACAAATCCAGAAGAGAACGAGGATTTCCCGTTCCCGTTCCCACTCCCTTTCCCAATTAATTATAGCCCTAGCTACAGATTGCCGGTCTTTCCGATACATACCTACATTGAAGCCATGGATTTTCCGTGATAACAAGCCTATAATTTGTTATCTAATGCAGAGTTAAATCTACCTCCAAATCGGTTTAGTAGTGGCGATATGTTTGCGTCAAACAAACAAACATTTAAACATACAAACATTGTCATTGACAATATTAGTAGGAATAGGATAGTTCATATAAGAATTATAGAAAACTCCATGCGGCCTACATGTTCCGGTGTTTGATTTTTAGTTGGGCTTAAGAGGGCAAATTGATAATGACCGTTGCGCTGTGGTCGCTTCCTGGCTTTGAACTTTACTTGCCTTTTGATTGATTTCGATTGATATGTTATTTTCGAGTAGTTTGTAATAGTTCGATTGCTTTGGGAAGTGAAAAGACAAAGGTAGATAGACATTATTAAAATCCATGTACTTCTTGAATTTAATATAGGTAAACCTCGTCTCCATGAATTTCCGTCCCTTAGCTAGAAACATATTTCTTATGCTATTCAAAAGTGAATTATCATTTATTAATTGTTTAAATTCGGTTCTATCTAATCTTTCAAAAACATACCTAATTACGGACTCAGTACTAGGTAGGTACTTAGGTACCTATGTGGATTTTTGACTTGCTAGAGTTTTTTAACCGACTTCAAAGAAAGGAGGAGATTCGTCGGAATCTTTTGATGTAGATATAATAAGTAAGTAGGTAACGACCAAATATATTTTCCGTTAGTCACATTGAGTCACATTATAACAAACTTAATATTTGAACTTTGAAGATTTTATTGTAATTACTTACTCAATAATAATATTATTATATATTTTTCAACGAATTTCCTAAACGTTAAAAATAGTTCTTTATTTTTCTATTGCTATTTTGAGTTCTTTGGCTTCTTCTGAATAATGTTTATATTAAATGTGCATTCTATCAATTCTAATCTCAGTGGTTCTGATGATTCATCATTTTTGTTTATTTCTCAATTTCTCATCAAGGTTGTAAATTCAGAGAAACTTGTACTGCCTGTACATTGTACAAGTGTACATAATATTCTGAATTTTTCTCATGAACTTGTGAAGCTGACTGCTAGACAGAAGAACGCCTCACGCCATCTATCGCTACTTTAAGTACTACGAAATATAGTACCAAACCCACCAAAAGATGGCGGTGTATCGGAAATCTCGCATTCTACATGGCACTAAGGAGATTTGCACGCAGCTAATGACTACCTAGAGGTTGAGGTGATGAAGTTACTCTGGTTTCCCTTCAAAACGTATAAATCTTTCGCCTTTTACTAAAGATTTCCGTGGAGGGGAACACTCAAATGAGTCTTACATATTTTTGTAAAGCTTTACCTAGTAAAGCTATAAATGAGAATAACAAAAAACGTAAAACTAATAGTAACAAGTGAAAAATTAAAAAATTTAAAACACCCACGACTTTTGCAGACTTGTAATTGAAAAAGGATTAAATAATTTTTCTCTCCGACTACTTAAAGGAATGTAAGAACTAAGAACCTATCAGTATAATTACAAATCCAAGAAAATCCGCCGGAGCTGCTGGGTTCTGCCTATGACGGTGTTGATGGTGCTGTTCACCAGTTGATGACTAATTCAATTTCTTGATACTTCTCATAAACCGGCAGTTTATCAATACTTACAACTAGCGGCACGCTATGATGGCCGGTTTGACGTTTGTCCGCTCATGAAGTTCCGTATTAATTGATAACGACTTTGAAGGAAATAATTGTATTACTTTATTGACGATAGTGAAGTGCAGAGATTCATAAATTTTATCGAATGTAGTTTTAGGTTTAGGACTCAAAATTTATTTATTAAATTGATTTCTAAAATGTATACAAGTGTAGAAAAATCAGTTTGCACCATTTAAGGGGTGAATGTACTTGTGAATATGAACAGTTTTCACTATGTGGACAAACCTCTGAAATCGCAAAAAAATATCAGCTGTTTCATACAAAAGGTAAAATTTTTATTTTTATATGATATATACCACAACTCGGCATTTGGTTTTCTAAATTGAAAATTTTTAAAAATGGAATCTAATACGATCGTCACATAGGATCGCTGGCTAGCACAACTACTACCTCCGGCAAACTCGCGTCAATGCTCAATGCAAAACAAAGCAGTTTCGAATTGACGTTGCTTCGAAAAGTATAAACTGTCAGTGCAATGCGATTGTGATATAGTTTTGACCTGGCTTTGGATTTCAAATATTGATACTGCATTACTGTTGACCCTTGCTCGTTAATTTGGACTCTGTTCAAGCCCTTTGTTTGATTTCGTCGATATGACCGAACGTACGCAGAGAACTGTTCTAAATAGTCAGACACGTGAGTTCGTAATACGCCTTCGTAACTATTTCGATCGTGAAGCTCAAAATGGAGGGCCAATTTTACCTATAACGTCAGTGGTTGAACGCGTAGCTGATGCGCTTAATATTGGACAACGAACTGTTAGACGGATAACTAAAGAAAAATATGGCGAGACTGGCACAGAAGAAAATAAACTTCACACACCAAAAAAGAGAAAACGAGCAAAACCAGTCGTAGGCATCGATAGCTTTGATGCCGATGCTATCCGAAGACATGTTTACGGCTACTATTTACAGAAGGAGTATCCAACAAGAAAAAAGTTGGTGCATTCACTGAAGGAAGCTGGATTATTCTTCGGTGGGGAAAGTTCTTTAACGAAGATTTTGAAGACCATTGGATTTCGATACAAAAAATGTAACAAACGCAAAATATTGATGGAAAGATTTGATATAGCGATGGCAAGGTATACTTTTTTACGGCAAGTGAAAGAAATCAAAAATTGGCAAAATGTTGTGTTCTTGGATGAAACATGGCTTAATGCTAACCATACTGTAGGCCGTTCTTGGAACGATGACACAGCAGCATCTACTTCCAAAGTTCCTGTAGGAAAAGGATCGCGACTTATAATTTGTCACGCCGGAACCATCAACGGGTTTGTCGAAGGTTCTCTCATGGCTTCTGCGTCAAAAACCACTGGAGACTATCATGAAGACATGAATGGAGAAAAGTTTACTGAATGGTTTACCTCAATGTTGTGTAGCCTCCCTGAACCATCTATTATAATTATGGACAACGCCCCATACCACTCGATGCAAATTGACAAGCCACCTGCCCAATCCCAAAAGAAAGCTGATATCGTCGCATGGCTTCGTAAAAATGGCGTAGATGCAAACATGAATATGTTAAAAGCGGAATTAGTACGTCTTTTAAAAGAAAACAAACCAACCAAGATCCGATACGTCATTGACGAAATAGCATTAGAACATGGGCACAGAGTTATACGGTTACCGCCTTACCATTGTGAGTATAATGCGATTGAGTTGGTGTGGGCTCAAATTAAGGGATATGCTGCAAGACACAATACAGAACCCCCATTTACCACAAAAAAATGCTAAAATTATTAGAAGAAGCTTGTGAACATGTGACTAAAGGAGACTGGGAAAAGGTTGTGAATAGAACTGTTAAATTAATAAGGGAAGATTATGAAAGAGATGTGAAAATAGATAATATTATAGAAAACGAACATATAATTTTTAATGTAGGTGATGATAGCAGTAACGACAGTGAAAATAGTAGTATGGACGAATCTGATTAATTATGGCCTTTTGTGGCACCTTTTTTGGTATCTTTTGTATTCATATGTTTCTTGTGTGCATATAAAGTATGTATATTCATTTTCATTCAAATATTCAGTTCGTTCAAATAAATTAAATAAACATTTACATTTTTGTTTTATTAAACCTATTTAATCAGGTACAAAAACAAAACTTAATTGTTTTTTGTTCGAGAATAAATTGACATTCCACATCACTATTGTAATGTGTCAAACCGGCCATCATAGCGTGCCGCTAGTGTACTAATTACATTAATTGATATTGGAAACGGAAATAGCAATGGCAGCTCCGACGGATTTTCTTGGATTTGTAATTATACTAACATCTAAGAACCATTGCCCATGAATACCAAACATTATACAGAAAACTGCATCTAAATCGGTCAAGCCGTTTTTGAAATAGATGGGAACATTGATGTGCACAAACAAACAAAAATATTGTTGCATTCGTTTAAGTACGAAATATCTGTAAGATATAGTCCAAGAGTTAAAATTTTAATATAAATTTCGAAACTAGTTTTAGCAAATTTCCATTAAATTATTTTTTCTCGTATTTGAGAAAAATAATACATTCAATAAATTATTATAGTCAAACATACAACTTCAGTAAGCCATCATTTAATTTGATTTAATCTTGATAAAAAATATACTTATAAAGTATAAACTCGCCTTATCACGAGTTAGCAAATATTTAAACGTACCGAAAAAGGTAATAATTTTTCATATTTGACACGCTAGCGCAAGAATAGTGTACACAGCACTGATAAGAAAACTAAGGATATGGGTTCAGATCACAGAAAAGTGGTCTGAGGATATGGGCATCCGAACGATTTATGTAAACCTTTTTCGTACAAGCAAACAATACAGTCTGCCAATAATTTATAGGTTGGCTGTTGGTGGCAAAACAAGCATTTTTGGCACCGATAAACTGGGGTAATTTTTTCGCGCCTTGCGCCCTGTCCAGGGTATATGTCTATTATACAGAGCTAGAATCGATGAAGCTATACTTAATAAATATTTCACATGCAGGTTTGAGGAAATCTAGTGCTCTTTTGAAGGTCGCGGACACATTAATTTGCCATTTATATCATAGATCATGATCATCTGGGTAATATGATGTGGTCATTGACACAATATTATGGATAGTTACGAGGTCGTTAAATTATTTTCCTTCCACGCCGTTCCTATCATACTATACAAGATCCTTTGGATCAAATATCTATGTAGGGTTTTCATTGTAGATTTGCAAGCGAACGTCTCAATAAACCAAGTTTTGTCTTTGAAAAAAGGTTATGAAATAAATGAAATTGTACTTTATTAATAACAACGGTACACGTAACTTTAATACTTTAAAAATTACATCGATGTACCTAACTTCTCTCATTACGAGTACAATCTAAGATTTTTTTCCTTTTTAATTCATTTGATCGTCTTATCGGGAAAATGTTGTTATCTAAGTGTGAACTTTTAAAATTTTAGGGTCTAGCTTTTATTGCTATTAGGTCCTTACATATGAAATTGGCGTTTTGTATCGGAGGAACATAAAGTCGATTTTTTTTAAATATAATATATATATTTAATCAAAGTATGTACCATTGCTATCTATGCTCTTTTGCCACCTTATAGGTAGTTCATTGATCCCTTTACTAAAAAGCCATTCGGACGGGGATCAATAAAATCTTTGAAAGCGCTTTTTGGACTGCCTCATCGGAGTTAAATTTTTCCCTTGTAAGAAGTTATCCAAATTTCGAAAAAAATGGTAATCTGTTGGAGCAAGGTCCGGGGAGTAAGGTGGATGTCTTAGGCATTCCATTTGAAGCTCCTCTAATTTGGTAGCCGTCCGTTGTGCAGTGTGTGGTCTAGCGTTGTCCTGAAGCAGCAGTGGCCTAGAACGATTGACCAGCCTCGGTTGTTTAGCAGCTAGCTTTTCCGTCATGGATTGCAGTTGCTGACAATAGATATCCGCCGTAATCGTCTGGCCAGATTTAAGAAAGCTGTAGTGAACGACGCCGGCGCTAGTCCACCAAACGCTCACAAGTAATTTTTTTTGAGTCAATTTTCGTTTAGGGCAGGATTTGGCTGGTTCGCCAGGGTTCAACCATTGCGATGAGCGTTTCCGATTATCATACAGGATCCATTTTTCATCACAGGTAATGATTCGATTTAAAATCCCTTCATTACTGTGCCGGTTGAATAATGTAACACAGCAGTCTACGCGTGTTTGTCGGTTTGCTGCACTTAATTCATGAGGTACCCACCTTTCAAGCTTTTTCACCTTCCCAATTTGCTTCAAGTGAACTAAAACAGTTTTATCACTAACACCGCAGCCTGCAGCTAGCTCGGACGTGGTTTTGCGATGGATCCGCTTCCACAATAACCTTCAATTCTTCATTGTCAACTTTGGTCTCCGACCGTCCACGGGGCTTGTTCTGCAGGTCGAAATTTCCAGAACGAAAACGTTGGAACCAAAAAAGCACTGTGTTTTCTTTTGCGACACCCTCGCCGTACACATCATTAATCCTTCGAGCCGTTTCTGCAGCACTGGTGCCACGATGGAACTTGTATTCGTAAATAACGCGATATTTCAAGTTTTCCATTTTGTGAACAGAGTGGCGCAAAAAAAAAACCAAAAGAGAAAAAAACAAATGAATTACGATTTTCAAAACACAAAGGCATGAGTAAATAGCTGTATAAATTTGCAATTGGAATTTCTAACCAAAGAAGAGATATTTGAGATCAAAGTGGCCAGTACGACAAAACGCCAATTTCATATGTAAGGACCTAATATTATACAGAAAATGCAGAAATTAAAGTTGTAAAGCTTTAGCCACAGTCGATATTGAACCCTACAAAATCAAATTTATGAAATTCGTTGAGAAGTTTTTGAGGTATGGATTAGATATTATCGGTTGGAACCCTCAGGCACAGATAATACAGTGTTAGTCTTCATAATGTGCACATATTGAAATGAGGGAAACTATGCTTAATTTAATCGACGGAAAACGTATTAAAAAAAATCTAAAAAATTTTTTTATATTTTTTTGGAAATTTTAAAATTTTTGTTCGCTACTATGACCCTTGTGTAAACAAAACAGTGTAACTTTTAAACTATATGATCTATCACGATAAATCAAACTCATTAATGATTGGAAGTAATGGTTCGTCCTCATAAAATGAAAATTGTGGAAAAAAATTACCCTCAATGGAAAATAAACGTGTTTTTAATAAAAATTTTTTTTTTTTCACTAATTTTTACAATAATCGTAAAATTTCTCAATAAAATGCTCCCATTAAGTGCCTTTTTTATTACTTTAAATTATTCCTCATCGTATTAGCTACCTAGTGGTAAAAATTGCATGTTTGTAACTTAATCCTAATATTTCTTTTTAACTGTTCAAAAATAGCACTCCAAACGCGCAAGTTATTGTTTTCCTAAGGAGGGTTCTACGTGATATCTACAATCTCAATAATTAGTGCGTAGCCGTGTCCTAGGCCTTTCTTTAACACTTGATAAGAAATGTTAGAATTGAGTTATAAGCATGCAATTTTTACCATTAGGTAGCTAATACGATGAGAAATAATTTAAAGTAATAAAAAAGGCACACAATGGGGGCATTTTATTGAGAAATTTTACGATTATTGTAAAAATAAGTGAAAAAAAAAACAGAAATTTTATTAAAAACACGTGTATTTTCCATTGAGGGTAATTTTTTTCCACAATTTTAATTTCATGAGGACGGACCATTACTTCCAATCATTAATAAGTTTGATTCATCGTGATAGATTATTTAGTTTAAAAGTTACACCGTTTTGTTTACACAAGGGTCATAGTAGCGAACAAAAATTTTAAAAATTCCAAAAAAATATAAAAAATTTTTTTAGATTTTTTTTAATACGTTTTCCGTCGGTAAAATAGGCTATTTGACTAAATTTTGAAAATGATTTTAAAGAATTTATTACTACCTATTAAGCACATTACATTGATATTTCGCGGAAATTTAATGTAATTCCCTTTAAAAACCACTTTTAAAGTTTCAATTTTCAAAACCGCGCCAAAAACGCCAATTTTGTAATGGCGCTTGTCATCTGACTCGTGACGTCACACATTGTCAAACAGACTACAGTACCGTACAGTTTAGTTGAATTTCTTCGCTTTTCTTTAAATTTAATAAAAATTAATATATTTTAACAGAAAGAATGGTGTCCAAATGCTGTGTAGTACCATTATGTACAAATACCTCCATAAATTGCCCTCAAAAAGTGTTTGTGTCTGTACCAGATAAAAGGCGAAAACAATGGTTACAGTTAGCTCGAAGAGATCCAAAGGCCTTTTTATCGCATTCAAATGTTTTTTTTATGTGTGAAGATCACTTTGATGTAAGTACCTACCTAATAATTACCTTTTAATTTAATATTCAAGCTAAATATAATATCGGTTCTTATTAAAAAATAAGTTATATAACCTAACATCTAAAACTAACCCCAATTTAGGTAATATGGGTCTAGCATTTAGAGTCTCTTTGTGTATTTTAACTACCTAATATAATATATTCATAGCTGTTATCTCTTAAGTTTATTATCTCAAGTTTATTATGTTTATTGGAACATAATAGGTATGTCTTCACTTGCTAATATCGGTGCAGAACTGTAAAACAAAAGAAAACACCATGATAAACCGAACTCCCATGAACTTCCTGAGTATTTGTCAACATAAACTAAAATGAGATAATGATTAATGATTATAATAAATAAAGGAAGGACTAATATGTTCGACGCGGTAGGTACTTACATTGCTGTTTTTTATGTTTTTCAGTTCCGCGCCATAATAATCAGCATTATTCAAGTAAAGTGCAACCTTACCTGTACTTGTACCTTAGGTAGGTTGCTATCTATTATCAGCTCGCACAAAATTTGATTCCATTCTGCGATTTGAAATACTTAATTATTTATTTCCTTAGTATGTTTAGTTATAAAGTTAACCAGAAAATTACTGTTTAAATAGCTAAAAGATAAAATAAAACGCCCGCCAAACAAAACACTCAGAAAAATCAGTACAAAAAGCTGTTGTTTTTCCGCAAATTTTCGAGTGTGACGTCACCAGAGTTGCAACCAATCACAGGGCGTTCCTGTCACAGGTAAAATATCAAAAATTATAACATTATTAAACTCTTATTTTGCTGAAAAATATACATATATTTGATTAAAATAAAGTGAAATATGCTTATTTACGTTGTTATTAGTGAGATTTACCACAATTTCAGGTATATTTTCATTGTTGTCAAATAGCCTATTAAGCATAGTTTCCCTCACTTCAATATGTGCACATTATGAAGACTCACACTGTATAATACTATACTAGTCAGGGAACGATTATGACGAATGGACATAATATTCGAGTAATATTTTTAATCGTTTATCAATGCAGTCATTGACACTGCGAGCTGACTTCCGAGTGGACTGTCAACAACACTGGCACGTGGCTTCAATAAACAACAGATAATAGTTTAATTGCCGTATCTACTACTATGTTTATACCATTTTAATTGATTGGCAGTTGGCACCGTACGAGTATAACCAACTCCACAACATACGGCTAGAAGGATATCTAAGTTCTATTCTATTAGTTTATAGTAAGAGAAAGGAAATCCGTTCATTTTTTGGTTCAGATGATGGACTCCATGCAGAATGTAGAAGGATCCCTGTGGGTTCGGATCCTACCGACTGCGCCACTTGAAGTATTTGCAATAAAATACATTCATTATATGTCTAGATTATAATATGTATATTTATTTAGCGACTACCCTACATACCTAGTACCCGTTACCTTCACTTAATTACTGGACACAGGCCTCCTGATAGAACTATATAGTTATTCAAGCACCACGATTTCATGTCGTCCGTCTACCTGATGCACTTAGTTCAACACAGCGGCCGTGATTATCACCTGTGTGTATCCAAGTAAATGTATACTTTAGATGATTGAAATACCTGATTAGATTATTTTGCCTGACTGCAGTCAGGCGAATCTACTCAACGTAGGTATCATGCTCAAATCGTATTTTGGCGTATTTTATTAACCTCACAAGTTGCAACGATGGGGAAGACAGAGGACTGTGTGAGTTAGAAAAGACCGAACGTTTAGTGGACGTCTTTAGGGTATAGATACGAGTATTTCAATCCACGAAGACGCGTCCCACTCTGTCAAAATCGCTTATGTTTCATTCGTTTCGTATGGAGTTTGACAGAGTGGGGTGCGTCATTGTGGATTGAAATATTTATAATTATGTTATCTGCATTATTGTAGTGTCTGTAAAAGGTGTAGCTGTTATTGCAGTGAACGATAACCTCAGACATTTCTAGATAAACGAGCAACTCTCACTCACTACCCTTACTGATAAAGTTGTAATATTCTAACGGTGAGAAAACTATACATATTATCTGCATTATTAAGAGTGCATAAAAAGGAACCTTTTGATGCTGGTATACTTAGGAATAGGCGGAGAGGTATAATCTTACACACAATTCCAAGTAAAACCAAATTTGCTGGACAACAATTTAATAGGAAATCGAAACGTCTGTACAACATAATTAATAAAAAATTAAATATTAATTCATTATCTTTTTATAACTGTAAAACAAATCTCCTTGAATGGCTGCTTAAATTAAATTATCATGAAACGGAAGAATTGATGCAACAAGCGTAGGAACCCAATAAGTTTTATAGGGACTCAATAGAAATAAGAAACTCACATGATTATGTAATAATAAATAGTATGCTATGGAAGAGCGGGGCTGCCTGCCACAAGTTCTAGTTTTAACTAGGTACTTATTGGGTTGGCCCCAAACCACTATAATATGTTTATGTAACTCTGATTCCGAAATAAAGATTTTTTCATTTTCATTTTCATTTTCAAAGTGATAAAGTACGGAATAGCGGCGGAATAATTATTCTCTGTTTTGTCTTTCTCTGTCATCATTAATTAAACATTCGAAGGATAAATGTTAAACTATTCCACCACCATTCCATGTATTTTTTTTTGTTCGGGAATTAAACTATATCTAAATTAAAAACAACAAATTAAACTAAAATGTTAAAATAAATTAATCTAGTAGACTGCTGTCAGAAGGAATTGTTCCCAAAATGCTGGCCCCATTGCTTCATTGTATGTTTATTTAATATTAAGAGTTTCTGGATATAATAAGGTTCGATGACACATTTTTAAGTGTTTGTAAACACAGACGAGGAATTCTGTAAATACGAAAGAAAATCAACCGAATTAGTGAACACAAATATTCTCAAATCTAAATAAGTACTGCCGAAATGACGACAAGGTTAAATGGTCGAAAATTTCCAGTTTATTTGTATGTTAATCGTGAAATTATCATAGTAGCTACTGAGTACTGACTCACTTACGGTCGACTTGGAGTTGTTTATTGTTTTGAAACATTGTGTTGTTACTTTTAACAATTACCTGCAATCAGTGTCAATTGTCGTATATAATATAAATCGTGATAATTATCGTGAATAGCTTTGCGTTTCGGCGCGATGCTGTGTATCAACAGTTAGGTAGGGATTACTTGGCGTTTCTGAGTTAGTACCATAATGTCTTCGGCTGCATCGTCATTCGTCACTTAGTTGAAATTGCAGTCAAGTACATACTAACTTATAGTATTAAAAAATATATATTTACTTAAAATATCTATGTAGGTAGGTCTCATCTATATCTTTAAAAAGTTCACCTGATGTTAAGTGATACGCCTACTTTGTTAGATGCGTTGCCTACGACTTTGCATTGCAATATCTTACGACACACTGCACTGCACTCATCACTCTGAGACATCAGTTGTTTGGTCCTATTAGCCAAAGTTATCACGTCCACTTACAATGCTTTTCAAACCGAAACATAGTTAAGTGCTATATTACTACTTCATGGTAGAATAATCGACACCACGGACTCCGCAAAGAAAGACCTTCCATCAGTGAAAATATAAATCATTCAGTATTTAAAATTGTTTTCAGGAGTGACTCAACGCCCTTCATAAAAAATGGCGCGCAAGCAGCAATCACAAAGACCCCGACGCCGGGGAAAACTCCGAAACCCGGAAAAGAGGGAAGAGGGAAAGCCCTCAGACAAATCATGGCGGCCTTTGTCGCCAACTGGGGCACCGTCAACACTGGCATGGCGTTCGGATTCTCTGCTACCGCTCTACCTCAGCTGAAAAGTGCTTCGTCGAGTTTAGTCGTCACAGAAAATGAGGCCAGTTGGATTGGTAAACTTTTTTTATATTCCCTTTTTTTGTAACCTTATATTTCCTATAACCTCTTCTTATAACATAAGGCATGTAACAAACAACATCACAAGAGTTACCTAGAACCACATCATAACGCAACAAGATCTCTTAAACTAAAAGAAAAGTTACTGATGTGTATGTGTATAGGTATAAGCTTATTACTCTACACGAAAAGGTTACGGTTTCCTCATCGACGTTGTCGTCTCAGCCCCAGAGTCAGTTCTCTGCATAGGCTCATGAGTAAATGAACCTAGGTCTATATTTTCCCGTTACATTTGTCAACAACTATAAATTGTCTACCATTCTAGAAATGAACACTGTGTTTTCCAGGGTAAAAACTTAAATTATTAGGCCCAAAACGTCTATCGGTACTTTAGCCAGTACACTTTAGTATTTTTTATGGTTTTGGATTAAAAGTAATCGCAACTTTTGTCAACAACTAATTGGTCTACCAGTACCATCCTAGAAATCAACGCTGTTTTTCAGTGTAAGAACTGGGATCCTTGGGACCAGTCTAACGGTACATTAATCGGTACACTTTAGTACTGATTAAAAGTAATATGCACTTACTTGCAGCCAGTTTAAGCTCCGCCGGTACGCCAATCGGCTGCATCCTCAGCGGCTACCTCATGGACAACATTGGACGCAGAATGACGCTCATTGTTACCGAAGTGCCTCTCATCCTGGGTTGGATTCTTGTTGCCTTTGCACAAAACATCCCCATGATTTATATTGGTAAGTTCCATATAAGTACCATAAAAGTAAGTTGGCTGTTTGTTACTATCAGCTTAATTATGTTAGTGCAGCCTTCGTTTCAGCCGACGGACGTCCACTGCTGGACAAAGGCCTCCTGCAATGCTTTCCAGCCCGCACGGTGTTGCGCCATTTGTATCCAGCGCCTTCCCGCGACTCTTTTAATGTCAACTTGTAGGGAGTCAAGTAGGCGTCCCGGGAACATGCCAAGAGCAAGTACCGAACGGGCGCCCTCCCGCGTTCCGGTCCCCATAACCGCGAGGTTGATTGGGCCATGGGTGGTGGAGGGTTGTCGCTATAGACTCTTTTAATGTCGTCAGTCCATCTAATCGGAGGTCTGCCAACACTGCGCTTTCCCGTGCGGGGTCCCCATTCCAGCACTTTGGGTCCCCAGCAAAGTGCAGCCTTAGCCTTATCCATTGTCTTCCTGCAATTGCTTTTGGTACGCTCTTGGAACGAAATTCAAAAAATGTACTGAATGACAAATTGTCCACGTTACACTGGAACGAAATTCCAGGTCCCAGACTTTAATAGGGTCCGGGACCATTATCTAAGGTGCTTGCGTCATACATATTCATCTCTGTAGCCTGCTTCTTCGTTATAACAACCTCAAAGGTTTTTTTACACTCATTGTTTTTTTACAAAGTTACCTAGTACTTCTCTCACCTGATGATGGTAAGAGATGATGCAGACGAATATGTTATCGTACTAACTTGGATGGGATAAGTTAATTCACCCCTAACGGTTTCTACACAGCATCGCATCGGAACGCTTAAGCCTCTCACCAGACCAGACTTGAGCCAATTTAATTTTTTTAACTAGGCGTATTATTTTGTATTTCACCAGGCAGGTTGCTGGTGGGGCTGGGGTCTGGAATGGTGGGTGCACCAGCCAGGGTGTACACGTGCGAGGTGTCGCAGCCGCATTTACGAGGCATGCTCGGCGCAATGGCTTCTGTTGGAGTTTCCACCGGTGTTCTGATACAGGTATGCTTTCTTCGTTTTATTTGTTTTACACCATCGTTGCAAACCCAAAGGGAAAGCCTAAAGTTTGTGATTCCGTGCCCAAAGGGTAAAAACGGGACCGTATTACCACAGTGGTAAAAGATTCTATCTTTGAACTGTGCTATTACTAAGACTTCGCTGGCCTTCCGTCCGTCTGTCACCAGGCAGTATCTCTTGAACCGTGATAGCTATAGACTTGTTCACACATGATGTATTTCTGTTGCCACTATAACAACAAATAATTAAAAAATAGAAAAAAAAAACAAGGGGGTCTCCCATGCAACAAACTGACTTTTTGCTCGTTTTTGAATTTGGTGGAAGGGTGTTTAGTTTACTTTGATACTATTGAAAATTGGTCTTGATACTATGGTACCCTTAGTGCGCGAGCCCAACTCGCACTTGACCAATTTTTCCCACAGATTTTAGACCTTTGCTTACAGTTTACGGACTTTTTACTTAGGTATGCAAAAAGTACGTCATCTTTGTATTTGTACTGTCTCAAACCCTTAAAGTTGCCATTTTCTCATAGGAATTTAATAATATGTAACAGCTGATTTAATAGATTGTAGAGAGTATTTATAGAGAGTAGAAAATATTTTTAATCCCATATTATAGTATTTTATCCCATAATATAGTATTTTTAATCCCATATTACAAAGGAAAACGTACCTATAATTATCTTGATCTATTTCTTCACACCTAAACACTTGTTGGTTGCGGAGTAGAGATTAGCTTATTATTGTATGATGTATCATGGATATTAGGGATATAGATATTTCAATCCATCAAACTCCCACTCTGTCAAAATCGCTTAGGTTAAAAAAAAAAACTTAAAACTCTCGCTGAGCGACCGATACCTACTTATGTTTCATTCGATTCGTATGGAGTTTGACAGAGTGGGGCGCGTCATCGTGGATTGAAATATCTATACTTTTATTAGCAAGTAAAGCTATCGTCAAAACTTCTGCTATACTTATTATACTTTTATGCCTTCCAAGCTTCAATCAAAGCTTGCTAATGATAACGCTTGTAACTATGGCAGGCTCATTACGTATCATAATGGAACCTGCCATTGATAAAAAGTCTAACATTGGATAACCTACGATAAGCTGCAAATAATCATCAGCACAATGCTCGCAGTTAAAGTAGCTAACTTAAACTACTATAACTATAGATATCTATTTTTCACCCAGTTATTGAAAATTCCACATTCTTTATCAAAAGACTATTTAAAATGTAAGTGGCGTCGTAAGATGTTTTTCGCTTGTTTTAGTTATTCAGTACCTAGCGTCTTATTATGTGTTTAGTTAGGTACATATTTATAATAATCATTATATATTTTATAATGCCCTGACTTCTGAGACAGTAATTCACTACTGCTTAGTGCTTACACAGTAATTATTATGTAGGTAGTATTAAACAAAAATATTTAAGCAGTCTTTCGAGTTAATCTAATTAAGTAATTAGATTTCATTTCATTTACTGTTGCTTTTAATTGGAACAGTCGGTTTGATATGCCAGTTTTTGTGAGCTGTACCTTGTAGGTTTTTTCTTAAAATTAATTGGGTATCATTTAAGCTATCACCAATTTAATTAGTTTTGTGTTTCTTAAATAATAGGGTTTGTCCTCAAAATAGTAGATCTGTCACCAAAATGTAGTCACCAAACAATGCAAAAATTAGTTCCACAATAAATCACCTAAAATCCTGAGATATAAGGTCTAGTACCAAATAAATGTTTTTGTATGTATTGTATTAGGTGTGTCCTAATAATAGTCCAGTCAATGAATAACCTAAAAGGGGGTGTAGAGTGCATGAGAGGGGACCTAAGCAATTTCTTCTGAAACTTGTTCAGGGTACTTAGGAAGTTAACATACTAAAAGTCCTGACGTCTCGGAGGTGAGCCGGAGTGGGGAGGGGGGGGAAAAGGTACCACTTTTGGGTTTTTCACTAATATCTCAGAAACGGTGCGTCATAGAAAAAAAAATCTTGTAATAAATTAAAGCTCATAAAAGTATCTAAAACTTTGGTCTTATTCAATTTTGCCGTATTCCTAACCGTTTCCGAGCCACACGCTCCGGAAAAGTTAATACTACAAAAAAACCTTATCATAAAATAATCCGGTCAAGTTAGACATAAAAATAACAATAATTCTGACAGAGCCAAATCTTCATAAAGACCTTAGGTTTACCAGAAGGAATAAAGTGTCAAAAGTCCCCATCAATCCTATGTGTGCAACAAAAGTTATTCGGGGTCAAATATCAAAATTTGAGGTTTTTTGGATTTTTCTCTGAAACGGTAAGTTTTGTCAAAAATAAATTCAGACCAAAGTTGTAGATCTTAAAATTATCTACAAAAATGGTCCTTATGATTTTTTTCCTAAGAGTTAACATTCCTGAGATATCGCGATTCTAGGAGTCACATTATACATGATATGCACATATATATTAGGTCCTTACATATGAAATTGGCGTTTTGTCGTACTGGCTACTTTGATCTCAAATATCTCTTCTTTGGTTAGAAATTCCAATTTCAAATTTATACAGCTATTTACTCATGCTTTTGTGTTTTGAAAATCGTAATTCATTTGTTTTTTTCTCTTTTGGTTTTTTTTTTGCGCCACTCTGTTTACAAAATGGAAAACTTGAAATATCGCGTTATTTAGGAGTAGAAGTTCCATCGTGGCACCAGTGCTGCAGAAACGGCTCGAAGGATTTATGATGTGTACGGCAAGGGTGTCGCAAAAGAAAACACAATGCGTTTTTGGTTCCAACGTTTTCGTTTTGGAAATTTCGACCTGCAGAACAAGCCCCGTGGACGGCCGGAGACCAAAGTTGACAATGAAGAATTGAAGGTTATTGTGGAAGCGGATCCATCGCAAACCACGTCCGAGCTAGCTGCAGGCTGCGGTGTTAGTGATAAAACAATTTTAGTTCACTTGAAGCAAATTGGGAACGTGAAAAAGCTTGAAAGGTGGGTACGTGAAAAACCTTATGAATTGAGTGCAGCAAACCGACAAACGCGCATAGACTGCTGTGTTACATTACTCAACCGGCACAGTAATGAAGGGATTTTAAAACGAATCATTACCTGTGATGAGAAATGGATCCTGTATGATAATCGGAAACGCTCATCGCAATGGTTGAACCCTGGCGAACCAGCCAAATCCTGCCCCAAACGAAAATTGACTCAAAAAAAATTACTTGTTAGCGTTTGGTGGACTAGCGCCGGCGTCGTTCACTACAGCTTTCTTAAATCTGGCCAGACGATTACGGCGGATATCTATTGTCAGCAACTGCAATTCATGATGGAAAAGCTAGCTGCTAAACAACCGAGGCTGATCAATCGTTCTAGGCCACAGTTGCTGCAGGACAACGCTAGACCACACACTGCACAACAGACGGCTACCAAATTAGAGGAGCTTCAATTGGAATGCCTAAGACATCCACCTTACTCCCCGGACCTTGCTCCAACAGATTACCATTTTTTTCGAAATTTGGATAACTTCTTACAAGAGAAAAAATTTAACTCCGATGAGGCAGTCCAAAGCGCTTTCAAAGATTTTATTGATTCCCATCCGAATGGCTTTTTTAGTAAAGGGATCAATGAACTACCTATAAGGTGGCAAAAGTGCATAGATAGCAATGGTACATACTTTGATTAAATATATATATTTTTAGGAATCAGAAGTAGGTTTGATTAAAAAAAACAAAATCGAACACGCCTATTTTAATATGCACTTCTTAAATTAAACACAATTTAGTTCTTAGGGAAAAACAGTAATCAAATTACTAGAAAAACACATAGAAACACACAATTATACTGAGACACAGCTCACCCACTGCAGATCACGTCGACACCAGACCAACCACCTGCGATCGCTCGCAACGCAAAAGTGCAAAAGTGCCCGATTCTGAACGAAAGCGCATATTTATAGAAGTTGGTCGGGTGACGTCGCAAACTACGACGGTGGGGGTATTTCCGCTATTACGGCCTTCCTGCGTGCGTGCCGTCCCGGCAACGCTTCCACATTGGGCAGCTTCCTCAGGAGCGTCCACAACCGCTAGGACCCGGAGGCGCCAGGAGACTTGCATTGGCACCCTCGTCGATGTCAACCTCTGGGTCAGGAGCACCTGATGGACCTGTGCTGGCATCATCGTCATCACTGTCGGAATCTGGTTAAGAGACACAATGGTTAGAGTATTGAACAGAGAACCAAAAACCTATTCTGTCATCCATCACTCATCCGAGGCCCTCTTACAATCCTCACACATAGCACACTTAGCTATCGGTTGCCTAAATCATGAACTCATGCGTTCTCAACACGTAAACATACGTCGTCACTCATCACTCAACAGGTATACATATACGGAGTTTTGCAAGGCGCCCTGCTTATGGGAAAAACAACCCCCCCCTCCGGCCGGAGCCCCCCGCATCATAAAGACGCGCAGGCCGAAGCCTCCCGCACCAGGGGTGCGTACACAGGCCGAAGCCTCCCGCACCAGGAGTGCGTACACAGGCCGAAGCCTCCCGCACCAGGGATGCGTACACAGGCCGAAGCCTCCCGCACCAGGAGTGCGTACACAGGCCGAAGCCTCCCGCACCAGGGGTGCGTACACAGGCCGAAGCCTCCCGCACCAGAAGTGCGTACACAGGCCGAAGCCTCCCGCACCAGGGGTGCGTACACAGGCCGAAGCCTCCTGCATCACGCAGATACACAGGCCGGAGCCTCCCGCACCAGGGGTGCGTACACAGGCCGAAGCCTCCTGCATCACGCAGATACACAGGCGCGCAGCACAAGAGGTGCGGCGCAGGCAGGCGCGCAGCACGAGAGGTGCAGCGCGGGCAGGCGCGCAGCACAGAGGTGCGGCGCGGCCTCACGCCACGAGCAGTGGCCAGACGCGCAGCACGAGAGGTGCAGCGCGGGCAGGCGCGCAGCACAGAGGTGCGGCGCGGCCTCACGCCACGAGCAGTGGCCAGGCGCGCAGCACGAGAGGTGCAGCGCGGGCAGGCGCGCAGCACAGAGGTGCGGCGCGGCCTCACGCCACGAGCAGATGTGGCGCGCACAGCGCAACCATAAGATGGCAGAATACAGCGCCAGCCCACGGGCCACGGCAGTAGCACGCAATACTTCTCGCAGTCACAATATGTGAACAAAATTAAAAACATTAGTTAGCAAACTTACCACAAGTTAGTCACTCCATTTATTAAGCGGTTTTGCGCGATCTACCTCCGCACACCAATCACAAAATCAAATGAAAAATTCGCAAAATGTGAAGATTTGGGTAAAAATTCCAAATGTAGTAATGTTGGGTGGTTCTTACCGAACCGATGGATCGTATGGCATCTACAATCCGGTCCGTGATTGAAGACGGCGGTGTACCTTCACTCGCTGCGGAATCCAAACGATTTCGGCTCGTGCTCCCCTCGGGCCGCGTTCGGCAGCGCGGGTGTATCGGGATCACGCGCACGTGGCAGCGATGACGCAGACCGCTCGGGCGACGGCTCGTCCGACGACGTTACGACGCGGCGAACCAAGGTCGGCGGCGTGCGGCACCGGCGACGCGTTTTCCGCGCCTACCTTATTTTCTAACATTGTAAGACGCGTTAGCACTGCACTTAACACATTTCTTAAACTACCTTCCGGTGTACGTAATCGCGATCGAGTATTGAGATCCCTACGGCGAGACCGCGATCGAGGCTTATGTCGGCGTCGGCGCGATCTGCTACGCGTGCGCCTAGCACTGCGTGATCTAGCACTTTTCTCACGTGAACGGGGTGAACGTGGCATTATGGGTTAACTGATTACTGTTTGTCGTAGCACGTGGGTTTTTTAGTTATTTTACGAATCCCACTTCTGATTTTAGGAATCAGAAGTAGGTTTGATTAAAAAAAACAAAATCGAACACGCCTATTTTAATATGCACTTCTTAAATTAAACACAATTTAGTTCTTAGGGAAAAACAGTAATCAAATTACTAGAAAAACACATAGAAACACACAATTATACTGAGACACAGCTCACCCACTGCAGATCACGTCGACACCAGACCAACCACCTGCGATCGCTCGCAACGCAAAAGTGCAAAAGTGCCCGATTCTGAACGAAAGCGCATATTTATAGAAGTTGGTCGGGTGACGTCGCAAACTACGACGGTGGGGGTATTTCCGCTATTAATATTATATTTAAAAAAAATCGACTTTATGTTCCTCCCATACAAAACGCCAATTTCATATGTAAGGACCTAATATATATAATCAGGCAATTACAATTGTAGTTGCTGAAGATATTGATTTCTTAGTAGTTACTACTTACTGCAAGGACTCCAATGGATAAAATAGTTTATTTTCTTTAGCTTCCTAACATTAACCGTTTACGCAGTGTACGCAACGGAAACTCTCAATATGGAACAAATTTTCCCATTTTAGCAATATTTTTCATTGATGCTCCTATTGTATTGGTCGTAGCGTGATGTTATGTAGCCCATAGCCTTCCTCGATAAATGGACTATCCAACACAAGAATAAGTTTTCAATCAGGACCCGTAATTTCTAAAAAACAAACACGTTGATCCGCTCCTTCGTTTCAGCGAAATAGCGATTGCCATAATAAAAAAATTATAGCGAGTCAAACTTAGAGATGGGTATTTGCTGTTGTGGATTATTTTTTAGAACTATTAAAGGAGATCAACTCCGCAATACATGATTTTTGCGAGACTTTAGCCGTTTACGCAGCGTACGCAACAGAATTATGGCAATCGCCATTTCGCTGAAACGAAGGAGGGGATCAACGTGTTTGTTTTTTAGAAATTACGGGTCCTGATTGAAAAATTATTCTTGTGTTGGATAGTCCATTTATCGAGGAAGGCTGTGGGCTATATAACATCACGCTACAACCAATACAATAGGAGCATCAATGAAAAATGTTGCAAAAATGGGAAAATTTGTTCCATATCGAGAGTTTCCGTTGCGTACACTGCGTAAACGGTTAATGTTAGGAAGTTATAGAAAATAAACTATTTTATCCATTGGAGTCCTTGCAGTAAGTAGTAACTACAAAGAAATCAATATCTTCAGCAACTACAATTGTAATTGCCTGATTATGTATATATATGTGCATATCATGTATAATGTGACTCTTAGAATCGCGATATCTCAGGAATGTTAACTCTTAGGAAAAAAATCATAAGGACCATTTTTATAGATAATTTTAAGACCTACAACTGTGGCCTGAATTTATTTTTGAGAAAACTTACCGTTTTCGAGAAAAATCCAAAAAAACTCAAATTTTGAAATTTGACCCCGAATAACTTTTGTTGTACACATAGGATTGATGGGGACTTTTGACACTTTATTCCTTCTGGTAAACCTAAGGTCTCTACGAAGATTTGGCTCTGTCGGAATTATTGTTATTTGACCACTATTTTTATGTCTAACTTGACCGGATTATTATATGATAAGATTTTTTTTGTAGTATTAACTTTTCCGGAGCGTGTGGCTCGGAAACGGTTAGGAATACGGCAAAATTGAATAAGACCAAAGTTTTAGATACTTTTATGAGCTTTAATTTATTACAAGATTTTTTTTTCTATGACGCACTGTTTCTGAGATATTAGTGAAAAACCCAAAAGTGGCACCTTTACCCCCCCCTCCCCACTCCGGCTCACCTCCGAGACGTCAGGACTTTTAGCATGTTAACTTCCTAAGTACCCTGAACAAGTTTCAGAAGAAATCACTTAGGTCCCCTCTCATGCATTCTACAACTCCTTTATTGATTGGACTATAAGTATTTAAGCAAACTAATTTAAAGAGATCACCAATAAATCATATTATGTTTATAATTTTTTTTATTTTTTGAGCTTATGTGTTAACTTTATATAAGAATTTACGACTATAGCCTGAGAAAAAGTGGGGGATCTAGGAAAACTCCTTAGCCGTCACCCTCTTCCAAGAGCATGTCGACGGAGCCCCGCTTCGCGGGGCTCCTATTTCTGGGTGGTCAAAAAAGGAAAATAACCTTAACCTATTTACCTATAGGTGCACATGGGACCTAGGAAAACTCCTTAGCCGTCACCCTCTTCCCCTCCAAGAGCATGTCGACGGAGTCGCAGTCAGGGATCGATAATCGATTTATTTGGTGACAGATCTACCATTCTGAGCACAGAGCTATTATTTAAGTACAAAACTGTTATTATAAGAACGAAGTTTATATTCATGTAATGCAATATGATTTTATTGATTATCGATCTCTTATATTTTACACATATATTGACATTAATTTGATAATTCTTACCTGGGAACAATTTTTGTTTATCTGAGAACGAAAATATTTCGTGGCGATAGATCTATTTATTAGGTGATACAACTTGATGACAAATATAAATTTTGGTGATAGAAAATATAGTTCCCAAATTAATTGGTAATTTTATTCGTCTTAACATTTTTTGAACATCTTACTGATATCAAGAGTTTGACTTTGTAGGTCTTACGGGAAAAGGGTAAGGTTATATAGCATTATATTCATTATATCAATAGACTTCGTAATATTCTATAATTTTATTACAATAGAGTCGTGTTTGTCTCCAATAACTAATGAAGTTTACCATTCTCCATTGTTACATTGTTAATGATTGGTATTTCTTTAATTTCTTGTTTATTTGTTCACGCGTTTTTCTCCGCTATTTCATCGGAATCGATTATAATTTTAAATGTTTTGCCGTGTGGTTGTATGTGTACCTAGAGTATACGTGTCATGACTTCTATATTAGATATTCAAATTTTATTTTTGCGTGTTATGTAAGATAATCACTTTAGACCTTTTCTTTCGGCTTTTATCAAGCGGCTCTCTATCATCAGTTTTGTTGGGCATTGGCAACTCTTTTGTCATTTCGGCTTTTGACATGTGGCCTGTGGAGACATATTGCTGACTTTTCATTGGATCTCTATTATCCAGATGTGATCAAATGTCAGCTGATTTGAGGATCTTAATCGTTCGATGAGTTACTTCGAGCTATCTCACGAGGCCTATTACCAAACACCACTATGTCATCACTAGCACCTGCTCTTTTGCTATGATTATCCAAGCAAAGTCACGACCAGACGTTGTTTTGTTGTGGTCAAACCAACAAAAGCACTTTCGAAGTTATTATTTTATTTTGAAACGATACTTTGGTAATGATTTCATATCTGTTGCGTAGGTGTAGCTTTTTTATCTTATCTTATATCTATCAAGTTTAGATAATTTTGATTGAATCGCTTTCACATAATATCGCACATTTTGATGGTCACGGCCTATCATCTCAGTGTCATGGTGTTGCATCATAAACGATCAGTTTGTGTCACACCTCCGACCATCAGTTCTTGTCACACCACCCGCGTTGCTTTTATAAACGGTTGTATACTTTACATTGACGCCTCTTTTCCGTGTAAACATAATCAAACACTGATAAATGGTAACCGGACAGCAAGCGTGTTTGTTCGCGCAAAATTAGAAGCCCATTGTAAACAATTAGGAACTCCTTACTACGTGGCCACTTCATTAGATAACTTCATACGCGTCACTAGTTATACTATGCAATTATCACCATCAATCCACGATGACGCGCCCCATTCTGTCAAGCTCCATACGAATCGAATGAAACATAAGCGATTTTGACAGAATGTGGCGCGCCTTCGTGGACTGAAATATTTATACTGCGGTGGAATAAGTTAAATTGTTTTTAGGTTTCCACACCGTTTTGGTAAAAATGGAACCCTTATGGTGATACTTTCTCTGTACGTCTGTCACACTCAATTATTTCAGTATTATTTTAAGTTATGAACTTTGAAATAGACCAAGGGTAAAGACATAGGGAGTAAAATATCCCAACGTTATTGCAATAATATTTTATTTAAAATACTTTTTATTTTTACTTAAAAAGAGGGGAAATCCATGGTGTTGAAATTTCAAAATAAGATAATAAATATTGAATGGGGTATCATATGAAAAGGCCTTATTTGTATACTCTAAAAAAGATTTTCATTTATTTTTAGATAGCTTTAGACTTGCAATATTCACTTTATCAATAAGCTTCAGATAGCCCATTAAATATACGTACACACCTATACAAATAAATAAATATTATATGTATTACATTTCAGTACGTAATTGGCAGCGTTACAACATGGAACATCCTAGCCGGCTTGAGCGCTACGGTGCCAATCCTGTCACTATTGGGAATGCTGTTCCTACCAGAAACCCCCAACTACCTCCTGACCCAGGACAAGACTGAAAAAGCCGAAAGCTCCCTCGCCAAGCTGAGAGGATCAACTTGCAACTTGCAGGAGGAAATTGACAAGATGATAGCTTTCAAAGAGAAAAACCATGTGGAACCGTAAGTATATTTTTAACCATTAATAAGCTGAAGTGGCAGTAAGCAGATCAGGCTTGTCGTAGGGGTGATGGCCATTGGAGCCAGAAGTCCTGGAGTAGAGACCGCGTATAAAGCGCAGTGTGGGGCGACCTCCATCTCGTTGGATTGACCGTAAAGCGGGTGGCACAGGGTATTGTGGCGCGCGCTTGGGAAGACTTATGTCAAATTGTGGACATCCGCAGGCTGAGATGATGATGATAAGTCGAGTAACGAATGAAATGCGGCCCGCATGTGTTTTGACTTTTCATGAATGATGTGCACAAAAACTAATGGTATTTATGTGTTGTATCAGATACCTACCATGAAATATGCTAAATAATGTGACACAGAATGCGTATTGTCTTTTTCAGTAAAGTTGTAGTTGATAAGCGAAGAGTTTTTCAGGTCGAATGTGTTTTATTCATTCAATATTTTAATTAACTGCCAGCCAGAAAATGTGATTGTAGATACGTCTGCAGTGAAGTTTATGGATTTACTCAAGTAATAATGTACCTAGGCTAGGTTTGTTTACACGCTGACGTAGTGCGATCCTTAATTCAATTTACACGTTTATATTTACTGAACTGTAAATATGACGTTTAATGTTTATGTATTGTTTTTGTTTTCGCACAAAGCCTTTAGATGCTCATGTTGCTTACGAATCACGATCTTACGTACCTTGTTATGGTACCTCTGTGTACTTATGTAATGGATTGTTAACAAGACAGAAATAAATGCAATGTAGTTTGCGTGATTTGTTAATTTCGCCAAAACAAGGTTCTGTTGACATTTTTGATTAAAATGATATGGCATTAAATACCTGATGATCTATACACGGCAAGGATGGTCTTTGAGCGGTCAGTCCCGGTTTTGATTTCTGGCAAGGGCCAGTTGGGATTTTTTTTAATTTCTAAATTGGCTTAGCAGGCGTACCGCGTAGCCATTTGACATAATTACGATCGTCGCAGAAACCCTAGTAGATTGCTGAAGAAACGACGAAACTCAAAAAATGTATGAGGGCGGCATCTCTCATCGCTAAATTGTTTATGTGACTTCCGCGCTGAAAACTGAAAACGATTGCCAGCTTTCTGTGATGGTCGCAAACATTTCATATTATGGTTACGCTACAAGTCCGGTGGAAGGCTTCGCCCGCGGCTCGCTACCACCGTTGGCTGCATCTGAATTACTATATTAGATAAGATTGCAGTTGAGAAAATCTAAAAAACCATTTTTATCGTACATAGGTTTGCACTTGACGACAGTTAATCATGGTTTCGTATTTTTTCCACTATCTAGAGAGTCTAGGATTAATTTAACTTTTTTTTCTTCCAGTTTAAGGTCTCCGAAGGAAATCTTGAAAGCGCTATTGTCTCCGTCCGCACTGAAGCCGTTCGCAATCCTCGCCGTGTACTTCTTCATCTACCAGTGGTGCGGGGTCAACACCATCACCTTCTACGCTGTTGAAGTGTTTGAGGTAATAAATATTTGGTACATTGCTATCTACCATCATTCCACCATCTGTCTTCAGCGCATTCTCAGCTATTTCCGCCACATTTCACGTCGCGGCGATAAAACATTGAGAAGCATTGTTGATTCTGGTAGGCAACGTAAAGGGCAAAAGGTCATGGGCAGATCTCCAACACGGCGGTCCGTCCAACTAAAGGAAACTGGGGCCGTCTACTTCTACGAAACAGTCCACGTAGCTGCGGAAACGCGGTGGAAGGAGATCACCATAGGATTACTCGTCGTGATTGATAGTCACGATCTTCAGTGATGATGGACCGACCGAAGAAAGAGACATTGCTGTCCAGGCTAAAAACGGAATTAGGGCTTGAGTGCAGTTGGAATTTCTTTGTGAAACGAGGCCATGTATAAATGCAATTTCTGCCGAGACTTTTATTCAGGCGGTACCACTCTTCCTGAGAATTTCGTCCGGGTAACGAACCACCGCAGTGTATGTGACGTTTCTCTAACCTGCTCACAAACTGTTTCAGTCAGTCCAATAAATACAAACCTCTGAAGCGCTCATAGGATATTTCTTTAGGATCCTGGATAAACTGCTTAACTATAATTTTACAAAATCGACAGGTTTCTGTGAAGATGGTAGCTAATTCATATGGTTACAGGAGCCACTGTATTGTTACTTTTCGACAGGCATCTGGCGCGCAATTGGACAAGTACTGGCTGACGATATCGATGGGGATCATCCGAGTCATCTTCACTGTGGTCGGTTGCATCCTCTGCAGGCGATGCGGCAGGAGACCTTTGACTTTCGTTTCTGGTACGAGCACTTTCAACATCTTATAAAAGTTTTTATGTTAGGGGATGGGTATCCACTTCTAAATAATCCTTTCAGCGGGGCTAGACAAAGTAACAGTCGTTTAGCGTTCACGACAGTAGATGTATGGGCAAACCACGTGACCGAATGAAAACAAATGAAAGCAGAATCTACTTTATGCTTAGCGTTGTTCACTGTCGGCTCTCAATTGTCATGCGAAGTACGCTAAAGTTATCTACAACGTCTGCGAGAACGCCAGGGAGCGTTCAAATTGTCGTAGTCGATTTTCTTAAAAAGCGTGTTTTCCTCTATTCGGTCACGTGGTTTTTCTACAGTCACTTGTTTTGTCCATACATTTTTATCTTCTGTCGTGAACGCTAAACGACTGTTACTTTGTCTAGCCCCGCAGTTCTTGTTATGTGTTTTCCAAACACATAATATTCAAAACATAGGATTACTCCGAAACCATAATTTATCGGAATATGAACATTATTTTTGACGTGAAAACTTATTCAGGCGTAAAACCATTGAAATTGTTACCGTCGACACCAATTTTTGTTAATTTTACTTCTGTCGGCACTCCCGGAGTACCGCATCTTCTTTATTGGCATTTACATTAAATAAGGGAACGGTCACAATTATCCAGATATAAACTGTGAAGTGAGTGAACTGTTTATCCTTTCGAATGATTACTTGTTTGTTCCAGCGATCGGTTGCGGATCCACAATGATCACCCTGTCGGTGTACCTCTACTACGTGCAGTATTGGAAGCTCAACAACATCACTCCTCAACACTCCTGGATCCCTGTTGCCGCCATCTACCTCTTCACGATATTCTGTACCCTCGGCTACTTGATCGTCCCGTGGATCATGATCGGAGAAGTGTATCCTACACAGGTATTTACTTTTCTTTTTAACACATTTGCTCAAATAGTGGACTTTTCCATGTATGTTTAGCGTGCGCAAAGTACTTCTTTTCCGCACTAGTACTTTTTGTTTTATTTCAAAAAGTTTGTAGTACAAAATGATTGTATAAAATGACTATTTTATAGCGTAAACACTATTAATACTTAAATTAAAGGACGTAACTTTTTAAATTGTTAAATCTAAAATAAAAATATAGTTTTTCAACAACGTTTCATTGTTATTTCTTTCAGTTATTTGTTTTGTAAAATATTAGTACTTTCATAACTTCCGGATTCTGACCCCGGTCACAGAGTGCATCAGTTAACCATAGACAATTCTTGTCCACTTTTTTGTTTATTTTTTTTTGTGCGTGAGTGGGTCTGCAATTATGGTAAATTACCACTTTTATAATATTTTTATTTTTGGCTCCAACTTTATGTATTTTCGCAAATGTGTTAAAAAAAGTCGTTCAATGCACGTGCGGAATTGTCATTTCCACTCGTCTCTATCACTCAACAAACCGAGACTCGTAAAGAAATGAAATACTTTCCGCACTTATATTGAAATCTACTATTTTATAGTCATTCGCTCTGTTACGTCCCTGTCTTTATGATATAAGAATGTTTTTTTTTTACATTGCTTGTTTACCTAACTTATTATTCATTTAATCAATAAACATTTTCTTTTAGGTCCGCGGAATTGTGGGTGGTTTGACGACATGCGCTGCTCATTTATCGATATTTTCGGTGGTCAAGACATTCCCATACATTAAATCCGGGCTTAACGATTATGGTGCTTTTGGGCTCTACGGCGCTATCTCTATAGCAGGTTTGTCACCGCCTTGTTATACTAGAATTATTATTGACGCTACCAGGTGCTAAGATTTTTGCAGAGTCAACCCTGATGCTTAATTATCACCGTAGCGTCAGATATTTTGATGACCTCCCTAGTGCAGTGGAGCGCGCTCTAATTCGAGTGGGACGTCACGGGTTAGATTCCCGTCACAGGCCACTTTTCAGTTTTATAGTTTCTTTCTAATGGGAGGCTTTAGCAGTGGCTAGCTATGGTAGCTACCGCGCTATCTGCTCCCGCCACAGGCTACTGTGTTTCGGTTTGAAGGATGTTGTAGCTGGCGATATTACAGGCCATAATGAGACTTAAAATATGTAGATGTTTTAAGATGATATCATAATAAGTTAGACCTATATGAAATAAAGTAAGTTTGAGTTTTAAGAGCGTAATCCTATGCATCGTATGACTCACTGCATGCATCTAACATGAGCAGGCGTATCACTTAACATCAGGTGAACTTCCTGTTTGTCTCGTTGTTTCTTGCAATAAAAACACATTCCTACATCTCAATGTACAGTCAGTGAATGAAAAGGTTCATCGATTTTCAAATAGATTCATTCAACGTATCGCAAGTACTTACATATTACTTTTTGAAACGATGTTACATAATAAATGTTGTTATGTTGGCATAATGGACTCTTGCAGTACTAGTGCAAGCGAAAACCGACACTAAGGTGAAGAACCTTTTCATTTCGTGACTATACACTAATAATGGACCATTTTCACTTTATTTATAACAAAAATAATTAATATTTCAGGCCTAGCGTTCTTCTACGTGTTCCTGCCAGAAACCAAAGGAAGAACTCTGCAAGAAATCGAGGACTACTTCTGTGGTAGGACGAAAACGCTAAAGAAAGTAAATCCACCTACTGAGACCGCGTGAAATATCAAATAAAATATAAAATACTTAATTAATTGTAAGGAAAGTTGTAAATACATTTTTAAGTTCCTCATATACCTAAGTACCGTGTTATCTACATTAAATGGTAGGAATATGGAACATCCTAGAATAAAGTTTTTTTCTGGTCATGTGGATCCTTCTAGCTTTCACAGTAAATAATATTTTGTTACCAGCCTACTTGGACTGGGCAGGGAAAAACTTCTCCACTGGGAAAAGATAAAATTTTAATTCCTACAATATCCCCCGAGGATAAAACGAAGGAAATGAAAATCTCTCAGCAATATGTTAACTTCATGGTCTCAATTACTTTCTGTGTTTTTTTTTGTCCACTAGTGGGAATAATATTAATTTTAACAGTGGGGATAAAATAGTCATGTCTACATATAGGACAAATTTCTCATTTACCTTTGTCGTGGTGGGGGTGGAGAAGATAAAAAATATCCGCTATCAGAGGTCATAATCGGGGGATGGAATTTTGTACCCTGTCCAGATGACAGGGCCTGATGTCCTGTCCGGAGGGCAGATTGAACCAAAAATATTTTTATCAATATAGGTAGCTTTAAAGCTTTTTTAAGGTTTATTAATTATTTTATTTTATTTATTGAAGATATTTATTTTGTTAGTAAATATCATGATAGCTACTAAAAAACTTAAAAAAAACTATGATATAGTAAAAATTGCAGAAAAATATTGTTACTTACTTCATAAAATGTGGTAGGTGAAATATCTACTCGTACTAATATATTTTTTTGAAAATATTATGTATTCTTCCATAATGCATTCTGCTAAAAGCCTTAATGAATCAAAAATGAAAATGCAATTAAAAGAAAGTATTATCTTTATGGATATTTTTTGTATATAATATTATAATAATACTATAATATAAGTAGTTAATTGCTTTGAAAAGAAATTAATTATAGCTTTGCTATCATTAATTTCAGTAAACAGAAGATGCATAGAAGTAGGTAATATAGAAGTAGGTTATTTGTTCCCCTCAAATATGACGTAATGAAAATGAAAAGGTAAATCTTCATTTTTTATATAGGACTCTTATGAAAAGTCAAAACTCTACCGCCAGGTTCGGAAAGCAGGTTTGCACCGAGAAGAACTGGCAAGAAACTCGGCACTTGCTCTATTCAAAAATGTAATTATATACTATTTTCTTAAATAATATCAAAAATTATTACATAAAGATATCTCGTGAGGAGATGGAAATATATCCCTATCCTTATAAAAAAAACTATGTTGTTGGTAAAATAATCCCGCACGCGAACATCATAATTAACTAAGTATATAATTTGTAAGAAACTGTGACTTCTATGTTTTTTAGTTAACTGGTTTGGGGCAAAAAAATAATAATATGCTCGCTTTTATAGACAATAGTAAATGCGAATATTATAAGGAAACCTACATGCTTGAGACTTCTCCATTTCTTATAGTGTGTGAAGCCTGCAAAGTTGCGCACGTTGTCAGCGTGGTAGGCTATGGCCATATTCTTCTCATTTTGAGAGAAAACCTATGCCCAATAAAATATATTGTTATTATTAATGTATTTTTAAAACTTGTTTATAATCGTTTGTAGGTAAATGGTGCCATTTGAAACAAACTATTGCATTATGTATTTTGAGATCCATTTTAATAGCGGTTTGATAAAACTATACAATATTCAAAATGGCAGCTAATGTTATATTAATAGTTTGTAAATATGTAATATTTTTTGAAGATGCTTGAATGCTTTTAAGAACTGATTATGACGTTGCCGAGAAAGTATTTGTTGAAAAAAATAAATACAAAAACAGATGAAATGGTTGTTTTATTAATAAAATAAAATCATCAGGGCAGTTTAGTAAGAGCCCATTTTGCTAAAAATTCAATATTGTAATTGTTTATTTTTAGGTGGGAGGGTTGGATTCCCGCCACGGGCCTCTTTAGAATTTTATAATTTCTAAATTGGCTCATGTCTGGTCTGGTGGGAGATTTCGGCTGTGGCTAGTTACCACCCTACCAGCAAAGACGCACCGCCAAGCGATTTAGCGTTCCGGTGCGATGCTTGTAGAAACCGTCGGGGTAAATTTACTTACCCTTCCGGGTTAGTACGATAACATCTTAGGCTGCATCGTCACTCACCATCAGGTGAGACTGCAATCAAGTACTAACTTGTAAAGAGTAAAAAAAAGGTTTCTGCACTCGTCTTTCTTCATATGAATATTGTTCAGTAACAATAATTATCTCTCAATCCGTTCCCTAGAATACCACGTAAATGTTAGACACACAGACAATTGCACATGAAAAATAGCCTCCTTGTTGTTAAAAAACATAACCGAACAATTATGCTTCTTATCACCATAAAAAAGAGTAGAACCGACAGAGAAAAAGTAGAACAAATTCCAAACAAACTTGAACCAGTTACAAATTAACCTCCTTCCTAATCAGCAGAACATGCAGTGTTTTGTTTTCCTCTGTTTTTCTATTTTTGCACCGTGCAATGGAGATTTGATAAATGTTTGGAATAAGGGGAAAGGTAAGTAAATTGGTGGTAAAAACCGACTTAGTGTGAGCCACATTTCAAGAATTAAGGGTCTTATAGGGCACAACTAGAGCCTGAGAATCTCCCATAGCTCGAACTAAGTTACGGTCCTTGCCTTGATAAACGTCATAAATTTTTGTTATTCTATGGGTCAATGATATTGATATTCTAACAAATGGTAGTAGGTAGTAGGTACCTTTTAGAATTGATAAGTTTGAACTATTGACGAAAATGGCGAAAACAGCTAACATTGTGTCCAAATCACTGATAAGGTAACTCAGGATAGGGGCATTCGAACGATTTACGTAAACCTTTTTCGTACAAGCAAACAGTCATCAAAGCATCTGTCAAAATTAGCGTGGCCGAGCGAATTTTAGGCACCGATAAACTGGCGTCATTTTTTCGCGCCGTCCGCCCTGTCTAGTGTATATGTCCAATGTCTATTGTTAAAATTGTATATTTACCTATGCCTAGTCGAATGTGATGTCGTAGCCAGAAACGGTCAAAAATGTTTATTCGTTTCAAGAAATAGAAAACTAAAAGTAGGAAAATTGTTTTGGACAAAGTCGTGGAAAAATAAGTTTCTATCATAATGTTTTTATTTGTTAACATATTGATAAAAGTAGTTATTTACATTGTTAATTTATTGATTTTTTGAGTTAATTTTAAAAGTTTTTTTTAAAGGAAAATCAAGCATAAGAAAAGCAGACGGCTACGAATTTGATTATATCTCAAGAGGCAGCTTACTACAAATCTTGGAGGCGTTGGAAGAAAATCTTCAAAGTAGCTTATACCAAAAGGAAAAACCAATTGTGACCGCGCAATTCGCAAACAATAAATACACTAGACCATTTATATATCCTAAAGTTTTTAAGAATGTTTAGAAATATATTTAAAACAAGTATAGATTTGAAAACTAAAACAAGTAGGCATTTATTTTAGTACTTTATATCTTTGATACTAAACGAATACTTATGTAGATTGTAGGTATTAAATGGGATGAAATCTCCGTACAACATCACTGTTATAAACGCAATGTAGATAAATATTTTGTATAAAACCACACAAATCTTCAAAAACTTACAAATAGGTACATTTAGTTGACTCAAATCTGATGTTGAAGAAGCAACTCCCGCGAAACATGCAAATGCTATAGATTTTAAAGATACTGTATTTATACATACATATTTTATAATAGGTCGTCGCTCGCGCTCCGACTAGACGACAGCTTCGTGAGTGCGGCAAAAATGCAATGCTGTTTTTTTTTATCAATGCTCAAAAGAAGTGTGTGAAGGTGTCTTTTTTTAATTTTTCAAAGAACAACAATATTTTATGAATTTAATAATCTTGAGTCATAAGAACTAAGAAGTTGCCAAAGATTTATTATGACATTGAAACGACAAATTAATAATTTGTCAATGTAAATAAATAGCAGCAGGATATCGTAGATTTTCCATTGATCAAATTAAAATTAAAATATGTGCAAATAGCAGTTAAATGTCGTCTAGAGAATTGGAAGTGAATTATCCTGATCCAGGCTTTTGGACGCAAACCTCTTTGATTCAGTTAGGTTACGGTGTTTGGGTCAACTTAACAATGGTGACTATTGGTTTGGCCTATGGGTTTTCAGCGGTTGCTATTCCTCAACTGACCTCACCTGACTCACCAATAAAAGTAACGATTTCCGATGAGTCTTGGATTGGTAGGTTACTGTAATAACTCCTATTTTTCTTTTCAAAAAGAGTCCAATTATGAAACAAATTGCTCAATAGATATGCCACTTAAAATAGATGTTGCATTAGAATTATTTTGGTATTGTTTTTCATATTTTGTTAGCTGCAATAATAAATCTATTCGCACCAATCGGCTGCATCATGGGAGGTTTCATCATAGACAAGTTCGGGCGACGAAGTATGCTTATATTCTGCCATGTGCCTCTTGTCTTTGGATGGTTATATACCGGCGTGGCAAACTCAGCTGGAAATATAATTTTCGGTTTGTTTTTATTTTATTTTTGCACGACTGCCCAAATAAAGGAGTGTTATTTTTTTAGGGTTCATGTATAGGTATGTATGTAAGTTTCTTTATTTCACCGTAGCTTCTGAAGGATTGAAGAGATTTGGACATCCCATATGTCCAAATCTCTCGTATTTTTCTCTCTCTCTCTCTCTCAATATCGTTACAACCTTTACATCATTTCGAGTAACATGGGCTATATTTTTTACCACAGTCGTTTTACCACAGGGCAATCGTGTTTTTAATTTTTTAATTATTTACTTGTTAACATAGGTAAATGTCTCACCTATGAGATGATGTCTCATTATCAATAAAATTTACCAATAAACGTTACTTTTTCAATTTCTTTCTGATTTTACCCTTTTCTGATGGATTCCAAAAATTAATCTTTCACAAACCTCGTTCTGGCAAATTACACAAACACTTTATTTAGCTATTATTAGTTTGGTTGACTAGCTAAATAGGTTGGCCTATTCATAGAGGTAAATCCTTGAAGTTAAATCCAGATGGGGTTTTTGTAAGTTTGCATTTACATTTGCAGGTAGAGTATTTATAGGTTTTGGACTTGGCTTGGCGTTGAGTGCACCTAGAGTCTATATGACGGAGGTTTGTCTTCCAAATATGCGTGGAATTGTTGGATCTTTTCCCAACCTGGCCGTGGCTACTGGTATCACTGTGCAGGTATGTTAACTGAAATAGAAACGAAGTGAAAAAAAAAAGACGTTGATGACCTGCTAGAATGGCGAGCCCTGGCAGGAAAGCGCAGTATTGGCAGATCTTTGTCCTGTTTGTTAGTTGGATTAATGACGCAGAAAGCCGCTGTATTCAAATCGTTGCTGTAGCAAAATCGTGCAAATCTATCCAGTGGTGGGAGTTCATCGGCTGAAATGAACAAATAATTTTATTAAAAAAAATATTAGGTCCTTACATATGAAATTGGCGTTTTGTACGGGAGGAACATAAAGTCAATTTTTTTTAACTATAATATATATATTTAATCAAAGTATGTACCATTGCTATCTATGCACTTTTGCCACTTTATAGGTAGTTCATTGATCCCTTTACTAAAAAAGCCATTCGGACGGGAATCAATAAAATCTTTGAAAGCGCTTTGGACTGCCTCATCGGAGTTAATTTTTTTTCCTTGTAAGAAGTTATCCAAATTTCGAAAAAAATGGTAATCTGTTGGAGCAAGGTCCGGGGAGTAAGGTGGATGTCTTAGGCATTCCAATTGAAGCTCCTCTAATTTGGTAGCCGTCTGTTGTGCAGTGTATGGTCTAGCGTTGTCCTGAAGCAGCAGTGGCCTAGAACGATTGACCAGCCTCGGTTGTTTAGCAGCTAGCTTTTCCATCATCGATTGCAGTTGCTGACAATAGATATTCGCCGTAATCGTCTGGCCAGATTTAAGAAAGCTGTAGTGAACGACGCCGGCGCTAGTCCACCAAACGCTCACAAGTAATTTTTTTTGAGTCAATTTTCGTTTGGGGCAGGATTTGGCTGGTTCGCCAGGGTTCAACCATTGCGATGAGCGTTTCCGATTATCATACAGGATCCATTTTACATCACAGGTAATGATTCGATTTAAAATCCCTTCATTAATGTGCCGGTTGAGTAATGTAACACAGCAGTCTACGCGCATTTGTCGGTTTGCTGCACTCAATTCATGAGGTACCCACCTTTCAAGCTTTTTCGCCTTCCCAATTTGCTTCAAGTGAACTAAAACAGTTTTATCACTAACACCGCAGCCTGCAGCTAGCTCGGACGTGGTTTGCGATGGATCCGCTTCCACAATAACCTTCAATTCTTCATTGTCAACTTTGGTCTCCGGCCGTCCACGGGGCTTGTTCTGCAGGTCGAAATTTCCAGAACGAAAACGTTGGAACCAAAAACGCACTGTGTTTTCTTTTGCGACACCCTCGCCGTACACATCATTAATCCTTCGAGCCGTTTCTGCAGCACTGGTGCCACGATGGAACTCGTACTCGTAAATAACGCGATATTTCAAGTTTTCCATTTTGTAAACAGAGTGGCGCAAAAAAAAAACCAAAAGAGAAAAAAACAAATGAATTACGATTTTCAAAACACAAAAGCATGAGTAAATAGCTGTATAAATTTGAAATTGGAATTTCTAACCAAAGAAGAGATATTTGAGATCAAAGTGGCCAGTACGACAAAACGCCAATTTCATATGTAAGCACCTAATAGTAACAGTAGTAGGTAATAGGTTAAATACGTAGTACTGAAGAACGAGAACCTAGTGGACTCCTTATTTCTTGTAGTAGACCCGAAAACTAATAAAAATAACTTGATACGATTTCTCAGAACGTGATACTAAAAAAAATATAAAAATTTCGTTTACTATTTCGTTAACCGTATTCTATTTAAAATATTCTATCTAAAATATCTTATAACTTATATTTATACTTTCTATCTAAAATATCTTAACTTATATTTATACTTTCTATCTAAAATATCTTAACATATATTTCAGGCTGGTTTGGGCGCAGTATTAAAGTGGAGACACCTCTGTTACATTAACGCCTCGTACGCGCTTCTGTTACTAATAGTCAACATAAAACTACCTGAAACGCCTTACTTCCTACTGAAACACGCTTCCATGGAGGACGCGGAATCAAGTCTCGGACACTTTCGGGGCAAAAATTATAATTTGCGGCCTGAGATGAACGATTTGATAGACTTTAAGCATGACAATGAAATTTTCAAGTAAGTATTAAAGTTACCTGATATATGTATAGGTAGCACAGGTCATTCGTAAGAAACAGAACAATAGAACAGTAATTTTGAAACCTTTTTTTCTGGTATTGGAGCCTCTGACTTTGATTATCTTTTTATTTTATCTGCTTTTGTTTCTAATTCCCATCAGCCGCCTACAAAATCAGTGCTACGTAACTTTCGTTTACGGAGCCTGTACTACCCAATATATTTCGCCTATGAAACCGGGGTTTCGTAACCTATTACATATTTCACCTTTAAAACCCACCTGGAAAAATCTACAGTTCCGGATGTTATATAGATCCCAGAAAAAGCTATAATTGCAAGTTATAGCACCGATCATTCTGTATGGTTTTAGATTGACTTTGAAGCAACAGTTGGCAGCCCTGTTCAAACGGTCCTCCTGCAAGCCGTTCTGGTTGATGACAACTTATACGTTCTTCGGAGAACTGTCTGGAGTGTCCATTGTGTCCATGTGGACCGTTGACTTGTTAAAGGTTCAGTATACTTGATTTTTGTTGCTTTCTGTTAAATCTATATTTTATCAATTATCACAAAAAATTTTACTTTCATGCAAAGTCCTTTCATGTGATATTCCATTCGTAGTTACTTGGTGTCTCAGTTTTAGATTTCAAACCCACACAAACGAAATAAAATTAGATTTTTTTATTCTGAAACCGTTTATCCGCTATGTGCAATATAATAGAGGCCCAAATGGATGGTTTAAATTATTACTGACTTCTGATTCCCAATATTCTATCTAGCCATGGTTTGCCTTACTAGAGATAGAAATTTGACATAACTTGTATGGAGCTTAGGTAACATTGATATCTCTTGTAGGGAAAATAGAAGATAGATAGAATATTGGGAACCGGCAATAATCGGCTGTGACAGACACACAGTCAAAATTAACCCTACGTGTTTAAAAACTAAATATCTGGGTGACCGAGCTTCGCTCGGTAGTATGACAGCTACTCACCAATAGATGGCAGCAGGAGTTTACTGTAACTAATAGTTTTACTTTATCGCCAATAGATGTCAGGTATAGATTTATATATTTTTTCTGGTAAATACGATATTTTCTAAAAATGAATCTTAGCTAGATCAATTTATCGCCTCCTAAACCCCTTGTATACTAAATTTCATGAAAATCGTCGTATACAAGAATTGCTTGTTTAAAGGTATAGGATATGTAGATTGTAGGTACTTTGTTCAACAGAATACGAAATCATCAGTGGACGCTGATATGGGGAATTTCATTTTGGGCATCACTAGGATCGTTGCGGGTGTGTTCGGAGCATTTCTGATTTTCCGCACTGGAAGGAGGCCTTTGGCGATCTATTCAGGTACATAATAATAATTATTATGTCATCATATTATAACCTATACAATCAATCTATTGCCAACCAACCACTAAAGAATTAACGGACGGACTTGACGATTTTTATTTTTCGAAAATTATGCTTAGATACCTAGGTACTCGTAAATGGTCAGGTTTCTGACTTGCACCATAACTTCTTTAAATCACATAACTATTACATATACAATCACACGCCTAAGGTATTTTGAAACATAATGAAAAAAAAAATTTTACCTCATTTGTAAAGAGTATTGAGCACAGCTATAAATAACGTCTCTAGACCAGTTAAAATTGGTCTTGAAATATTGTACTGATATCCCAGCCTCTTTTTTTAACTAGCTAGTGCTTGACTGAGATCACACCAAATGGAACGTGGTGATACAGTCTAAGATGGAACGCGCTTGCCTAAGAAATGCCTATTCACTCTTGATTTGAAGGCGCCCAAATTGTAAGAGTTGAATATTGCTAGGGTACTAGTATAGTATTATATTATCTGTGGCTAGGGTAAAAAATTGAATTGTAAACACATACAAACCTCCGATACATGTCGGAGAAAAACACTGACGTCTCCAGAAATAATGGAGACAATTATAAAAAAAAAAATCGTAAGAGTTGGGAAAGACAGTGCCTGGGAGTAAATTCCAGACCTTCGCAGTGCGTATCTGGAACGAGGAATGAAACCGCTTCATACGTGTCTTTGGTACGTCAAATTTGTAGGGGTGAAAGTCCTTTCGATGTCTTGCCGTTCTATAGTCAAAGGATGACGAGGGAACCAAATTAAATAGCTCCTGAGCACACTCTCCGAAATATATTCTATAGAATACCGACAGACAGGCAACCTTACGATGTTCGAGGTTTTGGAGTTTTTTGTTGACCATTGTCTGGTTGCCGATGAGTCTTCTAGCATAGCGATCTAAGGACATTAAATCCAAAGCATCTTGATCGGTGATATATTTATATATAATATTATTATTATGATTATGTAAATATATATATATACATACGTATTTATTTATATAGTGTTATGTGATATTTTCTTCAGTTTTAATTGTTTCTATTGTACCACCTACCTCATTATATTCAAATCACCGCTTCATACCCCGATGGTTGCCTGGAAGAGATCGCTGTGTAGCGATAAAGCCGCCATATGTACATTAGTATAACTTTTGTGTATTTATCAATGTTTTCTCATGTTTTATTGGTGTACAATAAAGAATTTTCTATCTATCTATCTATCGGTGGAAGAGGGTTTGAATCGAAGAAAAAATAATTCAATTTTGGTTTCAGCCTTTGGAGCTGGCGTGGTCTACCTGACTCTAGGTCTACTGACGAAGTACTGGGATCAAGTGTCTGTAGTACCACAGATTCTCTTCATGTTCTATGTGCTTTTTGTCGGGATGTGCTTCTATACACTGCCGCCTTTGATTTTATATGAGCTTTATCCGTTGCAAGTATGATTGCTTTTAATTTTCCACTTATATACAACATTTGAAAAAACTTTCAATAGTAGTTTTACTGAATTATCCACTTCATGATTTGTAAGTATATGATAATTCAGTGAAATCTTATTTTAGAATATTTTAATTAGAATTTTTACCATGCGGAATTATCTATCAGAAAAATGGAACTAATTTATTTTACTGGTTAGGGTACCATCTCTGTCTTCGAGGTTTTCAACAATTTTATATAATTTACCAACTGAATATAATTTCACAGGTCCGAGGATTACTAGGCGGTATATCAATCTCGAATTTAAGTTTATTCATTTTCATTGCAAACAAATGTTATCCGTACGCTAGGAATCTTCTTGGATTTGCTAACTTAATCATCGCTTTTGGTACCTCGTCTTTATTGTGTAAGTTTTATATTTTAAGTTTTTTTAAAGTCAGTCTCAAGGTACTATCCTACACCAAGTCTTATCATCACTACTTGTGAAGGTTTAGCTCTTACGCTTGATGTAAATATTTTTTTATTTATTGAAGATAGGCTTGCGCTTGACGACAATCATGCCTGATGGAAAGCAATGATGAGGTCTAGGTTGGAGCGCGCTTGCCTAGAAAATGCCTATTCACTCTTCTCTTGAAGGTACCCAGATTATACTTGGCTGGAAACAAGGAGGCTGGAAGAGTGTTCCTCGCCTTAGCGGTTCGTGTTAGAAACGTGGAAGAAAAACGTTTCGTGCGAGTTTGTTGGACGTCAACCACATAAGGATGCAAATAGGACTTATGTTAGATACACAAGTCCTATTCATGTCAATTGACAATTATTCACATAATATAAAACTAATTATCATGGATTGAAATATCACCGCCTTTGTAAAGAAAATATTTAGAGGATTATAAGTATAAGATCTAAAAAATGTAAACATTTCATTTACGATTTAGCCGGATAACGATCCGTCACTTACCATCCGGTCACATCACAGCCAAGTAATAACTTGTAGTGTGTATAAAGTCAGTTTTAAAAAAGATTAGTCACTAAGCTACTACAAAGAAATGTGTAGAAAATAAGCTGATAATAATACCTACAAAACCAAAATATCATCACAATACATTCTCCAAAATTTGTTTTATCGACCAGGTTCCGTCTACCTATATTTCTTCCTGCCGGAAACCAAAGACTTGACTCTTCAAGAGATTGAAGAATATTACAATGATATGCGTTCAACCCTGACTTCAGAGCGAAGGCTCAGATCCATGCAGAACCTTAGTACACTAAGCAATAGACCAGTTAATAAAATGACTTGATCGCAAGGATTACGAATTTAAATGATCAAAAGCAAAATGTGGAAATAAAGATGATAAAAAACAATGAAATTTTTGTAGTTTTAATTTTCCTTTCTTACCGAAAATGATAAAATGAAACCTTTTAAATAGTGTGACTTCATTTGTCTGTCGGTCTGTAAAAGTCACAGGACGGGGTCATTGCATCTGTGCGAGCGTGACCGCATTATTTTGACGCGGGAGTGACAGAGACAGGTAGTAACAGGTTAATGTACGAAATTCTTCGTGCTCCACGACCGTGCTTTATCACAGACTATTATTTCAGTAACTATTGAAGCTATCGATATGATGGTTTTTATAACAAATTAAAAATAATTATAAGAAAATGAACTAATAATACAATTAAATACGCGTACATAATGGAATTTAAAACTTTAAGACGTAAGTATAAGTTACAAGAACATTGTGATTTTTATACGTTTACTAGCTGACCCGGCAAACGTTGTTTGAATTACCCGCCATTAAGAATATAAAATATAGATAACAACCTGCTCCCAGACCTAGAGAATATACACTGAAAATTTCATAACGATCGGTCCAGCCGTTTCGAAGGAGTTTGGTATGGTAAAAGTGAGAGAATTTTATATATTAGATAGTGACGTGTATCTACCTATTAAAAATGTTACAAAATCAAAATGGTGACGAAGAACTTATACCTCCTCGTAGAATGTAGATAAAAATCGTTGTGAAGCAAGAACTTATCTAGGGCATACGCCTTCATAAGTGCATACATGCGGTCTAGATTTTCTCTTTGTGAAACCTACAGCTTAAGCAGATTATAGATAACTTGAAGCAACACTTATAACATCACGCGATGATTTATGATAACAAAAATATTATAATTACATAATTTTGTATGGTTAACGTTACGCCACCCTCATGTTTATTGTACAATTTTGTTTCACGGTGTTGATTGTTTGGTTTGTCTTCTTTTAAATCGTCAACGTAAAGAATAATTATTTGGGCTCCTTTTTGTATAGAAATTGCTTCGTCCATGGCCCTCGTTTATCTTGTCAATATAAAATTATTGTCTGATCTGTGATTTTAATGATGCCACGAACAAGATCTCCTTTTGATATACGTCTGCTCAAGTCAAATGCACTGTGCTCATCGCCTTGAGAGATTAGTTCTTAAGTCTAAATTTGCCCAGTAGATAATCGCTATCAATGATTTACCCTGCCATAACTTCTTTTCTGACTTCTTCTATTGTTCCCTCTATTACTACCTACTTGAGCGCGTCAAGTTTTCCGATTCAACCTCCTCTGATTTCTGCCATCCGTATCCAAACCGAGAATCCAATGAACTTTTCTATGTCCCCGAACCTTTTGAAGTGGCCAAAAGTCAGTTTTTACGTGAATACATCTTCATATTAATGATCATCTTCATAATGAATCATCTTCATATGAAAATGAACCCGAACGGTACTGTAAAAATAAATGTACCTAGGTACCTTATAAAAATTATGAAGATGTAAAAAACTTCTTAGATTTTCTATTACATTGTTTAGTTGACAACTAAGTAGGTACTAAACTTTCCCGCTATCCTATCTGAATACTTTTTGTTTCGACTATTGTGATTACAAATCAAGAAATCTTGGGAAGTTTCTTCATTATTATGTACATATGTTGAAAAGTGAACAATGGAAATTGCAACTTATTTTATTTAAAATTCGTTTTCATAAAAAACTGACAAATGTAAAAAATGAGTATAAGGCCTTAGCAACATAATATTTTGAATGAATCTACAATTTCGATCAAAGTACAACACACGTATATAAAAAATTATGATATCACATCACCAATAGGTATATGCAATAGGGAAGTATGACATAGGACGGAAACACACTACCTATCTTATTTGGAATATTCTTTGAAATAAGTCAATTTGATTTCTTTGATACACGAACTTGTAATACATTTAGATTTCGGTATATCTTGGGTTTTTAAAGTTTTTTAGTAGCCAACTAGCTCGCCGTGTGCCTCCTTGGATTAGGATATTCAGAAGATCTTTATTAAATGGCAGAAAAAGCTGGAATACAAGAGAAAGGAAATTTTAACGTTAAACCTTGCAACCTAAGCGGGAGGTAATCAACCGGCAGGATCTTAAATGTCTGCACCACTGATCATAGAAAAATGAAAATGAAAATTTTATGAAAATTTTATTTGAAAAAAAAAATGAATGAAATGAAAATGAAAATTTTATTTATTCATAGAAGTAAGTATACATTGGCTCTCCTGAAAAAGTCATGAGAACAATCAGAAATACAAGAAAATAATGAATTACATTTAAAACTCTGAATTTTAATTTACTTTTCAATAAAAAGATTACAATCTACATATATCACATTGCAGAAACAAAACGCAATGTCACCACAGATACATTTTACAACGATTGAAATAGGCGCGAAACCCTCCTACGCGGGCCTTTCAAAAATCCTCGCACTCAATCACCAAGTTCCATATTGCCATCGCGCGCCTTTCGCTACACGCGGCGAAAAAAAACACGTTCGAAATTTAAAACTTGTGGAACGTTTAGCCTCTAAAATAAAATTAATAAACAAGGGTTAAAAATTGTTTACTGTGAAAGTGTTCAAAATTCGAAATGATTGGAAAAGTTCTGTGCTGCCTCTACATATTTTTTGGCGTCCTTCTGAGTGATAGTGCTATTATATCCGGGGAAACTGTGAGTATCAATCGTTATTACTTTTTCAACGATATAAATAATAAATGAAAGAAATTTTGTTAATAATATTAAAATATTTTGATTTATCTAACAGATTTATTACTTGTAACAGTAATTAATAAATGTAATTAGTTACGTCCCACTTTTTACTTATTTAGATAATTTAGGAAATACGCATGCTTATTAAATCAAAAAAATTAAAGGAGACATTAGAATCGCTACATAAAAAAGTCCTACAATGCAGAAGTATTTTTGTACCGATGAAGAAGTACTAAAATCTATAGGAGATAAGATTTTGCTTTGTTCGAAGGCTGGATATTTAGGATTTATAATAGGTATATGTTTTCTTTGAATTGATTTTACAGATTGATCTCGTTCGAGAGCAAACTGCTCTAGTTTCTGCTAACCTTGAAAGCGTGTGACTCGTAAGTCGTTGTAATAGTACGGGAGCCCACGATGCTAGATCGGTACTTACTCGAACGTCGTGAGTCGTACCTTTAGTTGCTAAAATGGAAAAGAGGTTTTATGAAGTTCTCTATTTCAGTGGTGGGGGAAGCTAATACAGATTTTCAAAAAATAAAAAAAATCGGTCCATGAAAGTATACTCGAGCGCATCAGATTTTTATACAGGCGCTTCTTCTTGATAATATGCTTGTCGTCCTGACCCATAATGAGACAATTATGACACGGAATGTCCTTAATCTGCCGGGTTAAACTAAAATATTGAAACCGACAGATTATAATCTCCTCGACAAAGACAGATCATTGGGTTAGGATGACAAGCACGTCACGATGAAACGTCTGTATAAAAATCTGACGGGCTTGAGAAAAAAATCTCAGTCATTTTTTTTTCATCCCCCACCACTGAAATAGCATACATATAATAATATTATAACCTAATTTTTTTAGCATCTTACATTTAAAATTCAAGATGTCCCCACGACGTTCGAGTAACTACCAAAATCCTCTCTTGGGCTCCCCTACTATAAGTACTACCTATAGATATTATATGTGAGGCTGAGACACTTTACCCACGGCATCTAACGTGATATAATCTTAAGTACGTACATTATTGTTTTACCAAGTATTTAGAAGGTTAACGATTAGGTTTGTGCAATTTATTGCATTGTATGAACTAATGTGTATGCCTCAATATTACCAAAATATCAAGTGCTTCGTTGGTCTAGTGGCAAGCATGTTCGATTGCTCGAGGTCCTGGGTTCGATCTGGCCAATAAAATACTTAAACTTAGGTTGTTAAAACTTAGTTTGTTTTTCTATCTGGAAACTCATAATAGGTAGGTTGTAACCTTAATAGCCCGGAGTTTTGAAATTGGCGTTACTTCACCCTCGTGCCTCGAAGAGCTCGTTAACGTCAGTCCTGCGGTTGATCTGTCTCTGGTCGTATCGGAGCACTCATCCCATCGGATTATGAAAGAGAAGGAATAGAGAATCCACTTGTGCACTATAATATTATGTACTACGTGACGAAAAATCTCGGCAGAGATTCACCGTCGTTGCATTGCATTGCGTTTTAGGGTGTGTTTTCAAGTTAAAAGATATCGCATTACAGTAGGATTAGTGGTATGTTAGTGGGGTGGATTAATTTTGATTCGAATTTCGACTCGGTTTCGCCGTACGGTCTCGGTCTATGGGGTCTATGGGGAGTCTCAAAAACTGTATCGAATACTCAGTATTATTTAAACTCATACTAGAGCATTGCAACAACTTTTATGCCAAACCGAAGAGTCCATTTCAGTCAGTTCAAACGTCAAATCAAACGTCGCACATCATTGCACTTATATAATTTTAAGGAATTTGTCTTCATAGTTAATAAATAATAATGATTGTGTGAATATGAATATGAACGTTCGAAAAGATTTTCATTAAATTATATTGGATAGACCAGTAATTTGCGAATCTATCACTCAGTCAGATATGGTGAACGAACAAGCTTTGGTCTTTAGAAGATGGTACGAGTACGTGTTAATAAAATTTTATATATCTACCATACAATAATAATAAAAAGCACCGTTTGTGAGATGTCAGTTTGTCACAGCAACTGGTGCGTGGAAATGGACAGAGAAAGTGAACGCGTTGTGATGCGCCTATATGTTGTGACCGTTGTGACCTTGTTCCTTTGTTTTGTTTTACACATTAGCTACAATAGTACAATACAGTTTACCCAACAGGATTGGGAAAGCCGAGCCTAGCCCATAAGCCAAATGGATCGGGCTGGCAGACACTCGACAATATGTAATGTAGTTACTTAGTTGGTTTTAAATAAATAACTAATAATTAATGGCATTTGTTCATTAGAATGCAGCATACATATTAGTTGGTTAGCAATATATCCAGTATATTCACAGTCGTTCTGTTAACCTAAGTACCTACTGGTATTTATTTATTAGAAGTATCAATACCTCCCAGCTGACCGTAGAGTAGGGTTTACCTTTTACCTTGTAGAACTTTACGTTTACTGTTACTTAATGTGTTCAAATGAACACAATAATTATTATGGTTTAAACAAAAGAGACTAATTATCTGCAAACATTTTTAGATTTAGATATATTTTTATACCTACGTATTTACTGAGATGTTCTTTTGCAACTGCATAGATAAAAGCTTCAAAGTAGGTAATTAGATAAAAGTACTCTTTGAAAAGAGAATAATTGATTTTTCGAAGAATACAAGATAAAATTGATCACATAAGTACCTAACCAAATAAACTAATAGGTGGGACCTACTGCTCTGCACAGGTGATATCCAAGTAGACAACAAACTAACGAAAAGTTTTGAACGAAATAGAGATAACGAAAATAAAAACAATGATGTGGAATGTATAATAAAACGAGTTTCTGTCAAGATTCACCTTTAGGCATATCGAACCAAATATTAGCAATTCTATTGTCATTTTATAAAGGTCAGACTTCTGCAGCGTGTGGCATAAGGATGTTTTAATTTTGTTAGAATTTTATAATTAGTTACTACGGGACCAAAATAATTATTATTAGGGCCGATTTTTCAATTGCCAGATAGACTATCTGAGGAATAAATTTAAAACATATGCCATACAAAATCTGTCAAAACGTCATTTATTCCTTAGTTAACGTTTATCTGGCGATTGAAAAATCGGGTAACTAAGGGTAAGTAGTTATATAATAATTATTAGTTATTATTAATAATTATAATTATTATTAGTTTTAGTAATTACTTTATCTACCTTAGTAGAGGCAGGATATGAATTTGAATTTATACTTCTTGAAATTACGTATGAACGTTTTAGGAACTTTTTTTAGCGGTGAAGGATAATATCGTGAGGCAACTTGCATGAGATAGTCAATTGTCATTCACTATGGAGAACTCTTGAACGTAACTCACTCTACCCTGGGCTCAGATTTTCTTGATAAGTTAAGTTAAGCTCCGCTATTTTACTTCCATAACCGATGACTGTTTACAATTTGCGAAAAACTACATTTCTGTCCTGCTATGTTTTGTTTAATTTGTTACACTGTGATGATGACTGACGATTAGATAAACATTGCAATCGGAGTCATAATCATGATTAGATGATGTAAAAAATAATGATCACCGGTATTAAATTAAACATCGACATTTGACAAGCTCTCGCTTGCGGCGTGGTACACCGCAACGCAATCAAATAAATTAATTTAGTAAGACAAGGCAAGATGGCAGCCAATTTCACAGCTAGGAAGATGCTGTGCACGTTACATAACTGGTGGCTGCTGATTTTGTAAATGGGACTTTTCGGTCTATTGGTTTGTTTATACTTAAACATGAAATTCGTATTGCAAGCTTTTTTGCAAGTTAGTATTTCACTGCCATTCCTCATCATTGACGATGTAGGTTATCTAAGTTAATAAGCGCACTAACTTGGCAATGACATGTAGGTACTACACGGCATCGCGTTGGAACGCTACCATCTATATCTTTGCCGGTTTGGTGGTAAGTGATACTCGTAAGTGAAACCATCCGGGTGCATCAAGTTTGACTGAACATTTAAAATGAATCAAACCAAACCCGGCCAAACTGCACAAACATAATATAACCTGGACGGCACGAAAAAATGTCGTTAGTTTACACGTGCCTAAAATGCTTGTTTTCTCACCAGCAGTAAGGTCACAATGTAGTTCGCTGAGCAGCCACCCATGACCTTTTGGATCGAACTACTGTTTGCTTGTATAATTTACGTAAATCGTTCGGATGCCCATATTCTCAAGTTTCTTATCGGTAGCCTAAGACATATTTTAAGAAGTTTCTGTATTCACATTAAACCAACGCAGATTTTGAGGAGTAAGTATGCAGTAAGTATAGAATTATTCAAAGATGAGAGCTAAGTCCCGCTATTACCCTAAAACTATAAGGAAATATACTTAAATCTATCAACGTAGCGGATTTGATGTCAGCCAAACCAACGTCACCTACCCACTCTTCGCCTTATATGGCTCGTATGCCTATAAATGAGTTAGCAAGGTTGCACCCACCGGCGTGACTCAATAGGACAAACGAACACTAATGTCACATATTACAAAAGATAATATTTTACTTAGATACAGTAACATCTTCTTCTTGTATTTAGTTGTCGAAGTTTATAATCTCTCTTTTCTTATTTCACTCCAAAAGTTTACCGGGATTCTCGCAAAATAGTGTACCTACGGGCCCTCTGGGATCTATTTATTCTTTGAATTTAAACGGCTTAATGGCCTTCAAAAAAGTTTTCTGATGATATTACTAGATACCCCATCACCTATTTTTTTAGGGTTCCGTAGCCGAATGGCAAAAACGGAACCCTTATAAATTCGTCATGTCTGTCTGTCCGTCCGTCCGTATGTCACAGCCACTTTTTTCCGAAACTATAAGAGCTATACTGTTGAAACTTGGTAAGTAGATGTATTCTGTGAACCGCATTAAGGTTTTCACACAAAATTTTAAAAAAGTAGTAAATTTTGGGGGTGCCCCATACTTAGAACTGAAACTCAAAATTTTTTTTTCATCAAACCCATATGTGTGGGGTATCTATGGATAGGTCTTCAAAAATGATACTAAGGTTTCTAATATCATTTTTTTCTAAAATGAATAGCTTGCGCGAGAGACACTTCCAAAGTGGTAAAATGTGTGTCCCCCCCCCCTGTAACTTCTAAAATAAGAGTATGATAAAACTAAAAAAAATATATGATGTACATTACCATGCAAACTTCCACCGAAAATTAGTTTGAACGACATCTAGTGAGTAGTTTTATTTAATACGTGTTGAATTGATATTCAACAAGTCTAATATTTTGTTTAACTTTGATGACGACAGATGGCGTTGCACGTATTTAACTCGCGGAATTTGGTGGGCAGCGTTGTTTACTGGTTGGTTTACTTTGATACTATTGAGAATTGGTCTTGATAGTGCGGAACCCTCAGTGCGCGAGCCCGACTCGCACTTGACCAATTTTTTTATATTTAAACTTGATATTCGTGTATAATCTCTCCTATAAAACTTAGTAAAGAGATTTTGCAAAAATGTGGAAGGAAGGGATAGGTAAAGAAGGGACATAAGAAAAGTTACCACTGCAATAAAAAATAATCGGCCAAGTACGAGTCGGACTCGTGCACGAAGGGTTCCGTACCATTTCTATAAAAACGGCAAAAAAGTTACATTCGTTGTAATAACCACTATTTAGAAATTACACGGTAATGAAGGTTTTTAAGCATCTAATACAATGTTTTCAATATCACATTTCGTTGAAGAAAAATTTTCTCTGCGAGTTGATAAAAACAGTTCACAGTTTCTCTACTAACGTAAACCTCTTTTGTTTCGAAAATTCCGAAATGGTATTTTAGAAGTTCCCTCTCTACTCTCTATGCCTTACAAATTTTTCTTAGATAACAGGAAGTCTTTATTACCGATTAGTTGCTTCATTTACGCTATTGCAAAAAAACGTACCTACCAATATTTATTAAAATCTCAGAGCAAGGTCACATCGCTAAGCTGCAAGAGGCTGCAGTAAATCAAAGTGTTTTCCTAATCCCAAGCCATTTAGCTTTTGCAACCACTCGAGTTACATAAGCTGTGATATCCGCAGTGACTTAGGGTTAGGCAAGCATTTTAACTCCTATTTGGTATTTTACCTGTTCACACTAAGTTGAGTTGTTTACGCAAGTATCTAGTAGATTGACAAGTAATTAAAATTTATGTAAATAAGTCTTAACACAAATTGTAAAGCTTTTAAATAACCCTTCCAGTTTTATAAGTAGGGCATTTCGTTCATTTGTAAATTAGACGGTGTACTGTGTAGTCGATTCTGTTGTGCGAAATCTCTATAAACTGAACTTATTTAAAGTAGTGCTATATCCTTTTTAACTATTAGGAATAAAACTGAAAGATAGAGTCAGAAACTGTGACATAAGAGAAAAGACAAAATTATACGACATAACAAAAAGAACAAGGTTATTAAAATGGAAGTGGGCAGGACATCTATGTAGGATGGAAGATATAAGATGGGCTAAACGTCTTACAGAATGGATTCCAAGAAACAGAAAAAGGAAGAAAGGAAGACAAAGGAGAAGATGGAGAGATATCTTCAATCAAATTGTGGGACCAAACTGGATGACGGTAGCAAGAGATAGGGAGGCATGGAAGAAATTGGGGGAGGCCTACGCCGAGAAGGCGACTTCTACCATATAGACCAGATAGCATAGTTATTTTATTATTATTTTTGTAATTTAAGGTTTATATTAATGCATGCAAAGAAGAGATAACTAAAAAAAAAAAAAAAAAAAACGCAAAATAGGTAGTAGTAATAAAGGCTTTTTTATTTTTATTTAATTTTATTTTATTATTTATATCCTTTTTAAACTGCTGCCTATGGAAAAGGATAGCACTGTTTTAAATTAATTCAGTTTAGAGATTTTGCACAACATAATCGACCACGAAGTCTTCTTGCTGAAGCTCTGAAAACTTATCTAAAAACTAAGCCGTCTGTTTATTATTCTACAACACACAAATTAACAATAGTTGTGTTTCTGTTCAATGTTTGTAGCCTGTGTAATCAGTACTGGGTTTTTTTTTATTGAAGATAGGCTTGCGCTTGGCGACAATCATGCCTGATGGAAAGCAATGAAGAGGTCTAGGTTGGAGCGCGCTTGCCTAGAAAATGCCTATTCACTCTTCCCTTGACGGCACCCAGATTGTACTTGGTTGGAAACACAGAAGCTGGAAGGGCGTTCCACACCTTAGCGGTTCGTATCAGAAACGCGGAAGAAAAAGACGTGGACGAAAGTTATTATTATATTTAGGTTACAAGTATTTATCATATTATAAGAATTTTATGGTCTAACAATGTGAAGAAATATCTGTTCAATAAGAACCAAATTATAAACGGCTAGTAATTGAAAATTGAAATAAAAAGCGGAATTAACCTCAATAAACTGTTACTAATCACGTCAAAGCTTTACAAAGTAATGAAGCATTACTTATGACTATACTTTCACTTATGTTATCACTGGCAACAGTGCGTGTTGCCAGTGATAACATATGGAGCAGAGACATGGTCGCTAACTATGGGCCTCATAAGAAGGCTCAGGGTCACTCAGCGAGCGATGGAGAGAGCTATGCTCGGAGTATCTTTGCGCGATCGAAAGAGAAATGAGGAGATCCGCAAAAGAACCTAAGTAACCGACATAGCTCAACGTGTCGCAAAGCAGAAGTGGCAATGGGCGGGGCACATAGATCGCAGGACCGATGGACGTTGGGGACTCAAGGTGCTGGAATGGTGGCCACGCACCGGGAAGCGCAGTGTCGGTCGACCCCCCACCAGGTGGACGGACGACATTAAGAGGGTCGCGGGGAGTCGCTGGCGCCAGGCGGCGCAAGATCGTGGTGTTTGGCGGTCATTCCAGGAGGCCTATGTCCAGCAGTGGACGTCCATCGGCTGAAACGACGACGACGACGACGATACTATCACTTATATATTTTTATTAGGTTCATTATCGCCCATATCAATTGTAAGAGTAGATATAACCTATAGAGGTGTTGGTTTCCTCTAAGTAAGAATTAGTTTTAAAAAGGTTCTGTTTTTTTAATATTTCAAGAAAGTTTCGTTGACACACTTTACCCAATAGGAGACTATTGCATCCTAATTCCTAACATGATTTTAATAGGTTTTAATACTATACCAAAGGATAATAATCATGCATGTATGGAATCCCGTATCAAGCTGAATCAAATCCAAACATTATATTTTATAGACTATGATCTCCACATTAACTCCTTTCTTAAGTTACTTATAGGCAAACAAACAAGTTGTACTTCTTAGTAAAATCAGTATGACACAAAATGTGCATCGAAAAGAAAGTAACGTTTTGTATGCAAAATTAATTTCCGGATATGAAACACAAATTCCTAGTGCCTATGGTTCTTAAAAAACACTATTTTATTTTCGTAGACTGTTTTGGTTCGTGAAAAAATTTGATACCACCTTTGGTCATTCTCCTTTATAAAACCACATTTTTGCACACGTTGTGCACTAAAATAGTGGGAGACGAAAACTGGGACACGTCACACGATCCAAAATCTATTGCCATCTTTGATCTTATGATATAGTATAACGTAGTGATCTACATGTAAATTCAAAGCACAGATATTATAACACTACAGTGGTCTAAGCAGTTCACTGCAGAATAGCTAGTTACTTAATGCTCTCGCATGCTACTCGCAGCATTCTTGAGATTGACCTTACGCTCACGACGACGCGAATAGAATATTGTAACTTGACGAATGTTGCATTATTTATTATATAATAAAATTCCAACATATTTACAAACAGTTATAGCTTTTGGTCTATTTAATTTCTGCCTAACATATTAAAAACAAATCTCGGGCACGGAACATTTAAATAGTACAGGTCTCGGGTCACAAATTTCGCTAAGAATAAAAAATTCGATTGGAAGAAGTTTTCTCGATGAAAGGTTTTCCCAAAAGTTGTTAATTTTATCCATTGGAAACTTTGATGGATTTTTATAATTTGTGTTCGTAGGAATAAGTACCAAAATCGCTCAGATTTTTTTGATAACTGGCTTAGTTAGGAATAAATGAGGGCGGGCGGTGTTTGGTTAGTAGTTAGTACAGATTATTTATTTTTATGTAACGGAATATAGAAAAATAATTTAATCTTTCCACCTTGTTATGGATTTCCGCAAAGCTATTTTTTTCCAGCTACTTTTAAATATTGGATTGTTTTGTTATCAGGAGACCCGATGTCGGAGCCCTTCGACAGCCCCGCAGAAGATCGAGCAAGTGATCACTCGCTGTCAAGATGAAATCAAAGTCTCCATACTGAGAGGTGAGTTTTTTTTTAGGATTCCATACCAAAATTTGAAATTGGAACCTTTATGTTGAGAATAGACTTTTTCCGTTCGTCCGTCCATCCGTCTGTCTGCACACTCGATTATTTCCGTAACTATAAAAGCTGTCGACATGGAATTTGGAATAGTGGTGAATTAGTAGGTATTAACAATAAATCTCTATAACACAGACCACGGAATACGGACTCTTTCCCTGATCTGTGCTCTATAATTTTTGATTTTAGAGGTTTGTGGTTTGTTATAAAAAGTACTTTTTCAGTATAGTTCAATGAACAAGAGTATTTTTTAAGTTTCACTTCTTTTGTAGTGTGTTACAAACATGGGTCTTGGTCAATTTTTTAATACTTATGTGTAAGTTTGAACCTAATCTACAATTACAATAGTTTGTTACGAACTCCAGATTTAGTTTAAACGATAACAGATTGCAAAAGTAGAATTTAGCAAGATTTTGGAGGAACAACTTTCAATGCGAAGTAATGAGTTCATATTTCTTAAGTTCTTTGGATACAATGTTGTATTCGTTTGAATACTATATATCTCTGAAATATAATATTCTCGTTCGTATGAGAAATTCACACGTTTGATTTACATACGATGGATGTAACAAGTAAGGGGTCACAACTAGTCAAGGTCGAGTGAAAGCAATGCACGCTTCGCAAGCATACGTAATTGCTTAAGTGCTCTGATGGTGATTAGATGTATTAGATATAATAATATTATATTATGTATGTTTTTTATTACTAGTAACGTTATACGAGCTTTTACTTTTATACACCAATTTATTATATTTATATTTTTGACTTATGTAATAATATTCCTCCAAGTTAGGTATTTTACCGCGGCTAGGCTCTTTCGTTTTTTGGATATAACGAGCTTAGTTCTTCAGCGTGGAAATTCAGCCTGGATTTTTGGCATCAATAAAGGACTTATATGAATAAAACAGAAGTATTTATCAGAAACTTTTAGACATTAGTTATCAATTCATTTGTAAATTGCACATACTTAATTAACAGAGACCGGGTATCCAAGGCGTTTGAACAGTGAATAAACACCTCACCGTGCCGTGAAGGAACTTCTTTATTCGAATTTGGGGATGAGTGTCCTTTCAGAGAGCTTAGTGAGAAGCCCCACGATGAACTACAGCGGGTTAACAGGCTTCACACTCCTCTGAAAACGTTATGGAGAACTCGGAGGCATGCACGTTATATCCTCAACATACAAACACACGTGTCTCGGAGTTGGTGACAAAGGTCGGAACCACTGTATTTTCTGCAAACCCTCGACCAGTTCAGTGTACGCAGTGGCGGTGCGGTCGGATTCGAGAGGTCGCGGGTTCGATTCCCGCCGAATTCTATAATTTCTAAATTGGATCAGGTCTGGTCTGGTGGGAGACTTCGGCCGTGGCTACTGGCTAGTTACCACCCTACCAGCAAAGACGCACCGCCAAGCGATTTAGCGTTCCGGTGCGATGCTTGTAGAAACCGTTGGGGTAAATTAACTTACCCTTCCAAGGTAGTTGGATAACATCTCAGGTTGCATCATCACTTACCATCAGGTGAGATCGCAGTCAAGTACTAACTTGTATAGAGTAAAAAAACCGCATAAACTCAATAGTTGGCTTGTATTCATATGTCCAGCAACACAGTTGCACCTTACAGCCGGTTGCTGTCTTCAAGGTCAAGTGAAAGTATCTCACATTCGCGGTTAGCTATAACACAACGTAATGCGATTAAAGATCTCCAGTATTGACTGTTATCTAACTTGACGCAAATATCTGTGAACTTACTTGAATTTTTGGTGCCTTTCTTGTACAAAAAGACTGCTACCTCACCTTTGTTTTACCTAAGTACTACGTTTCTAAGCAACGGTAACGACTTAATCTGGAAGCTGCAACAGAATAATGCAACCATTCCTGACACGAACGACTAAACTCAATCGAACGGACCCAATGGCTCATTGGAAACACTTGTACGATCATTGCACAACCTTGATCGGACGTTGCTTAGGTTGCCCGTACCAACTTGTGTGAACGTAATAGCGCCTCTACATACTTAGTCGACGGGTGTAGGTACGATTGTGTAGTGGGGTTTGACTTGCTGTACTCGCCGATTATCGTCTGTAATCGTCAGTGATCGTGGACGAACTTCGCGGTTTTTGGGGCGCTCATTTATTTCGCCTTTGTACGCCGATAAAATAAATTCACCGGGGCGGTGGGCAGCCAACGACGCCGCACGTGCTTCACGATTACGTAGTTGCTTGCAGAATGATCGTCGTTACTGCCAACTACAGACGATTAGGTATGCGCGTGACGATCATCGGAATAGATGATAAATTGTAAATAAGCAATGTTTCATGTAGTTTAATTGTTGTGTATCTTTATATGCACACAAATACAGAAACCTAATAAGGAAATGTCACAAAACCGGATTGTATTACGGAATGTCGGACGTACTTAAGCGTAACGTCGATGATAAAATTTTTATTCGTATAACAAATAGGAATAAGCATAGGAAGGTATTATGAGCTAAATACGTAAATCGATGAATGTATAACGCAGGTATAACTTAATTTTTAGGGTTCCATACCAAAATCGAAAAATGGAACTCTTGGTGAGACTTTTTCCGTCCGTCCGTCCGTCTGTCACACTTGATTGATTATTTCAGTAACTATTAAAGCTATCGACATGAAATTTGGAACAGTTATACTAGGTAATAGTGACCTTTTATTTTTATTTAAAAAGGGTAGAAAACCGGGGTTTTGAAATTTTAAAATGACAATAATATTGAGTGGGATATCATATCTTTATAGTTTTTAACCTGCAGTGCAGGTGACTTAATTAGCGTTTTAACCCGTTAATTTTTCTAAGGAATATTTTAAAGTCAAACAGCTTTACCGCGTTTAGTCACAGTTTGTATATTCTAGCCAATATTGTACCGGTATTCAGATTTACATAACAGTAGTCTTAAACCGTCCTCGATACATATTGTCAGTGGACAGTCACATGTATTTAGTGTTTACGTGGTACACAGAAGGTTAAAACTCTTAACTGTAACTGAGGTCACACTGACTCACTGCAATGCCGACTCGAATTCAATTAGCACATTTTTGAGATACAGCCAAAGGTTCATAGTTATTTTTGGAAAAGTTGGAATATGTTTTTATGATATCACCATTGAGCATAATGACAGTTTTAGTATGGCTTTACTTGCTTATAATACCTAATCTTCGTTAACAATAGATATTATATTGTTATTTGTAGTTTACCTACATGTTGTACCATGTCCATGTCAAACTAGATACCCCAAAAAATTAAAGCTGTCTATTAACGGTTTTAAAAGAAAGCTATGTGAGTAGCTCATAGATTAGTAATTATTCAGTAAGCGATTGATTTGAAGCACTTATAGATTGCTGAAAAACAATTTGGTATACCAGGAATCACCATACCTACCGTAAACCTTTAAAAATCTTTGAAACGCAAACCGAAACAAGTTTAGGTACTTTCATGTTTCAAGCCTTTAAGTTCAACTTGCCAAAATATTGAGCCAATGCCGTATAAGCCGGTATGGTCTGGTACATTATAAGTTATAATGTTTTATGATTATAGATGATTGAATTTGTGGTATTAAAACCACTCGACATCCTGAGACAGATCTTAAGTCCTTGTATCTCTAAAAATAGGTAAATAATTGGTCAAGTGTGAGTCGGCCTCGCGCCCTGAGGGTTCCGTAGTATTAATTACAACCAAAACACCTCTGCCCATCAAATTCAAAAACGAGCAAAAATCATGTTTGTTGTACTTGTATGTGAGCCCCCCTTAAATATTTTTTAAATTTTAATTTCTGTATTTATTTTTAATGTGAATATAAAACTGAATATTCCCTTACATTAAACATCGGGGCTAGACAAAGTCACAAGCGTTTGGCGTTAACGCTAGTCGACAAAATGTATGGACAAACCACGTGACCATCACGTGACTGTAGAAAAACCAAGTGACAGAATAGAGGAAATCACGCTGTTTTTGAAATTCGACTACGACTATTTGGCGTTCGCTCAGACCTTGTAGTTAACTTTTAGCGTACTTCGTCATTGTACGCTACAAAATGGCGGAATTGTAGGGATTTTATAATACTCTTTAGTCTTTGGTACAACAACTACAAGACTCATTGAGATCATAACAAGACTCCATTTTGTTTTGCTTTTGTGTGTGGTGTTTTATACGAAGTTCACAAATATTATGTTTTACAACTAAATACTACACCAACAATTTAACTTATGTGTTTTAACTAAAACTTATTCGAAAAAACCGCGAACGAAACTACACAAGCATCGGCGCTCAGCAAATGACAGATACGTCACATGACAATTCCAATTGACAGCCGACAACAACGCTAAGCATAGACTAGGTAGATTCTGCTTTCATTTGTTTTCATTCGGTCACGTGGTTTTTCTACTAGCGACTACGCTTAACGCTTAAGTGACATTGTCTAGCCCTGCATATAATATGAAAACCAGTCAGAAGAATGTAAGTGAAGTATCAATATTTTAGACAGAGATTTAGGACCTTCTATAATATTCAATATTATTTTGTAATGATATTTTATGGAATATGTTTAAAAATCTACCATTAGTAGTTAACCCTATTTTTATTTACCTTTCTCACCTGATATCTATGAATTGGCCAACTCACCACCATAGCGGGTATGCGGGTATGCGGGCATTCAATACACATATACACTATTTAAAGCAGTCTTTAAAAAAATAAGTTATGTCTGGAGGCCCGAGCTCTTGAAGCACAATGATTTGGATTTTGTTTCGGAGCTTAGGATTTGAACCCCGGACTTCCACGGTAAAAAAGCTCATCCATCTAGCTATCAACTACAAATTACATATACACAAAACTCAGCCAATGAACTTCAAAAAAAGTAGTCGATTAATAAGCGAGCTAACACGCTATCACCTATCACTTGGACCCGCTAACATGACGTCATTCATTAGGCCAGTCCATACGCACTCTGAAATATACAAAAAAGGCTCGCCGCGGTCATCCAGTTTATTCGGGAATCCACCATCTCTGAATTAACAGTCCAATTAGCATTTATTAAGGAGGTATATCTCATTAGAGCGTTTTCGCGTAGTTATTAAGGCGGAACGGCGATGTGTGTCATTTTTTCCGATTTACTTTTCGTTGTTATATAAAACCGTTAAGGGCACAGTTACTGGATTGCAGCAATACGTAATAAGAAGGTTTAATGAACTGTAACGCGTTAACAGAAACGATATCATTATGTCCCAAAGTAAGGTACTTTCGGTCGTACTTACATTGAATTTTAAATCTTTTCATTAACAAAATATCTCAAAAATCATTTCCAAGGTAGGTACAGCCTGTATAGATGATAATAACATTACGAAGCTGAAGAATGTGTTTGTTTTAACGCGCAAACCTTAATTCGTGATTGAAAAATTTGTATTGGATAGGGATCGAGGAAGGCTATAATAGGCCAGCCAATAAGAGCATTATTTTTTAATTCGGAAAAATTTATGGTCTCTATAAACTCATTTCTCATAGATAATTGAGAAAGATCTTGTTTCTCAAGTGTTTCTCGAGTTTAATATAATCTGACAATAGTAAAACAACGTAAAATTAGCTTAAAAACTCTTGCAAATTCTACAGTCATTGTCTGTCTAATAGGCCAGCCAATTGTCATTGTCTATCTATATCTAATGTAATTTTGTTTTACTTTAAAATAGAAACAAAATCATTTTTCAAGTAAAAGTTACTAGATAAACTTTCTAGCACATAAACACATAATTACTAAAAGCCATGCGATATTTATCAAAAGACGCCAATTACTACGTAGCTCATTTCGAAAATCTATACAGCCAAACCAGTTACTTAGTCAATACTCAAGATTTCCTTTTAGAACGCGCTCGAAATGGAGCCCATATTGCGTTTGTTAGTTGGGACATACTGGCAGGTTTGCAATAACCTGCCTGACCTATTTACTTGCATAACATGCGCATTCAAGTGTTACCTATGAAATCGTAGAGCACGCACGGTCCAACGTAGGTACCTGACCATATTGTACATAACAATATTAATTAAGTAACCATTATTATTTCTGTTACCGTGCGTAACAAACCTCTACAAACTTATGTCAATCTAAGAGAGCACGTCTCGTGGTCTGATTCTAAACTATAATAAAAATTAAATTTAAAAATTAAAAAACCCTAAATCCCGCTTGTCCTTTAACAATTATACTGGCACGCCTGAAGCACTTCTAGTAATTATACGCCAAAATGCCTTACATGATTTTGGAAAAGAGATCATACTCTTACCTAGTATAGTATTATATTATCTGTGCTCTTACACTGCCGGGCAGATATTAACCGAACATAGCTAAGAATCACCGCAAAGAAACTGGCTTTCAAATGAAAAATACCACATAGAAATTGGTCCATCCGTTTAAGAGCTACGATGCCACAGACAGACACACACAGAAACAGACAGACATCGATGTCAAATTTATAAATTTATAACATTTATTTAAAAAAAAGTGAGTTGAGACACTTAACAAGTTATCATTTGAAAAATGTTTTTAAAACAGCTTTTATGTTTTATTTGTATTCTTCTCAGTATCAGACCCCGGTTACTATCGAGCACCCAATCAAACGAGCCCAAACTCGATGGGTTTGTGTCGTTTAATCACCGAATTCCTTTGGCCACGTTTCGGTTTCATCATCAGATTAGCTGCGTGTCATAAAACTTTTGCATTGTCATCTGGTTTACACATGCATGCAAAATTTCAGCTCAATCGGTAACCGGAAAGTGGGTCTTTGACTTGCGAGATTTGATTACAAACAAACAAACATACTAAATAAACGCTTGTAAACTGATTTTCTATCTCATTTCAGAGGCTCTAGATGTGATAAAGGAAGAACACACGATGCCAGCGGAGCGACGGCGAAACAAGAGAGAAGTGCCCTTTACACACGATGAGAAGAGAATTGCTGGGGTAATTACGACTTTTTTATTAAATTTTCATAGCGTTATTATTGACTGTATAATAAGCGTATACAATACATAATCTTATCCGAGATACTTGTCCTCCGAAAGATAAGACGATTATTTTAAAAACTTAAACATTGCACATTTAACTTAATAAGATGCTGACCCTGGCATATGCTGGGATAAACGCTGAGAAGAAGAATAAGACTAAATAAAAGGCTTGATAATAATAATTTATTACTTGATCATAATGATATTTACGTCATAAATTCTATGATGTGTGAAGATGGTGCCTTTCGTTAGTGCCTCGTTGAGAATGGCTTTATTAATTTATTATTACGATTTCAACAGAGTCCTTTATGAAAGTTGGAATGCTTTTAGTGAGGACCCTTTCAAAGTACAAAACGACTCTGATATCTCTTTTTGCCAGACTGGGGTAGCATTTTTAAAACACGCCCTTGATTGCTCTGAATTTATTAGCCATCGTTGGTGTTAAATGGTGATAACATAAAATAATACCCGGCTGAGTTTGTTGTGAACTTCTTAGTGGCAGGCCTTTTTTAAGATCCCTCCTAAGCCACGGAACACTAAATAGTACTGCCTTAACTTAGATTTAGGTTATGAAAATACTAAAAAGTCATCACTATTAAAGATATACTAGCTGACCCGGCAAACGTTGTTTTGCCATTAGGGATATAAAAAAAATAAATAACAACCTGCTCTCAAACCCAGAAAATCATACAACGAAAATTTCATCACAATCCGTCCAGCCGTATCGGAGGAGTTTGGTAACAAAGCATGCCATGAGAATTTTATATATTAGATTGCAATATGACTCGTCATAAGTGCCTATGAGCTACGCCTGTAGGCCCGTATGAAACAAAGTATATTTTGATCCTCACTTTTCATCTGTGTAATTTGAAACTTATAAGATTAATTTGATACGTGTATCACCAAAGACGTGTTCATGCTAAAATCGTAGGAACATGAATGCTTGAAAATTCTGTAAGTGAGGTTTACTATAGCAGAACTTATTCGCATTTTGATAAGTGCCTAAGTTTTCAATAAGTGCGGGTGATGATGATGATTATATTTATATAAATCTTTTCTATTTTTCCAGTGTCTACTGCAGTGCGTGTATAGAAAAGTGAAAGCCGTAAGTATCAGCACCTACTTTTGTTTTAAAGTAAAAGTACCTAAACACTGCCAGTGATTTCTATCTTATTATTTACTCCAGTTTCACAGAAACCGTCCCATTATCGCTTGTCTGAGATCTATCGGAATTAGGTTAGGTATTCATTGTTCCACTATTAGAAATTAGAATTTTTAAATGCGAACATATTTCTTCGTTTTTTGTCTATCCTTCAACCACGAATATCTTCTTAAAGTGGTGAGGCTTATTTTTGGAAAAACAATCTGATTTATCGCAGTCATTTATTTATAACTAAAAATGTGTGTTGTAACTTTTTTTTATAAAACATTTCATTGACGTCACAGAAGATTGGTGCATCATTGCATAGGTACTTCCAGCTACTAAATAATTGAGTACCTATGTTTTAAACAATAAAAAAGCGAAGATTTTTCATAATATTATAAATGTTACAAAAAAGAGCATTATTTCGGAAGTTTTTAATTTATTGATGAGAAATATATCCCATACATGGTTTTTCGAAATTATTCCACTATAGGGCAAATTATCCTTTATGAAGTGAGGTCCAAGGCCGCATGGTTCAACGATCACTGTCTTTTGAGGCCAAGTTTTAAAGCTTTATGGCAGCTGTGGCCTGTCGCGATGCTCCAATTTGTGCACAATAAACTTCGAGCTGCACGTGTACGAGTAGACAAACCCTATCAGGTTGAAGGGCATTGTAGTCAAAGAGCATTCACGAGTATATAAACTGCTGTTATCTTTGCTGTAGTCAGCGGCATAATGAGACTTAAAAACTGATGTCTCAGGATGACAGGTGCAGTGCAGTGATTCACAATATTATATTGCAATAAATAGTCCCGGAATGCACTTTATCTGAAATGAGCAGGCATACCTATGACTTACTATCAGATATAGTCACTAGGTAGGTCTTGCTTGTCTCTTGAAATACAAGATACAATGAGCTCACTTGACCTCTTTAAAAATTGTCTGGTCGCATGTAAACTGCAAACGTTAGATTTAAGTAGAGTTTGCATCCGCCCTGTTTCATAAGACAAGAAAGCTTTCATGCCGCTTTAACTTTAATTTTATCAATACATGGCCAATCACTACGGAACACCATAGAAAATAGAAGTAAAGTAAATTTTTGAGCTATTGATTTCTACACCAGCCGGAAATTTAAGTAATAATTATTTAAAAGTTTTTTTGTGAGCATCAATAGTCTACAACTCTACACCAAATACTTTTGGACCCTTTGGTCTAGTAGTGTTCTTAAACGAAGCTTTCGTATTGTACGTCTCCCTTATTGCTTTTTGTACATGTAAACCTCGAAGCAAGTCGTAAAATTGAAAAAGAAATTCGCCTATTTATTATACTCTTGAAAATCCCTTTAGAAATATAACTGTCATAAAAATGTTGAAGCCGGCCTGTCATTAGGGCAAGAGATTGAATTAATAGTGCAAAGCCGAGCCAAGGTCTTGCACGCATTGTGGCCACAAGAAAGGAAAATATGCTCGTATTTAAATTGATTTTTAAAGCCAATAATTATAAGAAATAAAGTGTAGGTTCTTTACTATTCGCCGTATTAACTTTTAAAGCAAAATAAATTAAATATGTTCTTAACTGATATCGAGTAGGTGGAGTAGGTACTTACAGAAAATTAAAAATTGCATTAGGTTACGCCTTTTATTAGGGCTCAATCACTTATAACTTACGTTAATTATTTCAGTCATTCATGAAATTTTAAAATTCAGAATTGAACTCAAGTCATAAAAACACTATTCGTATAAAAATGCTGAAAGTTTTTGTTCATCGAAAAAGATGTGCATGTTTAAAAAAATTACAACTAAATAGAAAAAATAAGAAGAAACAAAATATAAAATTAGTTGCTTCAACGAAAATTAGGCTTATATTTTATGTATAATTTATTTTTGTTAAGCTTGTATGTAAAGCTTGTAGGTATAATGTAAATTAAATTATAAAACAAAGACAAGTCCCCCCAAAAATTTAAACAAATACTTTGTTAATGATTGGGCACAAACAAAAGCCTAATGGCTTTTTTGTGTGTTTTTTATTAAAGATACCCAGAACAATAACAGTAAAATAATAAAATTACTATGGATGGTTCCATAGTTAAGCGATGTAGTAACTACTATCTAGTAACCTAGTATTAAAATATTTAAAGGATTTTTAACAGCTCTATTAAATTCTAGAAAGCAATCCAGACCTCACCTGTTGAACTATTGTCATACCAAGGTTTATTAGTTTAATCATAACTTACCAACGCAAAATAAATGACTATAAAAGCAGTAAGTATAAAACTGACTAAATTGAAACATCTAGCTTGTCTTCGTTTGGTTTTGAATCTACGAGAAAGTGAAAGGGTCCCGGTCTATCAATATCCAAAAACCGCTATATTTTTTTTTAAATAATTATTATCTTAAGAGTATTATAAAAAAGGTATGGATAGACAGTCTTCTTGTTTTATGAGATAAATATTTCTGAACCCGTGCAAAAGTAAAGCATTTTCGGCGCTTCTTTCAATTTTATTGAGCTTTTGAGCGGTGTTTTTTCTTTGACGAAAAGGCGCAGAATACCCAAACCCCATACTTAATAAAAAATGAAATTAAAAAAAATACTTGACCAAAATGCTGGCCTCTACTTTGCCCAAAGAATAAGTATCGGGATACAACGAGGCAATGGTGCCATCATTTTGGGAACAATTCCCTCTGACAGCAGTCTACTAGATTAATTTATTTTAACTTTTTAGTTTAAGGGGATTTATTGAATTTATTTTTGTCTTTCTCACTCTCACGGAGATTTGGTAGGTGCGACATGCAGCGTCGCGGAAGAATATAGCAGAAAAACGACGTTTTACCTAATTACTCAAAAACTAAGCCAGTTAACAAAAATCTGTTCTAAGCGTTTTAGGATATTATTATTACCGATACATTAAAACAAAAATTACAATTACATCCATTGTAGTTTCCGATAAAACATAGAAAAACTGAGATTTTGGAGCAACTTTTGGGAGAACTTTCTATCGAGAAAATTTTATCCAATCGTGTTTCTGCTTCTAAGCGATTTTAGATTAAAGACCCAAAATACATGACGTGTAAATTTGAAAGTAATTGTCTTTATAGTTTTTGCATAAAACTTCATTCAAAATCACCTAAATACGGCTTGTAGGCCGTTAAAATGTAGTTTTTATTTTGTTTATGTTTATAGCGAAGTTTAATTTTTAATTTTAATAACGAACTGATAGTTATTAAGTTGATTTTAGGTACGATTATATATTATTTCCTCAATTAAATGGAATAACCGCACAGTTATTGAATATGAGCCTCAAGGATGGTAACCCCGAAACGCACAACGCTGCGGTGTGCGGCATGCGGCGTCGGACAAAAATCGTATGAAAAACGTTTGCACGGATGAAACGTATAACAACTAGTTTTTTTAATTTTTTTGACGTGATAACGTTTAATAAATTGATGAACACCAGCAACGCACATGAAAAATAGTAACGTTCCGCGTAACGTTCCATCTGAGCCTGTGTGTGCAAGCGAGAGCGCGCAACAAGCGATAGAGAGGAACGATAAAACAAACTATAGAGAGGCCAATTATGACGTTATCACGTAAATCTATCGTCCGTAAACCGACTTTACAGACAACCAATTTTTTTGACGTGATAACGTTTAATAAATTGATGAACACCAGCAACTCACATGAAAAATAATAACGTTCCGGGTAACGTTCCACCTGAGCCTGTGCGTGCAAGCGAGAGCGCGCAACAAGCGATAGAGAGGCATGATAAAACAAACGTTATAGAGGCCAATTATGATGTTAACACATAAATCTATCGTCCGTAAACCGACTTTTTCGACCGACCGACAGACAACCAATTTTTTTAAATTAGAACTTGCTCCGTCTTGCGTCGCGTGGCCACCAGTGTAGTGCTGCTGCGTTACATAAAAGCTCCTAAAACCGACGTGTATATTGCAGGTGGACGGCTACGGATTCCCGACGCTGGAGGGGCTAGTGGGGCTGTACTCTGACGGCGTGAACGAGCGGGGCTACTTCATGGCCGTTCTCGAAGCTTCAAGGGAGTGCCTCATGCGGAACCACGACAAGTTCTCGCGCTCTGTGCCCATGGGTGAGCAAATCTAACGTCTTTCTCCGTCAATCGTACCAGGCGGAGTTGATTTGATGCGGTATCATCACACTTCACACTTCACACTTCACACTAATATTATAAAGGCGAAAGTTTGTGTGTAAGTGTGTGTGTGTATGTTTGTTACTCCTTCACGCCGCAACTACTGAACCGATTTGGCTGAAAATTGGAACATAGATAGCTTATAACCCGGATTAAAACATAGGCTACTTTTTATCCCGGGAAAATCTATACTTAGTTCCCATGGGATATTTAAAAAACCCTAATTTTCAACAGTAATCTATAGCTACAGCTATAGTTAGATTACTTTGACAATCTTTCCTGAAAGTAGGTGTAAAGGTCATTGAAAAGGATATTATTTTTTTTCTCATGATTAGTAAAAAATCGAATTTAACGCGGGCGGAGCCGCGGGCAAAAGCTAGTTCTCAAATATAGGGGAGACCGGGTATAAAAGTAACGGCGGGTCAGCGTTGTCGAAAATAACAAATGACGAATTTTTTTAAAGGTTCCTTGATATAAACTACACAATAATAAGGTAAATTAAGATACTAATGTAAAGAGCTTGAACTAAATTTATATATGGCTATAATAATTTCATCAATATAATAACACCTAATGAGAAACCAAGGCAAAAGTGCAAAATGTTACGTTTGTCCCCGCTCTCCCCTAGGCCTACGTAGATAAGTGGTCTCATATTGTATCATTCAGTTTGTAAGTTAGTCAGTGGGGGCACTAAAACGGAGGCAAAAATCCTACTTTTGTATTCTTTTTGCACTCTTTTCTTTTTTTTACCTACTTATAGGTTTCTTTCCTTTCTTTTTATCGGGGACTTTAAAAAAATCATTTTTTTTCCTTTTTTAATTACAAACCTGCAACGGTCGTGGGTGTTTTCAAATTTTTTAAATTTGCTCTTTATTACTGTTTCAGACAACGGCCGCAACTGCGACGTCTCCTTTGACATCTTCGAATGTATCTCGGACCGCATCGGCGAGTACTGTGGGAACTCGGGATTGTGATGTCCTACTTACTACCACCTACTTATTTAGTACTCCTTTCGCAATATTAATATAAAATATACCACGTCATTCCTTGAAAAAAAAAAATCTTAAGCCAGAGTAACATACAGGGTGCATTCTTGAGTATAGTAGAAGCTACTGTACCACGATATTTAAATTTTTTGCAAAAAGAAAAAGAAGTATTTAAAGATTTATACCACAAATAATATCTCAACAAAAAACTATGTTTCTGCACAATATTAGGTAGACCTTAAGTTTGATTTATGGAACAGGAAACAAGATTTTTCTTGTTCCATACAAGAAAATACTGGAATCTTAATCATAAGTCAAATTAAAAAAATATTCTTCTAATCGCTCTACAAAATTCATATCAAAAATGCACGCTGAATAAAGTATACAGGGCTACATTATAAAAAATTGTGATAAAAATTTATATAATATTTTTATGGATATGATCTAATATTAAATCTCAATACTGTATTTCATAACTATGTAGGTTATATTAAGTTACCATTAAAATTATAATTAGTTAGTCGCACTTTCTGATTCCTACTTACTTCGTACCTTTTTTTTATCGACAGGAAATGCCTAACGCATACCCCTCCGTCAGGGGAAACGGAGGGGTTATGTGGGGCTTGCACCCACTAAAACCTGTCCCTTGCCACGACGGGTACCTCGTTGGCGGGAGTACGGGATTCACTTGCGTATTTACCGCGCTCCCGCCAGGCCTCGACCCGCCACCTGAGCGGCAGGTTCCATCGTTGCTGCCGGCAGCCTGACCGCCGCCGACTACTCCTGGGAGGCGCGTCCTGAACAGGGCGCGCCACCTCCTCGGCCTGTTGAAGGAGTTCGGGTAACGGACGCCATAGCCCCTTACGTCCGTCACCCGCAGGCCGGCGCAACCGGAAGCCGAAGAAAGATGTTCGTCCTCCAGTAACCGGTGCGTCTCCTGCGAGAGGGATGTGCCACAGTAATTGTCCCTCTCGACAAGCGTTCCCGCCCACTTCGGTGATTTTTTTACGAGGTTGTCTTCCTCGTAGTGCCCCGAAGAGAGTTGTGGGCGTTTCCGCCCCTACCTGTAATTTTTAATGAGGTTTTCTTCCCCCTCCGGGGTGTAGACGTTTCGACACTGTGCCCTCTGCTAGGGCCCAGAGGGACACGCGAAGAAACGTCACCTATCCACCGGGCCAAGCTATTTGCCGTCGGTTATTAACCGACGTTACCAGGGAGCACCGGCCCGTGCGCTACAGAGAGGCACCGTAGCACTCGGGCACTCGTGGAGGTTGCTTGGCCAGCCCCCCACTTACTTCCTATACCTAAGTAATTTCCCAGTGTCGGGTTTTTTTTGGATGTGTTCTAAAATTTCAATGTTCTTAGCCTACTTATTTAGCCTATATTTTTACAAAGAAAATCGTATCTTTACCATTGGGTGACTTAATTTAGTTTTTAAGTTAGTTGTAAATAATTAGGTGTGTTAAAAACTACTAAATTGTGATGCTCATTAACCATTACCTATTAATTATTTAGTTTATAATACTTATTAGCAATGCACTTAAAATATTTGTTTTTAAAGTTGTACCTAATTATTATAAAACATTCCTATTAATATTCTCGTTTCATGAATTTAAGAGGATTTACTGAATTTTTGTCTTTCCACTCTCACAGATACGTTAGTAGGTGCGACATGCAGCGTCCCGGAAGAATATAACAGAACAACGACCTTTTACCTACCTACTTACTCAAAAACTAAGCCAGTTATCAAAAATCTGTTTCGAAGCGTTTTTGGATATTATTATTACCGACACACAATTACATCCATTGTAGTCTCGTATAAAAATTGGAAAAACTGAGATTTTGGATCAACTTTCGGGAGAATTTTCTATCGATAAAATTTTATCCAATCGTGTTTCTGCTTCTAAGCGAGTTTAGATTAAAGACCCAAAATACATGACGTTTAAATTTGAAAGTAATTGTCTTTATAGTTTTAAATAAAACTTCATTCAAAATCGCTTAAATACGGCTTCTACGCCGTTAAGTACCTACCTTCCCTATAAAAATTAATGATGTATCTTTCTTGCAACAATCATTGCTGTACTTACACGTCAACACGTATCTTGCTATCTACTCGTATGGAATATAATTTACCTACTTAACTATATCTAGATTTTTAAAGCTTTATAACGAACTGATAGATTAATTTACTTTTAAGTTTAACTGCAATAAATATTGTAAATAGCACCAATCTTTTGTGTTTTCTTAACATCTTCATTCTTTTATAGGATCGAAAACAGACTCAGTAATGATTGACGAATGAGGAATCAGTTCTATGATCGCAGTGGGACATGCAAAAAGTTGAAAAGATTTTGATCTTGATCGAGAGTGTGATTTAGGGACCCTTAATTAGGTACGCTCAGCCCAAAGTTATAAATATGGTCAATATATTATGGTCATTCGAACAAAACAGACTCCGAAATTGAAGTTTTAAATATCAGTGCCACGGGCTGAAAAACCATAGCGTATATAAAGTGGGTACCTATATGATATCTATACTTATAATAAATCTGTAACAGGTCAAATTCTGTACATTAAAGATATTTTGAAAATTTTTTTTCGAGGGCACTCTAAAATCGGTTCTGAACCCAAAACTGTATTTTTTTTCATTTTTGTCTGTCTGTCTGTTTGTCTGTCTTTCTGTATCACGGCCGCGCATCACGCCGAAACTACTGAATGAATTCCAATGAAACTTCGTATGACTTGAGTTCATACTACGAGGAAGGACATAGGATACTTTTTATCCCGAAATTCAGCATGGTTTCCTTAGGAGAGGGGATAAAAGTTAAAATGTATACTGAGTTGTAAATCATTAACGCGTGGTCCGATTTCATTCATTCTTTTTTTGTTAGAAAGGGGATACATTAAAGATTGTTCTGTAAATATTTCAAAGTCATCGGTTTTGTAGTTCAGAAAAAATAGACATAATATAAAATTCTCTCGATTTTCTTTGTAACCAAACTCCTCCGAAACGGCTGGACCGATCGTTGTGAAACTTTCCGGGTATAATCTCAGGGTCGGGGAGCGGGTTGTTATCTATATTTGATGTCCCTAAAAGCTGGAGAACCCTGGCCCTGGCCGATTTAATTTTCCCATACAAAATCCAAGGGCGGTACCGGTGTATGGTGGAATCGAACGAATCGCACATCAAATGAAAGAGCGTAAAAAAAATAATCGATCCGAGTCGAGGACTTATATGTGGACACTTAGGATTATCGAGTATTTTCGAAATAAAAATAAAATTAATAAATTAATTTAATGGCGTTTCTATGTAAACATTTCAATGTTGTCACGTCAGCACCTTTGACAAGTTTGTTTCGAACTTTGTAGCCGGAGTATGAGGTCCGATCTCTTTGGTCTATTTAATTTATTTGATATGCAAATAACGTTATAATACCGATTGTTAGTTTGGGAGAAAATCGAACATTACGTCGATGCCAAGTATTTGTTCAAGAAAGGGCTAACAGATTGACAAAGTAGGATCTGCTCCATCGTATAAAATCGTTAAAAAATGGTCAGAAGAATTGATGGCCCACGAGCTGGACGGCCATCAGCTTCGAGTACTGAGAATAACGTCGGAAATATTTGGGATTTCATACTCGGGGCCGTTGATGGAAAATCAGAGAAATAGCTGAAATCATAGGTATATCCTATGAACGAACTCGAAATATTCATAATGAATTGGGGCTTCGAAGCTTTCTGCGAGATGGGTACCGAGGCTTCTTTCAGCTGAAAATAAATTCAACACTCACGATTTAGCGCAATTGTTTGGAGTTGTTTAAAGCCGATTCACCAAACTTCTTACAGATATTATTTGTTAGTGCTGATGAAACTTGGTAAATCAGGGTTGGATTTACTTACCTTTGGCAGGAGTTCGGGGTAAAAAGGTGTTGTATTTGGTAGAGGTTTGGTCCCTGATTATAACAATACTATTTGCATTACAAGGTAACGCACTGTTTTAGAGCTTTTCAAAAAACAGTAATTCAATCTATATGGATGGCGGTCAGTATAAATCGGGAAGTCTTTTTTCGAAGTTAGGATGACTTTCGGGAGATACAGTAGGACGAGATGGAACACCACACATATATTTTGTTGTACCGACAAAAAAAAATAGGCCACAGAACTTTTTAAATTCGTTATTTGTAGAATTAAAAACAGATTAAATTTTTGACACAAACCACTTAGGATCTTGAGCGAGCGAAGCAAGCTCGGGACTTGGGGCACCCCGACTCGGATAACGGATAGACCAGTTTGAATAAGTTTGAACCAAAGAGAGGCTTCGGCCGCAGTCAATTAAATGTTGACAAGTGAAAACCTCAGGTGCCATCTCGAAACAAAGTAAGGCAACGATAGATTGATACACCATGACAATATAACTAAAATTCGGTAATGCGAGAAAAAATTACTTTCAAGAAGGTACCACATTAATTATAGAGATGGCGCTATAAGTAATATCGCGGCATGACTTGGCTATACGGTTTGACTTACACTGAGAGTTTGTATGTCTGTAATTTCTGAACTACAAAACTGATAAACTTTAAATATTTCAGAGACAATCTATGAAGTACCTCCTTTCGAACAAAAAAGGATGAATGAAATCGGACCGCGAGTTAATGAATTATAACTTAACACATTTTGACTTTGATGTCGTCTTCCAGGGAAACCATGCTAAATTTCGGAATAAAAAGTATCCTATGTCCTACTTCGGTATATAAACTCACATCATGCCAAGTCTCTCACAAAATACAAATTACAGTTTTGGCTTCAGTATCGACTAAAGAGTGCTCTGCAACAAAAAAATTCGAAATATCTTCAATGTACGGAACGTGACCCGTTACAGTTGTATTATTATAGATAGTAGAGCCAGATATTATGACAAATATCTAATTGACCTTTTTCAAGAGCCTGTACCTTTGAATTTAACTCATTCAGTAAATCTGAGAACAGGTCGTGACTCGTGAGCTATTTTTCATACCCATATTATGAGGAAAAAAATAACAGGGCAAAACGAAGTTTGCCGGGTCAGCTAGTATCTAATATGCCCAGATGCTAAACTCCAGAATGGGCACCTGAAGACCGGCCGGCGGCGGCTTCAATTTGATGAGTTTTTACCGGCTACATCCTACTCAATGCTCCTCGAAAATCCAGTCTTAGGAGCGATTCTCAAATCTCAATGTTGGAATTTTTTGGGAAACTACATTATTTATTCGATGCTCTCGGCATAACAATCACGATAAATGTAGCTGAAGGAATATCTTTAACTATAGTTCAGGCAGACTTCTTTCTTTCTTTGCTAGTGACGTCATGTCTAGGCTGTGAAGCCACATCCGATGCCTTGACTAGAAGTTACAACTCTGCAAAGGTTGTCATGCGATCCTCTGCATGGGTACTTCTCGGTGTGCCCTGTTCTTACGTAGGGACAAATTCCTCTTTATATCCAAATTTCAACTGAATTTAAATTGCACTCAAATTATTAGGTAGTTGGTAGACAATTGGCATAATGCTGTGACTACAGGCTGCAAGGTAATCGGGTACAACAGGATATCGGGTACGATAATTGGGTATGGAAAAGATTTATGTAACTTGACGCGTATATAAATACTTAAACCCAACTTGTGCTAGGTGCCTAATTATTAAAAGCATTAAACATTACAAGGGCGCCTTTGTTGTAAATTGCAGAAAATACTCGTTTTGTTATTTGTAAGTAAATTGCTGCATTGAGATTGCAGGCGCATAACAGACGATTTGTACATAGTATGTAAATAAATATGTATGTAAGTATGTACTACATACTTCTATAAAATATTTATTTATCTGTTCAATATAAGTATGTATATTAGTTGGACAGACTAATAAGATACTCATTCCCAACTTGTTACCTACCTACCTAACCTATAAGTACCAAGTTTCTAGTTACTTAGTTATTTTCGGTGCAAACCTACTTTCCGAACATTAGGTAGGTACCTAGTAGGTAAAGTTTTGATTTATCATGAGAGCCTATAAAATGGGCCTACTTATGTGAAAAATACATTGTCATAAAAAAATTAATGACAGCATTTTTCTAGAAGACGAATGAAATCTGAAAGGACTTTGCTTTAGAAAATACCTATATTCGTAGCACTTCGCAGGTTAATTTTGTTGTAACAAAGCCGTGTTTTTCTCATCGCTTTGAAATCTTCATGATCAGCGCAGCTTCCTACTATAAAATTATGTTCCTACTCATAAAGCACATAGGCTGAGAGATCTACAACAAAAATGTAAAAAAATGAATAAATTAATGTATGAAAAGTAAGTCTTTACACGGCACAGTCTTCAGGGGAATTGTAATAAACTGTAACTGTAAGTATGTCAACATAAGAAGACCAGAATAAATACAGGGTGTCCGGGGATAAAGTGCAACCCCGAAAGGGGGTGAAACTAGACCATAAATTATCGACAAAAAAAAATAGAAAAAAAATTCTAAAAAATTATTTTACTTACTTAAGATTTTTATTTGTGATGTAGACTCTAGGTAAGAAAAAAAAACGATTTCTTCAAAATTAGTGGGTCGATTGCTTTGAAATAAAAAAAAATATTATACCACGTACTTGGCGGTAAGGATTAAATAACAATTAGCACGCAAAAAAGTAGCATCATGACATAAACTTTGCTTTTTATGAAAAAGAAACCCTTTTTTATGACTATTTTTTTCAATGATCTCTAAATTTCTCAGAAAAATGCCCCAATACCAGAAGATTTTGCGATTTAAGAGTCATCATATTACCTTTCAAATAGAAAAAAAAATGACGTCACCACTCGTCGTTTGCCGGGACGCGTTCTTTTTTTGTGTTGTGGCGACTTTCAACACTTCATAGCCAGCTCATTTCTTGGGTTACAACGAAGATTTTTTTTTTGAAAGGTAATATGATAGAGAATACTCTTAAATCGTAAAATCTTCTGGTATTGGGGGCATTTTTCTGAGAGGGGCTACTTTTTTGCGAGCTAATTGTTATTTAATCCTTACCGCCAAGTATGTGGCATAATATTTTTTTTATTTGAAAGCAATCGACCCAATAATTTTGAAGAAATCGTTTTTTTTCTTACATAGAGTCTACTTATCAAATAAAAATCTTAATTTGCTAATAAAAAGTAAAATAATTTTTTTATCTATTTTTTTTGTCGATAATTTATGGTCTAGTTTCACCCCCTTTCGGGGTTGCACTTTATCCCCGGACACCCTGTATAATATACTGGTCTATATATTATAAAATAGAATATTCGTGTATAGGTAAATTTTGTACGGTGCAATTTGAGTAAATAACTGAGTGACTAAAGAAAAGGAGTTTCCTGATGATACCACTTTATTTTGCATTTTCAGTACGTACTATACCTACTAAGAGCGAGAAATGTACCATCAATTTTAAAATTGGGTACTACACTACATCTTAACTTGAAATTACATTAGTTAAAATATTTTTTTTTTACTTTATTATAAGCTTGGATAAAATAATGACGTAGGTACACTAAAAATATCCAACAGAGATTTACAAAGTTACAGGCATTTAAATTTTGAAGTTTGTATGTCATCGAATAAGATGGAGCAACGGCAAGCCGGGCATGGTTTACTATAAAATAATATATTTTTAGCAAATTTTTAGTATAAAATGACATAATAATAAGTATTCGATCTGACTCTTTGCCTACTTTTAAGACAGCAAAGTAGGTACAAAGCGTGAACAAAATTGACGATCCTTATCTACGATTGTCTGTCTGTCAGTGTCCCACGACCTCCCCAATTCGTTTGTATTTGCCCACTAAATTCAATTGTATGTAGGAACAGTCTTATCTTAGTCGTTAATTACTCAACTTCGACTAACAAGACACTTTAGTACCTAATAGGTAAATCCGGGATTTTTAGCTAGGTACCTACCAATTTATATTTTTATGTGATGGATTTTTCTGTTCTCACGGTAATAAACAGATTATAATTACTTCGTTAAAAAAAAACTAAATCAAAATGATAGCAATAACTTACAGCCTCTTATGAATTAATGCCTAAATGACTCTACCGTCACGTTCGGATACGTTATATTTTACGTTTATTTTCACCAATATAAAGTCATTCCTTGCTCTGTGTTTATTTTAATATTAGACTTCAGGATTCGCCTGTGACTTCCTCTGTTTTGAAATTCCGTTGACATGTAACTAAAGATACTTATCACCGCTTATACTAAAGTCAGGTTCAGGGAAATTTGGAAATTCGTCAAATTCAATTTCATAGTTGAGAGATCAATTGCATTATAATACCTTTTAATTGCATTATACTTACCTAAATAGAAATGGATATTAAAAAAAATACAGGATAGGTACAACTGCATATTCAAAAGTAGGTATAGTAACTGAACTACTGAAAAACGCTGAAATGTCCGATTTTATCTTGGCTTCAAGTTCTATGTTCTAAAGTCTGAACGTATTGTCCCATGATTGATAAAAAAAAAATGATTTTGTTAAAATTTTAACAAAAAAACTCGACTTCAACTCTCGTGAAGTTTGAGAGGTTTTTTGAGTTGTTAATTTCAAATCCGGCATTTGGAGAGACAGCTATTAGTAGAAATAAATTTGGTCAAAAATATTCATTTACTCAAAATGAATATTTTTGACCAAAGTTTTTATGAAAAACATTTAGAAGTGCTATGCCTGCAAAATCATTGCAATACCTAATGTTAGCCTACTATTTTTGAAAAATAAAATATACTTAATAGTATATTCGCAGCCGAGTGAATCAAACCACCTTAAAATAAAGTTGCACAAGACAAGCACAAAAGCCGTTCAATAATCTCGGCAGCAGTTCACAATACACGGCAGCGGGTATGGACTGCGGTGTGAGGCAGCCACCGTGAAGATCTGCAGATGACCTCCGCGGCTCCATTGTGCGCCCTACGACCTCCACCCTAGGGAGTACCTACTAACCTGCACTACCTACACTGCATACACCTAGCAATTAGCTAACGTCTACCAACAAGCCCTAATAGTATTTTACCCTTTGTAAGTAGTATTTTAGCTGCTTGGTTATGGTGATCACAGATCCTCATTGTATGAAAGCGACTGAGCTTCCATGACTGTGGTTCGTTATACCTACTTAGTCATTTTCGTGACAAAAAATATTTAAACATGTGAAGGAATCTTTTAATGGATCCAATTGATAAGACCTGAGAAGTGTAGGTTTTTATTATTATTATTATCATTGATAGGCTTGCGCTTGACTACAGTCATGTCTGAAGGACAGAAGTGAGGAGGTCTAGGATGGAGTGCGCTTGCCTAGAAAATGCCTATTCACTCTTCTCTTGCAGGCACCCAGATCATACTTAGCTGGTAGTTCGATTGACAAATGAGCTTAGGTTTCAATGTTTCACCCCAAGGCATGCACTGAATTTTCGGAGTTTACAACAGCTGAATTCCTTAACTGCAGAGAAATACCACGAGGAAACCTTGATAAGATTGTTCTCTATAATGTGAGTAATGGGCAGACTCTAGAAACCCATGTCTAGTGAACCGTGAAAAGATATCTTGGTAGGTACTTACTTCGCTTTCATCGAGGTTAAAATAATGATTAGGAACAGGCTCTTTATATTTAAGGGTTAATTTGAGTGTGCTCTCTAAATTGTGTGCCACTGAAGATAAATTTAGTTTGGATAGTTAATCATACCAAAACTTAATTAGCTTAATCACACTTATGATTTCCATGCAAAGTACCTGTGAACAATTTAACACATCCTCCCAGAACACCGAAACATATAATTTAGTACAATTATACTAATTGATACACGGCTGCCTTATACCAACTGGCTTATTGTCTTCGAAAGGCATTAGTTTACGCCCATGCAACCCTATCTCTCAACAAACTAATATATCGCTTCAAAACAATAGTCGGCTGGAAGGACGTATGGTAATGGAGCCATAGCCAGCGTAACTTGAACTCTGGTCTGATCGGAATTGATCGCGAGACGTTGCACTTGAGAGGTCAAGATTCAGAGGTGTTACATCTCAGTGAGTACAATTCGGCGGTTTAATATGCGATGATCACACCGGAACGGGCATTAGTAGCGCTGTTTCCACTGTCATACGCAGACTACTGTCGTTGGTTGTATTTATCGTTGCCAATTGCCGTAATATATCAGCTGATGGATGTCAACTACTGAATTTAGACCTCCAGAAGCCACCCTGGCCAAGTCCACATTCCTAGGCACTGATTGTATCCAGCGGCTTTTGATGACTTACTATACTTACCTATTCGTATGTTGTTACTTCCAGAAGCCACAAGCCACACTGGCCAAGTCCACATTCCTAGATACCGACTGTGTTGTGAATAACAACTATGTGATCAAAAATTGTCTTATACTAAATGCAGATCACCTTCATTATCATCAATTATGATCAAAAGTGGTTTATGTATTAATGTATATTTTACCTACAGAAAAAATAAAACCAACGATCTAACTAGCCTACTTTTTTGGTATTAACAATTATAACCCTCTAAAAACAAAGCTAGCTTTGTGGTTCGTTATCAATAGTTTCACTATAGTTTTTCTATAGTACGGAATTCTCGGTGGGTAAGCCTGACTCACACTTGATTTTGGAAGATCTCTAGCTTACTACCACGCGTTGACGTGGTACAACGCGAACGTAGTCAGCGAGATCTCATCACAATTAGACATTTATTACTGCAGCGTTGTGAAACAACCCCAAGGCACCAGGAAGTGGAACAAACGCCGGACGCGGACGTTCGTGGACTCGAGAACAACTAGAATTAGCGGCCAACATCAAATATATACAACCTTATTTGATTATAGCGTTTAACAATTTTTATATTCATAATCATCAACAGAGATCCGTGAAGATTCTGGGACTCCGTTGAAACCTACCCAAGCCTCATAATCATAATCATACAGTGTGAGTATGACAACTAAGGATAAGACCCAGTTGTATTTCTTTAGGAGGAGGCTTGTTCTGTTGGAAACTAACTTAATCGTTGTAATTTGTCTTGTATACCTACTCATAATTAAACTGTAATTGGTCGAAATCTGTAAGTTTTAGATACTTATTTTGAAACATTTTTTTTTTGCTTTTCGTCTGTCTGTCTATATCATGGCTGCGCATCCACTGGACCCATTGTATGGATCTAAGTGAAACTTGGCATAATTGGAGTTTATATGTGCATAAAAATATTAATAATTTTGTTAAAAAAAGCGATCTCCGTGCTATTAACCTTAGAAGTAAAAACAAACTAGTAGTGAATAAAACAAGACTAGAGAAAATAGGCAATGGGATATGCTTTTACAACAAACTTCCTAATGAAACTTATCCCTCAATAAGTTCAAAGTCGCTGTAAAATGAAAGCTCGTTTATAAAGCTTAAACTATAGTATTAAGGATTATTTACATGAATCAAATCCTTGGGAGTGAATGAACTGCTGTATTACAATTACTAGCTCAACTAGTTTTTAAGAGCATTTGTGAAGTGGTGATAACCGAAAACAAAACCCGGCTGAGTTTGTTGTGGGCTTCTTCTCAGTGCAGGGCGCGTTGGAACCCTCGTAAACTTAGTTTTAAGTCGACTTGTAGTTATCACCGTACCTACATAATATTATGTAACAAATATTGTTGACGTTTTACAAGTGCCTTGTAAGTTATGCCTATGTGAAATAAATATATTTTGACTTTGACTTTGACTTTGACATATTCCGAGGTACTCGTATGACAAAGGATGCTTTTATCTCAAAATTCAGCCCGGTTCCTTTGTTCAGTCAGTAGCGCGTTGTCCAATTTCATTCATTATTTTTGTTGTTGTTGGTGTTTATAGAATTAGATTGTCCCCTTAAATTATCCTCCTCCTTTATTATTATCTCCTTATTCATCATCAGTTTTGTAGTTCACAAATTACTAGGTTGCAGGGTCAGCTATTAATAAAAGTTACTACAATCTAGTAATAGGTAGGTACCATAAATATCTAATCTAACGATGCTCCAAAGAAACAGAGCGTAAGGCTGGGTAAACCCATAATATAAACGAATTGCGTGAAGTTTTTTGAGTATTACCTCAAACCTACGTACAATAATCTAAGACATACATATGTATAAGTTCACAAGATTTGGTTCCTCTTAGAAACGAGGAGGATGTGACGGCCCTCGCGCGGCTGCATCTCTGTGCCTTTAAGATTGTGTCTAGCAAAAGCTATAATATTATGTAGTTTTACCGCTAAAGCTCTACTTAATTCATAACTCATAAGCTAGATAGATTTTAGGAAAAATAAAAATATATTGTCTCAATAACATATGTTTTTACACACTACAACTTGACTGCGGTTTTACCTGATTGTAAGTACAATGCAGCCGAATATGTAATGGTTCTACGTGTCTAAAATCTTAGAAATAATGGGTGACAAACAAAGAAACGCAACGGAACGCTTAATCGGTTGGTAAAGTAAAACATGTGTTTGGTGGTAACTGGCTGCGGCCGAAGCCATACCAGACATGAACCTACGATAACTGTCGATTTCCGATTGATTTGATAATTTTGTTTCATGATAATCACCCCACAGATTTGCTTACTTGCGAAAGTCGGGAGTTAGTAGTAAACATTCTAGATAGAGAATTAAAAGTTCAAAAACCGAGGAAGAAGCCGGTATGAGCTGTTGATCATAGCTTTGTTAGCACCTAACATAAAGCTATAATAACAGCTCGCACTGGCTCACACGCCGAATATTAATAACAATGATTTCCGGCCGTTTTCACGCGTTGCAGATCTGTTGAACGCTCATTTTTAGCGCCATATATAAACGGCCATTGTTTTTTTAATTCCGTAGTCGGACCCCAAAACTGTTGACTAAAAGACCTCCAGTCCTCTTAGGTCTTTAGTCTTAACTTAGACCTCTAGACCTTTACTTTGAAGGCTTAGTTCGGTGATGAGATTAGTGAACAGAGTGTGAAAATGTCCTGGACTTTGTATGCAGTGTTTGTGTGTATAAGTGTTGCAAGGACTCAAGTCATACCGGGAAAATCTAGGACGAACGATGGTGACTTTAACAATGTGAATACGGATGGATCCTTTGATTTCGGGTAAGGAGTGATTCCTTTTTATTTCTTTAGGGAAGTAGGAGTTACCTTAGGAGGTTAGTATGAGGAGTTAGGAGGTAGTTAATTAGCTTAAACTTTGTATAGGAAGTAAAAAGAAAAAGCTAAGAGAAGGCAATAACCAGTATAGTACATTACTGTAGTGGCCAGCAAAAGAAACATTGATGGACGAACGTATAAATGTGAGTGAGGCTTGTATAGGAATTTTCTCAAACAATTCAAAATCAATCACGAACAACGAGCAACAGTAATTTTGACCGAGTTAGTGTTCATTTGTTTTTTGTTAATAAACAGATATTTCTATTTGCAAGCCAAATTGAAATTTAAATAAAACCTTTGATAAGTTACCTCCTTGGTTGCCATGTGTCAGACTGAAAGAGCGTCACATGTTGAAATTAAACGAGAGATAATATGAGTTTAGTATGTAATTTATTCGACCGATAAACCACGAGAAATGGACTTTCATACAACTTTTGCCGACCGTTGCTTGGTCAGTTAATTTCGATTTATCCCGAAAAAGGTTGTCACTCAAGCATGTTTGAGAAAAAGGATTTAGATATAAATAGGTATAAGTACCTCCGGGTACTGAACGCAGTCCGCAAATGTTCAGTTCAGACTGGCATGACTTAAATATTAGAATCCAAGATCGCTTCCTATCATCTTCCTTGTTAAAGTCTTGTTAAAATCGGTTTAGACCTTCCGAAGATTTTTATGTCATCTAAGCCCCTTTCCCATCGGCACGTTCCTCTATCTCTTCTTAGTTAGCCCATAACACTGCTCAATTGCGAGAAACCTGACACTAGGTGCGCGTGGGGTTTGAATCTCGGACATCCGTCATAGTATGAGGGTGAAGTCTTTTAACCACTGGACTATCGGCTACTGGGTTGGGTCTCGGCATATATCTATTATGATGTATGCTGAGTATCATAATTAATTATACAATATAATTACCTAACATCTTTATGACTAGAAAGGTTGTCTTATGCACGATTATCTACGAAAAATTAAAAAAAGGCTCGCTTACTTCGGCTTAAATTAATTTTATCTTGATGTAAGTATGTAACTATACCTAGTAACAGTACTAACTCGATTGTTTTTTAAAAGAGCTATTGTAAAGTGGTGATAATAAAAACGAAACCCGGCTAAAGGCGTCTTCTCAGTGCAGGGCCCTTTAGAACTTAGAACCTTCGTAAACTTTTATCACCAAATACATCATCATATTATATCACAATTATCGTATTGACATTTTAAAAGAACCTCAAGGTTAGGCCTATGTGAAATAAAGATATTTTGACTCTACCTTTTATGATGTAAAACACATTTTTTCACCAGTAGGTATTTACCCGACTTCGACACTTGCATAAATAATTACTAAAGACATACTAAAGTGTTGTAGGTATCTTTTATCTAACTAATTACGTTGTAAGTAGGTACCACCCAATTAATTCACATCTTGATTGTATGATAGTGTACAAAAATGCTAGCAATTAAAATTATCACCATTGCTGTTTTTTATGAATACCTACTTTATAAGGAAACATGGTATAATGATAATGAATTACAAGGAAAATCCTTTTTAGGGTTCCGTAGCCGAATGGCAAAAAACGGAACCCTTATAAATTCGTCATGTCTGTCTGTCCGTCTGTCCGTCCGTATGTCACAGCCACTTTTTTCCGAAACTATAAGAGCTATACTGTTGAAACTTGGTAAGTAGATGTATTATGTGAACCGCATTAAGGTTATCACACAAAATTAAAAAAAAAGTAATAAATTTGGGGGTGCCCCATACTTAGAACTGAAACTCAAAAATTTTTTTTTTCATCAAACCCATATGTGTGGGGTATCTATGGATAGGTCTTCAAAAATGATACTAAGGTTTCTAATATCATTTTTTTTCTAAAATTAATAGCTTGTGCGAGAGACACTTCCAAAGTGGTAAAATGTGTGTCCCCCCCCTGTAACTTCTAAAATAAGAGTATGATAAAACTAAAAAAAATAATATGATGTACATGCAAACTTCCACCGAAAATTGGTTTGAACGAGATCTAATAAGTAGTTTTTTTGATATTTACAATAAAACCTCTAAAAACAAAGTGTGTTTGTAGATGTAACACGACCAAAACTGTAACGACCAAAGATGTAAAACGGTACCTAATAATTACCTTTGTTAATGAACCGCAAAACTAACTTTGTTTGTAGAGGTTTATTGTTAATATCAAAAAAACTATGCTAGTTAGAGAATTGGCTATAGTTTTCCTGTAAAATATACGTAAATTCCTATTGACCATAATTATATGAGATTTTTCGATTGGTAAACTCCGGAGATAAGGGGGGAGGAACCGTATTTTTTTAGACATTTTCCCCGATAAATCAAAAACTATCATGACTAAAAATAATTAAAAATCGGTTTTAGAATGTACAAAGTAAACCCTTTCATATGATTTCCCACACAGTACAGTTATCTCACTTTTAAATTTCAACCCTCCGATTTTCTCCCCTTTTTAAATAAGAACAAAAATAATTTCCATTTTTTTTATTCCAGTGTCATTGGGCCACTAATATACACAACTATTCCAAATTTCATATCGATAGCTCCGGTAGTTACTGAAATAATCTAGTGTGACAGACAGACAGACGGACAGACAGACGGAGAAAGTCGCACCATAAGGGTTCCATTTTGGTACGGAACCCTAAAAACCATAACAACCTCACAATAATTATCTATCCTAAAATAGGCATAATTTTAAAAACAATTCAAAATAGGTAATGTAAAAAACATTTTTATCATTAAAACCAATAATATCGAACTTGAAAACTAACAGCTAGACTAACCCCGACTTGCACGAAATAAATTTAGAAATTTAAGGACTACTTAAACCAATTTAATCGCGAGAAATGTCAAAATTTCATGCATTTTTTGACATTGATTGCGATTAAATTAGTATAAGTAGCACTTAAATTTTTGGATTTGTTTCGTGCAACTGGGCATTAGTCCCATAGCAGATTTAGACCGTCTTAAAATTATATTAAGTACCTACTTCTCTGATTTGTGGCACAATTGGTCACTTTTACAAAAGTCTCATATAGCTATTTTATTTCATATAGGCCTAGCACTTAGGCACGTAAGATGAGTCATCTTGCAACATCTCCATAATGGTGATAACTATTTCGTGATTTAAAACTAAGTTTACGATATCCCTCACGATTCTAAGAAGCCTACAACAAACTCAGCCGGGCATTTATATATTATGTTTAATTTTAATCTTCTGATTTTACTCATTTAATCACACATCATCATTGATATGGAAAAAATGTTGTCATAGAATATCACACTCTTCAGGCGCTTATTTCCTTAGAAAATCATTTTTAAAGAACAACATTACAGAAACAAAATGGTTGAAAATTGACCCGAGGACCGAATGAAGAACAGCATCAGCCGGGTCCACTACTAAAATATAAATATCGTGACATTAATTTAATTTGTTGTTTATTCCTAGTTACGCAAACAAAGATGTAGGAGGGAGCTACCACTTGGCGCAGGGCAATCCCAACGGAGTGGTCGGAGGTCGTTTTGGAGCGAGGGAACCTGGGAACAACGAGATCAAGGAAACCATTTACACCGCGGGACCTAGAGGGTGAGTTGATAGAAATCTAAAATTTCAACGATCTTGGCGCAGAGGCGCTTGCTCGGATTGAAATGTGAGGTCGCGGGCTCGAGTCCCGTCATGGACTTCTTTACAAATGTATACTTTCTCAATGATCTCAAGTTCGGTCTGGTAGCAGGGTTCGAAAAGAGCTAGTTACCAACCTAACATCAAAGACGCACTACCAAGTGATTTAGCGTTAGAAACCTAGGGATGAATTTACTAACCTTAACTTCCAAGTTACATAGTAGGTACGACAAAATCTTCGGCTGCATCATCACTTTGGTAGGTACATCAGATATGATGACATGATATCAACCTAAGTTGGTAACTTGTGCAAAATTGGACTTTTGTGAGGGTTGCTAACTGATCGATACAGAATCAGACCACTGGTGAAATCGCAGTCAAGTACTAACTTGTAGAATGTAAAAAAAGCTGATTGTGACGTAATGCGTAGCAGTGCGGCCTACGCAGCGCGTACACGTAACAGTGAGGTCATAAATCTCGTCTCCGTCAATCTATTACCCGTTCGCAGAAGCTTGGCCGATTAGTTTCTCCTCCCATTTAGACCAGTCAAACGCGGGAAGCGGTGGACTGAAATGGAATGGGAAACTCATCGTTAAAGCTTCTGCGAACGGGTTATAATTGGAAAAGTCTTTCTCGGTCATAAGTCAATTCGGTAAAGGTTCCGCGCACGAGGTCCCAACGTCCACCGCAAGATAGACCTCGACCAGCGTCCGCGAGGCAACATCGGCAACAAGGACGACCCATACTTCGACCCCAGTGAAGACCCCAGCTACTCCTTCAAGCAGGACACTAGGACTTACTCCAAGAACGAGAACGCTGATAGCAGGGGCGACGTTAAAGGTAAGCGAGAACAACTCACGTCCCGAGCACGCACCTCTGACTTTTCAGAGTCTGAGAAATCTCCATGAATGAGAGTTCATCGCCATGTTTTCAAAGGTGTGCGAAGCCTGCCAACGATAACCACTTGGCCAGTGTGGCTTATCCCTCTCATTCTTAAAGGAGACTCTTGCCAAATTGACTTTTCAAAGGTATAATTATAGGATGTAAAGAAATATGTCAAAGTCAAACAGCTGAAAATGATCTATCTGGAGGTGCCTCTTCAGAGCATGGCGTTGTGATCCATCGTTTTCCCTATTAATTTAATGGCATGCCATATCAAAGCGTTGCGTCGTCGCATACGACGTTTCAACGGATCCACGGACGAGACACGATGCGATGGTGATACGCTGCGCCGTCGGTGTCCTTCGGTGCGACGATGGACTGCAGTGTTCCACTGCTAAAACGGCAATAGATACCTAGGTGTGTCACCCTCTTGCGTTGCGTTATCGTGCGTCGTCGCAGCAACACAGGTGTGGCATACAACGCGTTGATCCGTTGCGGCGACGCAACGCAACGCCCCTAAGGCACCTCAAATCTCCCATACATGTAACCATCACAGGCTACTACTCATTCGTGGACGACGTGAGAGAACGTCACGACGTGTATCGCTGCGCCGTCGGTGTCCTTCGGTGCGACGATGGACAGTGTTCCACTGCTAGAAGGGCAAACGATACCTAGGTGTGTCACCCTCTTGCGTTGCGTTATCGTGCGTCGTCGCAACACAGGTGTGGCCAGTGGCATATACAACGCGTTGATCCGTTGCGCCCTAATAAGGCATCTCAAAATTCCCATACACATCACCATCACAGGCTACTACTCATTCGTGGACGACGTGGGAGAACGTCACGACGTTTCGTACATCGCTGGCCGAGACACTGGCCACGTATAGTTGGCGCACCAAGGCGCGACATATTATACCACATTAAAGAGTTGCGTCGTCGCATACGACGTTTTAACGGATCCATGGACGCGAAACGAGGCGATGGTGCAGATACGCTGCGCTGTATCTATGTGTCTTTCGGTGCGACGAAGGACAGTGTTCCACAGCTTTAAGGGCAAACGATACGTGCGTCGTCCTCATGTTGTCATGTGGTTGTCGTAACGCAGGTGTGGCAAACAATGTGTAGAGCCGTTGGTGATGACCGATGCGACGCAACGCAAAGCTCTAATAAGGCATCTCTAAATTCCCATACACGTCACCATCACAGGCTACTACTCATTCGTGGACGACGTGGGAGAACGTCACGACGTGTCGTACATCGCTGGCCGAGACACTGGCTTCCACGTATCATCGGCGCATCCAGACGCGCCCAACCTGATCGGGTCTCCCTTCCACCGCGCGCCGCTCGTCAGGGGAGAGGACAAACCCAGGGGGAAAACTGCCGTCCAGCGAGGGCTCGACGGATCTTACAGGTATTAGCGGTATTCACAGGTATATGTGGGTCAATAATAACTGATCAGGGGGCCTACCACCAACGCTTAAAGTAATAATAATGTAATATTGTTTTGACATTTTCATACAATGTCATTAAGTATAGTATACTTTAAGCGTTGGTGGTAGGCCCACAGGTTTTTGTACAACTTTCGAGACGACTCGCTTCGAATAAAGGGAACTTATTTCTCCAGATATCTACACCCAGCGCCCCAAGTGGAATCACCGTGAACTAATATTTCGGCGGTTGATCGCTTGGAGCGCTGGCCGGGCAGGCTTGTACGAAAACTTGTAATAATTCTACTGAATGCCTAGCATACACAGATCAACGGAAGATTGGTAAAATTGGTGGCATGTGGCGTGGCAGGTGTTGTGGGCACGAAACTCGAACTTGTTTACTTACCCGTGACGTATAAACGACTTGGTGTTATAAGTTTGAGGTCCAAGATTAACCTAATATAAACGATTTTGATTTTGATTTTTTTGTCATATTATATCCTCCGAGCGAGGTGCGGCAGCCTCCGCTCAGCTTTTTTTTACTTTATTAGAGAAATTCTAGTAAACACAAGGTGTTAGGGATTCGTATATTTTAACAAGGCTCCAATAATAAATTTGGTGACAAGGGTCAGATGATGCCTTCAGACGCTGCATAGGAGCTAATGGCTAGTTTGAAGATTAATTTTCATTTTTTAATAATAATATCATTTAAATTACATCAATACAATAATCGTAAAACTAAACAGGTGGAAAATTAAATAAATTTAAAACACCCACGACTTTTGCAGACTTGTAATTGAAAAAGGATAAAATATTTTTTTTTCAAACTCCCCGAAAGTAAGGAAAGTAAGAACTAAGAACCTATGGCTATCAGTATAATTATTACTTAATTACAAATTCAAGAAAATCCGTCGGAGCTTTTTTAACATTCCACTTGTTAGTTTTAAAATTTTTAACAGTTTTATTTTTTAGCTTTACTAGGTAAAGCTTTACAAAAATATGTAAGACTCATTTGAGTGTTCCCCTCCACGGAAATCTTTAGTAAAAGGCGAAAGATTTATACGTTTTGAAGGGAAACCAGAGTAACCATATCGCCACAATCTCTAGGTAGTCATTAGCTGCGTGCAAATCTCCTTAGTGCCATGTAGAATGCGAGATCTCCGATACACCGCCACCTTTTGGTGGGTTTGGTACTATATTTCGTAGTACTTAAAGTAGCGATAGATGGCGTGAGGCATTCCTCTGTCTAGCAGTCAGCTTCACAAGTTCATGAGAAAAATTCAGAATATTATGTACAGACCGTAGTTTCTTTGAACTTACAACGTTGATGAGAAATAAATGAAAATGATGAATCATAAGAACAACTGAGATTAGAATTGATAGAATACACAATTATTCAGAATATGCTAGATGAAGCCAAAGAACTCAAAATAGCAATGGAAAAATTTAGAACTATTTTTAACGTTTAGGAAATTCGATGTAAAATAGATAATATTATTATTGAGTAAGTAATTACATTAAAATCTTCAAAGTTCATGACTAAATATTAAGTTTATAATAATGTACCTAACTCAATTAACGGAAAATTTTTGGTCGTTATAGTTATGCAGCAGTAGGTACAAGTTGATTTAGGAAAAGTACTAAAATACTTGATCAGTAGGTCTGCTGACTAAAATATTCTTAATTTAATTCGACTTATTCTAGATTCATATCAGCCGGCCCGGATCAGAGGAGAACAGAGACCAGCGACTCCAACGGTAACGTGCGAGGCTCTTACACGTTCTTAGACGACAAGGGAGTTCAAAGGTATCATAAGTTTAAAATACAACTGAGAGATTACTATTAGGGCTTCTTCCTTGTGGACTTCCTTTTAATTATAGGCATTAGGCATAGGCAGTCAATTACCGACGTATGACGACCTCCCTGGCGCAGTAGCGTGCGTTCGGAGTCGAAAGAATGACAGGTCGCGGGTTCGATTCCCGCCTCGGACCATTGGAATTTTATGATTTCTTAATTAGCTCAGGTCTGGTCTGGTGGGAAGCTCCGGCCGTGGCTAGTTACCACCCTACCAGCAACGACGCACCGTTAAGCAATTTAGCATTCCGGTGCGATGGTGTGTAGAAACCGTTAGGGTGAACATACCATCAGGTGAGATCGTAGTCAAGTACCTACTAGCTTGTATAGTGTAAAAACCGATATGAAACCTCAGGATGAGCCCATCTGAAAATTTAACGTAAACCTTCTTCTTCATACCCACAAGAAAAAAGTAGAGCCATCAAAAGTAAACAGGCACTTCTTAAAATTACTAGGTACAGATAAAACATCAGGCAGCTGCTAATCCGTTCAGCGGGGCTAGACAAAGTAACAGTCGTTTAGCGTTCACGACAGTAGATAAAAATGTATGGAGTCTATGGACAAAACAAGTGACTGTAGAAAAACCACGTGACCGTATAGAGGAAAACACGATTTTTTGAAAATCGACTACGACAATTTTAACGCTCCCTGGCGTTCTCGCAGACGTTGTAGATAACTTTAGCGTACTTCGCATGACAATTGACAGCCGACAGTGAACAACGCTAAGCATAAAGTAGATTCTGCTTTCATTTGTCACGTGGTTTGTCCATATACTTTTTTATCTACTGTCGTGAACGCTAAACGAGTGTTACTTTGTCTAGCCCCGCTGGTATTTGAGGTGTGTGATAGATTAGCCAGTCAGAGAAAGGATAGCCAGCTAGATTAACCAGTCAGAGAAAGGATAGCCAGTCCGTTACCTTTTCGTTTATACCTATAGCTACAGATAAGGCGTTAATACTAGCTTCTCACTCCCAGGACAGTCCACTACATCGCCGGGCCCGGCATCGGGTACCGCATCGTCAAGAACAGCAACGACCCCATCATCCCGCCGTACTTCCCCACGCTGCCCAGTTCCTTCGACCCCGCCTTCAACGCGGTGGGCGGCAGCGGCGCGTCCGTGTCGCCGTCTTACACCTCCAGCGACGTGGCATTGGGAGGCGATGACGTATTTAAAGGTACATTTATGAAAAAAGAACTTCTTTAGGCGCGTTGAGCATTTTTGAGATGAAAAAACCGTTGAACTCGTGACACTGTTACCACACATCCCGATACTTGAAGTGAACAGTTTAGTTTATATTTTAATTGGAAAGTATCGAAACTCCCGAAGTAATAAGGCAATCAAAGCAATAGTAGCAACAGTCAGGAATGGAAATACCCCTAAGCCTCGAGGGCGTAAAAATTGTCGATGATAGATACTTCAATGATTCAAGGTTCAATTTCTTTATTTCACATTGGCCTTAGATATTTATTAAATGGAGCATTTGATCCAATAATATAATATCTATGTAACTGCTTCAAATTATCAGTTAGAAGCCTACAAAAAACGAACATCACAGCTCGTGACATTTTCGCACCATCGGCAAACTCTATGCCGATAATGGAAAGAAATGTTATACATATGTATGTAAATTTTGAAATCCATAAAAGCATTAAAAATAAATTTATTTCTTCAGGACCGGACGGCACTGCAGCGTCAGGACACGTGAAACCACCGCCATTCCCCTCTGAGGAAAGACCCGGTAGTCAAGTCATTATTCCGTCTGAAATCGGAGAAACACCAGACAATGGACCCAGCGAAGAGAGCTACGGACCTGGACCCACCTACGTCCAAGAAACAGGATCCGAGGATCTAGGATACATTGACGAGGACGCCTCTAGTTACCCAGGGCCCATCAAGCCAACACAAGGACCAGGTGATGCATAACACGGATGTTGGCAAATTAACGTTAGTGATCTTGTTTAAAACAACGTTCTAATCAACCCTTGATAAAGACAATCGCTATGAAGATTGCTTTCTTGTACCCATATTATAGTATCTTGCGTTATCAACGTTCTTTATCTCAGGAACGACAAACATTAAAAAATGTGCCATTAACTGTTAAATAACAAGATCACAAACGAAAAAGCACAGAGAGGTTGGAGAGAGCACTTTAAATGACTATTATTATAAGGAATTGCTTGATCGCAATAAATATTGTTCACCGACAAACTGGTTTTTATTACACCAATACCTTACGGCACCAGCACATAGAAAGAGCACGCAAACAATTCATAGAACTTAGTAATGATTACAACTTGCAGGCAAGCCGTGGCGTCCGACCGGCAAACCGAAGCCTTATAGGCCGACGAAGAAACCTTACGTGCCGGTAAAACCTTCCCAAGAGGCCCACGTTAAGCCTGACGCTTTCGAAGTTGACAGTGGGGAGCATAGTAAACCAGAATTTGCGATAGGATTCAATATACAGCACTCGAAGCCGGGCGCGACTATCATTAAGAATATAGGTGATGAATATTTTGGCATACCGCCCGGCGTCTCCGTTAGGGCTCATGTGCAAAGTATCGACTTATATCCCTTCGGATCTAAACCCCTGTCACCCTCTGAAGCTCTGGAGAAAGACACAAGTTGAACATAATATTTACCCGCAATAAAATAAAAGTACCTACCTACTACCTAGACTTCAACTATTTTGTAAAACACTTTAAGTCTCCGAAAATTATTGTGTAAATAAAGTTTTTACTTATTTCAACGAGTTTAATTTCAGGCTAGTTTCAGGTTAACCAAACTGAAAGATGGCGAGGTTTTTCTTATAAATTTTATTCGAACACGACTGTAAATTTAACAAAAATGCAAAAAACGAGACTATCTGCTGGTACTTAGTAACTGGTAAGGTGTATTAGTTCGATCTCTCGCCTCGCACTCCAGGGTCACTTCACCATAAAGAGTTACAAGTGTTGTTCCATGAATATGAATTCATCATATAATTAATCCTCAAATGAAACTCGATTTCGAAAGCAATTGAGACCACTCTGTCCATTAACGTTGAACCGAAATCGAGTTGTAGGTAATCGAAAAATAGCATTTTCCGAATCAGTTTAAACGAATATGTTTATGTTCAGGTTGGTAATTGATGACACAACTAAAATGACAGAAAGTTCACTAACTTGAAAGAAGCTGTTGTAACCCTTATCGGTTAAATAAGATTTAAGAACATACTACGCTATTATGTATACGCTATTGCCAATAACGCAATCTTTCCAGCCAATCTTTACTGTCCACAACTGGGCACAGGTCTATTCCCAGAATGGGAACTAATAATGGGGTCTAGTCATATCTAAGGATTAACACCTTCATTTAGAAAAAATTAAAGTTCTCAGGATCCTCAAGATTAATTTTATTTTCTTTCGCCGCCATGCAACAAATACAACAGGCAAGCTGGTTGCCACATAGCAAAGCAGGTCTTTCTAGGCCTTTCATTCTTTAATAGTGCGATCTTTTGGATGCTACAACAGACGACTAAACTAAGTTAATATCTGTAATATTTTTACCATCGCTAATGGTTTATGTACGCTAGGGCTAGGTCACGTTATTTAAGTCGACAATTGCGGTATATTTGTCAATTTTCTTGTAGGTAGTTCTCAGTTTTAAGGTGCATTGGCAATCATATAATAGAAAGCGGATATAATTTGCAACTAAACCTTATAGAAGAAAAGATCCAATGTAGAATAGAACAAATTAGAAAAATCTTATTTCATGAACTCTGGTAACAATGATTTATTCATATTCATGAAACGAATTTCGATACATTACAAATTGTAACAAGAGATGCAATAATTATTTGGAAGGTAATTTTGGCAATGTTCATATGTGAATAAACAGGAAACTGGAACACGTGGGTAAATTATTGAGTCTAAATATAATAATAATATGAATAATAATATATTTTATCAGTAATAAGTATCCTAGCTACTTGCGAGATATAACGAACAGTGGCTATTTTTACAATATTACAAAAAATGTTTTACAATACAACCTGCTATTAAAAATAAGTTACATTTACGTTGATACTTTTAGAACAACAGCCATAGCGCTGTTACTTTATCTATTCTATTTCTACAATTGCTATTGGATCGTAATTGAAAAGTGTACCTATATCAAGTGTCGTTCCCATACACATGTTTTTAGATTTAGCTTCAATATAGAATAGATAATGCAACATGGTTATACTATGTAGGTACTACTAAGGCCGACAAACTGTGTTCTTTACATTGTTCTAAAGAAGGAGGTCAAATCCACTTTGCAATCAATGGTACCAATACTTTTGTAAGTAAATGTAACTAATCAATTACAAGAAACATAATTTAAGAATACAGGCAAAATAATACTAAAAAAAAATATTTGCGCGCCAAACAATGATAAGAGTTTAATACTTAATATTAATCTTATTACTAAATAAAATGGAAAATTCTTTCCAAAAAACCAACTTCAAATGCCACTACAAAGAGTGAAATAATTTTTAATGTACACCAATTCGAAGTCGGGCAATGTTTTGTTCAATCATTAATAGTCCTTCGTATTATTAAACTTAATGTGCAAAGAAACGACAAAATTATCGTCAATACGGAGGACTATTAGTGAATGAACGAAACATTGCCCGACTTCGAATTGGTGTACATTAAAAATTATTTCACTCTTTGTAGTGGCATTTGAAGTTGGTTTTTTGGAAAGAATTTTCCATTTTATTTTTTACTTTTTAGTGGAAAACAAGTAATGCGTAAGGTATTGGAAAAAATGCCCAAATCGCTGGAAGTATGCTTCTAAAATCTGAAGAGTTCCCTCAATTTCTCCAAGATCCCATCATCAGATTCTGACTTGATGAATACAGTCATTACTTGATGACTGCTAGGAAATGCAATAGTAACTATAAAAAATACCTAAATCGGTTCAAGTATACTAGCAAAATTTGAAGAGTTCCCTCGATTTTACCAAGATCCCATCATCAGATCCCGACCTGATGACCATAATACAACCTGGAAAAAATTACTCTTTTAAACAATACCCAAATCACTTCAAGTGTGCTTATAAAATTTGAAGAGTTCCCTCGATTTCTCCAGGATCCCATCATCAGATCCTGATTTGGTGACAATGGGACCATCTGTGAACTATACCCTTTCAAACAAAAAAAGAATTTTCTAAATTGGTCCACGCATCTTCGAGTAATCGGGGAACATACATAAAAAAAAAAAAATAAAAAAAAAAAAAAAGATTCCGACGAATTGAGAACCTCCTCCTTTTTTTTGAAGTCGGTTACCAAACAATGATAAGAGTTTAATACTTAATATTAATCTTATTACTAAAATACAATAAATAAATAGTAATCCATCTAATACACTTAACATTTATGTGTTTAATACAGACAATAAATGTAAACATAGTAAAATAATTATTAATATTTAGGTATAATAATTAAGTAAAGACTCGACGGCTCATTTTAGAATTCAAAAGGTCGGCTCACATTGATTTATTCTCTCAAAAATATAATTACAATACAATTATTATAAATTTCAAAATAATTTACGAAAGTTCGATAGGTATCCCTTTCTACAGTAAATAACGTGTTTTATAAGTAAACAGAAGCTTTGCTCTGAATTAGTAACTATAGGCATATAAAATTGATTTAATAGAAAAACACTTGAGAAGACTCTAAAAGGCAAATCAGCAAATCACAAGAGGAAGCTTTTTGTCATACATATTGCAATACCAGAACAAAATATCTAAGTAGTAACTTGTAGAAAAGGCGATACTTAAATCTACAAGTACATCTTGGAGTCAGATATAATATGTATACATATTACATATATCACAAGAAATTTATCTAAGTACATTAATATTTTTCCTTTTAATATCAAGCGTCTTTATTAAGTTTTTTATTTGTAAGTAGTGAGTTTGTATTTCGTTTGAAGCCAGCCTTTAGACCACCACGGAAAACTCAATTTTTGTTTGATACAAAATAAGTAAAGAAAGCTTAAGTATTTTACTTTAAGAAATTGATGATAAAGTTCACCCGTATTGCAATATATATGACTAATAATACTAATAGTAAAATGTGCGTGCTTATAGCTATAGTCTTACGAAGGATATATACAAAGTACTTTAGACCATAATATCAAGGCCATTAAACTTAATTTAGAGTGTAGATACAACTTTAGTAAGTATACAACAGTTTTAATAAGAAATTTCATCTAGGTTACATTTTTTAAAGATACAAGTTACGAAGAATCGATGGACAATGCGATGAATGCGATGGACGAAAATAATAAAAGATCATATTTTATTATGATTTTAATAACACAATTGATGGATGCCTACTATGGCAAGTATTATGTTCAAATTAAGGTGAACGCACATTTGTACGCACCGAAAGAATCGATGACGTCATATTCTCAGACAACACCAACCTGTGGACTTTAGTACGATGTTTATACGTTTAAAGGTTTGACACACTTAACCACAGACTACAAAAGTAAGCTTATATCGTCAAGCGTTGAACGATATCGTCATCAGAATTAGTCTCGAGCTTAGCGCATCTTCCTATTTTTAATGACGATTTGCCTATAAATGTTCGGTTTGCATGGCCTGGTTGATTCTTTCGGCACTGACAATAAATTGGTTCCCCATCTGGGATTTAGGGGGACAAACACCTTAATTTGTTAGAAATGTTTACACTTTTCCACTTACGTTATATACTCGTTTCAAATGGATGACTCCCTAAAAGTATAAAATAAACACAATATTATGATTGATGATGAGCGTAGTCAAGAATGGTTCCTTCACATTTTGTTCACAGCCTTCATTAATCCTACGGCGTGTAATTTTTTTTATTAATATCTATCATTTGATATACGTTTGTAAGCTTTCTATGACGCTCGGTATCACTTTTGGAATTTATAATCCAAATCTAACTACAAGAAAAAACGTATTAAATTGCCCTCCTACTGGGTAAACCCTCACAAAATGAGTTCTTATTAATTTATGGGTTGCTGTTGAATCATTGTTGTTTTGTTGTGGGATCTTTGAATCATTGTAGAATCAACCAATAGGATAAAGATCACTGAGTTAGCAGCCTTCGCTAATAACCTCTTATTACTGGCATTATTTCGACTTTTTAATTATAGCTAGGCTCATTCACACTTGGCATGTGAGTGCAAGTAAGCTCGCAAATATACAATTTAAAAATATTTAAGAATCTGCCTCCCACTAGAAGTCAGGAATATCTTTATAGAGTTTCCATTTGTTCTATGGAACATGACGTCACCACCATTTAATCTCATTATGTTCTATGATGTCATCTTCATATTTTTATATTGTTTTGTTCTATGGGACTTTTGTTTTATTCTAGAATAATTTTGTTTGATGAAATCTCGTTCCAGTTATTTACGTAAAATTAAAGTTATAGTAGACCACAGAGCAGAGAATGTTTTTTTTGTGCCAGTATAGAACTTTTTTAGCTTTTATATTTTTTCTAATTAAAGAAGTTTTATACTTGGGTTTTATATTTTAAGTTAACATTGGTACTTTTTTTTATTTAAGTTAGTTGATTAAAGACATGTTAGTATTAAATAACTGCTAAAATATACGAATAATTTATTTAATCATTATCTATCAAATAAAGGCGTGACATTTGCTAAATGAAGAACAGGTGGTTAATACACAATAATTATAAAAAAAACTACTTAAATTATTATATATAATAAGGTAAAATTCGAATATAATATTGCAAGCACAACGATAGTTTTGTGCGACTAATAATAGTATATTTTAGTACTAATGGAGAGCGCACATTGACGCTTTTTACATACTGTATTTTAAATTCAGCCGATGGCGTCATCAGCATATTATTGTGCGTAAAGCTTAAGTCACTCTTTCAAAAAAAGCCATGCATTCTAATAAATAGGGCAAGCCAAACAGGAACACAATTTCACGAATTCAGTTTTTAAAAGGACTAGAATTACTAACTACTAACAAATATAGATCGTGTTTAATGTACCAGGAACCTTTACTTAATGTTACACATAACATGACGTTATGTCATACTATTTGTTTTCCGTATATTAAATTTTTCAATTTAATGACGTCATAAATTTGTGTCACAACTAAGAAATGGTACCTTTAAACACAATATTTATATTTAAACTAAATGTTTAATTGTAAATCAGTTCCATGTTAAAATCTCAATAACAATTAAATTAAACTTCAAAAATATTACACGAACTTACTAAAATATGACTAATAAGAATATGATGATTTAAGTATGTATGTACATTTAATATTATATTGGGGTCGGCATATTCAATTCAGATTTTTTTTATTCACTAAGTAGTGAGTACTTCTCTGAATATTGACATGGGAAATATTGACATTGCAAAAATATCATTGACATCATAAAAATAATAACATGGCGACGAGCAAAAATTTGAATGAAAGTTAAAAACTTTTTCATCTCAATTTTCGATATAAGTAATTAACATGAAGAATGAAGGATTAAATTGAAAAAAAAATACCTCTAGCTTTGTTTAAGAATTAAAAAAAAATACTGATTAATACCAACGAGTATATCAACATGTTCCCGCTTAGTCGGTGAATGCAGACTCGAATACAATAAAATTCCAAAATGTACTAGTTAACACATTATTAAAATAAACATTAAAGTCATCAACATTTCAGTGCATCCTTATCGTCTACGTATTTATTCAGCTTCAGTTGGCACAGTCAAACAGTTAACAGTTAGTTCTTACAATTTATAGGAAACAATATTTCTGAGCATAGTTTAAAATACCAACAAACTATTAATAATTTAGTAAAACAATCAATCATTAATTTTAGAATAATAAAATTCAACTAATAAATTTTAACTACAAAGCAAATTCAAAACGATTGCGATTTCAATAATTCAAATTCTTGTACTACAATTTTCAAACTAAAATATACATTTTTAAACAAATTCCGTCATAAATATATTTAACTTTGAACGTTAATCTGATATAATATAAAAAGAAATACAATTTTTATATTTTGGATTCTGAAAAAAAACCATGTCCGATTCTAAAGGGTAATTTTACGTCATTAAATTTAACAAGTTAAAAAATAAATTTGTACTTAAACTGAAAACACTAACTAAAAATCTCTTTTCCCCCTATAACAACATCCTTAAGAATCGGACAGAGTATTTTTAACATTTTATTGTATTAACTAGTAGTGTAAAAGTTTAAACAACCTATAGAGTTAGATATTAATGTCATAGTTGAAGATGTAGAAGTTAAAAAATAACTATAATCAATATTACGTATTATGTCATGAGAATAAATACAACGTAAGTAAAGAAATAAATACATATAACATTCAAAATAATAATATTAGATCTGTAAAAGGCTACATCAAAGTGTTTATGCATAAAAACAGTTGTCTTTGTAATGTTTATGTAACAGGGCTTCACTAGTACCTTTATATAACAGCTATTACAGCAAAACGTACCTCAAGTAACTCCTTTGACAGTGTCAGACCATACTGTACTAATAAAAACAAACCTAAACAAGATAACTGCACAGCAAAAAGGGATCGACCATCCCTTTCCCGATAGATCAATCATTTCTTTAGATTCCCTTAACAATGCATTTATTTACACTACAGACAGCACTCTTAGGAGAAAAGTATTTCTTGAAAAGTACTACACAAGACGGATAAATTAAAAAAGTGATTAGTAATTCAAGTAAAAACAACAGCATCTAAATATTATTTCTTTGGTAATGCCGGAAAGTGTTATCGCTACAACAAACTGCTATAAAAAATTGTAGTACAGTATAGTGTAACATCCAAAACAAACAAAATGCGCCGGTCAATGAACAACACGCTATTCTAAAGTCAGCGCAAATCTTCTTGGATTGTTAGAGAGAGATGCAACTATAACTTATTACTGGGGGTTGAACTTCCATCTCTCTCGAGCTTACCGCTAGTATAGCTTTGAACACTTGTAATCGTAGACTCGTTCTCGAATTTCATAATTTATAACGTCAAAGAAAAATAGATCTATTGCTCGTCGAAAATAAGGTCGCATTTTCCGTAATACTGATTTTATTTTAAAAATTCATCTATGGTCGCTGAACCTACCATACAAGAACCTACCAAATAAGAAATGAATTTACAAGTTCCATTTTACTAAATATAGATACCAGAACGAATCTAAAAGGCATGTTCTGGAATGCACCATAAATGTACGAGAAGCATTGACCTCTATATAGAGACAGGGCGAACCGCGCGAAAAAATGTCGCCAGTTCAATGGGGAAATGTCCCCATTGTACGCGCACTATTGTCTATGCCGCGGTCCCCGCCTCAGCTCACGACGCTCCGCACGCACGTTTCCATGGAGACGGTTCCCGCCATTTTAGTAAGTACGCTTAGTAGCGAGAGAATAGTGGAAAATTTAACTCTAAAAGATAAAAATGCCTAATTGTGCGATAAAAGACTGCAAAAATTACACCAAGAAATTTAAAAAGAAGCATGGGATAACGTATCATCGGTAAGTAACATCAAGAAATATTACATAAAAAAAAACAAGTATTTCGCAGGATGTTTGATAGATGGCGCTAAATTTCCTTGTATGAAAAAGGCTTTGGCAAAATGTTCGAACAGGCCTATCCTTAGTAATGATCAATGACGAGAAGTCAAATTTTGTGTTTGATCATCATTTTTAGAACAAGCTCTGTCTGTGCCTTAAAAAAATATAATATGAGATGGCTCTGGGTATCTAAGGGAATAATATCTATAAAATTGTATTTTTACAAGCTTTTATTTCACTTGGTGGAGTCTTGCAACTCAATTATGAAGCAGATAATCTGCAAACGCTTGCGCTGAAATTCTGTTCAGTTTGGATGAAAAACCATGGTTAGCTTTTTTGACGTCAATCAAAATTATTGAATATGACGGGACACCTAAGAGAGCGGACTATAGTTATTTTTTATGCACTCCTACATGTGAATCCAATTAAATATTTTCTGAGTTCAATCAAGTATTTTCTGAGAATACGCGTAAAATAACGCATAGAAGCTTGTTTTTAAAATCATATAACTTGATGACAATGATAACTTATTTCTTAATTTAGGCCCCGCTTCCACCAAAGCGGAGCTGTATTTGCGTAACCAATCAGATTTGGTCATTTTGACGTCGCCGAAACTGAGGGGACAGGAGATGTCGAAATGACATCTGACTGGTTACTCAAACAAAGCTCCGCTCCGCTTTGGTGGAAACCGAGCCTTAGTGATGGCTTGATGCAATGTTTTGACAGCATGGACACAATGACAAACATTAATGCCTTGGGAAACATTTTTGTCAAAGTGGTGCCAACTGGTGGTTCTCGATAAAACCGCGCGCAGATGTCTTAAGCTTATATTTTTCACTCATGCCTGAAGATCGGTGCCGACTCCTTTTTGAGTATTTCGATAGGTACATGAAAAAAACTGTACGTTTGCGTGTCTATACTAAAGGCATTCCAAGAAGATTTTACGTCTGTTTATTTATAAACTCGACGTAGCGTCCCTAACAGCTTATATTACGTTATTTTCATCTTCTTCGTGGTCTCTTCGAGCATGTCTTTGATTTTGGTCAGGGGCGAGCGTTTGTCGTCATTACTAGTTGACTTCACTTGCGGCAGGTGAATTTGTAAGGGATCCCGGAGTCTAGCGAGATCTTTTTGTACTTTGTCTACCTGCAAGAATGTAATTAAATTATGAGACATACTCTTTTTATTTCAGGAGACTTTTATAATAATTATAAAATAAACACACAATATTTCATAAAATTAAATTTTAATATTAACAAAATATATACACCATCTGATCAATTTTATGGGCGAGTTATGGGCGTAGTGACCAAGACGCTGGCGCTATTACCTCTTTGTATGGCTAAACCTTAGCCGTTGAGCTAAATAAGCGCCAGCTCTCGGGTAAGCGTCTGGTATTCCTACGCTTGGGCCAATTTAAAATGTTACTATGATACTATGATGATGGGATACTATGTTAAAAATTAGGCTAAAAAAGAAATATATTAGCTCTGGCTCTATATTTTGGAAAACATATAATTTATCATTTTTGAATAGTTTTTTAAGGTGGTACATAACTTTTTTAAGGATATTGAGTAGTCATAACGTGTTATTAAAATGAAATAAGTTGTTAGAAGTTAGAAGACTCACCTCATCTTTTAGATGATTATATTGAGCAAGATCTAGACCGATCTTTTTCGCCTTCTTGTGGAGTGTTATTAGATGTTGCCTATCCTTCACGTCTGGCAAGATGTATTCCTGAAAGTTAAATGTTATTCATTGAGTTCACAGCTTCGTGGATAAATAAACCAGACACGACCAGAGAGACTGGAAAATTTAGGTTACAGATTTTAGTATGGTTCAAAAATTTTTTCACCTTATTCTAAAGCACGGTCGCGGAGCACGAAGAATTTCGTACATTAACCTGTTACTACCTGTCTCTGTCACTCCCGCGTCAAAATAATGCGGTCACGCTCGCACAGGACGGGGTCATTGCATCTGTGCGAGCGTGACCGCATTATTTTGACGCGGGAGTGACAGAGACAGGTGAGTAACCGGTTAATGTACGAAATTCTTCGTGCTCCGCGACCGGACTTTATCCGGAACAATATGTGGACTGGCCCCATGTAAAAATAAATTAGCGTGACTATTTTTCATCCGTCAAGTGGCGTATAAGATGCCGTCTCCTAAAGCAGTAACTCGAAACATGAACATTTGACAACAAATCTTGGCGCTCAACATGGCGCCGAATGTCACGCAAGTCTAGGCTGGAGTGAATGATCGGACACCTCCATAGTTTTGTTATCTCATTTCACCTTTGTGCATTTCAACTTAATAATATACGTTAACAAAAAAACCGACTTCAACTGTCATGAAACTACTGTTAAAATTAAAACTCACATGGTTTTCTCATGGATATCTTCATCAGAACTGGACTAAATTGAAATGGGACCACACGGGAAGCGTCAGCTTTCTAAGAATTATCAAAATCGATTCACCCAGTCAAAAGTTATGAGCTAACAAACATAAAAACATACAGTTGAATTGAGAACCTCCTCATTTTTTGTAGTCGGTTGAAAATTTGCGTTAAGTATGTATGCGACAAATAAACGAATAACTCAATACTTATCACGCCAACTGATTACGCTGTTTTTTTTTAATGGAAATGATGTACTCTTACTTCAAGGGTTGTAAGTTGATGAGAGTGGAAATCGGTTTTTTGTTAAAATTTTGTATTACTTAGGGTGAAGGTTCGAAAGTGTTCCTATTCCTCACCTGTTTGGTAAGAACGTAGTACGCATACGTAGCCATCGCGGTCCCGTAGGTGACGAAGTAGGTGACGGGCTCCATGATGTCCCAGGAGTACTCCCACCAGGTCAGCCGCGCCAGCACCCCGAACTGCACGCCCATCAGCCCGAGACCCACCCACGTGAGCGCCGACGTCTTGCGGCTCGTCTCCACCTCTAGGGACATGCGTTTCTGGAAATTGGAACACATCAAATTTTGACTAATATGAATAGACCGCGTAGACCCTACACATCGGGACATGGAACCCTGGTATCGGCGAAAAAATGTCACCAGTTTACCGGTGCCAAAAAGGCTTGTCTTGTCAGTAAGGCCACGATGTACTTCGCTCAGCATCTACCGATATAATTTTGACAAATGGCGCTATGGTTTACGTGTAACGAAAAGGGTTTACGTAAATCGTTCGGATGCCCATATGTTCCTGCCCTCAGGTTTCTTACCGCTTACGTGCTAATATGGAATACATTGTTGCAAGTACGACGTACAAACGATTTTTTTTTCATTGTAAGATTTGCGCTTGACAACAATCATGCCTGATGGAAATGATGAGGCCTGGGATGGAGTACGCTTGCCTAAGAAAATGCCTATTCACTCTTCTCTTGAAGGCATCAAGATTGTATTTGGCAGGGAACGCGGAGGCTGCGAGGGCGTTCCACACCTTAGCGGTTCGTTTCAGAAACCTAGAAGAATTCAAGACGATGCTTAATTTGTCATAATTATGTAGTTTGTTACAATTCAAGATATTTTGCTTAGAACAAGTCTTAAACAAATCTGGTGTTCATGAATAATAATCATCATAATTATTCAAATCGTAAATTACAGGCAATGCAATTAAATCTAGGAATAGCAGAATCACCGGATGAGAGAACCATAAACTAACAAACGCTACTAACACTAACGCGGAACCTCGGAGCAAGTACGAGTATTTCGTGAGATCAACTCATCTGTATGGTAATGTGCGCGGTGTAGGAACACCCGGCTCCTGCATATTGCAGAGGGTTTCTTGGAATATTCACACCTGCAATCTAGGTTTACAATTGAACTTCTGAAGCTTTTCCCGTAAGAATGCTTTTGAAAACTTACGAACGCGACAGTTTTTTTCTATTGGGTTAAAACGAAAAGGCTCAACAACATCTCAAACCGCTCCAAAAAGACCAACAATCCACTTCAGAATTTTATTATCTTTAAATTGACTCAAGTCTGGGGTCTGATTGCGTAAGAAAAACGAATTAATCGTTATCGTAATACGAGTAGTTTGCGAATTCTACACCCCGATTGTCTGACTTAAATCAGCGAACCAATGAGCGGTCAAAATTGGTTTCTAATTACGATTACGATAAATATGTTTTTGTAACACAATCTAGGGGCTGGTCTGCTGGGAGGCTTCAGTCGTGGCTAGTTACCACCCACTAGCAAAGACGCACCGCCAAGCTATAAGTATAAGATGTAGAAACCATTAGGCGTTACTTAACCTTCTAAGTTAGCATGATAAGATCTTCGGCCGCATTATCATTAACCATCAGGACATGTGAGATCGCAGCCAAGTACTGACTAGAAGTGAGTAGAAGAATAATCTATGACTGACCTCTTGGAGAGGCTGCAACTCCGCGGACAGCTTCTCCAACTGCGCCCTCAGTTCGCGCTCCTTGCGGATCTGACATGTTCGTACACGTTGAGCGCCTCATACAACTGGTTCACCAGGTTCCGCACGTCGTTCAACTGCGTAATGGCTGGGAGTAGTGCAATAGCCCATGACTCACCTCTTCGAGTGGCTGCAACTCCGCGGACAGCATCTCCAACTGCGCTCTCAGCTCGCGCTCCTTGCGTATCTGATGTTCGCACACGTTGAGCGCCTCGTACAGCTGGTTCACCAGGTTCCGCACGTCGTTCAACTGCGTAATGGCTGGGAGTAGTACAATAGCCCATGACTCACCTCTTCGAGAGGCTGCAACTCCGCGGACAGTTTCTCCAACTGCGCCCTCAGTTCGCGCTCCTTGCGGATCTGGTGTTCGCGCACGTTGAGCGCCTCGTACAGCTAGTTCACCAGGTTCCGCACGTCGTTCAACTGCGTAATGGCTGGGAGTAGTACAATACCCTATTACTCACCTCTTCGAGTGGCTGCAACTCAGCGGACAGCTTCTCCAACTGCGCCCTCAGCTCGCGCTCTTTGCGGATCTGGGGCCGTACCACCAAGGCATAAAGCAGTATTATTTTAATATTGTTTTGACATTTTCATACAATGTCAGTATAAAAATTTTAAAACAATATTACTATAATACTGCTATAAGCCTTGGTGGTAGGGCCCCTGATGTTCGCACACGTTGAGCGCCTCGTGCAGCTGGTTCACCAGGTTCCGCACGTCGTTCAACTGCGTAATGGCTGGGAGTAGTACAATAGCCCATGACTCACCTCTTCGAGAGGCTGCAACTCCGCGGACAGTTTCTCCAACTGCGCCCTCAGTTCGCGCTCCTTGCGGATCTGGTGTTCGCGCACGTTGAGCGCCTCGTACAGCTAGTTCACCAGGTTCCGCACGTCGTTCAACTGCGTAATGGCTGGGAGTAGTACAATACCCTATTACTCACCTCTTCGAGTGGCTGCAACTCAGCGGACAGCTTCTCCAACTGCGCCCTCAGCTCGCGCTCTTTGCGGATCTGGGGCCGTACCACCAAGGCATAAAGCAGTATTATTTTAATATTGTTTTGACATTTTCATACAATGTCAGTATAAAAATTTTAAAACAATATTACTATAATACTGCTATAAGCCTTGGTGGTAGGGCCCCTGATGTTCGCACACGTTGAGCGCCTCGTGCAGCTGGTTCACCAGGTTCCGCACGTCGTTCAACTGCGTTTCGGCTGGGAGTAGTACAATAGCCCATGACTCACCTCTTCGAGTGGCTGCAACTCTGAGGACAGCTTCTCCAACTGCGCCCTCAGTTCGCGCTCCTTGCGGATCTGGTGTTCCCGCACGTTGAGCGCCTCGTACAGCTGGTTCACCAGGTTCCGTACGTCGCTCAACTGCGTTATCTCCTCCATGCTGAGCCGCTCCTAGAAATGGAATACAAAACGTTTAGTTCGAGATCACTTTCAAAATACGTACTAGGTAAACCGAATTTCCCTGCGTTGCTCTGCTGCTGCTCTGTGTGTTGTGGTAACTGTTCAACCTTGATATGCAGTCAGTATTTTTGGTAAGACTTCTACAATAATCAGAATAAATTAGCGATAAGATTAATCTCAGGCGCCCAGAAAAATTAGAAAATTGACAAAAAAGTTTTGGGAACTAATATTCCTTACTATAATATAAGGAATAGTTCCCAAAAGTATATAAATATTCTAAACTACAATTAAAAATTAAAAGATTGTCTCAAATAATTTTATTATGATTAAATAGCTATTTTACAGTTTCGTGTCCGAGGGCCATGCCGGCCGCCGCTCTGCGGTATTTCGGACTGGCATTCTTCCTTTGTCAGGCCACGCCATCTCGCACTTGACCGGTATAATTTAATCTCAAATCTTATTCACATCCATAAATTCAACCTCTACACATTTATCGATAAATTAACTTGCTTAGCGTGTATTAATTAATTAGAATATCGACAGCATTAATACCACGGATTACATGTATGACATGCCAATGATTTAGCACGGCATTAGGGTTCATAAATTATATTTGGTCTTAGTGAAACGTATACACGTATTTGGAAGACGGCCAAGTTCGAGACAAATTACGTCTATTCATCGAGCAGGTTTATAATGTGAGGGAACATGTGTGCTGGTCATACGAATGGCGCCAATCAGGTGATGTTGCCCGCTCGAAATGCAAACGCCAGTGAGAACTATTTCACAGGCAGGTAGCGCTTCCGGCTATCTAGTTTTATCTCTTTAGCAAGCATGTCTAAAAGAGACGTGCTACGATGCTATGTTATGTCTTGATTTTCGTTTTATTTCATAGCTTATGAAAATCAAGCGATTCCATTGATACGTTTAACACACAAATGAAGCTTATCCACGTAACATACCGTACATCTTTGGTGAATAAGCAGCCGAAATTGCAAGCTTTCAGCTACAAAGAATCCAAGACATTGTACATCACCCAAACATCGCTGGTAACCATTGCAACGCAACCAAATTACCGGCCAATCGGTGCCTTGGCTGCCTAACCGATGCAAACATTAACCAATCAGTGCCTACGCGGCTCGACTGGTGCAAGCATTAAGCAAACAGTGCCCAAGATGTAACTTCGTCGATGCTATAAGTATTGTTGCATTGAATCACACAACTGGCTTAAAACTCTTTGGGGTCTCTGTACTCTTATCTTGTATCTGTCCTTCCAATTGGTCATTCGAACGTTTACAATTATTCTTCAAATTCCAACAGCAGCTGATTGGTTGCATTCACCAACTTTTTTTAAACCTTATAAATCATATTTATTGAAATAATATAAGTATACACCGGACAAACCAGACGGCTTCAAAACGTTGCAAGCTAACTTTACCACAGCATTCGCTGGTACCTACCTAAAGTTATCCTACAAGGCAAAACCTAGTACAATTTGACAAAACATAAGAAGTAAAGCAAAACCTATTAAATTATTAGAAAGTCTTATTATGTTCAGAAACTAAGATATCTTCGCAAAACGTTACTCAAACTGCAATCCCAATTCTGAGAGTGTTTTATGGTCTTAAAACTTATTCTTTACGACTCGACCACAAAGCTTTTATTCTTACGTAAGTTGAATAGGAAATGCCTAGTTTTCCTTTTCAGGGCAATATAAGTTAAGAAGACTTTGAAACATGCGGTCATTTCTTATGGACCTTCGCGTCTGCTAAAAGCTAAGTTAAGTAAGCTAAGGAAAGTAGACTTTAAACCTGAAGGATTAGAATTCACCGTAAATAAAGTGAAAAGAATAGAGTAATATATTACTGATCGTACTTCAACATTTGATAGCTTAGTTATAAAAATTCCCTTGCATAGCTGGATATGAAATTATCAATTTAACTAGCTTCATCTTGGCTCCATTGTGAAAGTTTCTGACGTTTTATGAGTTGACCATTACTCTATTTTATTTCGAACTTCAATATGTTGAGTAAAAGTAGTTTCATTCAATTACAAAAATGAGGTGTTTCATGATTTACTCACTAGATGGTAAATTAATTAATTATTTAGCTTTGAGAGTTTACAAACTGACCCAAAAAACGTTGTTCTGCCATTAGGGACTTAAAAAATTGTTTACGATCTACTCTCAGACTTACCGATCATACACTGAAAATTTCATAACAATCGGTCGAGCCGGAGGAGTTGATAGCAAAAATTGGCACGAGATTGTTAAACATATATTATTAAAAGATTTAGATTTTAGACATAGTACAGACACAACCAACAACCTCTGTAGTGATTATTTTTAGAAGATGCCTGATACTATACCTTCTTTGAAATATTTTCTTTACTATTAAATTTTTTAAAAGGTATTGTAAATTTGGGATTTTAATAAAATATGAAATGCATATAAAGTTATAAACATGTGTATTCAAATTACTTTAATGCTTAATACTGCCTAAAGCGGTCTGTAGATAGACAATTTTATGATTACAAGTAGATTCTTTATCTCCCGAAAGCATCTCAATAAGTACCTAAAGGGATCAGTAAAGTAAATTGGCGATGGGGCTTATAGTGTGTCCAATATCGGAATAAGGATTCGCACAACAATCGACCCTCGTTATCGGTCCTTGAAATAACGTGGAAATAGAAGATACCCAATAGACAAGAGCCAACAACATCATTAGCGAGTTATTTCAGTTGTCTCCTTTCTGTTGTCTCAATTGTTCCAGTAGTTATTTCAACTCAGCCGGCATTGAAGTCGCGCCGGAAATTTTTAATGGCACTTTAATTTCAATATCTCGAGCACCGCTGCTAACAACTATTGACCCCAGTTAAGCACGAGTGTTTTCGACTCATTTTCTTGTTTTAAGTACGATATTATTTTGAAAAAGGAAAGGTTTTCCATTATTTTCATATTCGTCTAATACCTACTTGTGAGTATGATACCGAATATGTAGCTACCTTTATTATTGCTATGCTAGTTTAGATAGCGACTGGTTTAAGATCCTGTTTCTAACATAATCATCATCATCATCATCATCTTAGCCTTCGAACGTCCAATGTTGGCCTTTCTAAACGCGCGCCACCACACCCGTCCTCAGCCAACCTCCAGTTTATTCCCACCACTCGCTTTATATCGTTTGTCCAACGAGCTTGAGGTCAACCCTAATTACGCTTACTCATATGGGGTCTCCACTCCAGCCTACGCAGCATTCAAACGTAGAGATATGTCTCTCTACTTTTGTTGCTCTCTTTTCTCGCTCTCTTTTCTCTGTCTATCAATACGGATCAGAAAGAGAAAAGAGAGGAACAAAAGTAGAGAGACATATCTCTACGCGCGCCGCATCCGAGCCCTGCTGGACTTTTCGGCTCCAACAGTCATCACTACTACAACAAACGTGACCTGCCCACTGGTTTGCGCTATGAAGATCTAACTTTAGGTCTCCTGTTCATCGCCTCATTTTATCCTTTTGGGAAACTCCTTACCTACATAGCCCTCGCCATAGTACCCCATAGGACGACTTTGAATTTAGGCCATTTTATACCTTCATACTATCAATTCTGTTGGCACGATATCTGTGACTTGTTTTCACTTTGAATCGGGCAATGTAATCAGTTCTTATCACAGCTCATCCATCGATCTCTACTTTTGTCGCTCTCTTATCTCTGTCCATCAATACGGATCAGAAAGAGAAAAGAGATGAACAAAAGTAGAGAGACATATCTCTACGAGCGCATCCTAGCCCTACTGGACTTTTCGGCTCCAACAGCCATCACTTCTACAACAAGCGGGACCTACCCACTGCTTTGAAGATCTAACTTTGGGTCTCCTGTTCATTGCTTCATTTCATCCTTCTGGGAAACTCCTTACCTACATAACCCACGCCATAGTACCTACGCTGGGCACCTTTGAATTTAGGCCATTTTATACCTTCATAATATCAATTCTCTTGGCTCAATATCCGTGACTTATTTTCACTTTGGATCAGGCAATGTAATCAGTCCATATCGTAATCGTCTACAAATTCTGGCAGTTGATTGGTTCCCTGAATTACGTCAGCCAATCGGGGAGCAGAATCGCTAACGATTAAGATAACGAGGAAAACGTTTTCCTTACGCAATCAGAGCCCTGTTCTTATAAGACACAAGCTCATCTATCCTGCAGAAGTCTTGTCGTGTAAAATTGCTATGAATGAAGTGGAATAAACAAAACTGACATGAATAAAAATTCAGACAGCACACATACTCTCAATATTATTCAGCTTCAGATGGGTAAAGACCCTGATTTCCCAAATATCCGCGATTAGAAGGAACGCGCAAATAATTTTCTGTCAATCATAACGTTATACCCATTCAATTTATATTGGAAATGCTTGGAAACCTATGAAATAGTATCCCTAATCTCCATCTACGAATCCATCGACATAATGGATCATGGAGATCCGAAATGGATCCGATAACCGAGTACGGTCGTTAATTCAATTTAATAAAGGTACGAGTGAGTACGGCAAGGGTCAGGTAAACGATTCAAGATTAATCCATATCATTAGATTTACACCACTACGGAATTAAAGGTGCAGCTCTTGATTTGATGAGCTCCTATCTGAGCTGTCGCATTCAAAAAGTGGAAGTCAATGGGAAACGATCTTCTGGTTCGACTGTGAGGATGGGAGTTCCTCAAGGGTCTATTTTGGGTCCATTCCTATTCCTTATTTACATCAATGACCTTCCTTACCTTACTAAGGACAAGCATGAGATAGTACTGTTTGCTGATGATACATCACTACTCTTCAAAATTAATCGACAAAAAAGCAATTTTGACGACGTAAACAGTTGTCTCAAAGAAGTTGTACATTGGTTTGAAGCTAATAATTTGCTGCTTAATAGCAAAAAAACAAAATGTATTAAATTCACTTTACCTAATGTTAGGCAAGTTCAAACGAATGTAAAACTAGGTGTAGAGGAATTGGATCTTGTAGATACAACCGTATTTCTAGGAATAACGTTAGATGCTAAATTACAGTGGGACCCTCATATAAATAATTTATCGAACAGGCTTAGTTCTGCTGCGTACGCGGTTAAAAAAATTAGGCAGCTCACAGACGTCCAGACTGCTCGACTGGTATATTTTAGTTACTTTCACAGCATTATGTCCTATGGTCTCTTGCTATGGGGTAATGCTGCTAACATTGATACCATTTTCGTGCTGCAGAAGAAGGCTGTTCGTGCCATTTACAAAATGGGACCAAGGGAATCTTTAAGAGAAAAATTCAAAGAATTTAATATAATGACGGTGCATGCACAGTATATATTTGATAATTTGATATATGTGCATAAAAATATTAATAATTTTGTTAAAAAAAGCGATCTCCATGCAATTAATCTTAGAAGTAAAACAAACTAGTAGTGAATAAAACAAGACTAGAGAAAATAAATAAATCATTTAAAGGCAACGGGATACGCTTTTACAACAAACTTCCTAGTGAAATATTAAATTTATCCCTCAAAAAGTTCAAAGTCGTTGTAAAACGAAAGCTTGTTAATAAAGCTCACTATAGTGTTAAGGATTATTTAAATGAATCGAATCCTTGGGAGTGACCTGCTTTAATTTTAATTATACTAGCTCAACTAGTTTTTAAGAGCATTGTGAAGTGGTGATAACCGAAAACAAAACCCGGCTGAGTTTGTTGTGGGCTTCTTCTCAGTGCAGGGCGCGTTTGAACCCTCGTAAACTTAGTTTTAAGTCGTCTTGTAGTTATCACCATATACATAATTTGTAAAATATATCATATTGACGTTTTACAAGTGCCTTGTAAGTTAGGCCTATGTGAAATAAATATATTTTGAGTTTGAGTTTGAGTTTAGAATGATAGAGCTTGGACCTACGTAGAATATTTTAACCTTATATTCTACAAAGTTTGATTCATGATTCACCAATTCGTATTTGGGGTTCTTGAACTGATGTTTGAGACCATTTTTAACCCCCGACGCAAAAGGGGTGTTATAAGTTTAACGTGTCTGTGTATCTGTGTATCTGTGTTTCTGTCTGTGGTATCGTAGCGCCCAAACGTATGGACCGATTTTCATGAAGTTTATTTTGTGTCATAGATAATTTTATCCCGAGTGTTCTTAGCCATGTTTCATGAAAATCTGTTCAGCCGTTTGAAGATTATCAGCTATTTTCTAGTTGATGAGGGGATCTGACTAACTTCTTTATGTCCGATCGATTCGAAATTTGGTACCGTGTAGCTTCAATGACATTAAAAGTATATGGTAAGGTAACTATGACCTGATTTTCCGTTTGAAGATCATCAGCTCTTTAATAGTTGATGAGGGGATCTGACTACCTTCCATATATCCTATCGATTCGAAATTTGGTACCGTGTTACTTCAATGATATTGAAAGTATATGGTAAGGTAACCATGTCCTGATTTGCCGTTTGAAGATCATCAGCTCTTTAATAGTTGATGAGGGGATCTGACTACCTTCCATATGTCCTATCGTTTCGAAACTTGGTACCGTGTTATTTCAATGATATTTAAAGCGTATGGTAAGGTAATCATGACCTGATCAGCCGTTTGAAGAAGATCAGCTCTTTAATAGTTGATGAGGGGATCTGACTACCTTCCATATGTCCTATCGTTTCGAAACTTGGTACCGTGTTATTTTAATGATATTTAAAGCGTATGGTAAGGTAATCATGACCTGATCAGCCGTTTGAAGAAGATCAGCTTTTTAATAGTTGATGAGGGGATCTGACTACCTTCCATATATCCTATCGATTCGAAATTTGGTACCGTGTTACTTCAATGATATTGAAAGTATATGGTAAGGTAACCATTTCCTGATTTGCCGTTTGAAGATCATCAGATCTTTAATATTGATGAGGGAATCTGACTACCTTCCATATGTCCTATCGTTCCCATAGGCATACCTAAATTGTTTAAACAAATACAAAAAACAAATACCCACCTAATATTTAACCTAAACTTACGAGTAGGAAGGTAAAACTTAATCTAGTAAATGAAAACTAATATTATATCTAGTAACTAACTATGTTAATTACTTATCACTTTTAATACCTTCCCTATATTTAATACCTTATTACCTACTTTAAAAAGGACAAAATAAAAGTAAAATTACAAATTTTAAAAACCCCCGACACAAAAAATAAAATATAAAAAGTAACAAATAATATTTTAAACCTATTATAATTATAATAATTATTATCGTCACAATATAATATTAAGTACGTTCAAATATTTTTTAATTCAAGTGTCGTCGCATCGTCGGGGGACCGTTAGAGAGACGCAAAAGGGGTGTCATAAGTTTAACGTGTCCATATGTCCCCCGACGATGCAACGACACTTGAATTAAAAAATATTTGAACGTACTTAATATTATATTGTGACGATAATAATTATTATAATTATAATAGGTTTAAAATATTATTTGTTACTTTTTATATTTTATTTTTTGTGTCGGGGGTTTTTAAAATTTGTAATTTTACTTTTTAGGTATGAGTAGCAGAAGGAAATTATCACGTTCGGCGGTATTTGAACCCGCTTCCACTAGCTATCGCGGCTGGGTGCTCTGCCCCTGAACTACGTCACAGAATTGAGGATCTCATTGTGAATTTTAAATAATATTCATTTTATAGTACCTCTAGATAATACCTTCACGTTAAAACAAACACACATACGCACTTGTTACACACATACACTCAAACATTACTTTTATTTTAACATTTATTAGTAGTTATTGTATCATTTTGCTGTTAGGTTAAGCTGGAGGAGGGCGCTAATAACTGTTGCACAGTTTCTAACTACAACAGTAATTTAATTTATTAATTACTGTTCCAGAGTTTGTAAGAAACCATTATAAAGATGATAAAGTTTATAAAGTTTTAAAAAAAGAATACAAATAGCACCTAACTACGAGAACTCATACCAAGACGATAATTACGATACGTAATCTATTCAGTCTTCAGGCAGAACTGTGGTGCCATCTATTTGTTTAGGACACATTTCAGTAACAATCTAATTTCAAAGCACAGTTTCAAAGGCCCATCATTTCAAATGTAGTTAGCTTTGATAGCCCTCAAGTCTAAATGGTTTCTGATCGGGTTTTTTTTAATTATATTGTGATATACTATAGAGTGTAATTATTTTGTACACCAATTCCAAGTCGTTTCATCATCTTAGTTTCTATATAGACATCGAAATAAAAATATAAACTCTAAACGTCGTTATGATTCCTTTGAGTTATTTTTTTAAACAACCCCTCGCTAACGACTTACGCCGCCTCGTTTGATCTCGAAACAACTGGTTGAATCTTTATACTCGATTTTCTACGAAAACGCGCTTGTTATACAAAATTATTAAGAAACCTTGCATACCCTCGAAGCCGAGTGTAGAAGTGGTTTAATAAAATTAAATGCCGTGTTTTTTAGACAGCGGGGATAATAGGTCGAAATTTAGAGGTATTATCAAAGATGTTCAATATGTATAATGATGAGATGTTCATCCGAATAAAACACGGTTTTAATTTGAGGCATAAGATAAGAATGTCACAGACTAAACATGGCAGACGGCAGTACAGTAGTCATTGACCATAAAGTAAAATAAAAAAAAAAATGTTAATTTTTTGTTCTCATAGAAATAATTAGTTTAAAGTTGAAAATGACTTTTTTCTATTATAAAAACAGACCTCCACTCAGAAGAATAGTTTGTAATCGAAAAGACGAACGAAAAACGAAACGAAAATTTAACGAACCGATTGGTACTCAGGATAAGTTTTTGAGTTTTATTAATTGGAGTTCATTAAAGTTTGTTTTAACAACCTATCTTAATGTAAGATCGAAAAGGGTACACCGATCGGAAGTAGGTACATCTTGGTAATAAAATTGCCCATACCAGCCTAAGGGTTCTATAAATTCCACGCAAATTAATTTATTTACTAGAAGCGTTTCCAATAACGTTAAGCCAAACTAAATAACGTTTAAGGGTAAGCCAGTGTGTATAAACTGTACAACCGATGTTTGTTAGCTGAATTAATTTCATGACCATAATTTCTCTCGACTTACTGGGTTTTACATGGAGCAGTTCATTAAACACGTAAATACCTACTGAAATAATCCTATAAGTTTTGAAAATTATTAACACGCTGTTTCTAGTGGAAGTTCATTCAAAATCCCTAATTTTCAAATAATATACGTACACAAGCTGGCCCGGCAAACGTTGTTTTGCCATTAGGGATATAAAAAATAGCTTACGACCTACTCTCAAACCTACAGAACATACACCCTTTCAGAGGAGTCTAAACTCCTAACTTTCTTCCTAACAAAAATTGGCACGAGAATTTTATATATTTTACTTATTGCCAATAAGAGAAATATGCAACATCTTCAAATATAATAAAATGGAAAATTCTTTCCAAAAAACCAACTTCAAATGCCACTACAAAGAGTGAAATAATTTTTAATGTACACCAATTCGAAGTCAGGCAATGTTTTGTTCAATCATTAATAGTCCATTAATTGACGGAGAAATCGCGTAACAAACATACAAAAAAAAAAATAAAAAAAACATATGAAGTCGGTTAAAAATAGTTCAAACCTAATTTCATAGAATCATGTTTCTCACATGTCGCCCGGAATAAGTTTAACAACCGCCCTGAGATATGTTCATTCAATTCAAGCCTTGGGGATTCATTGAATTTATTTTTGTCTTTCTCACTCTCACGGATACGTTAGTAGGAAGAATATAACAGAAAAACGACCTTTTACCTAATTACTCAAAAACTAAGCCAGTTATCAAAAATCGGTTCTCAGCGTTTTTGGATATTGTTATTACCGACACATTAAAACAAAAATTACAATTACATCAATTGCAGTTTCCGATATATAACAGGAAAACTGAGATTTTGGAGCAACTTTTGGGAGAACTTTCTATCGAGAAAATTTTATCCAATCGTGTTTCTGCTTCTTAGTGATTTTAGATTAAAGACCCAAAATACATGTCGTGTAAATTTGAAAGTAATTGTCTTTATAGTTTTTGCATAAAACTTCACTCAAAATCACCTAAATTCGGCTTGTAGGCCGTTAAGGTTTACGCTTGACCACAATCTCACCTCCGAGCATCTTACACAAGTTTATAAGTAAGATAAAACCTGCGCTTCCGTTGAAGTCGGTGCAGTACAAAATGATCTCCATTTCTCCGGGAACATTTTCAAGGAATCTAACTTTAAGAGGATTTCGGTTTCCCGCACTGTCTTGTGACTTAGCGAGTACCACTTAGCGTTTGTTGAATAAGATTCAAGGAAATCTGGCTTGTTAAGTTTAAAATTACTTGCAAATGTAGCATTGCCGAATACACGTAAAGGAATAAGTAAGTAAGTTAAGTAATATCAGGACATTACACACATCGCAATCTAGCCGCAAAGTAAGCGATAGCTTTTATTATGGGTACTAGATAACTTTTTAATATACATGCATACTATTTAGAAACATCCAGACTCTGGTAAACATTCATGCTCATCACACAAACATTTACCAGTTGTGGGAATCGAAACCACGACCTCCGACGCAGACGGCAGGTTCGCTACCGCTACACCATTTGGTCGTCAATGGTTTCTTTACATAAGTTTGTGTAGTTACATTTAATTTTTAACTCACTAATTTAAAATCTTCTTAACACTTTAATTCTATTATACAACTTTTTCCTATTACTTCTTCCGCAGTGACAATTTTTCCAACTTTTTCACTAATTAGGATTTATTCAAACAAATCTTGTGAAATTCTTCATAACAAAATTAACTACCAGCTCTGCGGCATACTTAATAAAAAGAAATTAATGCCCGTTTTCACCAACCATACCTAAATCATTCCTTATGTAGGAGTCTCTTAGCGTAGGTAATCCCTAAATACCAACCCCTACCTAAATTCATTTTCACCAAGCTAAGTGACCCCTTTCTGTGAATCCCCTATGTTTTAGAGCTGCACTTTTATCGACTTTTTTTTTGATAGTGTTTTTACAACTTTATGCAATATTTTAATAGATATATTGAATAAAAATTAAAGATTAAAATTAATGTCTGGCTTAATAAAATAGATTTCGATTTTTATTGAAGTTTTTTGGCTGTTTCAGTTTTTATTCTATGGTCTAAAACAGATGTTGTGTCAATCTGTGAACTGTCAAATAGCTGTCAGAAGCGTCAGATTGTCAAAAATACACGGAGTCGGGACTCGCTCGAGACGAAACTTTATTTTGTTAGTTATCATTTTTTGCTTCAGTTTCCTTCGTTTTGTGCTTTTTAGGGTTCCGTACCAAAATGGTAAAATGGAACCCTTATGGTGCGACTTTCTCCGTCTGTCTGTCCGTCTGTCTGTCCGTCACACTCGATTATTTCAGTAACTACCGGAGCTATCGATATGAAATTTGGAATAGTTGTGTATATTCGTGGCCCAATGACACTGAAATAAAAAAAAAATTGAAATTATTTTTGTTCTTATTTAAAAAGGGGGGAAAATCGGAGGGTTGAAATTTAAAAGTGAGATAACTGTAGGTACTGTGTGGGGTATCATATGAAAGGGTTTTTCTAAAACCGATTTTTAATTATTTTTAGTCATGATAGTTTTTGATTTATCGGGGAAAATGTCTAAAAAAATACCGTTCCCCCCCCTTATCTCCGAAGTTTACCAATCGAAAAATCTCAAATAATTATGGTCAATAGGAATTTACGTATATTTTACAGGAAAACTATAGCCAATGCTCTAACTAGCATAGTTCTTTTGATATTAACAATAAACCTCTACAAACAAAGTTAGTTTTGCGGTTCATTAACAAAGCCTGATTGTTTTGCTTCAGTACTTCTTGAGTACGGAACCCTCGGTGCGCTAGTCCGACTCGCACTTGGCCGGTTTTTTTTAATTGTGGAAATAAGTTATATTTTCTGTTTCGATTACTTCTTCATATTATTGAAAATGGCGGAAAAAAGAAAACGAGGCCAAAAATTTACCGCAGAAGAAAAGGATAAACTCGTAAAATTATTAAAGGAACATAAAAAAGTCCGGTCCGATTTTGTAAAAAAGGTCCGGTCTTTCACTGTAAATTCGCGGTCTATGAAATATTCAAGGATTAGCCACTAACTCTAAAGATTCAATAGCGTCAATATTTTCTAAAAGATCGCTCAATTCTCCTTCCATTTCAGCAATTTAAACTAAATTGCTTCACGTTGGCGATCCGTTACTTAGTTAGGGGCAAGATGGGGAATGCATATTCGGGATCCTAAAGTTAAGGGGTCACCTAAGCGTTTAGGTGTTCCGTAAAGGTTGGTGAAACCGAAATTATCATTAAGGGTTACTTAATTCAGCTTAGGTAGTCCTTAAAATTTAGGGAACGTTGGTGAAAACGGGCATGAATGTTCTTTTTGTACCTTTTTTTTTCTTTCGATGAAGAGAAAACAATTTGAAATCCCTGTTATCTTGAAGTGATCCTATAATTCAATCGAGGTATTTTACAGTTGTCGCCGACTTCAATAGTATGCTTCGGAGTTAAAATATTTTTAATGTTGTTTTGCTATTTGATTTAAAAGCTTATATCTTAAATTCTGTGTGAATTTAAAAGTAATGATGGGTCAATCATAATCAGAATATTTTTACGCACTGCAAGTTAGTACTTGACTACAATTTCACCTGATATTGTGATACTGCAAACTGCGCCAGGGAAGTCATCTGAATATAATCAAGTTGGTTCAAGTTACGAGTAGCAAACAACGTTTCCTCGGTTATCCCGAGATGGTAGGTCCAAAAACTTAAGATGATATAGATACCCTAGAGGCGTAGACTAGACAAGACTAGAGCTCGGTGCCTGCGGGCAGCCGAAACTCAATAATTGCACTTACCGCACTCGCCACACCCCTCTTTAATCTAAAAGAGCCCATTTTAATCAAACGATATTCTAACATTAACAATCATTAACTGTAAACTTATGTTGACCACGCAAAGTTAAATGGCCGGCCTTGTTTCGTTCAGTGTTCATTCACTAACCAGGTCACTAATTTAATGAAAGCCATTAGCTTAAGTATAGCTTTCAAATGCCCGCACTTTGAAGTTAGCCTGTATTAGAAAATAGATAGTAACGCTAATTAAATGTAAACTACTCCGTGTAACTTAAACTAATTCTCTACTTAATAATATTATAATCACTGGCGATATTATAACAAGGATCATCATTACCTGTGGCGGAGTCTTGACGATAGTACTCGGTGTCGTTGATGAGCAATCTGAAGTCATTCTCCAGCAGGGACTCGACCGTGTCGCTGCTCGCGATGCGCAACCGGTCTTCCGCCTTCAACTGACGACAAGGATCATCATTACCTGTGGTGGAGTCTTGACGTAGTACTCGGTGTCGTTGATGAGCAATCTGAAGTCATTCTCCAGCAGGAACTCGACCACGCCGCTGTCTTCCGCCTTCAACTGACGACAAGGATCATTGTTACCTGTGGCGGAGTCTTGACGTAGTACTCAGTGTCGTTGATTAGCAGTCTGAAGTCAGTCTCCAGCAGGGACTCGACTGTGTCGCTGCTTGTGATGACCACCCAGTCTTCCGCCTTCAACTGATGACAAGGATCATCGTTACCTGTGGCGGAGTCTTGACGTAGTACTCGGTGTCGTTGATGAGCAGTCTGAAGTCATTCTCCAGCAGGGACTCGACCGTGTCGCTGCTCGCGATGCGCACCCGGTCTTCCGCCTTCAACTGACGACAAGGATCATTGTTACCTGTGGCGGAGTCTTGACGTAGTACTCGGTGTCGTTGATGAGCAGTCTGGTTCTCCAGCAGGGACTCGACTGTGTCGCTGCTCGTGATGACCACCCAGTCTTCCCACTTCAACTGATGACAAGGATCATCATTACCTGTGGCGGAGTCTTGACGTAGTACTCGGTGTCGTTGATGAGCAGTCTGAAGTCATTCTCCAGCAGGGACTCGACCGTGTCGCTGCTCGCGATGCGCACCCGGTCTTCGGCTGCCAGCGCCACCGCGCGCTCCACGCCGCGGTCTTCCGCCTTCACCTAATGGCAAAGATTAAAATCATGCTCGTATTATTAATCACCACCACCGCACTTACTCAACAGGTACAAGAACCTATTTACAGAATTTACCCGAATGGGTACTGCCACAGTGTCAGATGTATTCTGCCGTGAAGTCGTAATTCCATTATGTTCCAGAGATTCTGTTTGAAGGAACTGTAGCCGGCGAAATAAATTACGTATAAGGATGACGTGCGCAATTCTACATGTGTCGTGTAAGGCCAGCCAAGGACCATCCGTGCTATCGTCCAAACGGCATGATGTTGTTGATTGGATCAGTAGAAACTGGGGGCGTTGATCGGCATAACAGTTATAGATGCTTGACGACACAATCAAATAACAATTCTTTTGGACGATTGGCTGAAAACATCATAGGTCCCTGGTGACGCCATGGCTTCAATTGAACCACGTTGCCGAATGGACATTTTTAACTGGTCGTGTGTGGTGTAGTATATGGACGAACTGCAGATTGGATGAAGCCTGCAGCCGATACAAACGAGTAGTAGTATGACACAAGGTATAAGGACTGAGTCTGCACTTTTCACGAGAGTAAGGAAACGTCCTGTTGAACGCTTTACCTAAAACTGTATCTAATAGTAAGGATATCCCATAATGGTTTCAGAAGAAGTAGAGGGTGAATTTGCACTATCCTCGGAAACGTCCAGTTCAATGATCTAGCCGGATATTGCTGTAAGCCTGTAAGCTCTCGAATAGATTGTTTCACCTGTTCTAGTAGATCGCCGACGGTCTGTGAGACGGGGCGGAGGGTGAATCTGCACTTCTCCCGCCGCGACGGCAGGGGCACCGTTATCACAGGCAGCCCCCGCCGGTACGTCACCGACACTTCTGCAACAAGGAAATACACCGTACTGTCATACCAGTCTATCAACAATGTTATTAATTCTAGACATATATGCAGAACCGCGTGTCAACCACGCGACATCGAGCATCGACTTATTCAGTAGTTTGTATGAATTTTGACAGATATCCACTAATTTTTAGTTGTATATGAAAAAGGTTAATGGAAAATGTTCAGATGACTTAAGGAGGTTCCCAATCACAGAGCAAGGAATGACTCCAATATTCTATCTATTCATGGTTTGCTTTACTAGAGATAGAAATTCGACATAACTTGTATGGAGCTTATGTCACATTGATATCTCAAGTAGGGCAAATAGAGGATAGATATTGGGAACCGGCATTAATCTATCACTTTTAAAATCTTTGATATCTATTAGTCGGATTTGATATTTATTGTTTACTCTTTCACAGCATAATCGCTGAACAGATAACCTGAAATGTATTTTTATTTTCTAACCCAACTTTATGTTCCACTACGGGTGAAAATGTCCTATCAGAACTAGGGGTTTGGCGATCGCCCACCATAATCAAGACAGAAAACACCAGAAGGCCAAAAACTTAAGAAAATGGTAGAGTCAACAAAACAAACAACTTTTAACCCATGCAGCTTGAATTAATCCTTCGAAAGGTCAGACTTTCAACCTCTGTTACAGAAAATCACAGTCAAAGGTAAAATTTACCTTCGACCAATTCTAAAAAGGTGTAGAAACAATACACGTTTTGTTCCATAGACATTGTATTAGTGAACAAGTCAATTGCACCAGGTAAATAGTGCGTAACAACTAGTCTTTTTAATACATTTGCTCAAAAAGCAGACATTTCCATGTGAGTTTTGCGAGCGGAAAGTTTTCTTTTCCGCACTAGTACTTTATTGTTTACCACCTGCGCGGCACCGGAGCAGTCGCACCAGGACGCGCACGAATACGAGAACGACGCGCTAACACGGAGCTGGCAAACACGTAAAAGCAATTTTTTTTTCGCAAATGTATTAAAAAACGTCGTTTAATGCACGTGCGGAATTGTCATTTCATTCGTCCCTATAGTTGAACAGCGACTTCAGCTTGGGTCATCAAACCGGGACTCTTAAAGAAATGACAAACTTTCCGCACTACTATTGATTCTCATCTTTATCTCGAACCTCAACATAACATATTCGCCCTTCAATATTTAACGATGACTTGGGAACGTACTTATGCAGCAAGTCAGTGCTGGAGCTTCATTGAATGACTTATAAACACCAAGAAGTCGGTGTCATCTTGCACCTTCACTTGGCCAGTCCGTCCTTATGCTGTTATGTCTATGATGCCTGAGTTTGGGAATAGGAAGGTGCCAAAGTGTTCAGAGCGGATTTTATTTCACGCAACATAAACCCGCAGGTGTTGTTGTTCACACGTAGGTTACTTGCTCTATCCAATAGGTTTTACACTTTATGTTACAAAGGTTAAAGATCAAATTCGCATGACGCCCACAGTTACACGGTACAAGCAGAAAGGTTAGAATTTCGATATTTTTGTCAATTTATTAAATGAGAAATAAAATAAAGTGTGTAACATGAAAGAGGGATTGAAAGTGAAATATGAATTCTTTTTTACCGTATATTGTTCCAATATGGTCCTCTATTACTTTACATAATATATCATTATTTTTCAGGGACGTACCTGTTCATATTATGTTGTTCTTAAAAATACCAAAGTTTATTTTTTTTATGAAAAACAATTTAAGTTAAAAATATATTAGTATTAAAAAATATAGGTAGCACAATCAGTTTAACAATAGATTATTTTTATATCTGCTTAATTGTAGGTCTACAAAAGAAAAACCCAACCAACTTAGGAAACCAAGTACCTAAAACCATAATCCATACCACCCAGAATTACACAAACATTACGTAGGAAGTACCAACGGATAAACGGATAAACTGGGAGAGATTTTCCCGAGCGAATACAGGAACGCTCGAGTTTAAAAGTGAATTCTTTTTTACCGTATATTGTTCCAATATGGTCCTCTATTACTTTACATATATCATTATTTTTCAGGGACGTACCTGTTCATATTATGTTGTTCTTAAAAATACCAAAGTTTATTTTTTTTATGAAAAACAATTTAAGTTAAAAATATATTAGTATTAAAAAATATAGGTAGCACAATCAGTTTAACAATAGATTATTTTTATATCTGCTTAATTGTAGGTCTACAAAAGAAAAACCCAACCAACTTAGGAAACCAAGTACCTAAAACCACAATCCATACCACCCAGAATTACACAAACATTACGTAGGAAGTACCAACGGATAAACGGATAAACTGGGAGAGATTTTCCCGAGCGAATACAGGAACGCTCGAGTTTAAAAGGCTATTCAGACTTATCGGTCAGTGCATCTTATATGGTACGTCAATGTTCTAGATTCACTAAAAATTAGATCGGAGTGTCTGTGAAAAATATTATGCAATTGCTATATAGTTTTAGGTATTACTTATTTACGATTAAGTATATTTTATTGAAAGTCCACATTCCAAACTGATATAATATAACAATATGTACCAATTATTTATTGGTGGTGTCAGTAGTGTATAGGTATGTTACATAACGACATATTCATGTTCCAGACCTTGCATTTATTCGCTTCATATAATTGGATGGTTCTGATAAAATAGGTGTTTTTTAATAAACTAAATCGTTTGGTTAGGCTATGATTAAAATCTATCAAAACTCTATCTTTAAAGCTGAGAAATGAAAGTAATTTAATTTATCCTGACGTGTGTGTATTATAGATATTTACATATTCGCCATTCATTGTACTAAGGGTTCGTTCACTGCGTTTCCACTGAAGCGAAGCAGGCCGTGAATCGGCCAATCACAGTGCCCGAAATCGCCGTCATCAGTGTGTCAATCTGCAATTGGTCAATTCTTGGTCCGCTTCACTTCAGTTACTTACCCTCATAGTTCTAAATGCTAAAGCTGATACAAGAGTAAGCTTTGTTGAACTAATCGATATACGTAACTAAAAATGTACGCTTCGAATTTATCTCTGTTTCACTTTGTAATACACACACCAGAGTAGTACATAATATTATTACAGTAGTATATAATTAACAATTAGATATTATTTAAGTAGTACATAGGTACATAATATATTGAAAAGGTAGTACGTATCATACACAGAGACACTCATTCTGTCTCTTATCAACTTGATTGTAATTTTAGTTGTTAGCCTAAATATTAATAAATTTGATATGTTTTCAACTTATGGGAAGGCACTGGCCCCTAAGACACGGGCTTTCCTAGTTTAGGGGTCAGGAGTCCAAAGAAGTTTGTAAATGGAGTTTTTCAAATAAACGCTTTTATTTTTTTATTTTTTTTATTTTAACTATTCCGTGTCAGAAAAGTTCGGTTACAGAACACCTCGGCTGACTTTGCCGTGTCTGAACAAACCCTTCCACATTTACATACGCATTGCGGAAAAGTAAAAACGAAAGTTGTGACTTCATTTAATTTCCTCGTGGTCGTATACGAAACGAACGCGTGAATCGTAAATCAGACTACGCTCGCTCTGTCGCCCGCGTGAATAGATTACCTGCCCCGAATAACGTACACCGTTTTACAGCGTCGATTCACAATCGAAAAACATTTTTTTCCCGAAATTCTAGAGACAAATTGGCGAGTGCTTTTTAAAAATTGTTCAACCTGCATAAAAATTCAAAACGCTTCGTTTACACAAATATAGCGGAGTTAAACTCATATTATATCACTTGTCTTGGAACTTCGCTATACTATTCAGTTCTAATTTATACTATTCAGTTCTGTAACGATCTGGAAGAATATGGAAAGAATCTTTCTTTCTATATTTAAAAATCGAATGAAAATCCATGCTGCGATGGGGGATGAGGGGAACTCTACATGTAACGATGATGATAACAATTGATCCCATCCCCACTTCGCTCAGGCGAATTAAAAAAAATTGAAATAAAACTATCGACAGCAACTAATTAATGTATCCATATATCATATGCAGCAGTAGCTTATTTTGTTATACACATTTCACTTGTAACCAATTAAATAGACTCGAGTTAATGCGTAAGTAATAATACAATTAAACTACCATTATCATCTCAGAGCCATCCAAAATATCTGTACTGAGATCTTCTCTACTTTCTAACAAAGTACCTAACAAACAGCATTAACAAAATAACAAAGTAACAAGACTTATTTACATGCGCCATATCAAGATATACCACACTGAAACTCATGGTGTAGTGTACACTGTAGGTACAATCGCAATGAAATTGCTTTGATGCGCAGGCGACGGTCTGATTACTCGCTCCAATTACCCACTCACTTGTACGTACAATCGTCGATAAAACAGCTAGAAATGTTTGAAGTAGCAGACGCCTTCGACTTGCATTTTTTAAATCTCACTAAAAATCTAAAAAATTACAGACACTGATAGCGATTTGTATTTAGTCTCTGAATTTAGCAAGTCTAAACATAACTTATTGTGCCTATGCTATCCCTTTCTAACCTTAACGTAATAAAAGTAGGCTATTTAGATGCGCTAAATTCAGAAACCCTCTTTCTCATTTACAATACTTTATCGCAACTAAAAAATAAGGAACAAAAATAGTTTTATCAGGTCTTTTATTTAAAAGAAGGTAAGGGAAGAGTTGACTTTTAGAGTTGCGTAATTGCATCTTAATTAGAAACGGCAGCTTCATCCTCTTAACAACGAACTTCAGAGCAGTATTTATGCAAGAAGCCTTGCGGAAGTGCTATCTGAATAAATGAGCTACCGTTAGTTTAGTGCACAAATAGCTTGCAGCTTATATTATCAGCGAGGCAGCTTCGCCGCAAGTGTGCTTGATTAAAGATATACATCTTGTATGCTGTTAGAAAATCGTAAATCTTTATACTATGAACTTACAGACCTTTTATCATGGTAACATTGGTCTTGGACAGACACATAGAGACCAATTTTATTTTATTACTAAGTACTGTTTGCTGATGATACATCACTATTGTTCAAAATTAATCGACAAAAAAACAATTTTGACGACGTAAACAGTTGTCTCAAAGAAGTTGTACATTGGTTTGAAGCTAATAATTTGCTTCTTAATAGCAAAAAAACAAAATGTATTAAATTCACTTTACCTAATGTTAGACAAGTTCAAACGAATGTAAAACTAGGTGTTGAGGAATTGGATCTCGTAGATACAACCGTATTTTTAGGAATAACGTTAGATGCTACACTACAGTGGGACCCTCATATAAATAATCTATCGAACAGGCTTAGTTCTGCTGCGTACGCGGTTAAGAAAATTAGGCAGCTGACAGACGTCCAGACTGCTCGACTCGTATATTTTAGTTATTTTCACAGCATTATGTCCTATGGTCTCTTGCTATGGGGTAATGCTGCTAACATTAATACAATTTTCGTGCTGCACAAGAAGGCTGTTCGTGCCATTTACAAAATGGGCCCAAGAGAATCTTTAAGAGAAAAATTCAAAGAATTTAATATAATGACGGTGCATGCACAGTATATATTTGATAACTTGATATATGTGCATAATAGTAGTTTATGTAACGGTTACATAATGGGGGGTATTAAAACACGAGTGCGAGTTTAAAAAACGAGCCGCAGGCGAGTTTTTTAATAGTATCACACGAGTGTTTTAATACCTAATTATGTAGAGTTTCATACACTACTTTATCTACGCTCATATTATTATCATAAATCCAAATCATAAAATCTTGCTAACGTTTGTCGTAAATCATTGCAACTACTAAGATGTCAGGTGGAGTGAAATTTTCTTTAGTAGGTTTCACTGCTAGACATTTTTAAGCGCAAAGTTTTGACTAAGTAACAAAAAAAATTGGTTGTCTGTAAAGTCGGTTTACGGACGATAGATTTACGAGATAATGCCGTAATCGTAATCATAATCGTAATCGTAATCGTAGTCGTAGTCGTAATCGTAGTAAAATTGGTTGTCTGTAAAGTCGGTTTACGGACGATAGATTTACGAGATAATGTCATAATCGTAATCATAATCATAATCGTAATCGTAATCGTAGTCGTAATCGTAGTCGTAATCGTAGTCGTAATCGTAGTCGTAATCGTAGTCGTAATCGTAATCGTAATCGTAATCATAAATACAGGCCCAGGTGGAACGTTACGCGGAACGTTAGACATTGTGTTGTTGTCTATGGTCAATCATGGCCCATCCATACTCTCGGCAATGACTACCAACTATATGTTGTCTGTGGATTCACTTAAAAAAATATTACATAAAAAATATTACCCCAGATACAAATACAGGAATCCTGAGCCGTGTATCGTTATAGATTTTATACAACTTTCTTTAAATATTTCCATAGTAGAGCGATGTTATTATGAATAACTTTTTAATAATTAAAGAAGTCTGTGAATAAAGTAGGTAATTATTTGACACATTTCGATTTCATAATTCGAACTTTAAGCAATGAGCGTAGATAAAAATATTAATAATTTTGTTAAAAAAAGCGATCTCCATGCTATTAACCTTAGAAGTAAAAACAAACTAGTAGTGAATAAAACAAGACTAGAGAAAATAAATAAATCATTTAAAGGCAATGGGATACGCTTTTACAACAAACTTCCTATTGAAATGTTAAACTTATCCCTCAATAAGTTCAAAGTCGCTGTAAAACGAAAGCTCGTTAATAAAGCTTACTATAGTATTAAGGATTATTTACATGAATCAAATCCTTGGGAGTAAATGAACTGCTGTATTATAATTACTAGCTCAACTAGTTTTTAAGAGCTTTTGTAAAGTGGTGATAACCGAAAACAAAACCCGGCTGAGTTTGTTGTGGGCTTCTTCTCAGTGCAGGGCGCGTTGGAACCCTCGTAAACTTAGTTTTAAGTCGACTTGTAGTTATCACCGTACCGTATTATGTAACAAATATTGTTGACGTTTTACAAGTGCCTTGTAAGTTAGGCCTATGTGAAATAAATATATTTTGACTTTGACTTTGACTATTCCATCAAACAATTAGTTTAGTTTATTTTTCTTAGTTTTAGTTATTTTAATTTAATTACATTTTTAAGTATAACTTTTACATTCAGTTAGTATTCGTTTAGGGTAGAAAAATATGTTTATAACTCAAGCCAAAAAAGCAGTGAAAGACTTCACTAAAACTTGCTAAAATTCAATTTTTAAAAAGGCACCGAAATAAATACCAAACCATAAATGATTAAAATAAACCCACACTTAATTGTAATTACTCGTACAGTTTAATTTTAATGTAAAATTTTGAATGTTATGTTCCGGAATTAAACATTAGGTATTGCACAATAATCATAATTAATATGCCAGCTGAAAAACAATTAATCATGCCAGATGTGCACAACTGTACTGAATATTCTTGGACTTTCATGCCTACTAAACGATTTAGATAAGAACCGCTTCAATTATAAGATACAAGCGATTTACTACTATGTTGTAAATTACCAAAGATTTCATAGAATCACAAACATTTGACAGAGACAGCTATATTATTTTATTATGGTTCCAGCCACCTATTCAGGGAACTGGCGCATTCATTTACTTTCAATCACAAGTCAATCCTAGTTTATTAGTTAATCCTAGTTCCATCGGACATAGTTTAATGACAAAAACGTTAAAAAAGTTACGGTCGTTACCTTACAGTAATGACATATGAATCTGTTTACTATTTTGGCCGATAGTACAGTACATAGTGGTCCCAATCTCACGCAAAATGGCACTGCGCACGCTCATTGGTCGAATCAAATAGCACGCGCTTCCCCGACTTACTGTTGCACATAATATTATCCATCCCCTTATCTCAAAAAATACCCAGCAACCGAGGGTAAAGATGTTACACATGAAAAATGTGTACAATAACGGTCTTTACACTTTTTATGCTGGTCGCAACATTTGGCTGCACGCTTTACGGCAAGCCTGCCGGGACAAAGCCGCTGTTCTGTAGCTCTTGTGAAAATTTTATTTAAACGCATCCTCCCATCGCTCGCACCACAAGTTCTTAGCATGCTACGCGAGCCGGTGTAATTGCCCCGTCACTTTCCTAATTATCGGCGTGCCGAGTGGCGAGTGGCGACGTTTCTCCAGCGGAGCCTCGCCACCTCGGTAGCGGTCGATTCATCACACCTGTCAATGGTTGTGATACGCTACCGCCGTAATTACACCTTGTAACTTGTTTCATCTATGATGATTGTCAATAGGCGTTCAGTCTTGGCAAGTCGTATGCTGTTTCTTTTTAGCGTTCCGTAGTCTAATGACAAGGAACCTTTATAAAATCCCCAGCCACCTCGGCAGCGATCGATTCATCACACCTGTCAATTATTGTTGTGATATGCTACCGCAGTAATTACACCTTGTAACTTGTTTCATGTATGATGATTGTCAATAGGCGTTCAGTCTTGGCAAGTCGTATGCTGTTTCTTTTTAGCGTTCCGTAGTCTAATGACAAGGAACCTTTATAGAATCCCCAGCCACCTCGACAGCGGTCGATTCATCACACCTGTCAATTGTTGTGATATGCTACCGCCGTAATTGCACCTTGTAACTTGTTTCATCTATGATGATTGTCAATAGGCGTTCAGCCTTGGCAAGTCGTATGCTGTTTCTTTTTAGCGTTCCGTAGTCTTATGAAAATGAAAATCTTCACATAGGCCTAAATACACTCTGACGAAAGGTCAAAACTCTACCGCCAGGTTCGGAAAGCCGGTTTGCACCGAGAAGATACTCGACACATGTTCTAATTTCAAAAATGTCTTTATATACAATTTTTTATGAAAAATTATTACATTATTTTTAAGAAATCTCGTGACGAGATGAAGCATATACCTATCATTGAAAGAAACTTTGTCATTGAAAAACTCAAGGACTCTTGGATTTAGATTTAATAACAAGGCACCTTTATAGAATTCCCAAGTCCCTCAACCAGTCTTCCTCTCTATGGTTAGATTTTTGGCGGTTGCCAATAACCTATCTACGATTTGTCCTACCAGTGATTTCTATTAGGCATTAGTATGCTATTGAATAATTTTAATGGTTAAAGAAAATTAGAAGATTACGCAATGGTAGTGCATGTACGAAGCTATCGTAGCTATATTTGTTTTTTTTGTTGTCTTGACGAGTAATTAGGCGTATACGGAACTCAATAATGCGCTTGGCACAACACGCTCTTAGCCGGATTGTTTTACATGTATTGACGGAGATACGTAATAATTATTAATAATTATCCATCTATTCGTGGCATGAACGGAGATGTTTGTATTTACTGAAGAGATTTTTCACTACTAACTCCATAGAACATTCAGTTTTTGCATGCCGCAGTTATAAAACAACCTTCCGTCCTCAAAATTTAACTTATGTTTTTTTATATAATCTAATTTAACTTGAAAAATAATTTATCTTGAAGATCTTAGATCTTAAAAGCCCTCGACTAGAGCCTGTAGTTTTACGGGATAAGAAAGGTTGAGGCCCTTAATATTTTGTCTCTCGAGACACAATGATACTTGAACCCTTCCGGGTGGCTCTTACCTTGAAGATGTCCACTGTAACTTGTTATAAAGTATTTTTCAGGCTTATAAACAGCATTAAAGTCGCAATAATGATGTTGTGTGAAGTTTTGACGTGAACACGGCTTTCGTGAGGTGTGTAGTGTGGTAGTTAATTCTAACAGACGATCAGCTGATGACGTTGCACCATATAGGTTCGATTTTACCGTTTTGGTACAGAACCTTGAATACTGATGATAACAAAATCAGTGCAGACAGATTTACCATTCAACTTGTTAGATATTTTATCTACTCCAGCATCGAAAGCTTAAAATTTTAATTTTGACAGCTGAATTGTTATGACCCCTCTCGATTTTGGAAGTGTATTCCATACTCTATCCTTCGTAAAAAACAACAAAATGCTAAAGGTGCAAAAAACTTATTATAGCTAATATAATAGCATCGATAGGTACTAAATTCCTATTAAAAGTGGTTGGGTAAAGTTAGGTACCTATCCTTACTTAATAAGTTTTAATAAAGCTTATAGAATGGCGTGAATACAAGTTCTTCAATACCTATATTTGATGGATGTTTGAGAGTCCATTGTAAGTCGACTTCATGTCAAGATCGATGGTTATTGCCTGCCGATAGCGTTGATAGATACGTGAAATATAGGCCTGTCCAGTACTTCAATATTGAATGATAAATCTAGCCAAAATAGTTGATTGAAACTGGAAATCCCATCCACAAATTCGTATAAAAATATTAGTCTGTTATTAGAGAGCCTTAGCTCAACCTTAATAGGCTGAAACTGAAACCCAAATCTTAAACTGCCTATTTTCGGAAGTAAGTCCTAAACTAAATAGATCCTACTAGTGCGTCCGCACGCTGTACTGAAGTAATAACAAAAATTAAAGGAACCAATCAATTACTGCAGGGCAAGTTCATTGAAATGCAAAGCCCTGCGAATTGGGACGCACTGCGCTTCATCAGGTCTTGCACATCTCATCATATTTTTCAATTTAAAAACAATTAAACCACATTTTTTTAATTTTTCTCGCAGTAATTTAAGGTACTTAGCTGTATTGGCAAATAACCGATCAAAAACAAAACACGATAAAGACTGTTTTCAGATCGAAAAAAAAATTGCCATGTGAGGAAAGTTATTTAAATCGTCTCTAAACTATATACTTATAGATATGAATATACCTACTCATGCATGCCAACTATTTACTACTAAGCAATTTGTTTCGCTTAACCCGGTTCTTTTTTCGTTTAACCCCGTTCTAAGACTTTTTGTTCATCCTCCCATCACGAGCAAAGTGTTAGCGTAAGTTGGAGCAGTTCCAGCATAAACCGGACTAATGGCGTCGTATCTCAAAATTAACCACCGCCTTACGTCGCTGCACGAGATAATGTGAGCTCGGAATTCTAGTTCCCATAGTATCTGGAAAACTGATAGATAATGATCGTAAATCAAAGTTAATGTCGATGAACCAAAAAATTTCTCATATTTGCTATACCTACTACCTCTTTTCGTGGCAAACTCCCGCTACGGGAATAAAAAAATAACCATACAATGGCAGTTGTCATTTTTGAAATTAAAGTGCATGTGGCATCTCTCCCGGAGCGGGAGAGATGATTATTTGGCACATGTGGCGGTCGGCCCGCTCCGGGAGCTTAGCTCATACCTTTTTTCAAACGTGCCACAAATCGCCTAATAAAATTCTGCACTGGTCTAACTTATACTGAAGCATACATATAGAACAAAGATAGACTACAGAGCAACAGAAATGTCAACAAGACGTTTAGTAAACTGACTGTTCATTGTTTCATGGGCGGGTGTGTTGTAGTCTTTGATGACAACGAACTTCTGTTTATTATATTTAAATAACGTATGTTTCTTATGTTGTTTTTATGACTGTATGTTTTAAATTAGGATGTAGTATTGTAAATAAAACACAAATTTTTACGAGAAAATGTATAAATGAATTATTGTAGATTATTTATCGAAAACTGGAAAAAAAACCATGACCCTATCTTTACTTTACGACATTGTTTTATTTTCACACTTTATGCATGTTTACCGTTTGCAATATGATAGCGTGCTTAATAAAGAATCTACAAGTGGAAAATTAAAAAATTTTAAAACACCCACGACTTTTACAGACTTGTAATTGAAAAAGGATTAAATAATTTTTTTGAAACTCCCCGACTAAAGGAAAGTAAGAACTAAGAACCTATCAGTATAATTACAAATCCAAGAAAATCTGTCGGAGCTGCCATTGCTATTTTCGTTTCCAATATCAATTAATGTAATTGGTAAGTATTGATAAACTGCCGGTATATGAGAAGTATCAAGAAATTGAATCATTCATCAACTGGTAAACAGCACCATCAACACCGTCATAGGCAAAACACAGCAGCTCCGACGGATTTTCTTGGATTTGTAATTATACTGATAGGTTCTTAGTTCTTACTTTCCTTTAGTCGGAGAGTTTCAAAAAAATTATTTAATCCTTTTTCAATTACAAGTCTGCAAAAGTCGTGGGTGTTTTAAAATTTTTAATTTTCCACTTGTTTTATAGTTTTTCGATTAATATATATTAATCGAATTATAATGTAATTTATATTAATCTATCTGTGATTAATATATATTAATCGAATTATAATGTAATTTAAATTATATTATTATTAAAAAATGAAAATTAATCTTCAAACTAGCCATTAGCTCCTCTAGCAGCGTTTGAAGGCATCATCCCTTCCAAGTCATAAAGAGACGTTTATTGTGGCGCCCCCTGCTGTTCAATCACAAGAACAATTATCTACGAACCATTGCCAATGACTCACTAATATTTTATACAAAACTGTATCCAAATCGGTTCAGTCGTTTTTGTAATAATTGAGAACATTCGTTTGCACTGTAAATGTTTTTTATGGCGCCCCCTGGTGATCGATGTTCGTAACAACTATCAAAGAACCATCGCCATTGAATACCAAACATTATACAGGAAACTGCATTTAAATCGGTCAAGCCGTTTTTGAAATAAATGGGAACATTCGTTTGCAATATAAATGTAGTTTATGGCGCCCCCTGGTGATCGATTTTCGTAACAACTATCTAAGAACCATTGCCGCTGGACACCAAACATTATACAGAAAACTGCATCTAAATCGGTCAAGCCGTTTTTGAAATAAATGGGAACATCGATGTGCACAAACGAACACACAAACAAACAAACAAACGAACAAACAAACAAACAAACAAACAAACAAACAAAAATATTTTTGCATTATTGGTTTTTGTGAACAATTTAACATACAAACAAACATAAAATCTTTTTAATAGAGTAATGTACAAACGGTCTCTCACCCTAAACGCATATACCCGTACTCCGTTCCGTCGTGGGTAAAAATAGTACATTTTATTACGGATAGTACAGACAAAATTGTAAAATTTAAGTTTTTCTAAACATCTAGACTGACTAGAAGACTAGTTTCCTAGGCATTTGCCACATCAGGTAAGATTTTCAAAATGGCGGCCACCACACGGCCCCTTACTTTCTCTCCCGCAGCGGGACACGCGCCATTTGCATCAAATGGACCAAAATGGCGTAGTGTCACGCGAAGGGCTACACTATATCAGATGAATCAAGGTGTATTTGTTTATACTAATTTTGTAAATTCGGTTGGCGTGAATTTCGGTTTATAACAAATCTCGCGGGAACCATGGATTTTTCCGGGATAAGAAACTTATGTATTGTTAATCTACTCTAGAGTCTAATATATCCCAACAAAAACATTTTCATGTAAAATGTTGCCAGACATATGGCTCACACTGTCAAAAAGTTATCAGATCTCATGTAGGGCAAGACTTCTGACTTTATACACCCTTAAATACAAGCTCTAACTTCAGAAACTCTACACTTTAGTTACAATAATGTCTTGGCCGTTTCGCTACCGTCACATGGGCGTAAAGTGAAAAATTTATCCCACCAAAAACATTTTTCTGATTTCAAATTTTGATTTTACAGAACTTACAGAGTACTGAAAAGTGAATGAATTTTAATTTAACGCCCAACGACGTAACGGTAGCCAAACGGCCAAGACATTATTGTAAATAAAGTGTAGAGTTTGTGGAGTTAGAGCTTGTATTTAAGGGTGTATAAAGTCAGAAGTCTTGCCCTACATGAGATCTGATAACTTTTTGACAGTGTGAGCCATATGTCTGGCAACATTTTACATGAAAATGTTTTTGTTGGGATTTCATTTCTTTTTGTAAGTTGTTTAAAACAATGTTTTTTACTTACTTAATTTTTCTTTTTTTTTTGTATTTCTTGCACTTCAGGTGCGCCTTTTTTCACAGCCCACTCTCTAATATGTTTGTATTACGACTAGATACGTACTTTGCTTAGAAGTAACCTATATTCTGAAAATTTAAAAAACTTATAGTGGATTTAAAGTTAGTAGTTTTGGCCTACCGAAAGTGAAACTAATTTTACATTTATCAAGATAAAATGATAATTAAACGTAACGTATAGATCCAAATTTCAATTTTTAACTTCAAATTTTACCTATTAAAACACAAAGTAAGATACAAATGAAAGTTTGGATGTTTGTTACTCAATCACAACACAACCACTGAACTGATTTGGCTGAAATTTAAAATGTAGACTGATTATAATCCTGGACTAACACAGAGTATCTACGGAAGGTATCGGTGAGATTTGTGTGTTTATTAGTTTTTTAACTATTTTTTTATAAGCATTTTCGTTGTGCGCTGAGGCGCTCTTTAAATTCAAAATATCTAGGTGACCGAGCTTTGCTCGGTTGCCAATAGATGGCAGCAGGGTTCATATTTTTTTTGGTAAATTTGACATTTTCTAAAAGTGAATCCTAGCTAGATCGATTTATCGCCCCCAAAACCCCCTATATACTAAATTTCATGAAAATCGTTCGAGCCGTTTCCGAGATTCAGATTATATAGAAATATATATATATACAAGAATTGCTCGTTTAAAGGTATAGGATTTGACGCTTGACACGCTTGACATTTTGGTCTGGTCAGAGCACTGGACTCAATGAACACGCGTAGCTCGGTACGGGAATTCGGGCTTCCTGCGTGCACTATGGTACTGGGCACATTGACTTTGGGGCGCTGTTAAAATCCATTTATTTGACGCTTGGCATGCCCGACGGCTAACTGTGGGTACTGGGCACTGGGCCTTGGGCACTCATCTCACCCTGGGCACTGGGAACTGAGAGCTGGGCTCGTTGGACGGGGCCTGTATGTAACTTGGACTTGACGCGTCCGTTTGGGCACTGAGCAGGTATTTAAGCGCTATAACGCTCTTCAAAATCAGAGAGATTTGACGCTTGGCATCGTTCGACAGCTCAAGCTGGGCACTGGGCACTCGGCTCAATGTGGGTTCTTGTCATTGAGCGCTGGATCCTGGTCACTCGACATGCAGTGAAACTCGGCTTGTTAAACATGAGATGAATTGAACTTGGGTTTGAAACATGCGATATTACTGGGCACGGGCACTGGGCACATGGGCGCTGGACCACTTGGGCATTGGAATCGCGCTTATAATTACCAAAAAAAAAATTACGTGTTTTTCCAGATGTTTACTAGCAGATATCTAACATGAAATTAAGTTTGTACCTATATACGTATGGGAAACCCCATACGAACTTCCAACCCCCTAATTTGATGGATGTGTGGTGATTTACTAAAAATCCTGAAACACGTATTTAATTGTTTATTACAAAGAGTCCCTATATCAATTTTGAGACCTCTAGCACCAATATTTGCCCTAGTTTCATACAAACTTCGATCCCCTATTTTAAGGGTTTGGGGGGTTAAATTTCCAACTTTTGGATTTTTTTTGTTGGTTGTGTACTAATTCTAGCTTACATACCAAATTTCAGCTTTCTAGGACTTCCGGAAGTACCTTGGAGGTTTTGATGATCATCAGTGAGTCAGTGACGAAATCTGGGTTTTTCAGATGTCAATAAAATCTAAAGTATAAGACCTGTGATATTGAAACTTTATACGTTTAATAAGTTTACCAGCAACATCATTTCCCGAGAATTTTGATTATCTGGAATAATTCTGGCCTAAGTTATAAGGGTTTAAAAATACGGCGAAACACTTCGAGAAAAGATAGGTAGTGCCCTCGCGCTTCGCGTGGCTCGTCTGGCGGGGACACTACCGTGTCCCCAGATTTATTTCCATTCCGCATCTCAGTCAAATCGGTTCAGTAGTTGCGGCGTTACACACAAACTCTCGCCTTCATAAGTGTGATTATTCTATTATGTCATCAAAAATAATATGTTTAATATAATATTCACTAACTGCTTTCCAATTTTTGCATTTACCCTCGTCTACATGTAATTTCAATATTTTTACCAAAAAGAAAATAGCTTGTCTGGAAGAGGTACTTTCGTGTGTAACAAAAACCCTTTATTGAATAAATGGGAATTCCTTGCCTCTAACGACCGTTACAAGCACACTTTCTGTTTTTACTTGTACGAGTTAGTAATATGTACTGTAATAGTAAGATCTTGAACGACATTAACTTATTATTTATCGGTGGGTGGACAACTGTCTATTTACACATAGTGCTCAGAAAGCATATAGCCTCAACGCACAGTGAAAGATATAATTAAGAATCATTTAAATGCTATTATTAATTTACAGGATTTTTTCATGATCATTGAAGATAACCAACATTTATATAAACTTCGTTTTATATATAGCTTTTTAAATTTTGATTATTTGACAATAATGTCCTTACACATTAATTCCTTTTGGTTTGAACTAGTTTATTAAAAACCTTACTTATAATCTTCTGAGGCTCGGTTGCTTGACTTGACTTTAACCGTAACGTTATAGTTAAATATGGCGGTCTGGTACCATTATTTCGCAAGACATTAGAGTCACACCGCCATATTTAGCTATAACGTTTCGGTCAAAATCAAGTCAAGCAACCCAGGCTGAATCTGAATTGGTGTCCTCTTCAATTCACGAAGTCGCACCCCGCTTCTCTTTATAAATCGCATGAAACAGTAATAATCGGTTTTGGAAAAGTAGGTGCGCATTCTCGTGGCTTGACCTTCCCTATAAATCTTCTGAACATGCAGTCTTTTTTTGACTTCTATAATACCTTTCGATGGTATGAATCTGCAAATACGGTGGTCTAAATCCTCGTTTGAATCATAAATACTTCCTCCTAAATCGCACTGGATGCAGCGGTAAGCTAGTGTTAGTGGTAGCATCGCTTTCACATATCAACCGCTGGACAACCTAGAGACTACAATTTGTATACAATTAGTCTTCATCTTTACACGCATCTGTTGCACCTGTATCGCGACTCTCGCTCATATCAATGACAAATCACCAGATCGTCCAGAGCACGCTATATTCATTGATTTGCGTTATAGCATCTAGTTCAATGTTCAGTATCGCGTGTTATGACAGCATTACTGCAGTAGAGTATCTATTAAACACACATCTCGTAATACCTAATGGGTTTTTATTGATTTCAAGCTATACTCATCATTGATGAGTAGCTAGACTATTCAATAAAAACTCTGATATGCACCTCCCGACGATTTCGATGAACAGCAACCGTAGCCCTATGACATATTCCAATTCGCTGAATGAAAAGAAATGGAACGAAATTAAAAAAAAATGTCAGAATTATATAGATATTTCAATCCACGAAGATGCGCCCCACTCTGTCAAAATCGTTGTATGGATTTTGGAGCGCATCATCGTGGATTCAAATAGTTGTTTGCGAGGCGGTCGCGTGATCGTTAGCGATCGCAAATATGTAATTTTCATACATTTTTAGGGTTCCGTAGCCAAATGGCAAAAAACGGAACCCTTATAGATTCTTCATGTCTATCCGCCCGTATGTCACAGCCACTTTTTTGAATTTCATTCCTTTTCATTTCGCCAGCGAATCAAAATCTGCCATATGGCTTCGGCTGCAGAACCTCCCTGTATAGAAGATTTATCCATTTTGGCATAGACAACAAAGTGATCCGGATATTATTAAGAGTTTAGTTTCTTTGCTTTTCACATACGGAACAATAAAAAGATATTGAATGCAGCGTCTGAAAAGTGGTACGCGAGAAACATGAGCTTCATATTCACAACTGCACCATAGCACAGGTCGGCGCGAATACAATAAAGAATTCATTCTTCACAAATTGAAACTGCGACGTTTTCTCAACGATTCTGCAACACAACGTTTGCTCTCTCAAACACAATAAATTCTCCTTCCGATTAATACATAAACACGTGGTAGCAATAAATTTGAAAGGGAGCGCTCGAATATTTTCACAGCAGACCGCCATAAGGTAAAGATGTGAAAAAATGCGAGGCAGTCGCCCGGATGATGTAATTAAAGAAGCCTTTACTATGGGGGAGGGCGATGTTAGAGGAATCAGAGGGTAAGCGAGCCGATTTAGTATTCGATTGTCGTACACATTTGTCTAGCTGCCTAAGCGCTTCAGCAAAACGATTAAAGGTCAAGACACTAAAAATCTTTTTGCACTATGAGTTTTTTGTTTAGAGCTATATCGTATGATATTATGTGAAGGCCTCTTACATAGGGATTCCAAGCAAAAACGTCCTTTTTTATAATTGATAGGCTTGCGCTTGACTACAATCAAGTCTGATGAACAGAAATGATGAGGTCTAGGATGGAGCGCGCTTGCCTAGAAAATGCTATTCACTCTTCTTTTGAAGGCACCCAGATTGTATTTGGCTGGGAACACGGAAGCTGGAAGGGTGTTCAATAAGGATTAATTAATTAATTAATTCCTTGCAATAAGGACTAAAGCTTTTGATTCGAAATTATGACCACATGGTTTATTAGGTACTTATGATATTAATCTCCTTAGAGATAATATTTAGATAAAAAATACGGTCAGAAATTGGCAGGAATGTACTTAATATATCATAATAGGCTAGACTGAAAATTGAATCACGGTAACCATAATCCTTCCTTAGTTTTAACTCAAAAAAATCTAAATGAAAACTTTTTCATACGTTTAGGATCATTTTCGTCCGCCTTTTAGCCCACAATTTCACTTATTTTAGCTTTGCGAAAATATTGGTTTTACGAATATGTTGGCTACTATATAAATGGTTGCTAGCTTTCAAGAACAGCCATTGATCCATTACGTATAATGTTTAAAGCTTTCAATTGTACCCTTGGTATTTTTACAAGTTACTACTAAGTTAGAGATAGTTTTCAGTTTTTAAGTTGAGTTAGGTGACGCACCTACTCGAAAGAGAATATAATTTGTCAAAATAGACTTTCACGAGAATTTTTTCAATGGACAAGTTAAAATGCTGATGCATATTTGCTCAAAGAATCTGCTTGGGTATTTAGCGTGGAAATACCGCTAGTAGGTATTATTGGCAAAAACGAAGCGTTTATATTTTTCACAGTATAGCCAAGCAATATCGCTTCGGTATTAAAAACTTATCCCAACAAAGAAATAAACTCATCACATTGCAAAGAATGAACCGTATATTTTCTCTAGGTAATATTTTATTGCAGTTTATATACTGCATCTACACTGGGTTTGTATAAAATATTCTCAACTCTATAGCAAAGCATTAAGGATTAAAATTGTAGACCATATTATAACATTAAAAATAATCCTAGCACAATATTATTTCATAATCAGCGGTAGGATTACCATAATATTATATGCGAATACTAACAAAATAAGTTTTTAACTCGTTTGCTGTCTGCGCAGAAATTTAAAATGCAAACTTTGTTTATTTATACCAGTAGGAGAATAATTCTGGAAATACTTTTTTGACACTATGAGTAAATTGAAGAAAACTTTTTTGACACTATGAGTAAATTGAAGAAAAATTTTACTGAGTTATAGCAGTAGAATGTAGTTCGTTGTTTTATTCAACGAGGCTCTACAAGATAAGCCGTTCGGATTTTTTTTGTTGTAATAACTTTATGAATAAAAGAAATCTTGAAAGTTTAAATGTTTTTCTAATTTTATTCACAATCTGCAAACAATGTTTTCTTTTCCAATCAAAAATAAAGAGTTTAGTACTACAGAAGTTTTATAATAATAAACTGATCTGAACTGGTAGGGTAGAAGTTATAAGTTTATAAGTTATAAGTTTTTAAATTATTCAGCGTGTATCCAATTTGTCATGCAATACAAATTATGATGGTGATACATTCTTTACCTAAGGATCCTATCGAAGTCCACGTGGGAGACATTTATCATCACAATCAAGGCCTATTTGATGTAAGCCTAAAATGGAATTTATAGATATTAATATTCTTGGCATTTCCTAACAGGGTAAATATTGGGACGACGAGTAGTTTGTAAGAAGTTTCTATACGGGAATCTTTTGATAGAAATATCTGGATGATGGATCGTTGGGATCTGTAAATATCAAACTTTATATTTCGAAGCTACGAGTCCGACAAGGTATAAAATGTACAAGAGCCTCTTTGTTAATGCAGGGTTTATTAATATATCTGCATTCCCAGTTAAATCGGTTCTGAACTTGGACGTTAAGGAGTAACAAACAAACATACACACTTAGCTTAATTTGTCGTGAATTAGTAGTCCCAAAAGCAAAAAAGGAAAAAGATATCTTTCGACTCCCTTGCCCGAATCGCAACCTACCAACATAATTAAAAATTTTACGAATGCAAATTAACTTCACCTGTAAATCTTTGCACACCTGATAAAAACGCAATAATATTAAATTCAGCATAAACATCACAGCAGTAGCAGAAGCTCTTTGGTGCAACTCCCTCATTAAATATAAGTGGGCACTAAATTGCAACCGCGGTTTGAGTGAGCGAAGAACTTGTGCTTCCTTACGGCTTATAATATTTTACCAGTAAACCGTAGACGAATCAGAAAACAGAATCAGCTAACTGGCACAACCCGATTTTACTGCAAGCCTGGAAATGCTCTGAGCATTTTTCTCTTTGCACCAAATAATACAACAAATCCTTGCAAGTTTATTTTTCTAAATAAGACAGCTAGAGAAACTTTTTGCGCTCATTATTCTCCATTGCAAGATTGTGTCCGCATTGCAGTGCCTTCATTGCGTAGTTTGCAACTCGTCTTTCCTGATAGCCATTGTAAGAAGATGTAGGGTCATGAGTGGTTTCACATGGTCAGTAAGAGCGAGGCCCCATTAGTGCGTTGCGCTGCGTTGCGTCGTCGCAGCGTCGTCGCTGCGTAGGTTTCCATATATTATTTACGACATAACCCATTAGACCGTAGCGTCGTCGCACGCGACAATTCAACGGATCGACGGACGAGAGACGAAGCGGGAGGGAGGGTGATGCGCTGCGTTGTCGGAGCTCCGCTGCGACGACGGACAGTAATCCACTGCTAGAGGAGGAAGCTAGACGAGCTAGAAGGCTGAACTGAGACGCAGCAAGTGTTGCTGCGACGCTCTTGCGCTGCGATATCGTGCGTCGTCGCAACGCAGGTGTGGCAACAATGCGCTGTTCCGTAGCGACGACGCGACGCAACGTAGCGCAACGCACTAATGGGGCCTCGCTCTAAGTAGGGTTAGTTTAGGCTAGCGCCTCCACGACGCATCGTAAGGATGCAAGCCGAAGGGAAGAGCTCCCTGCGGAGAAGACCACGATGCGCTTTGGCGTATGGAGAAATCCGTTCCGTTTATTCGAAGCGATCCAACTTGAAAGTCGTACAAAAACTTGCACTAACCCTACGGACTAGCGAACTCGGCTTTCGTGATTTTTTCCTGCAGCTTATGATGCTTTTTATTAAATCTTTACGAATATAGGCAGCGAGAAACGAATAGACCACCTCGGTGCAGTTGTAGCGCTGTTGAATTTAAACGAGAGGCCCTTGGTTCGATTTCAAGCGCAGGCCAGTGTGGGGTTTTAGTTTCTAAATCGGCTGAAGAGCTCTAGTCATATTATGATATATTTCGATTTGATAAAAAGCAAAAATGTAGGTAAAGGAATGCGCTAGTGTCACGTGATCAAGTTACCGATCATTCTAATACGTTTTTAGGGTTCCGTACCCAAAGGATAAATCGGTAGGTACCCTTTACTAAGACTTCACCGTCCGTCTGTCACCAGGCTGAATCTCTTGGAACATGATAGTTATCATGGTTCAAGACAGTTGAAAAGTTCGCCACCATAACAACCTACTAAATATATAAGATAAATATATTAAAGGGGGCTTCCATGTAACAAATGTGAATTTTTTCTTGTTTTTGGTAACGAGATTGTTTTCCTCGTTTTGGGGCTTCTGGAGGGCTTCTGCATTGTACTTGGACATGCAGTGCAACTCGCACTTGACCTATTTTTATTGTAATTCCTTTTCATTTCCATTCCGTCTTAGCAATAATGCCGACTTAATTATTGTCAAATAGCCTAATAATTATTGCAATATGTCATATTATGGTGAGAGATCCGGACTGGTGTAGTGTATCCATCCGCGGCTAGTTATTGCCCTGCTAGCAAAGGAATTCCAGTAAGCGATTTTACGTTCAAGATTTACAATTTAAGGGGTTATTTATCCCTTCAAAGTTAGTACATTTGTTCGCTTATGAGGATTACATTTGTTCAACTCAAATGCTCAGTGTAACGTCACTAAGTAGGCACATAACTGTTTGAAGTACGGCATGTTCAACGAGACGATAAACTCCTTAGCGAACTAAGCGCCCACCGTTTGAGTGTCTTACGTCTTAATCTATCGAGATAAGCTATTGTGTTCTAAGTTATTTTTCATAAACACGGAAGCTACAACAATGAAACAAGCGTTGATTTTATTGCAAGCTTTTGTTGTTACGATGCTTCAGGCGTATTCGAGTTGTGTTCTTTCAAGAAGGAAGTTGTGAATTGGATTTCCGATTTAGGGGTCAATTCTTTAATATTGATTTGCACAACTTGCATTTAGCAGCGTCAATATCATGACTATAAACATCGGATAATTTTAAAGTTCGCTAATTTATGTAAATTAGCGAACTTTAAAAAATTGCATGCAAGTATAAGTCAAATATACACAAGCAAATTACAATTTATTGTTGGAATTTATGTTTACTCTTACATTATTATCTATCTAATTTCTTTTCATTATCAGTTGTTATTATAGTTACCATATGCATTAGCATATTTACATTTATGATGTTTAATCATCAATTCATTACCCATTTGGGCTTACGAAATAAAATGTCGGCATTTGTAAGCGAGCACTGTTCTCTTCTCTTGTCTTTATTATGGGAGATGTCCTACAAGTGACAAACTTCGTAGCCTTCTAGATCCAAGTTTCAAAACTAAATGTCTAACAAAGACTCATATGGCATGACAGGACGGACAGGACGCATTAACTCTTAACTTTCATCTGGTTTGCTATACTCACATTTACTAATTGCCGACATCTTTAACTAGATAAACGTTTTGGTAGCAGTTATTGGATCGTGTTTCTAATGGCATCAATTGCATGTCGCTAGATTGGACCATACTCATCAAAACTAAAGCTACAGTAATAATGAGTATTGACAAATGATAGAACAAAAACTAAATCATTATTGTATAGTATCGACATACGCAGTCACTACTGACCAACAAACGGTAACCAGCATAAATCACTCGTGAACACATTATCTCTTTAACAGTATACGAACTATACGGTTTACTCTGCCCTCCCTATCGCACATCAGCGTTTGATGGGTGGAGCGCAAAGGACGGGACATCTGCGGAAGATTTCCGCAGGCGTCTCTCAAGCGAAACAAACTCGCGATGCACCTCCATTGTGTTGTATATTAAAACAAAACCTAGTTTATTTTGCAGAAATAAAATAAATATGTAACATAATAATCCTAACGGTCTATTCTACATATATAATACTCTTCAGCAGGTTTATTTATTAGCACGTTTTAGCGACTACGTCCAGGTAAATTTCTTCTATTGATTTGATTTTCTATTGATTTCTTATATTGATCTTCAAATGAAACAAATACACGAAAATTTATGCTAAATTAAAAAAAATCTATTAAAAAAAATCTCTTTCCAAAGCCTATTCGAAGCGTAACATGATAAGCGGCGAAAGATGACCTGCATGAATAAGAATTCACCATAATGTGTTTAAAGGTGTTCGCGCCAACCCGAATTATATCAGGTTTTTGCCAAACCCCTCTTATCCTAATATGAGTCCCGTGCCCACTGCCCACCGGTGTGACATAAAAAGGGGCTGAGATATGCAGTATGCTCCTATATGTATATCATTGCTCCTGCCATACCGAGGGCGCATCGGAGTGTCATCGTTTATGGTGGTTAACACTTAATTTACATCAGATCTTCGGTACACGGAATGTACTTCTTCATTATCATCACCACAATCAACACGCTTAGAGTTCCTTCCGCGGAGTTGTTCAGCGGGAAAGCAGCAGATCGTGTAATTAGTAGAAACGAGAGCGAAGCGATTTCTAACGCATCGCGTAACAATTACCCGTCCGAGGCGAATGTGGAGGCATAATGTTCGAAGAGTGGCTCATTGTTAGAAAATTAATCTACACCTGTAAACGACAACTGAAGCGACTGTCCGTGATTTTAAAATAAATCAAAATAATATCTCTCTCTATCCCTCTCTTTCACAATCCGATGGGACGACAGTTTCCACATGATAGGAAAGATGAGACGCAGGACCATCGCAGGACTGACGATTTAACGTGCTCTCCGAGGCACGAAGGCAGCGCTAATTCAAAGTCCGGGCTATAACCGGTACCTACTAAGAATTTTCTTATAAAGAAAAACCCAATAGTTTATGTTATTGACCCGATCCGGAGATCAAACCCATTCAGACCTCATGATCAGATGTTGTCGAACATGCTCACCACTAGACCAACGAGGCAAGCTACATATTTAATTGGCCTTATTAAATGGCACTCTAATAAGATGTAAGTACAAAAAAAACAAAGCAGACCACCTCCTAGACCATCCTATTAGTCAAAATAACCCTAAAGCCTAAAAACTTTAAACAATCCCGTAGCGATGTTCTGTAAATGATGAGATTTTTTATAATTAAAAACCCAGACCTTCCCAAATCCGCATACCTCAATTAGCCGCGGGCGTCCGTCCTTCAGCGATATTACACCCCCGCAATATTACGCTCAGTCGCTTGGACTAAGGGTAAATCTAGAGGGTGGGGGTTTAATTCATACATGAGGGTGGGGGTTTAATTCATACATATCTCAGTTTGTTCTTATAACAAGGGAACACTGATAGCCTAGATTTCGATATGGAAAACATTGGTCAGCCTCAATCCCCGTCCACGAAATGCCGTAAAGTTTTTAGAGTTGTCATTAAGTTTAGTTTCTGAATACAATAGTATATTAATTCATACATAGCTTAGGTTTGTAAGCTCTTTTTTAACAAGGCGAATCCTCAAGATTTTGATACGGAAAACATTGGTTACCATCAATCCGTCCATGAAATGTTGAGAAAAAAATTAGACTAGTCATAATATAATTACTGAAAAGAATCTATATATGTATGGAGTATTCGAAAACGATTTACGATATCGGATTGTTAGTATCATTGCATCTTTATATTTTTGTAGCCCTTCTACGTTTTGTAGCCCTGCAAAATACTTTAGCTCTACGTCGTAGCACAGCCCCTACGGTCCTACGCATTTGACATAATAGCCTGCAATGTCCACAGCCGTAGACAAATGAACGTTGCCATGTGGGCACTCTAATTGCGGTGAAAATGCAGCTAATTAAGCAATTATGACTTGCACACTTACATAAACACAATCGTAAGTACTACGAGTATCACACAAATGTGGTAAGATCAGGCTTCGCATAGCTGTTAAGTGTGACGTAACCATTAAAAAGTACCTTTACTAAAAGTTAGAACCCTTATTTTACGTAGATATTTTACAGCCATTACACGAAATAGAGCCAGTAATGTTTATGATTTATCTCTATGGGATATGCAGCGCTTACTGGTATCCACGGAATACATCTGCAGCTGTGTGTCCAAATATGACATCTATTCCATTTCCAGGATTGCTTCTGATATGCTAAAGGAATGGTATTCAAAAAATGTACCTATCGGAGTGACAACAATAATAAAAATATCCAATCGCAAAACATAGGCTTTCTCAAACTTTTAGTTCCACGTACCACTAAAATTTCCAGGTGACAGCGAATCCCCACCCTTAAAACATGATCACGTGACCTCCGTGTAGACAACTGTCATTCTCATACACTTTTTGAGTTTCGTTCCATTAGCGAAGTAATACTTAGAAATTGTATAGATAAGTCATATGACTATAGCTGCAGAACACATATGCACCTCTAGCCATATGCCATTTCGCGATACGCTAGAAAGATGGAAATAGAACGAAATTCGAAAATGCATGATAGGCAAATGATGAAACGTGACGTGAGCTCCGCACATTTTAAATTTTTCTTCGAATTTCATTCAAAGCGATGCAATAGCAATCTTCAAAAACGCATATAAGGGACATATAGCTACGTAAAGCTGCTTTACCAGCAGCTGTCACTTTTGCAACACACACACTATGCCCACTGCCACTTAATCTCGCAAATCCAACAATACCCCAACGTACACAGAGCTGAATAATCCAGTTTAAGATCTGCTCCCGTGTCTGTTAAGCTTTGTGAGGACGTTCCGAGGCACGCACTATCCGGCGTGCTATGCATATTGATGCCAAATTGCCAATACGAGTTTTATAAGAATGGCACAAGCCGATTTAATGCTTGTCTCTTGCGAGCAATCTACCCCATTGCACAACATGAGATTGGACCCTTCAAAGTCCTCTTTTTTACGAACAATAAATGTGCTGGATCGGGTAAGATTCAGATGAGAGACCTTTTTTTCGTCCACTCAACTAATATCGATTGTTTCTACTGTCACGAGTAGGTACTTCGTAAGCTTAAAAAGGTACGAATGACATTAATTATACATGATCAACTCAGTTTTCGAAGCTTTAGAGCATCGATGTAAATCGTGGCTGTTCTGTAGGCGTGATGCCAGTGTTGACATACGTATCAGAACCACTTCTGATTCTCTGACGACCAGTTAACGGGGAACAACTTACTTATAGTCGCGTCTTTTGATGTAATGTCAATAGTAAAACGTCCGTGCAGTCAAGGTCACATTCACGTCTTATTATATAGTTAGCATAGGCATTATGGCCTAAATAAAGCGTCAGTTGCGAATCGCAACACTAACTGTAGTATTTAGTCGTGACTAACGCAAGCTGCATCCAATCTTCTGCACCCAGCTTAACAATAAAATTAAATACTAGCCTAGTAAGAATGAATTCTTTCTTGTAACAAAAATGTTAACAATGTTGGAGACTCGTCTAACACAAAGCCACAAACACCCATAACTCTTGTTACGGAGTTCATAACGTCAGTAGACGCGTAGTAAGTTAAGTCCGGTGCGATGATGAAAGATGAACAAACATGACATGTTCATTAAGATAAACATCAACAGCTATTCTTGTCCGCCTGCGTTATTGCCCTTAATACCCCAAAGATAATTCAATTTGCACAATAGAAGCTGAGACGCGTCATCATTAATACAAGGAGCAATTAAAGGAAGTTAGGGTCAAAACATACTAGCAAAAGATAGCACTGAAAAATTGTTATTCAAATGGTAATTAAACGTATTTCTTTTGATCATCTAAATAAATGCAACCCAGTTTCTTAAAAAGTAATAATTGATGAGAAAAAATGTGTTTCACCACTACAAATTACTTACTCGTATTTGACTGAGATCTCTGATGTTAGGTGATGATGCAGCTGAAGATATTAGTAGGCCCCGTAACCCCTGACGGTTGCTACATAGCATCGCACCTGAACGCTAAATCGCTTGGTGCGTCTTTGCCTGAAACTTCCTACCAGATCAGAGCAGACTAGGTATGGTGGTGACCAGACAAGAAACCCAATGAAGCATCTTGGCCAATTACTGTCTAAGAACGAAATCTATTATCTTTTTCCTTACTGAAAAATACTTTTAGTGTTGTCAACATGGGCTGCACTGCACATTAAGAGTTTAATTGCCCATTTAGCGTCTCCAACCGTCTAAAACCAACCTCCACTCTCCAGTCCGTCCAGAAGCATAGGTGCCCCGAGTGTGATCTTACGCTAAGCGGTCGCGTGGTATGCGCGTGCGACGGTATGGTACGTTTCACATTCGCATCGCAACTCGCTCGGGCACAACGTTGGCCCAGTTGGAATACACCGCGACACCCCATGCTTTAGTCGTACCCTTCGTTTATTGCATCTACTCCAGTTCGGACTGCAAGTGTGCACAGTGTCTGACAGTGTCTGGGTGCTGGGGTGTCGCCGGTCTGTGTCAGTGACGGTGTGTGTGGTGGCATGGAGGATGGGTGCGGGACATAGCGCGGAGTGCGATGGCGCGACTAGCGACCCGCCAGCCCATAGTCGGAGGAAAACGCATTGCAGGAGGCGAAGGTAAGGATAGATATAACCTGTTCTAGTTTTTATAGACTGGGAAATGCACATACGCATCCCGCCCTAGGTGCAATTGAGCAAGTGTTTGGAACTCGAATGCTGATAGGCTAGAATACCCTTTAAAACCCTTTGCGGCCTCATGAGATGCCAGAGACATACTGAGAGGGACCATAAAACCTGATGACCAACTCATTGGATCTAAAGTATTTTCAAAGAAACATTGGTCATTTAAATTTAAATTATATTTGCTTTTAGAAATGTGAAAGCTAAATAACACACTGCAGACTTACGTCCGTCAAATTGTGGGGAGTTTTAGTATCATATGAATTTATACAAAAATATTTGGTTTTAAGTGTCCAGTTTAGGAAATTAGACTATATTTTATGAGTAACTCACCTCAAACTCGATACTTTGATTAATTCCTCAAAATGACACTTTAGGCACAGATTACTAATTGCCAAAAATTAAATACTGAGAATTTGAATTTTGAGGACAGATCCGTGTAGTTCACCCAAAATTTGTTGTACCTACTTCTACTATTTTACTAAGTATGTCTGGTGCGAGGTTTCGGCCGTGGCTAGTACAAGGAGGCGACTCTACAAGTAAAAACGCGCTGGCAAGCGATTTAGCTTAGCGTACCGGCGCAATGCTGTGCAGAAACCGTTAGGGATGACTTTACTTATCCCTTCCCAGTTAGTACGATAACATCTTCATCACTTACCATTAGGTGAGATTTCAGTTATGTACTAATTTGTAGAATAGGTATAGAAATATATATATAATATATCTTACACTAAGAGTACGTAAAATGTAATGCAAAGGGGTCTGTAGCATTTATCTTCCTTTCTGAGTCTGACACATTTAAATTACGACACTAATTAATTAAGATTATGTAGGTTTGTGCACAAATTCAGGTAACAGATGCAGACAAAGGTGAGGGTAAACCCTTATCCAGTAAATTGCGACATAGGAAAATTAAGGACACTACAAACAAAGTACATAAAGCAGTTCCCTTCCAGGATTTTACTTTTTAAGAGGAATGCGGGTCAGACAAACATTGCGTTAATTTAGATTATTTCGTTAGCTATTTTCTTACAAGATATTTTTACGAAAATTTCATCTAATGTTTGATTATTAAACTGTCTAAAACAGCAATTCATCATGTGTGCATGACTAGTTTCGTGTTTGGTAAATAATAAAGAAATCGTTTAGCGACAAAATTAAGATTGAAATTAACATTGTTTAGTTTTTGCTCGGTATATATTCAATAATTTATTAATTACTAAAGATGTTTCTAGTTTTACGTACAAATAATATGTGGTATTATTATATGTATTGCCCGGAATTGAAGTTATATTAGCATGCATACACAAGCGAAATATTTATGTAAACCTTTGGGTTAAATTATAAATAAAGGTGATTCAAGATTTCAGAGAGCAGTTTTCTGTTGAATTATAACTTTTATTAACATTTACAGCTTACACACTTTAGCTATTTTTATGAAGCTAAAGAGATTAATAAAACAGTACTTACCCAAAGTTTCTAGTGGCTTAAACCTGAAAAACTTTTAGACGCACTTATTGATAGGATATAGCTAAGTACTTTAGGTTTTCACAAAAAAACATGGTTAATTCAGTGATAATAATTAAATAAAACACCAAACGAAACCATAAAGCCTTGTTAACGCGTGCTACGAACTACTGAAGTGTGCTACGGTCCAAACTAGTGCCTACGTCACTATATGTACCGATAGGTCAGTGTATAACAGCGACTACATTGGTATACTAAAAGAACGATAAGTTATAAATAATACAATGGAATCATTAATGCCAAAGACGATAATTATTTTATTTAAAGCTAACTTTAATTGATATCTTTATTTCTCAGTTTATTTCGAGTTTCCGTAAGTGAAGTGAATACAGTAGATTGTAACAATTACAAATACTTACGTTCTTGAAATTACTTTTAAACGGTTTGATTCCTGTCATATTCTGCATTTATTTAATTACCTACTGAATTTTCTAGGAAGCCTTAGTCCTGGAAAGATGTGCTCAGACGTTTGTGGCTTTATGATAGACTATATGCCACAAGAGAAAGGACGATTTTTCTAACTCGCGCTGGATCATCCAGGCAAGGCAGGGTCAACTAGTTCAATAATAAACAAATAATATTCAGTTTGCCAATCCTACTAATATTATGAACACGAAAGTGTGTATAAGTATGGATGGATGAATGGATCTTTGCGACTCTTTTACGCCGCAAGTACTGAACCGATTTAGCTAAAATTTAGAACATAGATAGCTTATTAGGCTACTTTTTTATTCCCGGAAATATCCATCGTTCCTACGGGATTAGTGAGAAACCGAAATTCACGCGGGCGGAGCCGCGGGCAATAGCTAGTTTATAATCTAAGCGCTAAGCGGTAGGCTTTTGATACTCTCAAACACATACAAGTTTACGCGATACGGAAATCGCTAAGTAGGTCAGCACTCAATTAAATTGAGTTTTCCACTACTCGAATGAGTGGAACGTTAATGACGTCAGCTCTTACCACTTCATATCAATCAACTACTCAACGATGCATTGCAATAATTATTGATACAGAGGAGAGAAAACTATGTGAATATAATGAGGTGTGGCGCTAAGGTATAACAAACTCTACGCCAAAGTTATAGATGATATATTTGCATCTAAGTTAAAGTAATATATTTGCATCTAAGTTAAAGTGATATAATTGTGCTGTATCAAAGCGAAACTTTTTATAAAGTCTGGTATTTGACGCAATGAGGCATATAGTACCTACCCAAGATGTGAACTTAATATCTTTTGACCGAGTTATTTATATGCCTACAACCCGAATCCACTTTTAAAACAAGGGTTAGGTAAGGACCCAAAGAGACAAATAAGAAATCCCTACTTTGTATAAAGAACAGTTATGATTGTTTACGATTTCATTAATTATGCCAACAAAATATTCCCTCTGTATTCAAAATATGAAGCTGACCCTACAGTTTAATATACACATTAAGTTATTCAACAGGCGGAAAAAGTAACTTCCACTGTACATAATAATAACAATTGTTTATAACTTTCATCTATTTACATACTAAGTACTTTAGATACTGCGAAGCAAAATAACAAATTGCAAATCAACTTGTTAAACTGACAGGAACTATAAACTTTCGATCAGAGGGAATAAAGTTTTAGATATAATTCATGTTTCAATATGTCAGCAGAAGATTAGTCCAATAAGACAGCATTGGAAAGGAATTTATTTTTCCTATATTGCTCTCCGAAACAAACATCAGCTGTTTAAACGGTGATGTAAGTAGGGTTTCCTTTTCCTTTATCGTGTGTGTACGTGATTCAACTGAAATAATATGTTTTAGCCCGAGGCTCTGTCTGCGTGGACTTCAATTTTTTGAACAAAGTTCCTTTTCGAACGGTACGCCCATGTACGGCGAAGAGGGCTAGGCTTTTTGCCGTCATGAAGAAAATCGAGACTAAGAAATTTGTAATTTGTATCTAATGAACAATTTTTCAAATAGTATGTCATTATACCTACTACGAAAATAACTTCGTTCCAACCAAGTGTTTCACGACCCTCATGCATTCTTATTTTACTCATGGATTTTTATCCTGGGCATAAGGTTCATTCAAGACTAAATTGTAGAACTTTTCTTGGTGAGCCCGCCTGGAAGTGCCAATATTCTCCAATGAAGCAGTGATTGCGGTTTCCGCCTCGGAAGCATTACTGTGTTGTGTTCAGTTTGAAGTGCAATGTAGCTGAGAAATTAATGGGTATAATGAGGCTCAAGTGTTGCTGCCTCAGGATCATTCTTTGCAATAAAAAATCTAAAATATCAGCCACATCGGTACAGTCAGTATTAATGATCTGGGGCCGTACCACCTTCTCTTAAAATAGTAATGTTGCACTGCACACACACTAGTGCATATTGTTTTGACATTTTCATGCTATGTTTGTATGAAAATATTAAAACAGTAATGCAGCATTACTGCTTTAAGAGATGGTGGTACGGTCCCAGGAGTTACGAACATACAAACTTTCACATTTATAAAATTAACGTGGTCTCCACAGATCAAAAAGGTAACAATTTATATATGCTGAGTTTGTTTCGACGTCGTAAGACGTTTTGAAGAAAAGTGTTTTATAACGAGAGAGCTCAAGTGTAATCTAGCGCGAGGAGTGCCCCTCGTTTACACTCCACTGTTCCGAGACGGATATGTTGGGAAATTCCTTAAATGCTCCGTGTATTTTCTTTTTTAATTCACACTCAGATTTCTCTCGGTTGTTGTTAACATACATACCTTATAACATAATGAAGCAACTAAACTACAAGCATTCGAGATGTGGCTATACAGAAGAATGCTTAAGATCACGTGGTATAGTTTTAGGTACCCCTAACAGCAGAGTACTAGATATGATAAATAAAAAGAGAGAATTCATGACCACCATTTTACACAGGAAACTGGACCATTTTACACTTCTTTACAACGATCAATATTCCTTTCCAAGGTTATATAGTTTAAAGAGGGAAAAATTGTCGGGAAATGTTCTCCAGGTCGCCAACGACGTAAATGGACGGATGACATAAGGGGGAGGACGGATCTAAGTTACCCACGTTTAAAGGAGGTGGCAAAAGCTGGAGGGGCTTTTCAAAAATTGACCGCCAAATTTCAGTTCGAAGATAGCACAAGATGATTATTATAACGTACGCAGAAAGATCCATTAAGGCGCTTCATGCGTTAGTATTATGCTTGAGTCAAAATTTACGATTTCCGAAGGAACATAAAATAGTTATGTGTTCAATTATAGATTAGATAATTGAATTCATATTATTTGGCATTTCATAATCTAGAACTTGTCTCAAAAATATTTTAAAATATGTGTATAACTTTCTCACTAGAACAGTTTTTGTATAGGCTGTTTGCTAAAATAGCGGTCGACGCTCTACGCAGATGCAAGATATTTGCCATGTTTCTTAACAAAAACTTATATTTCAATTAATATTCAATGTCACTGGTTATTTACTATTTTAATAAGTAGTATATTTATTTTACTACAATTTTTTTTGTAATAGCATTATCAGCGCAAAATTGCGTCAGTGCCAACGAAAACTAATTTAGTATGGCAAGTAATTTAGTACGCGATGCGCGCTGTTTTGCATAAACGCTCTTAAGAATTGATAAATAAACCTTTAGCGGATAAATATTTAAGTACATCCCGTACTCCTGATGATGAGTCCGTTTTGATAACAGAAAGGTTTTAGCGGGTGCAAGCCCCTCATAACTCCTCTGTCCCTCATGAATTGATGATGCTTCAGGCATTTCCAGTCTCTAAAATGAACAAATGACGATGACAAATAGAGAGTGTGGAGGAAGCCAGGATACATACAAATTATATATGTCCATAACTTGATGATGGCGAATAATGTAAGAGTAATAACTAGAAGACTGGATTGTATGAGATTATAACATCTGCGAAATAAAATGTGCTCTTAGAAAGCTGAAAGAAAACGAAGCAACTACCGGAGCAATCTAATAAAATCTTTCATCGCGCAATGTTTGTCTGGTTTTCTGTACCGGAAAAGCTGAAAATAATAACTCGAGCAATATTACATTCAGATTCTTGAGTAATAAACACGAGTTTAGTAAACTTTGTCGTTATCTTCTACCTCTTTGATGGAACGATTACCAGTATAAGGCGATCTAAAATAATGGAATTTGAATATGCCCGTCAAATTAAAATGATGTTTGGTTTTTTGTAATATTTTGCTAAACGTAAAAAAAATCTAGAGGATGTGACAATAATGTAACAGATGTTGATATCACCTAAGCTTTCAGAAACAGTCCGCCTCTTAGACCCCGCGTCTTCATCCTTAAGCTTTCAGACACAGTCCGGCTCTCGTGTCTTCATCTTACGGTTACAGACCCACAACCGTTAAAGATTCATAAATCAGACCGCCATTTTTAACGGTTGCCTGTTTGTTAAAGTTTGTTGAATCAACTGGCTTTTACCCTTTGAAGTTTGCAAATTCAAATGGTGGAAATACAAACGTAAAAAAGTCGCTTTGTGCTATTAAGACTACAGACTTTATAGTAAATGCGCGTAATATAATCGAGATGAAAGCGCCAACGATCGGTAGACGCGTGCCAGCGTCCTCATTACCGACACACAGTGAGGATCCAGCTCTTACGTACTCTAAGAGGAGCTTACGTTATTTTCGTGAAGAATTTTCAATATGCAATTTGCAACTAAAACATTCTGCAGCTGGCAGCAGTTGGTAAACAAGAAGAATTTTATATTTCTGTTATTCTATTTCTATTATCCTTTTATACCTACATGTATCTTTTCGCCTGCACGGTAGGCGGAATCGAATCCAGCTGTGCTATTCTGCAAAAATACTTATAGCAGCGCCGAGCTTACAGCTATGCGCTGATTGGTTAATGCTCCCGTCAGTTATGCAGCCAAGGCGACAATTGGCTGCTGATGGCTGCGTTGCTATGGTTACCGTCGATGGTTGGCCGCTGTACAATTTTATTTTTTCGAGAATAACACCCCAGGACTTTTTATTAACTTTTCGCACAATCTTGAAGTCGAACCAAATTGTCTTGCAATGAATGTAATAAATAGTGTCTATAGTATTTTTTCCTCAATTTCATTTCTCTAACATTTGGTTTGATACGGGAAACTAACCTGGAAAATCTCGTAATCGAACTGTAAAGCAGTGTTCATTACTCGTATAAGAAAGAGCGGACTTTTTATATTTTCTATACAAATAATGTGTATTATTTGTATAGAAAATACCTCAGGATCTTACCCTTCAAGGGTGCACGATGCTACGATACCCTTCGTTCCGGCGCTGAGTCGTGCCTGTACTAACATACAATACATCATATTTATTATGAGCACGGCCGAAGATAATTACTTACGTTAACGTTACGTGTGTGGTGCGTGAACGACTTCAAGTAACGAAGTTCTATAGATTTAACTAGTAATTCAAGCACTCACTAGTAGTGTGTAATAAATCTCAACTAATACTGAGTGAGTTTGATGTGATCCGAGATACTAGAAACCGATGCAATGTTATCCTACAAGCTTGGAAGGGGTTAACTAACCCCCCCCCCCCCTTCCTCAGTCGTTGCTACACAGCATCGCACCGGAATGCTAAATCGCTTGACATTGCGTCTGTGCCGCCAGATAGACCAGACCAGAGCCGATTTACAGTTGCGTGCCGCTACATATTATCCTGTCGGTCGTTCCTGAGATTAGCGCGTTTAAACAAACTAACAAACAAACACATTCTTCAGCTTTATAATATTAAATATTGAATGGAAGCAGGCGTTATTTTGCGGAAATCCATAATTAGCAGGACAGATTAATTTGTTTTGCTGTAATCCGCTACTTGAAAAGATTCTGTATGGTACAATATGCAGGAACACTGCCCACATGAAACACCACACACAACCCTCCAACACTTTCTTCGACGCACGTTTCGTCCCGAACCGTACATTGACTCTACGATTTCGCATTGTGAAGTCAACATCTCCTGAGGATGTCCCGGTTCGGGACGAAACGTGCGTCGAAGAAAGTGTTGGAGGGTTGTGTGTGGTGTTTCATGTGGGCAGTGTTCCTGCATATTGTACCATACAGAATCTTTTCAAGTAGCGGATTACAGCAAAACAAATTAATCTGTCCTGCTATTTATAATATTAGTCTAAATTGGCCCGTGCAGGAATTCGAACCCGGGACTTCCCGTTCAAATACGAATGCACTGTCAACTATGCCAGGGCGGTCGTCACAGATGTCCTTGCCGTACGCGGCCCTGGACCGATGTAATGTTATTTATCCTCACCTATAATATATAACCAACCAACTGGCCTACTATACGATATATCACAAGTTTCGAAAGCGCAGCGGATGGCGTTGGCACACTATATAATATCTCATCATGAAAAAAGATTTTCCACCCGATATGAAAGCAACACATGCACTCCACATTTCACAAGCGTGGTTGTGAAATTCGAGCAACGTATTCTGTTGTGGAAAAACCATTTTCATTTTTCTACGCTTTACAAAAGGTTACAAAAGGCTTTCAGTTGTAAGTTACGGAGGTGAAAAGTGAGTTAGATTTCTTAAATCCTTTTTTCATAACATGTATTTTAGTTATAACCTACCACGCCTGCGAACGGCTTTGAGATCATTATGGAAAATTTTCAGGCATATTGCAAGTAAGTGTGGAATTTAACGAGATCCCAGAGAAATTGTGTCGAATTTAAATCTTTCACGAAAGAGTTAAACTAACTGAACACTTATTTGGTACAATTAAATCGTTTTAAGGTTAACAACGTCGCGTCGTTTCAGAATAAAATTAATTGAATAAATTTAGAAGTGGGTCACAAAGTTATATCGTTAAAATTCGAAGGTTTGGCCTTTAGGTGTTACTTTTTAATAGGTCTTCAGAGAATTTAACGTCTCAAATCTCAATACCAATTAAATGTGAAGTCTGCCTTTAACTTTACGATCTCGTTGTATTACGGAGGACTGAAGATGTTCTTGGGAAGCTAGATATGGAATTTAACTTGACAAAATTACCTTTTTTTGTAGCAAAAAGCACAAGACAAGCTAGGCGACCTGCACTTATAAGATGCATAGCGTTCCAGTATTTTGCATTACCGTTTACAATGTCTTGAGACGCACTGCACTGGTCATCCTTAGAAATCAGATCTTACTTTGCTGTCACTGTAGCCGCCCCATGTACTGTACAAACTACGAGTATATTGTCCTTCAAACTGAAAGATAATACTACTATTATAAAACTGAGTGTTTGTTTGTCTGTTTGAACGCGCTTAAGATCCAATAGAAAAACTAGTGACGGACATGTTGGATATTCTATTTATCGAGGAAAGCTATACGAGTATAACTTCACGCTATGATCAATAGGAGCGGAGCATCAATGAAAAATGTTGCAAATACGGGAAAATTGGTTCCTTTTGGAGATCTTCCGTTCCGTGCACTGTGTATTACGCAAAAATCATGTATTACGAAAAAGTTCTTCGCCTACTAGTGACTAACTATAACCTTATTTACGGTCACGACGGCGCGTCGCAACGGAGCATCAGAACAACGTGATTTTTGCAAAGTAGCTATTTTTCTCAAAAAAAAAAATATTTCAACGGGATTGCTGAAACGCCGAAATTAACGCGGGCGGAGTCGCAGGCAACAGCTAGTGCAATAATAATGCTTCACAGTTATACTACCTTCCAGCGGAGTATCTGATGCTATAGGTGAAAAAAACATATGTTATCGATAGTACACAATACATGATTTCCTTTTGCTTTTAAGGAGCCATAATATATAACAGATAGTATAGGCCCCATTTCTCATGAAAATTCGAGCGAATACGGAATATATTTCATATTCATACCAATGCGAAGCGCTGTCGATTAGAAATTCGGTCATTGCTCTTTCAAAACCACGCATAAATAAATAATTAAACTACAGTACTACATTACTGTGATCAATCAGTACAGTATTTTGCATGTAGACATCGGCATGCGATTGAGATCCAAATGTAAATGCGTTGTAAAGTGCAATTGGACACGTTTAAAAACAATATCGATCAATCATTTAATTTTTTTTTTACTCTATACAAGTTAGTACTTGACTGCGATCTCACCTGATGATAAGTGATAATGCAGCCTAAGATGTTATTGTACTAACATGGAAGGGTAAGTTACCCCAACGGTTTTTACAAGCATCGCACCGGAACCCTAGAATCGCTTGGCGGTGCGTCTTTGCTTGTAGGGTGGTAACTAGCCACGGCCGAAGCCTCCCACCAGACCAGACCTGAGCCAATTAAAGAATTATAAAATTCCAAAGTGGCCCGTGGCGGGAATCGAACCCGAGACCTCCCACACGACACCAAGCGCGTCGCCACTGCGCCAGGGAAGTCGACATTTACAGTTTACATTGTTTCAAAGTGCTACTTACTCTGCAGTAGTATATTAGTTTATCAAGTCCGAATTCGAAGTGGATAATTTTGAGCTATTTTCAACAAATCGCTGAACATTTTTGAGTTACTAAGTTGGCATTTAACAACTTTGCTGCATCCTGATTAGGGGTTATTCTGTAAGCAGAATATTCACTGAGCTCATTTAATATTTATTCAACATACTCGTACATTGCAGCTTAACTGTGTGAAAAAAATGTGGTAGCAAACTATGAGTAATAAAAAAATATGACCTAGGTAGCTTAAAAATATAGCCACACTGAGCTAGAGCATAGAGAGTCGAAAGAACCTGTCGGTAGCGCTGTGAATACTATTGCATCTGATACACGCAAACACAGTGGGTGCAAATTCTACATACCTAAAGGAAAAAAAAATTATCAAATTTTTTTTCCTATATCCCTTTTCTATAGAGTTTAGTTCCCACACAATGGTCTTTCGCAAGACAAACATTCCGGTGACATAACGAGTACTACTGAAGTTTTACTCTGTGGTTTAACTGGCACCTACGTCACATTAGCGATGTTTTCAAGAGGTTCGGACATTTTATGATGCGGCGCGCACATAAAACTGTCAGTGCAAGATTTACTACACCTCGTAACACATCAATATGTATTAAACATTGAGATCTAAACTGCGAGTGTACCACTTACAGTTTAAATATTATTAAGTATAAGAAAAACACCTTTCTTCAGCTGATGCAGAGACGTTATTTTTTCTAATATATAACCCACACACACACAGTGTCACATACAGTGTTTCTGTGTTTGTAACCAAACGTATAGTTTGGTTACCTAACCGTTTAACCTAAACCGATTTGTCTTAAATTTGGAATGGAGATAGATTATGCACTCGACAAACATAATATTATAGTAATATACACTTAAACAGATCTTGACGGAAAAATCTATGGTTCCCGTAGGATTTGTAAACAAAAACCTCGCGCGAGTGGAAAAAGACACTGGACACACTACATAGGTACCTCTATCATTTTGTACCCAAAAAGGCTATAAGACCGATATAACATATGAGCCTTACCTCACCTGTAAGCTGTCTTCCGAGTCTCTGAGAGCGTCCAAGACGAGATTAGCGTGGGCTGAGCGAGCAGAGGTATAGACTACAGAGTAACTGGAGCGGATCCTAACTGAACCGGCCGGTGGAGCCGTTAACAGCTTTTTGTTACTCGCACCACTTTACTGCTCATTATAGAGATGGCTTCCTCACTCGCTCGTGGCATGTGTTAAATCATGTCGATTTTCTTATAAACTTCGATTATTGAAATTCCTATACTTTGCTCGTATGTTAAATAAAATACTCCTATATTCGAATAACGTTCACGATGTTCTACAACAGGGCAAGATGGCGCGACATCGTCCTAAAGAAAGTCGTCGGTGGAAGGGGTCACGACCCTCAGTAATGAGGAATACGACGCAGAGATAGAGATATTCGAATAACAATTACAAACGTCTCTAAAGCAATCAACAGCGAGTCTTATAGCGAGCGATATAAGTCTTTAAACAGCTTATTTACACTTCGAAGTTTCTCAACTTTTGTTTTGTTTTGTTTTTTTTCTTAGGGTCTAAAGTGTCGGTTAATTCGAGGTAAGATGATGCTCAGATAAAGCGAAATCTGGCAAATATTTTGGGTTCACAAGAATAACAGCACAATTATTTGAGTATTTCTTTTGTACATGTAAATGCGAGCGTTCAGGGCACCCTTAAAGTACAAAGTTCATTAAATCATTGCGAAAAATTAATTAGAATTTACCTGGCTACCTGGACGCATTGATGTTTAACAATGGTGTATGCGTAAACTTAATTCTAACGGCACGGATAACATAATATTACGAAGTAAATATAGTAACTAACTACTGTATATTTTCAAACAGAATGAAACTTGATAGGTGTTACGAGCATTTTTTGCGCATTAAATATTACTACCTCTGCGAGAAGATAAGTGCAGCTTAGGGACTTGAGAGAGGCGCTTATCTAGAAACGGCTTAACGTTTGCAACAAATGGGTTACAAAAATAGACATCTACCCAGGAAGGGCCGCGAAAAAATATCACCACTTTATCGGTGCCAAAAATGCTTGATTGGCTACTAACAGTCAGGCCACGCTGTAGTTTGCTCAGCAGCCACCTATAGAATTTTGACAGAAGACAGCGCTACTGTTTGCTTGTGCGAAAAAGGAATCAATTATTGAAATGACCTCTATAAAGATTTTTTGTTTTGGATTGAAATTGTCAAAAACAAAACCATTTCATTAATTTTCATACTCAGTCATTTTAATTATTCCATAATTAGTAACACTCAATTAAGTATGGAGATTAAAAAAAAATAAGAACACGGGTTTTGCATATTACGGTATTACGATGAAATTAAAATTCACTTTCTTTTTAAAATGTGGGTACTGGGTAACATCATAATAACAGCAGCGCAGACAAAACGGTGATCATTTTACCCGTCAGCCATAGGCCTGCTTGCAAAGTAATTAGCAACTCAAATTGAGCATTCATGGCGAAGAGGTAATGAATTTATTATTTCGCCCGAGTAAGGAGCCCTTTATTTCAGAGCTATTCGTGTAGACGTATATGTAACACCAGATAGCCTTATTACTAGAACACGGCTGGTATAAAAACAGTATAAACTTTATGTGTACTAGGTATCCCAAATCAGTTCCCAGTAAAATTTTGTAGGTGGCGTAAAGCACTATTACCTATGCTATTATGTGCTTGTGGTAGAACTCTTGTTAAGTCCACCTGGACTACCGTTACCTATCAGTAAAGTATATTCAAATAGTCACATGTATGACTTAAATAACTGCAGGTTCTTATGGAAACAAAGTTTCTTTTCGGAGGGTATCGCGCAGGGGGCTACGCAAAAGAAAAAGGATTTTTTGCGTTAAAATCCTATCACGACTGTGATGTTGGAAAATCTAAAAAAAACTTTTTACTAGTAAACAGAATGCGCACGCATTCAATCACGTATATAGATTTGGTATTGAACTCGTTAGCGCGAGTTTACTGAAGGTAGCGCCATATCGAGCAATTGGTAAACTTCTATCGATTGTCCCATGACACATCGGTGGAACATGGGCCTCAGTGGCGACGAACAGGACGACCGGACAAGAAAATCGTACTGTCTACGTAACACCGCAAGGCGTAACGGCTCATAGGCGAGACTTGGCCACCTAGGTCAAAACAGAAGGTACCAGGTAGCAAGGAAGGAGGAAAACCTGTGAGGAAATGCCCGGGCAAGGAGGTCCAGCCTCGAGGCCCGAATCCTAACTCTTCTTCTGGGGTCTTCTTGACTGACCGAGGTACTGACCTCAGATCCCTAGTAATCCCACGACATTAACGTCTTTTTCTTTAACACGGACGGAAACTTCAATTTTATTTATCTGTATGTATAGCTGTCATCTCCATTAACGCTTCAACCACACTTGGCGGCATAAAAAGTGCGCAGTGGAGCGTGCGGGCCTCTTGCGTTTCTCCACTACATTTTTCTACTCGAGACACAAATGTTAGCAGCTGCGTCGTTTCACGCTCACTTCACTTCAGCGAAATCAGTGTCCTTTATGGTGGTAAAGAATCGTAAAGATGCATGGACTGGGTTTTATGTATTCTTGGATTTAGTGGATTTTCATTGATTAGGGTGACCATGCACCCTATGTTACCCCTACTACCTTTTATAGATTACTTATTACTGGATATCATTTTGATCGTTATGTCTGTACATGGTGGTGGTGTTGTTAATGATTTTTCATAGGGGCCCGTATGAAGTCAAGCTTATACCACCGAATATTTAATATTATACCTACTAAAAATGTTTTGACCTTGATTACTTTATACATCTTTAAATAGGCGGCGTGGGTCCATGGCACAGAAAACTACTATTTCTGTGGTCCATGGTATCTTATCTGTGCCATAGGTAAGAGAAAAGGCCAAAAAATTGTAATTTCGGCCATAACTCAGCCACTACTATATATAAATAGACATTTCGTAGTTCTCTTTTTTAGACTATAAACCTAGTTTAATTTCCGCATGCTAAAATATAGCGATAAGCTCAGAACTTCGTTCGTAACGAGGTCGACGCCGTACCTACTCCAAAAGCAGCACCCATGACGACCTAAACTTTTGCTTTTAATTATTTTTATTAGTAAGTCAAAATGTTTATTGCGGTCGATTACAATCTATCAAAACATTCGCCTGTTTTTAATGGTGATCACACAATTAATAATGAAAATTTGGCTGTTCTGAACTACGAACACCTTCTTACTAAAATAATGGTTTAATTAGAGGACTGAGTGAGATAACGAAGGCTGTGAAGGAAACTATAAAACATTTAGGGACGATTTTTCAATCGCCAGATAAACCTTAACTGACCTTATGACGTTTTGACAGCTTTGTATGGCATAATGTTCCAAATTTATTCCTCAGATAGTTTATGTGATGATTGGAAAATCGGCCCTTATTCATCTATAGAACCTTAAACAATTTCGCAAAAACGTTTTTCGAAATAAAACACTTTAGCTGTATTCATGCCACATTATTTATGCTACATTATATTAATCTGTGCTAATACTCCAATGATCGTTTAATGGTGCTAATAAATACATTCGGGATGTTCGATTAAAGTTATGAGCCATTTAATTGTTTAGCCATTTCAAACCAGAAGCCATTGAGAGGGGATTCCACTGAATAGATGGCTGAAATAAATTTATTTCCAAGTTCGAAAAATTATGCATTTTTGCATGAAATTAATTGCACTGAAAACTTAATATCTAGATTCAGTATCAACTCTTCTCAAGGCATCTTAATTTTAAACTCTAGCAGGGAAAAAGGATGCCTGCTTGCGAACACTAAACGATGTATAAAATAGAGAAATGAACAGGAAAAGAAAATTATAGTTTCACTTAGCTTGAGGAAAATTCACTAAAATCCAATTAAGAGTGTAGCTTAAAGCGTGCATCAGTCTAAAGTTTAGACGTTAACTTCTTGAACTTAATTTATAACTTTTGATGTAAATCAATGGAACGACTACTCATGAAAAGTTAATATAGCAACTTACATACTGGGCATTTTGTTTTGTTTTTGAGCGGCCTTGAACTTAATTTATAACTTTTGATGTAAATCGATGGAACGACTACTCATATAGCAACTTTAACTTTCAGAAACGTTGCATTTGCGGTATTACATACTGGGCATTTTGTCTTGCTTTTGAGCGGCCTTGAACTTAATTTATACCTTTTGATGTAAATCGATGGAACGACTACTCATATATAGCAACTTTAACTTTCAGAAACGTTGTATTAGCGGTATTACATACTGGGGCATTTAGTTTTGCTTTTGAGCGGACATTCGCTAAAAGCAAACTAGGAGTTCATCCAAATGTGGTGTAGTAGGTAGAAAGTTTAAATTCTTTACCGCTCTCATAAATATTCTGTGCACGAGTGCAGAATTCACTTCACAGAATAATCAGTACTTTGAGTAGACGATAATACGTGGTGTATTATGCTGAGGACTATACTTAATTACTTACTAATTAAACGACTAGGTACACCTATACTCTTAAGTGATCTGTGGATATACCTGTTACAACGATGGCTTACTGGACCAATTGGGCGTAGTTCTTACCTGAAACAAAACAGTAGGTAATTTAATACTAATTTTATGTTCCTTACCTAGTTTTCGTTCAATTCGATCTCTGTTTTATATAATGCCGCGGGAACAGATATTCGAGATAAAATAAAGCAGCCAGCTTTTTTATTTTTGGCGAAACCTTTTGACTACCTCTCTGGATTCGAGTGGGTGGTCGCGGGTTCGATTTCCGCCACGGGCCACTTTGGAATTTTATAATTTCTAAATTGGCTCAGGTCTGGTCTGGTCAGAGGCTTCGGCCGTGGCTAGTTATAAAGCAACCAGCAAAGACGCACCGCCAAGCGATTTAGCGTTCCTTTGCGATGCTTGTGGGAACCGTTGGGGTAAATTTACTTACCCAAGTTAGTACGACAACATCTTAGGCTGCATCATCACTCACCATCGCGGTGAGATCGTAGTCAAGTATTTACTTGTACAGAGTAAAAAAAGATAAATAATTTAGATGCTGCAGCCATTTACAGACATTGGTAAAGCCAAGCTTGTTTATTACGCCTACGCAATAAAGTAACAATATGGTAACGGATGCAGGTCTGTAGCTTATCTTGTTTACAATTTAAAAGCCCAAAAGATTCGACCGACGGACGCCCCGACGCCACGCGACCCTTAGGCTCTAAACCCTATAAATACGAACACTTGTTGATGAAAATGATTTATTTAGCAACCCCACTGAATGAGGAATGAATGAAGGCAATGATAAGGGTGGGGGGTCACACCGACATCGGACAAACGCACCCCCCAAAACGTTAATCAGATTTACTTAATTCGTGTCCATTTTCGAATGTATTTTCAGCGCGGAACAAATTAATTTACTCTGATTAATTAATTATGATAACGTATGCAAATGAGAGGTATTTACACCAGTTACACATACATATTATCATACTATTTACATCTAATGGATGCAATATAATTATTATTATGATAACAAAGGAGAAAAGTATTTTTTTAGAAATTATATTTATTTTATAGGAAGATTGCAGTTGCCGCGAATTTATTATTATTAATTGACCCTTCAAATAAGTGCCTTAATTTATTTATTTTATTAATATAATTTATTCTAGACGGTTGGAAAAGTGTAATGGAAATTATGAAAGCTCGCAGAAATATCGCAGGTTGTGTAAACACCAGACTTCATACCTAGTGTTTATTACTTAATGCTCTATAAACAACCATAAATGACTAGCAAACGCCCGCGGCTTCGCTCACGTTGAACTTCTGCTGTACTCCTTCAGGCATTTAATTTCCAAAATTCCTGTATTTTTCCATCCTTCCTTTCGAATTCCTTCTCCATACTTGTCGCGATACTCACATATCGATTTTCAAAGCAATCGGCCCAATAACAAAAAAATTCAAAATGGCGGCCACTTTTTTAAATTTTTACCACCAATTCCTTCTTCATACTTGTCGCGATACTCACATATCGATTTTCAAAGCAATCGTCACAGTAACAAAAAAATTCAAAATGCCGGCCACTTTTTAAAATTTTGACTACAAATTCCTTCTCTATACTTGTTGCGATACTCACATATCGATTTTCAAAGCAATCGGCACAGTAACAAAAAAATTCAAAATGCCGGCCACTTTTTAAAATTTTGACTACAAATTCCTTCTCTATACTTGTTGCGATACTCACATATCGATTTTCAAAGCAATCGGCACAGTAACAAAAAAATTCAAAATGCCGGCCACTTTTTAAAACTTTGACTACAAATTCCTTCTCTATACTTGTTGCGATACTCACATATCGATTTTCAAAGCAATCGGCACAGTAACAAAAAAATTCAAAATGGCGGCCACTTTTTAAAATTTTGACTACAAATTCCTTCTCTATACTTGTTGCGATACTCACATATCGATTGTCAAAGCAATCGTCACAGTAACAAAAAAATTCAAAATGGCGGCCACTTTTTAAAATTTTGAGTTTTGACTACAAATTCCTTCTCTATACTTGTCGCGATACTCACATATCGATTTTCAAAGCAATCGGCCCAATAACAAAAAAATTCAAAATGGCGGCCACTTTTTTAAATTTTTACCACAAATTCCTTCTCCATACTTGTCGCGATACTCACATATCGATTTTCAAAGCAATCGTCACAGTAACAAAAAAATTCAAAATGGCGGACACTTTTTAAAATTTTGACTACAAATTCCTTCTCTATACTTGTTGCGATACTCACATATCGACTTTCAAAGCAATCGGCACAGTAACAAAAAAATCAAAATGGCGGCCACTTCTTAAAATTTTGACTCCAAATTCCTTCTCTATACTTGTTGCGATACTCACATATCGATTTTCAAAGCAATCGGCCCAATAACAAAAAAAATCAAAATGGCGGCCACTTTTTAAAATTTTCACTACAAATTCCTTCTCTATAATTGTTGCGATACTCACATATCGATTTTCAAAGCAATCGGGCCAATAACAAAAAAATTCAAAATGGCGGCCACTTTTTTAAATTTTTACCACAAATTCCTTCTCCATACTTGTCGCGATACTCACATATCGATTTTCAAAGCAATCGTCACAGTAACAAAAAAATTCAAAATGGCGGCCACTTTTTAAAATTTTGACTACAAATTCCTTCTCTATACTTGTTGCGATACTCACATATCGATTTTCAAAGCAAACGGCCAAATAACAAAAAAAATCAAAATGGCGGCCACTTTTTTAAATTTTTACTACAAATTCCTTCTCTTTACTTGTTGCGATACTCACATATCGATTTTCAAAGCAATCGGCCCAATAACAAAAAAATTCAAAATGGCGGCCACTTTTTAAAATTTTGACTACAAATTCCTTCTCTATACTTGTTGCAATACTCACATATCGATTTTCAAAGCAAACGGCCCAATAACAAAAAAATTCAAAATGGCGGCCACTTTTTAAAATTTTGACTACAAATTCCTTCTCTATACTTGTTGCGATACTCACATATCGATTTTCAAAGCAATCGGCCCAATAACAAAAAAATTCAAAATGGCGGCCACTTTTTTAAATTTTTACCACAAATTCCTTCTCCATACTTGTCGCGATACTCACATATCGATTTTCAAAGCAATCGTCACAGTAACAATAAAATTCAAAATGGCGGCCACTTTTTAAAATTTTGACTACAAATTTCTTCTCTATACTTGTTGCGATAATCACATATCGATTTTCAAAGCAAACGGCCCAATAACAAAAAAAATTCAAAATGGCGGCCACTTTTTAAAATTTTGACTACAAATTCCTTCTCTATACTTGTTGCGATACTCACATATCGATTTTCAAAGCAATCGGCCCAATAACAAAAAAATTCAAAATGGCGGCCACTTTTTTAAATTTTTGCCACAAATTCCTTATCCATACTTGTCGCGATACTCACATATCGATTTTCAAAGCAATCGTCACACTGACAAAAAAATTCAAAATGGCGGCCACTTTTTAAAATTTTGACTACAAATTCCTTCTCCATACTTGTCGCGATACTCACATATCGATTTTCAAAGCAATCGGCCCATTAACAAAAAAGTTCAAAATGGCGGCCACTTTTTAAACTTTGTCCAGAAATTCCTACTTATCCCCAGCTGATTACGAATTCATCACCTAATATCAACCTAGGTACCAAATTTCAGATCTCTACGATAATATTTATTTCGCTGGAATCCCTGGTAAAACGCAAAAAATACACTTTTGTATGGGAAAATTCATTAAATGTAAGATTTTTATCCCTTAAACATGGAATTCCTGGAATCCCCGTCTTAGTACGAATTCATGACCTAATATCTACCTAGGTATCAAATTTCAGATCTCTACGACTTTAAGTTTTTCGGGAATTCCTGGAACAATGGAAAAAAATACAATTTTGTATGGAGAAATCCCTTTAATGTACTATTTCTACCCCTTAAACATGGAATTTCTGGAATCCCCGTCTTAGTACGAATTCATGACCTAATATCTACCTAGGTACCAAATTTCAGATCTCTACTACTTTTAGTTTTTCGGGAATTCCTGGAACAACGAAAAAAATTACAATTTTGTATGGAGAAATCCCCTTAATGTACTATTTCTACCCCTTAAACATGGAATTTCTGGAATCCCCGTCTTAGTACGAATTCATGACCTAATATCTATCTAGGTATCAAATTTCAGATCTCTACGACTTTTAGTTTTGCGGGAATTCCTGGAACAACGAAAAAAAATCAATTTTGTATGGAGAAATCCCTTTAATGTACTATTTCTACCCCTTAAACATGGAATTTCTGGAATCCCCGTCTTAGTACGAATTCATGACCTAATATCTTCCTAGGTACCAAATTTGAGATCTCTACGACTTTTAGTTTTTCTGGAATGTCTGGAACAACGAAAAAAATTACAATTTTGTATGGAGAAATCCCTTTAATGTACTATTTCTACCCCTTAAACATGGAATTTCTGGAATCCCCGTCTTAGTACGAATTCATGACCTAATATCTACCTAGGTACCAAGTTCCAGGTCTCTACGACTTTTACTTTTTCAGGAATTCCTGGAACAACGAAAAAATTTTACTTTTGTATGGGAAATACCCTTAAATGTATGATTTTTACCCCTTAAACATGGAATTTCTGGAATCCCCGTCTTAGTACGAATTCATGACCTAATATCTACCTAGGTACCAAATTTCAGATCTCTAGGACCTATAGTTTTGGCGGAATCCGTGGAACAACCAAAATGCCTCATTCTTTTATATATATAGATAACGCCATTCTAGTAGGTAGCGGGTCGTAATCAACTACAAACTACCAGCTACAAAACTCCTGGGGTTGGAAACTAGAATACGAACTAATAGCAGTGACTTGAAAAATTCCACCAGTCAATATTCTGTAATACTCGATTGATACTTACAACACTATCGATTATATTATCCATTTACGTATAGGCACCTTATTATAAATTGCTAGGTATGCACCACTACGTTTTGTGTATTTTACTAATTACATGCCATGCACAGTCGAATACAATACGTTGAAATGACGTTCAAATTATAGCATTGCTTGTTTACAATAGTATGCAAATTGCAGATATTGTATACAACATAAATAATATATATTTGATACGGTTTATTTTTCTTTGAATTCGTGCACTTCGAAACTTCGCGTACAATCGACTGCAAGAGATATTTATTTTGTAATAACATTGTTTTAAATATACGAGTAATACAATAGTTCATTATAAATTAAAACCTAGGTCTATCTACATTCCAAAATTAAATGAAATCGGTTGTGTATATCATCGATTTTCAAAAATCTTAATAGATTCCATTCTCAGCTCTGGTAAGATTTTCGAAAACACAAACAGTTCTTTTTAGTAAAAATGTGTCTATAGAATGATATCCTTGATTATAAATATAATGATATCTTCCTGTAATAAGTACTTTTACTCCATGTCATGTCTAAAATATTTTCCATCCTGTATAATAAAGGCGGCGTGGCGTCCTCACAAAGAGTATTTTAATGGTGTGACGCTCCTCATGAAGATAGCACAATGGCCTTTGATGTCGCCGTATAAACGTACTGGACTCATTTTGTTGTGGACATGATGTTGTTCCTATTTTTGAAAGGAGTCCTATGAAGATCGTATTGCAAAATTCTCGATTTAAAGCTTTTATACTGGAAATACCCAAAAACGATTGTCTGTTACGGACTACGGTAACAGTGTAAGGTATCGGTTACGGTGTCACGAGTTCAATGGTTTTTCCCATCTCAAAATTTGTCTAACGCGCCTTAATCATTTCACTTCAAAATAATTCTCTTTGCGAAATTAACTGCCACTGTCGCACTGCATTGAAAGGAAATGAAGGGATGAGAGGAAAATGTACAAAAGAATGTCGTGGACGGGCGGTTGAAACAAAGTTTATTTCGTAGTATATCATATTATAGACGTGACATGCAATTTAAGTTCGTTCAATAGATACAAACTGAAAAATTCTTAGCTTTACAGTAAACCTAAAATAAGAGTGGTAAAGCGGTTTTAGGTACAACATTTTTGAAGTCTTGTTTCAAACCTCACCGCGGAAAAAATATATTTCTTCAAAAATTATTTGCAAACTGAATGTGCGGGTTATACAGAAAGGACTTTGTCATTTCACCTGAGTTGGTATTGTCCCCGTATTTAACCAGATTAAAATTGGAAAGCGACAAAAATAAACACTATCCTGCGTCATAAACTGTTTGGAGGGGTGCAAGTGTCTAGTGAGAGTGTTTTCAAAACAGAAGTTGGTCAATTGAACTCGAAATAATGGGATGGTTTCGGTTTGTGTCGGACCGACTGAAATATAAACAGTGCTCGATCATCAATGCTGAAGTAACACATATCAAACATCACCTTGGTAACGTTGCTTAGCACCTAGTGTTGAGATAGTGGTTGCTATGGTAGCAGCCTTTTGCAGGCTTTGGATTGGCCCTTACCGAATTTTTATCGCGACTGCGCCTACTGATCAACTGCTGATCCAATTACGGCATGTTTTCTTCGTCAAGTCAAGATGTCTGATGAGGATGACAATGACACTTTTTTTATTTACTTTTATTATTTTGTGTATATAGTATGATTATTATTCTACTTTAATAGTTAATCTTTCTATTTTTCTGTTTGTAAATAGTAGCTTTTAAATTTTTTAATGTTGCCAACTGGTGGCATCAGCAGTGGTGCCGGAACCAGCGCCACTCAACCTTCAGCTGCGCAGATAACTTGCTCCCACTGTTCCCGTGTTTTCAATAGTGAAAGGGGTTTAAGAGTACATTGTGGGAAAGTCCATAAAATTCACAATGTGTCTTTACCTATTACAACCCAGTTTACCCCACTAACACCAGGTAGCATACCTAATAATAAACCATTTTGGCAATACCTCTCTAAATTAAAGAGCACCACTCCCATTTTAAAGAGAGTCCCCCGTGGCGCGAGACCAACGGTTGCTCAATGTCTAGCAAAATATGTCCGTTGTGCTGCCAGAGAGAACACAAAGAGTGCTTGGGAACAGTTGTTAACTTTCTCTTACAAAGTTCTACACGTGGAAAAGAATTTGGCCGTCAAAAAAAGTCTTACAGCTCAAATTAAAGAAAACTGTACAATTTTGAGCACTTTCGATCCCAAACTTTTAAACCCTAAATACCATAAACACAAAGAATCCTTCCAACATGTAGAGTCGAAAATAGGCGATGGTGACATTAGTGGAGCAGCCAGAATTCTGTTTAGCAGCGATGTGGTCGCGCCTTACTCTCCAGAGACTCTTGCAGCTCTGGAGAGTAAACACCCGGCCCCATCGGATGGCCTCTCTTTCCCGGATTCACCGGATACCAATTGTCACAGTCTAGCAATAACCTCGCGTGAAGTGATCGTTGCCTTGAGCACCTTCAAATGCGGCTCCGCCGGTGGGCTCGACGGCTTGACACCTCAACATCTCAAAGATTTGACATGTCAAGGCGCTGGTGAAGCTGGTGAATTGCTTTTGAGGGAGCTCACGGCCCTGATCAATTTAATGCTCTCCGGCAATGTGTACGAAGGCATCACCGACATTTTGTACGGGGCCAATCTCTGCGCTCTGCGCAAGAAAGATGGGGGTATTCGTCCAATTGCCGTAGGGTGCACTTATAGACGGACGGCAGCCAAGATTTGTTGTGCCCACTACCGTGAAATTTTGACCAATAAGCTACAGCCCATACAAGTGGGATTTGGCTCTAAGGGGGGTTGTGAGGCTGCCGTCCATGCTTTATCAACTTTTGCCCACAGCAAGGAAGGAGAGGTCATTCTGAAGGTTGACATTAAAAATGCCTTCAATTCCGTGAACAGGGATACCTTGCTGGCAGAAGTTCAAAAAGAATTACCCGAAATTTTTTGTTTTCTTTGGCAATGTTACAGACAACCATCAAATTTAATCTACAAGGACAATCTTTTGGTTTCAGCCGTCGGATGTCAACAAGGTGACCCTCTTGGACCAGCCATTTTCAGCCTTGCGATAAATCCAATAATTCGGCAACTAAATTCGAAATTTAATGTATGGTACCTAGATGACGGTACCCTCGGAGGCGATCTCGAAATAGTCCTAAATGACTTTATTTTCTTAAGAGAGAAATTACAATCTATTGGATTGGAGCTCAATATCTCAAAATGCGAACTTTTCGTACAGGACATCCCCAATAGACAAGCTTTTATTTCAAAATTTGATGCACTAGCTCCTGGCATTAAAATTGTCGATAAAAGTTCTCTTCACCTTCTTGGGTCCCCAATATTCGTTGAATCCTTCCAAGAATTCATCGATTTAAAAATTCAAAATTTTAACAATATTTCAGATAGATTGTTTAAAATTAATGTGCATGCGGCCTTTACCTTAATTAGATACTGTTGTTTTGGCCCAAAATTTACTTACATACTCCGTTCTTCCCATTTATGGGAGGTTCCGCATCTGTTAGACAAAATTGATACCATAATGCGTAATACACTCAACGCTATTTTAAATGTGACATTGGACGACCGAGCTTGGACTCAAGCTACCCTTCCTATTCGGTTTGGGGGTCTTGGCGTCCGCAAAATTTCAAGTATTAGTTTACCAGCTTTTTTATCCTCAGTCCACAGCACTAAGAAATTAACTATGGATATCTTATCGGGTTCCCTGGTTGATTTCGAGGTGCCGCGTTTGACAGATGCGGTGGACGCTTGGAAAATGGCCTGTCCAAACACGGAATTGCCCGTCAACCCGGCCTCCCAGAGACAGTGGGACGAGCCGCTTTGCAGATTGATACGGAAGAATTTATTAGATACGTCACTCAATCCTGCGGAGCGTGCCCGCCTGCTGGCTGTGGGGGAATGGGAGTCGGGCCTTTGGCTCCAGGCGCTGCCATCGCCCGGTATAGGCACTATGCTGGACGATGTCACGTTCCGGCTCATTGCTAGTTTACGCCTCGGTGCGTCTTGTGTTGCTTCGCACCGTTGTCATTGCGGAGTGGCTGTCGACAGTTTCGGACACCATGGCCTATCGTGCTGTAAAAGCGCGGGCCGCATAGCCAGGCACGCCACTATCAACGACATCATCCGCCGTGCTCTTTCTACTGCCGGCGTACCAGCCGTATTGGAGCCCAATGGTCTGGTGCGTGACGATGGGAGGAGACCGGACGGTATGTCGTTGCTGCCCTGGAAGTTGGGTAGGCCTTTGGTATGGGATGCAACCTGCGTCGATACCCTTGCGCCATCCCACCTTCCAGCCACGGCAGGCTGTGCCGGCGCAGCTGCTGCAGCAGCGGAGACCCTCAAGCGGCGCAAATATACCAACCTTATAGGTAACTATGAGTTTGTGCCGTTTGGGGTCGAAACGCTGGGGCCATGGGGTCCGAATGCACATATTCTATTCAGAGAAATTTCTAAAAAGCTAGTCGACGCTACACGTGACCAGAGGGCTGGCCTATTCCTTGGTCAGAGGTTAAGCATTGCCATCCAGCGTGGCAATGCTGCCAGCCTTCTGGGCACTTTGCCCGATGACGACGGTGCGGAGGAATTCTTTGATGCATATTAGCACAATTTTCTTTTTATACTTTTTATGTTTGATTTTATATTTCATAGAATAGATTGGTAATGTTAAATAAAAGAAAGGACTTAAATGCGTAAATAGTGGGATTTTCGTGACGACAAAAATTTTTTTTTTTTGGAACGTCCAAAAAGGAACTTCATTCCAAAAACAATCGTCCAAAGAAGATATAGTATAGAAGCATCTGTGTTCGATAGATTATAAATCATTCATAGAGCAACAACGGAAAATTCGCTTTAGAAACCGTAGATCATAAATATTCTAACTTTCTAAACATGCAGCAGATGCTTTACATAGCGATCGTCTTCATGTAAAGCAGCGAAAACTCTTTCAAGACGGAAATTCAATTTTCCGGGCAAGTACACTCACGGACACAGGTCGTCGAGGCCAGACTCTATCTATCTTACCTGTTTTCATTTTCAAATAAGCTTTACACGTGTAGTGACTGAGAAAATATCTGCACATATATGCAACTGACGACAGAATAGCACTGCCTTCTGCGTCGGAGGTATTTATTGGATTAGACTTCCACAACTACAAAATGTTTGTGTGATGAGTACGAATGTTTGCCAGAGTCTTGGTATTTTTCTGTAAATTGTAGGTATTCACTCGTATGTATATTCAAAGCCATTAAAAAGTAATAAAGTTCTCGTCCTCCGAAACAGCTCGACCGATTGTTATGAAATTTTCTGTGTATGTTCGGTAGGTCTGAGAGTAGGTCGTAATCTATTTTTTTAATCCCTAATGGCAAAACAACGTTTGTCGAGTTAGCTAGTAATATCAATCTTTCGCTTACTTTGGGACTGGTTTGCGATGTGTATAATGAACACTTAAAAAAAACTAAATGCAACCGAACGGGCGAGGTAAAGATTAAAACCGAAAGGGCGCAGATGGCTACTCTTTATGGTATCTGAATAATGAAAGAATCACGAGAGCCGTACATCTTTGTCGGTATGGCACGGTTGGTAAGTATATATAACAACTATATGGTTCCATGAAGACTTTTTGAATAGACAATAAATGAAGTTAAAACACTGTATTGAAGAATGCTATAGTGTATAGATAGAACCCGGAAATTAACTTAATGCCCCGGCGAGGTTGCCAAACTTAAATACGCCTATTATTTATTTTTATAACAAACAAAAGGCGAGACAGGTAAAATGTTCATCTGATGGTAAGGGAAAATTTCACCAGGTACTAAACAATAAAGTTTATTAGAACAAAGTCAATTTGCGAACGCCAGTTGTTAATTTGTTTTTACATAATTAAACTACGAGCACAAGAGTTGCAAAGTGTCTTTGTGCATCCCACGAGAAATTAAAAGGAAACTATGAACTGCCGACGAGGGATATTCAGTGTTCATAATAAAATTAATCCTTAATCCTTATTAACACAAACATAAGTTGACTGGATGCGGTGGCTGTGTGGGCTTTCGTTCAACTATGTCCATACAAAATATCACAAGCAATATACATATCTTTTGCTTGGTGATCCGTGATTAAACCAGAATCTAATAAACCAACAAACAGCTGTTAGCTATTATTATTGTCGTTGCACTGATGGCAATGTGACCGTGAATCAAATAGTACATTGTTACCCTAGGGATGAAAGTAACTTATTTAGTCCCGAGACGGGGTTTGGCGCCCGAGCGTAGCGAGGGGGCCTATAGTTCGAGGGACTAAATAAGTCTTTATCCCGAGGTAAACACTGTGCTTTTCATTACGAATATAAGGAAAGTCAAAATAAAAATAGAAATTAGCTAAAGAAAATTGAATAATTGTGTCAATAAAAATCAGTGTTATACAGAAGCCTAAACAAAACTCTACAACTCGAAAAACAAATGAAGATCGGATTGCCGCTTGCCACTTTCCCGCCTTTTTTTTTCTTTGGCCTAGCCGGCGGGCTATGCATTTAGCTTTTTAATAGTCAAGTATTGTCTATGATTGTCTATGAATGTCTATGAATCAGTTATCTTTACTTTATGAATAAAGTCTATCTTTCTTCTTGTCTATGGATGCACTCGGGTATGTCGTGTTTCATTTGAACTCCAATAAAAATGTGACAACTAGTTTTTTTTAATTATTTGACAGCTGTCAGTTGAAAACGATTCTCCCTAGGGCTGCAAAGTATTACTTTCAATCCGCTTCTCAGGCAACTTCAGACCTACTTTCCGTGTATGAGTGATGAAAAATCCATTTCACTACATGACTGCAAATCTTAATCTGCTACCGGTTTATCGGTTACCTAAATTACCAGTGTCGGCAACACACACTCATGACAGTGACACGAACACTGACGTATTTCTAAGTCAGATCTTATGTCAAGGAAAGATGAGAGGTAAACGGTCTCAGGTTTTTGGGCCTCGAGGCGGATAAAGGCACAATGACGGGTCCTTAATTATTACGGTAATGGATATTCCCTAATTAGATGAATATTATATTTAGTTCTTATTCAATACAGTGATCTCCAGTATTTTGAGACCTCACCCTTTATTAACCGACTCCAAAAAAAGAAGGAGGTTCTGTATTCGACCCGTATGTATGTATGTATGTATATATGTATGTATGTTTGTCCGCGATTATTTCGCGTTTGGCTGAACCGATTTTGATGCGGTTTTCAGGAAAGTATTTCTTTTATTCAATTACCAATAGCTACTTTCGTACGGTCTTACACATCGTAGATGCATTCATAGCCGATTAGTGCAGAGCTTTGCCTATCGGGTTGGGTGTTCGAATCCCGGTCACGCAACTTTTGACTTTTCGGGGTTATGTGGGTTTGCGGAAACATAGTGAGGACTCCTGATAATCACCACTTCATCAAAGGGTTACGAATCTTTCCAACCCGCACTTGCCTATATCGTGATGGGCTATGACCAAGCCCGTCTGATTCTGAGAGGAGACACATGCCCAGCAGTCGGACATAGAAAGGATTGAGATGAGAGAAATCAACAAACAAACTTACCCTCTCATTTAGGTAAAAGTACCTCATTACGAGTGTCCAGCATTTGCATGACAAAAATAAATCAAAATAATCTTTATTGTGAGTGTATTCTTTCATTTTAAATCTCCAGTTGAACTTTCCAAAGAACAAAAGAGGGTCATCGCGTATTTACTGTTTAGATAAGGCTTTGTGTTTTGTGTTTATTGCCATACATTTGCGGCAAGCCCGAAACTACGCTTACATACGTATATACCTAAACTAAGTTACCACGTATTATATACTAGGTTCCCAGTTATAGTTCAAAAGTTTTCTAGAGTTGCGGAGTTCATTTTCCTACTTTTTCACTTAGAATCAGTAGTTATTTGGAAATGTTAAACTACTTTAGCCATTTCGAACTTCCTAGGTATTTTAAGACTTCTTTATATTTTTTTCGTTTTTACTTGTTTGTTTTGTTAAAATAACATCTCGTCGAATAACCCATGGGTGACGAAGTGAAACCAAACCATCTGCCGATCTTGACGAAAAGCAAAACGATAGTTGATATCCTAGAGATATTTTGGAGACTCATTTTACCTCGAGTATTATACACAGGCAACATTCTACATTTTTCTTATTATCTATACAAAGTTACTACTTGACTGCGATCTCACCTGATGGTAAGTGATGATGCAGCCTAAGATTATCGTACTAACTTGGAAGGGGAAGTAAATTTACCCCAACGGTTTCTACAAGCATCGCACCGGAACGCTAAATCGCTTGACTTGGTGGTTTGGACTTTGGGTTCTCATTTAGTAAATGGACTTACGCAAAATAACACTTGACTGTTTCGCTACGCTTCCAAAACAGAGTACTAAATTCTATGACCACAAACATAAGCTGCTCTATTCTATCCGATCGTTTTCTCTCGACGGTCTACAGTAATAATAATAAGTACGTCGGCGTCTTAATTAAATTCAGAACTTGGTAAGTAACGCGTAATGCGACTTCCCGTTTTAAAATAAGCGTTTATTTATACTAACTACTTGTTTACCTGAGGCCTTGCCAAGAGGCCTGATGTTGTGCATAATTGCCAAATACCGCAGCCCGTAGACTATTTCAACGAAACAACGACACAATAGAATTTCATCTTTGTTTAAATTTTCTGAATATAATATGACGCTATACTTAGGTAAAATATTTGGTTATAGTAGTGTTACTATCTCGCTGCAGACTCGGTCATAAGTCATTCGCGTGTTTCGGTTTTTTGTTCTTTGTTGAGTTGTGCATTACTGCAGAACAACAAAAGCGAAACACTCGAATGATTTATGACCGAGTCTGCAGCGAGATTATAACACTACTATAGGTATTTCTTACAGACAAGAATACACGGCAGGAGCAATCTTGATTCTTGACTAAAGTAAGCTTTTAAAATAGCTTCCATTCTGGAGGTAATCACTAGTCAGCCCACTGAGCGATTTTGACAAGAGGGCATACGCCTCCGTGAATTAAAAGAGCTACACTCGTTCATCCCGAAAACCAACCGGAAATCATTTTTACAGAATTATAAAAAAAGTTATCCTACAAATTATACGTAAAGCAATTTAATTACCCTTTTTGATACGTTTATTAAATTTCGTTTATTACAAGAATTAAAGAAACTGAATCCATGGGAAAAAACTGTCAGCATAGCTAGAAATAAATAAAATGAGTTCTGTATTTGGGTGAAACAAAATTACTCAGGAGTCAGGACGCTGTATATCGGTCAGTTGACTACACAATACATAGAGGAATAGTACGCATTGCAGACGTAGGCTTTACGTATAATATATTTTGAGCAGCGTTATATATCAACTAGACAAGCGTTTTTTGTTAGCAACAAAAGATAAAAATCCTTTATGTACATTGTTCACCGAACCAAGTGGTATTTGTCAGCTTAAATGTGGACGGGAAAAAATTGGAGAGCTAGAAGTAGGTACTTAGGTAGGTCATATTGTAAGAATTTGTTTGTAAAATACCTAAAGCAGGTTTTAATTACAAAACTTTCTAACGGATGAACGATTTTTCCTCATTTATTGAAGAATGAATATTAAATATCCATGGGCAGAGTAAAAAAATTGAGGAATAAAGGTAACATGAAATTTAAAAAAGAAAAATCCGTCGGAGCTGCAACTGCTATTTTCGTTTCCAATATCAATTAATGCAATTAGCAAGTATTGATAAACTGCCGGTATATGAGAAGTATCAAGAAATTGAATTAGTCATCAACTGGTAAACAGCACCATCAAACCGTCATAGGCAAAACACAGCAGCTCCGGCGGATTTTCTTGGATTTGTAATTATACTGATAGGTTCTTAGTTCTTAATTTCCTTTAGTCGGGGAGTTTCAAAAAAAATATTTAATCCTTTTTCAATTACAAGTCTGCAAAAGTCTGCAAAAGTGTTTTAAATTTTTTTAATTTTCCACTTGTAAGCATAAGGATAATCCTTTTTCAATTACAAGTCTGCAAAAGTCTGCAAAAGTGTTTTAAATTTTTTTAATTTTCCACTTGTAAGCATAAGGAGTTTTATTTTGCGAGTATGTACATAAAACAAAAGCGCCGTTAAAAAGTGCGCTAAAGCGTATTTTATAAAGATACACTGAAGAAACAAAAACGCGCCATGTTTCGCATTTAAATCGTTCAGTGTTTTTTATAAGACTGAACTGTTTGAGAGCATTGGAATTTGAACAGACTTATTTACATACTTATTTACAAACAAAGGAAGTCAACACAATCAAAGCAAAAAGCGATCCAGATTTTTTGTCTTTCAAATTCCACACTTACATCATTTTATTTATTAATATACATAGTTCAAATCACAGATCAGAAAAATAAGTTAAAAATAATATATAATCCAGCAATGGAATCAAGTATCATTATGATCTTTCTTTCTTTCTTCCTGGCCTTTTCCCACGTTATGTGGGGTCGGCACAACATGTCTTCTCCTTCCATTCGCTCCTATCAGCCGTCAACTCACAATCCACTCCTTTCACACGCATATCTTCTTTCACGCAATCCATCCATCTCTTCTTCGGTCTTCCTCGACTTTTTCGTCCCTGCACATGCATACTCATCGTTCTTTTAGTATAGTAAAATTATTATAGGTCTTTTAGTATAATCAAGTATCATTATGATACAATGACTAAATACTTACAGTGACACAGATAATGAGCTTCAACTCATATGTCACAGTATAGATCAGACAACTATAATATGTGTATCACAAATTCGCAATTTTTCCTTGTGACTCAGACAATTTGGCATCCAAAACATTATTTACGATTTAACAAGTCGTCCGTTAAACCTGCCAAATAGAACGCAATATTTACAGTATTCTTTCATACCACATTATACTGCTCTTTGATGTGACGAAAAAAGGAAATAACATAAAGAAATGTATTGGAAACACAATTCATACAAACGTTGCGTAGCGTGTGCTTGAAAGGAAATCGGCAATCTGTATTCTTACGGAAGTGCTTCCTGTGTTCAAAGAGCTTATTATGGTATTGACGCGACAATGGAAGCTCGATATATCAAGAAAATGATGCTAAAGTGCTAAAGTATAATGAAACGTATAATTTATTAACAAAAAAAACCGACTTCAACTCTCATCAATTAAAAATTTTAGACTTATATGGTTTTCTCACGGATACCAGTATCGGAACTGGACTAAATTGAAATGGAATCACACGGGAAGTGCCAGCTTTCTAATAAAAAAAGAATCATCAAAATCGATTCACCCAGTCAAAAGTTATGAGGTCACAAACATAAAAAAATATATAGTCGAATTGAGAACCTCCTCCTTTTTGAAGTCGGTTGTAAAGTGACTTTTCCATTCAATATAAAATTACTTCTCTGATCTGTGTTTCCATTCACATGTGATTGCTAAAAACATTTTCTACAATTACTCACGGACGTGAAATCTTATTGACCGGCAAGACTAAACAAGCAACAAATGGCAAAACTCCCATCGGACAATTTACTGTCGACCGCAACGTATTTATTTCATCTATGTACCCAGGGTTAGTACGAGATAAGATAATGGTAAGAATTCGATAGAGTTATACGTTTTCGGTTACGCCTCGCATATGAATTTCATGGCGAAACCGATTAAAAATGTATCCATCAATTTGTACTAACCAGGCAGCATTAGTGGAAAATATTTTAGTTACATTTATTTACATTCTGATTTCAACTTTGTGATTTGTTTTCTGGACTTCGAATATTATATTCGCATTGTTAATTTCGCTTCGATTTGTCAAAAGTCCGTTATTTGATAGAACCCGTGTGTCAGCTAGCCGTGCATGCTGATAGTCACAAACTAACCGTATGGACTACGCAAGATCACACAGCTTATACGCCTTATGAGTTATGGGTGACACCTTGGTCATTCAGGTCAAAACAGAACGAACGAGGTAGCAAGGAGCTATCTGTGAGGAAATGCCTGGACAAGGATGCTCAGCCTCGAGGCATGTTTATCTACCCTGACTGACCTCTGTCGATCTAGAAGGACCCTTCATCGTTGTTGCGAATTGATGCAAACACGTATCAATTCGCATTGTTAATAAATATTACTTGTTTACGTTTTAAACCCTGTACCTTCCAATATGAAACAGAATTCTTAACCACTTGATCTAGCAGTCGCACCTTATAAAAATATGTTAAAAGTAACAACGAAAAATATATTAAAATAAGCAATTTTTTCTCCTCGAAGTAAATAACACAGAAATTACTTCGCGATAGCGTGTCCGATTTCCACTTTTGATAACTTTTTTCGCGTAAATAAATAATGAATCGTGATACAATCCTGCATTCGGTGCTTACGGTGATACCAATCCATTTTCCCCGTTTCATGTCTAGGGAAAAATAGCTAGACTAAATTACAGGTAAGGTTCTTGACGTTGATAAATAACTAGCTGTCTACTAAAGATGTTCGTACTCGTACTCGTTTACTACATTTTAATCCCGTATTCTGTAATCTACCGTACGATTTATCTTTCAGTATTTTTCTAACAAATTTATATAATCAAGATAATGTATTTTTTACTCAAAATAAACAAAATAAAATCAAACTAAACACCCGAAAGCATGTCCACAAAAATTGGGAAAACGATTTAACTTGCATTATTATGCAAAATTATAGCTATTGAGCCTATTGATGAGTCTCACAGTTTATCTCTATGAGAGTAAGCTCGTAGCAAACGGCGTAGCGGTTAAGTCGTAGCGAAAATTCGTAGTACGCCGTAGCTCGTACATCACAGTTAGCACCGAAACCTGTGCCAACTCAATACCTCTTAGCCTATTTGAACTTTGACATACTTTTACATACATACTTTGTTGTCTGTAAAAACACATCTCTATCATAACGTATTCAGCAAACGCTATTATAATAGGGACTACCACTGGCAATCTACATAATTATTACAAGATGTTTATTTTTTATTTTTATTAATCTTGCGGTAAAACTTGGGTACCCAACTATGCTATGAGCACTAACTAATAAACCTCAGCAACTACAACTATAAAAGTATCAGTTTCCCCCGAATTATATGAATATTATATTTTAAATTTAAGTCTATACATAAAGTATAACACTGATTTCTACGATGTCGATGATACACTCGAAGTATTGTGTTAGCAACAAAGAAACATTTAAACATGAACAGACCGACAGCTAGCATTACTTCGTATTATATGTAGTAATAATCTTTAGAAAACGTGTCAATTTAAACCTCCTTTTTGCAGTAAAACGCGAGCGAGTATAGAGTGGCGACTAATTCGAACAAAGGGAACTTTTAGCGCGCGTGAATATTTCATAAGCGAGTTACTTCGGAAATCTGTACAAAGTTTCCCACTCTTCAACTTTAAAATCTACATAAAAGTTGCGAAATTTTACGCAGACCAAAAAGTTAGGTTTAGTCCTACAGCTGTAGCTAAATGACATATATTTGATACGTTCGACACAGAAAGCTGTCGACCGCTCAAATGGAATGAAATTCAAATAAATATGTATGATAATGACATTTCCGATTGCTAAATTAGCATGTGACTTCTGGGCCGATAACTGTGATTCTCAAATATATACATATTTCAATTTTGTTCTATTTGAGTGATGAAAGCTTTCTGTAATAACGATCAAGAAAATATTATGTTATATAGCTACGGCTGAAATCGAACATAGTTTAAGCGACAACAAAATCATTTCTGGTCGTTTCCATACGAGTAATTATAATAATCCTCGTCAGTCTATTACCTATCTTTATTAGGTGTTGGTTGACATCCAACAAACTCGCACGAAACTTTTTTCTTTGTTCCACATTTCTTATACGAACCGTTAGTTTGGAATGTTCTTCCAGCTTCCGTGTTCCCGCCATGTAGACTGGTACATTCTGTTTGCCAAGAACAAGAGAAGAGAGTGTTTACAAAATAATCGTGAATAAGCGTGTTCTAGACAAGCGCGCTCCGATATAGATCTCATCATTGCTTTCCATAAGGCATGATTGTCGTCAAGTTCAAGCCTTTTTTTGTACTCTATATAAGTTAGTACCTGACTGCGATCTCACCTGATGGTAAGTGATGATGCAGCCTAAGATGTTATCGTACTAACTTGGAAGGGTAAGTAAATTTACCCCAACGGTTTCTACAAGCATCACACCGGAACGCTAAATCGCTTGGCGGCATGCGTCTTTGCTGGTAGGGTAGTCTAGCCACGGCCAAAGCCTCCCACCAGACCAGACCTGAGCTAATTTAAAAATTATAAAATTCCAAAGTGGCCCGTAGCGTGAATCGAACGTATACCTACTCGAATCCGAGCGCGCCGCCACTACGCCAGGGAGACCTATCAAAAAAAAAACCTTATATGATGTATGTAAGGGCACGACTGTGAAAGCATAACGCTTTTTCCTTACGTGCCGATTTCTCCCAGTTAACTCCCACCGAAAGTCGCTTCGTGTAAAAATCTCGAGTATGGAGTAGGATCAATAGATACTCAATCTACATTTTGGCCACGTATTAGTACGTACGCCGTACGGAATGTAAACTGCCGAATTACATCAAATCTAATCTTGATGCAACGCCCCAATTCTATTATGCAAATTGCATAGCAATACTGCGTTGTAATAATAATTATCGGAAATTCGCTCCGTTACACCCTCGCGGCATAGATATGCAAGATTAGTTTGTATGTGTGTTTGTGGTTACATTTGTAACTGTTTTACGCCAAATTTTGTTTGTTCAATCTTCACGTCATTGTAACTAGTACTGTACTTGTAAGTTGTAAATTCTCTGTTCTTGCTATATGGTTATACTTTTATTATTTTATCAAAATGTAATCTTATTTGGCCTTATTTATAGTCTAATTAATTGTTAATAATTGTCTGTAACGCTGTTGATTGCAGTAAATAAAGAAAATAAAATAAAATAAAAATCAACTCAACCGATTTGTCTTAAATACAAACGCTACGTTTATTCCGAAAAAGCTATGGTTCCCGTGGGATTAATGAAAAACAGAACACCACGCGGGCGGATCGGGAAAAAGCTATAATTATTGTACAGTAGTACGAGGTGTTAGTCTGTAATTACGAAGACATTAAAGAGAAAATAATTGAACCCTCTTTATTAAACTTTTGGGTAGATATAGCAGCGATATTAAAAATGTTCCAAATATTTGGTGCAGCACAGGATACCGCATTTTCACGAATTTAGAAAGCTAAGGAAATTTAATATCTTTAGCTTTCTGCACTCCTTCGAACATATTATATTCGCAGCATCACCTGAGTGAAGTTAGATTGTGTACAATGCTTAAATGTATGCGGAAAAAATATCTATATCCTAAGTATCGCAATATCTCCATTTCAAATATCTAAATCGGTTCAGTAGTTGCAGAGGTTATGGAATTCTGTGGTAACTGATTAAAGGAGTAACAAATACATACGTTTACTATACATATTTATGAGAATTTTTAGAGAGTTTGAATATATTCAAACTCCCTTAAAATTCTCATTTTAAATAGTTTTTAGATTGTTGGAATATTATTCACAAGTCACGACCCCCTCACATCAAAATATTATGCATAGTGTCGATTACATTATGAAGTCGTAAACAGGACAGAGTCCTACATCCCGTAGTGAGAACACGGCCGTTAAGCTGGCAACACACCAGCGGCGAAGAGTCAATATAACACGATTCCTATCGGCTTCCCTTTAAAAAATTGGCATATAGCGTAGCGCACCACTAGTGACATAAATGTAGGCCAAAGGTTCGAGACACTCGTCACTCATTCTAAATTATTTTTTTGTTAGTTATATATAAGCATTAATACTTGGTACAAGCCGCAAAATATCGGCTTTCGCAGATAGCTTTTTGCTTAGTATAATATCTCTTTCATTTCCGTCTCTAGTGTATAGCTCTGTCTCGCTCTACGGGTGACCAACAAGGAGCCACCAATTTAATCTGGCCCAGTAGCGAATACGAATTTGCAACTCTGACAGGTCAGACGAATTTGGCGCAATAAGCCGGTGGCGTCCGTGTTCCCTTTATTATACCTCCAAATTCAAAAGTGTATTATTTGTACTGTTTTAACAGATACATAGTACTATTTTGTATTTTGAAGGGTTATGGTTGTTTGTTGTTGTTAATACATTAATTGTTTTTGTGAAGCGTCCATGTGTGTTTGATTTTTAAAGTTTTGTGTGGTGTTTTATTTTGATATATTGAATTGGGGCTAGTGATTAATAACTTATAAGTGTAAGTTCACGATAATTTGGTTTCAGATTGATAAATCAACACCAGAAATGGCATTAATTCACATAGATTGTTGTCTAACAGATTTCTTGTTACGAAACGATCTAGTAACTTTTCTAAATTGAGTTTTGAAAACAAAAAACATGTTACTCAATTCCAAAATACGAGTGCTTTCTTTCAGTATATTATGAAGGTGGGTCTTTAATAGGCGGGGAACAGCTGATATTCTTTTAGGTAAGTACGTTTCCGGGTTCCCTTTTTCAGATTTTCACCCTTCGCCACTGCAACACACTCATTTTCCTTGCCAGACTACTGTTCTGGCTGAGCGAATACAGGTCAATAGCTTTGTGTACGAGAAATTATATTGGATGGATACCCATAGTTAAATCTATGTTAGTACGAGTAGTTGGCATATTATTGTGGGGCTAAGTTTCTACCTGCCTCCAGAAAACACAAACTACTGGTTTTATAAAGGAAATAATTTAAGTACCTACTCCATATACAGAGAAGTAGGAAATAGTGAAAAAGATCAAGTATAAGTCTACTGGTTAAATCTTCTACTAAGTCGATCGAATCCAGGATTCCAAACACCCCCTGTACGCATTTTTGACTTTTGATAGCTATAGATATTTCAGCCCACGTGTCAAACTCCATACGAATCGAATGATACATAACCGAGTTTGACAGAGTGGGGCGCTTCTTCTAAAATAAAAATATCTTTACGTGTATTTCTGCTTAAATCTAAATATCATCACGTTCTTCAATTTAATACCTAATCGTGAAGAAACTAGTACCTGTGTCTGGAAGTTTTTCATAATGTTATCTGAGTTGTATATAGCTATTTCTATCCGCGACATTATTCCTGCTGCACATCAACGATTTGCTTAAACCAGGTTTATTTGGTTACGCTGATGACAGCACTGTTTCGGAGAGATACATGTCTAGTCCAAAAGCCAGCGGTGCTGAGATACTAGAGCTAAGAGAGGCATTGGTAGATCGCGTTAACTTGACTCTAAAAGAAGTGTCTGAGTGGGGTGACGCTAATCTAGTCAAGTTTAACGCTACCAAAACGCAAGCGTGCTTATTTACCGCAAAAAAGAGCCCCTTCACCTTGGCTCCCACTTTTCAAAATGTATCCGTTCCGATTAGCGATCATATCGACCTCCTGGGTATTAACATCTCACCCAATCTCAATTTTGGGAAATGCATCGAGGAAAAGGCAAAAACAGCGGCCAAAAAACTTGGCATCCTGAACAAGGTTAAGCGGTACTTCAAGCCCGAACAGCTTTTGACGCTGTATGAAGCTCAAGTTCGTTCCGGCATGGAGTTCTGCAGTCACCTATGGGATGGATCTGCCAAATACCAGCTCGATGCATTGGACTCGGTTGATCGCCGCGCACGCAGAATAATCGGCAAGGAATCGCTAACACGGGTGAAACTGCTCAGTTTAGAACACCGACGCAGTGTTGCCTGTTTAGTGGTTTTTTACAGGATATATTTTGGAGAGTGTGCTCAAGAACTCCACAACCTTGTGCCTCCTTCACCTTTCTACCATAGAACCGCGAGAAGTCGAGAGAATTGGCATCCTTATGTGGTTGATGTCCAGCGTACTCGGACGAAACGCTTTTCTTCTACGTTTCTGATATGAACCGCTAAGGTGTGGAACACCCTTCCAGCTTCCGTGTTCCCAGCCAAATACAATCTGGGTGCCTTCAAGAGAAGAGTGAATAGGCATTTTCTAGGCAAGCGTGCTCCATCCTAGACCTCATCATTTCTGTTCATCAGACTTGATTGTGGTCAAGCGCAAGCCTATCAATTATAAAAAAAAAAAAGCTCCAAGCTTGCCAATTAGCACTTGAGCTCTCTTAATTTAAACACACATTCGATAGACTCGTGCTTAGTTGTCAGCTTGCTATGGGATTATGCTAGAGCTGATGATGAATCATTTCATAGTAATGTGTGTAGTGTTGCACACTACATTTCGCCAAATCGTGTCTATGGCAAGCCCGCACAAGTAGGCGAGGCTAGCAACACTCAGGCAGTCGGGCGAAATCTCTCGAGACGCGCTCATGCGCTCCGGAGTTTTTCTTTGAATCTTTTTGTTCACGATGACGTGAACGGCCTTCAGCCCCTCCGGCTGAAGCCGGAAGGTCCTTTTCCTTTCGAGGTTCGCTTCGCGACCGCGTTTTAACGCCCCAGGAACCGACTCCCTGAGGAAATACATAATATGTTCGCTTGAAAATGCGCCAACATGGCGCGACCAACGCCGCCATGCGGCCGGCGAAAAATCGTCTTGTGACGGTCACGTAACGCGATCCGATATTCTAGCCTAAGTAAAGAGCCTAACGTTATATCGAGTCAGTGCTCGGAAGTGTCGTGTGCGCGAATAGAGTGCTAAAGTGGACCTTCTTCTAAGAAACGAGTCTCCAACCCGACCGCAAAGCATCGCCATCTTTGACCGCGCCGAGTGTCGAGCTGCTACACCTTGGGCGCGCCGCTGAATGCCCACACCCTCGACAGGCGAGTTGCTGGCAGCTGACATCACACCGGTGGGACCCAGCACACGGCACCATCTCAGAGTAGCTGGCCCGCCGGTGCGCCGCCTCCTCAAGCCCTACAGCACGGCGTAAACGGACTAGACTCACAGAGAGCACAGGGAAGTGATTTCCCCTTTTTACGCCCTTCAGGCGATACCCTTGTCCCTTTGAAGCAAACATGAACTTTTGGAAAAGATTCGATCGCGCTTGACCTAGTACTTAAGCTCGTAACTAATTAAGTAAACCTCTTGTAAAAAAACTAATCAATTTCAATGATCTTAAATATAATTATGTACTTTGTACTTTGCTGTTTGTCGTCTAATTTAATGCCTATCCTTGATGATCACGAAGCGTGAGGGACCCTGAGTGATCTCGCCGAACGGCCCTTGACTCAAAGGTTCATACGCTCTGAATTGACTCAGTGTCTGGTCTTCCAATAGGGTTTCGCATCCAACCACCCATAACCTAACTTTTATCCCACACCATACCATCATCTTTTATCATTACAATATGGCGCCCGAATGAAAGAGAATAATCAGTCACTCAACTCACTCGCGTGATTGTCAAGGTTGGTACCATTGAATATAAACACTTTGTATTGTCTACATTCGTTCAGTATAAACTTTGCCTAATCTGTGCCGTTTATAACTATGTCTTTGAAATGTCTTTGTGAACTAGCAACACATTGTCTATGATTGCCACAGATCTTATCAGTATTCAGCGTCGGCCCCGCTTATGTCAATTGTCTACCGATGGTCTATGATACATTGACGTTTAATTCGCCAATCTGTGACACAACTTTTTTCTCTTAATCTGACACTTGACGCATCAAAACGTCAACTTGTCTTCTATCATTTAAAATTGACAGTCGAATCGTAAACAAATCTTGAATAGCAGTATTTACAAACTTAAAAACAACTCACATAACGCAATAATTGTAATAGACACATCGGAACAGTGACATAACCGGCGCCTGCGTATAATATTACGTAATATAAACGTGTGTTTACGAATGTAACGTCGCGAGACCGTCACAAGCCCCCAACACTTAAGGTAAAGCAATTTATTATTTAATTATAATAACCCTAACAACCCCTGGTATATTGTTACCCTTTTCAAGAAAATTATCTCAAAATGGAAAACTCATCCGACAAAATTGCAGTCCCAAGCCACACTCCATTGACCTTTAGCAAACAAAACAACTACCATACTACGGGGACATAATTAAATTTTCTCAGACACAATATATCAAACCTACAAACATAAAACTACATCAAAACATTTGATTTAGTTCTTTATTTTCACTATATCAAAACCAGAATTTACCATTGAAATACATTCTTTCTTAACACTAAATTTCACAACATTTTTTACCAAACTATATTACTACACCTAAGCTAGTATATAGACAAAACCTTACTTTCCACAAAATTATAGATACTCTCCTGGGAAAAATTAAAACCAAGTTTTTGCCATTTACAATTTATTAGGAATTTTTTCCTTTACAAAAAAAACTCACATATATATAAAAAATGTACATATGTAAATAATTAGGTATGTAAACACACTAACACTTTTAAAGCACACTCTATGAGAAGGATGAACATAAATAGAACATCTCCTTTTCAGCACTTAAAATTACATATATTAATTAACAATACTCAAGTAACAAAAAATAAAAAATTATGATTATATTCAAAACAAAATACATATATAGTAAATACATACTACCCTAAACTATAATAAAATACAACATTTACAATAAACAAGATAGTTATCAAATTAAAATAGAAAATAAGTTTTTTTTTCCTCAGTTCACTAACCACAAACACTAATCTCAGAACTACAATTCTATAAGTCTTATGAGGTACCTCAACTATTTACAACTTATCAAGTATGTTAGGTATGATGTAAGAAAGAGAAGTACAAAAGGTTTTTATTCTAAATTCAAACCCTGCGGGTCACTTTAGGCAAACTAAACAGTCAATTATGAAAATATGAGTGGATCAGCACAAAAGGAACAGTTGAATATAGTTAAGATAATTACATAGGATATTTAAAACTAAAGCTAAAATTAATACTAACAAATTTAATCTAACTCACACTTAGTCTATAGACGCCCACATACACACTTGGACTCTTACAAACACCCTACCTCTAACCCATTTCCTCTTTGTAGAGCAACGACTCTTCCTTTGAAGTGGGAGGCCTGTGAGATAGCCCGGCTATCTCTTTTGCCGAAAAAGGGGGTATTGTAGTGTTGCACACTACATTTCGCCAAATCGTGTCTATGGCAAGCCCGCACAAGTAGGCGAGGCTAGCACTCAGGCAGTCGGGCGAAATCTCTCGAGACGCGCTCATGCGCTCCGGAGTTTTTCTTTGAATCTTTTTGTTCACGATGACGTGAACGGCCTTCAGCCCCTCCGGCTGAAGCCGGAAGGTCCTTTTCCTTTCGAGGTTCGCTTCGCGACCGCGTTTTAACGCCCCAGGAACCGACTCCCTGAGGAAATACATAATATGTTCGCTTGAAAATGCGCCAACATGGCGCGACCAACGCCGCCATGCGGCCGGCGAAAAATCGTCTTGTGACGGTCACGTAACGCGATCCGATATTCTAGCCTAAGTAAAGAGCCTAACGTTATATCGAGTCAGTGCTCGGAAGTGTCGTGTGCGCGAATAGAGTGCTAAAGTGGACCTTCTTCTAAGAAACGAGTCTCCAACCCGACCGCAAAGCATCGCCATCTTTGACCGCGCCGAGTGTCGAGCTGCTACACCTTGGGCGCGCCGCTGAATGCCCACACCCTCGACAGGCGAGTTGCTGGCAGCTGACATCACACCGGTGGGACCCAGCACACGGCACCATCTCAGAGTAGCTGGCCCGCCGGTGCGCCGCCTCCTCAAGCCCTACAGCACGGCGTAAACGGACTAGACTCACAGAGAGCACAGGGAAGTGATTTCCCCTTTTTACGCCCTTCAGGCGATACCCTTGTCCCTTTGAAGCAAACATGAACTTTTGGAAAAGATTCGATCGCGCTTGACCTAGTACTTAAGCTCGTAACTAATTAAGTAAACCTCTTGTAAAAAAACTAATCAATTTCAATGATCTTAAATATAATTATGTACTTTGTACTTTGCTGTTTGTCGTCTAATTTAATGCCTATCCTTGATGATCACGAAGCGTGAGGGACCCTGAGTGATCTCGCCGAACGGCCCTTGACTCAAAGGTTCATACGCTCTGAATTGACTCAGTGTCTGGTCTTCCAATAGGGTTTCGCATCCAACCACCCATAACCTAACTTTTATCCCACACCATACCATCATCTTTTATCATTACATGTGACTGCGACACTCGTGTTCGTCATCCCGACGAGATAAAACAAACCGAAAACCATGCTACCTCGTTAGTCGTTAGTGTGTTAGGCAACAACATGAATACCTGACTATTGACACAGCGTCGGTAACCTGCTTTTGCATACATCAGCTCTACAAAAACGTCCAATTTCATTTGGTTGACATGTTAAACCTCTACAAAAAAACATACCTACTTATATAACCAGCCTCTAGATTGTCTAAGCAAAACGTGTTCATCGTTATCGTTTACTAATTCTGCCCGCTGACAGGGTTCCTGCGGGGCTAGACAAAGTCACAAGCGTTTGGCGTTAACGCTAGTCGACAAAAATATATGGACAAAACAAATGACTGTAGAAAAACCACGATAATAATTACTAAACACGCTGTGTTTGATACTGTCGGCTGTCAATTGTCAAGCGAAGTACGCTAAAGTTATCTACAAGGTCCGCGAGAACGCCTGCAGCGAGCGTTCAAGTTAGCGTAGTTAATTATTCAAACACAGCGTGTTTAGTAATTATTATCGTGGTTTTTCTACAGTCATTTGTTTTGTCCATAAATTTTTGTCGACTAGCGTTAACGCCAAACGCTTGTGACTTTGTCTAGCCCCGCTGATTTGCGTCAGCTAATCGCGCGGCAGGTTTCACTAGCGATTACGATAACGATGAATACGTTTTTGATACGCAATCAGACCCCTGGACAGGGCAGACGCGACGGCGCGAAAAGATGTCGCCAGTTTATCGGTGCCAAAATGCTTGTTATGCCACCAACAGTAAGGCCACGCTGTAGTTCGCTCAGCAGCCACCTATAGAATTTTGACAGATGGCACTTCTGTTTGCTTGTACGAAAAAGGTTCACGTGCATTGTTCGGATGCCCATATCCTGAGGTTTCATATATAATACTATGGATTTATTCGATGATCGAACCGAAAAAGAGCCAAAACGCGAAAAGGTTTCTAATCGCACTTTAGTCTCGTGTTTGATTCACCAGAGAGAAGATGCGTTAATAATGCTGCTCGAAGCTGCATAGGGTGAAAAAATAGTCAGTCGAAGCTACGTAAGCTAATAATGGTTTAAGACATAAATTACAATGTTTTAATTTGTTTATAAAAATACACATGTAAACTCGTTTGTATAGTTTTTCTCGGGACACTTTTTTCGTGAATTTTGCATTACACCCGATGTCCATAGATTTATATGTCAATGCTCTATACATGAAATTTTTAATCTTAAGTTTCTTTTTGGCGAACGAATGAATTTTTTGCTTTCTGGTAGGGCCTTAAAAACTTTGTTCCCTGTTTAGTCGTATTCGCAAAGCGCAGCATAACTCGAAATACGGTTCGCCTCGGCTTACGGGTTGCCTTTCGAATTTGTTTTTTTAAGCAAACTACAGTAGCCTAAGCTTTCAAATAAGCTTGAGTTTACCAACTTTGTACCCGCATACATGAAATTTTATTTCGTAGAGTCGTAACAAAATAAAAGAATAAACGTGCAGTACGAACCAGTACTTTTATTCCATGATACGAGGAACAAGTTTACTCTGATATATATATGGAGAAAATCTATTTATTGTGTTGTTGAGTAAATCCCTAGAGCATGCTCTTGTGGTAGAGTAAAAAAAAGAGTTTAAAGTTTGGAATAAAAACCTACGTAAGTTTAAATAAAATATGTAGATTATTGTTCTTTAGATTAGTACTGTCGTGTGTGTTTGTATTTATAATAAAACTCTTCCGAAAGGACTTGACAGATTTTTGTGAAATTTTCTGTGTAGATATGTTCGGTAGGTCTGGGTGCAGGACGTAAACTAGTTTTTATACCCTTAAGTAAGGAATAATATATATGGCAGAGCAACGTTTGCTGAGTCAGCAATATTAGAAACGTAGAAAGCCGTGTTACTTATAAAATAATAGTGATATCTTCCTATTCAATGTATGTTTCCCGGACAGATTTTGTTTTCAATGGTCAAAAGCTTAAAAAGAGACCAGCCAACCTCATCAGAGATATTGAGATTTGAGACGCATTTAAAAAAAGTAAATTAATATTCTCATTCATGCAGCCTCGTAAGTCATGATTCGTAACCTTGGACTATCTAATAGTCCAAGTTCGTAACTAAATAATTCCGTTTCCAAGTAGTTCCTAAGCAAAGAGGTTTTTGTTGAGAAACAAAACACTGTAAAAAAATTACGAGCAATTGCACGTGATATTGACTTTGCGTTCGAGAATCAGCAAGCACCTTCTCTGCAACATGCAATAAAGCTGAAACTTCCACAAAAATTCACCAAGTTTATAACAAATACAAAAATAACTCTCGTTATAAGTGAGAATTTGAAATACATTAAATATATTCTCTAACATCGTAATTTTTATAAATATCTACTTCTAAATAAAGGATATCTTAATAAGTAGTTATCGCAATAATTAGTCGAAATGCAACCATTTTCACGCAATGTTTTTTTACTCAATACAAGTTAATACTTGACTGCGATCTCACCTGATGGTAAGTGATGATGCAGCCTAAGATGTTATCGTACTAACGTGGAAGGGTAAGTTACCCCAACGGTTTCTACAAGCATCGCACCGGAACGCTAAAATCGTTTATCTTTCTCCGTTACTTCTCCACATAAAATAATAACTTGAGCTTTATCAGACCTCTTAGTTCCGGCAATATGCTACAGAGTTTCTCTTTAAGTAGTAAATATGTAGTCTAAAATCTAGATATGATTTTTTTTATTTTTCAGTTCGTCGTTAGGTGGGTACCTACTATACTATTCGTCCAAGTACCATGAAATTGGCCTTAAGTGAGACTTTTTATCACTCTCTCTAATTATAATATTAACGTAATTCGCACGCTTTTAAAAAAGTCGAAATCTGATAGGTTTGTACGTCTGTTTGATCGCGCAATCTGTAAGTGCCAGTTTTCTTTTAATGCATAATTTATAAGAGCTGCTTGGCTTATAGTACTATACGAAATTACTGCAGGCTACAAAGATTTTTGCAGTCCAACTTGATCGCGTGACCAATTTGCTAGCTAACTGGATTGCTTATCAAGTCAGAAGCCTTATACGTTTGGAATATGTTGTAAACACAATTGCCTCTTGAATTGGCCGAGTTAACTTTGTTATTTATACGATCACAAACAAATGATTTTTGGGTATTACACACGTACGCACTACCTATATAAATAGTAAGTATGTCGCAATACTTAAAAAAATACACATTAGAAAAATATTGGACATACATTTATTTCTTTTTCACGAATTTTCCCGGAACTAAAACATGCGATTTAAAAGTGCTAGTAAAGATTAAGCATATTATTATGTAGGTAGTAAAGAAAGCTTTAAGCATCACTGCCTTCTTTTCAATAATTAGCTAAATCTTCCTAATTATTATAATAAAAATTAATCGCTAAGCGGTGAATCATTCGATATGCGACATTTTGCGTACTAGCAAGACATGCTAGTGCAAACCTGCCATCCGAACCCGGCGGTAGACTTTTTTTTCATAAGAGCCTATTATTCAGGCCTATGTGAAAAATAAAGATTTTTGATTTTAATTTTCATTTATTCGTAGGTTGACAAAGTCAAAGTTGGTCAAAGAAACATTGCGAGAAAACCTGAATGCCTGGAAGTTCACGAATATATTATGTGCTTGAAGGTTATGAAGCCTGTCTCTCCGCACATGGCCAGAGTTGGGCTATAGCCAAAACCATCACTCAGATTTAAATTATGATTAATCGCCTTCAAAATTAACAATTAACTAGCCCCTAGTTACGCGTGGAAATGCAAAAAACACGGCTTGCAATTAACGACATTTTAATAATGTACGTGGTTGCAGCGCCACTCAATACGTAATTTAAACCGTACTCTACGGCAATTATAAAATAAAAGCGACTTTAAATTTTAATTAAATGTTAAAAATCAAAAGAAATAAAATATAAAAAGTGAGAATTATATGGAAGCAGGTTTAAAATCAAATAGTTATTAGGTACCTAATGGTTTTTTAAACACATATTTCGTGAAAAGCTGTTCTAGGTTTTCCTACATTGAAAATGTACGTAATGAACTATGAAATCGACAGACATAATATTTCCGTTCAAATACTCTTGCATTTCTCTGTACAGTAACAAAGACGTATTGCTATTTTTTAGCATGGTTGAATGTTATATAAGGTTACAGTACCTACTCGTAAATTAACAAATGTATCGCATACAAGCATAATGTACTTCCCACTAAATAATTTTACAATTTATAATAAGTAGTACGATATCGCCACTTGTAATGTGGCAGAAATGATTTACTTGTATAATAACTCAAAGGATTTTTCGACTCTGGTGTGATTGTTGCTTAGGTTTGCCACTTCCAACTGCCAAGGCTTTTGTCCCACCGCCCCTAAAACCAGTGATTTTTTTAAATGCCAATTCGTTACAATCTAAGTACGCTTTGCATCGGACAATTATACGACTTAGCTTAGCCAACCCTGAAAGTCAAAGCCATATGAGGGCAACTTTGATCCTTAGCCATTCCATCCACGCGTCTCTTTTGCTCACGACAAACTTAATAAAAGTGGCGCCTTATGCCCGAACAAGCAGACAAGAGTTTATTACTTCCATATTACTTCCCAACAAATATTGTCACATAAGTTGGACGAGAAAAATCTCTGCGATAATCTTATTTTGTTGACCCTAAACGCAAAATTAATGTTTTAATAGGCCGAACGAACGCCCATAAAATGTCTTTTCTTTTTTCCCTTCCCTTTTTCCGTTACCCTCGGCACGTTTTTATATCTTTTGTAAGTCACTCGCTGTGAAGTGAAGCTGCACTTTCCGAGTTGAATTCTTAAAGATTTCCCTCTTAGAGAACGTTTTTATCGCATGAAACCTTTATTCTGTTGACTCTGGCGGCTGGAGGGCGCTGCAAATGGGACAATGACGCCGAGAATTCAAATGTCGGAATTTTACGGACTTCAAAAAAGGGGTATATCAAGTAAGTATGTTGTTGTAATTCACATCATGCACCTATGTAGGCTATGAACAATATAAAGTCACTCCTTGCTCTGTGGCTATGAACAAGTGTGCCTTGTTTTAACTGATATAGATATTCAGTCATACATTTTTTGAATTTTATTATATTTCAGCGATCGACTTGTTTCTGCGGCAATCACAAATATGTCATATGGCTACAGCTGTTAATTGTTAAAGGATATTGAAACCTGACGTGATACTAAATTGGGTATCACAAGCGCAAAAATGTTTGACCTAACGGCAAAAATGCCCTATGCACACATCTCTCTGATTTTTATTTGCTCTGAAAATAAAAGGTCAGGTGGCAAGTTGCCTTATTTCCAAAGCAAAACGAGCGGAATCGGGGTAGATATTCAAATTTCCCTTGCACTGAAATCGCACAATTGTATGAAATCTACATAATTGAAGCGCACCAAATTATTGTGTCGTAAGCAGACTGCACGCGACGTGTGCCGGCGGTTTGATAACAATTAAAACATGCGGTATTCAAATGTGGTGGCTCGGTCTTAGAATTATCAGTTTATGTTTTTTATTGAACATTTTACAGTAAAACTTATCGCTAACTTGGTCTATACTAGTTGCTGAACCTATAAGTCGTGCAGGAAATACTTTAGGTAAGGTTTTTATCAGCGTTCCCAGCCAAGTAGAATCGGGGTGCCTTACAGTGAATAGGCATTATCTAGGCAATCGCGAACCAACCTGGACCTCATCTTTGCCTTCCATCAGGCATGATTGTCACCAAGCGCAAATCTATTTGACGACCGAATGGCGTAGTGGTAGCGAACCTGCCGTCTGCGCCGGAGGTCGTGGGTTCGATTCCCACTACTGGTAAATGTTTGTGTGATGAGCATGAATGTTTTCCAGTGTCTGGGTGTTTTTCAATATATTATATTTATGTATATTAGTATATATGTATATTTATCAGTCATCTAGCACCCATAACACAAGCTATCGCTTACTTTGGGGCTAGATTGCGATGTGTAAAATGTTCCGTATATATTTATTTATTTATTTAGATACATTAAAAAACTGTGATAGTTAAGTTCTCATTTCGCCAATTTTACTGTCATAATATTGCAGACCCTTGCCAACTATGAGTGAAGTGATTAATTCAATTTTGTGCCATCGCGCGTCGGCCAATTAGGCAAAATGGTATTTCGTTCCTGAACAAATTTATTTTAGTGCTTGGAATGAGGATTATACAGTCCAGGGTGGAATTCCGTATTGCACGAGAAATAGGCACCCATTTGTCAAGTCGACTGACGAAGTTATCGCTACAGAATACAGTATAATATCACAAATATCGTATTTACCTTGTACAATAACCTGTATTTATTTTTCCATTTGTATCTATAATATGTCAGTCAAACACTAGTTCCGTAATCGGAAACCAATTTCGAAAATAGGTTTATGTTCCGTAATCGAAAACCAATTCTGCCATCTGATTGACTGAAAGTTCAGTACATTAACCGTGCGATCAGCCAATTTCTAGCTATAGACTTTTGACAGATGTCACATGTGAAGTTGATGTAGAGTTATGTTGATGTATTTAATCGTAGAGTATGTGTAAGTCTCAGTGTAAGTAAAGCTAGATTTACAATAACAATAACAATTACAAACTGCATTGGAGCTTAGAGGTGCAGCCTCAGGGTGCAGCTATAGCTTTGCATTTTGATGCGAAATTGCAGTGCGAAATGCAAATCTCTAGGAATCATTGAGGATCATTGATGAGCTAGTTACCTATAATTTATACGTGGATTAGATTTTGAATTCAGCATGTAAATACGTAGGTATTAAGTGTACAAGTGTATAGTTTGGTACAATAGGCTCAATTTAAAAATCTAATGATAATGGAGTGTACAAAAATAGAACTTCTGTATCTATATTTGGTTTTCGTTCGCTCGAAATACGGTTTGTCAGAAATCCCATGGTATTTTTTCGGAATAAAAAATAGCTTTTGTGTTCAATGTACATCCAGGTTTTCTATATCCATTCCAAATATCACCGGAATCGGTTTAGTAGTTGCTGCGTTAAAGAGTAACAAACACACAAACACACATAGATCACAAACTCATACATATACAAAGCCTTTATAATATTAACGTGATCCTACTCAGTCACGCATGTTGGGATATAAGTTATAACGAATATTTTATTACGGTAAGGAGATTTTATAAAAATACAAAATAAAAATGTGCTCGTAGCTTTTTGCGAGAATTCTTGAAAATCTATAATATAAAATAAAATGTTTGGAACGTGTATTAGAGAGTAAAATTTGAATATGCTTTCAGGCAAAACATTGCAATGCTCACAAAAGGATATTTAACAACGAGTATCTTATCGTCCTACATAAAGCCATCACAAATACAACCTTAGGACCGACTTTATTAAGGTATTTTAGCATAAAAATGTTTGAATAAAATTTTGTCTTATCGTTTTTTTTTATACAAAATTTTATTTCAATTTGCATGTTTCATGTGTGTTGAAACTTCAAGCCTTGCTTTAAACTATCCAGTAGAAGTTAAAAAAATGCGTGATGCAAGAAGAAAGAAAGTAGCAATTTTCTATAAAACTGGCAATGAGATAAAAGCGAAGGATCTACCACAGTGATGTAATATGTACCCATATAACGGTAATATCGTTACCATAATATCGTTTTCAGTCCGAAACGATTACGCGAAGAATACCAGTTGAAACCGAGCACCGTACGTTTCCCAAATAGCATTCAATCTGCGGTGGTTTTTGTACAGACGAGTGTGTGAAGCCTCACATTTACGTTAAAGGCTATAAACGTTGATTGCTGGCTACCCAATTTACCTCTGCAAGAGGCTCAAAACCACAAGCAATATGTTGCTTGTGTCGGTTACCAATAAAGTACATACAAACTACAAAGCGACCTCTCTACAGGCTTGTGCTTTTAGAAACGGCTGTGTTCGCATGAGGTTTAATTTATTTAATTTAATTTATTTATTCAAAGCACCACCAACAGAAACATATATTATACATTGACATATAAATAAAACTTAGGTACTACATTCACATATGATACGACTTATAGGTAGCTACAACATGCTTAGTTATTGGTAAAGTCCACGCTAAATAACGTTGGACGCTATATTAGGTATGCTAAAGTCTTATATATCTCTTGTATCATGCATATTATCCTGTTTAATATTGTTGTTGCTCGACTTGCAATTATCACCATATACATCGCAAATATCATACTGAACTTTTACAAGAGCCTGTACGTTACGACTATGTGAAGCCAAAATATTTTTGAATTTTGAATTTGAATGTTAGTAGTAATTAATGTGAAAGTTCGTGAATTTTTTTACCCATGTTAGGATGTTAGTTCCTCAATCGCACCTTATACTCAACCGATTTGGCTAAAATTTAAAAGGTAGGCAGCTTATAGTCTACTTTTTAATAACACATGGGCTACTTTTTATCCCTAAACGGTTGTTATACATGATTTAGAAAAAGCCGACATTTAATTTAGCAATCTACAGCAATAGCCAAACATTGCTGTAGAGACAGCAAGTCGTAAAAGAGTGCGAGAACAAGAACTGGAACAAAAATGGGATAATCCCCAATTCTGGGAATTTGTAAAAACAGAATTATACGCGGGTGAAGCCGCGGTCATATCATGAACTCAAGTTTAGCACAGCTACCTACTCAAATTCTAACACATAATATTTTAGTCAAATCGGCCTTTCATTTCCAGTAATGAAATGCAGATTCACTATTTCTATAGAACTTGACTGAAAGAGTTTCTCCACTCTATACGTCCATCAACGTACACTTTGGCCATTCAAGGTATACTTTGGATCCACATTCAAATTCAAATATTACTCGTGCCTAGGTGCTCTCGTGTACGTTTATTCCAGATTTTCCCAATATTTTGCGAGCACTTAAATTAAGGCTTTTATAACATACATGCACGCGATTGGAAACATCGCCACAATGCTAACGAGACAAACTTGACAATATCTTCGTGTCGGGTCACACCTGCGTTTTTAAAGTCCTGCAAAGTATAGGTCAACAGGTACTCTAGCATTAGTGTATCAGAGAACTCATAGACCCATGTCACAAGATGGCGCTGGTTCCAAATCCAAAATATTTTAAAAAGCATAGTAGCGCCGAATCTTCCGGCACCTTCTGTCATGCGGATATTTACGCACGCATTCAACGTACCTACTGTGCAGTGTGCATAGCAAGTGACACCATCATGTGTCCCGTTACTGCACTTTCGGCAACTTTCGGCAAGTATGTCCCGACACTTATGAAGCTCGCAATCTTGAACATCGGTTCTTTAAAAATCTTACGGAATTAAAAGTTATAGCAAGTATATCGGTACAAATAAACAACACACACTACATTTAAAAAGTTAGTTATACCTATAATTTTTTATGCATCTACACTCTACAGTAAAGGTTTATATCACTCTGATCAATTACTAACATTTCAAGCAGTTTTTTCAAGCATTTACAGTAACTTACCTATTCCTCAGGAAATTTTTGATACTAGCAGACAGCAAATAGACAATGAAATAGTGCACGCGCCTATCCAATCATTGAGTAGGGACCAATTACTCACTCGACGTAGTGGCAAATGGACTGTGGCCAAATAATCGTATGAATAGCGTGCTAATTAATTAAACTAATGCCGGCATTGACACGAGATTACGTAATTCAAAGCTTGAAAGACCGTGAAATGTGCGTTACAAAGGTAGGTAAGCAATAAACGTAGTTCAAAAGCTTCATAAATTTACTTTACCCACGCCACGATTACATTTCAAAATACGAAAATACATAATTTCATCAACTTTTCGTTTTCAATATTTACGAGAAGATAAAATCTCTCTTTCGCCTCCAATTTTCTCTCAAAGTATGAATTTGTTTCGCCTTTAAGTCTTGACGCTCTCAAGTTTTGTGCAAACACTCACCGCGCCGGCATTTAAAAGTTTCTAACACAAGCGAAAAAAGCAAGACTCAACTTCTGAAGTCAAACTGTTTCTTTTTTCAGTTAAAGTTGAAACATTTTGGTATTAATTGACACTAATAACTTCAAAAGTTACGTGTTTACTATTTACCACTTATGTATTACAAGTACTTAATTATATTATTTTTATTCACGTAGGTACAATACGCAACTCAATTAAAAAATCTGTGGTTAGATAACTAAAATTTCGGGCTTTTAAAACAAGTTCAGGAATTTCGAAGTTTATTAGATTGGCATAAATTACACAGGCACACAGCCCTCAAAGCTCAAAAAAAGACTACACCTCAATAACACGGACAGAAGACTTATATAGTTATACTCTACATATTTAAATAAATGTATGGACAATACTTTAAAGGGATGGGCTTTGGGACAATTTATTCAAATTGCAGGATTGCCACTTTATGATGGTACGTTATTTTGTACAGATAAACAGATGCCGCGTGCTTAATTTTAATGATAATGTTATTTGTTATGGACATACGAAATTGAAAATTGTAGGTATGTCGAAGTTGGTTTTATTTATGAGCCAAACACTGCCCGATGTGGGCAAACAGAGTTAAAATTATGCTATACCTATTAGAGAACGACCTCTGCCAGCGTACATTTCTGTTTTTCACAAATCCAACACACCATAATCAAACTTTAACCAATCATAACATGAACCATAGATTTTTGCGGGATAAAATTTAAATTAGTTAAACCAGGATATAGTCCGTCCACGATAAATCCAGGATGTAATCAGTCAAATTGGTTCAGTAGTTGCGGCGTGAAGGAATATTTAACCATACAAACTTTGGACTCTTGTTTCACCCCCTTAGCCTGAGTCTCTCTAGTCAGTCAGTCAGTTTTTTCTTTTAATATTTAGATGAATCACAAGTAATGTTATTTGTATTATGTTAGATATTTGCATCACATTATTGATAGAAATCTTAACACACTTAACAGAAACTCGAATGCAAATATACACATTGGCACGCTAAGGTTTTTTCTGTTCTCTTTGATTGAAAACATAAATTTCCTTTGGTCGCACGAAATACGTCTATTTTAGACAAAGTAGCAGCTAATGCAGGTCTTTGTACCCGCTAAAATGTTAATAAATAAAATGATTATGTTCCACTGAACAGCTCCGGTCTTCACGCTATGAACGCTGAAAGACGATCAAATGCGAGCTGATTTACTGCCTCGTAAAACGCAATAGGGTACTTCGGATAAGTGAAAACATTGCTATTTCATTGACGTGACGCTTTAAATTAAAAAAGATCCATGAAAAACACACATTTCTTAATACTTTTGCTCATAAAGCAGCTATGGCGCTTTTTAGAACTGCTGCCGATTGCTATAAAATGCTACTTAGCAGTTGAAATACATACTTTATTCTTCTGCCAAAACAAGTGTATTCTTGTAGACACGCGAAAAATTTATGATTTACCCAAAAGTCATCAGCTGATTTTTTTCAGCTGACGTTTTAGATTACAATTTCGTGCAACCAAATGAAGATTTCCTCTCATTATGTTTTGACTCATTGTTTTTGTCGTATGGTATTGCAATGTAAAGTTGTGGGGCACTGCATCTGACATGGATATCCGTATCACTTAACATCATGTGAACATCTCGCTCGCCTTATGTCTAATAAAAATAAACTCACGACATTGTATGAAATATGCAGCTTGAGTATAAAATTACTTCGCGCTGCACTTGATACTAAAACAACTATTTCAATAACAGACATATACTCAGGGCCCGGCAGACCACATGAAAAAATGTCGCCAGTTCACTGGTGTCAAAAATGTTTGTTTTGCCACAAACAGCGTCAGTCGTAAGCCGACCGCAGTATCGTCTATGGACCGCGGTCCAACGAGTATGTTATTGTTCCGCACGCGAGTTTCCGCAGGGATGGTTTCCTTCACAGATGTCGAGGTTTCCTTCCATATTGTGACTTATTAACCGTAATTTTGTTAGTTAGCGCTACATTTTTCTTGTATGAAGAAGTTTTACGGTAAAATGTCCAGATGGGCTCATCCTTAGGTTCACATCGGTGATTTCAATTCAATTTAATACAATATTATGTCAATATTTTTTTCCAGGTACAAGTTTCGTTTCGACAGAGCATGGGTGGTCTCTATGGTCTCGCACTTGTGCAAAATTAATAGGTAATAACAAAAGGTTAATTCACACCGACATGACATGGCAGCGAGTTGCTGCCGCCTTCATCTCGGTGTGAACTTATCCTTTCTCTATCCATAATTAAGAGCTTGATCACATCGCGTGACGCTAACTATTAATAATCATTTTATTCATTAACCTACTGTTTCACGGTCGTGCATCATTTACAAATTAGGTATACATTAAGACTCTGTAGTTCCAAAATCAGGCGCAATTGTCTATGGAGATTTGTCAAACAAAAAATAAAATTAGTCTAAGGCCCAGTTGCTTGACTTAACTTTAACCGAAACCTTACAGTTAAATATGGCGGCCTGACTCTGATGTCTTTCGAAGTAAGGCTTAGACCCCCATAATTAAAGATAACGTTTCTGCTAAAGTTAAGTTAAGCAACCGGGCCTTAGTCTGTCATGATTTGACTAATGGCAGTTCCTATTGCACGTATTGATGATTTTCCTTCCTAGACTTGACAATTTAGTTCATGGGTCTATGTAACTTACCAACCACGATAAAAAAATAATTAGTGATTGATTTAAAAACTGCAAATTCGTAACTTACAAATCGATTTGCACAAGAAACATCGCATGGTAAAAATTCTGATTATCTGTACACACAAAGTTTGTCAGCTAAGCGACCCGGGACGTCCATTTGTATGAAAATTAATGTATGCCCACCGGACATTTGTTCACGGTGAAATATTAAATGAAAAACGCGACACTACGCCAGCGCTATCGGCTGCCGCCAGACAAGTTTATGTGCAAGCATAAAATAATTGATTTTAAAGTTTATTCATTTTAAATTCGACTTCTGTTTTGCATAGCAGTGCAAAATGCGACACCTCGCATCCTATTTAATTTTTGCTACTAAAAATACATATTATGTATTGCCACTGACAATAAAAAAAGGGATCAGGCAACAGTTTTCAGTTTCTATATTTTCAGCACCTTTAATCTTTATAATAGAATCACAAATGAATTGTCGTCTGACAAATCCTTAAAATTCTCGAATCTGTCTTATGGCAGTAGAGATGATCTAGAGCAAGCTTTACAGGCCTAATTTTTTTTTTATACATAATATATCAGGATATTATTACTCACCTCGGAATCTAGCCCCAAAGTAAGGTATAGCTTGTGTTATGGGTACTAGATAACTGCTTTGTGTATATATAATACTTTACATACATAAAATATAATATACAGAAAAACACCCAGACACTGGAAAAAACTCATGCTCATCACACAAACATTTACTAGTTGTGGGAATCGAACCCACGACCTTTAACGCAGATTCGCTAACGCTACGCCATTCGGTCGTCAAAAATTGGCCGAGAAACAGTTCGGGCAAAGTCTTTGCAGCTTTAAGCTTAATTTCAACCGTTTAAGCTATCATATTATCATAACCAAAGTTGTAAATAAATAATTTATACTGCATGTTCCCCTTCTCCATTTACATTTTTCCAATATGCATTTTTTTTGTTACCTCGCTGGGATAATTCACACGGTAAGTGATTAATAAAATTGCAGTGTATGATGGAAAGCAGTAATAAAACGATCCACTCTATTTAACACCACGGCGGTGCCGGAATGCTGACTCTATGGTCGGTGGAGAACATGCGCAATTTATTGCAAGAAAAAAAAACTTTCATACCCATGTATTTTAAAGCACAAGTTTAATTAAAGTTCTAAATAAATGGGCAAGTTTCTAGAAACATTTAAAGCAAGGAGAACTTTAAATGTTACTTGAAGACGATATTTTTCTTTCCATGTTTTGAAAGTTCGTGCATAAATTTTCGTTAGGTTCTTACTTTCGCTTATTATATTGAGGTGAAACACCTTATGTTCCTTCAAAGTTCAAAGAGTTCATTGACTAGGCAGACGCAGATTACTAGGCAGACGCAGGGTTATTGACTAGTGGGAAATACCTTCGAAAATAATTTAATTCGTCAAACCCGATAATTTCGTCAATGATATATCATTTCAGAATGTTTCTTTTATATGTAAGGTTACATTGCACGGCTAACGGCAGAATTTGACTGTATATTATTGTGTTTGAATTTGATTGCGTAAATTCACAATAAAGATTTCATTGACAGATTAATTTTTTTGAGCAAACAAAGTTGTTTTAAAGTTGTTTCTACAATAGCGCATGGTGAAGCCTCCACCTATTTTTCTATTGAAAGTTGCTTATCTCAATTGCAAACAGATTTCCTCCACATAAAGAACAAATTTCTTTATGTGGAGGAAATCTGTACAATAGATCGTTTAGGTGTTATGAAAATACTTGCAACCAATCAACTTTTTCACGGTAACACAAACGGCTCTTGTGGGATTTTACAACTTTTTAAAAGTCACGGAATCGCAGATACTTTTTATGAAAATAAAATAAACCATTGGGCTATGGGGTAGAGTATATTAATTTTAATAGCTTTATTGTAAAAAGCGAAAATTATATTATACGTAAAGGTACGATCGAGTTTGCATACATTTTCTCCGCCGCCCGCTCGCAAGCTTGTCAAGTCAAATTCGATTACCCGAGTGGCATATAACTGGCGCCATATTTCCATCCACGAGTTTTTCACAAGGAAAATCGTTCAGTAGAGCGTGAAGTGGAAAAACCAAATGCTGTTAGAAGGGATTTGTCGATGTTGCTACGAAATCCGTACCTACAAATATATTAAATCCTAACAAGTTGCTCGTGACTTCGTGTGGATTGGTTCATGTAACGAAAACATTCATGTTCGTCCCAAAAATATTTTGCAGTTGTGGGAATCGAACTCACGGTCACCCACGCTGAGCGCAGAACAACAACCGCTAAGCAAGTCGGCTGTCAAAAACACGTTGTGTTTTAACGGAATATTTTCAAAAATAAGCTTCAATACGTAAATTTATTCGTATTCTTCACAGCAAACCCTTTCACTTCATATCCACAATGACTGCATTAAGAATAACTATAGTAGTGTTATTATCTCGCTGCAGACTTGGTCATAAATCAATCGAGTGTTTCGCTTTTGTTGTTCTGCAGTAATGCACAACTCAACAAAGGACAACAAAAGCGAAAACTCGAATGATTTATGACCGAGTCTGTAGCGAGATAATAACACAAATCTATAAAAATGTAACTAATCTATAAAGGATCACCACTTAGTGAGGTCACGCATGTATTTTGAGTCCCCGCCCTGAAGCATCATTTTTAATTTGTCAAAACTGTAAAAAGGTGCTAATGTAAGCGACAACAGCATGTGCTGTCAGCGGTACCGAAATTTTGCGGGCGATAACGACGCCATATTTGAATTTTTTTTGGCTTCAACATACGGCAGGCATTTCTCGCCCCCTTAGCGTAGCGTATACTCCGTCATTGGTTTCTAATTTCTATACATGATTATGAGAATATCCATGTATTACGAGTTTGTCAACAGATTGAGATTTTCCGGTCACGGAACAAGATCGTGAAATGCAAATTATTGATAATAGCCCATACTGATGTTACGGGAAATTTATCCGCCTTTCAGCCTTCGCTTGACTGTAATTGTACTTATATGGCTATTATTCAGTCGGCTAGAATTACATAATGTGACTAGAAAACAAAGTACTTAAATGTAACGTGATCGGTACATGCAGCAAGGGATTATTATCAATCAAAAAGACTAACATTTAATCCATGGTATGTAGTATGGTCCCCTTTAGTCCTACTTTAGTTCCGCCAGTTCATCTAATATCAAGGAACTAAAACGGTCACACATAACCAAATATCAAAAAATAAGATAGCTCTTTGTCCCTACTACGGATAAAATTATCAAAGGAAGACTAACATTTAATCCATGGTATGTAGTATGGTTCCCTTTAGTCCTACTTTAGTTCCGCCAGTTCATCTAATATCAAGGAACTAAAACGGTCACACATAACCAAATATCAAAAAATAAGATAGCTCTTTGTCCCTACTACGGATAAAATTATCAAAGGACTCCCCCTTTGCTGACGAGGAATCTCTTTAAAAAATCTGCGTAACAAAAGAAAATACAAATATTTTAACAAGGCTTCTTTTAGAGTTTTATAATTAAACCGTCCTCAAAATTTATTAATAATTTTTTATTTGTTAATTATTATTTTTGATTTGAAGCTAAGCATTTCGAAAAACAAAGACGATCGTGTACCTTTTCGTAATGCGCTTTGAGAACTATTTGAGAAACTGAAAATAAACGTTTGTGGTTTTTCAAACGTTTCCGCAGAGTTCTTGTAGTAGCACACTTACTTTGCTCTATAAACTGTTTTATATGCAAAGAAAATTTAATGACCATGTATGCTTATCAATTATAAGCGTTTCAATAACTTAAAAATCGCAAAAACTGTATAATATTTAGAACTACGACTTTAATTTAAATTATTACCAAAAATAATTTCTAAACTGGAGGGCTAGTACGAGATAAAATAATACTTGATTACGTTAGTTTTCGGTTACTCCAAGTTTTTTAGGTTACTCCTTGCATGTAAATTGTAAAACCTAAATCGACCCGAGATTCGAATCGATCCAAGAACTTGTACTAACTCCAAAAATCGAAAACGATATTTAGACTTTACATATAAGCATACGAGAGACATCGTTTAGAAAATCTGAAGCGATTTGGGAGCTTAGGAAGTCATCGTTTTTGTCCAGCTTTAGAAGCGAGGTCTTAGTTTGGGGATGTAATCTAATCTGTGGCGAACCCCGAGCAATATTATAGCCACGAGCAATATATCTGTGTATCACGTTGACAAAGCTAACTAATCAAGGAATTGACGTACCTACTTGATCTGGCTATTTCTATGATTGGTTTTCGGTCGACCTATAAACTTCTATGAGAACGCTTGGTTGGACGTCGTTGGAAATTTATAGGATTCTAGGAATCTAGAGGGTGGATGGATTAGAGTCGTAAATTTGATATCCTACCGCCGTCTTCTGGGCGGTAAATTAAGGAAATGTTTTGATAAAATTTTATTGGAATTTTGATAAGGTTTCATTGTTTAACTCTTTATGATGGTTGTCGGAATATTGCAATTTGTATGTGAAAATGATGGCAATCTTCGTTTCCTGCAGGAATCATAAGGTTGATTAAGTTTCAGGAAATCCAAGATGGAACGCCTAGTGTAATCTTAAAAAAATTCGTGTTATAAGTACATATTTGCAACAAAACTCAATTCTCGTGTTATAAGTATTTGCAACAAAACTCCTCCGGAACAGCTTTGCAATTATTATGAAATGCTTTGTATATAGTTCTGAGAATAAGGACGTAAACTATTTTTCATCCTTATGAAAAATAATTTATATGGCAAGACAACGTTTGCCGGGTAGCTGTTTTATAAAAGACATGTAAAGGCTAAGACCATGCAGCAATATCAATCTAGGCCAGCCTTAGTCAATTTCCGTCAGTGTCCGGTAAACTAGATTCACAGAATTTTGCATATAAAGTATAGTCTCAACGAGCAAGGCTAAAATGACGAAGGACATGCGAATAAAATTTCATATTATTAAGGTTAATTTACACATATCCAATTGCTACTAGTGTCGTTAGCACGCAAGAGCTGTCAAGACCTATAGAGTCGACCTTTAGCTAAGTTAGTCTTCGATGTTCAGTAACAGAAAGTTCTAATAGATATTGAACGTAGGCTATAACTGCAAAGTTCAGACTCACTTATACTTAAAGCTTTTTATGAGGTTACCTGAAACAAAAAGAAGCATCATATTAGTACTTTTACTCGTATGGCTAAAGGTAATATTTTTGTAACGGCATAGTATCAAATTTTTTTTTTGTAAGAGCTACTTTGCTTATACAAAACATACAAATCAAAACTGTAATCATGAAATGCCTAATAAATATTCAGACATCCGCTAAAAAAGATTTTATAAAAGTCAAAGAAATCATGAAAAACATCTCGCACCTAGTTTATAAAATAAAGTAACAAAGGTCGGGAAAATACAAATAAAATTTCTCTTGTAGACAGACCATCTCCGCCGCCTCTCACAATTATAAGAGCAATTACATAAATATACGTTAACTTGAGGTTCAACCTTGATAATACAAGGCCGTATACTGCAAAGGCCTAACACAGACAAGGGTTCAAGAACAATAAAATTATAACGAGGAAATAGCTAAGGGTTGTCACCCTGCCCGAATTTTCTGGTCTGATGCACACGAGAAATTTTCTTTTTAGTAATTTACTTTATTATCTAGCTTTTATGTACCTACCTATACGATAATTATTAATATTGTGTTATTTACTAAAATTTTTGTCCCGTGACTAGTCTAGATTAGTGTCCGATTTCATCTTCTCATATAAGTAGTAGAGGAAAGGGGTTTTCGTTTTAGATACCTAATATATTTTACCACGCGGTTGAAGTGTAGATTAGCACGCTTCTAAAACAATTCTCAGGCATGTTTCCTCACAATGTTTTCTTTCACCGTTAAATAAGAGGATCCCTTCTTGTTTTCCTAACTAATGGACCGGACTAACGAATATGAGTACCTATAAGTTTATTGTGTAAATGGATTTTTAGGACAAGGTCAAAGATAATTTTGGCAACTGGAACTTCTAACAAAAATAACCTATTGATTCGGAGACAAATAAATAAACAAGGGATGGATAGTAATACATACTAGTGCATTCGTTATACAAATAACAAAGAGGCAATGGGGCCTAGCATTTTGGGAGTAATTCCCTCTGACAGCGGTCTACTAGATTAATTTATTTTAACATTTTAGTTTAATATGTAGTTTTTAATTTAGATATAGTTTAATTTCATAGCTAGTTTTAATGTCATTAATAATAATTTCAGTAATTATGTAAAGCCTTAAATTTTTTTTATTTCCAAAGACCAAAGTTTTCCTGCGGAAAATATAATTCATTCACGGAGTCTGACGCTGCGCTGGAGGGATAAACTCAGAGCCATCTCATTAATACAAAAGGTTCTTAGTCACTCTGGGACACTAGGTAAAATGTATTTGCGTAACATTAATTATAGCAAGCAGAATCTTGATCCTAGGCATTATCCTGTTGGACAGGAAAAGACCGTCGGCATAATGCTTAAATGCGAGGTTACAGATAGTCTATCAATATTGGTTTTTAGTATAGACTCAGAATCTGCCTCGGTAATAGTTAGCTAGTTAAGGTTAACGGCCTACAAGCCGTATTTAGGTGATTTTGAATGTAAGTTTTATGTTTAACTTTCAAATTTACACGTCATGTATTTTGGGTCTTTAATCTAAAATCGCTTAGAAGCAGAAACACGATTGGATAAAATTTTCTCGATAGAAAGTTCTCCCAAAAGTTGCTCCAAAATCTCAGTTTTTCTATGTTTTATCGGAAACTACAATGGATGTAATTGTAATTTTTGTTTTAATGTATCGGTAATAATAATATCCTAAAACGCTTAGAACAGATTTTGGATAACTGGCTTAGTTTTTGAGTAATTAGGTAAAACGTCGTTTTTCTGCTATATTCTTCCGCGACGCTGCATGTCGCACCTACCAAATCTCCGTGAGAGTGAGAAAGACAAAAATAAATTCAATAAATCCCCTTAAGGAGGATGGGTACCATCCGGGCGCGAAAATTCAAATTTGTTTCAGGTTTTCGCTAATATTGGACTAATTATGCATCGTAGGCTTAATAGGCAATGAGTTTTGCGAGCATAATCTTTTATACATCTACATGCTTTCAATAAAAATTTAGTTGATATAGAGTAGTTAGTATAATATTTGCGAAAAAGTAAATTTCGCGGGTTACTAGAGCCGAAACACCTTAAACTGGGAATTGCGAGAACTCAATGAGTTCAATTCCTGCGTATATTTCAAACATGTTGTCTAGCTGCAAATATAAAAGCAAAAAATAAGGTGCACTTGTTCGCAGCGTTCTTGACCACGTGTGACTCATAATTTGTTGTTTTTTTCATGCGCGGCGAACAAAAAATATGCAATTTACTTTTAACTCTCACACAAATTATTCCAAAAGGAAGATGTCTTCAGGGTGTTTCTTGCACTGATAGTATGAAGTGATCCTTTATAAGAAGGTAGGAAATTAGAAAATGTTGTTTTATTCCTATCTATTAATTATAAGAACTGACTGGACTCGTGGTAACTACATTTTCATACATATAACTAACATAGGTAACATAGGATTTGAGAAGCCTTCGAGAGTAAACTCTAGGTAATTGTTTTTAATTTAATCTGCATTTATATTTTACCGACAACGGTTATAAATCAAACAGAAATACGAATTTAATTCTCATCAGCATAACGCGACCGAAACATTTTCACAGGCATTTCACAGGACAGATATCTGACAAATTAATTAAACAAATGAATAAGCTTCACCGGGTATAATTAACTAAATGAAAATTACCAAAATGATGGAGCGAAACAAGACTGAACTCAGCTACAATCAGATGATTGATCTATCTAATTTACTCTACCTACTCGATTGATAATTGCGTAAAACATTAATTTAGTCATTGTTTTGCATCCAATAAATCAATTGCTTACCGCCAATCGGTAATTTATATTCGGGTTTATCTTCATGCCGTTTCGTTCCGGCTCGTTTTCAGCCTTAATCGAAACCTAAAACGAAATTTCGGTTGAAACCGAAATCGAAACCGAAAGGATAATGACCAGTGGTGTATGGAATCCCATATCAAGCTGAATCCAATCACAACTTTACTTTTTATTGACTATGGTCTTCACAATACCTACAACAATTATTATTATTTTAATTAACATCCGGACTCCAAAGCTATAGCCAAATAAACAAGTTATACTTCCTTAATATGTATGACAGGTAATGTGCATTGAAAATAAAGTAACTTTTTATATGCAAAATTAAATTCCAGATATGAAAAGCAAATTTCTAGTGCCTATGGTTCTTTAAATACACTATTTTATTTTGCCAGACTACTTTGGTTTTGCTTCATGATAACCACCTTGGGTTATTCTCCTTTACTTAAAACAAAATTATTATTCAGAACCAAACCCATGATTAAGATTCTAGACATTTTACTACAATAATGTAAGCAAAAAATTGTTTCATTTTCTCTTTTATTGATGTGATTGTCAGGGAATCATACAGACATTCTAATAGTTGATAGCTTGTCGCTTCTGCTTTAGCGGTGGAACAAGTACTTTAGGCATGTGTAAAATTCTTGTATGCCAACAACCCGCCTCATTACACATACACCCCACACGAATCATGCGACTAAATCACGCACGCAATCCTAATCTTCATTTAATTTTATTACTCACGTATATAAAAAGGGGCTTGTTTACACAGACAATGTTAGGGTTTATTTACGTGGAACAAAAATGGAAAGAGTAGGTAACAATTTGGAGTTTTAATACCTTAAGACTTATCTAGAACACAGACTATATTCGTGTGCCTTAAGCGCAGATTACGTCTAGTCAAGAATTTTAAAGGTAGATTCACTAAACATCGTGCATCGTTCAATTCAATTACCAAATCAAAAGATTTTTTAGTGTAAGTTAAAAGCTTTCATGAAAGCTTAAAGCGATAAAATACTTTTAAGTACTCGTGCACTCTCGTATCATTAAAAAATCGATAGTGAAGTTGATAAACCGAGGCCAATTTAATAATGCAACCGCAGTAAATATTTCCAAGAAGAGGAAATCGAAACTTCAGGGAAGTTTCCTTTAAGCCTTCAATAGCCAAAATTTACCTTAAATACTAGCTAGATTTTCTTTTACTGTGATCGTAATCAAGGGTCCGTTTTAAGTGAGAATCTAGGTAACTAATGCTGTAACCAGCAAGAAGATTCCGGAAGATAAAGGAAAATTAATTCTGAAATAATATGACAAAACCGAAGCAACGATCGGATTTTGTACATAGAAAAAAATTGAATGTTCTTTAGCAATTAGTAATTTAAACAGTGATTACGTCATGACCACTTTTCCAATTCGTTATTGACTTTTCTTTTGCCGACTCACGATTATTCTAAATAGATTAATTTGTAGTTGTTACAGCTTGAAGAGATATCTGGTGTGATAACATATATCCAACAATATCAACAAACCTAGATAATAAAGTTTTTTTTTTACTTGATTTATCAATTCAACAGCAGTATACGCGAATAAAATGCCGAAAAAATCCTATGACTTACATGCTGTTAACTTGACGATTATAATCGATAAATTACAATACAAGTAAAATAAGATCTTGTTCTACTTGTAGTTTTCTCAAGATTATTTATATACGTCTAATAACAACTGCATCAATACTTATTGAGATAGTGCTAGAAGCTTCCTTGTTAGCACGACCTAGCCTATTTGTTAGCAAAACACAGTTGTTCACGAGAAGTAGATAATCACAAACAAAAACTGCAACAAAAACTGTTCAATACCGTAAAAGTTCACGTTCATCGTTTAATTATTTCTCAACAGTTTAAATCTAGAAATGGCGCTGGATTTTAAACCTTTTATGAAATAATTTTCCGTCCTTTTGTTCTTTGTGCTCGTATGAAAGTATTTCTTCTAAACGCGCTATTCTACTGAGCATAACGGCGTCAGTATTTATGAAGAAAAAAGACAAACTTAACATGCCACAATAGACATAATATATGTATATCTAATTTACTAGATTCTTTCTTCTAACTAATTCAGGCGAATGGCGCGAAAACATGTCGGTTTGTCGGTGCCAAAAATGCTTATTTTGCCACCAACTGAGTAAGGCCACACTGTAGTTCACTCAGCAGCTATCTATAGAAATTTGACAGATGGCGCTACTGTTTGCTTGTACGAAAAAGGTTTATGTAAATTGTTCGGATGCCCATATCCTTTCTTATCGGTGTATGCTCACACATAAACATAGTTACTTATAATATAGGTACTTAAAACGAAGCTTATAGGCCACAGATTAATATAATAGTTACTAGCCTAGCCTATGTATTATAACCAGTTATTCATACTTATCATATAGGACTTTTGTAAGACTGAGCTACAGGTATGTTTCCAAATTAGCTCATAAAGTAAGTGAAAGTGTTATGAATAAACAGATTTGTTTTCAATGCTATTGCGTTATGTTCAAAAACAAATTATTATCTATACCAAATAGTGACAAATTTATTATGTAAAAGGAGAGTTGTTTCTATTGACCGATTTTCAATGAATAAAAAATCAATCAGCGTTGATCGAACTCTTAGTTTGTTTTTTAGTTATTAAAAAATCTTGGGCGTTTCCATTTCGCCTTCCAAATAATGTTTGGTGTTAGTTGGAAATACCTACATCTTAATAGTGGACCATCACGTTAATATTTAGTTTTTATTAAAAATGTTAAATGCAATGACTAATGTTTGTCTACTATTAAAATGATGATGCAGTTTAAGAGAAAGACTAACCAGGACAGAATTTATAGATGTAAACCAATCTTTTTAGTATAAACGCATCATCATATTTGTTAGTTTAAAATAATTTTACATTTCACAGACTCTAGATATGTGCGCTTTTTGATCTAGGTACTTATTATTTAGTAATTTTGTTTTAGTTATTTTATCTTCTTTGTGCTTTCTACTCTTTCTACTCCCACATTCACAACAGATTTATAATAATAATATGACCTACTCTAGTTGATATACAAATAACCTCCAATTTTCTTTTGGTAGAGTTTACAAGTTAAGATGATATAGTTTTTTATTTAATAAAATTCTTCTCTATCTTACTTACTACTCCTTCCTGTACTTACTACTAGTATTATAAGGTCATATCAGAAAACTGTCATTGAATTTTTTACGAAAATGGTTACCATTGAGGACCTTTTAAACGAAGGGTTAAATAAAATAATTAAATTCTCTAGTCATTGTCGCTTATTTCGCGCATCAGCTGCGTCCTTGTGGTTGTCGCCGACAATCTCTTCGTAAACAATCGCCTCCTGTGTACCTACACAGGAGGCGATTGTTAACCTAAAGATTTAAGATTTTCCGAGATTCTACAATTTTACTACAAGCTACTACAATAAAACGAACAATAATTTATTTTGTTAAATAAATAAGTAGGGTTGTGACCACGAGCTTTTTCTTATATTGCTTTATATATATGTATATTACAGTGGCGAAGGGTGAAAATCTGAAAAAAGGAACCCGGAAACGTACTTACCTAAAAGAATATCAGCTGTTCCCCGCCTATTAAAGACCCACCTTCTTAATATACCTATGAATTATGGCCTAATAATAATATATGGCTTAATTGAATTACATGTTTTTTGTTTTCAAAACTCAATTTAGAAAAGTTACTATCGTTTCGTAACAAGAAATCTGTTAGACAACAATCTATGTGAATTAATGCCATTTCTGTTGTTGACTTACCAAAATGAAACTAAATTATCGTAAACTTACAGTTACATTATAAGTTATTAATCAATAGCCCCAATTCAATAGGTATATCAAAATAGAACACCACACAAAACTTTCATAATCAAACACACATGGACGCTTCACAAAAACAAATGCAAAAAAACAACTATGACCCTTCAAAATACAAAATAGTACTATGTATCTGTTAAAACAGTACAAATAATACACTTTTTAATTTGGAGGTATAATAAAGGGAACTCGATTTCTATCGGCTTAATACGCCAAATTCGTCTGACCTGTCAGAGTTGCAAATTCGTATTCGCTACTGGGCCAGATTAAATTGGTGGCTCCTTGTTGGTCACCCGTAGAGCGAGACAGAGCTATACAAATGAAAGAGATAAATACTAAGCAAAAAGCTATCTGCGAAAGCCGATGTTTTGCGGCTTGTACCATTGTATTAGCTAACAAAAAATAATTTAGCATGAGTGTCTCGAACCTTTGGCCTACATTTATGTCACTAGTAGTGCGCTACGCTATATGCCAATTTTTAAAGGGAAGCCGATAGGAATCGTGTTATGTTGACTCTTCGCCACTGGTATATTAGGAGTTTAGAAGGCTTGAGGTTGAGACAATCGCAAGAAGTTTTACGTAAGGGAGGCAAAGAATGCAATCTTAGAAGACACTGTAGTTTCTCTAAGAGCACTAATGATGAGTGATGACCCATGTACATGGTTTTAGTGGGTGAAAATTCCACATAAACATAACTCATTCCACACTCTAAAGAAATTCGGTGTAGGTACGGTAAGTTCATATCCTGCAGACGTCGGTCGGTCTTGACAAAATGAATTTGACAAAAAAACTTTATTGTGTGTAGTATGTCGATGGACGAATCTATCCAACTAAAGTAAAACACAAGTTTCTCGTATAGAACAAAGTACAAAGTACAAACAGCAAACCAAAATCTAGTTAATTAAAGCTCTTCCTCAACACTATACCTAAAGGAAAATACGAGTAAGTAGTTAAGTAGTGCAAGTTGTAAACTCTTCAAAGGCAGGAGGAATTTAGCAGATAAACAAAGAATAGTACAAAACCAAACAGGAGTCATTCGGAGTTCGAAAACATCAGTATTCCTCTAAATAAGTAATTATATTTTTTCGATTTGAATTTCTTTCTTTCTTCCTGGCCTTTTCCCACTTTATGTGGGGTCGGCACAACATGTCTTCTCCTTCCATTCGCTCCTATCAGCCGTCATCTCGCAATCCACTCCTTTCACACGCATATCTTCTTTCACGCAATCCATCCATCTCTTCTTCGGTCTTCCTCGACTTTTTCGTCCCTGCACATGCATACTCATCGATTTGAATAAAAAATATAAAAGCAAAGGGTAAGCTTAATAAGTACCTACGTAGGTACATAGCTCCAGTACGAGTATCAAAGTTTCAGTACTGAGTATCATGTTTATTTTATCTTCAATATTTTTATATTGCCTATAAATTAGCAAGTGCATAGTTTGATTTCAAATAAAAGAATAACTAATTTAAAAAAAAACATAGTTCGAAATAATAAACCTATACTGTACGAAATAACGCCTAAAACAAAAGTCCATTTGATATTTTCAAGGTTTTATGAAAATTTCAAGTTATGTCTAGAACTCCATTAGCAACTAAAGACTAATAAGTCCGTTATTGCTATAAACAAATTTAATTCGTCCGTTCAATTTGATCAAAGTAATAAGGCCACAACATTTCGGCCTTCGTCACATTAAATCCAGCCATAACATTTTATTACACAAGGTACTTTCGTACTTTCTGTTTTCACCCTACATTTTGAGAGGTTAAACGCCCAGCACCAACCGCGTTCCAAGAGCTTCCGCTCAAATTATTACACATTATAAAAACATTATGCGTTATGGCCGTAGCTAGGAATGTTTTTTATGTTTAATGCTTAATTCTCGTTTCCACGTACAGCCCCTATAGTATAAGGCAGCGGTTCCCAAAAGGTGTTCCGCGGAACCCTGAGGTTCCGTGAAAGACCCTCAGGGGTTCCGCGAAAATTCAAGATTTCCATATTGTAAATCGTTTCACTTGTGATAATATTAAATTGACGTAATTTATTATTCATTTTCAATCAACTTGTTTTAAAATATTGCATTCCAAAATTCCATTTAGGCGCCATGTAGGTAGGTAGGTACGCTGTGCGTGTCACGTGTCGCGTCGCCCGGTCGCGCCGCTCGTCGTCCTCCCACCGCCCGCGCCGCTCGTCGTCCTCCCACCGCCCGCGCCGTTCGTCGCTCTCCCGCCGCCCGCGGCATACCGCGGCAGCTTGCGACCATTCAGTTGAGTCAATACGATTACTAGGACTGCACGTGATCAAGTTTTTGATACCAAATTTTAAAACTCGAAAATAAGCTAAGAATAAATTCCGTACCTAGATAGTGATTGTTTATGCTTTTATAGTTTTACGAGCACTGTTTTAAGCAGGTATGTTTTTATTATTTTTACGTATTATAATGATAAATCAAATGCTACTTATAATAGTTCCACAAAAACAGGTCGTTTTTGTTTTAGGCCTAAAATATTGCTGTGTTTTACTTACAGTTCACGATGGATAAATGGCTAAAACCTGGGATTGCTAAGGGGAAACGTGGTGCTAGCTTTGTGGACAGTAATGTTAATACTTATCAATCTAATCAAGCTTTTGACCAAGTCTCATCTTCACCAGAAGGAGAGACAATTGAAAAAAAAACGGAAATTACCAGTGGTGCTAGTTGTTCAGTAAGAACTTAATTCTATTTTTTATAATTTATTTCAATTTGTTAAAGTTACACGTATGTGTCCGCGCTTATACGAACTGTTTTTTATTGCATTTTTTTTTCAGGGTATTGGTACGGAAGACACTTTTGTTGAACAAAATCAGCAAAACACAGTGATACCATCTACTACCGACCATACTGAACGTCAAGCGGGAATATCTTCAAAAAAGAGAAAATATGATGAGTCCTATCTGTCCTATGGATTTATACCGATAGGGAATGCTGAAAATCCTGATGGAAAATGTGTTGTTTGCAGCAAGATTTTGTTGAATAGCTCCCTGGCACCTGCAAAGCTTAAGCGTCACCTTGATACTAATCATCCTCACCTCAAAAATAAAAACATTAGTTTTTTTGAAAGACAAAGAGATGTACATCAAGCAGGTGTGACCGCTTTACAAAAATATGCAAAAACTGATAATGAAAACGCCACGAAAGCCTCATTCATGCTAAGTTATAAGATTGCACGAGCTGGAAAACCTCACACAATAGCCGAGGATTTTTTGAAACCATGCATGACTGAAGTTGTTGCCTGCTTGCTTGGAGAGGATTCAGCTAAGAAAGTGGCAACGGTACAGTGTTCGAACAACATCGTATCTGACCGTATTCCTAAGATTTCAGACCACATTGAAGATGAATTGATTGATAGATTGAAAGAGAGCAATGCATTTGCAATGCAACTGGACGAAAGTACGGATGTTGCCGGACTAGCAATACTGCTAGTTTTTGTCAGATATCCATACAGAGAATCTATCGAAGAAGATTTGTTTCTCTGTGCTCCTTTGGAGGCCAATACAACTGGAGAAGAAATTTTTAAAGTTATTGATGAATACATGAAAAAAAACAAAATTGATTGGAATAAATGTATTGATGGATGCAGCGATGGAGCTGCAGCCATGATTGGTAAAGTAAAAGGAACAGTGTCAAGAATTAAAACTGTTGCGCAAAATTGTACTAGCAGTCATTGTATTTTACATCGTCATGCTCTTGCCGTGAAAAGAGTGCCATCTGATTTAAAACAAGTCCTTGATCAAGCCGTACAAATCGTCAATTTTGTGAAAACACGTCCACTGCAGTCAAGGCTATTCAAAAAAACGTGTGAAGACATGAAAAGTCAGCATCAATCACTCCTTCTACACACGGAAGTGAGGTGGCTTTCCAGAGGAAGGGTTTTAAACAGATTATATGAATTGCGCGATGAACTGTAAGTTTTCTTACAGACCCTTCCTTCGCCTGCAAGTGCTAGCTATCTTGAACTGTTACGAGACGAGCGATGGTTGATGAGATTGGCTTATTTGGCTGACATATTTGATAAACTGAACACAGTGAGCAGCTCTTTGCAGGGAAGAATGATAACCATATTTACAGTGAGTGACAAAGTATCTTCATTGAAAGAGAAAATCGCCTTGTGGATTGAATGTCTTGGACAAAAAAGGTATGAGTGTTTTCCACTACTTGAGCAATTTCTCAAAAAATATAATCATCTTCAAATCGCTACAGACGTAGAGATAAGTATACGTGAACATTTGACAAACCTAAAAACATCTTTGGAGGAATATTTTCCAGAAGAAAAGCTTCGGTTACGGGAAATCGAATGGGTCCGAAATCCATTTAGGATTAGTACCAAACCTTTAACACTGACTGTATTGGAATATGAAAATTTAATTGATATTAAAAATTCATCCACACTCCAACAACTTTTCGAATCTGAAGCTATCATGAACCCGAGTCAATTTTGGATTGGCCTGAAAAACGAATACCCGGGCATTGCTGAAAAAGCTATCATAGCATTACTCCCATTTGTGACAACTTACAGATGCGAGGCTGGGTTTTCAGCGTACGCCTACACGAAAAATAAGGTTAGGAGTAGGTTGAATGCTGCACCAGACCTCCGCATCCAATTGTCGGACATAAAACCTGACTTCGATGTAATTTTAAGGAAAACTATGAAGAGATTTCATTCATCACATTAAAATTTTTGTAATTACCTTTTCTTCTAACTAAGTAAATATTTTTATCTTAAAAAGTCTTTCTCTTAACATCAAACTTTGCGGACACCAATCCAAAAAGCCTCAGATGGTGTGATTTCACGAAAAAAAATGTTGCTGTTAAGGCGGAAATATACTTACGTGGCGTGGCATGTCGTGGCGCGCCAGGATCATACGTTTTCATACATTTGACAGGACGTGACACGACAAGGCATACAAGTATGTCTTTAACCATATTAAATGTATGAAACCGATATGCTTCTGGCGCGCTACCACACGCCACGAGATGTAAGTGTATTTCCGTCTTTAGTTTACTTCTTACTAAAAGCTAGGGTTCCGCCGAAAAATGGTGAAACAAAAAGGGTTCCGAAGCCAAAAGAATTCGGGAACCGCTGGTATAAGGGACACCTTAGTTTTAGGTGACAGGAATTCGTCCAGCGGATTAGCCGTTATGCGCGGCCATAATACAAACAGACAACAAAAATGGAATAAAATACAGTTTTGACTTCAATATCGACTAAAGTGTCTCTTCTTCTTATAGTGCCGTCTCCTATCGAAAGGTTGGTAACCATCATAGCGATTTGAACCTTTGATTTGTGCTCTTCCCAAACCATTTCTCCGGCCAGGCCTCCTCCTACCTGCCACCTTCCCTTGCATGATGAATTGAAGGAGCTCATATTTCTTGGCATTACGCATCACATGGCCGAAATATTCGAGTTTTCTCTTCTTTATAGTATTAAGCACTTCTAGACATTTCCCCATTCTCTGCTAAACTCTCATTGTCGACTAAAGTGTGCCCACCAATAAAAAGTTTCAAAATATCTTCAATTTACAGAAATCGACCTGTTACAGTTTTATTATAAGTATAGATATGTTTCAATATTTGGGGCACCCTCCCTGGCTACGTCCGCGTTTATTCAAAACCTTGAACCGCAGTTGTTTATAACGCTTATTTCTTTATTTCGCTGATTATGCAAAGGTGTAATGTAGTTAATTATAGCTAAGTTTATGCTAATTTAAAACGCGCACCACACTTAAAATTTGGACATGTATAACTAATTATGTTGACATGTGTTTCACAGATGGCAAAATAATTAAGCTGCGTTTAGATGGTATTGTTAAAATTAAGGTATTGTAAGCGTTTCATGAATACGCGGCTGAGTTTGTTGTGGGCTTCTTCTCAGCGGCAGAGCGCGTTTTTGACCGTGAAATAGTTGTCACCATTATAGATAATGTATAATGACTGAATGACAAAAGAGCCTCTGTATGCTAGATCTACATGAAATAAAGTATTTTCGATTCTATGTTCTACTCATGTTTAGAAGTTACTACTTATACTACATAGGTATTTACTAATAATTTTTAGGGTTCCATACCAAAATGGTAAACGTGGAACCCTTTAATGTGAGACTTACTCCGTCCGTCCGTCTGTCTGGTTCACTCGATTATTTTTTATGCTAAAGTCTTGTCTATTTTGTGCTATAATATATGTAGTATCATGAAACGCGTGACGATGGAGTTAAAGAAAACGTGACTTTTGTTCAATACATATAGTATTACATAGTGAATTAACCATATTGTACTTGTTGAGTCGTACGTATTAGTAGGTAGGTACATATAAAATAGTCTTGTATATATCAGCTAATAGTTTTGGTTTATTATGATACACTAAGAATATTTCTGTATTTTACTACCTACATTATGGAACATACATACATAAACAATGCATAATAAAAGTCTGTAGGACCAATAACGATTTTGTCTACAATACTTAGTAGGTACGAATGCTTGTCGGTCTGATTGTCCTATACCACAGACCAAGGAATAACTGTCTATTCTTTGTTCTGTATCATATACAATCACACAGTAGTACAAACGGATCGCTACCTTCGTTATCGTATGAAATACTATTTATACATAATACCGTATATTTGATGCACATTTAATTTATTTTTTTGCATGTACCTATGTTTGGAATTTTTTTACTATAGATTGGCTTGTGCTTGACTACAATCACGTCTGATGGATGGAAAGGATGAAGCCTAGGATGGAGCGCGTTTGCCTAGAAAATGTCTACTCACTCTTCTCTTGAACGCACCCAGGTTGTACTTGGCTGGGACACAGAAGCTGGAAGGGTGTTCCACACCTTAGCGGTACGTATCAGAAACGTGGAAGTAAAACGTTTCGTTCGAGTTCGCTGGACATCAACCACATATAAGGATGCCACTTCTCTATGCGTCTTGTAGTTCTAATAGTAGTAGTAGTAGTAGTTGTTTTTGTTGACAGAGCACAAGAATAATCCGATGTCTACTAACAACCATAAGACTTATATAGACATAATAATATGAGTTGCGAACGTGATAAGTACCTAAAACTTTACTTCATATAATAACTCCGCAGTAAAAAGTAAAATAAAATAAAAAGTAAAATGTAGGTACAATTTACGAAGTCGTTAAAGCTAAGAATCTGCCTTTCATTGTAAGAATCATTAACGAAGACAATTAACAAACACGAAAAGTCTTTGACAAGGCCAATCGACTTTAACGGAAAGTAAATTGTGTGATTTAGCTAAAAGGAGATTTCTTTTACAAGTACTTGTACCTACAGCCTGTTATGTAGTGTAAGTATTTCAAGATCAAAATAACCACATTCCAAGAATCAGAAGTCAGGAACACCAGTCCCTTAATTACAATATAAAATTTTAAAATTGATCATATCGCTTCAACTCGACAGACTATAAACGTCCGACTTATACAGATTACAGACTTTGAAGTCAGACATGACGAATCTATAAGAGTTCCGTTTTTTGCCTTTGGGCTACAGAACCCTAATATTGTTACTTAACACATTACATTGTCTCTACATGTACTAAAAACATTAGACAATGTACTAATGTTGTTTGTACATTGTCTCTTACCCATCATTTGAATCAGAAACTTCCCTTATGTTTTTAAACGCGGGTAGTTTGCATAAGGACTGTTCACTGCTAAAGAGGGAATGAGTGCCGTAAGTACTTTTTGTTCCTGTATTGCACTCCAGTGTTGGCAAAGTTTCAAAGAGGAATAAGGGCGCTTTTATTGACGATTCAAATTGACTCTACTTTTCATAGAGATTTGAAAATTCTTGAGTGAATTTCATTGGATTTGTTTAACTGTTTCTACGAGTATTTAGGAGAATATACGAACATAGCAAAGCAAAATTAAATGTTGTAAGCTTATATGGTACCTATGTTGTAAATATTTTACATTATATTTATCCCTTATAGTCGGAAGGAAAAAATAACTTCTTACAAAATAATTTATAACCCTTTCTGAAAAAAAAAAACGTATCAATCCAAATAAGTGAATAAGTTGATTTGATTTAATATTGCGTACTCCTAATAATTCATAATTTCTAAAGAATTCTAAAATTCCTCGCATTAGAAACATCAGTTGGAGACAACTATACATTTTTCAGTGTCGTACGTCTAGATTTATAGTGGACAAGAAAATTGTAATTGTAAAAAAACTATGAGAAGCTAATGTTGTGATTATTGCACTAGTGTGCAATAGATAACATATCTTGTATTCAAGAGCCATCATTCATCGTCGATTTTCGTTGGAGCGTGAAAAACGCCGTTAGTTCCGTGACGGCCCGCTCGGACCGCCGGGCGTGCTCGGCAGCGCCACTGAGCACGTGACCAGGGCTGCCACTTGCCAGCATCATCATTAAAATTATAATTCAGTTCAAGTAAATGAAAACAAAAACTTTATGGGAATAAAAATCTTAATTCTACACACTTTTATCTGCATGTATCTACATCTAAGGCATTATCTAAACTCTAAAGTAATAAGGAAACGCACCTTGGCCTTGATTTCCAATTTCCTTATACTATCATTGACGATGATATTCATGATGACGCGCCCCACTCTGACAAACTCCATACGAATCGAATGAAACATAAGCGATTTTGACAGAGCGGGCAGACTTGTTTAGTTCTATACGTTAAAAAATCTCAATAGCAACGGACATACGCAACCAATGCACAGACCAACAATAAAACAGACATTCGCTTTTACATTACCATGATTCACATGACATTCGTGTATGTCACAATATTACTATGATTTACATGACACTCGTCTATGTCTAACGTGATCATACGTCCTGCTTTGAGCGAGATTGCCCCGCTTTCAAGCTGTCTGTCCCGCTGTCCCCAACGAGAGAAAAAATTCCCGCTTTACCAAACATGAACCTATATAATATGTCTGTTCGTCCTTAAGTATTTAAATCTGTTCCTTCTTTTTCATAACCTTATCTATTACTAGCTGACCGGGCCAACGTTGTTTTGCCATCAGAAATTAAACAAAAATACGATTTATTCTCAGACACACCGAATATACGCAGAAGATTTCATGAAAATCGGTCGAGCCATTTCGGAAGAGTTTGGTGACAAACACTTGTGGCACGAGAATTTTTTTATATTAGATTTGCTAAGACAGTTTTGTCGAGAAATTATCTATTAACGGTGTAGAAGCCGTATTTAAGCGATTTTGAATGAAGTTTTATGCAAAAACTATAAAGACAATTACTTTCAAATTTACAAGTCATGTGTTTTGGGTCTTTAATATAAAATCGCTAAGAAGCAGAAACACGATTGGATAAAATTTTCTCGATAGAAAGTTCTCCCAAAAGTTGCTCCAAAATCTCAGTTTTTCGAGTTTTTATCGGACACTACATTGGATGTGATTGTAATTTTTGTTTTAAAGTGTCGGTAATAATAATATCCAAAAACGCTAAGAAACAGATTTTTGATAACCAGCTTAGTTTTTGAGTAATTAGGTAAAAGGTCGTTTTTCTGTTATATTCTTCCGCGACGCTGCATGTCGCACCTACCAAATCTCTGTGAGAGTGAGAAAGACAAAAATAAATTCAATAAATCCCCTTAATTTTATTTTCAAATTTTTTTAATTTATATGGGTGTAAAATGCGCAGAGCGTCCGGCTTTGCCGCGGAAACTAAATGGTCACGTTATCTATGTCACAAACTCACAACATGGCAGCCCTGCACGTGATGTACGCGCCCGCGCAACCTATCGCACTATCAGACTTCAGACTCAGAGTATCCCAGGCGACGCCGCAGCGCGAAAGCCTCACGCGCAGAGCCGCGCACGACTGACACACGCCGCGCGTGACAAAAAGTGAAAACAATTGTACAATTATTAATTAACAACCAAAAGTGTAACTAATAACTGTGTCTGAAAGTGAATACACCAACATGTTTACTCTAAAGGTAATTTTTTTTTTAAATATAAAATTCTCGTGCCAATTTTTGTTACCAAACTCCTCCGAAACGACTCGACCGATTGTTATGAAATTTTCTTTGTTTGTTCGGTAGGTCTCAGATTAGGTCGTAAGCTATTTACTTATATCCCTAACGGCAAAATAACGTTTGCCGGATCAGCTAGTAATAAATAAAAACTATAAATACTAATAAATATTTTTTTTTAACAGTCGTAAAGGTGTGAATAATAATAACCTTTTCGTGCCTGTTATTTTTGAACCGTATAATCATTAGCCAGTATGAGTGTAATAGCAACTTAAAAGCACGCAAACCAATTTTGTATCGGTAAGGAAAATATTAATTAACGTGCACACTTTTTTTAACATGTTTAATTATAACAGAAAGCTTGCAAATGAAGAAAATGAATTTTCTCGCAATTTAATTTACGTGTGTGGATTACATAAAGCGACCTCGCACTTGGCTTCGAATCAACGAAGGTTGTGTTTGCGTTTTGTAACGTTGTTAGCATAATAATAATTAAGCTCCGCGATGTTTTGTGAGAAACTGATTGCCTTTATGAATTTTTGCTCTTAGTTAACGAATAATTGTTTTTTTTTTTCACGATAGTCCCTAAAGGGTACTTTAGTATAGCTACGATCTAGCCTAAAAGGCTATTCCTTAAGAAAAATTCCACACGAATCGAATGAAACATAAGCGATTTTGATAGAGTGGGGCGCGTCTTCGTGGATTGAAATATCTATAACTTAATTTTAACTTAAATTAATAATATTAAAACCCTTGATTTTATTTTCAGAAAACTTAAAAACTTGTTAAAGGCAAGCACAACAATTTTTATTAAAGCAGAAAACCATTTATATAACCTCAATACATTATACATTCGCTTATGCTCATTTGTGAATAAATTAAAAAGTATTTCCAATCGGAAAATGCTTTTCCTCGCAAAACAACCAATTTTCATACAATTTCCGTGGTTTCGCTTGATAATCAATTTGTGAAGGGGAATTTAAAGGCCCTCCTTTTACAAGATAGACATCAAAGAGGTATTGTAATGAAGATTTGACTTGCAATACTGAAGTATCGAAACAATGAAGGTTTTCGCTTTGAAAACGGTTTGTTGAGGTAACTCTACAATTCACATTAATTCCAAATCGATTTGAGGAATTGAAATATCGATTTAACTCAAAGTACACTGTACAATAAAATATATTCTACGAGTGTCTTTCAATTAGAAGTAAATAATATTGATATTCGATGAGCGAGGTCTCAATAAAATTAGTGTATTTTTCATAAAATGCTTTAGCCTTGACCTTGAGATGTTCGTTCACGAAAAACTTCGTACTACTACTTAGATACGGCGAACTACCTAAATGGCTTAGCTTCCAACAATCTATTGTTTGTTCATGCCCCCAGGTCCTCTATTTCACCTTATAAGACTTTCTTAAAAGACTTGCCCCAATATTTCTTTTAACTTGTTTCGCATATTGTATTCGGGCCCTTTACCAAAAATATAAGAATTCTTTCCTTCTTCATTCAATTCTTCAATTCTTCTCTTCAATTATTTTGAAGAATAATATTAATTACGATGTTTTTCTTGAGAGATTTCTTTTCATTCTAATTAATTATATCTGCACAGTTCGAGACTATCATCTCAGTTCTGCTCACTCTTCTAAATCTTATCTAAGCTGATAATGTTATCACCACCAAGATTCATTTCGTGAATCAAACTTCCCTCAGTAAAAAGGATTACTAATTATAAAGGCTTTTTTTATTTTTGCGAGACTATAAATATTTGGCAAGATTTTGCCAAAGAGATTGTATACCAAGAATAGAAGTTTAAACGACCATATTATACCCCAGTTACGTTTATGTTTTTGCTAACTTCTCATATTTTTTTTGCAACAATTGCCTACTGATATAAATCAGAATGGCATCTTATCTTGTTGATATCATTGCATGCTGAGTCAATATTTATTAACATTCAAGTCTTGTAAAACATCGTGATATGGGTCGAATTTCCCTTTTCATGTCCCAAACATGTTAATAATTCTATGAACAAAATCGCGAATGGAAGTTTTTTCCCGTTATGAGTATCTTGATAATATGATGATACTTATTTAATAAAAGGACGCAGTAACATAAATGAACTTGCTCTAATGGAAGCTATATACTTAGTTGTTTGTATAGGTACATGTCACGATTAGTTTTTATTACGAATACAATGAGTACATAATAACGTAGAGTGGATATATCTAGGTTAGGTGGAGTGCAACTATTTCCGGTTTATTTTTTTAATAATTAAAAAACCATACTGTAGCTTACCACAAACTTTAAAAAAATCCATAGCTCCCTCAATGCGTTATTGAAATATAAAATAAATATATAAACTCTGGTACTAGTACTTTAAAGTAGATAATATTACTATATATATAGCTTCTCGTGCTGATTGGCCACTGACTCACTCACTGATTGATCACCTCTCCTGAACAATTTTGTATGAAAAATTTTTTTTTCGATGACCATTTCGTATATGAGGGAAAAATTCATTCGGAGGAAAAATACGGAGAGAGCTGATGATTGAGGATTTCGAAGACCGATGAAGAGCACGCCAAGGGTATTGCAGATAGGTGACGGGTGCTCGACCAAATGTCATTCGAAACGTCATCCAATTGGCAGTGAGCTGAAAAAAATTTCAAAATGGCGGATTCAAAATGGCCGCCATTCGAATTTCGTCGATATCTCGGAAAGTATAAAAGATGGAAGAACGGTTTCTTGACAAGAGGTGATCAGCACTTGAAGGTCTATTTGATGGCTAGAAAAAAATTCAAAATGGCGGAATTTATTTTTTTCATAGAAAAATGTATGGCGAATGTTGATTGTTGAAAAGACTAAAAGTTGTAAGGCAAATAGGGGGGAAGACAGCCCGCGGACCACATGTGGCCCGCTCCCTCACGCGCCCTACTAGTTCAGGTATATAGGTACAAGTAATATATAAATAACAGACAATTTTTCAATGAATGGTTCCCATGGTCAAACTTTCGTTTTTTTCCTATTTATAGCTGCGATGTCATTTTCCCATCTTTGTATTTTTTCAACGATCATGTCTAGGAAACATATTTCTTGTTACAGGCTTAATCGTATAATAATACTGACAAATGATACGTACATTGTACGAGTATAGGTACAGTGAGATGCCATAGAATCTGTTTTTATTTTTTTGTGAATTTAGCAAAAATTACAAAAATCTGACACGAATTTGTTACTTATCACTTATGTAAGGAGAATTTTGAAAATTGCGACAGCAACATACTCGATGTTTGATAAAAAAGGCCATAGAAATAGTCTTATAAAGCGGATGGAAGAAAATCTTTAACCAACTAAAAGCATGTTGAATATAAATGTGAATGGACGAAGACGTAGAGACAATCCAAATATTGCGTTTAAAAAATAGACACAGGGCGGACAGGGTGAAAAACTTCGGTTTATCGTCGTCAATAATACCAACAGTATAAGGCCACGCTGTAGTTCGCTCAGCGGCCACCTATAGAATTTCGGCAAATGGTGCTACTGTTTGCTTGTATGAAAAAGGTTTACGTAAATCGTTCGGATGTCCATATACTGAGTTTTCCTATCAGAGATATAGAGAAAATATTATGCTGTTGACTGTACAAACAATGCCTTCTCCAATACATTAAGGTGTCACGTCACAACAGCAATAATTATAACCTTGTCGACTTTTTCATCGTCATTGACGACAAATGAATTCCATTTTCCTTGATGAAAAAGTTTCTCCCCACCGAATATTCCCACGATATCACTTATTTACACACGTTCTTGTGTTATTAATTGTAAAGGCCTTATCTAGTGTTTAATACAATGATCAAAGCGATGTTCGGAGCCTTGATAACACGTAGGATGCCTCTAATGAACACTCGATAATTATAACTCAAAGCGTTATCGTGTTATCGTACCCTCGCTAAAATCATTATTACGTACATGATTTTAAGTTAATTCAGAATTTCATGTGCAGCATATTCTGGCAAGGTCTACTTATAACATTTCTTGACGAAGTAATGGCAATTATCAACACCTAATCGAGACTCTTTAATCTGTTGATCACGATTTATTTTTGATTGTCGTATCAAGATTTGTTTGTATGAATAAATTAATTTAGAAGTAATTCAATTGGTATTTTCATATTTTTATAAACTAGTATAAAACCTAATGAACATACAAAATAAAACAGAAAATAAAATTTTCATGAACAAAGAAATAGAAACTTCCAAGTAGGTATTTAATTTAGACTTTCGTAGGCGTTTGTGCTTTTGTTGCAAATTACAGTAATAGAGTTACTATGGCAGTGTGACGTCACAACCCTTAGTAACTTTTAATGATTTCATCGATTTAATCAGTTTTTATAATTTTGTCAGTCATTGATACTTGTTCCAAAAAAATCAGTATTTTGATTTCAGTCAACTACCCACTTTGAGCGTCAAGTTGTGACAGTTTTACGCTTTTAAAGGTAAGATAAGAACGTCATAGGCAAATAAATTATATCCATGCAACTAGTTATCAATAAGTCGTTGCATCAACTAGGACATCAAGTCTAACCAACTTTAAATTACATTGCCGTTCCGATATAGGAAATTGAGAACTGACTACATTTCCTGTCATGATTCTAAATTAACCGACACTTGTTACCTAAATGAACGTGATATTTCGTTTCTTACTATTTTTAACACCACTTTCAGTGCACAGAGTTGTACAAAAAACCGTACAGGAAATTACGTATATACCTATTTAGTATACGTGTACATTTATTGCTTTCTATTGGTTATTGTAAGTATCAGAAAGAAATAAAAAAGATTATAATGAACTTAGGTACCTACTCAATCTTTCTAATATATTTGAATTCTCATGACACAGTGTTCAAATTTCCTCCGAAGCGCTTGATTAATTTTACGTTAATTTTTTGTGTATGCGATATGTCTGAGAAAACTGCGGAAACTATTTTTCATACCCCTAAGGGGATAAATAATTTATATGGCATAGAATAAAAAAAGAAAGATGGCAAAACAAGGTTCGATGGATCAGCTAGTTTTATTTAAAACAACGTTAACCGGGTCAGCTATTTTAAAGTTTGGAGTGGTAAGACGTGATGAGAGTAAGTTTAACTGATAGAGGATTTAATTTCCACAATCAGAACCAGAATATTTTCATATAGGCCTAGCTTACAAGGCGCTTATGAGAAGTAATTTCATTTTACATGTTTAACAAAAAATACAAGACGCAATTATAGACGCTGCACATCGTAAGTGCTTAAATCATATTAGCCACTGGATATCCACTGTTGGACATATGCCTCCTAGAGAGTACGCCTTCTGCCTAGGACGTCCCTGTCTTTCTTCAGTCTCTGCGACATCTAACTTTTATTAAAATGAAAGAATACCTACATACTAGATCGTTCAATAAGTCCCGAGACTAACCTGGAAATGGCGCATAATATATTAAAAACTCTTTTGATTTTTTAAAAGTACTGGCTATCAATACAAGAATGTGTCAAATTTTTAAAAATGGAACAATAAAATTATTGATTTTGAAACATTTAAGTGACGCTACGGTTGTAATTTCGATACAATGAAAAAAAACGAGTTTCGCGTGTTGATAAAACATTGTTTTTTAATGGAAAAAAATACCGTTGACGCACAGCAATGGCTTATAAAATGTTATGCAGGATCAGCTCCCTCTAAAGCAACCATTTGTCGGTGGTATGCCGACTTCAAACGGGGTCGCATGGACACCAATGATGGGGAACGCTCAGGTCGTCCAAATGAAGCAGTGACTCAACAAAATATTAACCAAGTCCTCAAAATCGTATTGGAAGATCGGAAGGTAAAAGTGCGAGAGATAGCCGAGATAGTGAAGATTTCAGCTGGTAGTGTTTTCACTATTTTACATAAAAATTTGGCCATGAAAAAGCTTTTTTCTAAGTGGGTGCCGCGTTTGCTTACAACTGATCAAAAGGAACAACGTATCAATGATTCAGACCGATGTTTGGCGCTGATGAATCATAATAAAAAGGATTTTTTACGTCGGTATGTAAAAATGGATGAAACCTGGATACACCATTTCACTCCGGAATCCAATCGGCAGGCAGCGGAGTGGAGAGCGGCTGGTGAAAGCCGCCAGAAGCGTCCAAAGACTCAGAAATCGGCCGGTAAGGTATATGGCGTCTATATTTTGGGATGCGCATGGAATACTTTTCATCGACAAAATATAAATAGTGACTATTACATGTGCTTATTGGAGCGATTGAAGTACGAAATTGCGGATAAACGGCCTGCCTCACATGAACAAAAAGAAAGTGGTGTTTCACCAGGACAACGCGCCTTGTCACAAGTCCGTGAGAACGATGGCCAAAATTAACGAATTGGGCTTCGAATTGCTTCCTCATCCCCCTTATTCGCCAGACTTGGCCCCCAGCGATTACTGGCTGTTTGCAGACCTCAAAAAAATGCTTCAGGGTAAGAAATTTGACTCAAATAGTGAAGTTATCGCAGCAACGGAGGCTTATTTTGAAGCCAAAGACAAATCGTTCTACACACATGGGATAGAAAAGTTAGAAAAGCGTTGGAGGGACTGTATCGCTCTTGGAGGAGACTATCTTGATGAATAAAAATTAATTTTATAAAAAAGACCTTTTTTTAGTACTTAGTCTCGGGACTTATTGAACCACGTGTTATACGTGTTCAAACTTGAAAATCATTTGCTAAATCGTTGTTTAGCTCCAATGCGTAAACCGTTTTAACACTTACTGCCGCATGTTACGCACTTTGCCTTCAGTCAGAATATAAATCGCCTAAAGTTAGGTCACGCTTGAGTTTCTCGCTTAATTAGCTTCTAAGAGATTAACCGCTTTCCACGATCCAATATTGGAGTAATACTAGCCATAATAATCATGTTGATTCGCAGAATATAGACTTTATATTAGGCAAAGAGATAAATCTAATCAATTAATCACGAAACACGGCAACTAAAGTCTATAGGACCTGAAATTATGTACGTTTCAGTAAAAAATAGTAAGTATATTTACTATTTAATTGTTATGGTCACCACAAGCCCATAAATCAAATTGCAAAGGCACTATTTGTAGTATATCAACCCCAAAGTGTGTAAGTGCCCACTTCAATAGAATCAGTAAACCTTTTATACCGCATAGTGAATTGGAGAAAAGCTACTGATTTCTTTCTATGTATAAAAGAAAATACAACTTTTAATGAGGTTTGAGCTTAAAGGACTAGATCTTCTAAATCTAAAATAACATCACATATAGGAAGGTCTACCTATGCACGTCTGGTGAACGAAGTCGTAGGTAACTACCTAATATAAACTCGCTTAGAAAATATTGAAATTAGACGAATTTGATATCAAACTCAGATGTAAACATGAAATGAACGAATTACGAATATTATCAATCACTGTCTCGACGACATATTTTTTTAGGTTGTGGAAATGTTTTCGTTTTGGCAAAATCCAAGCAAAAAAATTTCTTGGGATATTTTATGAAATTATCCTTAAAAAAACATTTTTTTTAAAGATAAGTGCTATCTATCGATAGGTACTCATTATTCCGCGCCTTATTTTAAAACAAATATTTGATACATCTACACGTGAAGACTTCAGGATACAAGATTTGTTTTAGATATTTCAGTAGGTACTCGGTATTGTGCCCACAAACACTCCCTTAAAGCATGTATAACCATTGTAGAAGCTAAACCGAGAAAACCATTTATAGTCTTCTTTAACCGTTTATATTGAAAATAACAGAAAGTTATTATTTTAACCACTGGCGATGTTCCATCTTATTGCAGAAATCTTTAAAACCAATTGAGACCTCTAATTAATAAAGCTATTACAGTTAAGTTAAATCATTTAACTAACTTCAAAAAGAGCAGCCGTGATAACAACTTAATTTATTACATGACCAGTCGCAGTGCAAGAGAAGTTCGACTTCGGAAAACTTAAATGCCATTTAGTTTGAAATCTCTTTAACTTACTTCAGACTTCAAGTAGAGGAAAGCTTCCCCATTTATTATTGACCGTTTAGAGCTTTAAAAGATTGGTCTTTGGTATCTAAGGTCGATTAAAAAAATGTGATAAAAGAGTATACCTACGGGTTTTAACATTTCATAAATATACGCGTAATTGGGACCTATATGAAAAAATCAAAGAAAAAAATAATACAATAAAGTAACATTGGAACATAATAAATTACAATTACTACGTAATTATTTTCAAATCTAGCTTTCTGCTTTAGTAAAGCATCAAGTGTCACAATGAATTACAGTGTGATTTATTTTATATCAATGTTCAATAGCCATTACAGACTTTTCCAATAATAATAATCGAAGTGGTAGACGAGAATCTCTATTGTCACATGGAAATTAGATCATGAAAGAACATTAAGTCACTCAGTAGTTCAGTACTCTACTTTCTATGAATAACGTCTGACTTTCTACTTTAACAGTATATTATGTGGGCACTATTTCAGATTTCTATACATCTATTCAATATGTGTTATCCAATTAAAAGAGTTATAATTAAATTAAAATTCACATGTACGTGCGGGATTTAATTAATCTCTCGACGAAAGTACTCAGACCCAAAGGGATAAAGCGATTACACAATCCTTCTAAAATCCAATTATTTCCTTTACATTCGTTAAGTAGTACTCTATCCAGCGGCCAACCTTTTTAAATGCGAAATTTCTTCTATATCGTTAGAGCAGTTTCATGTAAGTATAAGTTCGAATATATGGGCAACCGGGCTTTGATTTTTTATATCTTGTATTTAATCGTGTTTCTTGTATTAAAAGTAAATATACAACGTGTAACGAAAGTTGAAATAACATTGAAGGGTACATGATAACGAATCACTCTGTAAAAAAGTTAAATAGAAATATTTATTTTTCCATAATATATAGAAAAACGGACATGCTTATTTTATTTTTCCATATAATTTCATCCAAATCGCTCGAGCAGAGAACACCATGGATATTTCAACCATGTAAGTTTCCTTTATTTTCCTTCGCCCCTAAAGCAATATTTAGTTTCCACAAATACACAATATCAATCAGACTACGTGGTTAGGGGCTTGAAGCTTAGACCCTTGGTAATATTTACAGTTACAATATATAAAAGCATGAACAAAAAGAGCGCGTCAAAGGAGCTAATTCGGAAACCTCATGTTTTCCGTCGCGGTCCAACAAAGTTGTGTGTGAACCTAAACAACGACGACCTCTTTCCCGATATAATTATATGTTAAACACATGCGTCACATGGTCAAAATTTTACCATACGTTTGATAACGTAACCTTATCACACAAATAATCGACGCCGACTCCGTTGGAAACAATGGGACAGGAACTACGGTGCGAAGTCAAAAGACCGGGGATAATGAACTGCTAATTTAACTCTTATTTCTCTTGTAATTATAGCTATTATTGCTCAAGCCGTCGTTTGGGTCAATCTAATGTACCTTCGCTCGTTTCGTGCAGTTTACATGAATACTATTTTATTTTTATTTTGTAACAACATCATTATTAGTTTGTCGATTTCGATGAGAGGCTTTGTTGGAACACGCACTACCTAATTAAGCAAGAGCCTATACTCACTACTCAGGCGTTTAATAAAGAACGAGTAGGTTAACAGGTCATTCACCTTAAATTTGTACTAGTATGTATAGTACCATTAACTCTTTTATTTTAATCGGTTTAAATTTAAAACGAACAAAAGTAACCGCTTTTGAAGCATCTAGGTAGAGATTGAAAAAAATGCATTGAACGACCATCGAGGAGTTCATCGTTCATCTCTGAAAATCTTCATCATATTATCTTCGCTGGATTTTTTTTCCCTAAAAATAAACAATCATCGAAATTAGTCTAGAACTGAAAAAGCATATGGACGCCAGCGCTGAAACGGTATACTGACCGACATTCAAAATCAAAAGTGTTTTTGAATGTCGGTCAAAAAATATATGACTGTGGGCACAGACTTATAAATAAAGGTAAATGTAGGTGTTACAATAATTATAGTCGAAGCTTGATTAATTAAATAAATAATTAACGTACGTGTTACTACTCCTGTGCTTGAAGTTGAAGTATGAAGCTTGTGTTGACAATAATAAATTAAATGATTCATTTATGAAGTGAATCTATTTCTTATTCACATTATACACACATTCTTCAATATCAAATTCGTCTTTTGTTGTTATTGTTACTTAGATCATCATAAATTATGATGTGACATGTAGGTAGGTCACAGAAAACAAAAGACACTAGAAGTAGCATGTGGGTGTTACCCGTGTCGCCACTAGTAGTGTAATTTACCGTACTTGCTCGACATGCACACTCAGTCGCTGTCAAAAATGCATACAATAAAGTGCTATAAAAAAAATATTAAAATGGCTCAATGCGCTGTATTAGTGTGTAAAAATCGTAGCAAGACCTATAATCGTTTACTTGGAGGGATAACTTACCATCGGTAACTTGAATTTTACTAGTTTTAAGTAAAAATACGTGAAAAATTGTGTTAAATTTCTATAGGACTTCAAGACATTTTAAAATGATCCTTAAAATAAGAGCTATACGGTTGATTTCACATTTACTAATAATTTTCTTCTAGAACGTTGTCACTCAACTTTCGCTACTCAGCCAGTATTGTATCATGTAACATATCGATAAAATATTATCGACTTTTATTAAAACGTTCCGCGTATTGCCGTTACTGAACAGATTTCAGTGTAATCTCAAGAGTTAAGAAATTCACCACTACTGTTCGCACGCTTATCCATATTAGGAAAAAATTGGTTTTTCACTACGATAATAGGCTGTAAGAAAAAAATTAAGAATTAAAAATATTACTATTTCAGTTTCCCTAGGGAGCCATTTGTAAAAGAAAAATGGATCAAAGCTACTGGAAGGTTTAATTGGTTCCCTTCAAAAGCAAGTACAATCTGCTCCGATCATTTTTTGGAAGAGGATTTTATTGTTAAGAAAAGTGGTAATAAATACATTAAAACTGGAGCAGAACCACGTAAAAAAATTTTTTTAATTCATCGTGCACTGATACGTCTATATACGTCACAAATTCAGTCATAACTAAGTAATTTACTCGCAAAAATATATAGAAAGTATGACATGACATGATAAGCCTTTAGACGTCCACTGCTGGAGCTAGGTGAAGGCTTTTCTAAACTTAGACCTCCACGTACGGGATATCTCTTGCCACTAGCAACTATCTTCAGATCGCAAGTTCCTGTCGCCTGTCGTACGATGTGGTTCTTGTTGTGCCCTACGCGGTTTTTACTTCAAAGTAAACATATGTACATGTGGGGTATACGGCCCTCAGTTCTATGATAATTATAGCTTGGCCACTGCTATTTTAGCTAGCTATTGGGCTATGTTAATCACTTTGATATGGTCACCTAGATTCTTTCTAAATACGATTACTCCTTTATATTTGCTTAATAAATCGATAATCATTATTACAACAGCTATTACTTCCTGTACTTAGGTTGAAGTGTCCAAAAATGAAACATCTAATGTACAGTCAGAACACTAACAGGACGGAATTCATTAAATATTATATTATTAAATATTATTTATTCATTGATTATTATTTATTTTTTTACCATAATGTGTTATTTTATGTGATTTATTATGACTAGACGGAAATTAATTAAATTGGATTTTTTTCTGTACATATTAATATAACATTGCTTTTTATTTCAACTTTATCGATAATTTTACGATTCACGGTTAAGATGCATCACTACACTTTGACAGTTATCAAATATTGAAGTTTGTTCTTTGCCATTCAAATTTTAATCTTAACGTCATATAAACAGAGTTTCTCAAAAAAATCTTTATAAAACGAATCTACTACTGCCGATGCGGGCAATAGCGGAACTAAACATATTTGAAGTAAATTTTTGCAATATAAATTGTATAGCTGTGTTAATAAGGTTGACTTTAATGGAAATATACTTTGAAAATCACGTCATTTTTTTGACCAATCTAATGTGGAGGACTATAGTGTGCGTGACTTGTAAATATGTGAGTTTAGCGACACTGGTTTCCTAAGAAGATCGTCATCATGCTAACTCTATTAGCCAATATAAAGTCATTCCTTGCTCTGTGAGGTAGGTAATGTAATGTATTTGATTTGATTATTGTTTTAAACATCCTTTCTATCGCCTTTGCATGAATAGAGCAGCAAAATTCGAAAATTATTTTGCTTATTCCTTGTCTATATTATAAAAGAAACCTGTGTATCTGCGTGAAATTTTTAAATTTCTCTGCAAAAGGGCTAGGCGTTCTAAGTTATTGAGTGATGAGTATACCTAAGTTGGTATAGTAAAAATCGATTTACCGGACTTATTGTTGTCGGTAATAATCGAAAATCCGGATAATCGAATGTATGACGAAAAGCGGGTTTTGTGTAAGTAGTGCAAAATTTTATGTGTCGCGATCTAATTTATTTAACTGTATCTATACTTTTTTATAGATCAAAGGATCCGATTTGATGGTTTTACATTGGTTGATAGTTGATCGTTTTTGTAAAAGCTAGCAATATAAAGCGTCATTTAAAAGTTTATTACTTAATCAGTTTCTTCATTTTCCGATGTTAAGTTGGTAGTTCGGATAATGATGAATCTACCAAAGTGGAATAACTGAAGGCCGGATATTCGGGGTCCTACTATTCTTCGTTTTGTAAGCACTTCGTTTTTGTGTATTTTACTACACTAGTTTTATTCAGTTTCTTCATCATTATTCGATGTTCGGTTGGTTGTCCGGATAATGGTGAATCTGAAAAACAAAAGGCCGGTTATTGGGGTTCCTACTATTCTTCGTTTTGTAAGCACTTCGTTTTTGCGTATTTTACTACACTAGAGTTTTATTCAGTTTCTTCATCATTTTTCGATGTTCGGTTGGTAGTCCGGATAATGGTGAATCTGAAAAACTGAAGGCCGGTTATTCGGATTCCTACTATTCTTCGTTTTGTAAGCACTTCGTTTTTGTATATTTTACTACACTAGATTTTTATTCATTTCTTCATCATTTTTCGATGTTCGGTTGGTTGTCCGGATAATGGTGAATCTGAATAACTGAAGGTTATTCGGGTCCCTACTGTTCTTCGTTTTGTAAGAATTTCGTTTTTGTGTATTTTACTACACTAGATTGTTTCGACATCTAATTATTATAAACACACATCATCTTCAATGGCATCACGTCTAACCACAACTGCATAACCATAAAGCTGGAAATGATTGTAGTTATTTGTTCACAAAAGTGATTTACTTAGGTATTCTTACTAGCCTTGATGTGTTATTTCGTAATTTATTTAAGTAATATTCACTGCTAAGTAAATGTATCAACTTCTATATTACCTAATGTCATTTGATGACCTTCTGTATCAATTATTCAAAGTGAAAACAAATACCTATAAATAACTGATCAAGTATATCAAATATACAATATACTTAAATATTTATAAGGGTTTAGGTAGCACTTGAAATTCCCCAAAAACATTTCATTTAGATTGAACAGAGCTGCTTTTTCATCTAAAATTAGCTTTTATTATTATTCTCCTAATTTTAGGAAAACAATAAAATTTTGAAGAATTCCCTATCTAGTTTAAAAATTACTCCATATTTAATTCTTGCAACATTATTAGCAATAGTATATTTTTGGTACCTAAGTCGAGATATATGCAATGTCCACATTTCGCCATAACTAACATTTACATAAGCAGCAAGCACCTAGTTTCTTGCGCGTTACACAAACATTACCTAGTATTAATACCATAATATCATATACAACACAATATTATATACCTGCCAAACCATTACTACATCTATAATACAAATTGATTGGTCATACACTGACAGCGATATAATTATTTCGTAAAACATTACGGTTAACGATACCGAATAGAGTATAACGTTGCCAAATAATACTCGTCAAAATTAAGTGTCATTAACTCTTATAACATTTGAGATACTTCTCACATTGCGATAGATTTTTTCTTAATAACTGTTCTTGCTTAATTCGTAACCTATCTTACGAGTGGTTTCGATATTTTTACAACTAACGCGAAATCTTTGGTGTTATAGTTAATTTCAAAATACGAAAAATATTCAGGAATAACGAACTTTTGGACGAACACCGAGGGATTCTGTCGTCGACAGTCGACGATGTGGATTTTTTTTAAATCTTCGACAGATGTTCACTAGAAAATAGAAGCAATTGGATGCCAATTCGTACCAACAAAACAAAAGTCATTGAAATGACCTATTTTAAATCGAAAGTACGTTAAAAATGAGCACATGCATTTTCAACATAATATTTAAAAAAAAATGAACGAACTTCCAATATTAGCAAACCATCCAAATATTAGCAAATCGAAAAATTAAATGAAGTTAATAAATTAGAATGTGCTTTCGGAAGTTTTGTCATTACAGTATAACCATTTGTAAATTGTAATTAAGTAATAACCATTGAGTTAAGGTCAGGCCATCCGGGAGCCGTCTGAAGTGGAAGTGACTTAAGCAATTGCGTCTAAAATTGTCGCAGACTCAATTAAAAATGTAACTGCTTAGTCCAGAAATATTTTAGGCAAATTGCTCTATTTAAAACTTGTCCAGGAAAAGTTTCCACGATAATGAGCATATTTCTGGGATTTTCTGACGTGATTCTCAACTACGATTAACGGGCAAGATGTGTACGAAAAAACTATAATCTATCTTATAAAATAGGAAGCCTTGATAGAAAGAGCAAGGAAAACGTATGACATCGTAATCGGCAGCAATTTCCACTCCTTGATTGGCAGGATTAGCTGTTTACATTAATTATAATCAATGAACCAAAAGGCAGGATTTGCTGTTTATTATAATAAATACGGAAGTATGCCTGTATAATGATATACTTTTAACGGTGAAGAAAACATCGTGAGGAAACCTGCATGCCTGATTGACCACGGTAAAACCACTCTCACATTGTAAAGTCAACATCTCCTGAGGATGTCACGGGTTCGGGACGATACGTGCGTCGAGTGTCGTAAGATTTGTGTGTGGCAGTTTCATTGCATTGGGAACTTGTCTTTTCGCTTGAGTGGGATGGCGTGCGGTGCTTGGCTAGTTACTGCATGTACTAGATTGTTTTCAGGTCGGATTATAGAAAGACAATTAATTAATCTTTCTAGCTAAAACCACTCTCATTGAGAGGACCATGTGTCCTCTCAATGAGAATGCCCAGCAGTGGGACATACTTTTATGTTGAGATGGTAGATATCCAAAAAAAACCAGTAGTACATAGTCAGTAGGAGTATTTGTAAATAACGAAAGCCCCGTTCAGACGTAACAGTGAACGGTTATATGGACCAACTGGTGTTCCGCCGAGCGTTTCCACATCGTTTATATATGCATCATTAGACTTCGAGAAGCTGCACTGCACAGACGCATCTGGCATTGGATTAGAAATGCAAAATAGAACCCGGTACAAAGAAATTAAAAAAAAAGTCTGTAGCAAGCTGTAATCGAAGCCACATATGTCACACATATATCATCTTATCGCTATTTTTTTTAGTATAGCAATTTTCGGGAATGAATGATGTATGTCATTGAAGTCACGTGATCAAGCTATCGACGGAATATGTCATTCACATACATTTTTTTTAATTTCTAGGCGATTTCTATTTTATGTTTCCAATAGAAATATAATCAAAATCGCTTATGTTTGATTAGATTCGTAAAGAGTTTAACAGAGTGGGGTTCGTCATCGTGGATTGAAATATATACTTGACAGTTACTTCTAAAGCTATAATTGAGGAGCGTCTGTTCAAAAAGGGCTAATTACATGCTAACCACATTTTAGATAATTAAAAAAAAACTTTTTTTTCCTGAAATTAGTATGAGGCAAGTGTATTTTTTTTAAATAAGATGATTCATGGGAAGACCACTAACTTTGTGGCTAAAATATTTTTTTTGTATCTTTAAAAAAGACCACAATATTAAATTATAAATAATGTAACTAGCACCTTTTGATCAGTTATTCTGAAAATAGTACCTTTTGTTCTGAAATTATAACAAATAGCACCTTCTGATCAAGAATAAGTAGCGCCTTTTGATCAGTAATGCTTTGGTCTAGGACAAAAAAATAAAAGAAAAATAGAAAGATGAAAGTAAATTTTATATTCTAATTTGACCAATGTCATGTTCTAAACAGTCACAAGACTCATCATGTTGGTGATTATCACTGGTTATCGTTGTTTGATCTTCAAGAATATTGTTCCTAAAGAATAATAACTCCTAAAACTAAAAATAAAGTTGAACGATCTTTTCGAATTTTCTTTCTCACTCCACTATTCAGCGCCTCCACATCCATACATTGTTAGGAATTTCAAGATTTTTTTCATGAATTTGCTGATATATAGACAAATAAAAGTAGTATGTGTTTCGCCGGTTCTGCCCCACTGGCCTGCCCTCCACCCCCCACCCGCCGGCGCTCCCCCCGCTTCGCGCTTCGCTAACTTACCAAACCTAAAAAAAAAAAAAAAAAAAAAAAAAAAAAAAAAAAAAAAAAAAAAAAAAAAAAAAGGTTTAGCCCCCCATTTGAATCGTTTGCGACCACTCCCAGACTCGTATCTGTCATAGTTTCCGAGATAGCTTTTTTGAAGCAAAAGTCCTAGTTCGTTAACTAATCGCTTAATTACTCCAACGCTAATCACCTCACCTCATGAACAATCGAAGTGAGCTCGAGGCTCGAACGCCGCTAATGACAGGCTCATTACTAATCACCTAAAATGATTGCAAGGTACGTTCAAAGGAAACATTTTTTAGATGAACTTCTTACCATTTATTTTTCTTTAAATATTGTTTTAAATAATCTATACACTAACATATCATTTTCTAACGTGTTGTTATTGAATACATTCAAAAAATTCCAAGTGTTATAACCCATGAACATGTAAAACAAGTATGTTATGCAATATTCACCACATACTGAAGTGAAATCGTTTTGTATTCTTCTCGTATTGTACTGCCACCTCCTGGAATTTGTTTTCAGAAACTGCAGATGATATTTTGTTGGTGATCGCCCATACGAATCAAAATATTGACCAACGCCATTCCTGTCTATATAGATGGCTATCCAGTGGGATCCTGGTTTATTATCAGTATCAAGATTGCTTATTATATAACTTGGTGTTGATACATAAATGGGCAATCTGTTCGCAGCATAAACGTTGTGTTCAAGACTTGGATGGATTTTGCTTAAATATGATTTTATCTGTAAGGTATTCATGTTGCCTACGTGACAGATCTTAACGTTGCAATGGATCATACATGAATGTGAATATAGAATGTACTTTAATCTTATAACTTAATAAAAGATATATTTATTTTACAAGTGTTTTATTTCATATAAATCTTATTATTAATATACAAGTTTTGACTTAACCTATTTACAATATAGTGTTACTTAACTACTATAGTCTACGCTTACATTACGGTTTTTATCAATTTCAATAACATTATCAAACTCTGCATAGACGATACAGTTAATTGTTTCATGAATAGCTGTATCAAAGCGAACTTCTAGCCTCACACTACCGTGCTTTATAAGATTCCAATGACTAGAGTGAGCTGATAAATCAGGAGTTAAATCAAATGCTAAGAGACAATAGCCTTTTGCGTATTGTTCCCTAGATATTCCGTTCCCTTCATTAAAAAAATGGATTCCCGTCCCTGAGAATAACGTATGATAAGCTGAACTGAATGTATTATTATCGAACGATGGCTGCAAAGCTTTTGAAGGTATTTGTTGACCGTCAATATATAAACAAAATGTATTCATATGATAATTTTCAAAGTTGAATGGATTTTTCGTAAGACTTCCATTAAATGCTGCATTGTTAACAAATCCAACGATACATCTTTTAGGAACTTGACCAAGAAAAATATTATCGAGTGTTTTACCCTGAACCCCTGAAGGAATTGTTAAAACTTTAACTTCCGCTCGAGTTATTGGATACTTTGCTGTAGTAGAAGCCAAGACTTTTTGATGTGCTAGTAATACAGTCGGATTGATCCGCGCGCGCCGAACTATAAGAGTTGCATCTGTGATACACACTTTAAGTTTTAAATCAGTTGAAGAAGCCATAAGACTAAAAGTTTCCCGCGAGCGAACTAATTTTACACACATTTCAACACCATTAATCAAAAATTTTTCCTGGTTAAATATATCACCATGTAAGTGTCCAATCATTTCTATTTCCTTGCTTTCTGATGCAAGAGTCTGTCTTTTAATAAAACCTGTATTATTTTCATCTACCGAATCCATACTCCCCGCAGTATCTTCATACCAAAGACCACAAGTCAGGTGAGATTCTTTTGCTGCTGGCGCATAGTTTAGTAATGTCTCAATATAAGCACGGTAAGCGTATGTATTGTTTGGTGGTGAAATAAGTTTTTGATTCAAATATACATCCAGCTGACTAAAGACTGAATGTAACCAATTGTTAATTGGAGCTACAACAGTAGATGAATTTAGTTTTGATAAATCTTGATTCACTACCTTAGCTTTTAAATGAATCAATGTATGAGACAAATCTATGTAGTCATCGCTCGTTCCAGGTATTTGAAATTCTATGGGACCATCATCAGCAAGAGATGAAATGGGCTTGTAATGAATCCATAATCCATTTTCTATACTTGTTTGTGTCGATGGTAAAGCAAACAAATCTAACTCTGATTTAATACACTCACATGAATGATTGTGTAAAAAAGACATAATTGATTAATTAATCAGAAAATATATCTTTTATTTTATTTTGACTGAGTCTTGGTTTTTTAATAGCTTTCACTTTAGCTGTCAGCGGTTGAATGAATGAAGATTGGCGTTTTCTTTTAGTTATATATCCTGAGCCAGACATATTAATTCTGTCAATCTTGTCACGCACTTTTCTGTTTAAATTAGAACTAGCTTCCTTAAGACGGGTTTTGATTGAATCTTCCATAGGTCGGGCACTAACCATATCCGATAGAAGGCCAACACCTGTATTTAATGCCTCTTTTCCAATAGCTTTAGCACCATTAGAGAGTAGTGGTAAAATAGACCTAAACAATCCTCCAAGAAAACTGCCAATACCATGGCCACGTTGATATGGTACACCTTTATAAATTACTCCAATACCAGATCCAGCCTGATGTGAATAATATTGCTCATAAGGACATGTCATCTTGTTGTGATAAGGATCCATTATAATTTTCTAAAATGAAGTTTAATACACGCAGTTCCAAACTGGAATGGGATTTTATTACCTGTGCTTGACCTTATATCTATTTCAATAGTATCAAACTCCCGCCGCATAACAGGTAAGTAGTGAGGTGGTGAGAAAATATGCATTTTATTTGCTCCATATACATATGCTGCTGTATCTAATGGTACAATTCTGAGAAGTGGAGCCATTACATCCCCCACAATTTGTGGTTCTATTATATCACAATAAACAAATAGTTGAGATGGCAATCCCAATTTTAAATTCGAAGGATAAGTCCCAATTTTGTTTAGTACAAGATTTTTGTTTGGTTCAAACCCAAGTTGTAAACATAATTTTGTTGACAACGTAAGTGTATCAATGTAGTTATCTAAAATTGATACTGATACTTGTTTAGTTATTTCATCATACTTAAATATTATGTCATCAAAAGTATTTCTATTTAAAGTTGCTATCACATGTTGAATGCTGTCATAGTTCATGGCAGGAATATGTCCTCTATAGTGCACTAAAGAATGTTTTTCATCATCAGGCATCAAAACCCACTTAGAAGTTTTAATAACATTTTCATTTTCTTGAACAGTAAATATGGTACAAGGATATTGAATTTCTACAACTCCAACAAACCATTCACCTTCTAATACGAGAGATTTTGGTAACTTCGTTGAAAACATAGTTGTTTTGTTTTCTGGAAAGTATTCCATTGAACTATTGCTAAGTAATGTTAAATAAAAGCTTTCTTTTATCATATTTGATTTAAACTAGACTCTAAAATCCAGCTGTTAAATTTATCAGGATAACCTTTCCACTTCACTAACACTTCTTTTCTGTTGCCAGAGTATCGAGAACTAATGATTTTATCTATTTTATAATTTGAGGAGGGGTTATAAAATACTTTCTGTAATTCTTTTTCATAAAAAGTTCCAACGATTGGTTCGTTTTGTAAATCTTTCAATGTATAAACTACATGTGGGGATCTATCTATTATTGAAGATATAACAAATATTTCATCACTCCAGTTAGATTCATAACCCTTTTGAAAAATGTGTTTATATTTTGAAATTCTCACATTATCACCAATATGAAATTTAGGTAGTGAGTATTGTGATGATGATTTATCAGTTACTTTTCTATCATATAAATTTCTCCAAACAGTCATTATATTGTTGGAACTAACATCGCAAGGACACATCTTGATACTAGAATGAAAACTATGGTTATATGAATATATCAAGTCTTGTAGAATATCTATGTATTTATATGTATTTTTAAAAGTAAAATAGCGCCACATTTTAGATTTCAGGGTTCTTTGAAACCTTTCTACAATACTTGCTTTTATATCAGGATTATTTGTAGTGTAATAATTAATATTTTTACTTTTAAAATATTTTTTAACATCTTTAGAAACAAACTCAGTACCTTTATCAGATTGAATGTGTGTAGGAGTTACATTAGATTCATTAAATATACTTTCAAAACATTCAATTATTGTTTCAGAATTTTTCTTTTTCATTGGCCTGGCATAAGCATATTTACTAAAGACATCAATAACACACAATATATAGTTAAAACCATTATTATATTTCGAATAAGTTCTCATGTCACTAAGATCAGCTTGCCATAATTCGTTTACATTTGATAATATGTATTTGTTTCGAGCAAACTTCCGCTGCACAGGTTTATGAAGTGTGTAAGTATCTTGTGACTGCAACCATTTCCTAACATCTTTTTTAGACATTTTACCTCTCATGGTATTTGATAATTTCTCTATACTACTAAATCCAGCAGGATGTTTTGGATCATAATATATATTATTTATTTCTAATAAGGGGTCCATTTTTCCCAATCAATTTTCTTCTTAATCTTTGTCATATGTCTATCACCTCTAGAATTAGGTGTGACTAGGGTTTCTTTATTTGAGTTACCTTCGAGCTTATTTAGTTGAAGTTGATGAATAAACTCAGATCTGTTAGGATTACCGATATAAGACAATGGTATTTTAATTGAACTTAAAGCTTCTGCAAATTTTTCCCAACCTATGGGATCACTTCTTTTAAGTGATCTCAGGGAGTCATTTATTAGATCAACAATATTGCTACCAGGTATTTTTTCATTATTAATTATAACTGTTCCTTCATTATCCCAGTCAATTGTATTTTTACTCAAAGAGATCAAGTTCAGTAACAACTCACCCTTTTTCAAATATGACTTAGGTATTAAACTTAATATTTCACTTGAAGTGTAACGAGTCTTATTATTCAATATATTTTGTTCTTTTACTTCATGTGGCGGTGTCTCAGTTGGAACTAAGTCTTTATTTTTCGTATCATTATTTTTATATTCCATATTATCAATTCTTTCAGTTACAATTGGTAATTCAATAGGTTGACGATCCTCCTGGGTAAAATGTAGGTATCTTTGTAAAATTTGTAAATATAAAATACACTTTTTAGTATCTTCCATGTTACTCTTTAAGATCTTTTGCATTTCTGCATCTAATCGAGACTTAGGATTTTCAACATTAGTATGTTGTTTAAATTTTTCTATAACACTTGGTTCAACTAACACCATTTTCTTAGCATTTTCCATCTTAAACTAAAGACGACACGAGTCCGCTTAAAATAGATCCCAATATCAAAGGTAAAAATGCTCCTCCCTTTTGTATTAGTATATTTTTTCTAATTTTATTTTTTCCTTTACGAACCAAGTTGCGTAGTATTTTTTTATATTTTTGTAACTTTTTCTTTTGTCTATCTTCTATTGGAACTTTGCCTTGTAAAACGTTATGTATACATTCACAAATGCAATTTATTTCTTCTTCGTCACAAGATTTTAATAAAGCTTTTCTATATTTAGGTTTAAGTGTATGTAATGCATTTAGCAGCTCTTTATGGGTCTTTAAACGTTGATGCATTATTTGTAACTGATAGAAATTTGATGATTCTTTAAATATTTATACTCTTTTACAGGGACATATACAACACAGTATTCATCGGGAGGAAATATTTTTGACTTAATTCGACACATATCGTTAGTATCCTGTTTAAGATCAACCATCAAATAGCCATGTGCTTCTTTTGTTGCATCTTTATAGGCATCTTCAATAAATTTTGAATTATCCGGTGAAACTTGTCGTGCCAAGTATCGTATTTGCGTTTTATCTCGCGGATTTTTAAAATAAATAATATAACTGGAATTCAAAGATATATCTCTTTGTCCTTTTCCCTGATGAAATAAGTTTTGAGTAATGTAAAAGACACTTAAGTTTCTATGATGGCTACCCTTGGTAAAAATATCAACAATACGACCATCAGATTCCCTCATGAGATCATCAATTATAACAAGTTGAGCATCTTTTCCATCAAACATAGACAGATCCGGAATCCCTTCATGATAGTTAACATTTGGTAAATTGTAAAGTGGCTGCATTTCATCATAACACCAAGTGATTTGTGCAAATTCTCTATTACAAATGTCTTTTAAATATTTTATGAAATTTGTAACAAAATTTGATTTTCCACAACCACTAGGCCCAGCTACAATTGCGGTAAAAGGATGAATAAAATAAAACATTGTGACGTGTATTTCCTAATATGTTTGTAACAAGAATGAATCATTTAGTAGTTATTTGTGGTAGATAAGTTATCGTTAAGAACAAGAATTTAATGAGTGTACTCATTAGATGTGAACTTTTTCCGATGTTGTAATTTCATAGAAATATTTAAAGTACCATCTACCAACTGGTTTCTTTTTATCACCATATCGTTAGTTAAAAATAGAATAAATAGGGTACTATATAAAGCACTAAAATAAAAAACATTGACAATCTTACAAAAGAAAAGAAAAAATTTATTGAAAAATAATTTAACAAAATACAAAGCAAATATTTTATAATTTTTTTTTTTAATTCTTATTCTATAATACATTAAAAACTTAAAAAAAAAATACAAAATATTTTTAAAATTTAAACAACTAAATTATGTGCACGACAAAATAATTACAATAATATCTTAAACTAATATTTACAAAAAAGATAACCTACTTATTCCTAATTTTATAATGACCCCAAGCCAATGTATCAACATTATTTTCTAAAATACAACGTTTTGTGTCATTATGCGACAAACAAGTTTTGTTAATATTCTGTGTGAAAATCGTGTGTTTAATAGATCGAAATCTTAACATATTACAGTACTGATTTTTTTTCTCAAAAAGACATGATCTATAATCTTCCATTGTCATTCTTTTTGTGATACATTTATTTACTCCTTTTGCTTTTGCCACAGTTTTATTGTCTATATTTAATGCATACATTTTTGATCGTAATCCTACGAATTCTTTGAAAATTTTACCATTGTTTTCATCTTTAAAAAACCCTATTTTTTTCTTATTGACTCTTGGATATCCATATATATTATTATTTGGATAGTCAGATGTATCAAAATAATTTATGAGATCAGATTTTATATCTTCATAAAAATTTTCTGTAAAAATTTGATAAATTAAACTATCTGTATCCGTATACAATAGTTTAATATTGTTTTCAAACTTTTTTAACATGTAATGATAGTGAAAGTCATACATCAAAGTTTTAGATATGTCTAATATACAAAAGCCTAAGTAAATAGGCTTATCATAAGTTAATTTTGTTTTACGTAACTGTATTGCAACTAAATTTTCAGAGAAAACAGCTAAGCTATGGAATTCAGGTTTAGCAATCAAGTCTTGTGCTCCTAATACTTTACCACGATTTTCCCAATGCGTCAACATTTTTACATTGACTCTTTTTTCAATATTTTCCATAGTTTTACCAAAAACGGAATTGTTCATTAATTTATAAAAATCTTTTTCAAAGTCTGATGTAGCTAAAGTTCTTAAATTTGTATTTAAATCTATATATCTTTGCAGCCAAGGACTTTGATTGAATTTTAATATTCTATGAATTTTAGTTAACTTCATACCCATGTTAATGCATTGTTTCAAGTTTCTGTAATGAATTTTGTAATTTTTTTTATTATTAAGATTGGGTACCAGCTTTACATCTTTAGAATTTCCAATTACAACATTTTCTGGACATAAAGGCAAATCTGAATGGGAGTCATGTAAATCATCAGGATACTCCAAATCAACTTCAAGAATAAATCCAATCTCTGATGTTTCTGATACTTCAAAATTTGTATTGGTTGTCACCCATTCGAATCCTCCTGTTGGTAAGTATTGAGACATTGCCCACCCGTACAAATTATTCGCGTCCAAATATGTCAAATAAGATTTGGGTATTTCTGTGTCATAATCATCCATGAACTGATTATTTGCCTTTGCATAACGATTGCTACATTGAGATATACCTCCTCTGATGCCTGATTTAATAAATGCAACTTTATCAAAGTCTGTTAACAATTCTAATTCTATTTTTGTATATTTAAGCATAGCATCCCAGCTTAATCCAGGAGCTGTGTAATAATGAGCTGGATCCAAACCATATGTTTTGAGACAAAGCTTGCGAAAATTTTCAAAAATATCTGTTAATAACATAACATCAGTTTTAAGATATAGATTAGAATAATCCAGCATATTATTACAGTCAAAATGTTTCCAGACATCTTTTGCACGATTATACTCCTCATCAGAAACATGGGTATTAGTTAGCGAACTGTAAAATTGTTGTTGAGATGGTAGTGATGATAATTTTAGACAATCATAAGAACTCATGAATTCATAAGGATAAATACCTTTTCTTCTTAAACGATTAAAATCATCAACATTTGGGAAACACTTCTTTAGAGATTCGAACTGGTTATCATTTAGATTTTTACTTAATTGATCGAGACTACATGACAAAAATTTGAAAGAATCTACAAATCTCAAACTTACTTGTTGATTATTAACATTTATTTTCTTTGAGAAAGAAATATATCTTTCTTTGTTTTGAGGAATTACTTCAATTTCACCCTCCACAAAATTCAAAGAATGAACAATGAAATGGGCGTCATAATTACTAAGATTATGTAACAACACGGGTATATAACGTGGAGCACGATATTTTTCAATACAAGCTTCATGAGCAATGCCTCTTAACTTTCCAGTATGCCAATCATAATCGAGAACGTATTCACTATTGAAACTTGTTTCACATATATGACATTTATTTGAAAATGCGATATGCGCTTCATCTTCCTTCGTCAGAGGGTTTGGGCGTGTATGAAAGCTATTCTTTTTACATATCAACTTTATATCCTCATAGAGTCGTTCCATGAATACTTTGGTACAATCTGGACCACTATAAGTCTCATATTTTGAAAGGCTATCGTCATAGGAACATTTTACGTAATAACCAAAACTATATACCTCATGTTTTTGAATATTTTCCGTAAACGGTTTGGAGGGATCATTTGAACATGAATTTAAAGGTTTTATAAATGCTTCGAAATCAGCATATATTACAAATGGTATTTTTAATTTTTTATTAAATTTATCAAACTTTATTTTATTGTTTGATGATGGAAGCCCAAACCAATTCTTTTTTTTGAGTTCACTATTCGGTAACTCGGTAACGATATGAGAACAATCATTTTTTCGATGATTATCTAATCTCTCAAGTGTTGGAAAATGTAGTAAGCAACCATCACATATGTGAACAGCATGTTCTTGATTAGAAATTTGCTTACTGACTAGACGTGACATATTTTTAATATAGCAATAGTGTGAATTTGACTTATTTGATATCAGTAATAAATTCACATGAGTGCTTTTACAAGATTTTGTAAAGTATAACGGACCTATGATACTGTGCTGTTTATTTTCTTTGTTATACTCTAAACCAAACACATTTATACTTATATTGTTTTGTTGTTCTACTTTAGGTATATCTGTTAATTTAACTGGAAAAGACACACCATCAAACCTAAGCTTATTTGTATGCATACTGTATGATGAGACTCTGTCAGTCTTATTATTAGTAGGAGGATATAAAGCCGAAAGTAATGCCCATTTAAAACACATATGATCTGCATTTTTTACGTTTATAATAGCCTTTTTAGTTTTGATATCTCGAGGTAAATCAATGTATGATGTACCACGGAGTGGATTAAATTTATTCACATTCATATCTAAACATTTTATGTTAGCAAGGCTCCAACCACTATCTTTTCTTTCAAAGGCACTTATTTTATTTGTTAATGTATCACATAAAGATGACATGAATATATTTAAATCATCTCCAGTAAAAACTACATAATTACTTGTTTGAAAATCAAAAGAATTAGATAGTTGTTTCGTTTCTTGAACAAAATCAGCATGTAAAATGAAGTTTATCTTTAAAACACTATGTTCTTTAATCGACTCTTGGATAAGGAGTAAGATATCATTTTTTATAGAGTTAAAAAATGATTCAGGTGTCTTAAAAATTAAATCAGACGTAATAGTAGCTTTACTGTTTATCTTATAGGTTTTTATTCTTTGTCCAAAAGCTGACTCTATAACTGATACATTAGGTAACGACGAATGTGATTTTAAGTGATTATTTTTATGAAAATTACTCTTTAAATGATTTGTATAATACTTTTTGCTTATATAAACTTGACAGATATCGCATTTAATTTTATTACCTACATGTTCAGCTGATGAATCCGAATATGCATTGTTCAGGCTTTCAATAGATGATGTAGATGCTCCTTCATTTACTTTAATCCTTTTCGCAGGGATATTTGTTGCTGAGGTATTCTGTCGTTTGAGAGCTCCTCCAGTTTGTAGCGTTTGCTCCGTTTGACTAGATATGAATAAAAAAAACATGTTAAAATACAGGAAAATAGAGAAAATAATGCAAAAATAATTCTTAGAAAAAAACAAAGTAAAACTACTTACATAATATTGTTTTTTTCCAGCTCCTCAAATATTTTATTGAGTTGATTATCATCTATTGAGTTACAAAAAGCTTTTTCATATTCTTCTCTTTCAATTCGCACACACAATTCATTCAGTTTATAGTCGTCTATAGAGTCAAAAAATATATTTTCACGTTCTTCAGAGTTCGTTTCAAAATTCTCACATAATTCAAGGAGTTCTTCGTCCGTAGAGTTGAAAAAACTGCTAATAACCACTTCTCTTACACTTTCCATAACTTAATTTTGGTGAAAAAACTATTGAGAGAGATCGTTACTAGTAAAGCGTTAAGACACTTACTAATTCAACTTTCATAGCTTCAACGAGTTTTAATATAGTCAGGTAAGATAATCCATTAATTGATAGATACATTGTTTACTAATTACTTTTTCATTTTCATCAGAGAACATTTGGAAATATAATAGGTAGTTAAATAATTATGATTTTAACAAATTAACTATTAAAAGAGTATTTCTTACAGTCATCTTTTTGTGCGATTTCTTTAGTGATATTATAAATAATATCATTAGTGTTCGCGAGAACTGTACTTGTTTTCTGAGTGTAATATTTTACTCTAACGTTAGCATGTTTCCAGTGTTGAGAAGGAGGTATTTTAGATATTTTTTTCAGATCATATAACTCAATTTTTATAAGATAGCTTGCCGTTGCTCCATCATCAGTGTTTGTGGAAATGTAAGATCTGCCATTTTCTTTATTTATTCTTGACACTGTAGAACAATTGAGCTTTCTTTTGTTTTTCGTTGGGGAATCAAAAAAATTGTCTAAGCTTTCTGATTTTCTCTTTTTTGATGGCATTTCCTGTTGTATATATAATTCTTGTGTTTCTTCTTCAGGGCAATCACTGGTAGGAAAATAATATTGTTTATAAGTATTATTTTCTTGACTACTAAGACTGTATAACTTATTCTGTAACAATATAAAATAAATATTAGAATGTTTTTTTTTTATTAAATAAAAGACAACGTATAAAAATAAGAATAAAAAAAAAATACAAAATAAAAATAACTCACCTCCATTTCTGCAGTATATTACACAAACTTTCACACACTCACAAAACAATTCAGGTTATAAACCCAAAAATGGCACTTAATAGTTACAGCGAAGACGTGATAATATAACTGAATCAATACATTTTTGGCTTTATATAGAAGCCAATACAATCTAGTTTAACTAACGATGTGGTGATAAAGAAACCAGTCTATAGATTGTTGTTAGGTAGAAATTGCAACATCAGTAAAAGTTCATGTCTAATGAGTGCAGTAATTAACTTCCAGTTCCTAACGATAATTTATTTACCACGAATATCTACTTATTGATTGCTTCTAGTAAAAACATATTATGAAATTTATGTCACAATAATAAAAATTGGTTACATTCAGTCTTTAGTCAGCTGGATGTATATTTGAATCAAAAACTTATTTCACCACCAAACAATACATACGCTTACCGTGCTTATATTGAGACATTACTAAACTATGCGCCAGCAGCAAAAGAATCTCACCTGACTTGTGGTCTTTGGTATGAAGATACTGCGGGGAGTATGGATTCGGTAGATGAAAATAATACAGGTTTTATTAAAAGACAGACTCTTGCATCAGAAAGCAAGGAAATAGAAATGATTGGACACTTACATGGTGATATATTTAACCAGGAAAAATTTTTGATTAATGGTGTTGAAATGTGTGTAAAATTAGTTCGCTCGCGGGAAACTTTTAGTCTTATGGCTTCTTCAACTGATTTAAAACTTAAAGTGTGTATCACAGATGCAACTCTTATAGTTCGGCGCGCGCGGATCAATCCGACTGTATTACTAGCACATCAAAAAGTCTTGGCTTCTACTACAGCAAAGTATCCAATAACTCGAGCGGAAGTTAAAGTTTTAACAATTCCTTCAGGGGTTCAGGGTAAAACACTCGATAATATTTTTCTTGGTCAAGTTCCTAAAAGATGTATCGTTGGATTTGTTAACAATGCAGCATTTAATGGAAGTCTTACGAAAAATCCATTCAACTTTGAAAATTATCATATGAATACATTTTGTTTATATATTGACGGTCAACAAATACCTTCAAAAGCTTTGCAGCCATCGTTCGATAATAATACATTCAGTTCAGCTTATCATACGTTATTCTCAGGGACGGGAATCCATTTTTTTAATGAAGGGAACGGAATATCTAGGGAACAATACGCAAAAGGCTATTGTCTCTTAGCATTTGATTTAACTCCTGATTTATCAGCTCACTCTAGTCATTGGAATCTTATAAAGCACGGTAGTGTGAGGCTAGAAGTTCGCTTTGATACAGCTATTCATGAAACAATTAACTGTATCGTCTATGCAGAGTTTGATAATGTTATTGAAATTGATAAAAACCGTAATGTAAGCGTAGACTATAGTAGTTAAGTAACACTATATTGTAAATAGGTTAAGTCAAAACTTGTATATTAATAATAAGATTTATATGAAATAAAACACTTGTAAAATAAATATATCTTTTATTAAGTTATAAGATTAAAGTACATTCTATATTCACATTCATGTATGATCCATTGCAACGTTAAGATCTGTCACGTAGGCAACATGAATACCTTACAGATAAAATCATATTTAAGCAAAATCCATCCAAGTCTTGAACACAACGTTTATGCTGCGAACAGATTGCCCATTTATGTATCAACACCAAGTTATATAATAAGCAATCTTGATACTGATAATAAACCAGGATCCCACTGGATAGCCATCTATATAGACAGGAATGGCGTTGGTCAATATTTTGATTCGTATGGGCGATCACCAACAAAATATCATCTGCAGTTTCTGAAAACAAATTCCAGGAGGTGGCAGTACAATACGAGAAGAATACAAAACGATTTCACTTCAGTATGTGGTGAATATTGCATAACATACTTGTTTTACATGTTCATGGGTTATAACACTTGGAATTTTTTGAATGTATTCAATAACAACACGTTAGAAAATGATATGTTAGTGTATAGATTATTTAAAACAATATTTAAAGAAAAATAAATGGTAAGAAGTTCATCTAAAAAATGTTTCCTTTGAACGTACCTTGCAATCATTTTAGGTGATTAGTAATGAGCCTGTCATTAGCGGCGTTCGAGCCTCGAGCTCACTTCGATTGTTCATGAGGTGAGGTGATTAGCGTTGGAGTAATTAAGCGATTAGTTAACGAACTAGGACTTTTGCTTCAAAAAAGCTATCTCGGAAACTATGACAGATACGAGTCTGGGAGTGGTCGCAAACGATTCAAATGGGGGGCTAAACCTTTTTTTTTTTTTTTTTTTTTTTTTTTTTTTTTTAGGTTTGGTAAGTTAGCGAAGCGCGAAGCGGGGGGAGCGCCGGCGGGTGGGGGGTGGAGGGCAGGCCAGTGGGGCAGAACCGGCGAAACACATACTACTAATAAAGCAGGATCAGTGACACACAGTTGCACGAGAGGCGCGTAAAATGTAACTTTGACTTTGACATTCGACAATAATTTGACATTGACATTTCATTGAAAATTAATGAGATTATTTGTTTAGAAACTTCAAATATCTTTTTTTTCTGGCCTGGATTCGCGTCCTTTAGGAAACAGAAGAACTAGCACTTCGTTTTATAGCAAGTAAGTAGTTCTTTTTGAACAAAACTATAAATAATTAGCGAAATTACTATGAAATATAGCCCTTTTTGATTAGAATTGTGATTGGTGTTTACCAACCAGTTAGAACCTATTACAATTAGCACCTTTTGACCAGAACCGTACAATAAGTTAGAAGTTTGAAGAGGAAATAGGCACCTTTGACCAAGATTAAACACTGTGCATAATGAGATCTTGGATAGCAAGTGAAATTCATAGTAAAAACGTATAAACATTCCGATACGTAAATAGCTCCTTTTGAACAGACGCTCCTCAATTACGAACACCAATTTTTGTAATCTATTTTAACCCATGTTACACAAATCTTGAGTGTTTAAAGATCGTGAAAATTTTATCTGTTTGCGATCCTAATTTTCTTAATTACGCAAATTCAATAATAACAATTGAACATTACAATTTCAGTCTACTCCCAAAATGCCTATTTTATTACACTTTAGTGCCAAAATTTAAGTCCATAAAAAATTGTAGTTTCAAAACATATTTACCTAACACTAAAATATTAACTCAATGACCGTAAATATTTCATAACTGCAATTTCAAAATGCACCTTTGAGTTAAACGTGTGTTGTGGATGAGAACTGAAAGTCATAAAATGCTGAGACGATGTCCTCATATCTTATATTTACGTTTGTAAGCAGAAGATAAATTCGAAAGTCGGTCTAGACTTTACGGTTATCTGTTAACTTCGGTACTTGATCAATAAGACGCATCAGCAAATGTCTACTTACAACACACACTTGTACTTGTGTTGTGTTGTGTTGTACTTACTTACACATATTTTTACAAAGCAATAAAAAGTTATTAGTAGGTTCTTATAATATTCTAAACTAGGTAATCCCAAGGTAGTCCGAAGTCAATATCATGCTAACTTTACACTAATTACTAGCTTTTGCCCGCGACTCCGCTCGTATGAAATTCGGGTTTTCCTTCTTAATCCTTCCTTTCTTATACACCTACATATTATAGGGAACCTCATGCTTTTTATTTCTTCCTTCTGCTTCTTTCTACCGACTGACGGTCGGAACAATCACTTGGTGTCAGTAACGGTTACGATATCACGAGTTCAATGCTTTTTTCCACTTAAAAAAATGTCTAAATCGCCTAAAGAAGTTTTCACTTCAAAAATGAATAGATAAATAGATGGATAGATAAACACTTTATTGCATACCACAGAATATGAATACCTAGTTATACGCTTCAATAAAATCTCAAGCGGCAAACCGCGGATTTGTGTGATGTTATCTCGTCTCAAGGATGGTGATATAACACGTTGCATCTGACGCCACTGCGATAACAGAGGCTTATCTCTTATCAACGTTTGGAGAACTGTAACCAACATTTTCCAATACTAAACATAATTTTCTTGTGAAACGTATATTTTATGGCTGCTCTTTTTTTGATTGTACATTTGTAATATCTCTAAAATTAACCATACCTACTCCAGTTATCTTCTGTCAAACTTACTAAGATACCTATATTATTATTTTCTACACAATAATAATTCGGTCTCATACCTATTGCATGCACCTATGTATATTTTGACTAAGGTGTCATTTATTATTCATTATATTAAGAAAAAGCAGCTCCTATTTATAGTACTTATATATTCTGTGAATAGCATTTTAAGCTGCAGAAATCCGGGAGTCGAATGACTACGTTTACGTATTCAATCGTAATGTGATGTACCAGTAGGTATAGGGTAAGCTCTTTCAATCATTTTTTTCACTTCATATATAATCCAGAACGCCTCACCATTGATCTATTTTATTATAAACGAGTACATAACGTACAACGGTAAATACGCATACAGATAAGCTTAAAATTGAGTCTGTCCCATAAGAAACCGAACAAAAGGTCCCAACTAACAAAACATACCCGATTTATTATGCTACGTTTCATGCAAGATTAAAAAGGCCGGAGAAGATTATCCTTGAACGATTTTGTACATAAAATCTTATATACCTCGATAAATTTGATCTATCTCCATTATTATATTGTAATATGAGGAATTTCCTTAATGGACGGGAAAAGAGTAAAGACAAGCGACTGGGTACCTATTTTTATCCACAGATATCGCGAAATTATAAAATGGTTTCAGCCTCCCCTTTCATTCAATTGACTATAATGTTGGTTAAAGCAACGTGGTCTCTGTTAAAATTTCCGTGAACCAAAATTGGGATTATCAACATTTTCACTTTAAAAAATCTATTCTAAGTTTTCAGACTCATCTTTTCTGATTCTGAGACTTATTTGAATATTTTTTTAACTAAAGCTTGCAGAGATGCAGTTAAAAGATCCTTTAAAGTTTGATGTGAAATTAAAAATATTAAAACGTTAACCGTATGTAGTTCGCTTTTAACCTTTTAAAATTGAGGATAACAGGTTGCAAGGCTACTAAAGAAATCATGACCCTTCAGTCGAAAGGCAAAGTGCCACTTTAGCAGGCTCCATTAATAACCGGACAGGTGACTTTAGGCCTTCGTGTTTTTATTCCAAACTTTTACTCTACGTAGATTTATGATAATGGAGCATCATCGTCACTATCCTCTGCCTCCAGGGTCCTGATTGAATAAAGTATAAACAATTAAACACATTAAACAGGATTTATGGATTGATCACTTGATATTACAGTTATGTTTATTGCATAGATTGTTATCGCCACTGATAACACCTCATTCAAACAAAACGACAAGTAAAGGAATGACTGGGATTTAAACTGAAATATGAAGAAAATGGAACAGAAGACACAAAAGAGGATTATTGGTTCATGTCAGAGTCTCATGGGAGCTGTACGATCGAGTCTTGGATAACAACTAAGGATTAAAAGTTGTATTGATTCAATAAGTTCTATAGACCACCAGACCACCAAAACACTAGTCTAGTGGTTTTGGTAGATATTCCTAATGAAGTTTACGAGAGCGTTTTGGGGTAAAAGACAATAAAAGGAGCAGGGGGTGTCTGTATTCTTAACTATATTATTCATTATAGATATATGATGTGCTGATGTAAGATACACGCATATTATAGCACTACGATAGGGTTGTGCGTATAAGGTTATTATATACTGTTATAAATACTGCCAACCGAATAGCCTAGAAAGAAACATAGCACTAATGCCAACCATATTGCGTAGATTCTGTCATTAATCACCAATCATCATGTAAATAAAAAAGATAAACTTCTAACAAAACAGTTTAACGTCCTGTTATCGAAACTACACTAGGCGCATAAAAAACAAAAAAAAAACACTACATTAGAATGAATTAAATTGCACAGTAAAAAACCGCCAAACAGCTGTCTGGGACTCTGGGTCAATGACACCGTTGACTTTCAATTCTATACATACGGGCGCTCAATTCAAAAAGTAACACACTTTTCAGTTTGGGTTCTCATCTGCTAGGCTGCATGTAGTCCGCACTCTGCAGCCTTTTGCGAACTCATTTGAAGAAAAGTATCTTAGTCTAGACAATTTTATTAAATCCATAAGGATTTTCTGTAGATTTTCTTTACAATACGTTTAAATGAAGCGTCGTATACGAATACAATTAAAGACTAGTAGGTATGTTTAAGTAAAATGCGTTTGATTTAATCAACTTTCTGTAACAGGGTGACAAAATTTTTAATTAAGTTCATACAATCCTATACCTTTAAACGAGCAATTCTTGTAAATAGGTATATATATATTTTCATGAAATTTAGTATACAAGGGGTTTTGGGGGCGATAAATTGATCTAGCTTAGGATTCATTTTTAGAAAATGTCGTATTTACCAAAAAATATATATAAATCCTGACATCTATTGGCGATAAAGTAAAACTATTTCAGTAAACTCCTGCTGCTATCTATTGATGAGTAGCTGTAATACTACCGAGCAAAGCTCGGTCACCCAGGTCCTATATTATAAACGGAATTAAGTATGTCAGAAGAGGAAACCCGTCTCGACACAAAGTTAGCCCCATTCGTGTATACTTACACAAAGTTATATCACACCGCAGTTTCGTGAAGAAGAAGTTTCGTGTTTCGTTGTATTCTCAGCGTTTAGCATAAACGTGATCTGCGCAAGGCTTTTTATCATATGTAGGTAGAGCTATTATCAAATCAACAAATAAGTCACGAGTATGTCTACTACCTTGGTGGTTATTATTATTAAAACCAGTTTTACAAAACAACATTATAAAATCCGGTAACGCATAGTATGCTGTTGTCTAACTTTTAACAATACTATATTTCTTAGATAGCTTAATTACAGAACCGTCGTCGACATCTTAGCCGATGGACCTTCAACGCGGAAGCAAATCTACTGAAATGAACGCTAAGTCCTTAAACGATTTCGCACTGCCAGAAGTCCTTGCCATATTAGCCATGTCTTCCGTTACTAATCTATCTAAATACATATAAGAGGAACACAATAAAAATTTTTGGAATTAGAATAGGTAGTAATTTTACGCGTATATTTCATTCGATTTCACTTCGATTCCTTTTCGGGTCCGTCCGATACCTCACTCGGTTTTATGAAATCGAAATATGCGTGGATAAAGTCATGGGCAATTTATAGTTTCTCTATAAGGAATACTGAATCGTATGTATTCCGAAGTCTGACACTTAATCCTAATGTATACTATAAAGTGAAAAGTGGCTTGTTTCACCCTTAAGCGGTGAATGATATAGAAAAGTGAGCACAGAACGGTTTTATTGAGCACTAAATTCAAACGCAACTTGCTAGAGACGCTTGCTGGCTGAGTGCTCCCGTATTCTAGGTCTACGGTATATGAATTATTATGCTAAATTCAGTGCAATTATAAGAGAAGACCTATGCCCAAAATTGATATTAAAGGAGATGAGAAGGTGTATTATTATTACTAATGATAAGTAACGACCTATACGGAGATAAAAAAATGTTTCCTTTGAGTGCTTTAATACTTCAGGTACTTGTCCTCCATGTTCCTCTCGATTTTCCAACTATATTCTTAGAAAAAAGTATCCTAACTATACAGGATAGTTAAGATTCTAGACCTCTGTGCAATGAAAGTAAACGTTCTTTTAGCGTGTGTCGAACACTAGGTATTTAACAAGCACGCTACGTGATTCAACTGTGAAATAATATAATTTTATTCGTTTCACGAAACTGCGGTGTGATATAACTTTGTGTAAGTATACACGAATGGGGCTAACTTTGTGTCGAGACGGGTTTCCTCTTCTGACATACTTAATTCCGTTTATAATATAGGACCTGGGTGACCGAGCTTTGCTCGGTAGTATTACAGCTACTCATCAATAGATAGCAGCAGGAGTTTACTGAAATAGTTTTACTTTATCGCCAATAGATGTCAGGATTTATATATATTTTTTGGTAAATACGACATTTTCTAAAAATGAATCCTAAGCTAGATCAATTTATCGCCCCCAAAACCCCTTGTATACTAAATTTCATGAAAATATATATATACCTATTTACAAGAATTGCTCGTTTAAAGGTATAGGATTGTATGAACTTAATTAAAAATTTTGTCACCCTGTTACAGAAAGTTGATTAAATCAAACGCATTTTACTTAAACATACCTACTAGTCTTTAATTGTATTCGTATACGACGCTTCATTTAAACGTATTGTAAAGAAAATCTACAGAAAATCCTTATGGATTTAATAAAATTGTCTAGACTAAGATACTTTTCTTCAAATGAGTTCGCAAAAGGCTGCAGAGTGCGGACTACATGCAGCCTAGCAGATGAGAACCCAAACTGAAAAGTGTGTTACTTTTTGAATTGAGCGCCCGTATGTATAGAATTGAAAGTCAACGGTGTCATTGACCCAGAGTCCCAGACAGCTGTTTGGCGGTTTTTTACTGTGCAATTTAATTCATTCTAATGTAGTGTTTTTTTTTTTTTGTTTTTATGCGCCTAGTGTAGTTTCGATAACAGGACGTTAAACTGTTTTGTTAGAAGTTTATCTTTTTTATTTACATGATGATTGGTGAATAATGACAGAATCTACGCAATATGGTTGGCATTAGTGCTATGTTTCTTTCTAGGCTATTCGGTTGGCAGTATTTATAACAGTATATAATAACCTTATACGCACAACCCTATCGTAGTGCTATAATATGCGTGTATCTTACATCAGCACATCATATATCTATAATGAATAATATAGTTAAGAATACAGACACCCCCTGCTCCTTTTATTGTCTTTTACCCCAAAACGCTCTCGTAAACTTCATTAGGAATATCTACCAAAACCACTAGACTAGTGTTTTGGTGGTCTGGTGGTCTATAGAACTTATTGAATCAATACAACTTTTAATCCTTAGTTGTTATCCAAGACTCGATCGTACAGCTCCCATGAGACTCTGACATGAACCAATAATCCTCTTTTGTGTCTTCTGTTCCATTTTCTTCATATTTCAGTTTAAATCCCAGTCATTCCTTTACTTGTCGTTTTGTTTGAATGAGGTGTTATCAGTGGCGATAACAATCTATGCAATAAACATAACTGTAATATCAAGTGATCAATCCATAAATCCTGTTTAATGTGTTTAATTGTTTATACTTTATTCAATCAGGACCCTGGAGGCAGAGGATAGTGACGATGATGCTCCATTATCATAAATCTACGTAGAGTAAAAGTTTGGAATAAAAACACGAAGGCCTAAAGTCACCTGTCCGGTTATTAATGGAGCCTGCTAAAGTGGCACTTTGCCTTTCGACTGAAGGGTCATGATTTCTTTAGTAGCCTTGCAACCTGTTATCCTCAATTTTAAAAGGTTAAAAGCGAACTACATACGGTTAACGTTTTAATATTTTTAATTTCACATCAAACTTTAAAGGATCTTTTAACTGCATCTCTGCAAGCTTTAGTTAAAAAAATATTCAAATAAGTCTCAGAATCAGAAAAGATGAGTCTGAAAACTTAGAATAGATTTTTTAAAGTGAAAATGTTGATAATCCCAATTTTGGTTCACGGAAATTTTAACAGAGACCACGTTGCTTTAACCAACATTATAGTCAATTGAATGAAAGGGGAGGCTGAAACCATTTTATAATTTCGCGATATCTGTGGATAAAAATAGGTACCCAGTCGCTTGTCTTTACTCTTTTCCCGTCCATTAAGGAAATTCCTCATATTACAATATAATAATGGAGATAGATCAAATTTATCGAGGTATATAAGATTTTATGTACAAAATCGTTCAAGGATAATCTTCTCCGGCCTTTTTAATCTTGCATGAAACGTAGCATAATAAATCGGGTATGTTTTGTTAGTTGGGACCTTTTGTTCGGTTTCTTATGGGACAGACTCAATTTTAAGCTTATCTGTATGCGTATTTACCGTTGTACGTTATGTACTCGTTTATAATAAAATAGATCAATGGTGAGGCGTTCTGGATTATATATGAAGTGAAAAAAATGATTGAAAGAGCTTACCCTATACCTACTGGTACATCACATTACGATTGAATACGTAAACGTAGTCATTCGACTCCCGGATTTCTGCAGCTTAAAATGCTATTCACAGAATATATAAGTACTATAAATAGGAGCTGCTTTTTCTTAATGTAATGAATAATAAATGACACCTTAGTCAAAATATACATAGGTGCATGCAATAGGTATGAGACCGAATTATTATTGTGTAGAAAATAATAATATAGGTATCTTAGTAAGTTTGACAGAAGATAACTGGAGTAGGTATGGTTAATTTTAGAGATATTACAAATGTACAATCAAAAAAAGAGCAGCCATAAAATATACGTTTCACAAGAAAATTATGTTTAGTATTGGAAAATGTTGGTTACAGTTCTCCAAACGTTGATAAGAGATAAGCCTCTGTTATCGCAGTGGCGTCAGATGCAACGTGTTATATCACCATCCTTGAGACGAGATAACATCACACAAATCCGCGGTTTGCCGCTTGAGATTTTATTGAAGCGTAAAACTAGGTATTCATATTCTGTGGTATGCAATAAAGTGTTTATCTATCCATCTATTTATCTATTCATTTTTGAAGTGAAAACTTCTTTAGGCGATTTAGACATTTTTTTAAGTGGAAAAAAGCATTGAACTCGTGATATCGTAACCGTTACTGACACCAAGTGATTGTTCCGACCGTCAGTCGGTAGAAAGAAGCAGAAGGAAGAAATAAAAAGCATGAGGTTCCCTATAAGATGTATATAAGAAAGAAAGGATTAAGAAGGAAAAACCGAATTTCATGCGAGCGGAGTCGCGGGCAAAGCTAGTAATTAGTGTAAAGTTAGCATGATATTGACTTCGGACTACCTTGGGATTACCTAGTTTTCAGCTAGATTATTATTTAAGAACCTACTAATAACTTTTTATTTCTTTGTAAAAATATGTGCAAGTAAGGAGACACTTGCTGATGCGTCTTATTGATCATGCAAGTACCGAAGTTTACAGATAACAGTTAAGTCTAGACCGACTTTCAAATTTATCTTCTGCTTACAAACGTAAATATAAGATATGAGGACATCGTCTCAGCATTTTATGACTTTCAGTTCTCATCCACAACACACGTTTAATTCAAAGGTGCATTTTGAAATTGCGGTTATGAAATATTTACGGTCATTGAGTTAATATTTTAGTGTTGTTTATTTAGTGTAGATAAATATGTTTTGAAACTACCAATGTTGCATGGATTTTAGGACTTAAATTTTGGCACTAAAGTGTAATAAAATAGGTATTTTGGGAGTAGACAGAAATTGTAATGTTCAATTGTTATTATTGAATTTGCGTAGTTAAGAAAATTAGGATCACAAACAGATAAAATTTTCACGATCTTTAAACACTCAAGACTTTGTTTAAGATGGGTTAAAATAGATTACAAAAATTGGTGTTCGTAATTATAGCTTTAGAAGTAACTGTCGAGTATATTCAATCCACGATGACGAACCCCACTCTGTTAAACTCTTTACGAATCTAATTAAACATAAGCGATTTTGATTCTATTTCTATTGGAAATATAAAATAGAAATCGGCTAGAAATGAAAAAAAATGTATGTGAATGACATATCCCGTCGATAGCTTGATTAAGTGACTTATCAATGACATACATCATTCATTCCCGTAAATTTCTTGACAACTGTGTGTTGTCAAGAAAACAACGAAACAAGAAAAACAAACGTTTAAGATGAGCCAATTCATAAATTACAGGATCTCAGACCCGCGCGAAATTGAATCCCTATGAGCGCGACCTTCTTCTTAAATACTACAGACAGCCTTCGAGGTCAACTAAAGAGAAGATATCTAAGATTTCCGCACTACGATAAGAACAGAATCAAGCCAAAACTCGAGTAAAAAAAGCAACAACAAGCCTTGTGAGTCATTGACGAGGCGAATTCGGAGGCGACCTTAGCACCGTTGTCAATTTGCGCGATCACAATTCAATAAATCCATGATCGCTGATGCGGGCGATTAAATTTGACGGTCCATGGAGCAGACCCAACGTGTCCTTTTATAAAGGTGGCGAGATTATACGAATAGGTCGGTAGGTGATGGTTTCTTTCATGCGGGTACGGTTACTTTTCATTTGGAATAACGGCATTTTCTCTTGCGACGTAAGATTGCTTGAAAATCCACTTGCTTTGAGATGTGACTTGTGAAAACAAGACACTGTTCAACAGTTTATGAAGTACGCTCTTTTCAAAAGATGAACTGACGAAACACACTCTAATGCAATCTTGTAGGCTATATTGGTCATTCTTCTTCTGCTGATTGCGGCTTTGCGATGATCTACTGTGACGCCGCTATCTACAGCTTCCAGAAAATGGTCGTTGGCACCAGGAAAGAAATGTTAGCATGTTTTGGGTCTAACATGCATTTTCCCTACAAGGTTGCAACTTGCATTGTTGACAGTGCTTAGTAGGAACATATCATTTTTACCGGCGTTTCCGCCACTTCCACTTGCCTATATAGCTTCAGGTTATGCAAGAGTTGGTTAAGTCCAAAGTGCCCATTATTTAGTGTTCGTGTGCGACGGCACTATAAGGCACTAAGGTGTATTGTATTGGTTAATAACCAGCTTTTTTACTACACAATTTAATTGAAATATACTTTAGAACCATTATTTTTTACCGATAGCAGAAAACCAGCAACAATATTTTTGTGACTATCATGTTTTGCGCATGAGATACAGGAAGTTACGTGAGCTATCTTAATCTTAACATATCCGCTAGGTATGTCACAAACGAGCGACGCATATTTAAAATTTCACGCATTTAAGAATCGTTGCAAAATATTATCCGGCTATTTGCCTGTTCTAAAGAACCTAATATTACAAAAGATTTTCAGATTTTTAGTGGTTCCATTATCAACTGAGATTTGCCCGGTTGCTTGACTTTACTTTAACTGAATCGTTATAGGTCAATATGAAGGTCTGAACCTTATTTCAAAAGACATATGAGTCAGACCGCCATATTTAACTATAACGTTGCGGTTAAAGTCAAGTCAAGCAACTGAGCCTTATTGTTCTAGGTCAAAGTAATAATAAATATTTTATAACGATAGACAGGTTAACGCTGTAATTTATTTAGCCTAGATTTGAACTTAAAATTCTGGAAATCAATCAAATAGACGGTCCTAGGTCTCTTCGAATAACGTAGATTGTTAATAATCCTTCGTATTATAAAACTTGATGTGCAAAGAAACGACAACATTATCGACAATACGAAGGACTATTAGTGAATGAACGAAACATTGCCCGACTTCGAATTGGTGTACATTAAAAATTATTTCACTCTTTGTAGTGGCATTTGAAGTTGGTTTTTTGGAAAGAATTTTCCATTTTATTTTTTACTTTTTAGTGGAAAACAATAAATGCGCAAGGCATTGGAAAAAAACCCCAAATTGCTTGAAGTATGCTTCTAAAATCTGAAGAGTTCCCACAATTTCTTCAAGATCCCGTCATCAGATCCTGACTTGATGAATACAGTCATTATACTTGATGACTGCAAGGAAATGCAATAGTAACTATAAAACATAGGTACCTAAATCGCTTCAAGTATACTAGCAAAATGTGAAGAGTTCCCTCGATTTTACCAAGATCCCATCATCAGTTCCCGACCTGATGACCATAAGACAACCTGGAAAAAATTACTCTTTCAAACAATACCCAAATCACTTCAAGTGTGCTTATAAAATTTGAAGATTTCTCCAGAATCCCATCATCAGATCCTGACTTGATGACTATGGGACCATCTGTGAACTATATACCCTTTCAAACAAAACAAGAATTCTCTAAATTGGTCCACGCATCTTCGAGTAATCGGGGAACATACATAAAAAAAAAAGATTCCGACGAATTGAGAACCTCCTCCTTTTTTTGAAGTCGGTTAGAAACAACAAATTGTAGAGCAAGTAGATACCTTCTTACTGAAAATTTCAGTTAATTGAGAAATCTACGAAATTTATTTTCTCAGTAAGAAGATAACACCACTGGAAAATCCTAATTCGTCACCAAACTCACAGACCGTATTATTTAACGATCTTCTCATTAAAGAAGAAGTAAAGAAGTTTATTATACTGAAAATTGTAATTACCCTACAGTAAAAGTTACTTCAGACATTTTTCTTCATGAAAAAATCTGAAGATAAAATTAGCTTTTAGTTCTAAGGAGATTCCTCATTAGACATGAGAAACGTTAGTTTTTTTAGAGCAAGTATTATATTTTTTAAATACACGTTACGATGGTATTAGGAACTAAACAAACCAACCAACTAGGTACTATTCCCGAATCGATCTACGGATCAACAAACCTACTAGGCAAATTCTCGAATCGATTTACGGATCATTCACACTTGCCACTTGGCAGAACCGTAGCAACAATCAATTTTGATAGGTATGTACTGTACAAATTAATAATACAAAACTCCAGTTAATCTGTGTCTACTATAGTCTTCGATTGTTATTCTAGTACAGGATGAAGGGGATCGTCCTACACTTTTAATTGATCCATCCATCACTGGCAATTTTGCTGTATGCTCTATATATAAGCTACTCTTCCATCGAAACTGACAGTTGCTAACTTGTAGTTGTTGACTTGTAGGCATTGGTTTTTTCACTCTAATTAATTGTAAAGCGTGTGCTAGGGGTGTTAGGGGTAGGTGCAATTATAATCTAACGGGTAGGAACCGAATCCAGATTTACCATTCAAATTTTTATTTCAGTTGCCCCTTTGACCAAATAAGAAAATTTAAATAGACGTGATACTGTGAACAAAAAGGGATCCGAAAAACTGAACTAAAAACAGTGACAAAAAGGATAGCCGCATAAAAGCGTTATCTGAAAAGTTTGTCGTTGCATTGCGGCGGCCGACAGTTCTCTCATTTCCTATCAGAACTTCGGTCCTATTTTTTTGCATTGTTTTGTTTATTTACATGAGATGTTATTCCTCGTAAAAAATATCTCAATTAAAAGGCAGAAATACAGTCGTTAGACTCGTAGAGTTTAATTAATCACAAAGCAAAGCACACTGGAGTGGCGCCTGTTCTAGCTTGAAATCGATCGAGGTCGGATTTGACTCGAGCCCAATTAGAGTCGTTAATAACCGAGCGAATGCTTAGCGACACCGTTTCAGCCATTTTCATAGCCGAGATAATTCCTTTAGCCAATGTTGGTACAACTCTGTCTCTCGAAAAACGGGGTCGAGGTAAGGATATGTCACCATGATTCTGTAGAGTCGGCCGTAATGTAAATTATCAAGGCGAGTTTTCGTAATTTATTTTTTTATAACTATTTTTATATTGAGGTAAATGTGGACTTTATTACTCTTATGAGGACATCGTTAGCAGTTTAAAATACTTACACGTATATATAAATTACCTAAATTCCGTGCACAGACCACATTGAATAACGCAATGCAAAATACATTGCCATAAACTGGGCAATGAACATGGGTCTTCTCTCAGATAAGCAGAGTTTGGCCATAGCTACCTACACAGGCCAATAGCGGGTTGACAGGGTCGACACACCTTTGAAAACATTGTGGTGATCTCTCAGACGTAAAGGAAAACATTGCGAGGAAACCCGCATAAGTTCCCTTGCCATATTTAGCTTCATCTTTATAAGCATCATATTCTAGAAAATTAAGAACCAACTGAAAATATTCAACTGAGCTGTGCTCTGTAAGTTATGGAAACCATAGTCCTGGAATTTTTGGGTTATGTGTGTATATGTGGCATAAGGCGAATCGATTTCAGTTATTTCAGCAATTTCACCAAAAACTTTCAATTCTTCAGGACCCAAAGTAGCTTTTCTTGTCGTCTTCAATAATAATATAGTGTTTTATACGTATGCAAAAATTTTATTGATCTATGTCTACGTAAACGTTTATTTAACGTCTAACAGCGTGATAAAAGAACAGAGTAAACAGTAAGACTAAAGAAAATATGATTGAGCTTCTCCTAAATTACATATGTGACGAACCATCTATCAAGAGAATTTATCACTTTATTAAAATCTCAATTATAATATAAGACGTACTTTAACCTCTCTATAATTATACTGTGGATAAAACATCAGGCAATAGAGTGTCGACTGTCGACCCAAAGTCGCGACTATCGGTCGGCTCACGGCTAAAAACAATAGATGTCGAGGTAGGTAGGTCACCTATCGATTGCCACTTGCCAGATGCAAACATTCCACAAATTCCCTACGGAGATCTTTGACATCTTATTCTTCTAGTGATTTGTATCCCAATTCGAAATTGCTTCTTCCTTGCCTATGTTTAAATTAAACTTTTACAATCTCGGTTTAGACTATTTAATATCTATTTTATTTGTAGGTACTTGACGATCTAAATATACATAAAGATTTCGCATAAGGGAAACGTATTTTTTTCGCAATTGAGTAAACGAAATATATCCCTTACATAAATTATAGTTTCTTTACGTCTTAGTCGTGGTCGTACTACTTTAATCGTGGAAATACTTCTTATGGGTTAGTAATCCTGAAAAGTTCAATAACTTGAGTCATTCAAAAGCAGTCGGTAAAATTTTGCAGAAAATCATTTCAGCGAAGTAAAAAAGAAAAATGATCTCGTTCAAACCAAATCTCAAAGCTCTTTGCCGCCGCAATTAAGACAAACGAGGTGAAGCTGACTATATGCGCTTTTATTGCAAAAACTATAATATACTCATTACTCGTATCGTATGATTTGACATCGCATGCACATACACTTGTAAAGAAATAAAAAAACCCCGTTTTTAATTTTAATAACGGCCGATTTTTCAATCGCCAGATAACTGTTAACTAAGGAATAAATTTTACGTTTTGACAGATTTTGTATGGCATAATAAGTATGTGTCAAATTTATTCCTCGGATATGTAGTTTGTCTGGCGATTGAAAAATCGGCCCTACCTAACATAGTTCATGTTGAATCAGTAAACTAATAAAGTTTATATACTTTTTGTACTATAAAATAGCATTTATTATCAAATAGCAAAAAACAATTACCTGTAATCGTCGTTTGATGATCGCGAAGCGAGGTTTTTATTCACTTTCGCACATAAAATATTTTAATGATGCTCAGTAAACATGCTGTTTATATCTTTATACAATTAACTGTTTCACGCTGTTTCTAAGAAATTCTTATTTTTATAAAAACAAATAATGTTAAAAAATAATTTGATAATTGAGTAAGTAGCCCACAATTTTTATTTTTGGGAAAAATCAGCTTTTTGATTGATGGCCAAATGAAACAAGTTTTAAAACAAAATTTTTATTATAGTATTAATTTTTTAATACAGGTCATTTACTTACACATGAATTAATTTCAAATAGGGCAAATCAAAGGAACAGGATCAAACGTAAATAACTACGCAAGCGAAAAGCCGAAATCAAAGCTAAATTCAACGTGTTTCTACGGTCCATTAATCAAGATAAAACAGCTCGGCAGCCAACAGCATTATTGCCGTCTACATCGATCAATAATGCTGGTAATTTCGTACAAACTGAGACACAGATAACACTGGAGCAAAATAGTAAATCGTTTATAGAATTCTGCTAGATGAGCCATTCTGCCAGCAACTGAGCAAGTGCTGACAGAATGGCTCATCTCCCTCTTTAAAGCAAAGAGCCAATTTCTAGAGACAATTATGTAGTAGAAATTCTGCATTCAATAGCGTGAATTGCGGGCTTTTATAAAAAAATTGGTTGCCTGTAAAGTCGGTTTACTGACGATAGTTGAACGTGACAACGTCTTCTTTGTCGCTCGTTCCGCGCTCGCGAGGTAACGCCGGTAACGCCGCATGGGCGAGGTAACGCCGGGTGAGTCATGTTTTTTCGTGCGTGCAACCGGCTCTATCGATTTATAAGACGTTGTCACGTCAAAAAAAATTAACCGTCTTCAATGCACACTTGGTTTGAGTTGACAGGTTTATTCATTACGCCATCATCATCTCAGAATACTTAATCAGGTAAGTGTGTATTACCAATTATGAAAAAGTGAATCGTAGTAATTGGTAGAAATTGCCACTCTGTTCTGGAGTTTAGTTCGTCCTTTGCTTGGCATCTGCATGCGTATTTAATTGCCCATTTACAAGCTATTATAGACCAGGGCCGATAATTTTTAAAACAAAAAATATTAATAGTAGGATGAAACCCATTAGAAAACGAGGAGAATATTATAAAAATTAAAGGAAAAATAATTTACGGTCGATCTGAGGTCGGGAAGGGGGTGGGGGTGACCATCGGAAAGTAGAGATTTCAACGAACAGAAAACATACCAACTTTTTGAAAAAAGCTGATATTTTGACGGGTGAATTTTCGATTGAAAATTACGGTGCTTTTTCGATATTAATTCAAAATAAGGTGAAAAAAATAAATATTTTTAATCAAATAAATTACAGCGTATTTGGGATAAAAAAGGGTAAATATTCACCAAATTTAATGAAAAAAAAATGTTTTTGTAAAAGATAAAAATAAAAAACCAAAAACTTGGTTTTTTGAATTTTTCACATAAATTTTGAGGTTATGTGAAAAAAATGTAAATACAAAAGTTTTAGATCTTTTTATTACCTACAACTTTGTCATTTGACTTTTTCCATAGGACTTTTAGTTTTGCCGAAAATCGAGAAAAACGGTTTTTTACCCTTAAAAACTCACCCCCACCCCCTTCCCGACCTCAGATCGACCGTAAATTATTTTTCCTTTAATTTTTATAATATTCTCCTCCTTTCCTAATGGGTTTCATCCTACTATTATTTAATTTCACTTTTTATTATTTTTAAGGGCTTCTACCCTGGTCTATTAGGCCTGTGCCTGCAGTTAAGGGAGGAATTCGGAGTAATCCTGTGTTAACCTAACTCCCATTTTTGGTAAATAATGCAACGGAGTATATCTTTCTGCTCTTGCTTTCATTGAAGGTAGGCACATGTACTAACTACGAAAAAGTACTTTTTCCAAGTAGAGTTTGTATATCTGTATAACTTATCTAAAAGCATTGTGTTGTCTTGTGTAAGTGATTTATATATTCCGACATCTTTTATCGCTTTCCGTGTGACCCATTTGATATCGGATATGCAAGGGTCGCCATCCCAATTTATTCCCAGCGGTCAATCAGCATTCTGAGCTATATACCTGAGTCCTGACCCCCTTGTTATCACTTTATCAACGCCACTTGTTAATCCATGTGGGTGATTCATCTATACGAGTATATATAATACACAACGTGAAGGTTATCGCTAAACCTCTGCTCGATTTTATCTTGCAATTAAACTCTTTGAAGTATTAACAGATATCTAGAGAGAGCCGTCAACAACGTAGGAATTATTTAAGAACTTCTTAAGTTTGCTATCAAGACAAGACGCTGCCAGTCGCATTTTAGGAACATACAACCCGGTAAAGTTTTAGGAGCTTCGTATGAGACAGTTCTAGAAGTGGTTCCGCTTCCGACACTCGGAAACTAAATGATACACAGAGCACAATTATTTTTAATAGGTACCCTAGTTTTATACTCGTAGTGTTAAGTTATATTGAAGCTAAAACAAGTACAAACTTATCCACCCTAAAAAGCGAAAAGGAAAAAGTTTAATAAAGTATAGCATTTAATAATCTTAAGTTTGCATTATTAAGAACGGTATAAAATTTGATAGTGGAAAATTTATAACTTTCTTCTTTTTACATAGACAAACTCATTTTCTTGGACTATGCATATAATTTTCCTAATAATAATTGATATACTACATTGAAGCATTTAATTTCTAAACTACTGGAATATCAAATGTACTTAATTAACTTCAATCAAAACAGTTTGAAAGTTTGGAATAATAAACAAACAACAAGTATTAGGTATAACATCAAATCAAAATCCAAGCTTGTTTCATATCCTAAACTTGTGGAACTTATCGACAGGTTTAATCTCTACTGATAGGTACTCGTATTTAATATTGAGATACTGTAGAGTCATCGGAACTATTACAGAAGTTTGAGACAGTTTACCGTGATGACAAACATTTTGAAATGACAGTCTATCTAGATAAGTTTTAGAACTTCGCTAACATTGAACTACTGGATTTCTACACCATTATTAAGCGTTAGAGATAAAATAAACGATAATATGCAAAATGTCGAAAATCATACTGAACTTGATAAATTGAGTGCTTCCGGTCTATCTCCTTGTTGAAGTGTCAATAAGTTTGATAGTTACCCTACATAAGGAAATGAAATTTCAATGAGAATTATATGCAGACGTTATATTATGCGTTAGATTGCAACCGAAGGCACATTAAAAGGTTCCAATAATCTTTTTTTTTACTCTATACAAGTTAGTGCTTGACTGCGATCTCACGTGATGGTAAATGATGATGCAGCCTAAGATATTATCGTACTAACTTGGAAAGGTAAGTAAATTTACCCCAAACGGTTTCTACACAGCATCGCACCGGAACGCTAAATCGCTTGATTGTGCGTCTTTGCTGGTAGGGTGGTAACTAGCCACGGCCGAAGCCTCCCACCAGAGCAGACCTGAGCCAATTTAGAAATTATAAAATTCCAAAGTGGTCCGTGGCGGGAATCGAACCTGCGACCTCCCACTCGAATCCGAGCGCGGGCCACTGCGCCGGGAGGTCGTCGAATTGAACTTTTACTGCACAGCTATACACAATGGGTGGAGCTTCAGATGCAAAGCGAGACGTAGCTAAAGAAGTACCTTAATTATTAATGTGATGATAATATGCTAAATTATTTTGGTAATCCTCTGAGATTTTCGTATAAAGTCCATATCTATATGGTATGATATTTTTAAATAAATAGCACGGCTCTAAACACCAAACTATAAGTTTTAGACCGTCGAAGGACCCAGGCATGGTTGATGCATGCTTCTGGACAACGAAAATTAAATATTTACCTATGAAAAAAAAAATGAAAAAATATTTATTTCAGAATCAGAGCTACATAAACATATTATAGTGGTTTGGGGCCAACCCAATAAGTACCTAGTTAAAACTAGAACTTGTGGCAGGCAGCCCCGCTCTTCCATAGCAGAACCTATGGCATTGAAGCTTTCATAATTATAAGGCTCAATTAAGTTCAGTTTCAGGTAAAGACGGTTCGAAGGTTTTGACGAGAAAAACCGATTTCTGGCGGATGAAGTCGGGAGCAAATACTAGAAATTATTTCATTATTATACTATGCAGACAAAACATTCACTTGTGATACGCGTATGTAAAATAACTGGTTTGGTACCTGAAAGCAAGCTTGCAAGTGATAAGGCTATTACTAATTTCACTCAGGTTATTTCAATTTGCGGTTGAATAAACAATACAAGAAAAAAAATATACAATGTTTTTCCGCCGCAAAAAGAATGACCTCAAAGATTTCCTATACCAAGATACTACTTGTTTAGTTCTTGGTATCGATTAAGGAAAGTTTTAGTCAATTGAATTCTAGTCTTGTATATTTTTTTTTTCAGAAATCTCATCATATATCTATTTGTCCATATCATTTCGTACTGTTTTTTCGATGTACCTATATTTTAGATTTTATTTCTTACATGTTAAAATGTTCAATTATCTTGCAACAATTTGTGATCTTACCTAGACTTGACTAATTGTGATGGAAAGATATTCTATAAACATATACGTGTATAATGTTCCCGTCACAATGGGTCATATTGTAGGTAGATCACGTGAAATGAATATTTTTGAATGTGGATAATTTTAGTTGGAAAAATACTCACTCAAAAAATCAAATACAATTCAGAAGACAAGTATTGCTACAAAAACTCTTCAACATTGTATGCGGAAAATCGCATAACAATGTTAGCCATCAGAAACGAGATAATTGATCAATTGCAATGCAGCGCGAACACGAATGGCAAATGGAGTATCACGAAGGAAAGTCGGTCACTCGGATGTCTATGAGACGATTGTGTATTATCACATATTGTTTAACAGTTGAATGCTACAGCTACAGACATCTTTCTTTGTCCTCGCCCTTTCCTATTACGCGGGGTCGGCTCTCCTTATCATGTGACACCACGTAGATCGTTTATTCGTGTCCTCATTGACGCCGAGGCATTACAAATCCCTTTGGACATTTGTCATCCAGGTAGTTCGGGGTCTTCCCCTACTCCTCTTTCTCGTAGAGGTACTTTTACACCACATAATCGACAGATGATAAAAGAGAATTATCTAATTCTTATAACTCTTTATTCATAACAAAGATAATATTTAGCATTAATTACTGAATTAACAGGTGAAAATATTCATGTTGTGAGAAGGATGCTAATTATTTAATAGTTTAGAGATTTTGCTAGTCAGGTTTACTAAGTACCAAATCTTCTAACCTCAGTTCTACCTGAAGACAAACAAGAAGAGGTAAATTCTTTGTTTTAATCAATTTCCGCTAACATTCACTCTCAATTTTCTGCATTTTTCAATACTCTTTTCATCGGAACATTGCGTTAATAAAATATTATAGTATCTTATTGCCAACATAAGGAGTTAAAATCTAGACACATTTGAGATTTAATTTTTAACACCTGGATAACTTGATGTTTTTATTTCATCATTTATTCCAGCTCGACGTCGCGGCCTATGATCTTGATTCGAACCCGAAGTTGAAAAAGAATTGCATATTATGCGCTACTTAGTTCTTTTTTTCTTGTACTTCATTGTTTCTTCACTGTATCTATAAAAATGAAGAAGCAGTTATTTCACGAATACAACTCAAAAGAACATAAAGTCTAGAAAATATTAGAGACACGTTTAAAAAAAATATGGATAAAAATGGAGATAAGGGAAGTAGAATATAAGTACTTTTATTTAAACTAAATTGCGATGTGACAAAATTTCTGAGTGAAACAGTAAAATAACATTGATATAGAGCGAACCACATCAATGAACACGTATGTTTACCGAAACTACTTTTATTAACGCTCCCGTCTAGAAATAAGACACTGCCCACACGCAAGTATTTTCACAGCTCGCATAAAACTGTGACAGGAGATTTACAGGAATTCTTAATACGTTTGCCTCTACATGTGAAGTTTGGCTTGAATCTGAATTTAAAACTAACTCTTGTCTTGTCGAAGTTTTAAAATAGTCGTAACGTGTAAAAAACTGGGTAAAGTAGTACGTAAAGTATCTGTATTAATTATATAATTATGTAGAAAGATAAGACATATCACAGACAGCTAAATCTGAGGGCAAGTATGGTTGAATTAAGTAGGTCCTGAATTTGATTGAACTAAGTATAACGCGTCTGTAAGGTGAATTTATGAACAACAATGCTTCTCGCGGTACTTTTTTTATCACTGATATAGATGCTATAATATGCCTGAAACTGGCTTTTCTGGTACCAAATTAAAACGAAAGTTGACTTTATTGCCTACCGATCACTTCTCAATATCCGATATTTAAATTGCAATTGAAAGCATGGGCGAGGCAAATTTTATAAAAACCATCTAAGTATAAGAACTATCAAGTGATATAGACAAGGTTTTGTATAATATGCGAAAGTCATGATTCAATACACTACAAAAATAACTAAAAAACACGAAGTCGAAGCATCGCAGATTTCGGTTTCGGTATCTGTGCACAAGATTGTTTTTCTACGGTTCATCGAAATTCGAATGCAAACGAAAAAATCGGTCGAAGGTTTGAAATGTTGATGTTCCGAAATTACAATAGTATTAATAAGTCAGTCTATTCGTGAGATGCAATGGATAGATAACTAATGCTCAAAAACATTAATCCACATAAAGCAAAATAATGTTAAAAAATAAAGAGTGAATATCGTAGACAAAACAGCCATGATATGAAAATAACCTAATTTTCTCCTCCTCGAAAGTCGGATAACAAAATTTATTATGACATCTTTTCTACCAAAAGCAGAACGCAAAATTATGATTGTACCGCAGCACGGAAAAACTGAAAATGTACGCATGCACGCAAGTTACGACGTAAATAACTTAAATATTTAAGAAACTTCTCGCGCGCCTTTGATCGACAACTTGGCAAAGTTATTGCTAAGTAACATTGCTAGGAAAATGCGAACATTTTGATCAGAATTCTGACATATACGTCGCGATATTTGGACTTGTATTTATAATGTATCAAGGGTTTTTCACACTCTTCTGGACATTGTAATTTGTAAGTCCTTTGTAAGACATGTTAAACTTAACATAGAATGACATTTAATTCAATACAAAAATTATATGTTGTGTTGCTTACGTACCTAACCAATAAGCTACGTAAGAAACGTCTTAATCATACTTTCACCACAGTAATGTACTTTTTGGTAACATACAGTATTATGTACATTAAATAATCAAAATAATATTAGAAGCTTTATTAAAATCAAGATATCGTCAAAAAATGTTAGAGGTAAAATGCTATGAATTGAATCTTATTTGAAATCTTTATAATTTCAAAGGGAATTTGACTATCTTTTTATCTCGGAATTTGATGAAAAAATGGAGACATCGTCCCCTATAAATATAAAGTTAGTAAGGGTCCAAAATTGGGGACATTTCAGCGAGTTTCAAATGTCCTCCTATCGGAGTACAGTACCCGGAGGCGGTTTTCTGAGCTATGAATATTTATTAGTCCTCCAAGTTGAGAGGCACATCTTTCTCGTAGCGTGAATAATGTAAAACATTCGTGGTAATTTCGTTGTTCACCTTTTCTGCGTACTTAAGAAACAGGTAGTAAGTATTCGTTTCATGGGAAAAAAGTGGCTTTGGCATAACAAAGCTTACCTAGGTGAACCTTGGTAGCGTTTATAAGTACGTTTCATTTGTTACTAGCTTTCCTCGCAGCTTCATCCAGCGTGAACATGTCATAGGCTTATTTCTAATTTTTACAATTTCCCTCGTCCATCTAACTGCAAAAATCAGGTTCAGCAATTGTGAATATTATCACTGCTATAGATGGATGATTTACATACTGTAGTTATTGGTTGTTTGACAAACCTATTGCTATGGGCTCAAGAAAGTTGCCTTTATTAATTCGTTACTCGTATTATTCTGGTGATATCTAAGTAAAAAGCTTGCCTTTGCTAAGCCATGAACAACAAGTGCAGCGTTGTTTTACACATATATATATCCATATGTGTGTTCCCTACACAGCCATGAAATAATAATCCAATCCATTAAAATGCAACATAGTTGAAAGTATAAAATTATAAGAAAAACTATAGCTTCAAGACTCAAGAGGATTTCTTGAGTTTTATGTTTAAATACTATCATTTGCGCTTGTCATTATTTGTTATATTACGTAAACGAATAACTTAGAAATGGTTAAAAAATTGATAATTTCATTACAGTAGGTTGAGCAGGTTTATTGCTCTACTTAGTATTAAGTTAACTGGAAAAGTTTTTAGTAAAAAAAATTCGGAACGTCTGAGAGTGGACATGCAAGTCGCTAAACCCGCTTCTATCTACGTTGAGAAAACTTGACTTGTACTATAACTATTTTGTAAGGGCCCGACATACAATATATATTTTTAGGGTTCCGTACCCAAAGGTTAAGAGAACAGAGATTTCGCCGTCCGTCTGTCCGTTCGTCTGTCACCAGGCTGTATCTCTTTGACTCAACATCGCGCAGCCCAAACCCTTAGAGAGGGCAAAAGTTTTATTCAGAAGTTACCTTAATCATATAGAAACGGAAGCAAGGATTTAACGAAATCCCCACAATCATCCAAGACTTTATATATTTCTGATTTTGGTGTATTCATCCGAAAACATTAATTTATCTATTTAAATAGGTTTAGTGTTTAAATAAAATAAAAAAATTTAAATTTACAGTAAGTACAAGTTCATGTAATTTAGAACTTCGTTAAAACTAAAAAGTTGTAAAATAAACACAAAACCCCAAGGGATGTGCTGCAATACAATAGGTATATATTCGAAACGAATAAAATATGTAAACAAATTTCCTTACCATGGAAATTTTCCGACCAGGCGTTCGATGCAACACTTGACCAAATGCTTGGCTCTACTTTGCCCAAAGAATAACATACATCGGGGCAATTTGGGCAGCATTTTGGGAATAAATCCCTCTGACAGCGGCCTTGTAGCTTTTCAAGATATTTTTAATATGTTTTATATGTAGATTATAATTTATCATCATTCATTCATCATTATGCTTAGTTAATGAAGTTTATCTCCTCTGTGCTCAGCGCTAGATGTGTTCATAAAGTCATACAAGCATGCACAAGAATGTTTCACAAAATATGCAAAAAAGTTCGCGAATCTTTCACTGCACACATACTAATATGTCGGAGTGTCATCAGTATTTCTCGCTAAGCGAGTGTAGTGATCATTAGCGACGGCGAGACGCCTCTTGGCACTCTTTCAAATGCCTAAGCACTTGCACAATAAACTACCGTACTTTATTTGAATCGGTCTGAGTCATTCGTATATTGAACTTTTGTTTATATAAAAAAAATCCAGTATCTCGATCAATAAGTAAGCAATAATATTGATAACTTTATAGTGTTTTAACAATAAAACAATTCACCTATGAGTACATTCGAGTCAATTTAGAACTATCTCGTGAACTCGGAAAAATAGAAATTCAACATACTTTAGAACATTTTTACGACCAACTACGAAACCTTCGCAATAGGATTGCGCTCGGATGGTAACGGGATGGTCCCTGATTCGATTTTCCAGCATAGACCGTTTTGAATTTTATAATTTTCAAATTGGTTTAAGATTGGTCTGTGTGACTTTGGCCGCGACGGACAAAGACCACAGGCTGTTGTGCATTTTCAGCACGATGCTGTGTAGCAACCGTTAGGGTTATTTACCCCTTACAAATAATACCTTCGGATGCATCTTCATTTAGCATCAGGTGAAATTGCAGTCAAGTAGATACTAAGAACTTATTAATAAAACACAATACGTTTATAATATGGCAGGCAGGACTAATAAGGTGCAAATACTAATTAAAGTCACAAGTCAATACAGGACTACTGTAGTAAATTTGTATAAAAATAATTTATTTACAATATTTTTAGCAGTTAACGTGAATGCAACGGTTTATCCGAGGAAGGATTGCCGCTAGATGGCGCTATTTAAGATAGTTACAGTTTTTAATCATTTACTCCAATCGTAATGAACTATTTTTAATAATATATGTTTTGCGGAAGTACAACGTTGCCTTTTATTTTATCACATCATTATTTTAAACTAAAACGTAACCATTTCGTTATCTAGTTCAAATATAAAAATCTGTCATCTCTATCAGCGTAGGGACACGACGAGCACCCACACATAGACGCTATGGTTTCAATCCAGGATCTGTGGTTCTTACGTTTTCTACCAATTGTTAGCGTAAAAAAGGACATAGATGGCGTATATCAATACTCAGAGATATCATTTATAGTCCACAATATCAGATTTTCGGAGAGAGATCAATCAACTCCGAGCTGGTACTAAAATTTTCTTGATAAAAAACAAAAAAAAAACTAGTTATTGCCCGACCCAGGGATCGAACCAAGGAGCTCATAGAGTAGGTAAATCATTACAGTACTACTGTAACTCTATGCACCTACTAGGTACCTTGTTACTAAGTATCTAACAAGTAATTACCTACCTATAGACATTTTACTCCACGAAGACGCGCCCCATTTTGTGAAAATAGCTAATGTTTCATTCGATTCCTATGAAGTTTGTCGGAGTGGGGCGCGTCGTCGTGGATTGAAATGTTTATACCTATCTACTTATACTATAATATTGATATCTATTATTTTGACGACCGAATCGCGTAGCGGTAGCGAACCTGCCGTTGCGACGTAAGTCGGTCGTGGGCTCGATTCCCACTATTGGTAAAGGTTTGTGTGATAAGGAGGAATATTTTCCGGTGTCTGGGTGTTTTTCAGTATAGGTATTATATGTATAATATTATATTCTCTAATATTTAAAATTCTCTCGCCAATTTTGTTACCAAACTCCTCCGAAACGGCTCGACCGGTTGTTATGAAGTTTGCAGTGTATGATCGGTAGGTCTGAGAGCAGGATGTTATGTTTTTTTTATATTCCTAATGGCAATTCAACGTTTGCCGGGTCAGCTAGTTTATGTATATTAAGTATATATAGTATTGTATACTTATATATACATATATATATATTTATCCCGCAAGCAATCTGACACCCGCTGAAGAAAAAAAAACCTGTCAAGTGCGAGTCGGACTCGCGCACTGAGGGTTCCGTACTTCAACCGGAGGAATAAAACCATAAAAACCACTTTTCTTATCGAACCGCAAAACTAACTTTGTTTTTAGAGGTTTTATTGTAAATATCAAAAAACTACTTATTAGATCTCGTTCAAACCAATTTTCGGTGGAAGTTTGCATGGTAATGTACATCATATATTTTTTTTAGTTTTATCATACAGTACGCGCGGCGAAAGTTTGGCTTTGACCGTTATTGCGCAGAAATCAGAAATTGGGTATCAACCAATCAGAGAAATCAGAAATTGGGTATCAACCAATCAGAATATGGGTACCCATGCGCAGTTATCCCCTCCACCCGAAGGTCAAAGCCAAACTCTCGCCGCGCGTACTGTACTCTTATTTTAGAAGTTACAGGGGGGGGGGGGACACACATTTTACCACTTTGGAAGTGTCTCTCGCGCAAGCTATTCATTTTAGAAAAAAATGATATAAGAAACCTTAGTATCATTTTTGAAGACCTATCCATAGATACCCCACACATATGGGTTTGATGAAAAAAAATTTTTTGAGTTTCAGTTCTAAGTATTATTACAGTATTACAGTACCCCCAAAATTTATTACTTTTTTAAAAATTTGTGTGAAAACCTTAATGCGGTTCACAGAATACATCTACTTACCAAGTTTCAATAGTATAGCTCTTATAGTTTCGGAAAAAAGTGGCTGTGACATACGGACGGACAGACGGACAGACAGACATGACGAATTTATAAGGGTTCCGTTTTTTGCCATTCGGCTACGGAACCCTAAAAATCAACGTAAAAATGGTTGCATTTACCCACAACACGGATTTCTTTTAGAAAAAGGTTTATACTAGCAAAAACTTCGGGTTATTATAAACCTTAAAGTGAAGTAGGTAAGGCTTAATTTTGATTGCTAAACACATAACAGTTACGACGTTTATCATCAGACTCGGGATAGGCAATAAATTTTAACCGTCACTCGAAAGTCGAAAATCTGTATTACAATATGTACAAAAAATATTTAGTCATAATACACAACATTACCCGTACGCAATAGAGTTGAAAATAGAAAACGCGCGTGTGCGCGTATAACGTGGTGCGGTAGTTCAATTTTAGCACATAAATATTACCATAATCTAGTATAGTATTATATTATCTGTGCCATAATCTAACTAGGTCCTCTTTAGGTAGATACTTGATATTGTACCTCACATATTTTGCTACTTTCTTTACTCGGCTCATAATCTAAATATATAAAAGAAGATACTGACTGACTCATTCACTCATTCACTGACATATCAACGCACAGCCCAAACCGCTGGGTCTAGAGACTTCAAATTTGGCACACAGGTTCCTTATGAGGTCTAGGGGTGCACTAAGAAAGGATTTTTCAAAATTCCCCCCTAAAGGGGTGAAACGGGGCTCCAAAGTTCGTATTTTACCATGCTTCAATACCTACTCCTTCACGCCAAAACTACTGAACCGATTTGGCTCAAATTTGGAATTGAGATAAATTGCATCTTGGATTAGCACATAAGCTACTTTTCATCCCGGGAAAATCCATGGTTCCCGTGGGATTAGTTAAAAACTGAAATTCACGCGGAAAAAAATCTTCACGCTGCAAGTACAAGACCGATTTGGCTGAAATTTGGAATGGAGATAGATGATATCCTGGGTTAATAAAAAGGCTACTTTCTACTTACCCGGAAAAATCCATGGTTTTCGCGGGAAAACTGAAAAATTGATATTCACGCGCGAAAAATACTACTTGACGCTGCACTTACTGAACTGATATGACTGAAATTCGGAAAGGAGATAGATTTTATCCTGGATTAATACATAGGCTAAATTTTCATCCCGGAAAATTTCATGGTTTCCATAATAATAGTGATAGATAATATGCCTTCATGCCGTAATATTACTGAACTGATTTGGAATAGAGATAGATTATATTCTGGATTAAAATCAATGGTTATTTCTCCCGCGTGAATATTTGTTTTTCACTATTCCAGCGGGAGAAATACTCATTCACGCTGCAACTATTGAAATTTTTGACTGAAAGTTAAAATGGAGATAGATTTCGCTATAAATTAACACAAAGGTTACTTTTTATTCCGGAAAATCGATGGTTCCCGTGAGAATAGGGAAAACTAAAATTTACGCGGGCGAAGCCGCGGGTATCTGCTAGTATATAATATTGCTACCTCGGGGTAGAAAGGTCGTAAAAACCAAAACCCTACTTTTCAGGACGAGCAAAAAAGAAAATTTTTAAAACTTTTTGGCAAATAACTTTTTTGTTTTTATAGGTATATTGACCCTATTAAGCGATATTTTATTAATTCTATATGTTTTTTGCAATGGATAACCTTATTTTATTCTCAATCGCTTAGTTTAGAAGTTAGCTTGGATTTACGACCAATAATTTTTTGAAACTTGGTTCATACACCCCCTAATTATTTCAGTTGTGACATTGTAATGAGTTGTAACTAGATATAAGTCGTTGTTATTGTGCTAAAAAACCATTAACATAAAATAGAGAGAGTCGTAAAATCAATAGGTACCTTCTGGACGTTGAGAGTCGTAACTATGATAACTTTACTTTAATTTACATAACTTAATATAAACTTGAGTGATAAAATCCATTTAACCTAAGTACCTACAGGTACCTACATATGAACTTATTACAATTTTTAACCAGTTAATAAATCAAAATTACTATTTAAGTATTTTTTTACATTATCAATTTACTTAAAGCAAAGTACAAAGTGATTTAAGGCTTTCCTCGTGGTTTGAAGACATAATTTAACGATTTTTACGAGTACATACCACGATTATTTGTAAATACATAATATTTTGCCAATATTTCGTTCTAATTGCATAGACCGTATCGGTTTACCCTCCTCCTAGATCTTTTTGACTTCATTTCGCGAGTTGTCACGCAAACACACACTAACAACGTCATTTTTCACCCTTGCTTTATTGCGACTTTGCTTCGGTTTGTACAGTTCTACAATCGTATTCCACGTATTGGCTAATTTAAACCCGTCTTCACGATTGAAATTCCAGTGTTTTTGAATTTCTAGAAGCTAGAACCAGCCTAGGTATAAAGTGACGGTCTGTGGATAAAACCATGGGGCTCAATCCAGTGTAGTACCTGGTTGCAGAAGATTCTCCGCGATCGATGACTTCTGAGGTTCATTATTCCTAACCGTTTTTATATTTAGCACACGGGTAGCTATGGATCTCTTCGTTTGCCCAAAGTAAAAAAAGTACAAAATACTTAAGAAGGCGTAAAACACAACGTTAATCAGTAATTATTATCATTAACGCTGATCAGAGCATCATCTTCTTATGTTGGAAATTAACAAAAATATAAAACTTTGACAGCACTTTATTTCTATATTAATTTTCACCTCGGTCATCTTCATCGTCTTCGTTTATTAGGGTAAATTCAAAAATTCATCTTGATATGGTTTAAGTATGATTTATTCATCACATAAACGTATCAAATCATTGTATTTTGCAGTTGAAATAGGGAACTGATGGTCATTCAACTTTAGTAATAATTTACCAAATGCTCGCTATTTCCATTTTTGTGAATTTATCAGTTATCGTGAATTCGTACTCATCCTTTTCCCTTTTTCCTTTTTATAGATTCTTCATAAAGATTGATTGTTTCTTCTAGTACCTCTTCACATACAGAATACTTAATTTGTACTTGTTTTTAAAAACTTTACAATCCTGATATGTTGGATTTTTCTGAAATGAAAGTGTGTTTTCGGACGGTACATCGCTGGGGACGAAAATCCCGAGACGAAGAAAATTCGGGAAATCCTTTCTCGTAAATTGTTTCTTGTTGTCAAATACAAAACTCTACGTCGATGGGAGTTTGTCTGTCTTGTTTGTTGGAGAGTCGATGGGATGTTTCTAGTATTTTAGTGTTATCAGCTGATGAATTGTTACTAGAAACTAAATAAGTATGTTAGTTTTCTGTTTCATTTCATTCATATTCTCATTGTACACAAAAGAAATATATCTTTCCTTGGCTTAGGAAAACTGATATTCTATTCATTGTTGAATAATATCATGTAAAAACCGATTCTCGAACACGTTACATCTGATCATCATTACCATTACTCTTACACTGTTTCTGGTTCTTAAGTTTCTTAAATTCTACACAAATGTATGTAATGTATAAAATAACGTTTTTGAGTTCCCGAGGAAGTGCGCAGGTAGCTTTTCAATCAACATCTTTACGTATTCTTTATCATCGGAAGAATATTTGGCAGGGACATTGCCTATCCTTGAGTCATTTTTCATTACTCTCACACTGTTTCTGGTTCTTAAGTTTCTTAAATTCTACACAAATATAACGTTTTTGAGTTCCTGAGGAAATGCGCAGGTAGCTTTTCAATCAACATCTTTACGTATTCTTTATCATCGGAAGAATATTTGGCAGGGATATTGCCTATCCTTGAGTCATTTTTGGCCTTGCATTCTTTAAAATGCGACTAACTGTACAGTAAAAATTTCTGAGTACAATTTACAAGGCAGTATTTATCCAGTAGAAATTGTAAATAGATTGTTATTAAATTTTGTAAGACCCCTTTGTTCGGCTCACAAGGATTTTGTCCCATAGTTCTTTATAGTTCTGAGTCTTCTTCTCTGTTTTTGTACCTTTCACCTTTATCTTCAAGTTGTTTCCGAAACATTTTTGTATTAATTGTTTTTTCTTACGATTATATTACGTTGTTAATGTTGGTCAACGTTGGTTGCCTTTTTATTATGTTGGTTAATGTAAAATAACCTTTACTAATAGGAGTCAGTGTGCTGGGAAAGAGATTGGAAGGATTCTAGTGACGGTCCCCGTAGATTCCAACTAAATTATTTGAATTTATTCATCTGAATATTATAAAAAAGGAAGAAAGTGATTTGGAAGTAGAAGCCTTGAGAAATAGTAAACTACGTCGTATAAGCCCTTAATATCATCAAAACAAAAAATCAATTGAAAGCAAAAGGTGTATAAACCATGTATAGATATTTCAATCTACAATGACGCGCCCCACTCTGTCAAACTCCATGCGAATCGAATAAAACATAAGCGATTTTGAATGAATGGGGCGCGTCTTCTTAACATCTATTGTCACCGGCGTCAATTCACTATCTGTTCTCATTGAACCACACCACTTGACCTCTTGAGAAAACAAAAATTAAAACTAAATTCTTTAACTATTATCTGCATTACTCTAATCTATGACGTTGATAAAAAATGGAATGGGAGGCCCGTTATTATTGTAAAAAAAAGTATATTATTTTATAATAACGTAAAAAATTAGTATGACGAGTCGCCGACGATGTACCTACATCTTCTTAAAATGTATTTTTTCGAACGTAATTTCGTTTCAAGTTATTTGTTTAGGGATGCAAAAGCCAATTTGCACTTCACGAATGTATTCCGAATGGGTGTAGATACTTTATCGTCAGTTGATCAATTTGAGTTCAGGGTGTAAAAACTAAATTGTAATTATCATTGGTTTTTACAACCAAGCGCATTTTGTTACTTAGGTATTACACCATACTTGGCTCAAATCTACTGTCTTTTACACCCTGAACTTCTAAATTAATATGGTATTACTCCAAATAGTTATAGCAATAATAGTTTTTTTGGTTCTTACATCATAAATTCCACAAAAACTGTGTTCAAACTTTGAAGTCATCTGGGTCGTATAACCCGTTATTTTGCGAATTTGAAAGCGTCACAAAGACAAATCGATAGAGCGGGAAATTTTGAATAAAACTGCATTCATAACTCATTTTCGGTAAAATGGTTTATACGACCTTTCTACCCCGAGGTGTCAATATTATATAATGATATAATGCTCGACTCCATCTTTTTATATGCTCGCCAAACTCCTTCCCGACTGTTTTATTAGCACAAAATGAAAAATGATTAGGTATAAAAATATCAGTAAAAAGAAAGACCTGTGGCACTCGGAGACTGCCGCGGTAAATATAAGTGTTGCCCAAATGCAAGAACAAGACGAGACTCAGCCAGTCTTGGTCTTGGTCTTGCGCTAGTATATGTGGTCTTGGTCTTGGTCTTGGTCTTGCACTCCGAGTCTTGGTCTTGGTCTTGGTCTTGCAGCAAGAGTCTCGCAAGTCTCGCAATTATCTATTAGCCTATTGCTGGTCCCGAACTCCTACACTCTCCGAAACGACACTCATAGCCACAACGACCTCCTATAGTAATGTTATTATCTCGCTGCAGACTCGGTCATAAATCATTCGAGTGTTTCGCTTTTGCTGTTCTGCAGTAATGCACAACTCAACAAAGAACAACAAAAGCGAAACACTCGAATGATTTATGACCGAGTCTGCAGCGAGATAATAACACTACTATAGCGCAGTGACGCGCGCCTGGATTGAATGGGAGGTCGCGGGTTCGATTCCCACCACGGGCCACTTTGGAATTTTCAATTTTATAATTTCTTATTTGGCTCAGGTCTGGTCTGGTGGGAGGCTTCGGCCGTGGCTAGTCACCACCCTACCAGCAAAGACGCACCGCCAAGCGATTTACCGTTCCGGTGTGTGCTGTGTAGAAACCGCTAGGGGTTGCTTACCTCTTCCAAGGTAGTACGATAACATCTGCAGCTGCATCGTCACTTACCATAAGATGAGATCACAGTCACGTACTTACTTGTAGTGTGTAAAAAAAACGGAGGTCGGCCCGCGAAATTCAAATTTTATTTTGTTTTCGCAAATATTTAACTAGTAGGTACAATGAATTAGGCTCATGGCATCCATTTTGCGAAAAAATTGGTTGCCTGTAAAGTCGGTTTACTGACGATAGTTGAACGTGACAACGTCTTCTTTGTCGCTCGTTCCGCGCTCGCGAGGTAACGCCGCATGAGCGAGGTAACGCCGGTAACGCCGGATGAGTCATGTTTTTTCGTGCGTGCAACCGGCTCTTTCGATTTATAAGACGTTGTCACGTCAAAAAACAATATCATCTTCACAGGTTTATATAAAAAAGTTTGCCGAGTTTGACGTGAAGTTCGCAATTCACAAATTGGTTGATATTCGAACTACATTTCTAAACTGGACATTTTCAAGTACTTAAACATCTTTTTCTTCTAATATATAAAATTTTCTCGCTTTTCTTTATTACCAAACTCCTCCGAAACGGCTGGACCGATTGTTATAAGTGAGAAAAAAAAATTGGTTGTCTGTAAAGTCGGTTTACTGACGATAGTTGAACGTGACAACTCTCGCTTGCACTTCAAGCCTTACATGGAACGCCTCAGAGCGAGGTAACGCGAGCGAGGTAACGCCAGTAACGCCGGATGAGTCATGTTTTTTTGTGCGTGCAGCCGGCTCTATCGATTTATAAGACGTTGTCACGTCAAGAATTATATGGCAAAACAACGTTTGCCGGGTCATCTAGTTTTACATAAAATATTAAACTGTGAAGATTTTAGTAGGTACCTACCTACTCTTATTTTCGCAAAGTGAATTCCATAAGCCTACTTCGTTGGATTAGTTAAATAATTGCGAAAAATAGAATTTTTATGAACTCAACAAATTCGAGTAGGTACCTACCATGTAATTCGGATGTAAACAGCCGCGCCAGCGAAGTATTTTTATCATGTATCTATACAACGCCATCTATCATGATGGCGTTGTCCAACTTCAAAAATAATATGTCAGACACGTAGTTGTTTTAGGTAGTTATAATAGATGTCGCTAGTAACACAAGGTGAAGGTATGTACTTAGATACGCACACATGTGTAAATTTGGCGTTTTTTAAATGCCGTATTATTCTTTAACTAAAGTAAATATTCGCCTGATATTTAAACTGCGGGTATAAAAAGTCCTAAGTAAATCGTAAATATCAATAAATTTAACAACAAATGTATATTTTTCAAGATTAATTCAAGTGAAAAATGTATGAGAGCATCTCCTAGCTTGTGGCCCTTAACTAGGAATACATAACATTGATAGAGGCACAAGATAAAGATAGACTGAGGTATGTAAGAGTTGATTCCAGTTCCATCGAAAAATGTAACTGTTTAATCTCCTCACAAACCGAGAAATCGAAGATTGCTAGAATAAACACTCGCTACGCCTAATGTATTTGGTCAGCACTTTGATAAATATAGATTTTTTTTGCCACAGTTAACATGCGTGTACTGATCGTCACACATCGCTCCTGGCTGTACGCCAACACTGTCACAGCAAACATTATGAGCACCAGCTCACGGTACAAAACCAATATGATGAATTGATAGCAAAGGCAATACGCGCGTCAATAAACGTACACAGTAGACACGTCTGTTTATATCAATTATTAGTTCGTTAAGTAACCACACGAGTCATAACCTACTATCGGCTTACGGCTTGATGCCATAGCCTTGAATTAAACTTTAAACCATATCAAATACTCCCATATCTTCAGCAAACAATAATATCGCCACCTTACTCAGCCTTAGTCCAAAGCTAAACAACTTATAATCTAATCACCGTCCTTTTACGTTGCAGGCACTCGGTGGACTCGGTCGCGTCGTATTCTAGTCAGAATCACGTTGACCGTATCAGGACTCAGAACTTCTCAGCGGCTTCTTGTCAAGACGAAAGCGACTTCGGGTCGATCAAGACCAGCCTCTTCAGACGGTCTTCTTCGAATTTGGACCAGTACCCGGTCAAACGGCCAGAAAGTCTCACATCCACAAGTTCCACAAGAAGCCGCCTTCGAGAACTCGTCGAAAGGAAATCGGGCCAGGAGGAACACAAGCCCGCGGCAAACACCGTCGCTGACATACAATACTTCGAGAACCCCACTGAAACGTTGGAATTTGATAAACCTCGAAACTCCCTCGAGAAGAAAAACCAAGAAGAACGGCCCAAGAAACGCAAATTGTCCAAAAACAAAGAGTGTGACAACAAGAACAAGAAGAACGAAAAGTACCAGAGCAAACTTGCGGAGTATTACAAGCTTCCTGTTCAACTTCCACAAGACGAATTCTATCAACATTTAACGCGATCGAAAGCGGCAGAGGAGTTTCTGCAAAAACGATTCTCAAACTCGGACACAGAATTTAGCGGTAGCTACGGGAGGCTCTGCAAGCATAAAGAAATCGAAGGGTCCAACTTGCGTCGGAGCAGAAGTTTAGCGGTAATACGAGAAGAAACCTTTACCGACCTCCAGATACAAAATCACTCTAAAGCCAAAAGGTCTCAACTAATTCCACGTGCTCGCTTATTTGATAAGCCTTGTTTTAGAGACAGGTAAATATGCTTTTAACATACTCTGACGGACGATTTGTATACATTTTCGTTACAATGTACAAATATTCATTTCAGACAAAATTTTCTTTTGATATTACAAAGACAAACATTTATTTAAAATAATTAAATACATACAGATTTTGATTACGAAAGTAAACAAGATTTCATTTCACAAAAATTAATCATAATATTAAGTAACGTGTTATAACTTATAGTTTCTCATAACGAATATTTTGTTTTTACAGATTAACCGGACGTGCAAAATACCAAACAAAAGAAGAAGTATTGGAAGGAATCTATATCGATAGTACAGTGTCGTGTTTTGCAGACATAAACCAGCAAAGAGAAGGCGAAGAATCATCTACGCAAAATCAAAACGCTGAAAGCAAATCGGACAAAGAAGACGTGATATCACGAGACGAAAGTCAACACTCAAGGGCAGGCAGTTGGCCAAATTTAAATGAAGAAAATAAGCAAACAAATTTATCAGAAGATAGCATTGGGCATTCACGCAATCCAAGTGAAATTGACAGCTTAGATTCTAATTACGTGAGAAAGCACTATAACTTCGAAGCACATCGGAAAAACTATAAAGATAGCTCCTCTGAAACCGATAGATCTCCAAACAGTTGCAAAGAGCTTTACATAACAACTGATGATCCTGATAGTGAAAACGAAACTCAGGAAATATCTAAAACAATAAAGTCTGAAATTAATGATAACACGCTTACAACCAAAAGTGACGAAAGTAGAACAGAACCAGATGCCAGCGCAAGCGCTTTAGTTTACGATTCAAACACATATGACATTACAGCAGAAAGTCATTCAAAATCGAATAAAAATATAAACACTGAAACATACAATATTAGCACAGGACATAAGAAGGATTGTGATACACAATCTGTTCTATCTGAAAACGACGAAACTATATCTAGTCCTGCCGATAGCATAACATCATATATATCCATTTCAATTGCTTCTTCAACTGACAAGTCTCATAAACTAGAATACTTAGCCAACTCGCTTGCTGAAAAAATTGATGAATATTGTGACTCGCAATTTCAAGATAACAATTTTGCACAATCGCGGGCGACCAATTCTGAAATACACAACCTTGAAGGTGATCCCATATACACGACTGTTCATAAGAAAACAACATTCGCTGATTTAAGAAGAGATTCTTTCATAAGCAAAACTAGTGATTCAACCACAAAAGAGAAGATAAAAACACCCACTAATGAAGTTTATGTTAGCAATACTTTCATAGGTTGTAATGACTACAGTCAAGATACTTACTGTACTTCTTCAAAAAATATTACTACTGAACCATTCGTAACTACTCTTATAGAAAATCAATACTATTCCCTACCTGACATAAATATAAGCAAATGCTTACGAAAGTCAGAAAGAATTGATGCTCAACTACGAGAAGAAGATCCTGAAGACATACCCTGCGAAAATACATACGAAGTAGCACAAACCCATTTTCGGGAAATATTATCGAATAAAAGTAACGAAAACTACGGTCAACTGAACAGAATAAATATAAGTTATTACAACAACGATAAAAATCTTGCGGAAGTTGAGAATTTAGAAGATCAAGTAATTCAAAATTTTTCTAAGCTAGAAGACGACTTAAAATCTATAATCACAATCGACAGTTCTAACCCAGACGAAAATTCACACTACTATCACCTTGATCACCACCAGAACGAAAGAGAAATAAACGAAATTGAAGGTACTATTCGGAACAATAAAATAATAACTAAGTCAGAAAGTTTAAAACTTGCTCAGAATTTGCCTCACAAACCTGAAGTTAAAATATTGAAGTCATTTTCAAATGATAATATTAACAAATCAATAACTGAGAGGAAAGTTAATACTGGGATCAAAAAACATTATTCATTGCGTCAACGTAACCCAGCAGACGACGAAAACACTCGTCTTCCAAGTCCGAGTAGTATACATAAAAAATTAAAGAAACCTAGCCAGCCATCACCAGCTAGTAGACTGTCATTTTGTGAGGAAATTAAAAACCACTCATTGCTATCACGAGTACAATCTTTTAAGACTTCGGCAGATTCCAATATATCTATTATACCATTAAGTGGTCATCAAACAATAGTCGTAAATCCGCCTGTAACACGAAACATACCGGTTAGTAACGATCAAACAGAAATTATTCAACCAGAAGTAAACGTAAATTCAAAACCCCAATTAGATACGAATCTAGAACAACAAAATCCTTTAAAAGCCGATGAGTCCATTATAAATGATAAAATTAGATATAGCGACGATATTTCTAATAAAATAAATGAAATTTCTAAGGATTCTTTCATAACAATTAAGCTTAATAAAGTGGTGAAAAAAACCATCCCGAAATTGAATAGCATATCTTATGAAACAGCCTCAACTAACCAACAACAGCTAGTAAAGCCTCCACCTAAGCTTATCATAAACGATAAAAAGAACGTTCTAAATAAGCATCTATCAAATCTTACGCCAGCCATGACACGGCCACAAGTTTTACAAGTAATTGACTCAAAGAATAAAAAGCAAACCACAAACTCAGATAAAAATAAAACAGTTATGAACGGTCCACAACCTGATCAAGAGACAAAAGATGAAATAAAGGAGACTAAAGGTGACAACAACCATGTAAAAGAAAAACTGAATAATGCGATAAAAACGGATATAGAATATCAGGAAAAAATTAATTCAGTGAAGACTTATTGGTCAAAACTTATCGAAAAACCTCCAGAGATTCAAAATAAACAGGAAGAAAATGTGGCAAAGACAGATGTATCCGATGTTACATCAGATAATACGAATAAAGAAAATAAACCAGATGGCGAAGAAAATAGCCAATGTGTCCCAGAATTGTCAGTTGGAAGTATTATCAAATCGTTGGAAAGTGTTAAAATCGTAGATAGTATTCGAAAAATAAGTCAAACGAAACTAAACTTATGGAAAGACGAAACAGAAAAAGTTAAAAGCGATTCAGAAATCGACGAACCTGTGGTGGAAAAGGTAGTAAAAGAAAACTCTGGTACTATTTACGATAACCCTAAATACATTAAGAAACCTGAGGTAGATGTTTCCCGAGACACACCCGAGATTGAAATTGTAGAGTTAAGCTGTGAAGATAATCAAAATCAGAAAACTCAAGCAACACTCATTAAAGCTAAAGGATATGAAAAAGGATGCGATGAATTTGATCATGTGCGGTATAAAGTAATGAAATCTGAACTGTTCAAAAATAGTATGATTGCTAACTATCGCAAAGAAGCGCAATTTGATGGGCTTTTACAATATTTACAAGATTATAGCTTTCAGGAATTATTAGTTAACAATAACATAGTTATAATTGAGCCTGTAAGAACTAAGGTTGAACCAGCTCCAAAAAAGAATACGAAAACGGACACTTGCAAAATCTCACCAATCTTATTAAAGAAAAATGAAAATTCTTCTCAAATTGACAAATCAAAAAATGCAGTACGAAGACACTTCTTTTATCACCCTATAAGAGTAAATAAAGAAATAATTGAAGAAGAGCTTCCAAATCCGGATACTGTAAAAAAAGTTAGAAATCTTTTTGAAGATACACTGAAAATGAAAAGCCCAATGACTCAGGCTCATGATCCTCCATTAGTTGATGAAAATACTGGCCTCACGAGACGAGCAACTTCGTACAGAAATTTGAGCGAAGAAACAAAGAGCACTAAAGTTGGCGGAAGGAAAAAAGTAACACGACAATTATTAACAATTGACACCAACTTCGGTAATAAAAAGTGGGACAATGCCAGTCTATCCAGTGGTGTATCTAGTGGAGATCTAAGTTCTAATAACGAATACGAAAATGAAGGCCTTAGTCCGTATTCACAAAAATCACTTAAGGATAATGTTTATAGTTCTAGTGATGAATATCTTTGTGACTCAGGAAGTCAAGACTTTTGTTGCGAAAGTCAATACGTGAGTCCAGATATTCTCAAAAAAATACGGGACTGTGGAACATCTGTCACATATTACGGAGGCAAAGTATTAAATTCTAAACCAGGATCTACAGTTAGTCCAATGACAAAGGCTATAATGGAAGAGATAAAAAATCTGCAAAAGAACTGTAGCAGGGATTGCTATTCATGTCAAACTAAATGTCGAGGTGAAAAATGTTCATGCTTAGTAGCAGATAAACATGAGCAAATGCTGTCTGAAAAAACATCACTTAGCTCTCCATCTGACAGTGGATCAACTCAAAGCCAAGGCAATATTGACCGTACCGAAAGTTTTCCTGGTTTTAAATTTAAACTAGTGAAATCTAACAGTTGCAGCAGTCGTCTTGAACTAACTGGAGCCAATGAAAACAAGAACCCTCGGTTAAAATATAGAAAACAAAATTCTAAAGAAGATCCGCCATTAATTAATGAAAATGAAAACGAAAATTCCGTGAAAAATAAAATCTGCCGATTAGAGAGCTATAACAAGGGTATGGTAAAAAGTCCTTTCCAGCAAATTAATGGTGATGATAAGATTGCCAAAGTAAACGGGACCAAAGAAGGAAAATATACCGTAAAAACCAAAGCTTTGGAAGTTACATTCCAGGAATCAGATCACCAAAACAAAAAACAAGGCGTCGGTGAAAACCAAGACTGTGCCGAATCCAAACAAACAAATGATACCCATGATTTCGAAAAAAAATTTTACTACGATAACGTCGATCAAAATATGGTGACCCCGGGAAAATTTGGAGAAATGGTTTTTGAGGAATTCGAAGTTTTAGAAAACTGTTACGATAGTTTAAACAGCAATAAGTCTTTGAAATAGTAATAAATAATTCGAGAGCTTTTCGCTTACTGATCTAGTGATCTGTGCCTGTTTCAAACGCTTTTAAATTATTACGTACTTGTAAATGTATTAAGTATTATAAATATTTAGTTAGAGATATTTAAGTATCTTAATTAGTATTAGACATTTATGTAAACTGTTTAATTTAAAGTAAAAGTCTAATAATATCCATTTAATTAAAGCTAAAGTCCTGGTGGTGGTCTCCTCCAACCCTCTGTAATAAACGACATTGAATGTTTCGATAACAGTATTTTATTTTTATTTACGTGTCCTTACCGTCAGATTTATCATGTTCTACTTTTGTGGGTGTAGCTTTGGATCCGTGTGCGCAGGCGCTTGTTAGAAACGAACGACGCACAGGCCGCCACCGACGACACCAGGATTCCTGTTGAAAATAAGTAATAAGTAAAGTTCAAAAATTTTTTCCTTACGCCAAGATCCGCTTCTATGTGGTGGAACTTGAATGAACTTATAAATTGTATAAAAACCTTTTGTAACCCAGTTCGCAATAAAGAATTTAGAATTTTTTGGAATTTTCTATAGGTAGGTACTATTATTCCGTTGCAAAATTAAGGTGCAGCAGATTATAAACCGCTTTCTCTGATTTCATTCCACCAACTTTAGTAAATAAGACTACTAACCAAGTACTCCAACTAATTATGAAAATATGAACTATCTAATATATTAAAGTACAATGGCGGATTCATCAATCATCTAATAATGCACATCTGAGAAATATTTAATCCGTTAAGTTTTCCAGTAATACGCCTCAAATAAATCATAGTTAAAATGTTTGTAACAAAGTTGCTATAGTAAATATGGTAAAGTAAACATCTGTTACTTAAAAATGCAGTTCTTATACGAGTATGACATTATTCAATGTTTTGCAAATTGTTTGCAAACAAGCACTTTAAATATTTTACATGATTAGGAAGTCAAACATAATCATAATGGGATTTGTTAAGATAAGACATGTCAATATTTTAGTATTTTTATTATCAAAATGCCTATCTTCGATAATATATTTCTTCAGTCAACTATTTTTTACCTTATCTCTGCAATAATTTACTTCATAAACTTAGATTAAACAGAAAAATCTAATAGTACATTTTTCTATGGGATGTACAGGCAAGGATTTTAACTTGGTTAAAGGCAACGGATTTTTCAAGCTTAGCATCTTGGTATTGATTCTGCCCAAATCGCTTTTTCAGTGAAACATCAATCCAGAAACTCTTCCCGTTCTTTTATTTTTACTTTCCAATACCAAATAAGTATAAGTATACATACAGAGGTTTATAATAGGTCGTCGCTCGCGCTCCGACTAGATAGAGCCCTCCTAACAACGACAGCTCCGTGAGTGCGGCAACTTTTTATTGTAGTGTGAGTGTGTCAATTTGAAATTTGAATGGTGTGCGGATGCTAGTGTGCGTGAAAAGTTGTGTAGCGGCGGCTTGGGTTTGCCAATTTGGGCAAAGTAGTTTTGCCGCACTTTTTGAGTGGAGTGCTCCTCTTAGACCTCTATGTATAGCATATATTGCAAAGAACAGCTGTCTGTTGACAAAATATGACAAATCATTAAATTACAGACATATTTAATCCCCTATTTCAAGCAGAAAGTTCTAGTAATTTACAGAACATATTCATAATCGTCTAGCAAATCTTGTTATCACAAGCCTCCACTGTTATACATGTTCTCTACTCTGTCATATCTTTAGATTTTAATACTCTTGATCTGATCAATGTATCTAGTTTGAAATCATAATTTGTTTAAGTACCTCTCATGCAAGCTTTTGGGCCAGTGTCCTAAATCATTTTGCAGTGCATACGCAGTCTGAAGTGAAAATTATTGCATTTTAAACAATGATATCACGCCACTCAGGTATTTGATTTAAATTATAATGTATGCGAGGACATTTGCTGAGACCATATTGTTTGTGTGACCCGTATAAACTTGGCACAGGCAAAACATCGCAACAAAATTACGAAGTCGATAAAAATATCCCCATATTGTTTTATTTTAAAATTCTGATTTCGCTCAGTGAATAGAGATGCTGAGTCAAATTAATGAGAGCAAAAGAAAGTGTTTCTCATTAGGAGGTGTAAGGATCAAGTGGCGTCCTTCCCTTTAATGATATCCCAAAGGAAGACAAAATTATGAAGGATAGAGCCCTGAGGACACTGATCACGACGTATTAAGAGGATCGTCTAGTGACTAAGCGCGCGATAGAGCCCGTAAAGAAAGAGTTGCAAAGAGTTGCTAGGCCTACCATTTTGTTCTTGAAATATTGCTTCGGGTGATAACGTTTCAAACCCCCAAACATTTACCAAATTGGATAATTTTGGTCTCATTAGATTCAGTATACCTTGATCTAGGCTCGTACGTTTTATTTTTTTTAGTATTTTAGTTTATTTAAATTAAAAAAAATTATTCGTTGAAGTTTTTAGGTCAAAAATATACGCAATATTTCAAGTAAAACGTACGAGCATAGTTCTTCATTGTATCTACATTATGAAAATCGGACTATCCTCTTAAAACGTCGCCGTTCAGCCTGCCAAGATTGGTACGAAGCTAACTAATTGGATCTACAAACTGTATTTTGTGAAGGTGCATTACGTTGTGGTTCTCCTTAGGGGATACATTGAATATTTTGAAGTTTAAGGACTTGGGAAAATTAACTATTAATATCCTCAAACTTTATGATTCCCTTGCAACTTTCTGTAGATCATACCGGATATGAGTCACTTTTAAGGTCATCTAAGATACGAGATTATAATCATTCTCATCAGAGCTGAGTTTAGTAATGATTCGTCAGGGTTTTTCAAGAATACGAAAGTCATTAGATTTAAAAGCAGGTAAGTATTTTTATTTTTTAAGTAGGTTCCTCTCATTTTTATTAGGTAGAGTGACGTACTTTTTACCGTGGCGTTTAGTGTTTTTTATTTTTTGTTATCAATAAATTTTATAATTTCTAAAACAATATCAATCAATTAAATAGAAATTAATCATTTGTTAAAGGTAATAAATACTCGATGGATTAGATATTTTGGACTACATTTTTTTGTTACGTGTAGTCCAGCTTAATACTTATGGTCATATATGACTAGGCACTGATTAATCAAGATTCTAGGCTATGCTGTGACATACTATCCTCGTCATTTCTGTTTGCGCACAGCACTCCAATATTTGTTTAACGTGCTCATCAAATTAGCTACAGTCGATGCAAATTGCGACGGCACGTATCTCTTTAGTTACAGAAAATGTTTTCGTCAAACAAATGTTTTTCAACGACAGTTGAATGCTCCTTATCGTGGCCTTTTGTGATGAATAAAATGAGCAGTTGCTCTTTCATGCAAATCATTTTATGTGCCTTTCGTGATTTCTAGGTGACATCCATTTGACTTGGGTAAGTATTCACCGCAAAATGAGTATTTTATTGTAGAAATAGAAATACTTCATTCTTTGTGCATTCTCATAAGACCAATACGATTTATAGTTAAAGAAGATGGAAACGTAGTATTAAGTGTGGTACCTAATAGGTACTTTAACGTATTTTGTGAGATTGTAGAGGCTATTTCCTTAACTCTATAAAAAAACCGAGACATACGTCACGACGAAATCTATACACCCATAAGGGTGAATAAGTATACATATGACGTAGGTTTAAGGAAAATAAATTACGTAAGTAAGTATCCGTAAGTATCTACTTACTGTACCTACTGTGAATACATAATATGACTAAAATAAAGGCCTTTTGTAGTAACATTATTTTATTTATTTTATTATTTTATTTATTTACGTATATAACAAATGTAATCCATCAGTCAGAATGACATAACTTTCTTTTTTTTTTTAACATAAACAAGAATATGAATCTATGATAACAAGTAAAATGAGTTTGTAACATTCCTCTCGCCCTAAGACATTAGCTCTATGAGGCGGTGTGGCGGTCGTATGGTCCTCTTGCTACGCCTTAACACCGGTGTCTGCTCGAACGTTAGCGGTGGAGAGGAAGCGGTTTCAATCACCGGCTGACTAAGTGGCGTTGAACTAGCACGCGGTAGCAGTTCGTGTGACGTTGCTGAGCCAGCAGGTGCAGATGATTCCATCCCAGTCAGAAGTTCATGTGACGTTGCTGAGCCAGCAGGTGCAGATGATTTCATCCCAGTCTCTCGCTCGACGATTGGTGACTGAGTCACACTTCCCTGGGGCCGTATGTGGTCGGCGTGTCTGCGCTTCAAAACTCCTTCTGGAGTTCTCACCACATAAGAATACCGATGTTTCCTTTCCTCAATTACAGCCGGTTTCCATTTATTTTCCAATTTAGTACGAATGTACACTGCTTCTCCCTTCTGGAAATGTGGTGTTTTTTGTTCAGAGTCGATATTGGCTTGGATGTTTTTGTGTCGCAATGTCCTTCTCATATTTGGTTTCACATTATCCAACAAGCAGTTTAACTGTTTTCCGAACATCATTTGGGCTGGTGACTTTCCTGTGGTGGTATGTGGTGTGTTTCGATACGAAAAAAGAAAATTTTGCAGTCTTCGCTTTGGATTAGCTATATCAGCTTCACTTGCAGCCATTCTCGTTTTAAACGTACGCACCAGTCGCTCAGCCAATCCATTGGTTCTTGGATGGTAAGGTGAAGAGGTCATGTGCACTATCCCTTGTGATGTGCAATATGCTCGAAAGTCTTTGGAAATGAACTGAGGCCCATTGTCAGAGACTATAATCTGAGGTAATCCAAAAGTGGTAAAGATACTATCTAGCTTCTTGCACAATGTCTTGGTGGTTATTTTTGCCATAGGTTTAATTTCTATCCATTTTGATAGAGCGTCTGCCAGGACTAACCAATATTTGCCCTCAAAGGGTCCGGCGAAATCGATGTGAATTCTTTCCCATACCTTTTCTGGAACCGACCAAGAGTATACTGGGAGTTCTGGATTGTTGGGTCGATTTTCCTGGCATTTTTGACATTGCTTTACAAAATTATCTATGTCTTCTTCGAGTGTTGGCCACCATACATAGAAACGTGCCAGAGCTCTCATTGCAGAAGTTCCAGGGTGTCCAATGTGCAAATAACGTAGCACTGTTAGTTTTAATTTGTTCGGTATAACCACTCTACCTTGCCACATGATTATCTTGTTCTATATTGACAGTTCACTACGTTTTCTAAGAAACGGTTTCAGTTCAGACTGTGTGCAATTATACCAGTTGGTTTTAATTAATTGCAGTACTTGTTTCAATGTGGCGTCTTGTTTCGTCTCTTCCCTGATCTTTTCTTCACTTAAAGACAAATCGTCTAATTTACTATGCTGCAGCAATTCAGTTATTCTATTTATTGATACCTCTGACTCATTCGGCTGTTCCGCGCCATTTGGCATTCTAGAGAGGTAATCAGCAATGATGTTGTGTTCACCTTTTCGATAAATGATGTCATAGTTATAATTTCCAATCACGAGTGCCCACCTTACTAGTCTATTATTCGCAATTTTCGGCAGATTTCGTTGAGGACCTAATATGTGGATCAGTGGTTTGTGATCGGTAACTAGCGTAAACTTAGTGCCCCTGAGATACTGGTCAAATTTTTGAATACCGTAGAATATTGCCAATGCCTCACGGTCTATGACAGAGTATTTGCTTTCAGCCGGTTTCAGTTTCCTCGAACCATACGCAATAGGTTGTTCAATATCTTTATCCCTGTGATATAAAACCGCGCCTACTCCTTTCTCCGAAGCATCACAGGAAAGAAAAAGAGGCCGATGTTCATCAAATGCTACTAGCGATTCAGATCTAGTTATCAATTTCTTGGTCTTTTTGAAGATTTTGTTTTCATGTTCCGTCCATTGCCATTTCCGGCGGCCACCTGTTAGTTCATGTAAGTCGGCACATACACTATGTAAGTGTGGAATAAATCGCTCATAGAAATTTATGAGTCCTAAGAACGCCCTCAATTCTTTAGTATTTGTAGGCGGTGGTGTCTTCGAGATAGCTTCTATTTTAGATTTTGTTGGTCGTACTCCGTTTTTGTCAATAATATGTCCTAAATACTCTATTTCAGGTTGTAGGAAAATGCATTTTTTGAGATTTACTTTGAGTCCGGCTTGTTTCAATCTGTTAAACACCTTGGATAGAGTCTGTATATGTTCTTTGTCATTTTTCCCAGTAATGGCAATATCATCAAAAAATACTGCAACGTTTGGTATGCCATCTAGTAGTTTGTCGAGAAAATGCTGGAAAATTGAGGGTGCTGTTGCAATACCAAAGGGCATTCTGTTGTAGACAAAATATCCTTTGTGGGTTGATATTGTTAGGTACTTTTTCGATTCCGGGGCTATCTCAAACTGAAGATAAGCATCCTTCAGGTCAATTTTTGAATATTTATCTCCGTGAGCAAGCTGTTGTCTTAACTGGTCAAATAGGGGTACAGGATGAGTATGCTTTATAAGTACCGGGTTTATCGTTGTTCGGTAGTCACCGCAAATGCGTACTTGGCCAGTTGGTTTTAAAACATTGACTGTGGGTGTAGCCCATTCTATCGGTGTTATGTTGGGATCCACCTCTGTTATTATCCCCTCACGCAGAAGCCGTTCTAGTTCTATTTCGATGTTTTTGCGCATGCTGAACTTGATGGGCCGTGCCGGTAGATGTTTTGCTTCGCTTCCAGATTTGATATGGATATTAACTTGGTAATCCTTGACTTTTCCTAATTTATTATCGAATAGATCGGCGTGGGTAGCTAGCACGAGGTCCAGTGACGTGTCTGCGGTGCTTTTGATGGAGTAGACAGGTTTGGGAAAAATCATGTCGTATAATATTATTAAAGATAAAGATAAAGAAGATAAAGATAAAGATAAATTTATTGGTAATCACATAATCATTATTTGTCATGTCGGTCACGGAGCTGTCTTTCAAGCATAGTCCCTTCGTAGCCACAGTCCTTCGAGAGTTCTTTTAGTCTATTAGCATAACGTTCCATAGTTTCGTCGGTTTCTCTCGTGGAGTTCCAAAATTCTATTAAAGCTTTGTATCGTGTTTTCTTTGTTCTATATAAATTCAATAGTTTCATCTTTATTTCGTCGTATGTTACTATGTCAAAATCAGGAGTCAAAGCTACCTTCAGTTCGTGGTACATTTCTGGTGTTATACAGTTTATAAGTAGGTCTTTTTGAATACTAATAGCCTCTTGGCCCCATATACGACATTTCGCTTCAAACAGATCGATAAAGTTTTCTGCAGTGGTTGTGTCTGGGTTAAACTTGTCGCATTTGAAATGTTTTACAATGTTTTGTTTTGATGTTGTGGGTGCTTCATTACTAACGTTGTTTTTGGTGCTGACGTCTGTTGAGGGGCGTCCCTGGTGTTGTTGCAGTTGTACGAACTGCTGTACGAGGGGCGGCTGAAAAGTTCTGAGCCTAGGCCATTAAAAGTCTAGATAAAAATCTAAATAAAATTTATTTTTCAATATAGTCCCCCTGGACTTCAATGCACCTTTGACATCTTTTATAGAGGGCTTGTATTCCTGATAAAAAGTAACCCGCGTCTTTGGCTAAAAAATGTTCATTTACGGCCGCCTTCATCTCTTCATCATCCCCAAATCTTCGTCCCCGTAGGTCTTTTTTCAAATTTTTAAATAAAAAATAATCACTAGGTGCCAGATCTGGACTATAGGGAGGGTGGTTCACTTCATCGAAGCCAGTTTCTCGCAAGGCTTGCCTCGCAATGCGCGCCGTGTGAGTCGGCGCGTTGTCTTGCAAAAACAAAATTCCTTTGCTGATTTTGCCTCTTCTTTTTTCAACAATGGCTTCGCGAACTTTTTTTAAAAGCCCAGAATAATACTCTGCATTCATTGTAGTTTTTTTTGGAAGGTAATCTAGGAGCAAAACTCCTTCGCAATCCCAAAAAATGGTGGCCATGAGTTTGGAAGCCGATTTTTCCACCTTGAACTTCTTCGGCGGCTTTTCCCCCTTCTCTATCCACTGCATTGACTCCTGTTTTGATTCTGGGTCATATTGTCGGATCCACGTTTCATCAACGGTGACAATACGAGTGCAAATTTCCTCCAAATTATCCTTGCACAAGTCTAAAAATTCTTCGGAAGTTTCAACGCGCCGCTGCTTGTCAAGTGGCGTGAGCATTTTTGGCACCCAACGCGCACTGACTTTATTCATGTGCAAATGATTGTGCATAATGTCTCCAACTCGTTCCTTACTGACGCCCAGCTCTTCTGCTATCTGCCACAATTTTATTCGGCGATCGTCCAGTACAATTTTTTTAACTTTTTCGATGTTTTCATCAGTGACTGCGGTGTTCGGCCGCCCCGAGCGGGGGTCATCTTCCAGAGTCTCTCTGCCTTGTTGGAATAGGCGTGTCCATCGTTTAACCGTGGCTGACGACGGCCCAGATTCCCCGTAAACACTAGAAGTCTCTTCAAAAATTTCTCTTGCTGTTTTCCCCTTTTTTACGAGGAATTTGATGACGGCGCGATGCTCAATCTTCGTTAATTGTAGCGATGACTCAGACATGGTGATGTTTACGGTTCAATTACTCAAAGCGTAATGAAGCTAATGACGTGAAACTTCGCTTAAATAGTGGGCAGATGTCGTTCAAGCAGTGACCTACCGGATGAGTAAATAGTACGACTGCAAGTACCTTAGGCTCAGAACTTTTCAGCCGCCCTGGTATTAAGGCTGTTAGTACCTTCTGTTGTTCTTGTTGCGCGGTAAGGAATGCCGCGAATTGCTCAGTGTTCATGGTGTTTGTTTCCTACTGAACAACACAATTTTTACTCGTCGCCAATAAAATAAAGGCCTTTTGTAGTAACATTATTTTATTTATTTTATTATTTTATTTATTTACGTATATAACAAATGTAATCCATCAGTCAGAATGACATAACTTTCTTTTTTTTTTTAACATAAACAAGAATATGAATCTATGATAACAAGTAAAATGAGTTTGTAACAATGACAATGCAGTGAACTCTTGCTGAGTTACCGGAATTTTATCAAATACGCTCGACTTATTTCGGATATCATTCAGACTTTTAAGTACTTACTTAGTCATATTGTGGTCATCGACGAACTGCGCCTATATGCAGGTACATATTGTATATCAATCACGTAAAGGTTTTAACTTCTGTTTTTATAGAATATCGATATTTTTTTTACACTCAAGTTAGACTTGACTGCGATCTCATCTGATGGTAAGAGATGACGCATCCGAAGGTGTTATCGTACTGACTTGGAAGAGGTAAGTAAACTTAACCCTAAAGTTTTTTAACTTTCTACACAACATCCCACAGGAACGATAAAAAAACTTCTCGGTGCATTTTTGCTGGTAGGGTGGTAAGTAACTAGCCACCTGGGAGGCCTCTTCGGATTCTGGAGTGAGCTCGGCTGGCTGGAGTGATCCGGCGAGGACCCGCATTAGCGACTTCACGCGCAACGGGCGAAATATCGCTTACTCGCGGAAAAGTCCCAAGGAAAGAAGAAGAACTAGCCACGGCGGAAGCCTACCACCAGATAAAATATAGTAATAAGCAGTTTTTAGAGAAACATCCATTTTATAAAGACAATGGCAGCTATAATCTACATGGTAGATGTATGAGTAGAGACACTAGGGGGTCTGATAATCAATTGTCGGGCGATCATGCAAATCACCGGATCTTGGCAAGCTGCGGATGACCTTTACAACACCCTACTTGTCTCTCCCAGGAGTAACTACAGTCATGGTAACAACTAGCAAAGGTATGAAAATACTTCACGGTAAAAGTAGGTATATCATAATATTATGCATTGAATCCCACAGAGCAAGGAATCACTTTTATATTTGAATCCTATCAAATAAATTTTTAAGTAAAGGTTGCCAGGACTTCACTGACTAAAAGATATCGGATCTCATTTCAGAGGCGTCTTTACCTATGGTGCAGGGTGTGCGGCGCACACGGGCGCCAGATCTAAGGGGGCGCCGAGCGCACTCTAATGCGACACCTCCAAAGATGCGTCGATGCCGGCGCTCTCAAAGACTCTGCGCCCGTGTTATGGCCGACGCCGGGCGCGCAGTAACAAAGCAAGGCTACTCCTTTTCCTACTCTATTTAAATTTACACAATAACTTTTGTTTCAACGTGAAATCAGCCTAAAATAGTATTAGGTACATTTTGACCCTGCTCCTACTAGACTAGAGGGCGCCAGGGTACTGGTTGCACACGGGCGCCACAAGGGCTAGAGTTGCCTCTGTCTCATTTAGAGCCCATCCCTCTATAAAAACTAACAAAAAGTTTTCCATATCCTACCAAATACAAATATTAGATGACTGATGACACAGTGATAAAGAGCAGTGATTTTGATTGATAGATTTTTTTATCACAAAAAATATTTACAGGAAGAACCAGAAGAAGAAAATAAAAATGTTCTAAAGGTGGTTTTACTGCCGAAAGCAATCTCTTTCAGACAACTTTTTATTTTTGGTCAAAGGTACAGAGATTAAATTCTTTTAAGTTTAGTTTAAACTCTATAATTTTGTCATAATCCTATTCAAAGTAATTTGATTAATCTTAGTATTTATTGTTATTTATTCATTAGGTACTTAGTACTTTTGGGTTCCTATAAAATATTCATCAAACAAGTAGAGGAAAACATTTTGTTTTAAGTATAAATAAAATGATGAAATTAGCAAGATGTTCACCTTAAGTTAAGTGATATGCCTGCTTATATTGGATGCAGAGCGTCTTACAACTGCAGTTTTTTATATCATATAATGCATTGCAATGCGACGTTATTTCTAAAGTTTCATTAAGCCCAGTAATCTCATCTGCTACAGTGCCCTTCAAACCAAGACATGTAAAGGCTTAACTGTAGAATAACTGACAAAAGTCGTACCAGTTCTACAGGTGAATTATAACTACATCAGATGATCAGACATTCAAATAAAACCGCACCAACCAACAGGAATGAGGAAACTCCAAAAATTCTATATTTATTGCTAAAAATGACTCATTATAACAATAAACGAACAAGCAGGCAATTAATGAGTTTGCACTATTACTACACATTATCACTATCAAGCCAAATTAATGTCACATGATCAAGTATAAGGCAATATAGTAATATACCTCGTATGCTACTAAGAAACCTTCTTGATATTTAGAACTTCAACACTAACAAACAATAAATATTATAGGTAGGTATTACCTACTTATAACACTTAAAAAGAAAAACTTACTTTTAACAGTGTATTTATATAGAAAATAAACATTCATAATAATAGGTACTTAATTGAAGTAAAACACATAATACTTTCCCTTTATCTTCCAATTACATAAATAATTAGAGTTGGTAGTACCATGAATAACCTACTCTTTATAACAATATTAATTTCTTACTAAAACCTACAGTTAAAATTAATTTTAATTAAATGCAATAAGCTTGATCAGTAATGAAAAAAAAACAATACCTTAGTGTTTATTTTCCTAATAAAATGATTATAATTTAAATAAAATTATTTACCTAACAATGTACCTAAAATGAAGTGTTAAAAAAGTGAAAAAATTAAAGTAAGTATACCTAATATTAAATATTATAATGTAAAAAAATTATGTTATGTTATGTCCTTAAGTATCTGTTAAAAAAACTGGAGTGCTTATCATTAAAAAAATTAAAATTCAGTATGAAATTCAAATTCTGCATCTACATTTAAAAATGACATTTGACAGCTGCTTTTAAAAATAAATATCGGAACCACGAACCTGCACGTGCATTACGGAAAAAAGCCGCATTCATAAATGAAAATATATAATGTAAATACACCAATCTAATCTAAGCAATGAACACTTACTCTGTTATTTGACAAATCCCTAAATATTGGAGATAAACATAAACCACGATTTATTTCTAATTTAGCTAAAAGTCGGCACCTAGACACACACACCGTCGACGCCATTTTTACACTACCAAATACGAAGACCAATATAACCCGTCCAATAAGCTATAACCACTTTTGGTTGGTATATCTTTCTAGTAGGTAGTGTTATTCGTATTTAATATTGATATTTTGAGGGTACTTAATTAAAATAATTATAATGTTAATCCTGAGCGATGAACAATTTAATGTTAACATTGAGTATTTTTAAAATTTTAAGTATTAAAGAACAATGAATGGGACTCTAATTAATAACTGTTAAGCAAAACCTATTTTTTTTTAATTTAGTTATTGGTATACATTTAGCGTGAAATATTTATAAATAAAAACCAAATTCTATTTGTTCTTATTTTTGTAACTTTAATTTGGCGCTTTCATTTTATAATGTTGGTCCTCTTATTAATCAAAATGTTGAAATGCATTCAATATAAATATTATTTATTTGACAGCATTTATGAAGGTTGAACTCAATATTAATTAGGGACTGCAAAAATTCTGCTTAGTGTGGTAATAATATGTTAAAATAATATGTTCTCTAAAGTTTAAAATAGCATACTCTCAAACAGTCTAGACTCATATAAATATAAAAGAGCTTCTCTTTTCATAAATTGAACGCACAATAATATTCGCTTGTCATGTTTGTCAAAATTGACATTGATGGTGATTGGTGACTTGGTGTGACATAATGAAGGTTGTTGACCGGTTGACGTTTGAATTTTTTTATTTCTCGCAGCCCTGGAAATCATTGTTGTGATTGTTGTGAATTTCTAGATTTCCAATAGGTTTTAGAGTAATTTATCCTGTAAAATGGCTGTACCAGATTATAAGCTAAGTTCGGTTTTATGTGGTCATTCTATGGACGTGAGGTGTGTCGCGACAACCAAAGAGTTTTGTATATTATCGGCTTCTCGAGATAGAACTGCGAAACTTTGGCACCCGGAAGGGTAAGAGTTTTTTTTTTCTTATTTTATTCTCCATCCCATGTTGTTGATGAATAAAAAAATATGAACTATATAACCTCGTTTAATTTCGAACAGGGTAAAGGATTTCGTCAATGTAGTGACATACAAAGGCCATAAGAATTTCGTGTCATGTGTTTGCTGGTTGCCACCCTGCGAGGCGTTTCCTGAGGGACTGGTGATCACTGGAAGCAATGACAACACAATACTGGGCTACAATCTGCAAGACGGTGCCGTACAAATTCATTTAGAGGGTCACGAAAATGCTGTGTGTAGTGTGACACCGAGCAGCGTGCCTGGGATACTTATAAGGTTTGTTTAAGTTAAAATTTTGAATCGTTTGGCAGGAGTAGGGGGGAGACAAGGGGTGAGGGGGGAGGAGGGGGGGTGTCCCCTAACCCCGGGTACCACTTCCATGAAAAGGTAATGCACCATTCTTGAGGAAAATTAAAAAGATGAAAATAATTAAAATGACGAAGATAGAGTCGTTTCGTCGCGGAGAGAAGCGAAAGGGGAAGGGGTGGGAAGAAAAATGGGGATTTTTCCCCCCTCCCAAGCCAAATCTATCGACAGTCATAAAAGAAAATAACCACTCAGACGGACGAAGGAAGGTGACGAATAACCACTCAGAAGGAAGGTGACGAAGAGGATCCATCCCCTTCATCACCTTCCTTAAACTTAGACCTACTGAATATACACAAAAAATTCATAAAAATCAGTCTAGCCCTTTTTAAGGAGGTTTGTTATAAACACTAATTAGAGAAATTTATATATGAAAGGGATAATAAAAGAAAAAGGATACTGTATACAAACTTTCGCCTTTATGACATAAGTGCAAAAATAATGTTACAAATAAATGTGTATATATTCATAAATAATACTACTTGCAGTTCGAGTTGGGATAGTACAGCCAGAGTTTGGAATGTGAACACTCCTCAGATGTCACCGATAGTGCTTAAAGGCCACCAAGCAGCGGTGTGGGCAGCCCTGGAACTCGGAAACGGGGCTTACGCAACAGCATCCGCTGATAAAACCATTAATTTATGGAGAAAGAGTGGTGAAATTATTGTTTCACTTACAGGTATGTACCTATACTTAATTTTCCTTTCATGTGAGTCACATGATATGAGTCATGGCTATATTTTAAGAACTATATAATTATAATGTATGTGCTTTACTGTGTAGTATTATATGTGCCTGATGGAAAGAAACGTTGTTATGCCTAAAAAATGCTTATTCACTCTTCTTTTAAAGGCATCCAGATTGTACTTAGCTGGGAACAATGAGGCTGGAAAAGTGTTGCACTCCTTAGCATATTATGAAAAAAATTGAATGTTTTGTGAACATGTTTCGTGTGCACATATACCTGTGCTGACCTTACATATTAATCTGCAGTGCACTGATCCTTTGACAGCAAATAATCTGAAGTTTTATTTTCTGAAATTTCCGAGATCAATGCTTGGCTACCAAACGTCAATCTGAAATCTAAACTGCATGTCAATCACTGCTTTAAAAACAAACAATATAACATGCAGATAAAATCATTTTCCAGGGCACACTGATTGTGTGCGAGATCTTGCAGTAGCAAGCCCAGAAACATTCCTAAGCTGTTCAAACGATGCATCCATCAGGTTGTGGACAAACAAGGGGGAGTGCCTTAACACATACTATGGACACACTAATTATATTTATAGGTGAGATTCGTAACATGTTTTTAGGAAATCACTTGTGGTCAATTAAAACATTACTAGCTTGATATGCTGAGTGCAGATTTGATGTGATAATATTATTTAACGCCTTGAAAAATTGATGAGTAGATTTGAAAATCAGAAAATATTTTTTTTCTGTTTATCTTCTTCTTATTTCAGAAAATTCCAAAGGAAGGTATATGAGCTTTAGCCATAACTACCGTGTGTTAGTTGTCTCTGAAGTACATATCTCATAATTCCCTGAAGGTCAATTTACACTGCTGTGGAATTTACACTGAGTTCATGATGCTATGTAAAAGAAAGTCGCTTCCATTCCATTCCGACCCTTATAGTACATATTGTTTCTGTAGCTAGACTTCGTTTCCGATTTTAGTATCAGTGTGAACCCAAGCCTTCCACAAGGGTTCGCGACGTGCGGCGAAGATGGCGCCGTGAGAGTGTGGGCGGCCGGCGACTGCGTCAGAGAAATAAAACTGCCCGTGCACTCCGTGTGGAGCGTGACGTGTCTGGACAACGGGGATATTGTTACTGGTACATATTTTTTAATACATTTGCTCAAAAAGTTGACATTTCCATGTGTGTTTAGCGTGCGCAAAGTTATTCTTTTCCGCACTTGTGCTTTTGTGTTTTCCTCCTACGCGGCAACGGAGCGGGCGCACCAGGAGCGCATGAACACGAACACGGCATACAAACACGGAGCAGGCAAACATGTAAAACCAATATTTTTTTTTCGCAAATGTATTAAAAAACGTCGTTTAATGCACGTGCGGAATTGTCATTTTTACTCGTCCTTATAGTTGACCCTCGCCTTCGGCTTGGGTCAACAAACCGGGACTCGTAAAGAAATGAAACTTTCCGCACTTATATTGAAATGTACTATTCTCGTCAGGTTCTAGCGACGGTCTGGTGCGCGTGTTCACGAGAGACCCCGCGCGCTACGCGGACGACGCCGCGCTCGCGCTGTTCGAGGACGAAGTGCAGAAGATGACGGCCGCCTCGCAGCAGGAGATAGGGGGATTCAAGTTGTCCGAGTAGGTTCATATTTTATCATACTTACTAAAGAGAGATTTTTCCTTCAGCCCCTAACAACCAAGGTAAAAAAGTCGTTTTTTAGGGTTCTGTACCCAAGAGTAAAAACGGAACCCTGACTGAGACTTCGCCGTCCGCCCTCTGTCACCAGGCTGTATCATTTCATTTATTTCATTTTATTTATTCACTCATGCGATATCATGCACACATGCCATAGCGTGCACATGAAACCCTGTCAGGGCACAGCAATACAGATTTTGATCCCATATCTCTACATCACAATTTTATACCTATATTCAAAAACCTTATTGTTAATTTCTAATTTTACAATTTTAAAATAAAATTAACTTTTAAAGTTTAATTAAATAACTGCAGTGTAGACAAAATTGCAATAATAATAAATTGTTTTATATTATGTCACATTTAATTATGAGGTTAAAATGTCATAATATGTCAAATTTAATTAGGTCAGTAGTGCAATTATTTAATTAAACAAGTTTGAACAGTCATTGGGTTAGTTAAAGTTTAGTAAATATGTTGGTGTCACGTGATTGAGGATTGTATCTCTTGAACCGTGATAGTTGGACACCTGAAATGTTCACAGATGATGTATTTCTGTTGCCGTTTAGAGCTTAAAACATTCACAGAATATTTAGTTATATATTCACTTCGAATATACAAACTATACAATAAACGTGATTTTTTGCTGTTCTTTTTTTTAATTTGAGATATTTTGGTTGGATTGGTCAATTACAAGTTCCCCTCATTTCCCCTCTTTTTCATTTTAATTTAAGACTTAACAATCGAATTAATGTCTGGCAAATTTATTTTAGGTTTTTCTTATCTTTAAATAACATAATATTAAAATTACAGACATTATAAAATACTTTCAAATTTTTATAAAAAAAAAATCGTGTATGGCACATAGTTAGTATTGCCGAAAAATTCTGGCAATAAAAAAAGTATGTCAGGTAGACTTATTTAAAAACAAAAAATTAAAAATTACGCCTTCTAAAATGATTTTAAAGTCCAGGATTATTACCTGCACAAGTAGGATGGATGCGCATTGATGAACGCAACCGCTACCAATAGCCAGATAGCCCAGACTCTAACCGAAAGTGCAAGAAGGACGACATATCACAAAATCAGCTCTCCTAAAATTCTTACTTTTCAAACGTTGCTAGCTCCCGTACCATTGTAATAGAACAACGCCTAGTTGGACTAATAATAATGAGAAAGGTTTTGACTGCAGAGAGGGTGTTCGGTGACTAGACACTATAATCCCACCGAATATAATAATTATCTTTTTAATACATTTGCTCCAAAATTAGACATTTCCATGTGTGTTTTGCGTGCGGAAAGTTATTCTTTTCCGCACTAGTCCTTTTTTGTTTTCCTCCTGCACGGCACTGGAGCGGGCGCACCAGGACGCGCACAAACACGAGCATGGCACGAAAATACGGAGTAGACAATCACGTAAAACCAATTTTTTTTTCACAAATGTATTAAAAAAATAAAAAATTGGTTGCCTGTAAAGTCGATTTACTGACGATGGTTGAACGTGACAACGTCTTCTTTGTCGCTCGTTCCACGCTCGCGAGGTAACGCCGGTAACGCCGCATGAGCGAGGTAACGCCGGTAACGCCGGATGAGTCATGTTTTTTTGTGCGTGCAACCGGCTCTATCGATTTATAAGACGTTGTCACGTCAAAACGTCGTTCAATGCACGTGCGGAATTGTCATTTCTTCACGAGTCCCGGTTTGTTGACCCAAGCCGAAGGCGCGGGATAACTATAGGGACGAGTAACTTTCCGCACTTATATTGAAATGTACTATTTATGTTTTCCAGGTTGCCAGGCCCCGAAGCGCTATTGGAGCCGGGCAAGTCTGAGGGTCAAACTAAGCTGGTGAGGCGCGGCACCAACGTGAAGTGCTACTCGTGGAGCGCCGAGCAGGGCACGTGGAATGAGATCGGAGACGTGATGGGCGCCAACCCGCCCAGTGAGGGGAAGACCATGTATCAGGGGAAGGTCGGTGCGACAGAATTTTTTTTTAATAAAGTAGCTGACCCGGCAAACGTTGTTTTGCCTTATTAATTAGTCTCACTTGTGGACATGAAATTATTATGTCTCACTTTCGATTTTCTCTGACTTATAATAATTGAAGGTGAAAAAAATTTGACAGCAATGAAATGTTTACTTAGCAACGCCTGCATTAAATAAATTTATTAATTTTATTTTTATTTTGAAAATACTCGATAATCCTAATTCTACATAATTATATAAGTCGTCGATTCGGATCGAGTATTTTGTACGCTCTTTCATTTAATGTGCGATTCGTTTGATTCCACCATACAGCGGTATTTGTAAGGGTAAATTAAATCGGCTAGGGCAATCGTTCCTCTGCTTTTAGGGACATCAAATGTATCCTATAACCGTCTTCTGGCTCTAAGCTACCTCCTCACCAATTTTCTGCCATATCGGTAAAGCCGTTCTTGAGTTATAAATAGTGTAACTAACACGACTTTCTTTTATATATATAAGATAAATATAAATATATACCAGAACATTACACACATCGCAATCTAGCCCCAAAGTAAGCGAAAGCTGATGTTATGGGTACTAGATAACTGATCAATATACATACATACGTACCTATATACCTAAATATTATATATTGAAAAACACCCAGACAATGGAAAACATTCATGCTCATCACACAAACATTTACCAGCAGTGGGAATCGAACCCACGACCTCCGACGCAGACGGCAGGTTTGCTGCCGCTACGCCATTCGGTCGTCAAGAATATATCTTGCGAAGATTTTAAAAGGATGAGATGAGCTCATTTACACTATCTACACTAATATTATTAAGGGGATTTATTGAATTTATTTTTGTCTTTCTCACTCTCACGGAGATTTGGTAGGTGCGACATGCAGCGTCGCGGAAGAATATAACAGAAAAACGACCTTTTACCTAATTACTTAAAAACTAAGCTTGTTATCAAAAATCGCTTCTAAGCGTTTTTGGATATTATTATTACCGACACTTTAAAACAAAAATTACAATTACATCCAATGTAGTGTCCGATAAAAACTAGAAAAACTGAAATTTTGGAGCAACTTTTGGGAGAACTTTCTATCGAGAAAATTTTATCCAATCGTGTTTCTGCTTCTTAGCGATTTTAGATTAAAGACCCAAAATACATGACGTATAAATTTGAAAGTAATTGTGTTTATAGTTTTTGCATAAAACTTCATTCAACATCACCTAAATACGGCTTGTAGGCCGTTAAGAGGAAAGATTTGTATTTTGTGTGTGTATGTTTGTAATGAATAAACTCAAAAACTACAACCCGCTAATATCTGAATATTTTAGTAATGCGAAAGCAACGAGTCTGCCCACGAAACTCAAAATTTCTATGGTTTCCATGGACTAGTGCTATCCTTTTCCAACCGTACCATAGTGAAGGTAGAAGATTTTTACACGAGCTAAATTCAGAGAATTAAACAGTCGATACTTTTTGACGACCTCCCTGGCGCAGTGGCGGCGCGCTCGGATTCGAGTGGGAGGTCGTGGGTTCTATTCCCGCCACGGGCCACTTTGGAAATTTATAATTTCTCAATTGGCTCAGGTCTGGTCTGATGGGAGGCTTCGGCCGTGGTGCGTCTTTGCTGGTTACCAAGCGATTTAGCGTTCCGGTGCGATGCTGTGTAGAAACCGGGTGGATAAATTTACTGACCCTTCCAAGTTAGTACGAAGACATCTTAAACTGCATCATCACTTACCACCAGGTGAGATCGCAGTCAAGTACCAACTTGTATAGAATAAAAAAAAAATACTAATGTGTAATTAATTAGTCTACCAAATAATATTTCAATTCGACGATCTACTTTCGCAATTCCAACAGAATAGTTCATTTATTACAGGAGTATGACTTTGTGTTCAGTGTGGACATCAAAGACGGTGCGCCTCCGTTGAAGCTGCCTTTCAACAAGACTGAAGACCCGTGGGTGGTCGCACAGGCGTTCATACACAAGTAAGTAGATGACATACTATAGTAGTGTTATTATCTCGCTGCAGACTCGGTCATAGATCATTCGAGTGTTTCGCTTTTGTTGTTCTGCAGTAATGCACAACTCAACAAAGAACAACAAAAGCGAAACACTCGAATGATTTATGACCGAGTCTGCAGCGAGATAATAACACTACTATAGCTGTATGAATCTTGTTTTGGTCTGATGGGAGGCTTCGGCTGTGACTATACTCTATTTACAGAGACAAGTTCAGCGGGAAAACATCGACTCGTTTGTGATTGAAAATGAAAAATCTTTATTTTCACATAGGCCTAAATAATAGGCGGTTCTGGCGTCCGTCACCCGAATTCCACCGACAGGCCGAGGTGGTGGCGCGACCTGTTCGGGACGCGCCTCCCAGGAGGGTCGGCAGCGGCCAGACTGCCGGCAGCAGCGGCGGGACCTGCCGCTTCGGTGGCGGGTCGAGGCCTGGCGGGAGCGCGGTGAATACGCAAGTGAATCCCGTACTCCCGCCAACGAGGTCCGTCGTGGCAAAGCACAGGTTTTAGTGGGTGCAAGCCCCACATAACCCCTCCGTGTCCCCTGACGGAGGGGTATGCGTTAGGCATTTCCTGTGGGTAAAAAAAAAAAAAAAGGCCTAAATAATAGGCTCTTATGAAAAGTCAAAACTCTACCGCCAGGTTCGGAAAGCAGGTTTGCACCGAGAAGCTCTGGCAAGAAACTCGGCACTTGCTCTTTTCAAAAATGTCATTATATACAATTTTCTTAAATAATATCAAAAATTATTACATAATTTTTAAGATATCTATCATTCCAAGAATTCTTGTCATTGAAAAATTCTTCAATAGTATAGTAACCTCGATTTATTAGATGTTTTTTGACAGTGACTTTAAACCTGTGTGTAAAAGGTAAATTTAAAACAGAAAGTTAAAGAGTAACAAATGCATTTATATAGGAAACTAAATAAATTTTAATAACTAACTAGGTATTTAGATTTTAAAACTTTCGCCTTTATAATATTGGTAATAAGTTATTTTATTGTGATTTTGGATAAAAAATAAGAGCTAACCTGATTTCAGTTCATATCTTGTTTTCTTTTCAGGAACGATCTATCACAAGGATACTTGGATCAAGTCGCTAATTTTATAATAACAAACGCGAAATTGGATTCCTTACCCGCCACAAGCAATGGGTGCGTAGAATATTAAATTAAGTCATATACAATAAATTAAGTCATATAAAATTTTATTTAACGTATCATTATTTTTAACGTAACATTGAATAATAAGATTAGATTACAACTAGTAAGGCGCGTGGTTGTTTTTTACCCTATTTGCCTTCCAACTTTTAGTTTCTTCAACATTCGCCATACATTTTCTAAGGAAAAATAAATTCCGCCATTTTTAATTAATATTTCTATCCATCAAATAAACCTTCAGGTCCTGATCACCTTTTGTCAAGAAACCGTTCTTCCGTCTTTTACATTGTCCTAGATAGATACTGATGAAGTTTGTATGGCGGCCATCTTGAATTTTAATTTACCGTGCGTGTCTGTGAAAACAAGTGTAGTGATTTGTCGTGTGGACGGCGGTCCATAGACCGTTGCTGCGGTTGGCTTACTACTGATGCCGTTGGTGTCAAAACAAACATTTTTGACACCGCTAAACTGGCGAACTTTTTTAGGCCGCCAGGTCATGTGTATATTAAGAGCGAGGCCCCATTAGTGCGTTGCGCTACGTTGCGTCGCGTCGTCGCAACAGAATAGCTCATTGTATGCCACACCTGCGTTGCGATGACGCACGATATCACAGCGCAAGAGCGTCGCAGCAACACTGGCTGCGTGGGTCATGTCGTAAAAAATATTATGGAAACCGACACAGCGACGACGCAACGCAGCGCAACGCACTAATGGGGCATCGCTCCTACCCAAACACAACCGTGTCCGTGTTTCAGTTTCGCAGATCCGTTCACGGGCGGGTCACGCTACGTGCCCGGCACGCCCGCCGCGCCCGGCCTGCCGCCCCCCTCCGCCGCCGACCCGTTCACGGGCGCCGGCGCGTACACCACCGCCGCCGCCGCCGCCGCCAGCGAGAAGCCGCTGGTGCCGCACGACTCCTATATCAGGTACTATATCTGTAGTGAACAGTCGCTGCCCGGCACGCCCGCCGCGCCCGGCCTGCCGCCCCCCTCCGCCGCCGACCCGTTCACGGGCGCCGGCGCGTACACCACCGCCGCCGCCGCCGCCGCCAGCGAGTAGCCGCTGGTGCCGTACGACTCCTATATCAGGTACTATATCTGTAGTGAACAGTCGCTGCCCGGCACGCCCGCCGCGCCTGGCCTGCCGCACCCCTCCGCCGCCGACCCGTTCACGGGCGCCGGCGCGTACACCACCGCCGCCGCCGCCGCCGCCAGCGAGAAGCCGCTGGTGCCGCACGACTCCTATATCAGGTACTATATCTGTAGTGAACAGTCGCTGCCCGGCACGCCCGCCGCGCCCGGCCTGCCGCCCCCCTCCGCCGCCGACCCGTTCACGGGCGCCGGCGCGTACACCACCGCCGCCGCCGCCGCCGCCAGCGAGTAGCCGCTGGTGCCGCACGACTCCTATATCAGGTACTATATCTGTAGTGAACAGTCGCTGCCCGGCACGCCCGCCGCGCCTGGCCTGCCGCACCCCTCCGCCGCCGACCCGTTCACGGGCGCCGGCGCGTACACCACCGCCGCCGCCGCCGCCGCCAGCGAGTAGCCGCTGGTGCCGCACGACTCCTATATCAGGTACTATATCTGTAGTGAACAGTCGCTGCCCGGCACGCCCGCCGCGCCTGGCCTGCCGCACCCCTCCGCCGCCGACCCGTTCACGGGCGCCGGCGCGTACACCACCGCCGCCGCCGCCGCCGCCAGCGAGTAGCCGCTGGTGCCGCACGACTCCTATATCAGGTACTATATCTGTAGTGAACAGTCGCTGCCCGGCACGCCCGCCGCGCCCGGCCTGCCGCACCCCTCCGCCGCCGACCCGTTCACGGGCGCCGGCGCGTACACAACCGCCGCCGCCGCCGCCGCCAGCGAGAAGCCGCTGGTGCCGCACGACTCCTATATCAGGTACTACAAAATTTAAAAAAAAAAGACTGAGAAAAATGAAAATGAAAATATTTATTTTCACATAGGCCTAAATAACAGGCTCTTATGAAAAGTCAAAACTCTACGGCCAGGTTAGGAAAGCAGTTTGCACCGAGAAGAACTGGCAAGAAACTCGGCACTTGCTCTTTTCAAAAATGTCAGTGTTATAATACAAGATTCCTTATAAAGTATGAAAAATTATAACATATTTTTAAGATATTATCTCGTGAGGTAATTTCTATCATTTCAAGAATCTTTGTTGTTAAAAAAATTTTCAATGGCATAGTAACTGGTACATAACATACGTACGGAGAACGTAAGTGGTTTTGAAACGTTTTGTAGTAACTAGAAATTGCATGTTATTATAAAGTAAGTGCAAAAATAATACTCGCAATATATTCTTTCACATTATACAACGTGCAGGTTTCTTGCCATAATTGGCTGTTAAGTACGATGTATAGATACATGAAAAAATATCACAAAAAGTCAAGCTCATTTCCTGAGGGAACTATTGGGAGTTCAAAAATGTACCATAAATTTTAAGCGACATCCCTAAAAACAACTCAATATGAATGAACAGGGAGTAATGAAAAGTGTATTACGCTTTGTTGATATCACAGTTAGGGTTGCTAAAAATATTTTTTCTAAATGTAATAACAAGTTTTTTATTGAAAATAAAACAAAATAATCGGGTCTTCTTATCTCCATTAATGTGTTTTTAGGATTAAGTAAAAAGCTTACCTGCCGGAACAGTATACCAATTAACCCACACCTTTTATAAAGCGCCAAATTTTCTAAGTATGTATGTATGTAATCCATTTTTACTTAATTGATTCTTTCAGTTACATTCTATGTTCTTCCTGAAATGTCAAAACGGGTCTATTATATTTCTCCGCCTTTAGTCCCAATTCTGTTGTGCAAAATCTCTAAACTAAACTAAGTTGACACGCCTAAAAACAGTGCTATCCTTTTCAAAATGCTCCACATAAAACGGATAACACTGTACTATTTCCATTTGTTTATTTTCTCTATGACACATGACATCACATGAAACAGATATAGCTATAGCAAGGGACCAGAAAGAGATAAAGGTACAGCGGTCTCTTTCTGGTCCCTCGCTATTGCTTTATCTGTTTCATGTGTCAAAAAGAAAATGGAAATACTATATTTTTAGGCACGTCAAATTACTTGAGAGATTTTGATGCCTGATTGAACAACCTGTATGTTTACTACATTATTTCCCATGTGTGTTTGTTTGTCAGATTCGACCAGGCCAACTTGAAGGGGATTCACGATAAACTGAAGGAGTTCAACAGCAAAGCGGGCGATGGACTCGGCGCGTTCACGGACCAACAGCTAGAGAACATTGTCAAATTAGGTGAAATGGTACGTCAGTCATCACGCAATAATAGATTGTAGTTTAGGCACAAAATACCATAATAGTACCTTATGATACAGAAGACGTACGAACCTAAATTAAGGTGTACTGAATCTAATGAGACTAAAATTGTCCAATTAAGCGGTTTGATTCCTCGTTCCCGATACGCACTGCAAAGGCCTGGAATACCCTCTCAGGCAGTGTCTTTCCTGCCACTTACAACCCGGGTGCCTTCAAATCAAGAGTGAATAGGCATCTTCTAGGCAAGCGCGTTCCACCTTAGACTGTATCATCACTTACCATCAGGTGTGATCACAGTCAAGCGCTAGCCTACATAGCATAAAAAAAATCGGTAATCGTTTGGGGGGTAAAAACGTTACCACCCGAAGCAATATTTCCAGAAAAATGTGTGGGCCCAACTTGCAGCTCTCTCTATACGGGCATAGATATCATTTTTGAAAATACCTACTCGCATCGCGCTTCGTCTCTAGACGATAGTCTTAACGTCCTCACAAAGGCACGAGGGCAAACACCGTCCCTTCATGTCGTGCTTCTAGCCTTCTACCTGATGAATTGTAATCATAAACATTCATTTTGTTACAGAATTGTACATACAGTCCTGAAACCGTGAATTTACTAAAGAAAATGTTAGAGTGGCCCAAAGGTATGTACTTAGTTCATTGGTTAAACATCTAAAGGCTCAGCACTTAGTGACGTCACGCATATATTCTCAGGCTCCGCTCTGAAGCATCATTTTAAATTTGTCAATACTGTAAAATGGCGCTAAGTGGCAACACCGTGTGCTGTCAGCGGTACCGAAAAATGGCGATAACGACGCCATATTTGAAAAAGTTTTGGCTTCAACATACGTCAGATATTTCTCGTCCTCTTAGCGTAGCGTAATTCGTCATTGACTTATTTATACAATTAATGATTTGAGAAACAACATTGTACGAATTTTGTTTTTTATTTCAGAAATATTGTTCCCTGTTCTTGACATAACAAGATTAGCGGTTAGGAATAAAGAAATAAACGGGCAGATATTCGATGCGACGCACGGGCCTGAATTCGTTAAATATCTCTTAACATTGTTGGCTCCAGGTGAGTTATTTTTATTGCTAATCCATGTTCCTTTATACTGTGTAAATACTCGTGTTATTTAAACAAACTGATAAGAACACTCAGGATATGGCCATCCAAAAGATTTACGTAAACCTTTTTCGTACAAGCAAACAGTAGCGCCATCTGTCAAAATTCTATAGGTGGCTGCTGAGTGAACTACAGCGTGGCCTTACTGCTAGTGACAATACAATACCTATAAACATTATATTTTTGATACCGGCAAACTGGTGGCATTTTTTTTTGCGCTGTCTGTCCACCCTATTCAGGTTATATGTCTATTGCATAGTGTTAGTTCTCTAGTACCCATAACACAAGCTATCGCTTACTTTGGGTGTAGGTTTTGTGTGTAATGCCCTGATATACTTGAAGTGAAAACTTCTTTAGGCGCGTTGGTTACATTTTTAGTGATGGGAAATTACCATTGAACTCGCGACGCCGTTAACGACGCTGACACCTTTGTATATAAGTATCTGTAGTGTAGTGTTAGGGATGATTTATATTAGACCGGGCCGGGCCGTATACGTGGCCCGGACGGGGCACGGATTTGAAACGTTACATACATTTTATATGAACCAGTTTATATTACACCGTGCATGATCCGTGTCCCGTCCGGGCCCGGACGACGCTCGTCTACGTCGTCATTCTGCACGGTTCCGCCCCGTCCCCTCCACGTCCCGTCGTAATACGAACACACTTCCGTGCTGCGTACGGGCAGTGAGCGACGAATGTTTAGTGAGGGAGCACGCACGTTCTGAAACTCATTTTATTAACAGACAAGTTATCGAAAATATTTCAAACGACAATGAACCTGAAGAGACGCTTCAAGATTGTACTGATACTCCAACAACTGCACTAACTGATACTTCTACACCTGAAATTTTGCCCCAAGACCCCAGTACATCTACAACTTCTCTAAATTCGCCTCAAAATATAACTGCACCTACAACTTCAAGTCATTTATCCCAAAATGCAAATACAGTAAAAAAAAACAAGCTCGTGCTCGTGCGCAAAAGCAAGCGTCGTCACAACCATCCGCTTCAGCTAGTCTAATGAAATATATTATTGAAAATAAAAAACATATACCTAGAGGAAGATGATCATATCGATGCTTTTTTCAAGGGCTTGATACCGACGATAAAAAAATTTTCGCCTTATTATCAACATATAGCAAAAGGAAGAATATTCCAAGTTGTTCAGGATTTAGAATGGGAACGGTTGAGCTCTGATCCTCACACTTATATATCACCATCGTTATCATCATCACCATCAACATCTACTCCAACCCCTCCGCCGCCACCACCGTCGACACAACAAGAAGATAATTCTATAGACACAGACCTATCAACATTTTTGAGGGAGTATAACCTCTCCAGTAGCAACCCCGAAAATTCGACGGTTGAAGAATCATAAAATAAATGTCATAATAAATATAATGAAAATGTTTTTGAGAATGTCCTTAATTTTGTTATAATTACCTTGTATATGTAACTTTTGTTTACACTCTCCCGTTTGTAAACTTTAATTTTGCTGTCTCAAGTGTACAATATGCGATTGATTGATTGATTGATTAAAGTCTAAGTAAAGTGCAAGCAACACATAATCGCGAAGTATTTTTTTTTATTTTGTAGTAATTACCTGAGACACACTGCTAATCGTTGTTTAGGTTCTATCGGTGTCTTGAATCTCGTCTGCTGTTTTGTAAGGGCGGGGTTTAGCTCATTTAGTAAAATGTCAAAGTTTTCCTTGGACATTCTAAAATATCCAAAGAATTTTTCTTCATTGTCTGGTAAGTATCTACATAGAGTATTAAATTCTCCGTCAAATTGACGCCTTCTCCAAAGAGGATGCACGCTCCATTTACGTTTAACCTGGTTCTTCTTAGTTCTTGCTTCTGCTTCCTCTTCATCTAGAGCTATCGCAATAGCAGCCATCTCCAGTAAAGAAAACTCCATTATTATTAAATTTCGATAATTGGGAATATTCACATCACTACGCCGTATTGAAGCGACCGTGGCGGCTTATATCCCGTTAACACTCGGAACGTGTAGAACGGATGGGCCTCGCTCCGGCCCCGCCCCGGCCCGGACTCGGCCCGGTCTAATATAAATCATCCCTAAGTCTGACTAAGGATGAGCCCCCTTAGAACATTTTATAATACGTCAACTTTCTTCATATCAAAAAAAAATAGCGCCCTTTGTCAAAATTTCTGCTAATACGCCGCAACATTGGCGGAAATCCTTATATCTATTCTGATGAACCAAAAAATACACACTATTCTTCAAGTTTTCACTGTCAGCATACCCGGAGTATCACTTATATTTTTTTTAATTTTAGACAACCTCCCAGCCAATCAAATGCTCGCCATGCGTGTCCTGGTGAACGCGTTCAGCGACCTCCCCGGCGAGATGCTAGTGCTGGCCGCGAGAGAGAGCGTGGCGCACGCGATCATATCCCTCTCGCAGCTCAACAACAACACACAGGTCAGTCTATACCGCTCTATCATATCAACCAAATGCTCGCCATGCGTGTCCTGGTGAACGCGTTCAGCGACCTCCCCGGCGAGATGCTAGTGCTGGCCGCGAGAGAGAGCGTGGCGCACGCGATCATATCCCTCTCGCAGCTCAACAACAACACACAGGTCAGTCTATACCGCTCTATCATATCAACCAAATGCTCGCCATGCGTGTCCTGGTGAACGCGTTCAGCGACCTCCCCGGCGAGATGCTAGTGCTGGCCGCGAGAGAGAGCGTGGCGCACGCGATCATATCCCTCTCGCAGCTCAACAACAACACACAGGTCAGTCTATACCGCTCTATCATATCAACCAAATGCTCGCCATGCGTGTCCTGGTGAACGCGTTCAGCGACCTCCCCGGCGAGATGCTAGTGCTGGCCGCGAGAGAGAGCGTGGCGCACGCGATCATATCCCTCTCGCAGCTCAACAACAACACACAGGTCAGTCTATACCGCTCTATCATATCAACCAAATGCTCGCCATGCGTGTCCTGGTGAACGCGTTCAGCGACCTCCCCGGCGAGATGCTAGTGCTGGCCGCGAGAGAGAGCGTGGCGCACGCGATCATATCCCTCTCGCAGCTCAACAACAACACACAGGTCAGTCTATACCGCTCTATCATATCAACCAAATGCTCGCCATGCGTGTCCTGGTGAACGCGTTCAGCGACCTCCCCGGCGAGATGCTAGTGCTGGCCGCGAGAGAGAGCGTGGCGCACGCGATCATATCCCTCTCGCAGCTCAACAACAACACACAGGTCAGTCTATACCGCTCTATCATATCAACCAAATGCTCGCCATGCGTGTCCTGGTGAACGCGTTCAGCGACCTCCCCGGCGAGATGCTAGTGCTGGCCGCGAGAGAGAGCGTGGCGCACGCGATCATATCCCTCTCGCAGCTCAACAACAACACACAGGTCAGTCTATACCGCTCTATCATATCAACCAAATGCTCGCCATGCGTGTCCTGGTGAACGCGTTCAGCGACCTCCCCGGCGAGATGCTAGTGCTGGCCGCGAGAGAGAGCGTGGCGCACGCGATCATATCCCTCTCGCAGCTCAACAACAACACACAGGTCAGTCTATACCGCTCTATCATATCAACCAAATGCTCGCCATACGTGTCCTGGTGAACGCGTTCAGCGACCTCCCCGGCGAGATGCTAGTGCTGGCCGCGAGAGAGAGCGTGGCGCACGCGATCATATCCCTCTCGCAGCTCAACAACAACACACAGGTCAGTCTATACCGCTCTATCATATCAACCAAATGCTCGCCATGCGTGTCCTGGTGAACGCGTTCAGCGACCTCCCCGGCGAGATGCTAGTGCTGGCCGCGAGAGAGAGCGTGGCGCACGCGATCATATCCCTCTCGCAGCTCAACAACAACACACAGGTCAGTCTATACCGCTCTATCATATCAACCAAATGCTCGCCATGCGTGTCCTGGTGAACGCGTTCAGCGACCTCCCCGGCGAGATGCTAGTGCTGGCCGCGAGAAAGAGCGTGGCGCACGCGATCATATCCCTCTCGCAGCTCAACAACAACACACAGGTCAGTCTATACCGCTCTATCATATCAACCAAATGCTCGCCATGCGTGTCCTGGTGAACGCGTTCAGCGACCTCCCCGGCGAGATGCTAGTGCTGGCCGCGAGAGAGAGCGTGGCGCACGCGATCATATCCCTCTCGCAGCTCAACAACAACACACAGGTCAGTCTATACCGCTCTATCATATCAACCAAATGCTCGCCATGCGTGTCCTGGTGAACGCGTTCAGCGACCTCCCCGGCGAGATGCTAGTGCTGGCCGCGAGAGAGAGCGTGGCGCACGCGATCATATCCCTCTCGCAGCTCAACAACAACACACAGGTCAGTCTATACCGCTCTATCATATCAACCAAATGCTCGCCATGCGTGTCCTGGTGAACGCGTTCAGCGACCTCCCCGGCGAGATGCTAGTGCTGGCCGCGAGAGAGAGCGTGGCGCACGCGATCATATCCCTCTCGCAGCTCAACAACAACACACAGGTCAGTCTATACCGCTCTATCATATCAACCAAATGCTCGCCATGCGTGTCCTGGTGAACGCGTTCAGCGACCTCCCCGGCGAGATGCTAGTGCTGGCCGCGAGAGAGAGCGTGGCGCACGCGATCATATCCCTCTCGCAGCTCAACAACAACACACAGGTCAGTCTATACCGCTCTATCATATCAACCAAATGCTCGCCATGCGTGTCCTGGTGAACGCGTTCAGCGACCTCCCCGGCGAGATGCTAGTGCTGGCCGCGAGAGAGAGCGTGGCGCACGCGATCATATCCCTCTCGCAGCTCAACAACAACACACAGGTCAGTCTATACCGCTCTATCATATCAACCAAATGCTCGCCATACGTGTCCTGGTGAACGCGTTCAGCGACCTCCCCGGCGAGATGCTAGTGCTGGCCGCGAGAGAGAGCGTGGCGCACGCGATCATATCTCTCTCGCAGCTCAACAACAACACACAGGTCAGTCTATACCGCTCTATCATATCAACCAAATGCTCGCCATGCGTGTCCTGGTGAACGCGTTCAGCGACCTCCCCGGCGAGATGCTAGTGCTGGCCGCGAGAGAGAGCGTGGCGCACGCGATCATATCCCTCTCGCAGCTCAACAACAACACACAGGTCAGTCTATACCGCTCTATCATATCAACCAAATGCTCGCCATGCGTGTCCTGGTGAACGCGTTCAGCGACCTCCCCGGCGAGATGCTAGTGCTGGCCGCGAGAGAGAGCGTGGCGCACGCGATCATATCCCTCTCGCAGCTCAACAACAACACACAGGTCAGTCTATACCGCTCTATCATATCAACCAAATGCTCGCCATGCGTGTCCTGGTGAACGCGTTCAGCGACCTCCCCGGCGAGATGCTAGTGCTGGCCGCGAGAGAGAGCGTGGCGCACGCGATCATATCCCTCTCGCAGCTCAACAACAACACACAGGTCAGTCTATACCGCTCTATCATATCAACCAAATGCTCGCCATGCGTGTCCTGGTGAACGCGTTCAGCGACCTCCCCGGCGAGATGCTAGTGCTGGCCGCGAGAGAGAGCGTGGCGCACGCGATCATATCCCTCTCGCAGCTCAACAACAACACACAGGTCAGTCTATACCGCTCTATCATATCAACCAAATGCTCGCCATGCGTGTCCTGGTGAACGCGTTCAGCGACCTCCCCGGCGAGATGCTAGTGCTGGCCGCGAGAGAGAGCGTGGCGCACGCGATCATATCCCTCTCGCAGCTCAACAACAACACACAGGTCAGTCTATACCGCTCTATCATATCAACCAAATGCTCGCCATGCGTGTCCTGGTGAACGCGTTCAGCGACCTCCCCGGCGAGATGCTAGTGCTGGCCGCGAGAGAGAGCGTGGCGCACGCGATCATATCCCTCTCGCAGCTCAACAACAACACACAGGTCAGTCTATACCGCTCTATCATATCAACCAAATGCTCGCCATGCGTGTCCTGGTGAACGCGTTCAGCGACCTCCCCGGCGAGATGCTAGTGCTGGCCGCGAGAGAGAGCGTGGCGCACACGATCATATCCCTCTCGCAGCTCAACAACAACACACAGGTCAGTCTATACCGCTCTCTATCTTTGTCTTTTTTAAGCCAATTTCCTCCAGCCGTCCGCACTATGTCATCGGACCAGCGTGACCTTGGTCTGCCTACACTTCGCTTACCAATTGGCCCCTGCCAGGTCGTGGCTCTTAGCGTCCAACGTTCATCTGTAAGTCTCGAGACGTGACCGGCCCATTTCCATTTTAGTTTCAGAGCATGTTTTAAGGCGTCCGTTAATTTCGTTTTCCGTCTGATGTCTTCGCTTTTGACTTTCTGTATTTTTCGTAAGTTCAACACATAAAATATTTACATAAAATACCAAATAAAAATTAAATACTTAAAAAGGTTAGAGCCTTGCGTAAATCCTTGATTCTCTTTATTCTTTTGCTATAAAAATGTTGATAAGGAACTTCTGGTATTTTAGATCGCAGCAGCGTCTCTCCTTCTCAACCTGTCAGTTGCGCTCGCGCAGCAGACTGACAACACCGAGCTGATTGAGTGCATCGTTCACCTGTTGACGAGGATCACTGACAAAGAAGCGTACTTTAGGTAACTGACATTTCACTACCACTTGCATAATTTAGGTGTTCTATTTTTGAAGTAAAAACTTCTTCAGTCGCGTTGGTAAAAACCATTGACCTCTTACCACCTCAGACATTCCGTAACTGACACCTCTGTATATATTAGTATCTGTAGTGTAATTTCTGACAATTCATAAAATTCACGATTTTTTTGTACATTACACTTATGAAGTTTTCACTTTTGTCAACTCTCCCGGGCCCAAATTCTGTAAAATTGACACTTGCAGCTATTTATATGATCACTGTTGTTTATGGTTTGTTACCCACGACGGAACGGAGTACGGGTATATGAGTTTAGGGTGAGAGACCGTTTGTACATTACTCTATTAAAAATATTTTATGTTTGTTTGTATGTTAAATTGTTCACAAAAACCAATAATGCAAAAATATTTTTGTTTGTTTGTTTGTTTGTTTGTTTGTGCACATCAATGTTCCCATTTATTTCAAAAACGGCTTGACCAATTTAGATGCGGTTTTCTGTAAAATGTTTGGTGTTCAGCGGCAATGGTTCTTAGATAGTTGTTACGAACATCGATCAAAAGGGGGCGCCATAAAATACATTTATATTGCAAACGAATGTTCCCATTTATTTCAAAAACGGCTTGACCGATTTAGATGCAGTTTTCTGTATAATGTTTGGTATTCATTGGCGATGGTTCTTAGATAGTTGTTACGAACATCGATCACCAGGGGGCGCCATAAAAAACATTTACAGTGCAAACGAATGTTCTCAATTATTACAAAAGCGACTGAACCGATTTGGATACAGTTTTGTATAAAATATTAGTGAGTCATTGGCAATGGTTCGTAGATAATTGTTCTTGTGATTGAACAGCAGGGGGCGCCACAATAAACGTCTCTTTATGAGTTGGAAGGGATGATGCCTACAAACGCTGCTAGAGGAGCTAATGGCTAGTTTGAAGATTAATTTTCATTTTTTAATAATAATATAATTTAAATTACATTAATATATTAATCGAAAAACTATAAAACAAGTGGAAAATTAAAAAATTTTAAAACACCCACGACTTTTGCAGACTTGTAATTGAAAAAGGATTAAATAATTTTTTTGAAACTCCCCGACTAAAGGAAAGTAAGAACTAAGAACCTATCAGTATAATTACAAATCCAAGAAAATCCGTCGGAGCTGCCATTGCTATTTTCGTTTCCAATATCAATTAATGTAATTAGTAAGTATTGATAAACTGCCGGTATATGAGAAGTATAAAGAAATTGAATTAGTCATCAACTGGTAAACAGCACCATCAACACTAGGCAAAACACAGCAGCTCCGGCGGATTTTCTTGGATTTGTAATTATACTGATAGGTTCTTAGTTCTTACTTTCCTTTAGTCGGGGAGTTTCAAAAAAATTATTTAATCCTTTTTCAATTACAAGTCTGCAAAAGTCGTGGGTGTTTTAAAATTTTTTAATTTTCCACTTGTTAATCACTGTTGTCTGCTTTAAAATGTGTTATGAAAACAAATAAGATTTTATGGGCAAACCTTAAATGATATGATAATGATAAAATCCAAATATTTTCTTTAAGTAAAGTGCCCTGTTGAATAATGTAAGCAATCAATAATAATAAATAATAAATGTATATGGGACATTTTTACACATCACAATCTAGCTCCAAAGTAAGCGATAGCTTGTGTAATGGGTACTAGATAACTGATAAATATACATACACATTTACATAAATATAACATATTGTAAAACACCCAGACACTGGAAAACATTCATGCTCATCACACAAACATTTACCAATAGTGGGAATCGAACCCACGACCTCCATAAATATAACATATTGAAAAAACCCAGACACTGGAAAACATTCATGCTCATCACACAAACATTTACCAATAGTGGGAATCGAACCCACGACCTCCGGCGCAGACGGCAGGTTCGCTACCACTACGCCATTCGGTCTTCAAATCAATATCAATTTTATCCAAAAATAATGTGCTAAATTATTAAATTTAAGCATATTGTTTCAGGGGCCTAGTGGCGTTAGGAACATTGTTAGCGGAATCTCCAAACAAACTTGTAGTTCAAACGAAAATCGTCTCCAACGTACAACTACACAACAAACTGAAGAGCGCCGGCGCCGAAGTTGACCCAAGCTTCAGGAAGATCAGCGTGTGCTCCCAACAGATACTGAGGATGTTATGAAATGGAAATGTTACCTTGATTACATGAATATAAGGCTGGTTTTTCATTGTTTTTTTTAATCTAATATATAAAATTCTCGTGTCGCATTGATTCTAATAAAACTCCTCAGAAACAGCTTGTCTGATTTTCATAAAATTTTGTGTGCACATTCAGGTCTGAGAATGTGGTGTGAACATATTTCCATATCTCTCAGTGAGTAATTTAAATGGCAATACAATGTTTCCGGAGTCAGGTATTGTTTTATTTATATTGTAAATAATATAAAGAGACAATGAAAAAAAAACATTTATCTGGATGGGCAAAAGTACGTCGGCTGGGCCAGCTAGTAAAATAAGGTAAGGTAGGCATGCATATAACAGCGAAATGAGAATCTAAATGGTCATCTACTTCGACGATTGAATCACTTTCTCTGAGACAAAATAATTTATATCGTTTATAAATATTTTATGTTTAGAAGTACACAAAAAATATTTGAGATTTTGAATAACCATAAAAATATCATATTTGAGATTTTGTTTAACCATAAAAAGTAATTATTTATTTCTAATAGTGTTCATGTACTAGATCAGTTAAGTTTTTAGAGGATCAAATTATATATTATTGTCCCAAAAAATAATTGCAATTCTCTGAAAAAAAAAATACATGGGGACACCCCACACTGATATGGTATTTTTTTAGAATTATTTCTCAATTTTATTGATATAGGTAAACCGCTATAAACTTGACTCTCCTGATGGTCTGCGGGACGCGGGGCGGGTGTTCACGTCAAGGTTGCAGTACATCGTCTTCAACGGACTCGGCATTGGCAGTGAGTAAGAGTCGGAAATGGAATGGGAACAAAGACAAGAATATAACCAAAGTGAAATGCTATAGATGTGGAAAGCATGCGCATAAGAAGCCGGACTGTCCTGAAGGAAGGAAAGCAGATGATTCGACCTCCAAAATGAAAGACGTCGTGAGCCTGTCTTCATCAAGTGCCGGGGACTCCTTCAATCCGACGGAGTGGTACATCGACAGTGGCGCATCTTCACATATGTCTTTCCAGAAACATTGGTTTAAAGATTTGGTTATGAATGTCAGTATGAGTAACGTGACATGTGCGAATAATGATAAGATGGAATGCGCGGGTAAGGGTGACATCATGGTGAGTATGAAAGGTAGAGTGCTTGCCGTGAGGGATGTCATGTATGTACCTGGTTTGCGTGTTAATCTGTTATCAGTTTCACAGTTAGTAGAGAGAGGATGGAAGGTGATTTTTGACAGGGATGGGTGCAAGCTAATTCACCATTTGGTTCCAGGCCATTTCAATGGAAAGCTTCTGGCTATCGCAAGTGAAGTCTCTGGTATCTACAAGCTTGAAGGCTGTCAGGCGGTTGTAGATGGGGCTGCGTTGGCGTCAGTGAAAGCAGGTAATCCTTTGATGTTGTGGCACCGGCGGCTTGGACACGTAAATGAGCGAGATTTACGTAAGCTTCCGGGTGTGGATTTTGGAAAGAGCGTAATGGAGCCTTGTGTCGCTTGTATTAAGGGGAAGGCACATCTTTTACCTTTTCCAGTTGGTGAGGCTGAGACTGCAACTGGTTCACGCAGATATCTGTGGTCCAATGTCTGAACCGTCGTACGGTGGATCTCGGTACATGCTAGTAATTTAAGATGACTTTACACTTAAAACTTTTGCATTTTTCCTTAAATCAAAAGATCAGGTTTTGGATCATTTTAAAGTTTTTCTAGCATCTGTAGAGGTTGAGACCGGGTTGAAAGTGAATGAAGTGTTACTGTCTTTGAACTTCAAGCGCTGTGACTTTGATAGTTGTCTTTACAAAAATAATAATTTTAATATCGCTTTGTACGTTGATGATTTTTTATTATTTTACAAAGACAGAGCGCATAAGGAAGTGTTGTTTGACAATCTTCGTAAGCATTTCACGATGAAGGATTTAGGGGAAGCTAGACAAGTTTTGGGGATGCTTTTGTCTAGGACGGATACCGGAATATATTTGAATCAAGAGAGACTTATTTCGAAGATCTTGGATGAATATGGTATGAGCGATTGCAAACCAGTGAAAACTCCGATGGAAATGGATTTCTATAAAGCCTTGGCGGAAGGGGAAGGAGGTAAGATCTTGTCCTGCCAAGACAATCGTCGTTATCAGGCGCTCATAGGGTTGCTGAACTATTTGGCCTGTAACACACGCCCGGATATTGCGGCTGCGGTTAATTTCTTGGCGCAGTATAATTCCTGTTGTGAGGAACGCCATTGGAAAGCAGTTAAACATATCTTGAGGTATCTTAGGGGTACAAGGGATCTATGTTTGATATTTCCCAAGTCGCTGGTGCAGGACATCACGGGATTCGTAGATGCTGACTGGGGAGGGAACATCAATTATAGGAAATCTTATTCTGGATTTATTTTTAAATGCGGAAACTCATTGATTAACTGGGAATGCCGGAAACAAGCTTGTGTGGCACTGTCGTCAACAGAAGCCGAGTATATTGCACTTTCGGAGGCTACCAAGGATGCAGTTCACTTGCGGCAGCTGAATGAATTTATAAAAGGTGAATCTCTTGGGTCTATTTGCATTTTTATAGATAATCAAAGTGCTATGAAACTTGCATACAATCCTGTAGCGCATAGAAGGACGAAACATATAGACATAAGGGCTCATACTATGTTAGAGATTGCATTGCTAAAAATGTTGTACGTCTGGACTATGTGTGTACGCAGGATAATCCAGCAGATGTGTTGACAAAACCACTAGGTCGTGTGGCATTTACCAAATGTGTGCGCGATCTGAGTTTGGGTGTGTGTGGTGTGGTGTGATGTGAGGATATCTGATGATGGATGTTGTTTGAGGGGAAGTGTGGAAACTTTTTAGTTCACGACATTCTATAATTATTGATATTCGAACAAGTGTTTTTATTTAATAATGACTTATGTCATGTAACTCTCAATATATAAAAAAATTTTCCTTGTGCAAACAACGTTTTTGCTTCCATATCCTAAGTAGTTATCTAGTTTATTTCATCAAAAGACAGACTAGCTGATTGGTTGAGCGCTCCTACCCCGCGTCCGTAGACCATCAGGAGTGTCAAGTTCATAGCGGTTTACCTATATTAGAATATGTTTCTTGTTTAACTATAAATTTACTATTTAAAATGTGCGGATTACAATAAAACAAACTGACTTCATGCTGTAATGATGTATTTAAATAAAGTAAAAAAAAATATACATGTAATATATTATATTAATTTATTAATATGTATTTATAGTTTGTGTTTTATATAAACAGTATGTTACAATGCTCAAGCAAAAAGTATATAATTTAATTTTAAAGCAAACATATCTTTTATTTTTACCCTAACGCGCTAGCACTAAAATTAACGACAAAAGATTCATTGGTTAACACTTTTTTTTAGTTACATTTATATAATTATTTTTCAGTAACATCAACTGTTCAATAACTTTACAATTTTTATATATACAAAAACATAAATTTATCATAAAAATGATCGTTATTATAAAAAATAGATTCCGACGAATTGAGAACCTCCTCCTTTTTTTGAAGTCGGTTAAAAATGAAATATTATCCCTATTTCTTTAAATGCTCATGAGTCATGACATTGATGTTATGTTAGTAGGTAAGTATATATTTAAAAAATTCACTAAAATACAGAATAAAATAACCAAAATACCTGAAATCTCCTGTAATTCCTAAGTATTCAAATTTATAAGATCTGTTAAATATGTTGAAAATAATATTATTAATAATGTCAATGTCAACAATAAGGTCAGTTAGGGTAAGAGGAACACAGGGGAAAGAGGAACACTAACATATAACTTATTAACTATAGCTTTACTACGTTCCTCTTTCCCCTGTGTTCCTCTTACCCTAACTGACCATACATAATAATATTATATTATAATTTATATAAAAAAAAAAAAAACATCAGTTTGTTTATTCCTTCCAGTAAAAAGTTACAAATCACTAAAATAAAATGGTTTAGATAAAAAATGCCTCGCTTACTGATTCATCAATGTCAAGCACAAACCTTGACTTGGAAATTTAAAATTTGTATAAAGAAACGCAAAATTAAAGGTATTAATTATGTATTAGGGGATTTAATTTTTATTTATTAACTCCCATGAGATTACTCGAGTGAAGCCAGGACGTTCAACTAACTTGATTAACAGAGAAGTTTTCCTACATCGGTGATGACTTAGTAAAATTCCTCGCAAAGGTTTCCACGAATATCAGTACAGAATAATAAAAATGAACGGAGAATAGGATAAGCAATAGAAAATAGAAGCCGACGCAGTAGACCGTCCACATCTTGTTGAGCTGTCATTTCTTCTTCTTCAACTCCTCGAACCGTCGGTTGAGATCCTCGAAGTCTATCTCGTCGGGAGCGTTGGCGTCGGTTGAGGTGTTGGTGTTGGTGTTGGGAACGGAGGGCAGGATGAGGTCGGAGGGCACGGAGGGCAGTTCCGGCAGCTCGGGGAAGTAGTTGGGGTTGTTAGGAGGTCGGGAACGCGGTTGCGGCGTCGGTCCCGGTTGCACGTTCGAAGGCGACTGGTAAGGAGTCGGCACGTGGGCGGGCTGTAACAAATAAGTTGGCATTTAAAAAGAAGATATTATATTTAAGGGGATTTATTGAATTTATTTTTGTCTTTCTCTCTCTCACGGATACGTTTGTAGGTGCGACGTAGCGTCGCGAAAGGATATAACAGAAAAACGTCCTTTTATTTTACCTAATTACTCAAAAACTAAGCTAGTTATCAAAAATCTGTTTCTAAGCGTTTTTATTACCGACACTTTAAAACAAAAATTACAATTACATCCAATGTAGTTTCTGATAAAAACTAGAAAACTTAGATTTTAGAGCAACTTTTGGGAGAACTTTCTATTGAGAAAATTTTATCCAATCGTGTTTCAGTGTTTTTATAGTTTTTAAATAAAACTTCATTCAAAATCGCTTAAATACGGCTTCTACGCCGTTAAATGGAAGCAAGCGTTATTTTACGGAAATCCATAATTAACAGTTATTAACATTTTCGTCGACGCGCGGTTCGTCCTGACACCGGGACATCCTCAGGAGATGTTGACTTCACAATTACGATTCACTCTACGATTTCGCAAATTGTGAAGTCAACCTCCCCTGAGGATCTCTGATAATCTCGTGATCTACAAGTTATCCTCACATCAAAAGTGATCGAAAAATAGGTAACATTTTGAAAAAGAAAATTATTAGCTTGAAACTGGAGTAAAAAGGTCCGATACTATGTCAACAATCAATACTATATTTACGATAAAATATAACAACAACTTCAGTGTAAGCGATTTCAAATAACTAAACAAATACAGCAACAACATGAGAACTACCATGACAAAATGAAAGTGTGACAAATGGTAAATATTTGTTCGAAATAAAAATGCAAGTTTACCGAATCATGCGCAATGCTGTCGTAAGCGGGAGGTAGGTTGTGCATTTCCTCCTGAAAAAGGTAAAAAGGTTCGTAAAATACAATAACCTCCCCGGCGCTTTTGGTGTTTTGGGTAATAAAGTGAGAAATTCCGAAATTTATATCCAAGCCTCTTTGCCTATTTTTGACTACTTAGAGTTTATAATTACTATCTCTTTGGATTTTATAATTTCTGCCTCCTTATTTTATAATTTCTACCAGTGGACTGTTGTGGCAGTCTACAGACAGCAGTGCTATAGTACTGTTATTATCTCGCTGCAGACTCGGTCATAAATCATTCGAGTGTTTCGCTTTTGTTGTTCTTTGTTGAGTTGTGCATTACTGCAGAACAACAATAGCGAAACACTCAAATGATTTATGACCGAGTCTGCAGCGAGATAATAACATTACTATTGTGTAGCAACCTAGGTTGGTATGGTGTCATGTCAAGATACCATGCTAATTTGCTTACATGTGCAAAAATATTACAAAAAAAAATAGGATTTTTGCCTATGTTTTCTTAGTTAATAACCCAATGAGGGTTACTAACTAACAAACTGAACGTTACAGAATCAAATCATTGTTTAGATTAAATAATTTATGTGTCTACAGATTAAGATTAGATTTTATAATTTTGACGGTAATATCATCCATCTGTCTGTCTGTCTGTCTGTCCGTCCACCATGCATTAGTGTGGGGACATTACGGATGCACAGATGGAACTCTTAAAAGATCCCGAGGATGCGTTGGTGTGGGAGCGAAAAGTGCTGTAAAGTGTGAAAACATGTTGTGTTGTGTTGCATGGAGCTGGGGGTGACATTGCTTGGTTGAAAAGATTAAGCAGTGCTTAGCTTTAATGTTCCATACAGATTTTTTTCCTATTTAGCGGATTGTACAAAAAAATCTTAATCGTTGCTTGCTACTTCTGCAAAGTAACTTGTAATTGCTGTTATGCATCTATTCTAAATACTACCAATTTCAAATTAATGTAAAAACATTCTAGCAACCATTATGGTGATTTCAAACTTGTAACATGGTTTCTACTTTACAAAATATATTAATAAAAATAAGGTGCTATGATTGCGTAAGCACAGAGATATACTAAATGTAATAATTTACTGTTTATCATTTAATTTGTAATTTTCAAGACAGTAAAGCGATAGGTATTATGTAAAATCGCATCTCAAATGGTATGCAAGTACCAGCATATTACAATAAACTATTGAGAAGGTTCAATGTTTTTCTGTGTAATGAACACATTATATAGTCTGGATTTTTGAAGTTAAAGAAAGAAAATATACTTTATATCACATAGGCCTAAGCTACAGGTGCTTATGACGAGTCATTTCATTTGCATTTTCCCTGACCGAACATCTCTAGTTGACGCTTACGCATACATAACTACTATAAACTACTACCAATAATGTTTAAACTATTATAACTACATTATTAAGGTACATCTACGAGTTTAATAATAAAAAAAAATTATCTAACCTGCAGGAAGCTGTTGTTAAGCATTTTAGAGTCCTCTCCTGGCGGCACGTTGTAGTTAGGCCTGCTGGGCCCACCGTAGCTCGGCCCCGTAGCGATAAAGCCGCCCGCTTTGCCTCCAGATGGTAGCTACATGCAAATACAAACATTAACACAATACCTGCTGAAACATAGACATTATAAAATAAAAATTGGTTGCCTGTAAAGTCAGTTTACTGACGATAGTTGAACGTGACAACGTGTTCTTTGTCGCTCGTTCCGCGCTCGCGAGGTAACGCCGGTAACGCCGCATGAGCGAGGTAACGCCGGATGAGTCATGTTTTTTCGTGCGTGCAACCGGCTCTATCGATTTATAAGACGTTGTCACGTCAATAAATAAATGAATATAGTACATACGGGACATTTTACACATCGCAATCTAGCCCCAAAGTAAGCGATAGCTTGTGTTATGGGTACTAGATAACTGATAAATATACATACATTCTAATATACATAAATATAATATATTGAAAAACACCCAGACACTGGAAAACATTCATGCTCATCACACAAACATTTACCAGTAGTGGGAATCGAACCCACGACCTCCGGCGCAGACGATAGGTTCGCTACCACTACGCCATTTGGTCGTCGAATACCCTGGACAGGGCGGACGGCGCGAAAAAATCGCCGCTAGTACACCGGTAAGGTGTCAAAAATGCTTGTTTTTGTCACCAGCAGCAGGGCCACGCTGTAGTTCGCTCAGCAGCGATCTAAAGAATTTTGACAGATGGCGCTACTGTGTGCTTGTACGAAAAAGGCTTACGTAAATCGTTTGTATGCCCATATTCTCTGCAGGTTCCTTATCGGTGTAAAACACAGACGTTTGTTTTATAATTTGCTATCTCTTTATGCTCTTATCTCTCGCTTGGCGTGTCGCAAATACTCAGGCGTGTATCGAACTGCATATTTAAATGATAAATAATAGTTAGCACTAATATTAGCGCCACATACATTCACAATCACGCATTCTCCTGCCCTCAAATGGGCTACACCAGTTTTAATTTAAATGTGAGAAATTATACCATCATATAACTGTAATAATGGCCCCTAAAATACAGGCTTACCTAGTTTAGGGGTCAGGAGTCCAAAGTACTTTGTAAACTGAGTTATTTCAAATAAATGCTATTTATTATTTATTATTATTTATTTAATAAACCTACTATGACCTATTGAATTAGAAATAGCGAAAAACCAAATAAAATTTTTATTTGGCGTGTAGACTTTTTAGGTACGTAAACCCCTAAATATCAAAATTATAGTGGGGATTATTATACCGATGGATAGTTGAAGGGCGTGACGTTGGGCGGCGGCAGGCCCGGCATCTGCGGCGGCTGCGGGTAGCCGATGAACCCGGGCGGGTTGGGCGGCCCGTTGATGTCTATCAGCATAGCGTCTCTGCCTGCAACACATTAACAAACTCTTTATTTCCATAAACTCGATTGTCTGGCCCTCAGTTATACAGATTATCCGGATTCGGGACTAGCAACCGCAAACAATTCAAATACTTACAAATTATTTTATTAGAAAAGTAGGTGATGACTGACGACACATAACATTATATACTTAACATGCACAAAACCCGCTTTTCTTCATACATTCTAGTATCTGAATTTTTGATTATCAGTATTTCAGTGTAAATAACATACATACAAACTTTCGCCTTTATAGTATTAGTGCGATGTAATGTCACATTTACCTTCCTCCTCCCTCATGACTTGCTCATCAGGTGTGTACTCCACGTTGTAATTCTTGGCTATCTCGATGAGGTACTTCTCCACGAGGATCTTGGGCGGGCTCTGCACGGACATCTTGTGTCGCAGCTTCTCGCTGATGGTGTTGACGCTCTCGCTTCTGCACGCGTCTGCGTACACCTTGCCGTACTTCACTGTCAGCAGGTCTGATATTACCTTGAGCTCCTGTAAATTGAATGTAAAAATAGCTTGAGAATTACAATAAGTACATTTATAATATACTATAGATTCAATGATGCAATCCATCCATTGCATCAAGGAATCTTTACTAATATTATAAAGCCGAAGCTTTGTAATAAAGAGTTTGTTTGTTTGAGCGCAGTAATCTCAGGACCTACTAGTTCAAATTAATTCCAAATACCAGTCAAATTGCAGTTGCAGTGAAAGAATTACTAAAAGTTCAATTAAAAGAAAATCTTGAAATACCTGCCCTGTGCTATGTTTGCGTGATCCAAAATTTATTTTACTTTACTTTTACTTTGCAAAGAATATCCTCTCATGGTATAGACAACACCATAAGGGGATACTCTGTGCAAAATACCAAAATCCCATTTTTGAAACATAGTTATTAGTAAAATCAACCATTAACATTTCTAACCAATTTTAACCATTGGTTGAAAAAATGTCTCAAAAACCAGCCCTAAGTAAGGAATTTTCTTTATTTAGATTATTATTTATGCAACAAGAAGCATATGCATAAAAAGAAGCATAAACAGCACGGGATAGCTTAACCCTATGAGATTTCTTCATTACACTATGAGTGAAATAGTAAAAATAAATGAATAATATACAGGGTTATTTTAAAAATACCAAATCTCTCTCGGCCTGTAGTTGTTTACATTAAAACTAACAACTTTTGTTCTACGACTTTTTTTTAACTCGATATTTTGAGAAATATCAAATATTCAATGTTTTACAGAAATGCTCTACTTGCTTTTACTCTGTAATGTAACAAGGGCGCGGCGCGCGACGCGGCGGCCGGTGCGCGAAGTCGCGGCACGGAACCGCAATAGCGTAATATCACTTTACAGAAATAACATTTTTTTGTATGAAATAAATTAATACTGAATTTTCAAAAGTCATAGAACAAAAGTTGTTAGTTTTAATGTAAACAACTACAGGCCGAGGATAAGGTATTTTTAAAATAACCCTGTATATTAGGGGCCAAATTACCTGAATATCAGTATGCATGCGCGGCGCGACCCATATAAGGCTGGATATAGCTTCCCCAAGCCCCTCGTCTAGCTCCTTCATCTGGGTGATCAGCCCAAACCTCGCCAGGACCAAGTCGCAGTACATCTCAACTATTTCCATGGCTTCCACCATGTAATCCTCTCTGGAATATCAAGTAACTTGTTTAAAACTTCTATTTCTCTTTATAATATAAATATGAAAGTTTGGATGTTCTGATGAATCTGGAATGAAGATCCAGGTTGTAAGCTATCTGATTTTTATCCTGGAAAATCCACATTTCCTGCTGGATTTTGAAATAAACAAAACGGTTGGTTAATTTTCGTTCCAAAGTTATTGTATTGTAAATCAGTTCAGTGATCATGGCATGAAGGAATAACAAAGAAGGAAACACACACATTAATCATTATCTACTATATCTATTAAAAGCATGATGTTCAATTGCTCTACAAATTGAAATAGCTCTCAGGTAATTCCTTTAAAGTGTTATTGTGAGATGGAGATATTCATAATAAGAATTTTTATGGCTCTTCAACGATCATTGGGACATTGAAAATATTATTACTAAAGACTATATTTTAACTAACAGACATTTATGTATATCATGATTTATTCAGTAGCACAATGTCTACATATTCAAAACCACAGTTAAGAAGCCCCACAGCGCATCTAAAACCATGGTGTAGCATGATAGCATCCATGCACAAGGCTACTTTTAATGGAAAAATACACCATAAGAGTCGCACAATGTAGACGACAATGGTGAAAATGATGAAAATGGTGTATATATGGGCTTAACTAGCATCGTAATTTTACTTCAACTTACCTGATGATATGTTCGACACGAATTTTAGCCCGTTCAACTTTACCTGCAGCGATATATTCAGCAATTTCCTTGCGGGCTTTCTGCGCTAATTCAGTTTTCTTTTTCTCTATCAACTTGAGCCGATTCACAGCCAATCTCAAGTGGGTTTTGAGCTTTGTATAATTAGGATTACTTGAAAACATTTTGCTTACAAAATCGCACTATGAATAACAAATAAAAAATCGCTGCAAAACGCGAATGAGTTATAGTTTCATTTAATTAAATTGTTTACGACTAATGATTGATTTTATGAATCATCATTTAAATTTTGCAATGCAAACAAACATCTGTCAGCTGTCGGTGCCAAAATGACAGTTAAGTGTTGCCAAATCCTAGGGCAATTGTATACAACACAGATTAAAAATAATGAGCAGTAAATTCTTAATTCATAGACTGTATAATATACATTATAGAACTTGTTGTAATAATTTATGAAAGTGGGCATAAATAAAATGCAAGACGTCGATATCACACGGATAATTTAATGCGAATTCACCTTACAAGTATAAACTCACGCGTATTTAAACACCGAATTACACGTTAATACTGAATCAATTACACTTAGCAGCTATTAAACAGTGAACACACTACTGCATCTATTATAACACTAACTTTCGTGATAACGCTAACACTTTACTGCACTTACGCGATCTCACAAAGACTTGACTAAGACCCGTAAAATGAACTTACACTCATATTTATAGCTAACTTCCCACTAACTGAATAGTGGAGGGGCGGCTAGTCATGGCTTTGGTTTGGCTCGGTCACATTTGGCGGCTGAGGTGGCATGGGTGACCGTGGTTGGCTAGCAGGCTATGGCACAATGTAGGCTTGCTGTGATTGGCTGGCCGGTGGCGATGCGCAGTGCTATTGGCCCAGGCTGTGTGACGTAACATTCGGCCGTCCTGAAACAACAATTGCTCCCGCAATGGGGAGTAGCATGGTCAATTCTCTTAGCAGGTCAATAATGTCGTCATTTACAAATGGGTCATCGGAACTGCGGACAATTTCAAACTCGGGTACAATACCTACTGCGATGAGTCATGAGGTCTTGTTATCAGACCAGCAAAGAACTTGCAATCTAAAAGTCCCTTGATCCTTCATATTAACCAGAACTACATTACCTACTACCCTGGTTTCCAATACCGGTGATACCGGATATCATCAGTTTTAGTATTTAGGGGTTTGCAATATCTTGAGCTCTTAATTTAAAGTCGACTTAAACAATTAATTAAAAAAATAAAAGATTACTGAAGAAGCCTAACAAAAATAGTGTCCTCACTCCTCTTCCAAGATAAATAACCATGAAACTTCAAAATGGCAAACTGCAAAGTGCACGCTTATCTAATATAATCGCACTTCTTATGAATATACGCCAAAGAACTAAATCAATATTTTTAACGTATCCCTACTTACTTGTCGCTAGTTTTCGACTCGAGAATTCTTATCGGTTAGAATCGTACGTTTCCGTCGGTTATTTTGAGTATCAAAACTTTTTAAAAACATCTAACTTGATCAAAGATGATATAAACTGCTCTTGTTTAAACATCGAATGAAGGTATCAATAACAGACATAATTCGGTAAAAACCTTATGAAAACTAAAATATGACGTCTTAGGCATTTACATTGTACCTACAGTTATCTGGATTCCCCATTATTCTGTATAATACTGATTATTTTATCACACTTCTTAATCATTGCTGGCGTTTGATACACTACTACAAATCAGAAAAGTAAATACTTGCTAGTAAATATTATGGTGACAAGGAATCTATGATCTCGTATATATAAAGGACCATCCCCATGAAAACAGTTAACAGACTAGTTGGTGCCTTAGATAATCAAATGGAATGGAACACGCGTATACATATTGCCCTTGTGGAGAATGTCTTGAATGACATTATGAATCTTATGGTAACTTTGTGCTTAATAGAGATTTATGAAGAACTTTATCTACCAGTTAATTGTTTGTGTTTTACTAAAGATTTCGTAAATCGTTCGATAAATTCGAAACAAAGTTTGATAAATATGGCGTAGTTATTCCAATAATCATACAAATACTAAAACAACGTTATCAACATACTAACAGAATATCATGTCATTAAGAAATTTAGTCGTCTTGTTAGGAAATACAGCAAGCTTGTCTTAGGGTATTAAGTGGACTGAGATCGATTGGAAACTGTAAGCCTCCAATTAAGAAAAATATAATATGCTACACCTGCACATGTACTTACTTCAAAGACTACGCTACTTACTAACTAACTTGCAACGGACTTAACGCGTTTCCGGGACAGAACGGTCCAATTCATGATGCCTCCTGATGTACCACAGTTAACGAACTTAATGAGTCTCAACAGAATGGACCTATTTATGATGTCTCCAGCTAGCCGCTAAGCGATTCCTTTTTACCGACGGCAATACAAGAGTTTATTTTAAGTTACCAGATATAAACACAGTAATTTACATATTTTTATGATTTGCTAAGTAGATACTGAGACTAACATTTGCAATGATGCGTTTAGACGCCAGTTTTTGATTTTAATCGATGTACGAATCGAATTAAAATAACTTAGGCGTATGCAATAAAGACGTGATAATATTCTTTGGCTTTGGTATCAATGGAATATATTTGGAGTCAATGAAAAACGTAACTTCGTACGTTAAACTGAATTACCAGTGGCTGGTTGAGCTAGCTTAGGGTTTCACAAAGACGTAGAATACAGAATCCAGTGGCTATGTGGCTAGGTTAGGTGCTAGGAAGACGCGGTAAAATGGCTATAGTCCAATGGCTAATAACTAGGCTAGGTGCTTCAAAGACGCGATAGAATGGCTACAATCCAGTGGCTAATATTTAGCTAGGCTTGTGTGCAACAACGACGTGATATAATAGCTGTAATAAAGTAGCTAATACTAGGCTAGAGTGCAACAAAGATATTATGATACAGTGGCTAAAATCCAGTGGCTAATATTTATAGCTAGGCTAGAGTGCAACAAAGACGTGACAGAATGGCTAAAATCCAGTGGCTAATGTATTTATAGCTATAGGCTAGTGTGCAACAAAGACGTGACAGAATGGCTAAAATCCAGTGGCTAATATTTATAGCTAGGCTAGAGTGCAACAAAGACGTGATAGAATGGCTAAAATCCAGTGGCTAATATTTATAGCTAGGCTAGAATGCACCATAGACGTGATAGAATAACTAAAATCCAGTGGCTAATATTTATAGCTAGGCTAGAGTGCAACAAAGACGTGATAGAATGGCTAAAATCTAGTGGCTAATGTTTAAAGCTATAGGCTAGTGTGCAACAAAGATGTGATAGCATGGCTATGATTAATTGGTCGTATGGCTTTGAATACGGAACGCTTTTGAGAACAGCAGAAATCAAAATATAGAAGAATTCGTTAAATTGGCTCATGAAATCCCTAGCGTCTAATTCGTAGCTTAATTTATTTTCCTTCTATTAGATTTTGCACACAATTGAACTTGGCGAAAAATGCCTCAATCGTCGCTAACCGCTGAGTTAGTATATTGACCACGATTAAAGTAATTTTGCAGCTTTTCAGGTCGTCTAATTGATTACTAAATTGAGTTACCTGTGCGACATTTAGTTTTTAAGCGTTATTAGACGCGTTTTATGGTTAAAAATTCGTTTGTAGCCTACATAGATCGAGATCAACACATAAAGGCAGGTATAAAATAGGCAGCAAACTAGTATAGAAGAGTAAATACGATACGTTCCTCGCTTCAAGTCCAATGTTCCGCAAGACGCGCGCAGTTGCAGCAATGCGCGGGGCAGGGGTTGCAGGTGGCCGGAGTTACTGCCTGATCTGCCGAGGCTGCCGCTGACTGCCGCTGCTGCAGGCACGGCCTGACACTTGAGTATGCACCTTTTGTCTCAATGTCTCCGTGGGGTAAATTTCCTTTGTTCTCACGCGGCGATGACGCGGCGGTTCCGAACTTCAACGCGTCAAATAGGCACCTAATCTTCACTGGCGCCGAATCTACAGTGGCGGTGGCTCAGTGTGCTGCAGGTACTCCGTGCTTTTTCTTCAGGCATTTTTTGCGCGCTGATGTGGCAAGTCGTTAGCACACGTCACACGGCAACCAGAACTTGTTAAGGTAGCAGAAATTTAGTAGGGTACAGCACGCAGCTTGTAGTGTCGTATTCTTGCGATGACGTCTTTATCTTGCTCACTTTAATGAAAGAAATCCCAAGTAGTAACTATTTGATGATCAATTCTGCGGGTAGTTTCTTAATTTTCATGATCTTGAAAAGTACGTATTAGCATCTACTTCCAATCTTCGCAAAAATAATTATTATATCACCAATTCACAATCTTCTTGTTTGACCTCGTAGTAAGTTTGCGGGTAGGATGATTCGATAGTTCCGTGGGTCGGGGTGAAACTCAGATTTTTCGCGAATGGACTACGCATTCTATACACGAATTAGTGCGGCTATTCCTCTTGAAAAGAAAAGCTATGAGCTTTCTTTATTGATCCCACTTCTGAGATATGAAAGTGGGCATAAATAAAATGCAAGACGTCGATATCACACGGATAATTTAATGCGAATTCACCTTACAAGTATAAACTCACGCGTATTTAAACACCGAATTACACGTTAATACTGAATCAATTACACTTAGCAGCTATTAAACAGTGAACACACTACTGCATCTATTATAACACTAACTTTCGTGATAACGCTAACACTTTACTGCACTTACGCGATCTCACAAAGACTTGACTAAGACCCGTAAAATGAACTCACACTCATATTTATAGCTAACTTCCCACTAACTGAATAGTGGAGGGGCGGCTAGTCATGGCTTTGGTTTGGCTCGGTCACATTTGGCGGCTGAGGTGGCATGGGTGACCGTGGTTGGCTAGCAGGCTATGGCACAATGTAGGCTTGCTGTGATTGGCTGGCCGGTGGCGATGCGCAGTGCTATTGGCCCAGGCTGTGTGACGTAACAAATTATTATAATTATTATGAAGGAAAATAAAGGTACAAATGAAAGAAAAGCCGAAAAAAATATTTTATAGTTTGTACCTGTAACATCTGAAACATTATTATAAAATCAGTGTGATTTTTTGAATTCATTCATTTATTTAAAAGGAAAAAAATCTTTCTGTCACATTGGCCATAATAAAGGTCAGTGCGAACTGCAATATTTATTGGTGATATATTGTATTTGTTGATAACTATAACCTACTATTCGACATAGTTCGATCAGTAATGCAACTTCTTACGAAATTTTTCTTACATATACATATTATGAAAGCAGCAGACCTCCTACCTATGCCACAACTTAAATTTTAATCTATTGAATGTTGGTCACAATAGACCTATGCTTCACGAAAAAGCTAATTTTGAGTTTTGCAGCCTGGATCGTGAATGGCTCAAATAAAAAAAACATCAATTAATATAAAAATTAACATTTTATTTTCTTCTCATACATTTCATATACCAATAATTTGTTAAGTAAGTACATAATATTCTTAAACTAAAGAAGTTCCGCTCTACAATATAAACACCAATATTTTTTGTAAATGCAAATTATAATATTCATTATGTACCTTTCAACTTACGATACATACTAATTCACCATTAATTTAAATCTTAGATTGATTATCATCCTCTTACTTTTTATGGCACAGTATAATTTTAACAAAAATATTTATCACTATAATGTTTGAATACATTGAGACAGTGATTTTTCTATTGTTCTTACATGTTAAATAAATATTTTATTACATATTAGGCTTTTTAATAACCACACTGAATGTGACAAAGTAAAATAGCTAACAAAATGCAGGAAATAAACGTTTAAAGAGATACAAATGCTACTGATGGGGTCAATATAAACCACTAATCACTAGTTATGCAATAGCAGGAATCAAAGAAATACTTCCTAAAATTAAAAATGACAATACAAAATAAACAAAGTTTTAAATAAGTTTCAAGATCTTCGCTGCGTCGATTTGAGAATTAATCCAAATTCCATACTATATAAATAAAAAAAGGGATTGAGGTGAGTAGCTCAAAAATAATCAATAGGTACTGGTTTAAAAGCAAAGTTTTTTTTAATTTTTATTAATATTTCCTCATGTTAAACATGTTAAGTAGGTTTAAGTACCTAATCTTGGTCGCGCAGTGATTTAAGATCGCTCGGTAAAAGTAGAAGAGGTATGCGCAGTATTCAATTCTTAGGTCTAAACGGAGGGGTGAGGGGGTTGCGGGGCGGGTGCGCCTGAGCGGCGCCACGCATTGGTCAGTCAGTCTCGGTGTGTCTTGAGTACAGTTGCGCACAGATTGCTTAATTGAAAAATGCCTAAAAATAAAGTTTTAACACGGCAAGCCCGAAAAAAGCTTCCATCCTCAACCATCAACATCGACATCGCAAGATGATTTAATGGAAGGAATAGCAACATTGTCGGATGATTAATTGTTTTTTTTTCTATTTTATGTCTTGTTCTTATTGTTTAAATAATTATATGTTCTTAAATTTAATTGTTCTTTATTTTTTTGGATATACTATCATCTGCCCTGGCTTTGTCCGTGGTACATGCGTTAACCTATGTCACTCGGGGATAAAAAACCTTTACCACGGTGAAAGAGAATTTATTAAATCCGTTCATTAGTTTCTGCTGAATAAATAGTCCATATTTTCCTCTTTATAATATTAATATAGAAGTATAGACTAGCACGATAAATCGCAAGCAAACACTAGCGTTTTTATTTGCTCAATTACTAATATACGAAATTATAATAAATTATTTCCCTTAGCATTTTTGTGCGCGATTGTACACATGCGCAGATTACCCCCACTAGTTTCACCGAGCGATCTTAAACCATCGCGCGTACTTATAACATAAATTTGTTTGTATTTTCTAAAATTGTCTTAAATACTAAGTTTATTACATTTAGGTACTAAGGAAAAATTGACATTAAATCCCTTGTCTTCAATGACTGGAGAGCAGGATATTTAAGCCTTTTTTATATACAATACATATATCTAAACAAATACTGATGTTTACAATGAGCAACTTAACAAAATACATTAACAGTTGCCAAGCTCGTTTACATCTTGTATTGTCGTGTGAAACTAGTATGTGATAATTATTGTCACAATAATCGTTCATAATCTTGTCTTTAATATTACAAAAATACTGACAAGGTAAATACAAAAATATAAAAAGAGATCAGGTAAAAAAAGAGATAAGAATAATAAACAATATATAGGTACATGTTTAATACTGCGGAGTTATATAAAGTACCTACCTAAATAATACTTGAGAGCCATCGTCCATCCACAGTCCAGTGCACGAACAAACCTTTTTCATTTTCTGCAAATTTTAAACCAACAACAAATACAGCTTCATCATTATGGTTTTGATATATGATCAAAACTTTGGCTGGAGTGTTTAGCATTTTTTTGTAAATTATTCACGTGTTGGTCGATTCTTAATTCGGGGTTAATTTCGTATTTACCCAGAAATTTGTGAACATAAAGATGTGATGATGATACTGCTACTTACAAATAACAACGTTTTATTGGTTTAGAATTTGTGAAAATCCAAATAATATTTGAATTTGGCGGACTCGGTCGTGTAATGCACCATATAAGAAGCTAAGCTAAATATCTAACAAAAAACATTCAGTCATTGTTTATGCCACTAGGTTTTTTTTCGGTTTTGCTCAACGAATTGTCAAAATCCTCGTGAATCACGACAGTAGTGGCGCTAATACTAGAAGGGCTGTGAGATGTAATGTTCGTCCTGTTACTGTCTGCCAAATGCTCTAATTCATGACTTTCCAAGTTAGGGACAGCAGAACAAACAGAACTCACCCGAGACAAAGATTTTCTATCTTCTGTCGATAGTTCTTTAGAAGAGGTCTGTCCAAATATTTGCAATAAGGAACAAAGGAAGAAAGTAGCATAAGTCCAACTTACTGTCATGATTAAAGCCAAGAAAGTACCAATTTGGGAATAGGGAAGAAGATTTGAGCGTAGTAAAAATATCCCGGCAAATCCGGTTGTCAACGCAGCCGCAGCGGTCGGGCCTGATGACGCCGAAAGTGTCGTCTTAACTCTAGTAGTTTTTGTGCCACAAGCATTTGTATAACTTATTGCGTAATGCAGACTAAAATCTACTGCTAACCCTGCTGATGTCGATATTGCCACACTTTCTAATATATTTAATTTCCAATCATTCAAAACGAGCACAGCTATTGTAACCGTTGAGGAAAAAACTATGGCCAGAAGTGAGCAGACACTCACAGTGAAATTATATGTTGCAGGTATAAGAACTAAGAAACCTAGGGCAGCAGATAATAATAAAGCCAAAACTGTCCCACTCGCTAAAGTTCCTTGCAGATCATAAAATTGCAGATCAGATAGAAACCACCCACTTTCCATCCCTGGGGGTGCACTCTTTAACTCTGTTCTTGTCCAATTTTCCACTTGAACAAAAAAATCATTCATTGCTTTATAGGACATTGAATACGGAATAACACTTTCAAACTCTATTACTATGGCAGCAACAGAAGGGGGATACGCACTCCTTAAAAATTTAGGTCCTGCCACACCTGGCATAAATATTTCGCGCGGCGTTTGATACAGAGACTCCATTGCTTTTATGATGCAAAAGTCAAAAACTTCCTCGGTGTAGGGGAAACGGGATGACTCACAGCATGGCGTCCTATTTATCTTGTCAATACTGTCAATACATTTTCTGCTCATATACATTTTGAAACTCTCAATAAAACAGTTTGGTAATAATGGACCAAGTGTTTGTTGATAAAATGGTTGACCCTTAATTTTAGAACAGAATTCCAACAACCATGATTGTGATTTTGGATTAGATATACTGAATTTTTCATCAAAAATCAGTTTACCTTTTGAAAATGGATTCATATGATTACCATTGTCAATGGCTTTTACACCCCATATCCACCTCAGAGGCATTTTACTACCAGTTCCAATATCATTGCTGAATCTTTCAAATAGAAACTTGTCTCTATAATACATATCATACTGTTCAAAGGGATGTGACGTTTGAAAAAGTTGGAATTGTTTAGAATCGGGCAGCTGAAGTCCAGGATAGTAAAATACTACAACTATACTGTAGACTCCGATAGCACCCAAAATTACTACAAAACCTGTGTGTACCTTCATTACACATGTGACAATAAATTTATTTAATATAACATTGATATCTTCCCCAATCTCATTAACAACTTTACTAATTGCACCTAATACTTCCCACCTATTTACAGGCAACTTTACATCTATTATAAATATTGATAATGGTAACCAAGTCACCATGAGAAAAAAGTTTATCAATACTGCCGTGCCGGCAAAAACACTGAAACAGTTAATGGCTGGAATGTTACTTACATATGAAGCGTAAAATGCAATAGAAGTTGTCAAAGTGGTAAATAAAATTGCAGTCATTGAATGTTTTATAGTTTCCTCAAGAATTTGTACGAGTATAGTCTCACCAGCACTAGAAACATTCTTAATATTAGTCAAATCATTACCTTCACTGACAACATTGTCCCTAATCAACTGTTTACTTATCATTTTCCAAACTTTTACATAAATAAATGCATCATCTGCTCCAATACCTATTACAACAACTATGACTAGCAAATTCATAAATGGAAAAAAGTCCAACCTAAACACATAGACATAAAAGAAGTACGCCACACCAAGTGAGTATGTAATGACTGTAAACAACAATATTGTGAGAAAAAACGATTTAGTATAAATCCAAACACAGACAAACACAAAGACACTACCTAGACCTATAAGCCATGTGTCCTCAATAATCCATAAATCGAATAAAGCATTTTTCAGACCAAAATCTATGGCTGGAATGCTAAGATTATCATAACTACAAATCAAATTTGATTCTTGTAATTTCAAATAATATGGAAGAGTAGTGCTGCTAGTTGGCAATGGCAAGAATATCATAACATCTTTAACAAATGTTTCAGAAAATTCTGGTGGAGAGAATGCATCAGAATCAATAATATAAAATAACAAGTTGTAGACAGCATCATACTGGGAACAATATTTTGGCACTCGGCAGCGGTCCAATTCACAAGACGCCATCAATGTAAAGTTATGAAAATAGCCTGCACATTTCTTTAATATATTTACAACATATGTAACATCATCTCTAGTTAAATTTTCACAAGAATTCTTACCAGATATTAAAGCTATATAGTTTGGCACACTCCATATAGGACAGCATATTTCTTCAGCGTGCAATGATCTTTGACACAGATTATAAAAGTCGTCTTCTGCAAGCTCAATAAGGAGGGTTTGCATTTGACAGACCTTCAGTACATTCTCATACGAAATCATCGATGTATTGTCAGTGGATGTGACAACCAAGTGGGCATAGTCAGCTAGGGGTGCCCCACAAACTCCTGACGCATAGTTGTGATGGTAATTATCAGGCATACGCTGCATATTTTTGAGAGACTTCCACTGTTTCCTTGAATGATTTTTGAGATAAACCGCATTCTCATCTTCGAATGAAACATTTTTTCCGAACCCCCAATGAACATGATTGACAGTTGCGGTTGTGTCTGGAGAGCTGTAAAATGTTGTAGCAAACTTTTTTCCTGTGTTGTTGTAAACTTTTTTCCTGTTATGTTGTTTCCGGGGATGTTTTCTACCAGATCTTGTTTTGTCTCTATTGTAGTAAGATTCGTTCATTCGAATTTGGTCTTCTATTTCTTTAGGATCAACGGCGAGCCGCTTGGAGGGTCTCGTTTCCTCAATCAGGTTTTCCCAAGCAATGAAACGGTGAGCTAGCGTTGTACCTCTTGTTTCGAAGCCAACTATTGGGTCGGAAAATGAAGGGAGTTCGTGAAATACTAGCGGTATTACTGTGAGCACTGTCGAAATAACTACTAATATGAATAGAAAACAGTAGGAATAACGAACAATAAATTTGGCATAAGCTGACAACATATTTAGACCTTGATATCATTGATTTCATATTTATTCCATTCTTATTCCGTGTTTTGCATATGTAAAACCAATACATGTCCCTAAAGGTACTCGACGATTTCACATCATAATTTACGTTGAGATTACATTTTTTATCAAAATATTGAATAGAAAAGCTAATTTAAAATAAATAAAATCACCGCACAAGAGAAAGAAAACTGCCGGACAGGCGAGTGGTGACAGCTGTTAATGCCAAACTCCAAAGAGAGTATTGTGTTCTGTGATGCCAAGATTGCCACTGTCATGTGTCCCTGTCACTGTCAAAATTGAAGTGTCAAAATTCGACTAACTAAAAGTCACAAAGACCAAAAAGATGTGTGAAATCGATACGTCTATCGCAACTTACAGGCGGCAACTCAAATCGGTCCAATTTTAAATCTAAAAACTGGCAACATTTTCTTGTCTCTGACATCTTGTGATCACAAGACTTCTCGTTTTGAGTTTTCTGTCAAGGTAGAAATTGGAGAAAAAAGGCCGTCCCGTTCGGGATCTTCAGGTTTTGAAAGCTCCAACCGACGAGAACCTCCATCAAGATGAGATACTTCCTGTCGTACCTGTTTCTGTTGCTGCTGTCACTCGCGATACCCATATTTTCGTTGTATTACCTCCTCACTGGAAAGGGTGAGCAGATCAGTATCGGATGGTTCCTGGAGAACACGTCCCCCTACATGTGGGGGACGTTGGGTATCGCGTTCGCCGTGTCCTTCTCAGTGGTCGGAGCTGCCATGGGAATCCACACGACCGGAGTGAGCATAGTGGGTGGTGGTGTGAAAGCTCCCAGGATCAAAACGAAGAACTTGATCTCCGTTATCTTCTGTGAAGCTGTGGCTATTTACGGGCTGATCACGGCGATCGTGCTGTCCGGTATCCTGGAGCAGTACAAGGAGCCGTTCATAGACATCTACATCAAGCAACAGAACTGGATGGCTGGTTACGTGATGTTCGGCGCGGGCCTGGCTGTCGGGCTGGTGAACTTGTTCTGCGGCATCTGCGTTGGAATCGTCGGCTCGGGAGCGGCGCTCGCTGACGCCGCCAACGCAGCCCTATTCGTGAAGATCCTGATCGTAGAGATCTTTGGTTCTGCCATTGGTTTGTTTGGTCTGATCGTCGGCATTTATATGACGTCCAGAGTTAAAATGGGCAACCAGTAACTTAAGGAGAAAGTCTTACTTGAATTTAAGTGTAAGTATCCATTGAGTATCTTTAGTGTAATAGTTTAAAATGTATATTTTTTGTGTTTAAATAAATTATAAGTTTATTAGCTATGCATTTTTTGTTTCAAGTTCACTGTGTCTTAAAACTTACTACTTACTACTAACCTAGTTTACTTCCTTTCTAAGAATAGTTATTGCAGTACTGAAAATGACAATTACTAGTACTTGAATAGTTCATTATTATAATAGTGACATTTCTCTGCTTATCATTACTTTTATATCAGGAAAAAGAGGTGTAGAATGTAGCTATTAGTTTATTGAAATTATAAACACTACTCCATCTTTGATCAGAACAGTTGTTAACTGTAAGCAAAAGCCAGTTTCCTGGAGCAAATTTATAAACCACCTTTTTCTAAATAGAGGTCAATCTTGCTCAGTACTGATAATATTACTATTGCGTGCTTCACATCTTGCTCAGTACTGAAAACTTTACAATATTGTGTGCTTCATATGGGAAGACTTATTGAATAGTTCAAGAGTGAAATTTACAAGCCCTTTGCTTAGTCAGATCCTCTTTATTGTCTATCATCTATTGTACTGTATTCAGTACTAATATTTAAATTGTTGTTTTGCGGTATAAATGTGAACACTGTGAACTTGTTTTAAATTGATTTATTGTTAAATTTATTACAATGTACAACTTGCCTTCCATATCTGACAAAGAAGAGAGAATGGCAGAGACCAGGAATCGGACATAGACTTTAGAATGTTACCATAGACAAGTATACATATAATATAACTTATGGTTCTAGTCCTTTTAATTTTAATATTAAACATCTATCATATAAGGATCCAAATGCATGCATTTGTTTTCATTATCAAAATAATAAAAGGAATGTCAGTGCAAAATACAGGTTTCTAGGTCTGTCAGTCAGTCAGAACATTATATAAATACTAGATTTTGTTTGCACTGAGTATCAGTTATATATATTATGAATCATGTGAGAAATGTAGATTTTTCCATGATAAAATGCCTTTCTAAATAAGATCTCCATTCCAAATTTCAACTTCCAGTTCAGAAGAGTTGATTGTGCAATAAAATTTAGGGCCATGAATGCTGATAAGTATGCATCAGCATATGATGCACACTAGGGACGGCATGGCAAGGGAACTCTAACTGCTTCAAAATAAAATAATTCACATGTTAAATTCCTATTGGTAAAATCTTGAAATCCATTGCCGTGCCACCGCTATGTAAGAATGCTTCTACTCGTTAGACTATCATCTAAAGCCCTTTTTATGTGGGAGACGTTTGGTCATCTGGCTTTGATCATTGCAATGAACTTTCAAGCATGCAAGTTGTATCACAATGTTTCTACAACAAATTAAAAGTCTCCACAAACACGGAAAGGCCAAGTATCAAGAGTGACCCAGATTCAAATACCACAGACTAGAGGCTAACGTCTTAAACAAAGCACTGTTACCTAAACTAAGCATTTTACCAACTGCATTACATTGAGATTTTTCTTCTTTTTTCAGCACAAAGCACTGGTACCTTCCCTGACCTTGACATGAAAAACTTTCAGCCGGTGCTTGAACTAAACATATTTATTTACGGAGCTACATAAGCTTTGGTTAAGTGTTGAACTTGTATACTTCCGAAACTACACTTCAGATTTATATTTATTTTATTTGTCAGCTCCCTGTTTGTATAGTTTTGTGTATCTTAGCACTTAGCAATTCTGCCTCAGAAACTTGAGTTTATGATTTTATCAACCATTTTCATAGGTTTTTGGTGTTAAATAAAACAGTCTTCTTTACCTGCAGCTTTTAACTATTTGACATATAGTGTTGCAGTTTAGGTATGGGCTTGCAGCAAGTACTTAATCATTTTGTGTCCAAATTCATAATTTACAACTACATTTTGTGCTAAGATCACATTTCAATATACCTACAGATTGGATTGTTTCTTGGTTAGACTATTTTGAACTTAAAACCAACAATGATAGAATATGTTTTACAAATCATATCAGTGTCCTATATAAAATTGACTAGATATAATATGTAGTGCATTTTCCTTGAAATATTCTGTGTTATTATAGTACCTAGGTATTTAATAATAGTGCTGTTATCAACTTCAGTAGTTAAGACAAGCAGTTGCCAATTTCGATTGTTTCTTTATTAAGAAAATATTGCTATTTTATATAGTTAGTTGTTTGTTAACTGTTATTTATTCAGTTTTACTATAGTATTTAAACTGTAACAAATCCTTCTGTTGATGCATCTATCATCATATCTTGTATGCAATAATTGTATCCAGATGTTTTTACCACATAGGTTCTTTGCTAATACCTTCATTGTACATGTTTGATAATAGATAATTAGAGTCCAATTACTCTCAAAATTTATTTAGAGTTGCAGTGGCAGATAGTACCTATTCCTTATTAATTTTGTGATTTAAAATGATGGGGGATGCATATATTTATATTTAGTCAATTTATTTAAGGCTTAAACATTCCATGAAATGTATAACAACATGTGAACGCTTTGATTGGTGTATCTATAGCTTGTGTACATATAAATAAATGATACTTACCTATGTATTAATTGTTTGTTCATTGGAAGAACAGAAACTAAATGTACCTACCTACGTTTTTTAAGGGAATGTTGATTTACATTCTATGTTTAGGGTATTATTGCTACAGGCTGTCCAAAGTCATTTTTGCCCAATCCCCTCTTCTTTTTTGTGACGTCACAGCTTTTGCATTAACATAAAAAATACTATTTTCTATTTTGAATTATATGCATTATCCAAAGATTTATGACATAATTTTGTTTGAGAATGTAATTAAGGTCACAACCTACCCAAAAATGATTTTTTTGATGTTTGGACAGTCTGCCATTTACAATTATTAATTAAACGTATGTTGTTGAAATACATAATAATATAAATAAATGTAAACATTAATTAAACATTATACATGTCTAATCCTTTTAAAGCATCTCTATCATTCAGTCTTGGTCATTTTTTTTTTTCAAATTATGATTTTTTTTAATTGTTGTTTTGTTTTTGTAAATATTAGTAGTTCGCTTCATTAATCGAAATTGAGATATTAAATTATTTCTTTATGTAATTCATATTTATTATCTTAAGAACAGATTAAGGCCCCGTTTCCAGCAAAGCGGAGCTGTGTTTGAGTACCTAACCAATCAGAATTCGTGATTTCGTCATGTCCTGACGGAAGAGTCAGTTGCGGAGATGTCAAAATGACGAAATCTGATTAGTTACTCAAATATAGCTCCACTCCGCTGCATGGCATTGAAAGAAAAATAATCTAGCTACAGCCATTCAAGACCCAGTTTGTATTTTTCTCAAACTTTTTTCAAAATTGTTTGTCCTTATAATCTGTGCTTAAATTAGCTGTTATTTATAAATGATGTCTATTTAGGCAAGGCAAGGCCGCGACGTCACTATGGCATTCTGAAATATTTTTTGACGTCAACTTTGGCATTTTTTGTAAATGTGAAAGATGACGTCACAAATTATTTCAGTGGCGTAGAAAATCAGGCTCTGGAACATTCTTCTTTGGCACAAATGTGCGCGCATAGAACAAAATTTAACGAGATAAGTATTAAGGTATTACTTACCCTAATCTAAGTACGATTACAGAAAAATTTATAATTTAAACAATATTTGTGCAAATGTAGATATTATGTATGTTGATGAATAAATAGCTACAAGTTTTTTGTGTTCTTCATTTCTGCTTTCCAATTACCTAGGTACCATAAATCAGATAGTTTGCACAGAGGTCCTATAGAGCAACTGTGGTCTAGCAATTAGTAAATCAGCACTTACCTACAATTGATTAACACCAAGGAAATCAGCACTTACAATTGACAACTTGTCAGCAGGTGGAAGCGGATCTAGGTATTTCCTTTCAAAATAAAAAAAATGCCTTGTTCTGCCTAAATTATATATTTCAATCATTTCAATAGGTACTGTTGTTAATCATGGCGCACTTTCAGAGGCTGTCATTAGGATTCGAAAATTAAATCTTACGCACAGGCATCTTCCTTTAACATGGTCGTAACTCTTTTACGAGCTCGATCATTACTTTTACAGTTTAAGTAGTTTTAAATCAATTTAAAAAGGTTGATAGCAAGGTGATTTCATAATAGAATAAAATCTGGTAGATTGTTTACAAGGAACAATTAAAATAAAGTAAGTATAATTTTTCAATCAAATTAACTAATTCGTTTTTTTTTATTCCCACAACTGTATACCTACCTATTGAATAACATCGTGTGATACACGGGTGTGTAGATTATTGCAAACTCGTGACTTATCGCCTTCGGCTCGGGCTTACGTTTGGAAAACCCTACTTACCACCCCTTGTATCACAATGTAGGTAGGTAGGTTCATTCAATACAGTTGTTAATCATCCTGTTCCAGAGTATCTCTCGCTTTTGCTATAATATATCTGTCTCAAGTGTAAAAAGTTAATAGACGAATGGATAGAGTACCATAAATTATCATACGCCACAGATTAGTTAAGTTAACATATTGTTGTGTTTAGAGCGGGTACATACCACGATATAACACGATGATTTTATGTGCCGATATTTCGACCTCGTAAGCAGAGGATGCGTCCTTCGGAAGCACAAAGACAGATGGCCTACCTACCTTTTGTTAAAGGGGTGACTGACAGAATAGGTACATTGTTGAAGAAACAATACAATATCAAGACCGTGTTCACTCCTTTACAAAAGGTTGCTCAGATGATGCGTTCTCCGAAGGATCGCCTGCCGTTCCAGTGTCCAGGAGTGTATAAAATCGACTGCAGCTGTGGCAGCTCCTACATAGGTCAAACCAAGAGACCCATATCTACCCGGGTGTCTGAACACATAAAAGCGGTAAGAAACAACGACCCACAGAAATCTGCGATCGCGGAGCATGTTCTACAGCCGGAAACAAATCACTGGATTGAACTCCACAACCCCCGAGTTCTGTCCACAGACCGCCACTACATACCTCGACTAGTGCGCGAAGCGATAGAAATTCGCAAACACCAGAATTTCAATCGTGAGGATGGTTTTAAGCTAGCCAGTATGTGGAATCCAGTAGTACTTATGCAAACCAGGACAGCGCCGCATGAAATCAAAAGTTAAAAGTGACGTTGTTAGTGTATTTTGCCGAAATTTTCGCGCAGTTCCTGTGAAGAGAACGAGAAAGAGGGTAGTTCGCTACTGCCTATGACGGTTCCAGCTACACACCTCGCAACACCGCAGTCCTGTCGTGACCACGATCCATGCAACTGGGTCGAAATATCGGCACATAAAATCATCGTGTTATATCGTGGTATGTACCCGCTCTAAACACAACAATATGTTTTCTAACCACGAAATAAGTCTTAAATCATTAGTTAAGTTAAGACAGTGGCCATATTTTGAGACAAGAACAGCGCCATCTATAAACGTAATATCTCTATCCCGCAAGAGAAAACTACCTTAGTAGGTATTACGTAGCAGATATTTTTTGAATAAAGTGGGATACAAGGAAACAAGACCAAGTTTGGAATAAAATATTTTATTTCAATATAAAACAGTTCAGATGCTACATTTTGTAGGTTCTTCTACTTATAAACAATTTCATCAATTTCAAATGGAATGCACGAATTAAAAGAATACTTACATGGAATGTAAAAATGGTTTCCTCAATACCTACTTACCTACTTTTAAACAATTGATGGTAATTCGGTTATACCAGCACACAATAATAGTGCTTACTAAAACATTGCTGCGTTCTTTTCGTAAGATAAAAAGATGATTATTACCTCAGACCACTGAGATTATTACATATATAATAGGTCGTCGCTCGCGCTCCGACTAGATAGAGCCCAACATAACAACGACAGCTCCGTGAGTGCGGCAACTTTTTCTTGTAGTGTGAGTGTGTCAATTTGAAAGTATGGTGCGCGGATGCTATAGTGTGCGTGAAAAATGTAGCGACGGCTCATGTACCTACTTATGCGAACTTTGACAAAGTAGTTAATTATTGCCGCACTTTTGAAGTCGCGTCTGGCCTCTTGGACCTCTATGGTGATAGGTATGATAAGTAGTAGGTAAACCTTTTGCTATACTATACAAATCTCTCAGAATATGATAGCCATTTTGACAGACAGAATGAAACAGTATTATTAATAAATTAAGTGGCATCTGCCCGTTCCGAATTTCTTGCCCGTTCTTCTCGGCAATACTGCTCTACGAAGATGGGGTAGAGTTTGCAGGACTAGTTTACAGAACTTTTTATAATTATTCTTCGTTTACTCAACCCGTAGGTATTCCGTATTCGTAGTTCGTACCTACTAACTACCTATTAATCTCAAAAACATTTTTTTTGAAAGACACTAAAGTTTGTGCTTAACCGAATTAACGCTTGTAACTCCAATAGATAGATTTTTTTAATAAGCTGCCAGTATTGACTGAAAATAATCATTAGTCATTAATTATACTTAGACTTCCTTTAGAGAATACTGCTCATTTGCAAACTCATTACTTAGGTAATTATGGCAAAGTGATTATAGGGAAATATTTGAGTAAAGCTGCATTTTCTCCATAGGTACTTATTAATTTACTTATGAAACTAATAAATTAATAACTACAAAGTGTAAAAAGTCTATTTATTTACAAAATAGGTGGACTCTTCGTTAAATCGCTCAAAATACACACAACACTCTTGTCGATCTATATATTTACATTGCATTTAAATATTCGCTCTAAAAACTATATTTATAGTTTTCCATTACTTTTTATTTTATTATGCTTCATGAAACATTTCACAAGTTTTTTGATTTTTTCAGATGACAGCGTGATCAAAGAGCTGGTGAATGATATTTACTTAAATAGCAAATTCTTGTTTTATTTGTATTTAGCAGTGGCTTAGATATGGTTATGTTTTTAAAATAAACAAATCAGTACAAAAACAATTCATTTAACAATAGTTTTTTGGTTGTGCTACCGGTAAAGGCTAAGGTCACCAACTCACCAGTAACAAGAGATCTTTTTACTTTTAATTTCATAATGAAGGAGTCGAAACTCATTCACTTATTCTATTTGTTACATAATGTACCTTGTACCATATTTAAGTATCACGAAAACAACAAAAAAAATTGATTTCGGGGTCATTTTAAATTTTTCTATACTACTCGTGACAATGGCGCCCACTGGCGTATTTTTGTTGTGTTTGTGGTATGTAGGTAAAGAAACTGTCTTTAACTTTAGCTGCTTCATAATAATCAAATAGTACTAAAAATGTAGAAAAATCATTGACCAGCTCCCGGCCTACGATTCATTAACTTTATTGTTTTTCTTTTTAATAACTTTTGGTATCTTAGAAAAATATTTCACATCTTTACCTACCTACACTATTTAAAGATCTACATTACGTCTCTTTTAACTTACTTACTCTATGTACATTTATCTACTGACTTTGGATAATCACTTCGTAAGCAAAACTATCATAACAAGCCGAAGTGTACTGAATTGTTATTTTATTTATTTGAACGTACATTAATTACTTATATTTATTTTAAAATAAAGTACAATTTTAACAATTAATGTGCTATCAAATTAATAGAACCCTGATGATTCCTGGTCCTGCCTTAAATCATGCCTTCCTTTTCTACTTTTGATATTAAATATATACTCCTTACTCTTGTACTAGATGAGACAGCGAGGGACCAGGATAGAGAGATAAAGGTAAAGCGGTCCCTTTCTGGTCCCTCGGTATTGCCATATCTGTTTCATGTGTCAAAGAGAAAATAAACGAATGGAAATAGTATATGAGTACCTACTGCAATGAATGACAGAATAATATAATGTCCGACCGCTGAAACAATGCATTCCTGACACCACATTGTAGATAGTGTTGAATAGTGTTTTTGATTTTCGACCAACTTATTTGTTTTTTTTTAATTCCTATGAAATTAAGGAGCGATTGTTCAGGATGTTTAATTTAAGAGTAGGTATTAAGTACCAATAGTAGTGGAGTGAATATTGTATTATATCAAGGTTTTTCTACACTTTAGAGTAGACTAGCACGAAATTGTTGAAAAAATTAAGCGTCAAGTATTTTTTCACTCCTGTATAAATAATTAAAAATATTAAATAGAGTATAAGAATTTACCTACTACATTTACATCTTAAAATATTTTTGAACACCTGTCTTGTTATAAACTATAAAGTGAACAGATCTTATTATTAGATGTAACATTTTACAAAGTTTAAAAATTGAGATCGAATTTCATTGTCATTATTTTGAGCATAATAATATGAATAAGAGCGAAATGGTGGAGTTTATTTAATTATTTATGTCCTTAAAAAATATTAAAACTCTAAAAACTACTATTTTCATAGGTTTCATTATCTAATGTAGTATAATATCAAATATTCTACTAATTAAAGCATAGACAATGAATGTTTGAATAAACATCGGTTTATCTCGCTTTCTTGCTCTCTTTTCGAGCGAGATGTAAATATGATTTCAAGTCACTCGATAGACACAACGATTATCGATAAAGGCCCACAAAATCGTTACATTATATCCATAATTTAAAATCGCCCATAAAATCGTTACGTTATTTTCTATATATTAGGCCACAGTCAGTCAATCTACATTTATCGGACAATGTAGATTGTAGACAATTCACAACCATTATGGTTTTACGACGCTCGAAAAGAGTTCAAGAAGATTTTCCCAAATTTCTGCTTGTTAATGGTTGGTAGCTCTCTATTATCTATGGCAGTGAGCACTCTGTACGCGACAGTCTTTACTCTTTGCAGACGTAATAGCTACATTATAATTTATTGAGTATTTTACAAAATACAAAGTAAAATAAATAAATTAACTAATTGAGATTCATTGGAAATCTTGTACTGTGATGATACAATTACACTCTCGTCTCAGCGTCGTCTTCAGTAGTAGATTTCCTGGAACGGAATAAAAAATATTTAATTAAAAAAAAAGGAGATGTTGGCTTGCCTTCATTCTATAAAATATCGCCAGAATGTTTCTGTATGGATTTAAATTAGTTTTACGGATAAAAGTTGCTTGCAGGTGTTAGTTTTATTGGAGCAAATTTTTCACAAAAAAGAAGCTACCTATTTTAATTTATTAGCGACATTTGATTTGCATATTTGCATACCGAGGTTTGGTACTTATAATTAAATCCCAAAATAACCATATATCTATTCGGATTTTCGCTAAGTAATACATAAATATTTTAGTACGACATGTTAATGAATAGAAATTCTCTGTGCATGAAATTTTTGATGATTTATTGAAATGAAAAAATATTGTTCGTGGCAGTAGTGCTTTGTGCACTAATGACTTATGAGTTAATGTAGTCTGAGCTTATGAGTTACGCGTGATGACTTGTGCAGAGGAGTCAATTTTTTGGAAAAACAACAACCTTAATAAGTTTCTTAAAAATAAACAAGAACTTATTCGGGAAAAGTATATAGAGAAAAACGGTGATAGCACTTTTCTAATTTATATTTTATAACAATTAACAACGAATACAAAACTCCCCACATAAGACGATCAGCGTGTTCCCAGGTCTTTATGTAGGTATCTTAATTCTTAGTACCGGAACATTTGAGAGGCCAAATCTGAATCATCTCTTATACAATTTCCTGATGTGGTAGAAAATAAGCCCTTTTTGTCAGAGCCACGGGACCTTCCTCCCGAAATTATCTTTTACCAGGTAAATAAATAATTACACTAGAAGTGGCCGCTGAGAAATTACGTTTCTGACGGTTTGAAAATAATAACACGTTGGTAATAAGAATTAAAGAAAAATCGTTTGAATTAATATGACTTTATCACCACAATTATTTTTATTACGAAATTGCTATAAATTTGTTAGGTATGATACCTAACGCGAGTTAAATGTGAAATTGTCAAAAACGCAATCTCTAACTGGCCGTACTGTAATGAGAAAAGTGTACTTTACCTCCTCCCTAGGGTGACAGATGATAGCGGGAGCGACACCACCGGTTAGCAAAGCAAAAGATGATTTACAATGAGTGTTTCTCATACAACCGCCACCATCTATTGGGATACCCATAATACATTGACAATAGAAAAAAATATAATCGTGAACTGTGATAGAGTCCATCATTATTATGAAAAATATTTTATAAAGACGCAAAGTCGTGCTTTCTATAGTTGTATAGAATTTGTGGTGAAATGATTGTTTTGTGGTTCAATAAAAGAGCCACGCTTACAACCTCGCTGTGATAAAACTTTTTAGTAAGTATTGTAGAAAAAAATAGTACCTACATTTCAATATAAGTGCGGAAAGTATGTCATTTCTTTACGAGCCTCGCTTTGTTGACCTAACCGTGGGTTTCCACTGACGCAAAAACATGTTCTAAACTCCGTTTTCTGTCAATGTATTGAACCGTGTTTCCATTGTCACACAACTTGTTGAAGACAAACTTGTTTGACATTTCCTAGCCTCGACAATGTTCAGAAAAAATATACTGTTCAAAATGTTTTCAACAAGTCTTGCAACATCTCATGTGAATTGTTTAGATACAAAAACATAAAACTGCAGATAATTGTATTCATTATAATTAACATGGATTCTAGTGGTGAAGAAAATTTATTGTTTTTAACTGCCAGTATTGAATTCCTACAAAGGAAATCTAGGAAGAAACCAAGGTACTGGATGCGTGACTTCCTTAAAAAGAGAGAAACACATGGTGCCTGCAATTCATTATTGAATGAATTGCTTATTCAAGACGTACAAGGCTACAGGAATTTCCTTAGAATGTTACCTGAAGACTTTGAAATATTATTGCAGAGAGTTGCCCCAATCATACAAAAAAAAGATACAAATTTCAGAATGTGCATTCCACCATCAGATCAATTAATTGTTACCTTGCGCTATTTAGCAACTGGTGAATCTTATGCATCATTATGCATCATAAGTATTTATCTAGAATATCAAAAACAAAACTAAGCAAATGTATACCTCAAGTTTGTTCTGCCATAATTCAAGTGCTTGCAGATTATGTAAAAGTAAGTAAAAACAACATTTTAGTATCTTAACTTTAATAGTAATTATAATTAGTTGTTATAATATCCTTGAAACAATTAGGTACTATCATAAAAAACAAGCTTCATTCAGATGTTTGAATAGAAAAATGCAGTTTCTGTTATTGTTTGTGTATCTTCAATTAGTTCTTCTGTGTGTCCTTCAACCTCAACCTCCTGAAGAACTGAATCCACAGGTTCTAGCAGTGTGTTCTCTTTGTCACAAACCACACTCTCAGAATCTAAAATTTCTAATTTTGTTTTATACACGAGATCCATAATGTTTTTTTTTAATTTTAATAAATGTTTTTTGGATTTTATTTCCCTTAATTCGCTTGCGATATATTCTCCAAAAGTAGAAAATTCGTCTTTTTTCTGTCTGTTAATTATAGCGTTTGACGCGTTTTTTAATAAATTGAGTGTATCTTGAGATCCATGTTTTGTTTGGCTTAATATGCGTCCAGATTGTCTATCCTGTGTTGTTTCTGGTAATTCAGCTGCTTCTTCTTCATTTTCAGTTTGCGTAACCTGAAATTAAATACAAATATTTGTTTTAGATGCCAACATCTGCAGAAGAATGGAAACAGATTTCAAGGCACTTCCAAGAGCGTTGGAATTTTCCCATGTGCATAGGAGCTTTAGATGGAAAACATGTAGAAATAATTAAACCAAATCACAGTGGCAGTGAATACTTCAACTATAAAAAACGATTCAGCATTGTTCTTCTGGCCCTAGTAAATGCAGACTACAATTTCATATATGTAGATGTTGGAGTCCAAGGAAGAATATCAGATGGTGGTGTTTTTAATAGTACAAATTTGTACAGATTATTAGAAAGTAACAATTTACATCTACCAGCACCACAACCATTACCTGGTAGACAACAAAACTGCCCATATGTTATTGTAGCTGATGACGCATTTGCTTTAAGTAAACATTTACTAAAGCCATATCCTGGAACCCAAATAGCAGGTACACCTGAGCGGATATTCAATTATCGCCTTAGCAGAGCTAGGGTAGTGTCCGAAAACGCGTTTGGGATAATATCAGCAAAGTTCAGAGTACTGAGGACACCAATCTTACTTTCACCTCAAAAAGCTGCATTAGTTACTCTTGCCTGTGTTTACTTGCATAATTTTTTACGAAGGAATAGTAATTCCAGTAATTTTTATGCCCCAGCTGGAACATTTGATACATTTATTGAGGAAAATGGTGAAATGACACCCGGGTCTTGGAGAAATAATAACCCAGGTTTTTTACCTCTTCAGAGAGTGCCTAGAAGGGTGAGAATGGAAGCAGTGGCCGTAAGAAATGAATTTAAAGACTATTTTATGACTGACATAGGGAGTGTACAGTGGCAAAATCGGTATGCATAATATTATTAAATCAATAAATATCAAATAGATATTTTTGTTGTATTTCATTTCTATACTATGCCCCATACTACATTACTCTAATATTGTACTTATATTTTAAGGTTAGGTATAGAAAATAAATAGTCCCTAATAAGTATAGGTATAAATTATGGTTTGTACAATCATAACATGGGTACTGCAAAATTTGAGAAAAAAGAACAACTCACCATAATAGAGTCTGTACTGGGAAGTGGCATATTAATATCTTTTAAGAAATGGAGATGCTTAAAAGCATACCAACTTGACTCAATAACATCAGCTGGAGTCTGTCTACTGAAAGTAGGCACTGAAATCGCCCGGCAAATTTAAAAAATTTTTGTAGGTCATCCCCAAAATTATAGTGCAAATATTGGAATAACTCAGTTTGATACTTGCAATTTAATTATTTTTTTATATCGGTTTTCACACAAGTCTTTATTAAATTGCTGACCCATTTATTATTTCTACCTCTCATCAGGGGGTTGGGGGTTCGAGTCCCGGGTTCGCGTCTTTTAACTGTTTGGAGTAATGAGCGTCTTAGGACTAAATATTACTTGTGTAGCTATGAAAGAAAACATCATGAGGTAACCTACATGCCTGAGCACTATGTTTTCAAAGGTGTAAGTAGCCCACCAATCCACAATCAGAAGTGGAAGCAAAAGGGATTTATAGGAATAATAAAAATTATCTTATTTATAATTATACAAAACAAAAACAATTAACAATATAAATTAAGGTTTATTAAGGTTAAAATTTTGCATGATTGATATAATAAAACGATAATATAATATTGGCACATAACAGAGATGGTTTTCTAAAAGACATAATACACTAATAATTATTACTTGGGAGGATTTAAAACCAAGTATCAAACTGAACTGTTTTATTTACACAAGAAACCGACTACAACATGTAAACAATCTTGTTTTTGTGTAAAAGCAGCCTATTTATGTTGTTGTTTTTCTTTGAATTTTGATATTAAACAAAGCAGTAACTCCCGCACTCCACTTTTAATTGTTTTATTCATTTTTTCACCCGATCACAGTAAATCCGGAATAAATACGATCACAGAAAAATATCAACAACCGCCATCTTCCTTTTCCCGATTGACGTGTCAGTGCTGCCATTTAAAAAGTTTTGAAAAAACCCGAGTCTCTACTTTCATTAGTCAGACTCTAGTCCAGCCCCTGATTTTGATTTCATTTTGCTCAATTCTCTAATAGACTGTGATTTTAAAGAAATAATTTTCTTTTCAACTGTTCCTACATCCATGCACATTTCGTTAGCCAACTGTGATAGAGCATCACGTCTCTTTAGCCGGTTTTTATACTCCACACTTTTAATATTCCACAAGCATGGATGTCCCTGCAAAAGTTCAATAAACTTTAAAGTTGCACTTTTTGTCCACTCCATGTTTACCGAAAAGTGTGCGAGACACAAAAACCAAGTTTACAACAAGTGCAAAACACAAACAAACAACAATGCGAACGCTAATCGAGACAAATCTATAGACAAACATGTACGATGTACAAGTTTTTAGTCAGTGGAAACACAAGCGGCAACAAATCTTGAAATCTATCAAATAATTTTTACAGTTTTATGCAGTGGAAACGTAAAATCAACAAAACAAGTTTGCGACAAGTTTATTAGGACAAGTTTAAAAACATTCCATGTTACATGTTTTTTGGTGGAAACCTACGGTAAGCCGAACACGCGCGTCATCAAAGGTGACTTTCCGCACTTATATACAAATGTATTATTTTCTTTTTATTTTAAAAATACTGGATTCTTCCAAGAACAACTTAACAATGACTGACTTTATCACAAGTAAAATTTATCAATTAATATGAGTTCTGCTTTTCATTTGGCTGATCCATTAAAAAGCTGATTTTTCAATACCGATAAAAATCCAAAGATTTTAAAACTCTAAACAAAGACACTTTTACGACTTATTTGAAAATAATTTTGAGATTGAAAGATCAGCACTAAATAAAAAAAAGATAAAATTTATTCATGCAACATTTTTGTAAATGAATATAAACATACATGCAATGTGTTGTATTTTGAAATCACGTAGGTATTCAATTTTCGTTTTTAAAGGGAAAGTACTTACTCGCTTGTCTCGCCCATGCTCGCCAGTGGCGCCCCCATTTGCGGTTGACCTTCGCCTATGCATAAAAAAACATTATTTCAAAAAACATCATTTCAAACAATTAATATTAATTTTTCACACATCACTAAGTATTTGATTGGCAATTCACTGAAATAATCAATGAACAGCACTTTACTAATGCCGAGTTGGACGAAACAAATTCAAAAAATTAATTTAATCGCAATCAATGTCAAAAAATTTTGACACTTCTCACGATTAAATTAGTTTAAGTACTAGTAGTAGGTACCTAGCTTTTAAATTTATTTCGTGCAACTCGGGGTAAGTGAACAGAAAATGGCGAGTCCATCGAGATTGCTGTATCGAATAGGCTTATATCACAGAACTAGGAAACAATATAGACTGGCACCGTCTACAAAATTAGCGTGACTATTTATAATCTGTCAAGTGGCGTAGAAGATGGCGACCCTAGGGTAGTAACTCGAAATAAGAACATTTGACAATAAATCTTGGTTCTCATCATGGCGCCTCATGTCACGCAAGTCTAGGCTAGAATTACTGTTAGAGCATCTCCATAGTGCTGTTATCTCTATGGTTTGTGGCTCTATACCAAGGATCTCTATTCTATGGATCTGAGACTGTCAACGTAAAGATGAAGACACTTGATTTTTGCCAATTTGGCGCTGACTGTTGCGTAACCTAACGTGAGCGTCCATGGAACTAAAATAAAATGACATTTAAAACGACGGTCACTAACAAAAAATGACAATTTTACTACCGTGGACGTTCGAGGGTGGCACTTCAAATCGGCACGAAAAAGGAACTGTCAGATGTATAGAATGTTTAATCCATGGAATAGAGCTCGCAGTGCAAGTGTTATTATCTCGCTGCAGACTCGGTCATAAATAATTCGAGTGTTTCGCTTTTGTTGTTCTTTGTTGAGTTGTGCATTACTGCAGAACAACAAAAGCGAAACACTCAAACGATTTATGACCGAGTCTGCAGCGAGATAATAACACTACTATAGTATGTCCTTAAAATAATCAGCAAATTATAAAAGAGGCAGCTACAAACCTGCGTGCATTTCGAGCCGTTGCGGCGACTGAGCGCTGCGTACGCTCGCGTGGTCCTCCTCCGCTATACAAAGCAAAACCAAACAAGCATTTGTGAGCGCCAAATAAAAAAAAATAACAATGAAAGTGTCTTGCAAATCAAATTATTAACTAAGAGCAAATAAAATTCACACATCACACATTATCACTATTTACATTACATTTTATACCAAACTATGTATGTGGAGGAAGGTTTTAGTACATAGAGTTAATATATACTATGTTTTAGTATGTAGGTATGTAGGTGTATACATAGACTGGATAAGGAAGGTTGATAGGCTGTGATGGCGTTCGGTTGTACAGATCTATATCTAATAATGGACTTCCAAGGAATATTATATTATGTACTCGTATATTCAGAGTCCAAGGTATGAAAAAAAAACACTTTAATAAAGGTAAGCATTCCTGTGACTGACCAGTGCAGGGGAAGAAATCTTATACTTATGTCGTACGGCTCTTAAAAGCGAGTGGCGGGAAGCGGCTGTAGGTAAGGCGAAGGATATGGTCATCATTATCTGAGTTTTTACTATATATAGCTGCTGTGCTGATTGGCCACTGACTCATTGATCACCTCTCCTGATCAATTTTGTATGAAATTTTTTTTTCAATAACCATTTCGTATAGAAGGGAAAAAATCATTAAGAACAAAAATATGGAGAGAGCTGATGATTGAGGATTTCGAAGACGGGTGAAGAGCACAGTCAGGTTATCTAAGGTAGGTGGGGGGTACTCGACCAAATGTCACTCGAAACGTCATCCAATTGGCAGTTAGCTAAAAAAAAATTCAAAATGGCCGCCATTCGAATTTCGTCGATATCACGGAAAGTATAAAAGATAGAAGAATGGTTTCTTGACAAGAGATGATCAGGATAAGGAGGTGTATTGGATGGATAGAAAAAAAATCAAAATGGCGGAATTTATTTTTCCATAGAAAATGTATGGGGAATTTTGAGACTAAAGTTGTGAGGCAATTAAGGGGGAAGACAGCACGCACCCTACTAGTTTTAAATATAAATCATATAAAGGTAATTTCCCACTGACCTGTGTAGGGGAAGAGATACTTGTCGTGCGGGTGGCGCTGGTCGGAGCCGTCGGACATGCGGTCGCTGTAGTCGTACTGCTCCATCTTCCGCTGATAGTCGTTCTTCAACATGGTCGCTATCCCGGAGTCGCGGAAGTCCCGCGGCGGGTACCCGTCGTGCTCCCTACAATAAATCAACCAATACTGTCATAAATGGGGAAGTTTGTAAGTCTGAGCATCACACAACTGTTTGGAATGGAGATAACTTACAGCATAACCAAATAACCAAAATGCAATGCAAGCATTGAGTTTTGCAAGCATCACAATCATTTGCTTCATATTGGTTCCCGATAGCTCCAAATCTGGGAAACTGCAGAAAATAATCTTTCGGGAAAAATTTGAATTTCGCGGTCTTGGGCCGAAAACCTTTAACGTAGCACCAAGAATCGGTTAGTCCACCTATAAATGTACCCTGGTTGTATATTATATAGGTATGTGCTAATCTTTTAATTGGAGTCAATCAAGTCTTTTAATTTGTATACTCCGCAAGACAGAAAGTACCGTAATCCAGTACCACTACCACCTAAATTGGTAACCCCGACGTGATCTGGGTTGAATATAGAAGGTACTTAAACTTACCTGGTTGTAACACTGGAATCCCGGAAGTCTCGGGAGCCGTACACACTCGGCTCCGTGTGGTACTTCGTGGGGCTGTACCCATAGTCCGAAGTGCGCGACGACAGGTATGTTTTGGAGCCGTACGGATTAGTGGGCAGACGGTACATGGTAGGAGAGATGGGGTATGTGGGATCGTATGGCATTTGTTTGTCGGCGTCCGTCGGCATCCCTCCGTACATAAGCTCGTCTTCCATTACACCGTATCTGGAAGAACAAGTGTTAATTGTTAGCCGAGGGGAGAAAATTACCGATTTCAAACGAGGGTGTAGTTGAGGCCGGAAGGCGAAGCAGATTTGGAAAAGCTATCTCGCTCACTTCTATTTTTACTTTGCGTCGCATTGAACTATATGTCGGTTACTTAGGTTCTTCACATTTCTAATTCGATGACGACAACTGACTGAGCTTCGCTCTTTCTATAACTCCGTATGTCTCTGAAGTCCTTTTACGAGACCAATAGTCAGCTAGTCTTAGATTTAATCATGGTGGTACCTGACAAATGGCCTGGATTGCTGATCAGTTTTAGCATCTCTGTCACCCATAACTAACATAGGTACGAATGACAGAGACGACCATAACACTCAATGCTCTTTACAGCCAGGAGTTTAACCTATACAGCAGCAGTAGCCATATGACTCATCTATGCAAACTTCATAAAATGTTTGGGAATTATCGTTGAGTTGAAAAAAATTGCTGAAAAACAATCTACGACTTCGGGAGGAATAACTTGCGAAGTTAACTTTTGAAAGATATTCTTCCCTTGTTTGGTAGCTTGTCCGACTGTTAACATTGCTTTCAGAAGCCAATTTCAAGTTTTATTTCAAATCTTAACCCCTAATTGCCTGATAATGTCACATGGCTAGTGGAGTTATAGGTAAACCGCTGTAAACTTGACCCTCCTGATGGTGTGCGGGACGCGGGGCGGGAGCCGCTCACCCAATATGCAAGTCATCGCTGTACGCCGGCAGAGCTGACGTATCGTTATAGCCAATCGCATCATCCGCCCCGCGTCCCGCACACCAGCAGGAGGGTCAAGTTTACAGTGGTTTACCAATAGGAGGGAGGAGTCACATGCAGGAGTTATATAAAGCCTCACCTATTATCCAGCGGTAACCGCGACGCGTCGACGCTCGCAACGTACGTGTCATGGACGTTCTCCAGGATGGACGGCTTCAGGCGGTGCCTGCTGAGCTGGTACACCTCCGACGTCAGGTCCGGGTTGGGCAGAGGGTTGGGAGACGGCGTCGCTGGCCCGGGGTTGCCGCCGTCCTCGGACGCTGTCTCTTGCGACCATCTACCCATGTCTGGTCTGTTTGATTCTGCCAATAAGTTATTTATATTTTCACAAACTCACAACCCTTTTTTACTGGGAACGGGTCTCCAAAATTAATGAAGAAGAAAAAGGTTTGGGGAACGATTTTGCAGGTTCCAAATCAGTTTAAAAAAATTATAAATTACTCTCAGGCGTGCAGGTTCCCTTACGATGTTTTTCACATAGATACAAAATCCTGATTAGGATCCAGAGCTTAGGATTAAAACCCAAGACCGGAAAAAAGGAATCCGTACGGCTGCGTCAAAATTGATCGTATTAAATGCTATTAAAAACTTCGACAGCGGTGTGATAAATCTATAGATACATGGAGTGATAAATTTTTAGAAACACGGAGTGGTACGACTTTTCTTGCAGAGTCCAGTTTCCGAAATTCTACCATGAAACAGAAGCCGCGAAATTATTGGGTACGATGAGACTTCAGAACTGGTTTCATGTTGTTTGCGTAGTCCCTGGGACGCATTTGACATGGCTAGGCATATCACTTATCATCAGACGAACTAGCAGTGCTCTCTTGTGTAAAAGAAAACTATTTTTACCTTCTCTAATGTGCGACGGCCATCTTGGTGTTATGGCTAGTGGCGCGCCTTCTGTGATATTCGGTAGATAACTTCCACCCGTACCACTTGTACCTCGATCCCCTAATTGAACAAAAATGTGATCTAAAGACTAGACTAAACTAAACTACTAAACACTAAACAGGTCTACTAACTACTAAATACAGGGCCGCACAATATCACACATTATCACATAAACATACAAATTGCGAAAAATCTGAATTTCGCGAGCAGTTAGTTGCCCGTTGAGTTCGTCGTTCGACTTATGTAAAGTAAACAACTTTGAATATTTGATTAACTGGCAGATCTTCTAGAAGATGTGTTCTATCTTCTAGAACATTACGATATGACATTATTTTCTGGGGGAACTCTGCTAGCAAGGAAAGGGCATTCAAATCCCAAAAAAGATGTATTAGGTCTATTTGTCACCTTCAACCCACAGATTCATGTAAGCCGTATTTTCAAAAATTAAAAATACTTTCTTGCCCATGTCTATACATCTATGAGGTTGTTGTATTCATTAGAATGAATGAAAATCTGTTTAAATTTTCTGAGAATGCAAGAAGGGAAAACAAAATTTGCTTTACCCATCACTCATCCGCGAAATTTGGAAAAAGTATTTTGAATATGGCACCTAGAATCTACAATAAGTTACCAGGAGAACTGGCAGACAGATCTCTTAATATAAATATATTGAAGCATAAACTTATGGAATTTCTTATCAAAAAATGCTACTATTCCATAAATGAGTACCTTGATGATAAGTTTGATACTTATTAATTATTATCCTACTAAATTGTAATTTCTTTGAGACTTGTTTAGACTTGGCTTTGTTGACTGTAGGTACTAATTTAAATTGTATTCATGAATCTACTTAGATCATCAATTATATTGTTGTAAGGTTCTTAATTTGTTGACTGTAATTTAATTGAAATTATATCTATTATTAATACTAATTTATTAAGGTTTCAAATATTTCTTTTTAAATTGACTTAAATTTGCATGTCAGCAATGACGAAACATGTTTGGTCTACATTCGGTTTGTCATCATATTTGTACAATGTTTCTTGCAAATAAAAAATTGATTGATTGATTGATTGATTGATTGATCATCATGAAGTACATTCAACTGATTTCAGGGAGGCAAGTCCGTCATCGTATCGTCCTGCCCCAGAATGGGGAGAGTGAGCACATATGGACAAGGAGCGAGAGGAAACAACTTGTAGAGAGTCAAGAAGGCGCCCCGGGAGCACACCAAGAACAAGTACCGAACGGGCGCCCTCCAGCGTTTCGGCCCCCATAACCGCGAGGTTGATTGGGCCATGGGTGGTGGAGGGTTGTCCCTACTAATATAACTGATTTAAGGACCATTCCAAAAACTGAACTTGACTAAACTATTGTTACGTAATTAATACTCACGGTGCGAAGAAGGCGGATGGCTAGATCTCCTAGAAGTAGTGTCGTCATCGTCGGAGGAGTGGCTGGAGGCGAGGTCGAGGCTGCGTGCGGACGCCTCGCTCTCGCTGTCGGTGCCCTCCGTGCCTTCTGTACCTTCTGTGGCCTCTTCTGCGTCCCCACGGTTTTTACGACGCCGGCGACTTTCATCTAAAAATCCAATCATAGACTAATAATTATTAAATAGCCAAAATGACGTGCGTGTGTGATTTATCGTATCTACTTTCACCTGTAGCCATATGACATATTTCAATTAGATTCGAAATGGGACGAAATTCTAAAAATGTATGAGCATGATAGTTGTGTGCGCGGAAACCACGAGATCAGGCTAGTTACATCTTTTTAATTTCGTTTTTATTCCATTCCACGAATCGAATTGAAATTTGTCTATGTAACCGTAAGGCTATGACTAAAGACCAATCGTTTTGTAGCCCTCTGCCTATATCTGCCACAGTCGTATCAAAATTAGTTAGGCCATTCCATGACAGACAATGTCATTTTATCGTCCCCATCAGAGTAAACTTTTTTGAAGTGAAAACTTCTTTAGGCGTGTTGGGGATTTCCTAGAAACCATTGAACTAGCGTCCATGTTACCGTAATCGTCACCTTTGTTTGACCGACACCTTTCGAGAGAAGTTTCACTGCGAGTTTTTCTGCCGGCACTCCCGGAGAGCCACGTCTTTTTTTTAAACCAGGCTCTTAAGACTGTACTACAGTTACTGACTGACGTGTCTTACCCTCCTTCCTCGTGTGCAGGGAGGAGTCAAACCCTCTCAGGTAGGCGGGCATGTCGCTAGCGCTAGTGTTGTAGTTGGACGTGGACGTACTCGTGTGACGCAGCTGCCCATCGCTTCGGCTGGAACACAGCATTAATGTTATTTTACGTAAAGATATATAGTACTTTCGCTTTCATTTGGTCGCGCGGCTGGTTGCTGCGTCGATATTCTCAAAGGACATCAAAAGACGCTGACTGTGCGCATGTACTTGCAACGACAAATTCTAAGCGAATATACTATAAAGATAGAGTTGAAACCTGACAATCGCCTAGCCCCCTGCTGTACCGTCCGAAAAGAAACCTCGTTTCAAAGACATCTTCCATCTCATCAAACATACAGGTTTACTCACGATGGTTTCCTTCAGACAGTGGTCGTATTAGGTACTGTATGTAATAATGTCAAGGTGCGGGACTCTAAAAGAACCAACCTGTATGGGCTTGAACTAGTCTTGGGACCGTCCAAAAAGAAACTTCGTGTTAAAAAATCTCACATCTCATCAGACATGTAGGTTTTCTTTCGATGGTTTCCTTTAGACAGTGATCATATTATAAGGGATCTGTACTGTTTAGGTGCGGGACTCTAAAAGAACCAACCTGTACGGGCTGGAGCTGGTCTTAGTGGTGGACCTGGAGGTGGTGGATGAAGCGGATATCCCGATGTTGCGAAGCTGCCGGCCCCCCTCCGCGCTGCTGTGGTACGCTAGTGCTGATCTGCAAAACGAATACCCGACTGACTTTCGTTGCGTTTCTAAGTGCAAGCCGCAATGCCTTAGCTTCACGGTTCTATCTATTTTATTATGTTTTCAAACGACTTCAAAAAAGGAGGCGGTTCTCAATTTGACTGTATGTTTTTTTAGTGTTTGTTAACTATAACTAACCTAACCTTATAACTTTTGACTGGGTGAACCAATTTTGATTTTTTATTGAAAAGCTAACACTTCCCATGTTGACTCATTGTAAGTCCAGTTCTGATAATGGTATCCATGAGAACACCTTAACAAGTCTTAAATTTTTTAATTGGAAATGATGTATTCAACAGTAGTTTGATGAGAGTTGAAGTCGATTTTTTTGTTAATTAATTAACGTATTATTACTGTAAGTCACATGTCACAGCTACTGAACCGATTTGTCTAACTAAAGGATCGAAGGAAGGAATATCTTATTATAACAATGGAATGGAGATAGCTGACCAGCAATAGCCATAATATGAAATTTTGTGAAAAAGATGGAAATGGAGAAGATTAAAAAATGTTTGGAAATGTTAATGTTACCTGTTCACATGCGACAGATTTTGAGCACTCGTGCTTATTATGACTGACGTATCTGCGAGCGGCACCTTTTTTCCGAGACACCTTAAAATTGTCCTGCAGACAAAAAACAAAAATATAAATATTAATAATTTCGTAAAAATTCAAATTCTGGTTACATGTGAGCCAAAATGCTTGACGTCTGCCACATGTTAATAACTATATGCACTGCGCTGGTCACATGTGAGTTGAAACTTTCGGTGTTCGCCACATGTAAACAAAAGGTACGCGCACAGCTTCTGTCATCCGCCTCGCTGCCCAGGATCAGCGCGCCGGCCCTCACCTCTTCAAGTTGTCCCGCACTCGCATGTTGAAGGCGATGTACCCCAGCGACGCGGCCGCGGCGTGCAGCGCGACCGCGCCGGCCAGCACCGAGCTCAGCACGTTCCGCCTGTCGCCCGCCTCGCTGCCCAGGATCAGCGCGCCGGCCCTCACCTCTTCAAGTTGTCCCGCACTCGCATGTTGAAGGCGATGTACCCCAGCGACGCGGCCGCGGCGTGCAGCGCGACCGCGCCGGCCAGCACCGAGCTCAGCACGTTCCGCCTGTCGCCCGCCTCGCTGCCCAGGATCAGCGCGCCGGCCCTCACCTCTTCAAGTTGTCCCGCACTCGCATGTTGAAGGCGATGTACCCCAGCGACGCGGCCGCGGCGTGCAGCGCGACCGCGCCGGCCAGCACCGAGCTCAGCACGTTCCGCCTGTCGCCCGCCTCGCTGCCCAGGATCAGCGCGCCGGCCCTCACCTCTTCAAGTTGTCCCGCACTCGCATGTTGAAGGCGATGTACCCCAGCGACGCGGCCGCGGCGTGCAGCGCGACCGCGCCGGCCAGCACCGAGCTCAGCACGTTCCGCCTGTCGCCCGCCTCGCTGCCCAGGATCAGCGCGCCGGCCCTCACCTCTTCAAGTTGTCCCGCACTCGCATGTTGAAGGCGATGTACCCCAGCGACGCGGCCGCGGCGTGCAGCGCGACCGCGCCGGCCAGCACCGAGCTCAGCACGTTCCGCCTGTCGCCCGCCTCGCTGCCCAGGATCAGCGCGCCGGCCCTCACCTCTTCAAGTTGTCCCGCACTCGCATGTTGAAGGCGATGTACCCCAGCGACGCGGCCGCGGCGTGCAGCGCGACCGCGCCGGCCAGCACCGAGCTCAGCACGTTCCGCCTGTCGCCCGCCTCGCTGCCCAGGATCAGCGCGCCGGCCCTCACCTCTTCAAGTTGTCCCGCACTCGCATGTTGAAGGCGATGTACCCCAGCGACGCGGCCGCGGCGTGCAGCGCGACCGCGCCGGCCAGCACCGAGCTCAGCACGTTCCGCCTGTCGCCCGCCTCGCCGCCCAGGATCAGCGCGCCGGCCCTCACCTCTTCAAGTTGTCCCGCACTCGCATGTTGAAGGCGATGTACCCCAGCGACGCGGCCGCGGCGTGCAGCGCGACCGCGCCGGCCAGCACCGAGCTCAGCACGTTCCGCCTGTCGCCCGCCTCGCTGCCCAGGATCAGCGCGCCGGCCCTCACCTCTTCAAGTTGTCCCGCACTCGCATGTTGAAGGCGATGTACCCCAGCGACGCGGCCGCGGCGTGCAGCGCGACCGCGCCGGCCAGCACCGAGCTCAGCACGTTCCGCCTGTCGCCCGCCTCGCTGCCCAGGATCAGCGCGCCGGCCCTCACCTCTTCAAGTTGTCCCGCACTCGCATGTTGAAGGCGATGTACCCCAGCGACGCGGCCGCGGCGTGCAGCGCGACCGCGCCGGCCAGCACCGAGCTCAGCACGTTCCGCCTGTCGCCCGCCTCGCTGCCCAGGATCAGCGCGCCGGCCCTCACCTCTTCAAGTTGTCCCGCACTCGCATGTTGAAGGCGATGTACCCCAGCGACGCGGCCGCGGCGTGCAGCGCGACCGCGCCGGCCAGCACCGAGCTCAGCACGTTCCGCCTGTCGCCCGCCTCGCTGCCCAGGATCAGCGCGCCGGCCCTCACCTCTTCAAGTTGTCCCGCACTCGCATGTTGAAGGCGATGTACCCCAGCGACGCGGCCGCGGCGTGCAGCGCGACCGCGCCGGCCAGCACCGAGCTCAGCACGTTCCGCCTGTCGCCCGCCTCGCTGCCCAGGATCAGCGCGCCGGCCCTCACCTCTTCAAGTTGTCCCGCACTCGCATGTTGAAGGCGATGTACCCCAGCGACGCGGCCGCGGCGTGCAGCGCGACCGCGCCGGCCAGCACCGAGCTCAGCACGTTCCGCCTGTCGCCCGCCTCGCCGCCCAGGATCAGCGCGCCGGCCCTCACCTCTTCAAGTTGTCCCGCACTCGCATGTTGAAGGCGATGTACCCCAGCGACGCGGCCGCGGCGTGCAGCGCGACCGCGCCGGCCAGCACCGAGCTCAGCACGTTCCGCCTGTCGCCCGCCTCGCTGCCCAGGATCAGCGCGCCGGCCCTCACCTCTTCAAGTTGTCCCGCACTCGCATGTTGAAGGCGATGTACCCCAGCGACGCGGCCGCGGCGTGCAGCGCGACCGCGCCGGCCAGCACCGAGCTCAGCACGTTCCGCCTGTCGCCCGCCTCGCTGCCCAGGATCAGCGCGCCGGCCCTCACCTCTTCAAGTTGTCCCGCACTCGCATGTTGAAGGCGATGTACCCCAGCGACGCGGCCGCGGCGTGCAGCGCGACCGCGCCGGCCAGCACCGAGCTCAGCACGTTCCGCCTGTCGCCCGCCTCGCTGCCCAGGATCAGCGCGCCGGCCCTCACCTCTTCAAGTTGTCCCGCACTCGCATGTTGAAGGCGATGTACCCCAGCGACGCGGCCGCGGCGTGCAGCGCGACCGCGCCGGCCAGCACCGAGCTCAGCACGTTCCGCCTGTCGCCCGCCTCGCTGCCCAGGATCAGCGCGCCGGCCCTCACCTCTTCAAGTTGTCCCGCACTCGCATGTTGAAGGCGATGTACCCCAGCGACGCGGCCGCGGCGTGCAGCGCGACCGCGCCGGCCAGCACCGAGCTCAGCACGTTCCGCCTGTCGCCCGCCTCGCTGCCCAGGATCAGCGCGCCGGCCCTCACCTCTTCAAGTTGTCCCGCACTCGCATGTTGAAGGCGATGTACCCCAGCGACGCGGCCGCGGCGTGCAGCGCGACCGCGCCGGCCAGCACCGAGCTCAGCACGTTCCGCCTGTCGCCCGCCTCGCTGCCCAGGATCAGCGCGCTGGCCCACGCCGTGCACAGCAGCGGCAGGCACACTATGCTGACAGCTAATAGCATCCTAGAAGAAAGCGTAAAAAAACTTGAAGTATATTTCTCACAAAACACTACGGTTTGCTGATTGCTTACACACATCCACACCATATTTACCTCAAGTTTCCAAATCCTACGACATGGTCGCGTACGGTGAAGGCGGCGCGCGTGGCGCCCGCGAGGAACACCAGCGCGGCCAGCGCGTACACGCCCGCCGGCACCACCACCCACCACACCACCGCCTCGTGGCAGCTCACCCAGCAGCTGGCGGACAGAGGATAGCTGTTACCAACTTGTATTACAGTGTCATAGAAGTACAAAACCTAATACAAGATTCGAGTTGGAGGCTCACGCAGAATAGGCCTATAATAATCGACCCATAGACGTGATGTATTACTGCGTAAGGACTAGCCTGTTGAGAAAGAAATTGGCACCAACTTTTTGTTTCTGATTTACTGTGCACCAGCCGCCGCAGCTGCCGTACGCGGCGGCGAGTTGCGCGCACAGCGGGCCGTGGTTGACGTCGCGCAGCTCGCGCACCAGCCGCCGCAGCTGCCACGCGTACCACGCCAGCGCGCACACCCACCAGTAGTGCAGCCCCACCGCCACCATGTACATCGTTTAGCGTACTCACAAGAGCGCGTTCCCGTACTGATGCTGGTGCTGCGCGGCGGCGAGCGCGAGCGCGACGGCGGGCGCGGCGTACGCGGCGGCGAGCTGCGCGCACAGCGGGCCGTGGTTGACGTCGCGCAGCTCGCGCACCAGCCGCCGCAGCTGCCACGCGTCGCACGCGCACCACGCCAGCGCGCACACCCACCAGTAGTGCAGCCCCACCGCCACCATGTACATCGTTTAGCGTACTCACAAGAGCGCGTTCCCGTACTGATGCTGGTGCTGCGCGGCGGCGAGCGCGAGCGCGACGGCGGGCGCGGCGTACGCGGCGGCGAGCTGCGCGCACAGCGGGCCGTGGTTGACGTCGCGCAGCTCGCGCACCAGCCGCCGCAGCTGCCACGCGTCGCACGCGCACCACGCCAGCGCGCACACCCACCAGTAGTGCAGCCCCACCGCCACCATGTACATCGTTTAGCGTACTCACAAGAGCGCGTTCCCGTACTGATGCTGGTGCTGCGCGGCGGCAAGCGCGAGCGCGACGGCGGGCGCGGCGTACGCGGCGGCGAGCTGCGCGCACAGCGGGCCGTGGTTGACGTCGCGCAGCTCGCGCACCAGCCGCCGCAGCTGCCACGCGTCGCACGCGCACCACGCCAGCGCGCACACCCACCAGTAGTGCAGCCCCACCGCCACCATGTACATCGTTTAGCGTACTCACAAGAGCGCGTTCCCGTACTGATGCTGGTGCTGCGCGGCGGCGAGCGCGAGCGCGACGGCGGGCGCGGCGTACGCGGCGGCGAGCTGCGCGCACAGCGGGCCGTGGTTGACGTCGCGCAGCTCGCGCACCAGCCGCCGCAGCTGCCACGCGTCGCACGCGCACCACGCCAGCGCGCACACCCACCAGTAGTGCAGCCCCACCGCCACCATGTACATCGTTTAGCGTACTCACAAGAGCGCGTTCCCGTACTGATGCTGGTGCTGCGCGGCGGCGAGCGCGAGCGCGACGGCGGGCGCGGCGTACGCGGCGGCGAGCTGCGCGCACAGCGGGCCGTGGTTGACGTCGCGCAGCTCGCGCACCAGCCGCCGCAGCTGCCACGCGTCGCACGCGCACCACGCCAGCGCGCACACCCACCAGTAGTGCAGCCCCACCGCCACCATGTACATCGTTTAGCGTACTCACAAGAGCGCGTTCCCGTACTGATGCTGGTGCTGCGCGGCGGCGAGCGCGAGCGCGACGGCGGGCGCGGCGTACGCGGCGGCGAGCTGCGCGCACAGCGGGCCGTGGTTGACGTCGCGCAGCTCGCGCACCAGCCGCCGCAGCTGCCACGCGTCGCACGCGCACCACGCCAGCGCGCACACCCACCAGTAGTGCAGCCCCACCGCCACCATGTACATCGTTTAGCGTACTCACAAGAGCGCGTTCCCGTACTGATGCTGGTGCTGCGCGGCGGCGAGCGCGAGCGCGACGGCGGGCGCGGCGTACGCGGCGGCGAGCTGCGCGCACAGCGGGCCGTGGTTGACGTCGCGCAGCTCGCGCACCAGCCGCCGCAGCTGCCACGCGTCGCACGCGCACCACGCCAGCGCGCACACCCACCAGTAGTGCAGCCCCATCGCCACCACCTTGCACGCGAACTGCGGATAACGGTTTACAGTAAAGCATTCGACTCACTGTTTCACGACAGTAATGGGAGACTCTAAAAAAACAAGAAATTGAATAAAATAAAAAATGTATATTAACATAGTACTGCGAGAATCCAATTAGAAAAAAAAGTCCAATTATTGAAAGTAGAAAAAGGTGTTATACAAGGAGACCTCCTATCCCCAAAATGTTTAGTAATTAAAATAAAATACATGTCTATGAAATTAACATAATCTTGTGATGTTCCTTTAAAGAGCAGTGATATAGGCTATATACTCGTATTGCGAGTACCTCATTCTGAACTAAAGAGTTCCGGGCCTTCAACGCGATCAAGTACAGCAGCTCGGCCATGAACACGCAGAATATGAGGTGCTTGTGGATGGAGTTGGACACGGTGGCCGCGCCGCCGCGCATCAGGCACAGCGCGGCCCACGTCCACAGCAGCAACGGCAGCGAGATGCTGAACCCGGTGTATGACGTCACCGACTCCAGGAGGGACGGCTCTGGGATGAACTGTGGACAGAAATAGTAGAGTATAACCAGAACTTGGGTGCCGGTGAAAGGCGATCGTTCAACGCCTTCCCCAAGAAAATCACAATTAATTAAACATTATGTGCACGATAACCTAACTCTTAGCATACTGATCGAGAAGGTGATGTTACGACTCCACGAGTTAATCACCATCGTCTGGAGCTGAGAAACAAAAGTCATTCGCCATTCACAGAAAGTGAGGTAAGTCATAGGTCATACACTGGACCTTGTTCAATTTCTTTGATTTGGTGCAGAATTGTGTATTAGGGATAGTGCTCAACTCCTATAGCTTACCATTATACTCAAACGCCGTAACATATTTTGACACGCGTTTAACGTGAGTTGCACTTGCGCACCGAGGATTCCGTACTATCATAGAAAAAGTAAAACCATAAAAATCACTGTTCTTACCACAGAAAACAAAAGACACTAGAAGTAGCATGTGGGTGTTACCCGTGTCGCCACTAGTAGGGTAATTTACCTTACTTGCTCGACATGCACACTCAGTCGCTGTCAAAAATGCATACAATAAAGTGCTATAAAAAAAATATTAAAATGGCTCAATGCGCTGTATTAGTGTGTAAAAATCGTAGCAAGACCTATAATCGTTTACTTGGAGGGATAACTTAACATCGGTAACTTGAATTTTACTAGTTTTAAGTATAAATACGTGAAAAATTGTGTTAAATTTCTATAGGGCTTCAAGACATTTTAAAATGATCCTTAAAATAAGAACTTTACGGTTGATTTCACATTTACTAATAATTTTCTTCTAGAACGTTGTCATTCAACTTTCGCTACTCAGCCAGTACTGTATCATGTAACTATCGATAAAATATTATCGACTTTTATTAAAACGTTCCGCGTATTGCCGTATCTGTTCAGTGCAATCTCAAGAGTTAAGAAATTCACCACTACTGTTCGCACGCTTATCCATATTAGGAAAGAATGGGTTTTCATTACGATAAAAAAAAGAAAAAAATTAAGAAAATTAAGAATTAAAAATATTACTATTTCAGTTTCCCTAGGGAGCCATTTGTAAAAGAAAAATGGATCAAAGCTACTGGAAGGTTTAGTTGGTTCCCTTCAAAAGCAAGTAGGTACAATCTGCTCCGATCATTTTTTGGAAGAGGATTTTATTGTTAAGAAAAGTGGTAATAAATACATTAAAACTGGAGCAGAACCACGTAAACATTTTTTTTAATTCATCGTCCACTGGTACGTCTATACACGTCACAAATTCAGTCATAACTAAGTAATTTACTCGCAAAAATATATAGAAAGTATGACATGACATGATAAGCCCTTAGACGTCCACTGCTGGAGCTAGGTGAAGGCTTTTCTAAACTTACACCTCCACTTACGGGATATCTCTTGCCACTAGCAACTATCTTCAGATCGCAAGTTCTGTAGCCTGTCGTACGATGTGGTTCTTGTTGTGCCCTGCGCGGTTTTTAATTCAAAGTAAACATAAGTACGTGTGGGGTATACGGCCCTCAGTTCTATGATAATTATAGCTTGGCCACTGCTATTTTAGCTAGCTATTGGGCTATGTTAATCACTTTGATATGGTCACGTAGATTCTTTCTCAATACGATTACTCCTTTATATTTGCTTAATAAATCGATAATCATTATTACAACAGCTATTAAGTACTTCCTGTACTTAGGTTGAAGTCTCCAAAAATGAAACATCTAATGTACAGTCAGAAGGCGGAACGCTAACAGGACGGAATTCATTAAATATTATATTATAAAATATTATTTATTCATTAAATATTATTTATTTTTTACCATAATGTGTTATTTTATGTGATTTATTATGACTAGACGGAAATTAATTAAATTGTTTTTTTTTCTGTACATATTAATATAACATTGCTTTTTATTTCAACTTTATCGATAATTTTACGATTCACGAATAAGATGCATCACTACACTTTGACAGTTACCAAATATTGAAGTTTGTTCTTTGCCATTCAAATTTTAATCTTAAGGTCATATAAACAGAGTTTCTCAAAAAAATCTTTATAAAACGAATCTACTACTGCCGATGCGGGCAATAGCGGAACTAAGAGGGAACTAAACATATTTGAAGTAAATTTTTGCAATATAAATAGTATAGCTGTGTTAATAAGGTTGACTTTAATGGAAATATATTTTGAAAATCACGTCATTTTTTTGACCAATCTAATGTGGAGGATTATGGTGTGCGTGACTTGTAAATATGTGAGTTTAGCGACACTGGTTTCCTAAGAAGATCGTCATCATGCTAACTCTATTAGCCAATATAAAGTCATTCCTTGCTCTGTGGTTCTTACCGAACCGCAAACTTAAGATTGTTGAAGTTAATTGTTAATACCACAAAAAGGATAATAGCTATACAGAATTGATTTTATTTTTTCCGTAAAATAAACATTAATCCCTAATCCAAATTTCATGTCGATATCTTTAATAGTTACTGAAAAGGTCGTGACAAACAGACGTCGTGCCTTCAAGAGAAGAGTGAATAGGCATTTTGTAGGCAAGCGCGCTCCATCCTAGACATCATCATTTCTGTTCATCATACATGATTAGAGTCAGGAGCAAGCCTATCTACAGTAAAAAAAGACACGGACAACAAAGTGATCTAATAAGAGTTCTGTTTTTTTCTTTTCAGACCCTACAAATGATTATCTTAGCTTTAGATACTTTACTTACTTCGATATCAACTTCGTCAACTAAAACGGCGAAGGTAGAAAGATGGTTGCAGGTGCAGTTGATAAGCAAGGGCTCGTCGGAGTAGGGCGACCAATCATAGTCGATCTCCGTGTGGCAACCGACACGAGACCACTCGCCTGACCTGGTTTACCAAAAACACTTTCTTGTAAAAACAAAAGGGACCATTTAGACCAAGGTTCCCGTATATCAAACGAACAGATGCCTTTACGAGTAACCATAACGCCACTTTTTGATATCATATTATGAATTAGTTGAAAATACACAGAACTGGGCGAACCGCGCGATTAAACGTCCCATTTTATTGGTGTCAAAAATGTTTGTTTGACACCAACGGCGGCAGTACTAAGCCGACCGCCGTATTGTCTGTGGTCCACGCCACTAGATCACTACACTTGTTATAAGTCCGTACGCTCGTATGGACTGGAAAGGTTTCCGCCATATTGTGGCGTATTAGTGGAAATGTTGACTGTGGAATGTTCAGATGGGCTTATCCTCATATTCACATCGGTGATTAGTTGTTAGAAATATCGTATACTTTGTTTGTCACTCCTTCATGCCGTAATTATGGAACAGCTATGACATTCTAGTAACGTTTTCACACACTCAGTGATGTGATACAAGAAAAAGAAAAAAATATGAACAAGATTCAAGATTCAAGATTCAAGATATATTTATTTCACATAGGCCTAACTTACAAGGCACTTGTAAAACGTCAACAATATTTGTTACTTAATATTATGTACGGTGATAACTACAAGTCGACTTAAAACTAAGTTTACGAGGGTTCCAACGCGCCTATTGGCTTAGAGTGTAAAATTAAATGTATTTCATAGGAAATATATTGCTGAACTTTGACGCGCTTAAGTAATTTCAATCTCGGAACTGTCGACCAATATGGCGTTTTGAACTACATTCAATTTTACGCTCTATGTCAATTGTTTTAAAATTAATTTTTCAGTGTTCGCAAAAAATGTTTTGAATTCAATATCGTCTGCTTATGTACGTAAATACCATCACCTTTTTAAACATATCACATCACGAAATGTAGCCGACACGTAACGTGAATTGATTTGGCTGTATTCAAATAAACAAAAAATAAAAGCTTTTAAAAAGAATTGTCACACTCCGAGTATTTGAAGCCGAAAGTACGTGCCTAGAAAGAAGTTTTCACTTCAATAACAGAGCACATCTTCATCTCTTTAATTACCCTCCGGAATAAATAACGTTGGACTGAGATAGTGTTAAAGACAAACTCACCCTCTCAAAGTAGACCAATGCACGCATTGCGGATTCGTCCTCGAACCAAACGTCTCTCTATTGATATCCAGCCAAAGCTGCAATCGTATCGGCTTCTTCAACCGCACTCCATTCAAACCTTTGTACACCAACTTCCTTTTCCCGACCTCTTTCGTCGAATTAACTTCCTTAGTTTTATCATCCATAATTAGAGCCAATACTTTAGGTCCCTCAGAGTTGTCGAATCGTTCTGCGGTATATGATGAATCGTTTTCTTGAAAGTTTTCGTTGTAGATTTTATCGGATTTCTTGTAAGCTGGTTGTATGACGACAGGACCGTGGTTTTCGTGGTTGGAACTTTCGTCGTCTGTTTGGGGCCAGGTATCGTCTTTGGTATGTTGGTTGGTAATGTGGTTGTTTACGCTTTGATGGTGGTTGCCTTTGTTGTTGTACGTTATACCTGGATGATGAACGCAATTATTTTGAAAATACAGAAAGGTAAATAAATGATTTCTTATTGTTGAGTTCAATCCACGAAAACGCACCCCACTCTTCTCATGTCATGCGATTAGGAAGGAGTGGAGCGTGTTTTTGGGATTGAACGCACTAAAATAAGTCGTTAGAAATTCGAAATAAACAAGATAATATTATTAGGAGTACACATAACGGATGAAGGATAAAAAGAAGACAGGTTGTGTGAAAGAGTACAAGTCTGTAAAGGATTGGATTGTAATTGATAGATATTTCAATCCATGATGACGCGCCCCACTTTGTCAAACTCCATACGAATCGAATGACACATAAGAGATTTTGACATACGTAGTGGGGCGCGTCTTCGTGGATTGAAACATCTATAATGGCTGAAAGACAATATTATGTAGTAAAACTAAGGTTTACTGCCTTAAATTTTTAAGCCAATTAATATAGTATTGGGGTTTATCTATCAGGAAGTTCCTAGCCTGAAGCCGGAGTCCGTGTCGGAGTTGTCGACACGACCAGATAAAAGATATCTGCTGAAATTGGTTGTTCGTTCGAAAGTACATATTTCGATTAGGAATTTCTGAGGAAAGATAAGGTAGTGTATCTTGTGAAATAAATAAAGAAATGAACCTTCAAGGTCATCCATATTGCTGTCAACGGCGTTCTCATCGGCCTCCGTGGTCTCCCGGGCCCACACGTACTCCGGTACGAACAGCGCCACTTGCAGTATCGGCGAGCCCAAAGTAATGTTGACGCCCCAACGCCTGCTAACAGACTCGTCCATCCTCAACGGCATCAGCTGGGACGTGTTACGAGAGTATTGCAGGTAAGAGAACACGGCGCGGGATTCGTAGTTCGTTTCTAGGTTATCTGCAAACAGAACGTCACACTACACTTGTAGCAAAGTCACTGTCCAAGTGTATGGTAATAAAATGAGGAAACCAGGCTGCCCTGTGGGGTGTTTCTCGTAAATAAAATTGTACAGTTAGGGTCAAAAATGCATACAACATAGCTTAAAGGCTAAAATGGCATTGAAGTAACCGCATATTGCCGTAAACAGACTATCAACTTTAAGACAAGTGTTAGGTTCAAAATGACTCAAAGTGGCTGGCTTTGATTTTGTTTACGCCCAAACGTCGCAAGTAACTTACAATATTTCTCACAGTGCATGAATAATAGTTTATGTCCTGTATTCAGACTAACTTACACAAAAAAATTCATGAAATCGGTCAAGCTATTTTAGAGGAATGTTGTTACAAAACTGTGACACGAAAAATGAAAAGCCACGCGGACAAAAGTGAAGTAATCATACATACCTTGCCCATTACTGTTGATCCCAATTAAATCCAACGGCAATAACACCCTCGAGAATTTATCAAACTTGTTTTTGCTCTTCACGTAGTTATTGTACTTCGGGAACGAGACGGTGGGACTTGAGGGCTTCTTTTTCGCTTTTCCAATGCCGTAGTACCCTGGAGTTTGTATGGGAGAGTGGATGAAGGACGATGTATCTGGGAGGATGACTCGCTCGGTGGTGAAAGAATCACCGTAACGGTTCAAGGTCGCCGGTTCGAAGCCGTAGATTGACTCTGCTGTTACTATGTCCACGCCGATCACTGAAATGTTAAATTTAGCTTTAATATTATTTAGAAGAATCGTTACATCATCGCGCTACTAAGATAAAACTAATGCGAACACAAATTTTCTCCATATTTTCATATCTGGCTCTGGCTGTTTTCATTGCCTCCATAAAATTTAAGACCTCTCCAAGATTGACGCGTTTGAAATGTTTGAAATGGCGCAAAATGTTGGGTTCACGTCAATCTTGGAGGAGTTGAAGATCCAGACTTATCTAATGTACCATTTGTGCTCATAGGCAGCTCTCATTCTTCGGCCACCTGGCCCGGAAAAGGCAGACTCTATCGAGTGACTAATGTGGCTGGTTGCATGGAAGGCAAGTGAAACAGAGGTAGAGCGACAACCCGGCCTGGCTAAGGTCTTAAAGAGTGCGTGTTGCCAGTGATAACATACGTATCCGAGGATTGGTACTATGGGCCTAATAAGAAGGCTAAGAATCACTCAGCGGGCGATAGAGACAGCTATGCTTGGAGTATCTACGTGATCAAATCAAGAATGAGGAGATCCAACTAAAATCACAGACGTAGCTCAACGTATCGTGAAGCTGAAGTGGCAATGGGCGGGGTACACAGCTCGTAGTGCCGACGGACGGACCCAAGGTGCTAGAGTGGCGACAACGCACGGGAATGCGCATTGTTGGCTTACCTCCGATCAGAGAGACTTAAGAGGAAAGTAAAGAATCAATCTGCCATACAAACGTAGTCCCCTATTAATTCCTCCCTGGATTATGCCCCTAGAGCTATCATTTTTTCTCATAAAATCTAAGTCTAGAATATGCATGTCGCTACGTTTTATGTTTTTGGAAAAACTCATTGGTTTAGAAAATGTGACCCTCTGAAATGAGCAAAAATGCACCTTTTTATACCGCCATGTTCAAAGGCCTCAAAGACAAATATAAAACAAAAAATTACATGAAAGAAAAACGTAGAGACATAGACCTACTCTCTCTTAAAATTTTCATGCCAAAAATAATTGAATCGACTCAACTTTGGAAGAGGAAACAGTGGAATACAAAAGGTCGATCTCGTCAAATCTTTATAGGTAAAAATCGGTCTGAGTTGCAGTTGTCCCTATCGCTCTCTGCGGGGGAAGACATGAGGAGAGGGAGGGTCAAACCCACACATACACACATAGGGAAGTGGCTATGGTCGATAATTTTTTTATCGATGCTCTATAGTGCTGTCCATCGATGTCGATGCCTACCCCCTTATTCATAAACATTTAATAGCAGTGGAAACAATTGGGGGAGGCCTATGTCGATAGACAACCTGACCAGAGCTGAAGTTATAGTTTATAATATTATTTTTTGCTATAAAATTAGATTTAAGAATACCATTGTTTTATAAGATTAGCTTGTAAGTTTAAATGGTCAGTGAATAAAGGCTTTTATTATTATTATTTCCATATTTAATTTAACTCTCACACCCGGCACATGATAAATATATATAAAAACCAAAGACATATAATAGACTTACTTAAATACGCAAAAAACTTTATAAACTTACATAAACGTTACACACATACATATATGTGCCGAGCGGAGGACTACACCCCGGCAGGGGAGACCAAACGGCCGGGGGTCAGGGCGACAGGCTAAGAAACCGACGGACTATCCTAGCCGAGTCGAGCACCACCGCCCTCTGCATCTTGGCCGCAAGTGAACTGCCACGGAAACCCAGTCGCCGCAGATGGTGAGCGAGGCTGACTGGTATTAAACCGTTGGCAGATATCACGATTGGTATGATTTCAGTGGACTCCACGCGCCACATGGCGGAAACCTCGTGAGCGAGATCCAGATACTTTCGTTTTTTCTCCGTCTCAGCTCTCACGAGGTTCTCGTCATACGGGATCGTGATGTCCACTAAAAACACCCGCGACTGTGCCCGGTCCATCACCACGATATCAGGCTTGTTAGCCAAGATAGTCCTGTCCGTGATGATTGACCGGTCCCAATAGAGCCGGACGCCGCCGCGCTCGAGGACAGGAACAGGCGTGTACCTATAATAGGCCACCCTCTCATCCAAGAGTCCGTACTTCAGAGCAAGCTCTTGGTGCAGGATTTTGGCTGCTTGGTTGTGCCTGTGCAAATACTCAGTGTTGGCAAGCGCAGAACACCCCGAAAGCACATGTCTGAGTGACTCACCGGGATGGCGACAAGCTCGGCAAATGTCCTGAGTGCCATCCTTCAGAATGTACTTTCGGTAGTTCCGCGTCTTAACCACCTGATCTTGTATTGCACAGACAAAACCCTCGGTTTCCCCAAAGAGGTCACCGAAACGCAGCCACTGCACGGACGCTTTTCTATCCACGTGGGGCTCATGAAGAGCCTTAAAAAAGCGTCCGTGCAGCTCCTTCTCCTTCCATACGGACTCCCGGTCAGAGGTGCTAAGCACAGCCGGTCCCTGCCACTCGGCATTGGCCAAAGATAGGGGGGTCAGTCCTTTATCACATTCTATGACTTCCCGATGCACCGGAGACTCCATTTTGGCCCTAAAGTAAGTTCTGAGGCTGGATATCTCCCGGTTGTGCATGGTCTTGACGTTGAGCATGCCTCGACCACCACACTTCCGGGGGACATACAGCCTCATCACAGAAGACTTCGGGTGGTGCATACGATGGGTAGTCATAGTTGTGCGGACTTTCCTGTCCAGGGCATCTAGCTCGGTTTGAGTCCATCTGAGCACGCCAAAGGTGTACATGAGGACGGGCATGACCCAGCCGTTATAGGCTCGGACTTTATTGGCACCCGACAAATAACTCTTACAGATCTTTGCCAGGCGCCTAAAAAAGACCTCGCAAACTGACTGTTTCACGTCCGCCTCCTGAATCCCTAAAGATTGTGACATGCCCAGATACCGGTACGATTCAGCCTCGGAGAGGATCTTGATGTTCGAAGGCTCGAGACTGATCTCGGCCGAGCGAGCGACCTGTCCCCTCTCCACATGCAGGACCGCACACTTGTCCACCCCAAGTTCCATTCTGATGGAATTGCTGAACTCAGTGGTTATGTTCAACAATTCCTGCAGACGGGAAGCGCTGGGTGCCATCAGCTTGAGGTCATCCATGTAGAGAAGGTGAGGTACCTTCGGCCCCCCTCTCCGAAACTGAAAGCCTGTCCCGGAACCCTCCAGCAATGTGCTAAGGGGGTTCAGAGCCAGGCAAAACCAAAGTGGACTCAAACAATCGCCCTGAAAGATACCCCGCCTTATCCTGATTCGGTCATCCGCAGCCGCCAGCCGCTCGCCATGGAGACAAAGGATCGTGCTCCATTGCCCCATACATTCTCCGAGGAAGTCTCGAACTGCATTATCAACTTTATACAGCTCGAGGACCCTCAGGAGCCATGAATGAGGCACCGAGTCGAACGCCTTTTTATAGTCAATCCAGGCGGCGGAAAAGTTCCGGCGGCTGCGTTTGACCAAATGGCCTGCGACGGAGTCGATGAGAAGGAGCTCCTTAGTACCGCGACTACCACCCCTACACCCGTTCTGAGCCCCAGACATGATCCCGTGTCTGTCAACATGACGGGTAATTTTGGAACTCAGAACAGATGTAAGTGTCTTATAGATGGTAGTAAGACACGTAATGGGGCGGTACTTAGACGGGTCAGCGGTATCTGTGGTCTTTGGGGCTAAGTGAGTGATCCCGGTGGTGAAAAGGTTTGGGAGCGCCCTTTGCTCAAGAGCGCCTTGGAATTGTCGAGCCAAGGTCGCATGGCAAGCCGAGAAACCCTTTAGCCAGTAGTGATGCAGTCCGTCAGGCCCCGGACTTTTCCAGTTCGGGGCCCGCCTTACCGCACCAGCTACATCCTCCGCGGAGATGGCAACCGGGTTCATCGGCTCTATCGAGGCACATGCTTCCTCTACCGCCGCAATCCAAGGGCCCTCTTCATGCTCCACCTCTGTCGACCAGACACTGCGCCAGAAAGCAACTAGGTCAGCCGTGTCTGGTCGCTGAGGGGTGGAGCAGACCGCTGGGCACTCCAGCTTCTTGTAGAACCTTTTCTGATCACTCACGAAGAGGCGATTTTGCTGAAATCGCTCAACTCTTTCCGAGTACCGCCGAATGCGGTTCCCCCATGCAGCGATTTTTTGCTTCAGGTCGTCGATGCGCTCCGTTAGTTTTTGAGCTATGTCGGGCTGGTCTAGGCGAACCCCCAGCCCGTTAAAAGCTATTCTAACGGAGCGCACAATCCTTGGCCTCGTGTTGCCCGACCTGAAGCTTTGCAGTCTGCCAATGAGGCCTCTGGCGAGGGTGATACGTCGTTCTATTCTCTTCTTCCAGGCAGGTTCTGCACTGGGTCTAGCGGCACACCGTCCAGGTTTCTTGGCTTTGATGCCAATAAAACGATGGACGGCCAAGGCTGCGCCGAAGAGAATAGAAGCCGTATCATCCAGACCAGTGCTGCTCTCTAGATGTTGCGGCAGCATTTGGTTAATGGCCTCAATGACATCCCGCGTCGCTACATTTAGCGAGAGCCGGGAGAGCCGCGGACGATCTTCCGGAGGAGCATTTCGGATTTCAGCAATCGTCTCTTCTAAAATCCCTCTCATCCGCTCTATATCCAGGGCGACTGTTCCCTCAGTGTCCCCCTCCACGGGCAAATCTTGAGACACGGTCTCGGTCTCGGTCTCTTCGCGGCTAGGTGGCGCAGGAGACACGATTTGCGGCGCGGTTGAGGTTGTCACGTCGGGAACAGCCTCACGTCGTAATCGTTCGAGCTCGGCAGCGCTGAAGATGTTGGAGCGCATAATGTACCGAGCCCGATCTGCCAGGTTTTGCTCCGTGACAGCTAGTTGCGGCTCAAGCAGCAGAAACTCACGGTACATTGCCGCTCGGTAGCCAGTCCGTCCGGTTTCCCCCCCTGTAGCCCTGAAGTACGCTCGCATGACGTTTTCGTTCATGGCTCTCGACCATCTCATGCGGCGTACACCACCAGCGGCGGGCTCCGAAGATTGGGCCCTAGAGGACCCTGTCAGAGCCAAGCCATCTGGTGGGGATGATGGAATTGCCGGCCGGCTAGATGGTAGTGCCGGCCGGCTGTTGATGTGGCTGGCGGACCGCATGCTGTCACGTCCAGCGCCAGCCCCAGACGCGCCCTGGCGCCCCCCAGGCAGCGACCCTATAAGCGCATTCCTGTTAGTCTTTTCCATCATAAAAAAGGGGGGGGGGGGGGTGAGTGGTGATTACATCACCCGGGGTCCACTCAAGTCCCCGGGGAGGCTGTTTTAGTTAAGCCAGCTCGCTTACTTGGGAGAACCATAAGCCAGGCGAACACAAAGAAGAAACTCCGTGATCATCTGGCTTAAAGACTTTAAATGGTTCTCCCATCCCTTAGTCGCCTCTTACGACACCCACGGGTAAGAGATGGGGTGGCAATATTCTACTCTGCCGTTGCCACACGGCATTTATTTATTATTATCGTATTTAATCTAACTCTCACACCCGGCACACGATAAATATATATATAAACCAAAGACATACAATAAACTTACTTAAATACGCAAAATTTAAATAAACATACATAAACGCTACATACATACATATATGTGCCAAGCGGAGGACTACACCCCGGCAGGGGAGACCAAACGGCCGGGGGTCAGGGCGACAGGCTAAGAAACCGACGGACTATCCTAGCCGAGTCGAGCACCACCGCCCTCTGCATCTTGGCCGCAAGCGAACTGCCACGGAAACCCAGTCGCCGCAGATGGTGAGCGAGGCTGACTGGTATTAAACCGTTGGCAGATATCACGATTGGTATGATTTCAGTGGACTCCACGCGCCACATGGCGGAAACCTCGTGAGCGAGATCCAGATACTTTCGTTTTTTCTCCGTCTCAGCTCTCACGAGGTTCTCGTCATACGGGATCGTGATGTCCACTAAAAACACCCGCGACTGTGCCCGGTCCATCACCACGATATCAGGCTTGTTAGCCAAGATAGTCCTGTCCGTGATGATTGACCGGTCCCAATAGAGCCGGACGCCGCCGCGCTCGAGGACAGGAACCGGCGTGTACCTATAATAGGCCACCCTCTCATCCAAGAGTCCGTACTTCAGAGCAAGCTCTTGGTGTAGGATTTTGGCTGCTTGGTTGTGCCTGTGCAAATACTCAGTGTTGGCAAGCGCAGAACACCCCGAAAGCACATGTCTGAGTGACTCACCGGGATGGCGACAAGCTCGGCAAATGTCCTGAGTGCCATCCTTCAGAATGTACTTTCGGTAGTTCCGCGTCTTAACCACCTGATCTTGTATTGCACAGACAAAACCCTCGGTTTCCCCAAAGAGGTCACCGAAACGCAGCCACTGCACGGACGCTTTTCTATCCACGTGGGGCTCATGAAGAGCCTTAAAAAAGCGTCCGTGCAGCTCCTTCTCCTTCCATACGGACTCCCGGTCAGAGGTGCTAAGCACACACGGTCCCTGCCACTCGGCGTTGGCCAAAGATAGGGGGGTCAGTCCTTTATCACATTCTATGACTTCCCGATGCACCGGAGACTCCATTTTGGCCCTAAAGTAAGTTCTGAGGCTGGATATCTCCCGGTTGTGCATGGTCTTGACGTTGAGCATGCCTCGACCACCACACTTCCGGGGGACATACAGCCTCATCACAGAAGACTTCGGGTGGTGCATACGATGGGTAGTCATAGTTGTGCGGACTTTCCTATCCAGGGCATCTAGCTCGGTTTGAGTCCATCTGAGCACGCCAAAGGTGTACATGAGGACGGGCATGACCCAGCCGTTATAGGCTCGGACTTTATTGGCACCCGACAAATAACTCTTACAGATCTTTGCCAGGCGCCTAAAAAAGACCTCGCAAACTGACTGTTTCACGTCCGCCTCCTGAATCCCTAAAGATTGTGACATGCCCAGATACCGGTACGATTCAGCCTCGGAGAGGGTCTTGATGTTCGAAGGCTCGAGACTGATCTCGGCCGAGCGAGCGACCTGTCCCCTCTCCACATGCAGGACCGCACACTTGTCCACCCCAAGTTCCATTCTGATGGAATTGCTGAACTCAGTGGTTATGTTCAACAATTCCTGCAGACGGGAAGCGCTGGGTGCCATCAGCTTGAGGTCATCCATGTAGAGAAGGTGAGGTACCTTCGGCCCTCCTCTCCGAAACTGAAAGCCTGTCCCGGAACCCTCCAGCAATGTGCTAAGGGGGTTCAGAGCCAGGCAAAACCAAAGTGGACTCAAACAATCGCCCTGAAAGATACCCCGCCTTATCCTGATTCGGTCATCCGCAGCCGCCAGCCGCTCGCCATGGAGACAAAGGATCGTGCTCCATTGCCCCATACATTCTCCGAGAAAGTCTCGAACTGCACTATCAACTTTATACAGCTCGAGGACCCTCAGGAGCCATGAATGAGGCACCGAGTCGAACGCCTTTTCATAGTCAATCCAGGCGGCGGAAAAGTTCCGGCGGCTGCGTTTGACCAAATGGCCTGCGACGGAGTCGATGAGAAGGAGCTCCTTAGTACCGCGACTACCACCCCTACACCCGTTCTGAGCCCCAGACATGATCCCGTGTCTATCAACATGACGGGTAATTTTGGAGCTCAGAACAGATGTAAGTGTCTTATAGATGGTAGTAAGACACGTAATGGGGCGGTATTTAGACGGGTCAGCGGTATCTGTGGTCTTTGGAGCTAAGTGAGTGATCCCGGTGGTGAAAAGGTTTGGGAGCGCCCTTTGCTCAAGAGCGTCTTGGAATTGTCGAGCCAAGGTCGCATGGCAAGCCGGGAAACCCTTTAGCCAGTAGTGATGCAGTCCGTCAGGCCCCGGACTTTTCCAGTTCGGGGCCCGCCTCACCGCACCAGCTACATCCTCCGCGGAGATGGCAACCGGGTTCATCGGCTCTATCGAGGCACATGCTTCCTCTACCGCCGCAATCCAAGGGCCCTCTTCATGCTCCACCTCTGTCGACCAGACACTGCGCCAGAAAGCGACTAGGTCAGCCGTGTCTGGTCGCTGAGGGGTGGAGCAGACCGCTGGGCACTCCAGCTTTTTGTAGAACCTTTTCTGATCACTCACGAAGAGGCGATTTTGCTGAAATCGCTCAACTCTTTCCGAGTACCGCCGAATGCGGTTCCCCCATGCAGCGATTTTTTGCTTCAGGGCGTCGATGCGCTCCGTTAGTTTTTGAGCTATGTCGGGCTGGTCTAGGCGAACCCCCAGCCCGTTAAAAGCTATTCTAACGGAGCGCACAATCCTTGGCCTCGTGTTGCCCGACCTGAAGCTTTGCAGTCTGCCAATGAGGCCTCTGGCGAGGGTGATACGTCGTTCTATTCTCTTCTTCCAGGCAGGTTCTGCACTGGGTCTAGCGGCACACCGTCCAGGTTTCTTGGCTTTGATGCCAATAAAACGATGGACGGCCAAGGCTGCGCCGAAGAGAATAGAAGCCGTATCATCCAGACCAGTGCTGCTCTCTAGATGTTGCGGCAGCATTTGGTTAATGGCCTCAATGACATCCCGCGTCGCTACATTTAGCGAGAGCCGGGAGAGCCGCGGACGATCCTCCAGAGGAGCATTTCGGATTTCAGCAATCGTCTCTTCTAAAATCCCTCTCATCCGCTCTATATCCAGGGCGACTGTTCCCTCAGTGTCCCCCTCCACGGGCAAATCTTGAGACACGGTCTCGGTCTCGGTCTCTTCGCGGCTAGGTGGCGCAGGAGACACGATTTGCGGCGCGGTTGAGGTTGTCACGTCGGGAACAGCCTCACGTCGTAATCGTTCGAGCTCGGCAGCGCTGAAGATGTTGGAGCGCATAATGTACCGAGCCCGATCTGCCAGGTTTTGCTCCGTGACAGCTAGTTGCGGCTCAAGCAGCAGAAACTCACGGTACATTGCCGCTCGGTAGCCAGTCCGTCCGGTTTCCCCCCCTGTAGCCCTGAAGTACGCTCGCATGACGTTTTCGTTCATGGCTCTCGACCATCTCATGCGGCGTACACCACCAGCGGCGGGCTCCGAAGATTGGGCCCTAGAGGACCCTGTCAGAGCCAAGCCATCTGGTGGGGATGATGGAATTGCCGGCCGGCTAGATGGTAGTGCCGGCCGGCTGTTGATGTGGCTGGCGGACCGCATGCTGTCACGTCCAGCGCCAGCCCCAGACGCGCCCTGGCGCCCCCCAGGCAGCGACCCTATAAGCGCATTCCTGTTAGTGTTTTCCATCATAAAAAAGGGGGGGGGGGGGGGGGTGAGTGGTGATTACATCACCCGGGGTCCACTCAAGTCCCCGGGGAGGCTGTTTTAGTTAAGCCAGCTCGCTTACTTGGGAGAACCATAAGCCAGGCGAACACAAAGTAGAAACTCCGTGATCATCTGGCTTAAAGACTTTAAATGGTTCTCCCATCCCTTAGTCGCCTCTTACGACACCCACGGGTAAGAGATGGGGTGGCAATATTCTACTCTGCCGTTGCCACACGGACATTATTATTATTATTATTATAATAGCAGTGGAATAGTTATACTCTGTTTTGTCTTTGTTTGTCAACAGTTATTTGACATTCGAAGGAAAGAGACAAAACAGATATTAACTATTCCACCACTATTGAACTTTTATGAATAAGGGGGCTAAACTATACCGATTTTATTTACTGGATCGTGTGATCGTTACAAACATTTTTTACTTTTATTAGCTTCATTTTCAACTATTTATTATGTATGTAATATTTACGACATATGTTAATTTTATCGTAAAAAGCACATGGAATGTATAATATTGGAAAGGATATTATTCATATTATATCATAACAAATCAAAGTTTTTCAATTCGGTTTCGATTTTAATAATTCTTTTTGAAGTGAAAACTTCTTTAGCATCGTTGTCATTTATTTATTTATTTGATATGTCAGCGATAAAATTGCAAAAACATTTATAATAATGGAACAAGGTTATAATAGTGCTAGTACTGTTACAATTACCAATTATAGGCATATACAATTTGAAAGTAGATGAAAAAGCGACAGTTAAAAGAGATAGACACCTAAATTCATTTTTTGGAGGTTTCATTTCTACCACGTGTGGATTGCAGACATGTTTTTTTTTTTTTTTTGTAAAAGTAAGTTGGGAGTTTTGACTGGGTGAACCGATTTTGATGATTCTTTTTTTTTTATTAGAAAGCTGATGCTTCCCGTGTGGTCAGTTTGGTTCATTTTAAAGTCTTTTTTTTTTGTAAAACGTTTATATTATTATATTCTTGAGCCCCACGGTTCGTTTGGAGTTAACACATGACACAATGATGAAACTTCATAAAATATATTTACTAATTTAGGAGAAGTGGGGAATAGTGGGTTTACTAAAACAAGGTATCATATTATAATATTTACATTTATTCTAATATTTGTCTTTCTCTCACGGGCATATTTCGTGGTATGCGACCATCAATAATTTCTGGTAACAAACATTCGAAAAAAAAAGATTCTAATTTAGGCTATATATTTTTCCAGAATTCTTCGTCCCTTTCAATTTTTTCAAAAAGCATACCCTTAGGGCTCCACAATACAAGTGGTCACAATAATAGTCCGTAAACAATAGCCAAGTCAAATATAAATAGTAGATAAGTAAGGTAAGAAGTACGATGACACAATACACTGATAACACCAACACTCTCCGAGTCCGACTGCGACCGGGGCAAAATAATGCCAAAGCCGAGCTCGTAGCGCGACGGGGAAGGACCGTAGTCGCGCGAGCGGCCCGCCGGTATGCAGGTACACACACAGATGCAGTACCTACCCCGATTTCCGTGGCCTACGCTACGTCACACGCTCACATCGATCTCTTGTTGTTCGGATCTAGCGAGACAGCAACAGATTTTTCAAATACCTATTCATCGATTTAGGCTCAGGTTTACTTTCCTGTTAAGCGAGTCGCGGGGAGAGACAAATGCTAGTGGAGCAAGGCCGTGTGGACCAGAAATCATTGGGGGCCTTTGTCCAGCAGTGAACGAACGTCGGCTGAAACGAACGAACGACCTGGCGAGCCTTGGTCAACTAGGTGGTCTTGAAGATGGTCACGACTCCCAGTCATGAGGACACGACTAAGAAGCAGTCTTACCTAGATCCGATGTAGCTATCTCGAAGGGGCTGGTGTAGGTGTCGTGCTGGCTCTCGGCCAGCACCGCGATGTACTTGTCGAATTGCTGCAGCAGGTGCTCCGCGCCGCGCCCCGTCAGCTCTCTGATGCGACGCCACTCCCTTTCATACTTAACGTTGAGGATCGTGTTCGACGATTTTATTATGTTCTAAAACATATAAATATAGCAGTCTTAGCTATATGACATTCTTTATCAATTGCTTCTATATCTATTGCGTACACACGCACGCACATACGCACGCACGCACTCACGCACGCACACACGCACGCACACTTTCACCTTTATGATAATTAGTGTGATTATATGCTCACTCACTCGAACATAGTCCTTATCCTGGCTGTGCGTAAGGTTGAGTCCCGCTTGGCGCAGCTCGTACTGCATCAGCGCCAGCAGGATGCCCTCAGCGACCAGCACGTCAGCTCCGAACAGCGTGGGAGTGTTCGCGCACGCGCTCGCCAGGTCGTCCGCCAGGCGAACACCGACGAACGTGTTCACTTGTAGTTCGCTTGTTTCTATCTTATGCAGCTGAAACGTTACAAAATCATGAGACGTCAAAACATTTACAACCCAGTGACACTTCAATGTCGAAATAAGTTCAGGCTGTTAGTTGTGGAAACTATACGTCAGGAGACAAGTTATAGAGAACAGACCGTAGTGCACTTTACAAGGTGTACTATAAAAAGTGCAGAAGATAATAATATTTTTTTTTCCATAACATTCCATGCATTTTTTTCATTTACTCATATAAAAGTAATGGAATAAGGTAGAAAATATACCTGCTTCCTCAACTGATAGAACGTGGATGTAGTGCAGTTGAACATGTCTGGTTCTTGCCACGGTATCACCTGGGTCTTGTCGCATAGACGTTTTGCTTTGCCGCTAGATCCTGCAATATTCATTTCAAACAATAAAGCGAAATTTTTCTTTTCTTAAACATTCTGTACTGTATGCGTGTATCTGCCAGTATATTGACCATGATTCAATGCAATAATAAGGTTACATTTTCATGGTTTTATTGGTCGCTATTTGCAACTTCTCTATTCTTAAACCGCAAGATTTTTTGATAGGTAGGGAATTCCAGAAACATGAATTGTTCTCGTCGGAATTTTAAGACGCAAATGTCAAAACTAGGCTAAGGGGAGTCACCTGTAGGACAATCCGTGATAGCTTCGACTCCAAACTTCGTCTGAGGCCACCAAACTCCGTGCGAGAAGGATCGCGGACATCCGTCGTAAACAACTGCAAAAGAAAGGTCAGTTTGATCTGAAATATTACCAAACCAGCTAATCCATTACTTATTCAGAGTTCCATATAAAGGTAAATAATATTCTGAGAGGAGATCCGGGCACAGAGTTGGGCCGTATAAAGGCAATTGTTCCTGTGTCCTTTCTTACGGCCTTTGGCCTCATACCATCGTAGACTCGACTTGGTCTGAATTTCTAGAGGGCGCTTGCCTTGGGGTCTTATAAGATCTCCCTATAATACCTTTATCTACGTCCTCGTATTTACTTTATGGTAAATAGGGATTATGATAACCAGCTTCGGTTAAGTGGCGCTCCTTTTCCTAGCGTTTGTCTCTCTCCTTAGGCGTGCGGCGTCTTTTTTTACAAGCGGACTATGATAATTCCACTTGTAAAAAAAAGATGCCTTCATTGAATTTGGAGCAAGGTTTTTGCCACCCCCTGAAACTGCCACCTGGAGCAGTGAAGCGATCTGTCCATCTTCCACCTAGATCCGGGCGTGGGCAAGATGCCCCGAACATTAGACAAATAAAAACTCCGGGTGTTCTGTATCCACTTATTAAGTACTTATACAATATTCACAACAGATAAATTATTAATAAACGTTATAAGATAAACAGTGGCGGCCCGGGTCGCCGCTGACGGAGTTCACACCAGAATATTCCAGATTCTGTGCTCACGAGGGCCTACGAAGACAAATGATAACCGCAAATACCTTTGCAGCCAGCGTTGGGCGTGACCTCGGCGTAGAGGTTGGCGCAAGAGTCGCACGCGCGGCCGATGACGCCGCTGCGGCAGTAGCACTGCCCCGACAGCGCCTCGCACGAGCCGTTGAGCGAGCCGGCCGCGTAGCACTGGCACGGCACGCACTGCTCCGACCCCAGCGGCTTGTAGTGGTTCTCCTGGGGTACACAGGGAATAGCAGACTATAGGAACACGTGTACCAATGCTGTGTGCTTTGTGTTCGCTTTGGCTATTATTCAGCTGGGTTTTTGCATAAGCACATTACGTAATTCATACTGAAATCGAACCCGGGTAAGAGAACTGGGTAAGCGAGAAAACTCTATTAATGTGAGTATTTGCCAGGTCCCATCATTTTGCCCTTCTAACTTTGAAGCTCAGGTTAGTGAGAAACCTCTATAATAGAAAAAGAGATTTCGATCCCTTGAGCTTTAGCCAGATAACCATACTTAGTTGTAATGGTTTAAGAGCAGACACAATAAACGTTTTATTGAATAGTAGCGCATGTATTTACCTGGAATCACAATACATCTTATCAGAAAAGAACTTACGTAGTAACCAACTAATTCTAAAAAACCATGGGCGATTCCATGATGAATGCCAGTGGTCGTCGTGCCCAAATTGCTGGCGGTGTCGTGCCGTGTTTTTATTTCACGTTATGCCGCGACAAGACGCCCTATTCTGGAATCTACCTGAATGATCTATTCGAAAGTGGTGACCCCGACGTGACTTATGTCATGTCGTGTCTTTAAGTCTCTCACCATTCTATCATAACACTATCGCCGCCAGTTTACCTTGCATCGACACTGTCCCGTGGCAATGTTGCAGTGCGGGTGCAGGCCGCGCGCGTCGCAGGCGCACGGGCCGCACGCGCCGCGCCGCGAGCCCCACCAGCCGCTCGGGCACTCCTGCATGTCCTCCTCCAGTTTACCTTGCATCGACACTGTCCCGTGGCAGTGTTGCAGTGCGGGTGCAGGCCGCGCGCGTCGCAGGCGCACGGGCCGCACGCGCCGCGCCGCGAGCCCCACCAGCCGCTCGGGCACTCCTGCATGTCCTCCTCCAGTTTACCTTGCATCGACACTGTCCCGTGGCAGTGTTGCAGTGCGGGTGCAGGCCGCGCGCGTCGCAGGCGCACGGGCCGCACGCGCCGCGCCGCGAGCCCCACCAGCCGCTCGGGCACTCCTGCATGTCCTCCTCCAGTTTACCTTGCATCGACACTGTCCCGTGGCAGTGTTGCAGTGCGGGTGCAGGCCGCGCGCGTCGCAGGCGCACGGGCCGCACGCGCCGCGCCGCGAGCCCCACCAGCCGCTCGGGCACTCCTGCATGTCCTCCTCCAGTTTACCTTGCATCGACACTGTCCCGTGGCAGTGTTGCAGTGCGGGTGCAGGCCGCGCGCGTCGCAGGCGCACGGGCCGCACGCGCCGCGCCGCGAGCCCCACCAGCCGATCGGGCACTCCTGCATGTCCTCCTCCAGTTTACCTTGCATCGACACTGTCCCGTGGCAGTGTTGCAGTGCGGGTGCAGGCCGCGCGCGTCGCAGGCGCACGGGCCGCACGCGCCGCGCCGCGAGCCCCACCAGCCGATCGGGCACTCCTGCATGTCCTCCTCCAGTTTACCTTGCATCGACACTGTCCCGTGGCAGTGTTGCAGTGCGGGTGCAGGCCGCGCGCGTCGCAGGCGCACGGGCCGCACGCGCCGCGCCGCGAGCCCCACCAGCCGTTCGGGCACTCCTGCATGTCCTCCTCCAGTTTACCTTGCATCGACACTGTCCCGTGGCAGTGTTGCAGTGCGGGTGCAGGCCGCGCGCGTCGCAGGCGCACGGGCCGCACGCGCCGCGCCGCGAGCCCCACCAGCCGTTCGGGCACTCCTGCATGTCCTCCTCCAGTTTACCTTGCATCGACACTGTCCCGTGGCAGTGTTGCAGTGCGGGTGCAGGCCGCGCGCGTCGCAGGCGCACGGGCTGCACGCGCCGCGCCGCGAGCCCCACCAGCCGTTCGGGCACTCCTGCATGTCCTCCTCCAGTTTACCTTGCATCGACACTGTCCCGTGGCAATGTTGCAGTGCGGGTGCAGGCCGCGCGCGTCGCAGGCGCACGGGCCGCACGCGCCGCGCCGCGAGCCCCACCAGCCGCTCGGGCACTCCTGCATGTCCTCCTCCAGTTTACCTTGCATCGACACTGTCCCGTGGCAGTGTTGCAGTGCGGATGCAGGCCGCGCGCGTCGCAGGCGCACGGGCCGCACGCGCCGCGCCGCGAGCCCCACCAGCCGCTCGGGCACTCCTGCATGTCCTCCTCCACGCAGCCTTGCGCTGAACAAACAAAAAAGTGGTAATAAATGTCACAGTTGACAGACGCCATGTTGCTTTAACTTGCACACGTCTAGTGTCGAGCGCACAGTTCTCGTTAGAATAGTCTTCCAATTTCGGTCCTCATTCATCCTTGCGATGATACACTGTAACGATTCGTTTTACTTTCGATGGTTTACTAATACCTACTTAATTTGGTTTGCATAAAAGACATGAATTTGTATCGAGAGCATGCGTAAAATGGCTACTTGCAGTTCCTATCTGCCATTTTACACGAAATTTTGCGTTTAAGACAGAACTACACTATAGTTATAAGAATGGGACTATTTTGTTAAAATACATTCATATGTATATATATGTATGACACGTCTCCTCAGTCTTCACCCGTCATCATGTACCCCACGAAGCAGCTGCACGAGTAGCCGGGCGCGCCGTCGCTGGGCACGCACAGCGCGTGCTCGCCGCACGGGTTGAGGTCGCACGCCGCCACGCACTGCGGGCCCAGGCGCCCCGCGTCGCACACGCACTCCGTGTTGTTATGACACGTCTCCTCACCCGTCATCATGTACCCCACGAAGCAGCTGCACGAGTAGCCGGGCGCGCCGTCGCTGGGCACGCACAGCGCGTGCTCGCCGCACGGGTTGAGGTCGCACGCCGCCACGCACTGCGGGCCCAGGCGCCCCGCGTCGCACACGCACTCCGTGTTGTTATGACACGTCTCCTCACCCGTCATCATGTACCCCACGAAGCAGCTGCACGAGTAGCCGGGCGCGCCGTCGCTGGGCACGCACAGCGCGTGCTCGCCGCACGGGTTGAGGTCGCACGCCGCCACGCACTGCGGGCCCAGGCGCCCCGCGTCGCACACGCACTCCGTGTTGTTATGACACGTCTCCTCACCCGTCATCATGTACCCCACGAAGCAGCTGCACGAGTAGCCGGGCGCGCCGTCGCTGGGCACGCACAGCGCGTGCTCGCCGCACGGGTTGAGGTCGCACGCCGCCACGCACTGCGGGCCCAGGCGCCCCGCGTCGCACTCGCACTCCGTGTTGTCCCACGACGACACACATTTGTTATGACACGTCTCCTCACCCGTCATCATGTACCCCACGAAGCAGCTGCACGAGTAGCCGGGCGCGCCGTCGCTGGGCACGCACAGCGCGTGCTCGCCGCACGGGTTGAGGTCGCACGCCGCCACGCACTGCGGGCCCAGGCGACCCGCGTCGTACTCGCACTCCGTGTTGTTATGACACGTCTCCTCACCCGTCATCATGTACCCCACGAAGCAGCTGCACGAGTAGCCGGGCGCGCCGTCGCTGGGCACGCACAGCGCGTGCTCGCCGCACGGGTTGAGGTCGCACGCCGCCACGCACTGCGGGCCCAGGCGCCCCGCGTCGCACACGCACTCCGTGTTGTTATGACACGTCTCCTCACCCGTCATCATGTACCCCACGAAGCAGCTGCACGAGTAGCCGGGCGCGCCGTCGCTGGGCACGCACAGCGCGTGCTCGCCGCACGGGTTGAGGTCGCACGCCGCCACGCACTGCGGGCCCAGGCGCCCCGCGTCGCACACGCACTCCGTGTTGTTATGACACGTCTCCTCACCCGTCATCATGTACCCCACGAAGCAGCTGCACGAGTAGCCGGGCGCGCCGTCGCTGGGCACGCACAGCGCGTGCTCGCCGCACGGGTTGAGGTCGCACGCCGCCACGCACTGCGGGCCCAGGCGACCCGCGTCGCACTCGCACTCCGTGTTGTTATGACACGTCTCCTCACCCGTCATCATGTACCCCACGAAGCAGCTGCACGAGTAGCCGGGCGCGCCGTCGCTGGGCACGCACAGCGCGTGCTCGCCGCACGGGTTGAGGTCGCACGCCGCCACGCACTGCGGGCCCAGGCGCCCCGCGTCGCACACGCACTCCGTGTTGTTATGACACGTCTCCTCACCCGTCATCATGTACCCCACGAAGCAGCTGCACGAGTAGCCGGGCGCGCCGTCGCTGGGCACGCACAGCGCGTGCTCGCCGCACGGGTTGAGGTCGCACGCCGCCACGCACTGCGGGCCCAGGCGACCCGCGTCGCACTCGCACTCCGTGTTGTTATGACACGTCTCCTCACCCGTCATCATGTACCCCACGAAGCAGCTGCACGAGTAGCCGGGCGCGCCGTCGCTGGGCACGCACAGCGCGTGCTCGCCGCACGGGTTGAGGTCGCACGCCGCCACGCACTGCGGGCCCAGGCGCCCCGCGTCGCACACGCACTCCGTGTTGTTATGACACGTCTCCTCACCCGTCATCATGTACCCCACGAAGCAGCTGCACGAGTAGCCGGGCGCGCCGTCGCTGGGCACGCACAGCGCGTGCTCGCCGCACGGGTTGAGGTCGCACGCCGCCACGCACTGCGGGCCCAGGCGCCCCGCGTCGCACACGCACTCCGTGTTGTTATGACACGTCTCCTCACCCGTCATCATGTACCCCACGAAGCAGCTGCACGAGTAGCCGGGCGCGCCGTCGCTGGGCACGCACAGCGCGTGCTCGCCGCACGGGTTGAGGTCGCACGCCGCCACGCACTGCGGGCCCAGGCGCCCCGCGTCGCACACGCACTCCGTGTTGTTATGACACGTCTCCTCACCCGTCATCATGTACCCCACGAAGCAGCTGCACGAGTAGCCGGGCGCGCCGTCGCTGGGCACGCACAGCGCGTGCTCGCCGCACGGGTTGAGGTCGCACGCCGCCACGCACTGCGGGCCCAGGCGACCCGCGTCGCACTCGCACTTCGTGTTGTCCCACGACGACACACATTTGCTCTGGGAATCACAGGTTTGATATTAGTATTTCTATTACAAATTGATACTTGTACCTACATTCTAAACGTCATTTCATTCAATGATCATACACTCCAAAGCTACCACAACACGTCTCTAAAAATAAAAAAAGACCATCGAGCATTACTCGGCCAATGACAAGATGACTACCCGAGCGCATACGTGGCGCTCGCGACACTCTGGCCTGAAAACTTTGGAGCGCATACGTCACGCTCACGCCACGTGACGGTTAAAAAACGTTAAGTATCACTGTTAACAAACCGCAAACTTAACTTTGTTTTTTGAGTGTTATGGTTAGTTTCAAAAAACCTTACTAGATAGAGAGTTGACTTTATTTTTCCTGTAAAATACACAATAATCCCTATTAACCATTATTACTTATAACCAAATTTCAGGTTGATCGATTTAATAGTTACTGAAATAATCGAGTGTGACAGACGAATGGACGGATAGACGTAGAAATTTAGAAAGTCTCACTTTCATGTGTCATGGAAAGTCATAGCACCCCGGGAGAAGAACGTATAACGTAACTCGCAATACTCACGTAAGGTGGACAAATCGATAGCATACAGTCCGCTCGCGACTGGCATCCATCTCTGACGTTTTCTCGCACTGTCGGCCGATTAAGTAGCGACTGGGCAGTTCCAACGCGAACGTCCTACAAAAAGTTTACTGATAAACGAATATTCTTACAATTTTCGAGGTGAGAGCAAAACTTCTAATGGGAGGTTCCACAGCGTTTAGCCCTTATCAATAATCTGTGGTTTAGCCAACGTTTAATGACTCAACTATAAAATCGACAGGTACATTTGTATAGACTTTTTTTGGATACTCAACAGAGGCAACAGAGCTGAGTTTTAACAATTTTTTATGTTGCTGAGTTTTACGTTAAACCTCCTCATTTATCACTAAAAGTTTGTAAAGGAAATTGTGAAATTATTATAACTTTGTATCCAGCTTTTCTGACCCAAGTTTTCCGGTGCATAGTTATAGCTCAACTCACCTGAATACACCCCTCAAAGTATCCAACATCGGACGCTAACAGGCCAGCAGTTGTGTCCAATCCACCAATGAGTATCTTCCCTATGTATTGTCCTTGTATCTTATTGGCCAGCATTGGCAGCAGCGCGGTACGAAGCCCGTAGTCGATGCTAACGGATATATCGGTCCCGAGCCATTTGATCTCGATGCGATGCCAGGAACCATCAGCGAGGGTGGTGGACGGAAGGAACATCGTTTCACCGTTGTACGAGTAGTGGAGAAGGCCAGATTTCAACTGTGAAGAAACATTTTGTATAATTACAGATACTCGTATGTACATACGTTCACGATAAGAATTCCATGTAAATTGCATATTGCATGTTCGTCATAGCGATATTTATGACGTACGCGCAGCGTCGTACCCCAAAAACCATGAATTCCCCGATCGTCCACGATTACTGACGACTACAGACGATTATCGGCGACTACACAATGACAAATCACACTACACCTTCGTGCCTGTTTTAATCCTTTCTATAGAGGCGCTTCAAGAAAACATTAGACGTAGAGGCATCAAGCATTGCTGGCAACGCGTAACCCGCGCGTACGACGCGCGCAGTACGAGCACCACATGCAGCACATGTTCAAACACGTCCGCAGACGAAGGGGTGTTGCAGTGAATCGTAGGAGGCGTAATTGTCATACTTATTGTTATGAGTAGCATCATAACGATACGCTTACGTTACGCTTACGCTTACGAGCCGTGTGAGAAGGGCCTTACCGTGATAAGCACGCTGCTGTTCTGTCCGACTTGCACGGACATGAGGAAGGCGTCGTGCTGCCTCGTGCGGATGGACAGCGCGTTGAGCCACGGCAGCTGTATGGGACGCAGCAGCGGGTTGAACGACAGCATGCCGTCGCCGCTGAAGCGCCACGGAGGTGATGTGGCTGTATAAATAAACGACATTCACCAGTATTTAAACATTAAAGGGGTTTAAATTGCCAATTTTCCAAATCTATATTCACTTAGGGCAAACTTATAAAGCATTTGAATGAAGGAAAATGGGGAGGTCTGGATCAATTCCCTCGCATCACATTAACATGCCTATTAAGGTGTCTTGTTGTTTGGGACATTTGCCGTCATTGTAGGACGTTTCTAAGACAACCAATTAGTGTCCCATTGTCCGACATGAGTCTGAAAGGAACTACTTACAGTCCGCGCAGTCCTTCCCCGTGTATCCTTCTTTGCACGTGCACAGGAAGGTGTCCCACAAGTCGAGACATTCGCCGTCGTTGTAGCAAGGCGCGCTGGTGCATTGAGACCGCTTTTCTGGACACCCAGCCAGCGTGCCGTTGTCCGACACGAAACTGTGGGAAACAAGTTTTTAATAAGTAACTAGCCCTAGCACGGACTTTGGCTCATTTGGGCAGCAAAGAAAGCATTTAGATCTAGACTTTCAATTTCACGGTATTAGGTATGCTATAACTTTCAGACCATAACTTAATGAAGGTTTTTTTTAATATTACGGATAGCCAGTAGCCAGGTAAATTTTATTGTGACCCTAAATTGCTTTCAGCAACGTGACGCTGTTGCTGAAAGCATCAGATCAATAGACGCAGACAATTTGCCACAGTCTAAGGATGCAGCAATCGAAAGAATTAGCACAAGCGTCGGGCAATTACTGTAACAAAGCTCAAGTAATTCTTACCTGTTCAAATCAATGAACTTGTGATCGATGAAGAGATCAGATATACATCCAACAAAGTCTTTATTCTTCACTTGAAAGCTGCTCGGGATGTTGGGTAGTCCGCCGATTTGCAGAGGTCCGGTTAGGTCGAGGAATCTGCTTGAGAGTTCAAAGGATAAGGAACAAGATAAATCACCAAAATCCGAGTTATCATAAAACAAACTTTTCGCAACAGCGCTTTTTTTTTATTGAAGATAGGCTTGCGCTTGACGACAATCATGCCTGATGGAAAGCAATGATGAGGTCTAGGATGGAGCGCGCATGCCTAGAAAATGCATATTCACTCTTCTCTTGAAGGCACCTAGATTGTACTTGGCTGGAAACACGGAGGCTGGAAGGGCGTTCCACACCTTAGACACCTTCCACACCTCAATAAAAAAAAAAACAGCGCTTACTATCTTCATTCATATTATCCTACACATCCTACACCTTGCATCTCTATAGCGTCAGATTCTATCTGTTCCGACATATTGACGAGAGGCGACTACATCCGCTCCGCCTACCGAGCATGCTACGCACTTTTTTAGCTACTTATAGCTTTATACAGTTCGCGTAAATCTTTATGAACCATCTGAACTTAGAAACCACGCGCACAGTTGAGTGCTTCATGTACAATAGCGCAGTACTCACACTAACGCGCGGCTCTAATGCGAACTGTGTACGTACGTGATTACGTCCTATGGCACCTGGTACTACCACAGTTTAAAGATATTCTAGTAGTATCTTTTAACCATTAGATTTATCCAGCTCGATCTGTCCCGCGCTGTGGACTTAAGTGTGTTCCAGGGACTAGGACCATCCGGCATCGATTTGGAACCGAAGAACCGTTACCATGTGGCTTTTGACCTGACGCGTTTTTGTTTGCCCCCTTTTGGCTGCCATTCGAAAGGTTCTTGATGTTCCACATAAAGCGCGGCCTATCCAGTTCCATTTCTTCCACTTTATTTGATCCATGTGTTCCTTGGCTAGGATGCAAAGATCCATGTTGGAAATCTGTCAGGCCTAAAGATACCGAAGATGTTAATGGGGTAGGCAATAATTATTATCTTACTGATACCTGTGGCAGGTCTCGGTGGGGATGTCGCAGCGCGGCGGCAGCACTTTCCGCGTGAAGTTAGCGCAGGCGAACTTCACGCCCAACTCCGCAGCGCCCGCCAGCGACAGCGCTTTGTCACAGTCGTCCAAGATTATTGTTGCGGTCTGGGAATAAGGCTCCAATTAATGTAGTTATACGAGTTCCACTGTAGGTAGTTCAATCTACGAAGACGCGTTCCCCACCCCTAACTATATATTGCGAATCGCGTGAGACAAAAGTGAGTCTTTGTGGATTGAATTACTTATATGGTTCGACCGTCAGATTGGCTTCATAGAGTAACATATATTTCCACACTTTGAAATCGACACGGAAATTACGAGTACTTTCTATTATTTGGATTCATGCTAGGCAGAAATGAACTACCTTTATATCTTCATGCCATTTTGCAAGAAAACTTTAATGCTATAGATGCTAGTAAAGTTAAATGATTGCCGTGGAATTTCAAAAAAAACCCTTATCTAATCGTGGACAAAACCTGGTTATTCTTAGTATGAGAAATCCTTACCCGATTAAAGTATTCTAGTTCGACAGTATGCCATACTCCATCAGCGACATCGCCCTCCACTGTGACCTCCGTCTTGCCTCCTCCTAACGCGAACGTGAACCGAACCCCGGACCCTCCGCCGGCGCCCGCTCCTGAGCTGATCACCTCGAGGGCTATAAAGTCATGGCGCTCATTGTACCGACCGTTGTAGAGAAGTAGACCGGACGTTGTTTGTGTTGCGAACCTGGGTTCAAGAGATACAGGGTCAATCATCATCAAAAGGTGGAAGGATTCTCTTTGCAGAATCTGAGCTTGGAATGGTTTTAAGAGCACTGATAGTCGACGATATTACTTGACTGATCTGATATTCAGCAAATTGACACATTAATCATAAAGCGTTGGAACCTATTGGAAGCTACTTGACTTTCAAATTGAATACCTACGCCTTTTAAATCCTGGATATGTCAGGTCTAGTTCGGTAGAAATCCTCAGCCTTAAATAGTCAGAACTTAAAGCAGACAGGGAAAAAATCACACGTCTATATCGCTAGCCTAGCTACTTTTTCTACTGTCAATGAAACTTATTTCAAGGATTTCTGTTACCCAATAAGCACTGCACAGTGCACAATTACGCTTTAAATAATAATGTGAAATACTCACTTGAGTTTCAAATGAAAGCGATGCCGTTTTTTAAGTCCGGGGAAAGTCAGGAACGAGGTGGTGGGAAAGCTCCTCGCCCTCAGTTCGCACATGGCGGTGGTGTACGCCGCGTCGATGGTACACCCCTGACACAAGATCCCGCCCTCCTTCTTGGCCACGCACTGAGACCCGCTGCGGCACACGCTGCCATCGCCGTTCATGTCGCATGTGGCTTTTGTCAGGATTGTTTCGCAGTTTACTCCTATAACAAGATAAGGGAAGGTGACTTGGACCGATGACATAAAACGAGTGGGGCAAAGGGACTGGATTAGAAAGGCTGAAGATATAACGTTATTGAGAGTTTCCTTGTTTGAGAAGCCTTGTAACTAGCGTTGGAATCAGCTGTCTTGATTTTTGAGGGCTAGGCAAATTTTATTCGCTATGTTTTTGTATTTTGTAGTCACCTTACGATGTAACGGTCTCAGGAAAAGTTTTAATCAGATATAATAATGATGTGATTATACTATGCATGGACTCTGTCCTGGCATTTAATTTTTTAGCAACATAGGTTTTAGGTGGCTGACGCTTTTTTCCATCGCTATGTTCTCATTGTACCTACATTTGTAGAAGGAGATATACATACCAGTGAATCCGGCTCCACAGACGCAAGTGTAGCCGCTCTCCCGACGGACGCAGGTTCCGTTGTTTTTGCACGGAGAGGAATAGCATAGATCCACTTCGGTGTCGCACATGTAGTGTTCCCGAGATCCTAAACGGAATAAATGTACGATTAGTAATCATAAACAACACTGCATCATCTCAAAATTATTCATTCGGCAAAGGCTTTTATTATAATCTAACAAGCGGTCAAAATTGACCCCTTTCTTCTTCTTTCTTTTCTCTTGATCTTTCTGCTCATAAGAATACAGAACAGCATCATGCCGCTGCGGTTGCGCTGGCTGGTTGGTGGAAATAGGGAAATTTTATTGAGGCAAGTGTTATGCCGCTTGTGATCCGAGCGTATGACGTCAGAACTTGTATTTATGGAGCGCTCGTCGAAAACTCCGTCAGAGTGTGCTAAGGGCAGTCTTCGATGGATGGCGTAACCAGTGTTACGCCATCCATCGAAGACCGCTACAAGTGGATGGACTCACCCGTGAATCCTTGAGGGCACTGGCGGGTGAACGTGATGACGGGGTATATCGGGCGGAACAGCACCGTGTCGCTGTGAATGAAGCCGGACGTATTGCCGAACTTGAGCACCGTGAGATCCTGGAGTGGATATACTCACCCGTGAATCCTTGAGGGCATTGGCAGGTGAACGTGGTGACGGGGTATATCGGGCGGAACAGCACCATGTTGCTGTGGATGAAGCCGGACGCGTTGCCGAACTTGAGCACCGTGAGATCCTGGAGTGGATGGCCTCACCCGTGAATCCTTGAGGGCATTGGCAGCTGAACGTGGTGACGGGGTATATCGGGCGGAACAGCACCGTGTCGCTGTGGATGAAGCCGGACGCGTTGCCGAGCTTGAGCACCGTGAGATCCTGGAGTGGATAGACTCACCCGTGAATCCTTGAGGGCATTGGCAGGTGAACGTGGTGACGGGATATATCGGGCGGAACAGCACCGTGTCGCTGTGGATGAAGCCGGACACGTTGCTGAACTTGAGCACCGTGAGATCTTGAAGTGGATGGACTCACCCGTGAATCCTTGAGGGCATTGGCAGGTGAACGTGGTGACGGGGTATATCGGGCGGAACAGCACCGTGTCGCTGTGGATGAAGCCAGACGCGTTGCCGAACTTGAGCACCGTGAGGCACTCCTCGTAGTTGAGGCACGGCTCGTGCACGCAAATGTTGTCATCGAACGGCAGCACCTTAAATCAAAAGTTTTTAAGACTATATGCATTGATTTAGCGTATAAAACGGCCGTAACTGCTCAGTCAAATTATTTAAAAAAAACCGGCCAAGTGCGAGTCGGACTCGCGCACCGAGGGTTCCGTACTCAAGAAGTACTGAAGCAAAACAATCAGGCAAAAACCAATATGTTTATTTGACGACGAGTACTTAGAAGAACTTGCGTTTTAATTACCTTTGTTAATGAACCGCAAAACTAAATTTGTTTGTAGAGGATTATTGTTAATATCAAAAAAACTATGCTAGTTAGAGCATTGGCTATAGTTTTCCTGTAAAATATACGTAAATTCCTATTGATCATAATTATTATAGATTTTTCGATTGGTAAACTCCGGAGATAAGGGGGGGGAACGGTATTTTTTTAGACATTTTCCCCGATAAATCAAAAACTATCATGACTAAAAATAATTAAAAATCGGTTTTAGAATGTACAAAGTAAACCCTTTCATAAGATACCCCACACAGTACAGTTATCTCACTTTTAAATTTCAACCCTCCGATTTTCCCCCCTTTTTAAATAATAAAAAAAAATAATTTCCATTTTTTTTATTCCAGTGTCATTGGGCCACTTATATACACAAATATTCCAAATTTCATATCGATAGCTCCGGTAGTTACTGAAATAATCGAGTGTGACGGACAGACAGACGGACAGACAGATGGACAGACAGACGGAGAAAGTCGCACCATAAGGGTTCCATTTTACCATTTTGGTACGGAACCCTAAAAATACACCGTTTCTACGGTTCCATTACCCAAGGGGTCAAAAATGGGACCCTATTACTGAGACTTCGCTGTCCGTCTGTCCGTCCGACTGTCACAAGGCTGAATCTCTCGAACCGTGATACACTGAACACTGATAGTTACCTGCACGGTAGCGAGCCGGGCGAGCGTGGCGCGGTGCAAGTACACTCTCTCGCGCAAGTGCGTGGGTGAGTAGTACTGGGAAGAGTCGCCGCCGATGCCGACCTCTGCGTCCGGCCTCTTCGCTGAGAAGGATACGTTCAAGATGTTGCCTGTCACGTCTGTGTCATCCTAGAAAAGAAATACAGATTTCAGGAAGTGGCATATATGATAAAGATTTAAACATCTAAAATAATGCAAGATCTTAATCAAAAAATCATGCATCATAAGTTAAATTATAAAACTTTTTAATACATTTGCTCAAAAAGTTGACATTTGCATGTGTGTTTAGCGTGCGCAAAGTTACTCTTTTCCGCACTAGTACTTTTGTGTTTTCCTCCTTCGCGGCACTGGAGCGGGCGTACCAGGAGCGCATGAACACGAACACGTTAACACGGAGCAGGCAAACACGAACCAGTATTTTTTTTTCGCAAATGTATTAAAAAACGTCGTTCAATGCATGTGCGGAATTGTCATTTTTACTCGTCCTTGTAGTTGACCCTCGCCTTCGGCTTGGGTCAACAAACCGGGACTCGTAAAGAAATGACAAACTTTCCGCACTTATATTGAAATGTACTATTGTGGTATGGTAGGTATTACTCTTTTGAAAGATATTCTAAATCAATTAATTAGTAACGGAACACACACGACTGTTTGTTACTCCAAAATCCAAATACAGAATAATAACAATGTTAAAGGCAATGAACTATTAGCTCGTGCCAAAGGGCACTGCAGACCAATGACTCGTGCTAAAGGTCGAAATACCTAAGTATGTTACCTCATCGTTACACGTGCAACTCCCACTCTACTGTATCAATATTATAGGACTAACTCAGAATAAAGGAGAGACAGAATCAGACAGAAGCAGAATTATTAATCCAGAGTGTTTTACTTCCTAAACCATCCCTCGTTACATGGCGACCCTGCCTCGTTACAGCTTAACCATAGATCTAGACAAGCTAATATAATCTGCCCTGAGTTTTTCCCTTGTAAAATTACATCCAGTGTAAAAATAAGCGCCTGTGCTGGCGATTCCTTGCAGTTTTATGCATGTGCATCGATCTGGTACTCGGTAGAACTATCCTGAAAGTGTCTGCTGTACTCTATCCCTGTAGAAACTCCAACCAGTACATTTGAGGATCTATTCGGTTTCTGCAGAATTTAGACCTTGTCGCCGTTGCCTTGTTGGATGGCGAGTCCTTGATATTTGATTTCGTCTTTGCCTCGGTGTATTTTCCGAAATAGAGACTGGGTCATACCTGTACACTAAAAATGTAGATATTCTCCTTGGGGCAGGGAATAATGGCTGCCAGCCCGTCGATGAAGAAGGCCAGTAGTGGCGACAGGAACTGCTCGGCCGTCATGTCGTTGAGGCGGACGGTGATCGAGTTGAACAGGATCTCCTCCGTTATAAGCCTCACCAGCAGTTGCATCATTGCTTTCACCTCGTTCACCCCGTCTGGAAACAGTTTCAACATAGTAATATTATCCCCAATGTTAGCAGAGTCCGTTCATTATGTACCATACCAAAATCCAAACTAATTAAAATTTAATTAAATTAAGAGTAAGAATGCATTTTTGAGATAATCGACTCAAGACTGTTTCCTAAATATTAAGATACTTTGACGATGCAGGTCAAATAAAGTTTTTATAAAAACAGCCCATTTAAATATTGAATGGAAGCAGGCGTTATTTTGCGGAAATCCATAATTAGCAGGACAGATTAATTTGTTTTGCTGTAATCCGCTACTTGGAAAGATTCTGTATGGTACAATATGCAGGAACACTGCCCACATGAAACACCACACACAATTTTCCAACACTTTCTTCGACGCACGTTTCGTCCCGAACCGGGACATCCTCAGGAGATGTTGACTTCACAATGCGAAATCGTAGAGTCAAACTCGACTGGTTGTGTGTGGTGTTTCATGTGGGCAGTGTTCCTGCATATTGTACCATACAGAATCTTTCCAAGTAGCGGATTACAGCAAAACAAATTATCTGTCCTGCTACAGCCCATTTACTTGCTGACCGTACTTATTTTATCAAAACCTGTGAATGCATGAATTTTCTCAAGAAAAAGTGTCATGATTTCAAGAAATCATTTTTTTCACGCGAATGCAATGATTGAATGAGTGAGTCAATAAATGAGTCGACAGGACTAGATCTTATTATCGAATTTCGATGAATTTACTCACCCGTGACCGATATTTCCATGGTAGCAAGCTTGGGCACATTCGTGTTCAGCTGAGGCGACAACGTCATGGAACCCGTGGTTTCGTTAAGAAGAACTAAGTTTGCGTTGTTGCCCGAGAGGATGCGATATTGTAGCTGTAATATAATAAAAACGGAATGAAATACTTAATATCCCAAAAAATTGACCGTTTTGCAGAGACCCTGCAGTAACTCTTATCACCATCCTTGTCTCTGTTACCAACAAATGTCCTGCCGTAAATCATGGCAAAACATTTGTTGGTGTTTCAGTTTGAAGGGAACAGAATATGGTGAGACTTAAGATCGAACGTCTGAGGATGACGCAGTTCAGTATGTCATTGCAATGAATTTCCTGGGCGCACTGCTTCTGACTTAAGCAGGCGTAACACTCATCATCATGAAAATATATCATTAATCTCGTTATTCTATTGAATAAAAAAACCTACCTTATCAGTGACGTCGGCATCATACGCCGGGACTTTCCCAAACGGTCCCACGGGAAAACAGTCCTTATAGTTATTGAATATAATTTGAAAATCCTTTAGCATCGGTGCGTTGTCGTTTACGTCTGTGACGAGGATCTCCACTCTGACGTCATTCCACAGCGGCGGACTCGCGGCCCTTATTATCAGCTCGTACTTCTTCCTAGGGCTCTCGTAGTCCAGGTCGACCATGGTTATCAGTTCCGCTTTGTCGGATCCTTGGCGGGTCTCGAGGGAGAAACTGTTGGAGTCGTCTCCACCTTGAAACAAGAGATCTGAGAGTTTACATGAAAATTTTCAGAACCAGTTGGCCTGTCAGAGACCTAGTACTAGAAAGGACCTGTCATCAGAATCGTCAATCTGAATCGTTCCGTCTTGATGTAGCCTTGCATCTACTTGTAGCGGTGTTAATATACTGTATAGCGGAGACGGTTCATGGCGCTGTTGCGAACTGAATTTCACTTTTTTGTGTCAGCGCTAGGGTCGCTATTTCTTTAAATCATCTTGCGGAGTGAACATTCCGTACCGTTAGGTGCTATAATGGTATTCCGTGCTGTCGTCTCATCTAGGTAGGGTTGATATAATGATAAAGACCGTCATACCTTTGATAGAGTAATGAACAACAGCATTCGGGCCTTCGTCGGGGTCGTGAGCGTAGATTTCTCCGACTGTGGTCCCGATGGGACTGTTCTCCTGGATATAGAAAGTGAGGCAGTCGCTTTCAAACACGGGCGGTGAGTCGTTGATGTCTTCCACTTTTATGTGCACGATCACCTGCAAAATAATCATCATCGTCCTTATCACTACTGAATACTGTTAAAAGCGACGAGCCAAACACCAGCAGTCAGCAGCTCTCACTAAGTTTTGTGGCTCAGAATCCGAATCCAAAGGCAGTCCTAGCCAAATAATGGTGAAACTTAGCACGGGCTTTCACAGTTAAATGCATATTCGACATTTAGTTTCTGTGCTTATGTTTGTTGAGAGTTTGCTCCTAATCCCTCATTAGGAGCAAATTTCGACTTTCAGGTTGCCTTCACCAAAAACCAATATTTCGTCAGGACGGCACTGTGATGAGGGCATAGGGCTTTGGCCACATCTTGCTAACTACGCTGGCCAAATGCCGTAGGGCTGATTTCATACAAAATAGAGTAGATTTCGATGAATTTTAACAATGGAGAGATTAGTTTTATGGCATGTAGTGATAATTAACTATAAAACTTACGCTAGAACTTTGTGGCGGTGTGCCTCCATCAATGGCCAAGGCTTTCAAATCGTATATGGCGACGGACTCTCGGTCTAGAGCCTTGTTGGTCCGTATCACGCCGGACGCAGGGTCGATCACAAACGAGCCCTCCTCGCGGTCTCGTGGCTCTAGTTCGTAGTGCACGCGCCCATTGAGACCTACGTCTGCGTCTGTAGCGCTCACTTGGGTGACTGATGTTCCTGCGAGAAGAAAAAGAATATTTCACATACTATAGAAAGGAAATAAATGAGTAAAGGAACCATCCAGCATTAAAAAATGATGGTTCCTTCATCTTTCCTTCTAATCCACTTCACTACATGATCCTATCCGAAGCACAGATTTGACAAGACACGCAATAACAAGAACCTTTAGAGACTGAATTAATACTTCGCGGATCACATTCATCTTTGAACTAGCGAAGAGAGAAAGTATAAAAGAGCTATCCAATAACAGAGAGCGGTCTTCGGCAACAAATTTAGCTTCAGATGAACTTACCAACTAAAGCATCCTCCATGATACTGGCAGTGTAGAGCTGCTGCTTGAAGATCGGTTCATTATCGTTGACGTCCACGACGGATATCTCCACGTCGGTCGTGTCCGAGAGAGATGGAACGCCGCCGTCCCGCGCTGTCACCGTTAGGAGGTACCCTGAAAACATTCTTCCATTTTAGATTTTGTCAGGCGGTGACAGAAGCAAAATGGCGGCAATGTATTGGACCTTCCTCACGAAACCAACGACCCTCAGACGCTCAGTCAGAGAGGCCGGTAACACTTACTGAATATCAGGTGACCTGTTGTTGATCTTAAACGTAAAGCTATCTTGATGCTCGATACTAAGCCAGATTTACCTGATTCAAATTTATCCACTAACTCACGCTGAGCAAATCATTTGACGTTGATCAACATACTATGAGTAAATATGAAATTTTCTGGTGATTTTCGATAATGGTTGTGGGGTCTACAGACATCATAACAGACGGCCAAAAGTATCAAGTGCTGGCCATAACCATTATATGGTTATTGAGGAACTCCTACTAGCTGAGCGTTTAAGTGATCTATTCTAGTGATCTAGTGAGAGCTATTCGTTATTATAGGGTCCTACGACGTAAGTTTAAAAAAATCACAAAGAAAATATAAGACTTAAGTTCAGTAACGCTTCTAAGCACTGGCTCAAAACTTTTGCTACCACTGAACTAGTACGCTGCATCGAACATTCTATAAAATTGACAGTTAATTTATTGTGCCGATTTCAAACGCCCCCTCGAAGGTCCACGGTACTAAATTGACATTTGTTGCTATAAAATATAGTGACCGTCATTTTGAATGTCATTTTATTTTAGTTCCATGGACGCTCACGCCAGGTTACGTAACAATCAGCGCCAAAACGGCGAAAATCAAATGATCCTTACCACTCATAGTCTCTCGGTCCAGCAGTTTGTTGGTGGTGATGGCGCCGGTCTGCGGGTTGATGAGGAACTCCTGCTCGAGGTGCGCGACCGCCTCGTTGGATATCTCCGAGCTCAGCGTGTAGGTGATCTGCGCGTTCACTCCCACGTCGCTGTCAGTGGCAGACACCACCAGCACTGTGGTGCCGACTGGAGCGTCCTCAAACACCTGCGAGACAAAATAGTTATTAGGGGGGTGTGATTCTTGAAAGTATAAAATTGTACAGCGGCCAACCATCGAAGGTAACCATAGCAACGCAGCCATCAGCAGCCAATTGTAGCCTTGGCTGCATAACTGACGCAAACATTAACCAATCAGCGCATAGATGTCAGCTCGTCGCTGTTTTAGGTATTTTTGCAGAATAGCACGGCTGTTAGTAGTTAGAAATAAATGTTTTGCATTTTGGAGCAGCTTGGATTCAAACTTTAAATTATTTAAAAAGAATACGCCCAGCCTCGATTTTGGCTTTTTTAAAGCAAAGAATGACGAGGGGAGGAAAACCTGATGTTAACTGATCTAACTGCACATGCAACATGCAGTGCTTTGTATTGCAATGTACTCGTAATTCGGCGTACTACTGTATATGTACTACGCTTGTCCTCCAAAGACATCACAATTGTTAAGTCACATTTTGGCCAGTTGCGCTGGCCACAGTGCCGAAACAGCATCTAACAGCTGAATATTATGCATTGCGGTGTTATTAACTTATCAAGTTATCAACATACTGGGCGGATTCAGAAAAAAATATGCCTTAGTAATACCCAGTAGGACGGATATACCTAGATAAACATAAAAAGATGCATAAATGCATTCACTGCAGCATTTTCGTTAGGAAGACTCTGAGTTCTTGCATGTAGGTATATTGAGATATTGGAAAGTATTCTAAAGCACGGTCGCGGAGCACGAAGAATTTCGTACATTAACCTGTTACTACCTGTCTCTGTCACTCCCGCGTCAAAATAATGCGGTAACGCTCGCACAGATGCAATGACTCATAGGTATATCGATGGTCCTGTGCGAGCGTGACCGCATTATTTTGACTTACGAAATTCTTCGTGCTCCGCGACCGTGCTTCAGTCAAATCTTACCGAAGCAGTGTAAGGTGCGTTTTCGAACACCGGCGCGTAGTTATTCGCGTCGGTAATGTTGATGTGGACCATGGCCGTGTCGGCCCTGCCGCCGGAGTCGGTGGCGGTGACCGTGAGCACGTAGCGCCGCTCCTGCTTGAAGTCCAGCGGCTGCGCCACTGTTATCAAGCCACGGCCGTTTTGCGACGTGATGGAGAAACGGCCCCGGGTGTTGCCACCGGTGATTTCGTAGTGTAACCTGTAAATAATGGCGTTAATTATATGTAGACCACCTTCTTTCGTGTACTGGAGCAGCGTTTAGTGTGACTTATAAGGTAAAATGCATCAGTCCGCAATGAATCAATAAAAGATTGATGCTGATCATGATATCTCATACTAAAGATGATGATGATTGGTGATGGAGGTGGTGGTGGTGTTGAAGATACAAGTGATGATGAATTAGAGACAACCCTCCACCACCCTGGGCCCAATCAACCTCACGGTTATGGTTGCTGCAACACGGGAGAGCGCCCGTTTGGTACTTGCTCTTGAGGTGTCACCGGGACGCCTTCTTGATTCTCTACAAGTAGTTTTCTCTCGATTCTTGTCCCTATGTGCTCACTCTTCCCATTCTGGGGCAGGACGATACTTCGCGCTGTCGTTGTCCGCAGAAAGATCCGCTGTCTTGTCACTCCAAGCCGCTCCGCTTCTTATGCCACGCGTGCGATACGTACGATGAATTATGTTTTAGTCTTTATCAGCAAGACTTACCTGTTGTCCTCATCGGCGTCTGTGGCGGTAACGGTGACGACGGGAGTGCCGGGCGGCTCGTCCTCCGCCAGCTCCACGTCGTACTGCGGCGGAGAGAACACGGGGTCGTTGTCGTTCACGTTCTGCACTACCACCACTGCGGACGCTGCTGCTTACCTGTTGTCCTCATCGGCGTCTGTGGCGGTGACGGTGACGACGGGAGTGCCGGGCGGCTCGTCCTCCGCCAGCTCCACGTCGTACTGCGGCGGAGAGAACACGGGGTCGTTGTCGTTCACGTCCTGCACAACCACCACAACGGACGCCGTCGCTGACCGAGGAGGCGTGCCGCCGTCTGTTGCTGTCACCTGAATACCATCCATTGAAATGCTTATAATATTCATAACAGGATTTTTTGAGAACTTCGATCTCGTACCTAACTAAGAGTTGCAGGCCGACATGGGTTCGTTTATGATTTTAAAATTTCCATATTAATTCGGGTCCGTGGTTGCTAGAATTGCCATGCTGCTGGCAAAGATGTACTACCATCAAGCCATGCAGAAACGTGTAGATTCCAAAAAAACTTACCAGAAGTTGGTACTTCGACTGGACTTCTCTGTCCAGGTGGCTGGACGTGAAGACCCAGCCGGAGCGCGGATCTATGGTGATCGGCAGGTCGTTGTTCCCGTTGTACTCCTTGTCTTGGAGGGTGTACGTCAGTTCAGCGTTCACTCCTTCATCTGCATCGTACGCTTGAACCTGTGGGTATTGAATAGAATTAACGACCGAGGATTTTTGGTTAGTGCTGAAACTGTTTGCTAATTGAAGCAGACTTATGAGACATCTAATCCGTCCTTATGTCTATGCAATATAACAAATTACCTCACATCCTTAGACTTATTAGGTTTAAGTAGTATTCGCAGATATATAGATATCTTTATCATCTACTGGGCTCAATATTCCCTTCCAACAGGAAAAAGAGCTCCCATGAATGACAAACGAGGGTAATAATATTGTTTTAGGCTGAGATACGCTCATCATCAGAAAGTGGCATCTTTAAATTGAAACGGCGACGAGCTGAAAAAACGTTTGCGGTTAAACATTTAGTTTTTATGTCGGAGCACTACTTTATGTTTTGGTACGATTTCTTTTTGGGCATCCATATTTTTGCGAGTTCTCTATCTAGTATCTTGCCTTCCAGGCATTTATTCCTTGGGAAATCATACAGATAAAGTCATCAATTAGCATGCATTCGTATGCTGATATTCCTTGATCGATGTGGAGGATGACCCTCAACTCTCATGGCTTAATCAACCTGACGGCTATGGGAGCCAAATCACGGTAGAACACCCATTCGGTACTTGATCTTGGCGCACTCCTGGAGTGCCTTCTTAACTCCTCCATTCACGAACAATGGGAAGCGTCAGCTCCTATAAAACTATCAGATCGTTTCACTCACCCTGACGATGCTGTAACCGACGGGTACGCTTTCGCTGACAGACTCCTGGAAGAGCGAGGTGTAGAAACGAGGCGCGTTGTCATTCACGTCCTTAACATTGACGAGCAGCTGCGTTGTGTTGGAGCGGGATGGACTGCCACCATCTGGAAGATATTTTCTGGAGTTAACATTTTTGGGACACACTTGAGTATCGGCCAATAACGTATTTATCCTTTCCCTTTAATATCACATATCGTTTAGGCATACGTCGTCTAGGCGTACGAATTACGATCGCTAACGATTTGAAAACTAAAAATTGTATGGGAATGACTTTCGCTATCACGTCACGTGGTCAAAATAATGATCAGACATGTCATTTCCATAATTTTTCAAATTCAGCAAATTATCCATCTTAGCATAAGAGAATCGATATTACGAGTACATAAACGTAAGCTTTTCTGATTTTTCCCAGAAAAGATAGAAATGCATAAGTTGTATGTAGATTAGATACGCTTAGATTTGTATTTTTATTTTAAATAGGGTAAAACATTAGTAGCACCGAATACATAATATTACTAAGTAAAACGTACTGGTAATGGTACCTTATAGCAGCTTTTTGGTGAATTTGTCACAGGTTCTTACGCATCAAATAAGATGGTTATCTCACACGAAGAAACGGATACCTACTTATGTGTAACGTTTAAAGAAGTACTACCCACCCTGTGCTCTGATCACGAGCCTGTAGTTTCGGACTTGCTCGTAGTCGAGCTGCTTGACGAGCGATATGTCCCCGCTGAGGCTGTCGATGGAGAACTGCATCTGGGTGTTGCCCCCGATGATTGCGTAGCGGATGGCCGCGTTGGGGCCCACGTCTGCATCAGTCGCTCTGCAAAGAGTAAAAACTTCTTTAGGCACTGTTGTTGCGAAAAAACCATTGAACTCGCGACTCTGTTACCGTTACACTAGAAATGAGCCAATTAAGAAATTAAGAAGGAATTGCAATATTCTGAATTAGATCGTGCCGGAAATCGAACTCCGGACCTCCGGCACAAATCCTAGCACGCGTCAATTGTGACAGGGAGTTCCTTTTTCTTAACCAGATGTTAAACACCTTCCTTTAGTGTACCTATAGTGTAGAAAATCTTGAGAGGGCTCAGTATATTATTTAAGTTCACAAAAACTACATTATATTAGGTCCTTACATATGAAATTGGCGTTTTGTATGGGAGGAACATAAAGTCAATTTTTTTTAAATATAATATATATATTTAATCAAAGTATGTACCATTGCTATCTATGCACTTTTGCCATCTTATAGGTAGTTCATTGTTCCCTTTACTAAAAAAGCCATTCGGACGGGAATCAATAAAATCTTTGAAAGCGCTTTGGATTGCCTCATCGGAGTTAAATTTTTTCCCTTGTAAGAAGTTATCCAAATTTCGAAAAAAATGGTAATCTGTTGGAGCAAGGTCCGGGGAGTAAGGTGGATGTCATAGGCATTCCAATTGAAGCTCCTCTAATTTGGTAGCCGTCTGTTGTGCAGTGTGTGTTCTAGCGTTGTCCTGAAGCAGCAGTGGCCTAGAACGATTGACCAGCCTCGGTTGTTTAGCAGCTAGCTTTTCCATCATGGATAGCAGTTGCTGACAATAGATATCCGCCGTAATCGTCTGGCCAGATTAAAGAAAGCTGTAGTGAACGACGCCGGCGCTAGTCCACCAAACGCTCATAAGTAATTTTTTTGAGTCAATTTTCGTTTGGGGCAGGATTTAGCTGGTTCACCAGGGTTCAACCATTGCGATGAGCGTTTCCGATTATCATACAGGATCCATTTTTCATCACAGGTAATGATTCGATTTAAAATCCCTTCATTACTGTGCCGGTTGAGTAATGTAACACAGCAGTCTACGCGCGTTTGTCGGTTTGCTGCACTCAATTCATGAGGTACCCACCTTTCAAGCTTTTTCACCTTCCCAATTTGCTTCAAGTGAACTAAAACAGTTTATCACTAACACCGCAGTCTGCAGCTAGCTCGGACGTGGTTTTCGATGGATCCGCTTCCACAATAACCTTCAATTCTTCATTGTCAACTTTGGTCTCCGGCCGTCCACGGGGCTTGTTATGCAGGTCGAAATTTCCAGAACGAAAACGTTGGAACCAAAAACGCGCTGTGTTTTCTTTTGCAACACCCTCGCCGTACACATCATTAATCCTTCGAACCGTTTCTGCAGCACTGGTGCCACGATGGAACTCGTACTCGTAAATAACGCGATATTTCAAGTTTTCCATTTTGTAAACAGAGTGGCGCAAAAAAAAAACCAAAAGAGAAAAAAACAAATGAATTGCGATTTTCAAAACACAAAAGCATGAGTAAATAGCTGTATAAATTTGAAATTGGAATTTCTAACCAAAGAAGAGATATTAGAGATCAAAGTGGCCAGTGCGACAAACGCCAAATTTCATATGTAAGGACCTAATATTATTCCTGCATAAGCAATATGCTTCCGGAATATACTCCCGTAGTTCTTCGATCTTAGATTGGTATATTTTACAACGTACAACGTTGGTATATAAAAGGAATATTTTCAAATAAAATTCTACGGGATCTTTGTTCCTTCGAAGTTCCTACTACCTAGATAATATTTCACTTTAAAACAGACCTATCGAGGAAACGCAATATCCATAAACAAGGATTTATTCACAGCCTTATAAATTCCGATGCCCAGACGTCTGGAACCTAACGTTTAGGAAGCAAGGAGGAACCGGCATGAATGTTTTAGACTATGCTTATTAGCTGGACCAGAATGAATGTATGAAACTATACTTATTTTATTTGCTTAACAATTTAAATAGTTTTTAAAACTCCAAGGACCATCACAAATTGATGCAGGTATAATGAATAGAAATAATGTGTCTCTGCCTTTACCACAGCATCTTTACCTTACTGAGTAGGTTTTTAAAAATTCATATCAAGGCTCTATAAAAAAAAAAATTCATATTTCTCTGATTTATTTAATTAGAAACTTAGTGCTTAATCGTTTTCGTCGGTACCAGTAGGGTAGCTATCCGTGTTCAAGGCGTCCCCACGAGACCAAACCTGAGTTGATATAGAAATTGGCCCCTCATGGGAGTCAAACGTTTGACCTTTCACTCCAATCCGAGCACTTGCACTGCATCAGGGAGGTCGATCATCAGAAAAGTGGAAATGATTCCACCAACGAAACAGAAAACTGTTGAAGACGATTTCTGTCTCTTTGTATCAATCATACGACGACTTAAAACAGAGTTCTCAACATATTTCATGTTATAAGTGAAAACATATCATCAAAAAGGTCACAAATCATCAATATAATATCAACAACATCACATCAAAAAGGTCTAACATAGAACGCAGGGTTTAAGGATGGTGCACTCACTTGATCCGGGCGATGACAGGGTTGTCAGCGACACTGATGTCTTCATCCACGTTGACCGTGTACGTCTTCTCGCTGAACTGCGGGTAGTTGTCGTTATCGTCCAATATATTCACGTGGACAGTTGCGCTGAAGAACAAAATCGTGATAAGTATCATCTTTTGCAAATTGGTCCGCTTATTTTTAATGCGGTTACTGTTAATAGAATCTAGTTGTGTGTGATTACTTAAGTTACTGGTGAAAGAATTTGTTAAGAGCGGATCAGTTAATTCAGACTATCCACCTATTGTTTTGACACACTCCACTTCACGGTTCACCACAAATGTTATAATTATTCACTTCACAAAATGCAGCCTACGCGTTACGTGAATATCTAGGCTGTTTACCCCTTAACTTACAGCCAACTACAGCCACGCGTCTCCTTCAAATCCATCAGACCTACTAAGAGCAATTTACATGCTAGATATTTCATCAGAAAACAAGTATGAACCCTGAAATGTACCCTCCACCATTATCATATACCATAAGATCACAAATTCCTTATGCACAGCGGCTTGGTGAAAAAACTTCCCACTTCTACTTTACTTTATCCGGCCTTAGATGTCCACTGCTGGATATAGGCCTATCCGAGAACGTGCTACCACACACAGCCTTCTTCATCCGCTATAGCAGTGACATTTTTCAGGTCGCCTGTCCAGCGGGCAGGCGGTCTTACTATACGATGCGCTTACCGGTCTGTGAACTCCATGGGATTTACAAAGGGTGTTCTTACCTGCTAGACATTCGGTCAGACAGCGGGCTCGCCTGGTCTGTGGCCTTCACAATCACAGTGTATCTGGACACCTTCTCCCTGTCCAGAGAAGCTCGGGTCAGCAGCGCCCCACTTCGACTATCCACTCTGAACACTTCTCTGGCGTCGACCTGCTCTGAGTCTATTGATTCGTTCATCATTTCTGGATTCAGGTACTCTGCTTTAACTGAGTCTATTGAATATTCCACCTGTAAGAAAAGATATTGTTTTACTATTGTATTCATTTACTGCAGGTAGCTATTGCCCTGTATTAATTTACAGTTTCCTCCGGAATTTTCTTAATTTTTCTGCGTAAGATGAATTTGGTTGGTTGTCCTCAAGGTGTATAGCATGATCAAGGGAAATATTCAATTTTATCAAAAGAAATGTGAAAGTTTGTTAGTAGCATGACGTAATGTCATACTGTGGTAGTACAGTGTGTACAGTAGTGTGGTAGTGTGGTAGTGGTAGTACTTAGTTAATAAAAAGTATATTTTCATATCTGTAAGTCATGTTTTCTATGAAATGACGTGTTTTTTTGTATTTTAAAGCAAAGCCTAGCTGGGTTGCGCGACCCATTTTAATTAATTGAAATGGTATCAGACGCAACCAAAACTATCTTTTAACGTAAAGTATCTCGTATAAAAGGGATTAACAGTAACTACTTATACTGCTTCGTTAGCATACTAACATCTTTTATAAGGTAGCGCATTCCAATTTAGTTATCTAATCATGGAATGTAAATAAGATTTTAGAGTCATTGACCGTATAGAATTTTGGGAAAGATTAAATATATGTACATATATTTACATTTATACATAATTTATTTGGACCCATCAAATAGAGTCAATTCAAATATATCAGCGTTATGTTTCTTTTCAAATCTATAAAAGTCTTCTGGAAAACAGAACGTCCGCATTCCCCTAAATCGAATAGATAACTGAGAACAGTAAAAAGCCCCAATTCCAAAAATGTATGGGAATAACATAAGCAACTTACAAATTGATCACGTGACTTGTCGAAGACAGCTGTCATTCTCATACATTTTATGAATTTTCGTTCCATAATGAGCGAATAATAGGTTTCTTTAACGATCGTAGATAATTCATTAATCGCTACAGTTCGAATAGAACAAGTAAGTAGATAACCGTTTTCTCCTTCCCTTACGGAATGCGGATATGTCTTTAAAGACCTTTACAAGCTCTCGAATCATATCATCAATTTTCTGATGAAACGTTTGGAGGTTGAACTATTATGCCGCGCCTATTCTAATTAAATCAGTAGGTATAACAAGACAGTGACGAGACGGCAATCGGGTTTTATCGAATACCTAGCTCCTTACACATAAAATTAATGGAATAATGTCATTATGATTAATTAATGTTAATAAAATAAAGACTCAGTTTCACCTACCTTATCAGCAAAGTTTTTTAGTAAGTTCCATTATAATAATACTTATTGGATTTCATAGTTATAAATAATAGAAGATAATAGAAGTAATAATAAGTATAAAAAAGATAATAGAAGTATATTAAAAAAAGGTGGAAATAAAATTGTTTCGGGATGTTAAAATGGTAAAAAAGTAGAGAAAGCTCATAAAGACGAGATTCACAGTTTGTTTGCCATATTATAAAAAAAATGTAGGTATAACAGAAAAGTAATGATACTAACAATAAAATAATAACTTTCCCCGTCAGCTTACAATGTGTAATCTTGGATCGGTTTTAAACAATGTTTTTGTAAGATGAAGTAGTGAAATAAAGTAATGAAAACTGCGAGCAAAGGTGGCGTCATTATTGTTTGTCCCTACCAAAGCTCGATAAGTTCGAACACTAGGCAATTTTTTTTTAACTCTTGACAGACTTGCCCTTGACTACAATCATGTCTGATGGACAGAAATGATGAGGTCTACGATGGAGCGCGCTTGCCTGGAAAATGGCTATTCATTCTCTTCATGCCTATTCATGCCTATGTATTTCTTCTTTTGAAGGCAACCAGATTTGGGAACACAGAAGCTGGAAGGGTGTACCACACCTTAGCGGTATGTATCAGAAACGTGGAAGAAAAACGTTCAAGAAAAAACCAGCATTTCGTACCTCAGCATTCTTCCCAATGTCCTGATCGGTTGCCTTGAGAGTGAGCACGGTGGTGCCGGTGCTAGCGCCCTCCCTGACCGACGCTTCGTACTGCTGCATCTCGAAAACCGGCGCGTGGTCGTTGCAGTCCAACACGTTGATCTAGAAGAACAATAGATGTAACACATTTCTTATTGCCGTTTAGGAAATTGTATAGATTTCCTAGGAAATGTGTGAAATACATTTTTTTTTCATTTTTTTCCGACCAACTTAAGGATTTCTATAGATTTCCTAGGAATTTTATAGAATTCCTGATTTCATACATTTCCTGCAGTGACATATACACAGGACCCGGCGGACCGCGCAAAAAAATGTCGCCATTTTATTGGTGTCAAAAATGTTTGTTTTGACACCAACAGTGTCAGCTGTAAGCCGACCGCATTATTGTACCTATATGGACCGCAGTCCATGCCACAGATAACTACACTTGTTATTAGTCCTCACGTGAGTTTTAACAGGGACGATTTCCTTGTTGTAGCGAATTAGCGGAAAAGTCCTGATGGTAGTGCACGTCGAGCCTCTCTCTATCCAGCTGCGTTTGTGTGGTGACCACGCCTGTCTTGGTGTCCACGGAGCATATGCCAGTTGCCAACGAGTCCAGGAAGAACAAACCTGGAGCGTAGTGGTGCCGCTCCTCGGTGGGAACGTGTCGTCCTGGGCCACGACCCTGAAGTAGTGCACGTCGAGCCTCTCTCTGTCCAGCCGCGCTTGCGTGGTGACCACGCCTGTCCTGATGTCCACGGCGAACATGCAAGCTTCCAACGAGTCCAGGAAGAACAAACCTGGAGCGTAGTGGTGCCGCTCCTCGGTGGGAACGTGTCGTGCTGGACCACGACCCTGAAGAAGTGCACGTCAAGCCTCTCTCTGTCCAGCCGCGCTTGTCTGGTAACCACGCCTGCCCTGGTGTCCACAGCGAACATGCCAGCTGCCAACGGGTCCAGGAAGGACAAACCTGGAGCGTAGTGGTGCCGCTCCTCGGTGGGAACGTGTCATCCTGGGCCACGACCCTGAAGTAGTGCATGTCGAGCCTCTCTCTGTCCAGCCGCGCTTGCGTGGTGACCACGCCTGTCCTGGTGTCCACGGCGAACATGCAAGCTGCCAACGAGTCCAGGAAGAACAAACCTGGAGCGTAGTGGTGCCGCTCCTCGGTGGGAACGTGTCGTGCTGGACCACGACCCTGAAGAAGTGCACGTCAAGCCTCTCTCTGTCCAGCCGCGCCTGCGTGGTGACCACGCCTGTTCTGGTGTCCACAGCGAACATGCCAGCCGACCGCAAGTTCCGAAAGAACAAACCTGGAGCGTAGTGGTGCCGCTCCTCGGTGGAAACGTGTCGTCTTGGGCTACGACCCTGAAGAAGTGCACGTCGAGCCTCTCTCTGTCCAGCCGCGCTTGTGTGGTGACCACGCCTGTCTCGGTGTCCACGGAGCATATGCCAGTTGCCAACGAGTCCAGGAAAAACAAACCTGGAGCGTAGTGGTGCCGCTCCTCGGTGGGAACGTGTCGTCCTGGGCCACGACCCTGAAGTAGTGCACGTCGAGCCTCTCTCTGTCCAGCCGCGCTTGCGTGGTGACCACGCCTGTCCTGGTGTCCACGGCGAACATGCCAGCCGACCTCGAATCCAACAAGCTCGATATGGAATACGTTACTGGACTGTTCTCTGGATCACTGTGAAATAAAAACGAAGATTAGAAAAAAAGTGAAGAAGAGAAAATAGCACTTAAAGGAAGTGAGCATCATAAAAAAAGTGAATGAATCTAAAGATAATATTTTTCGAGGGAACTTTGTGAACACACATCAATTGTTTGATACACGGTCACGATGGTTTCAACAATAAATATGTAGCCCCTTGTTTAAAGTACGCAAAAGTTAAAGTTTACAATAAAATTTAGACTTACAAATAGCTGTTAATATAATGTAAAGTTACGAATAGGTATTAGAATTGTGAAATAATAACAGCACGCTAAATAAATTAAGGAGTGATAATATGAAAGGTCAAAAAAAGTTAAAATGGCTCCTTCAATAAGTAACAAGCCGAGAATAAATCCATTACACTCATTACGTAACGTGTTAAAAGGAAAAAGGTTAATTCTAAATACGTTCAGACTATAAAAATAGCCCATTCACGCCGACCACAATGAGTGTCAGCGTAATTGAGGTATTTCGGCTTAACGGCCCGTCAGCCGTCAACCATTGTTCCTCGACTACATTGTTTCCGGACCACATGAAATAGATGAGATCATAAAAGCTCAACGAGCCAGCTTAAAGTCAATTAAAGCACGCCAGATGCTTTACGTCACAGGCGTAGACGGGTGTTAGACGGTCATGATTCATTGGTTAGGGTAATTTTGGTTAACTACTGGAACGACATTTCAAATAGAAATTGCTACAGGCTGTTGCTCTGTTTCAAATGTCGTTCCAATACTTAACCAGTTTATTACATAAGTATAGCTTTTTGTAAGAGCATTTAAAACTCGGAAACGCGAAACTCAAAACTTTCTCTGACTCTTTGATCGAGTATATGTGAGTGAACATTTGAAATCAAGTTATCATTTTAGTAAAGGAGGTAGCTATTAACAATGAAAATTGGTTGCTTGGGTCACAATACACCACCCATTAATCGTTGGCTTGTAAAGTTCATGGCTTTTAGAGCCAGTGGTAGCAATCTTGTTGTTCAACCTAACCGTTCACATTCCTAACTTTGAAAGTGAAGGTACGGTATATTTTTTACGGAACTCTCCTTAACGGAAAACGACTCGTACCAAGCACTATCATAAAGGCGAAAGATTGTATTGCTTATGTTTGTGTGTGCTTTTATACCCCTTCATGTGGCATGAAGGAGCATAAAACACACTTGAGTGATTCTCAACAGATTTGGGTAAAATTCTACTGAATAATCCATTTTGTGGATTACCAAGATTACACACTCATTATCCCGGGAAAATTCCCGAAATTGAGCCGAGCCGTGGGCTTTAAAATGTAAAAAATAATCAGCTTACCGAGCTCTTACAGTGGTGACTATAACACCCGGCGGTTGTTCCTCGGCCACAGACGCGACGTAAAGGGCTTGTTCAAAATAAGGAGACTGGTTCCTCAGCTCCCTTTTCACTCGCCTTGCTATATCCGTATCGTTCAGCTCCTGATGGTGGTACACTATCTTCAGCCTATGATCCGAATCCACAATATTAGTCCGGTCACAGTTGAAAGTAAAAAGAACCGACACTTTCCACATCGGCTCGTGGATGCACACGTCACTGCTTGCAACTAAATCTCCTTGACTGTTCTCAATCACGAATCTAGGATCGCTCACGTCTAAAAACTGAACTTTACACTGTTTCTGTACCGTCCGCGGCAAGAACGCTGTTAAAGAGTTCACGAACTGGGAGTTCTTCAAGCAAATCCCCTGCCATCGATCCGTTGTCGGTATGCCGAAGCTGGCGTACGTCTCCGAAATCCACTGCTTCGCCTCAGCTATCTTAACATCTATCGCCATATCGAAGGGCACTAATGGAGATCGTTTGTTCCTACTTCTATTTCTAAACGCGAAGTCTTCGAACATCACGTTGGACCACGGATAGGCCGTGGACAAAACACTATATTGACTAGAGCTTAATTCCTCTCCTTCTAATAACCTCCAGTCTATACTCTCTTGATATATGGCTTCTCTCTTATCCCTGACGTTATCTTCCTCGTATTGCAAGGCTGCATCGTCTTGATCGTAGACTCTATCGAAATCTATGTCGTATAAGTCAGCGTGCCGTCTGCTGCAGTCTTCGCCGGCTACTAGAATCCTTATCGGCAGACTGTAATAGTCAATGTCTCGGATTCTATCGGACGTGGAGTCCACGTAGAAGGTGAAGAGGTTCGGATAGAGAACGCCATCGCATCTCAATCTTTTCCGCAGCGTGACCAGTCCAGATGTCCTGTTGACTCGCAGGATGTGATGAACGAAGTTGGCGGTGCGGTGGACGTCGATGGTGTAGGTGCGTTCGGAACCTAAGAAATGATAGATAATTATTTTACTGCACCGAAAGTTCGTTTGTAAGCGTGTGATGGTAAAATAGGAGAAGGTGTTAATTATCATCTGCAGTGATCAGACAGCTATGGTAAGTTCTATCTTTTCTATATGTAGAATTCAGGGACAGGGGGTTAGACAGCACTGGGCGTAACTCGCGCCCGTCATGCCATACTGTCCCTACCCTTACCCAGCTTGTAGACAGCTGCGTCCAGCACGACGTAGCCCGGCGGGGCGGTGTCCGGCACGATGATGAGGTAGGCGCGCGCGGCCGACAGCGCCAACGCCGCCAGTACGGCTCGCGCCCACCACGCCATGCTGTTGGGCCCTCAGATTCACCTACAGCAGCGCCGCCTCGTCCGACCTACGTGTGAGTAGCCCATCTGTAACAACAAAAATATATCTGTAACAACAAAAAAAGGTAGCTGCTGTAAATTGTAGTTGATATGTTCGTGATAGGCAGGTAATTCGTAGTTTCGCACATTTAATTCATCATTGGAAATTGTGTTAGTGTTACTTATTACTTTTGATAAGCACTAGTTGAGTGACCGAGCTTTGCTCGGTAGTATTACAGCTACTTACCAATAGATGGCAGCAGGAGTTTACTGTTATAGTTTTACTTTAGCGCCTTGGTTTAGCGCCAATCATAGATGTCAGGTATAGATTTATATAATTTTTTTTTGGTGAATACGACATTTTTTTAAAATGAATCCTAGCTAGATCAATTTATCGCCCCCAATACCCCTTGTATACTAAATTTCATGAAAATCGTTCGAGCCGTTTCCGAGATTCAGATTATATAGAAATATATATATTTATATATATACAAGAATTGCTCGTTTAAAGGTATATAGGATTTATCGCAAAACGCAATACTCTCGAAAGGTCTTTACAGATTTAGACTTTTCATAGCAAAAATGAGGAAAAAGGAAACCACTCCGAATTCATTCTTTTACATACAACACGTAAACTTCCCAAAAAATATATTCCATAAAACAACTCCTCGAACGGGATATTAAATGTTAATAGCTGGAAAGCAAGCGATAAGCCGCTTCCAGCTTATACAAACAAAGCTAATCCGGGATCAGCACGCTTCCCAATACAAGCTATGTAGGTACTTATTTTGCACAATTATTAGTGTTTGCAGAAGCGGGGGATTTTCCGAATTTCGGCGAAAATCGGGTAAGTTCCAAGATTAATGGAGGCAATTAATGGAAGCACACACGTTGGCAGTTTCCGTTTCACTGCATTTACTTACTATAGTTTGGCAAAATAGAATTGAAAAAAAAAATGGTGACGCCGGTGCCTGTACAAAGTTGATTGAATTTTAAGTAGTTTGGACAATTGAGTGCACTCAAAGAAATTATACGATTAAAAATATTAAATGACGCATTTGAACAAAGAAATACATATTTTTAATTTGAGTGTCAAATGTTTTGTTATAATTCATGCAAAATGCTATTTTTTTATCAACGAACATCGTGACTAACTGCCCAAGATCGTTTGTCTTCCTATTCAGGGGATGTTACCTATGGGGGACTAGATAAGGGAAAATCCATTAGTGTAAGGAAAAATTAATATGGCTATTGTGATAATCATGTTAGATTACACCTTTTGCTTCTAGCAAGGAATTAGATAAATAGGATACAGAAATTTATTTTAACTGACCACAAAAAAGTAGTAGATAAACACGTTACATTTTTTAAGGATTATAGTTCTAAATAATCATGATAGTAAAATGAGATTTTTTTTATATTGTAAGAGATTAAAATAAGAATAATATTTTCGAAAGCAAGATATTGCTAGACACGTCTTTTCTTCATAAAATGTTCTAAAACAGTAAACAGAACAGAGTCACAGAAAAAAAATTAAAAAAAACCATTCTGATTCACGCAGGATTTAGTAGAATAAAGTTGATAAAAAATAAAAACAAGATCGCAAAATGAATGTTACTGGATAGTATTCCCGGGGTGGAGTGATTTATTAACTCACTAGAGACTGGGGTTGCTTTGTACGGTGACAATCTTCCTTGCTTTCTGAAGACAAAAATCTTTTTAAATAAAAATTATACGTACCTACATCGGTTAAATATCGTAGGTTGCAGCAGCAACATCGCCTACAGTGCGTTTACAATTTTTTTACCTTTGACAACATCTGTAAACGTACTTTTCCGTACCTATTACTACCCGTTCGCAGAAGCTTTGCGCCCCGCATTCGCCTGATAAAGAACGAGCGCGGGTCGTGGTAGTATGAAGTGCGTGGGGAAGTCATTAGAAAAGCTGCAAACGTGTTATACAGTTCATCCCTTAAAAATAATTCGTTTCCCTTTTATATCCGTCAAACTGTCAGGTAAAAAAAAATATGAACGAAATATGCAATTTTGGTTGGTAGAGGCACCTGCGATGTTCAACCGATGTAAATGTGATGGTCGTGGAATGGAGAATTTTGCACCCTGAAACATCTGAAAAGTCAACGATTCCTGCGTGATTAGTAAATATTACCTACCTAAGACTGAGTGTAGAAGCTAGTACGTATATTCGTTGTATTTCGTAGTAAAAGCTCAATTTTTTTAACTATAAACGAATAAAAAATATTGAGTCATGAATCATGATTAATAAAAAATAGTGAAGTCCTAAAAACAGTCTCTATTTTCACACAAAAGCAATCGTTCGAACAAGATAATAAAAGCGTGATATAACCGCCGTCAGTTTTTCAACCCCATGGCCGTGTTTATGGCCACCATATCGCTAATGGCGCTATCTATTAAACGCGTCCGGAATCGCCGATTCGATAGCCGTTCCCGCCTCCAGCCGCCCATTTGATACGTATTTATTCTAGACATCAGTATTCAGTATGTTAGGAACCGAAATACTCGATATCCGTAGACGTTCAGAGCCATCACTACTGCTGCCATGTTAATTGTGAAATACCTACTACGTATAGCTGTTTCTGTTACGGGTTTTCACTTGTCACAAATCCCGTAAGCACCATGGATTTTTCCGGGAATAAAATTAGACTATGTGTTAAGCCAGGATAGAAACTATTTACATTCACAATTTCAGCCAAATCGGTTCAGTAGTTGCGGCGTGAAAGAGTAATAAACATGGATACAAACACACTAAATCCAAGAAAATCCGTCGGAGCTGCCATTGCTAGTTTCGTTTTCAATATCAATTAATGTAATTAGTAAGTATTAATAAACTGCCGGTATATGAGAAGTATCAAGAAATTGAATTAGTCATCAACTGGTAAACAGCACTATCAACACCGTCATAGAGAACACAGCAGCTCCGGCGGATTTTCTTGGATTTGTAATTATACTGATAGGTTCTTAGGTCGGGGAGTTTCAAAAAAAATATTTAATCCTTTTTCAATTACAAGTCTGCAAAAGTCGTGGGTGATTAAATTTTTTTTAATTTTCCACTTGTGTTAAATTGTACATTACCTTCTTGCACAGGTGATCGTAGTAGCCCTTTTTTTCTCCTTTATGTGATTGGGATCATCTGTAACAAAACAGAAGATTTTGCTTTGAATAGAATAGGCCAGGGCATAGGCATAATTATATACTTACAAACTTTCTTTGTAATAAATATGCCTATAGTTTATTTAAAGTTTTTTTAAATTTTCATTTTTTAGTTTTTTAGCTTTACTAGGTAAAGCTTTACAAAAATATGTAAGACTCATTTGAGTGTTCCCCTCCACGGAAATCTTTAGTAAAAGGCGAAAGATTTATACGTTCTGAAGGGAAACCAGAGTAACTTCATCACTTCAACCTCTAGGTGGTCATTAGCTGCGTGCAAATCTCCTTAGCGCCATGTAGAATGCGAGATTTCCGATACACCGCCATCTTTTGGTAGGTTTGGTACTATATTTCATAGTACTTAAAGTAGCGATAGATGGCGTGAGGCATTCCTCTGTCGCGCAGTTCGCTTCACAAGTTCATGAGAAAAATTCAGTGTACAGGCAGTAGTTTCTTTGAACTTACAACCTTGATGAGAAATTGAGAAATAAACATAAATGATGAATCATTAGAACCACTGAGATTAGAATTGATAGAATACATATTTAATATAAACATTATTCAGAATATGCTAGATGAAGCAAACCCACTCGAAATAGCAATAGAAAAATAAAGAACTATTTTTAACGTTTAGGAAATTCGTTGAAAAATAGATAATATTATTATTGAGTAAGTAATTACAATAAAATCTTCAAAGTTCATGACTAAATATTAAGTTTATTATAATGTGACTCAATGTGACCAACGGAAAATTCTTGGTCGTTACCTACTTACTTACTTATTATTTATAGGTACATCAAAAGATTCCGACGAATTGAGAACCTCCTACTTTTTTTGAAGTCGGTAAAAAACTCTAGCAAGTCAAAAATCCACGTACCTAAGTACCTAGTACTTACTTAGTTCGTGATTAGGTATGTTTTTGATAGATTAGATAGAACCGAATTAAAATAATTAATAATGATAAATACTAAAATAATATATTGTAAGACACAGAATTTCTTGACGTAGCACATCGTTAAAGCTTCCTTCCACAAGAAATTATAATTATAGAAGGTAGACAAAGAGAGAAGATTCTGACAATAATTAATGATGCGGTGGGTAAATATCGAGCAAAATAAACAGAAATGTAGGCAGTATTTCATTAGAGCTCGTTCAAACATGATTATAATTTAAAGTTTCTGTTGGGATAAAAACATATACCTACTTACTACCTATATTTAATATCTGTGTTGTTAATGCGTTATTTAAATAACATAAAAACAAATATTAATATCTTAAATTATTGTCATTTACTTAGGTCTCCTTACCTATATATCATTGATATAATAATATGTTATTAATGTTATAACTTTAGTAAAATTATCCATTTCCGTAAAAAAACATTTTCTGGCAAAATACGTATTAGAGACTTAAAAACTACTTATTTTTAGCAATCTCTATTCTCTACCATAAAATGTAGGCTAACGTCAAAAGTTTAGTGATAAGTAAGTAGGTATTCGATATCTTAAGCATAAGCTTTTTAAGAAGAAAAATAACTTTATTAAAGTTAATTTGTACATAGGATATAAAGTCAACAGCATTTTCTAGACATAGATATTCGTAAATAGAACGAATATAAAAGAGAAGCGAGAAGGTATGCGTATGACGTGTTGCCATATAAAAAAAAATAAGTTTCCATGTCTAAGTATAATTACACTGGTTTTTGTTCACGCAAAGCAATATCGAAGCCCTAAATCGCCCAACGGCCAACGGCTATGTAATTATCATTCCTGCTCCTCAATTTCGAAAGCTTCTTTACCATTATAGAAATCACTGTTCTGGACGAAGCAGGCAGGTAGTCCGACCGTTTTACAAAAAAAACTTCCAAATATGAAGCGGGGGTTTTGGCAATTACTTAGGTGCAATTCTAGTGAAACACCTGAGGAAAAGGGGTGATAACAAATTGAAATCAAACCCTGGTAATATTTCCGTATTATGGCAACACTTAACGCAATCTGTCACCGCACACGCACGAATTTCAATGATCAACACAAACCTTTCGAGAGGGAGGTGTTTTTTCTGAAAAAATATTAGACCACTGGGTTGAAAATGTAGGTAAAGCTGGTAAAGTAATACGCATCGATTTACCATTGAATTGAGAATACTCCGTTTGTTCGAAATCGACGTAACTTGTAAGATTGTATAAAACGGAACGACATTTCAAACGCGATCAGTCCATTCAGACCAAGACACGTTACCTTCGTATCCTACCCTTTATTTAAAACACTTATTTATGTCGTACTTACCTATAATTTTTTCCAACTCAGATTAATTTACGTAGTCAGTAGATGTGTGGTTTAATTTCATTGAATACTTTGTTTTGTTGTTATACTTTAATGTTAAAGCGTTAATTTAGATTTTGAAATATATCTAGATATTCCTTATCTATATGAGTACTAAATTTTAATTGTGGATATGCACAATATCAATGTAGGTAATTAATTAGCTTGCCACAACCAATGCCTTTTGTAATTTGTACGTTTTTATATTATGTCGATATCGGCGGGAATGCTAATCTGAGCATGTCTTCAACATTGTGTGCAGCTCGATGGTAGGACGGATGCGTGGCGATGTGATGTTAGTTCAATTCGAGTCGGTTGAGATCGTTCTCGTAAGCCTGACGAATAGTGTCCCAGGAATGGGATGGGAGAGGAAATTTAGAACTCGTTTGTCACGCCGCGTGATTTACTTGCTTATATCCTACGCTGTGGGAAAGGGTTGGTTTCGATTTGGTAGGATTTATCTACAAAGTTTGCAAAATTATTTTTTTTTTGAAAACAATAATAAGTATTTGTATGTGAAGTCTTGAAATGCGGAACCAGCGGCATGAGTTACTTATCAATGATCGTCACGGAAACCATCCATAACTAAATATTTTATGGCACAAAATTAAAAAAGTGCACGTCTAAGATAAGCCATGTAATCAACTTTTCGATCGGATATTAATGCAACGTTCTATACAAGTTTTGAATTTCGTTCCATTTAGATATTGCATAAGCGATGAACAGACTGATATCGGATAGACCTAGTTTTATCTAACATGGGAATGGCTGGACCTAGTTGTAGCCGGCATTTTAATAAAAATTTCGTGTCAAAATAGTAAATATGATTACCTACATTGTTTCCCTTTTCATTTCTTTCTACATTTTTAGCCAAGGGCCTGCAGTTACACTTAAGTTTAGCGGGCTAATCTTAAGTTTATGCTCACACCCACCCTTAGCCGTAACATAATATATAAATTATTTTACGTTTAGAAAGATACCTACACCTTTTGAATGCGTTCAAAGCTTCGATTTCAAACGCCTAACAGAATCGGCCTCTAAGTACAAAAAAATACGGACATCTATCGGTTCACGGCTGTAAAGACGATGAAGTCTTTAAAAATATTAAGTATAATAAATTATGATCTAAAATAAACACGAATTAAGCTCGAGCAGATACAATTTCAACTACCAACAAAATGTATAAACGATCTTTAAACGAATAAAAACCTGTTAACTTGCTGACGGTATAGGAAATTCGAATAATTACAATATTAAGCGAGAGAATACCGTTTTAATCGCTACCGACAGTTCGGTTTTACGGGCTTTTGACGGCTTTATTTGCGCACGGCTTTACGATGGCGCGACAGCGTTTATGTTAAACGTACTAAAATCTGTCTAACGAACTGTATTCAAAATGTTGTGTGACTGATTCGTCTGTCTGTTTGATACAAAAACTTTAAATACTAAGGCCGGGGCTCGACCGTATAAAGAGTCCTAATGACACAGATTACTACCTAGTGACAAAAATGTGGTTAACTAAAAGAAAAGAATGCACAGGCAGTAGTGTAATTATTCTTACTAATAGGTATAGCGACGCATGAAATGTGAAGATTTCAGCTCACTTCGCTCGAAAGTCGTCGTCATTCGCACAACGCGACGCGACGTGACGATAAAGCGAGACCGCTTCCACCAATAATCTGGTCGAGGAAAGTAAGGAAATTACCGTCGCTCACTTTTTCTGTTCGGTCTAGTATTCCAACTATTGAGTTCCATTTATATGAAGCCGGCGGAGAGCAAATTACGGTCGATTTTCAGGTGCCAATTCTGGAGTTTAGCATCGGTGCCAATTATAGTCTACATACTCTGGGGTCAACAAGTTCGTAGTCGATAGTTTCGTAGTCTGTGGCACTGTTATTTAAAGCTTCAAATTCGGAGCCTCTTGTGGAAGCCACATAACATATTTAAGATTGTCGCAGAAACCAGTCCATCGCTTAAATGTGACGAAATTAAAAAAAATGTTTGAGAATGACATATACGATCACATGACTTCCGCGCCAACAACTGACGTTCTCATATATTTTATGAATTTCGTTCCATTTGGGCAATCGACAGCTTTCTGTAGCGATCGCAAATTTATGTTTATTATATTTGCAAAAAAATGTCGTCAGTTTACCGGTATCAAAAATGCTTGTTTTTGACGTGACAACGTCTTATAAATCGATAGAGCCCGTTGCACGCACGAAAAAACATGACTCATCCGGCGTTACCTCGCTCATGCGGCGTTACCGGCGTTACCTCGCGAGCGCGGAACGAGCGACAAAGAAGACGTTGTCACATTCAACTATCGTCAGTAAACCGACTTTACAGCCAACCAATTTTTTTTCACCAGCAGTAAGGCCGCGATGTAGTTCGCTCAGCAGCCACCTATAGAATTTAGACAGATGGTGCTAGTGTTCGCTTGTACAAAAAAGGTTTACGTTAATCGTTCGGATGCCCGTACCCTCAGGTTTCTTATTGATGGTTATTTGGCTACGGCTACTATTTGGATGACCATAACTTGATACATTGATATCTTGGATTCCAATCCAACTTCTAGATTTCAATTTAATTCTGTAGAGATTTCAAGCTCCGAGTGGACCAGCCCGCGGAATATAATATTATAATAGTACCTACCTACCTAATGGTAAGCTTATAAATGCTGTTGAAACTTGAAAGTCCACTAACAAATTTTACACTTTAGGCACTAATTCATTACGAAAGGTCGAATAATCACATAACCACACACCACGGTATACGATATAGAGCCTTGATAGTAGCTTGGTTCGCGTTCCGGTCAATGACTTATCGTGAATGGCAAGCAAGACAGGCTTCGCTGCGGTACTACGGCGGACGGCCACGTAGGTTGTGCTTGTGACGTCACGAGATGATTAACGGTCATACATACTCATGATTTATCTTATTAATGTTTACTTACGAGCTCTGAGCACGTGGTGTCTGCGTTGATCGAGATAGTCACTCCTTATTTGCTGTATTTATAATAAGTATATTATAATAAGTAGGTAGGTACACGAACGAATTGAGTTGAGGTTAGGTATGAGAACTTAGGTTAATGTTGACCTAAGTTTTACACCGGGACATCCTCAGGAGATGTTGACTTCAGAATGCGAAATCTTAGTTGTAGTCGTAGTCGTAGTCGTACGATTTGCCGTTAATTAGGTATAGAAATTAGAGATAGATTAGATATTGCATTAACGTATTAGGTATAAACACATTTTATCCTGAAATAAAAAAAATCCATGGTTCTGTTTCAAGATATTCAATTAAAACATATGTAGGTACATTCACTTAAACTAAACTAAAGTGTAAAACACAATTTCAAGTACAGAAAATCAAGCTTTTTTATGTGTTGGTAAGTGAGGTAAGTATATAGTACGTTATAGGTACATTTGGTACATTGTCGCACGGGATTTGGGAAAAAATCACAAAAACCCCCGCGATTAACGGACCATCGGTGCAATGTCCACTAATAGACTTCAGACAGCTCTATTGCGATTAAACTAAAATTAACAATTCAACAACAGGCAGCGCAAATAGCCAAGGGACTGCGGTTGTCGCGTAACCTAAATAACCAACAAATCGATAGTGGGAAGACTGGGGAAACTATTGTAATGGTCTTAGTTTAAAATTCCCGGTAAGGCAGTCATTAGGCGCCAATCATAGGGCGGCGAACCGACACACTGGTCGATACTTACAGGTTACAACCAAGTGAACAAAATGTTACTGTGGTAGGTACCATTGTTTTTTTTTTATTATTCTACTTGACTGCGATCTCACCTGATGGTAAGTGATGATGCAGTCTAAGATGTTGTCGTACTAACTTGGAAGGGTAAGTAAATTTACCCCAACGGTTTCTACACAGCATCGCACCGGAACGCTAAATCGCTTGGCGGTGCGTCTTTGCTGGTAGAGTGGTAACTAGCAACGGCCGAAGCCTGCCACCAGACCAGACCTGAGCCAAATTAAAAATTATTAAATTCCAAAGTGGCGGGAATCGAACCCGCGACCTCCCACTCGAATCCGAGCGCGCCGCCACTACGCCAGGGAGGTCGTCAACCTCCAGAGAGGTTGTACCGACAAGCTAGCCTACCTAGCTTACTGCTTTGGTCTTTTGACATCAAAATAATACGGCAAAGTAAACCAACATAGGGACACCATTCAGGTTCCAGGATTTTCGGTCTCTTCTCTGGAATGTGGCCCGATTTTGTAAATCTCATGAAATCTCAGGGTTTTTAGAATTTTTACTTAACTTACTAATTATGAAAAACCAAATAAAATTTCATTTAGGCGAGCAGAACTATATGCATTCAACCTTTAGTGGCGTACATACGACAAAAAGATGATAAAAGGATTCGTTTTCCTCATTTGAGGTAAGGAACCCTAAAAACCACCAAGTTTCGCGAAATCTAATCTACGCTACGAAAATATTTTCTACGCAATAATTAAATCTACTAAGAAATGAGAAATGGTTGCCATTAAATTGAGGAAAATAAACATGGAACATCATTATTTTCCTTAATTAAAGATAAAAATACGTTTTTGACTTTTTCTTTGTCTATTTTGCTAAGAGTTATAGCGTTAAGTCTGGCGTAAAGTGTCGAATTTATCATTTTGGCCATCTCCCGGCGACTGAGTCACAACCCAAAAGCTTTCTTTTGATGGAGGTCTCATAAACTTTGAAGGCGAAATAGGGGGTGTTTATAAAATGATTACGGTCGTGGCCTTTGCTAATTAGGCGTCTATTCAATATTTGCTGAACTCAAGCATTTAAAGCCCCAGCAGCCTTAGCCATTTGACTTAGCTGCAATTGTAACAGAAATCTATCGATCGGTCAAATGGAACGAATTTCAAAAATATATGAGAATACCATATCCCATCACCAAAGAAGTCACGTGACTTATCGAAGAAAACTATTTGTTGTATTTGAATTTCGTTCCATTTCTTCGTCACAAAACCGACGCGACGCTGCGCGAAAGTATTGAGTAACTGTAGTAGTACAAGTAGTAAAAAGTATTACAGGATTTTCAAACAAAAAATAAACTCAGTTGCAAATTGCAATAAAATACGTTATTAATAACAAAAAACCGACTTCAATTCCCATCAAACTAACTACTGTTGAATACATCATTTCCAAAATAAAAATTTAAGACTTATATGGTTTTCTCATGGAATACCATTATCAGAACTGGACTAAATTGAAATGGGACCACACGGGAAGCGTCAGCTTTCTTATAAAAAAAAGAATCATCGATTCACCAGTCACCAAAAGTTATGAGGTAGTCGACTACCAAAGACGCGTACGAAGTGGTTTGATTCCTCGTGACCTTAGACTGTATCCTCGTTTTCCATCAGGTGTGATCACAGTCAAGCGCTAGCCTATATAGTACATAAATGAAGTCGGTTAAAAAGGTAAGAAAATAAAAAACTACATACAGCCGAACTGAGAACCCCCTCCTTTTTTGAAGTCGGTTGAAAATAGCGTTAGAGAGCGTTCAAATCCCAAGTAATCTTACAGACATCTACTACGATTATTGGCTCCAATTGTTTTTATTGCTAGGTATACCTCTCCGGGGTAAAGCATTTGATTCAGCAGTTGGGTCTAATGTGCGCTCCCGGCATGTTCTCCTAGTTAAACCGATGTAGGTACAGCTTCAAGGGAGGAGTAAAAACTATACGTGTTTTTACTACTCTCGTTAAGCATTCCTGTTCGACTAGTACTAAGGTATAACGGTAAAATGGATAGGCGGAGAGCCGGTGGACAGTCAACTCGATGATTCTGTACAAATACTTATAGCATCGACGAAGTTACATCTTGGTCACTGTTGCTTGCATCGGTCGAGTCGCGTATGCCCTGATTGGTTAATGAGTGTGCAGCTAAGGCACCGATTGGCTAATAATGGTCGTTTATTGTTACCGGCAATGTTTGGGCGATTATTAATTTTATTGTATATATTAATTGTATATATTAGTTGTATATATTAATTGTAATTTTATTATTATGTTAATATTAGAATTAATATAATAATGAAATTAACAAAAAAATTAAAAAAAAACGAAAAACGTCCCGGGATGATTTTCGCATTTTTTTTAAATTTAAGTATAGTCAAAAAGCACAGCCGAAAGTTTTCAACCAACGCAACGTTCGTGTTCTCTCTATAACGTTGAAAAGTGGACACGATTTTTATCATATCTAAGCAAGCTATGGAATTCGCTAGAATCTAGAATCGTTATTCACCCAGGCGATTCCTTAAGAATTAAAAAAGTCTTTGTATTGGCTCTATCATAAAGGGAAACTACGCAAAATTCAAAGACTTGGGCTTGCGATGATAATTAGGTAACTTAACACAAGCCTATTTGTTATATAGTCTAGCTCTTAGACTACTGCAGTGTTTCAAGCAATTCAATACCGTACAAGAATCCTCTTTCCTTCCAAGACAGTAATTTTTATTTAAAACCAATTAAGATCAAGCTAAAAACCAGATTCTGGTATGGCATGAGAAAAAACCTAGAGACGCACTTAAAAGGTAGCCATGTTGTTAAGGTTTATTTTATTAGCTTTGTTTATTGGATCTTAAGTACTTAACCGATGTCAATAAAATCGATTAATAACAGTCTTTAAATCTCAGTGTATTATAAATTAATCGCTGTGCGTCTTACAAAAATCTGTCAAGTGCGAGTCGGACTCGCGCACTGAGGGTTCCGTACTACAACCGGAGGAATAAAACATAAAAACCACTTTTCTTATCGAACCGCAAAACTAACTTTGTTTTTAGAGGTTTATTGTAAATATCAAAAAAACTACTTATTAGATCTCGTTCAAACCAATTTTCGGTGGAAGTTTGCATAGTAATGTACATCATATATTTTTTTTAGTTTTATCATACTCTTATTTTAGAAGTTACAGGGGGGGGGACACACATTTTACCACTTTGGAAGTGTCTCTCGCGCAAACTATTCATTTTAGAAAAAAATGATATTAGAAACCTTAGTATCATTTTTGAAGACCTATCCATAGATACCCCCACACATATGGGTTTGATGAAAAAAAAAATTTTGAGTTTCAGTTCTAAGTATGGGGCACCCCCAAAATTTATTACTTTTTTTTAAATTTTGTGTGAAAACCTTAATGCGGTTCACAGAATACATCTACTTACCAAGTTTCAACAGTATAGCTCTTATAGTTTCGGAAAAAAGTGGCTGTGACATACGGACGGACAGACGGACAGACGGACAGACGGACAGACGGACAGACGGACAGACAGACATGACGAATTTATAAGGGTTCCGTTTTTTGCCATTCGGCTACGGAACCCTAAAAAAATTCGAAAATTGCTCGACTGATTTTGATTGAGATTTTTTTGAGCGTTTGAATGGGTTCCTTGATGGCTTTCATTCAGGCAAAGCAGGATTATAACGGGTTTGTTTTTATTTTTTTATAATTTGGAACTATTGCGTTTCCTGTTGCTATTTATTTTGCAACAGTGTAAGTACTGTTTTGTGAATAAATATTTATATATATATGTATGAATATGTTACTATTATTATTATTATTTTTTTTATCTACGCTCATTGCATATAGTTCGAATTATAAAATCGAAATGTGTCAAATAATTACCTACTTTATTCACAGACTTCTATAATTATTAAAAAGTTATTCATAATAACATCGCTCTACTATGGAAATATTTAAAGAAAGTTGTATAATATCCATAACGATACACGGCTCTGGACTCCTGTATTTGTATCTGGGGTTTTGAAGGAATTGATTACAGTACCGCTATCGGCAATACAACGGCTAACGGTTACAATTATTATCTGGGGTAGGTAATATTTTTTATGTAATATTTTTTTAAGTGAATCCACAGACAACATATAGTTGGTAGTCATTGCCGAGAGTATAGATGGGCCATGATTGACCATAGACAACAACACAATGTCTAACGTTCCGCGTAACGTTCCACCTGGGCCTGTGATTATGATTATGATTACGATTACGATTACGACTACGATTACGATTACGATAACGATTACGATAACGATTACGATTATGACGTTATCTCGTAAATCTATCGTCCGTAAACCGACTTTACAGACAACTAATTTTTTTTGTTACTTAGTCAAAACTTTGCGCTGAAAAATGTCTAGTAGTGAAACCTACTAAAGAAAATTTCACTCCACCTGACATCTTAGTAGTTGCAATGATTTACGACAAAAGTTAGCAAGATTTTATGATTTGGATTTATGATAATAATATGAGCGTAGATAAAGTAGTGTATGAAACTCTACATAATTAGGTATTAAAACACTCGTGTGATACTATTAAAAAACTCGCCTGCGGCTCGTTTTTTAAACTCACACTCGTATTTTAATACCCCCCATTATGTAACCGTTACATAAACTACTATTAATGTATTTAACCCTTGTTCTTTTTGTTAAGGAGACGAACAACCTTTAGTGCGAATTCTAGAAAGATCTCTCTACTGCTGTCGTTGGCCATAATTTCTTTGATGGTATCTTCTGCTACGACGTAACCTGTCCTAACTTCAACTTTGGATCTTTCGTAAATGAATTTATTGCATGTACATAATATGGCATGTAAGACTGATTCCGGGCTTGTGTCATCACAGTCGCAGAAAGGTGAGTTCTTTAGTTTTGTGTAGATATTCGCTAAACCCGCCATGTCCTGTCAATAATTGAGCCATGTGTTTGTAACGGGTTTGTTGGCATTAAAACTAAAAAAAATATTAATAGGCACTTGGTGTCGATCTGAATAAATATTAGTATTATATTCTTTGACAGCACATTTAAAGTAAGAAGTTCATAATACACCTATGGAATTTTCTAGACCACCTCAGCAAAAAATAGGTACCTTTCCAATCACAGGCAATTGTAAATCGTCGACGGTCATTATTAAGAAGTTAAGTTAAACCGCACTCGGGACGTGATATTGTAATAACAAATAACAAGCACACGAACACAAAGAGCTGGATTACAGATAAACAAAAAAAGAACTTAAATTTTTTGGGATAGATTTTTTTAATCAGACCATCGAGAAAAATTTAGTTTTCACATTGGGTGATGCCTCAATGTTATAGAAACTCCTTATGTAAAAGCTTAAACAATGACTATTGATCTTAAAAGATATTATACAGGTAGAATACTCAAATGTAATCATTAAAATGTAAATAAAAAAAAGAATTGGTTTCACGTTTTAATACAAAGCAAAGTAGGCAACGACACAATCACACACAGCCTACATACGCCCCTGTTTAATCAAGCAGAATTTGCCTCGCAAGCGGAATTATTGTGCGAAGACTCAGATAAAAAAAGTAAAAAAAAATTGTGCTCCTTTTTAAAAAAAACAGCCAAGTGCGAACTGGACTCACGCACCGAGGGTTCCGTACTACTATATAAAAAGTAATCCATAAAAATCACTTTTCTTACCCAACCAGAAACTTAATTTAAAAAACACTTTGCTAGATTTCGTTTAAAACTATTTTCGGTGGAAGTTTGCGTGATAATGTACAAAATTCTCTCTCGCGCAAACTATTGAGTTTACAAAAAATGATATTAGGAACCTCAATAACATTGTAAACCGATGTAGGTACAGCTTCAAGGGAGGAGTAAAAACTATACGTGTTTTTACTACTCTCGTTATGCATTCCTGTTCGACTAGTACTAAGGTATAACGGTAAAATGGATAGGCGGAGAGCCGGTGGACAGTCAACTCGATGATTCTGTACAAATACTTATAGCATCGACGAAGTTACATCTTGGTCACTGTTGCTTGCATCGGTCGAGTCGCGTATGCCCTGATTGGTTAATGAGTGTGCAGCTAAGGCACCGATTGGCTAGTAATGGTCGTTTATTGTTACCGGCAATGTTTGGGCGATAATTTATTTTATTGTACATATCAATTGTATATATTATTTGTATATGTATATTTATTGTATATAGTAATTGTAAATATATTAGTTGTATATATTAATTGTAATTTTATTATTATGTTAATATTAGAATTAATATAATAATGAAATTAACAAAAAAATTAAAAAAAAACGAAAAACGTCCCGGGATGATTTTCGCATTTTTTTTAAATTTAAGTATAGTCAAAAAGCACAGCCGAAAGTTTTCAACCAACGCAACGTTCGTGTTCTCTCTATAACGTTGAAAAGTGGACACGATTTTTATCATATCTAAGCAAGCTATGGAATTCGCTAGAATCTAGAATCGTTATTCACCCAGGCGATTCCTTAAGAATTAAAAAAGTCTTTGTATTGGCTCTATCATAAAGGGAAACTACGCAAAATTCAAAGACTTGGGCTTGCGATGATAATTAGGTAACTTAACACAAGCCTATTTGTTATATAGTCTAGCTCTTAGACTACTGCAGTGTTTCAAGCAATTCAATACCGTACAAGAATCCTCTTTCCTTCCAAGACAGTAATTTTTATTTAAAACCAATTAAGATCAAGCTAAAAACCAGATTCTGGTATGGCATGAGAAAAAACCTAGAGACGCACTTAAAAGGTAGCCATGTTGTTAAGGTTTATTTTATTAGCTTTGTTTATTGGATCTTAAGTACTTAACCGATGTCAATAAAATCGATTAATAACAGTCTTTAAATCTCAGTGTATTATAAATTAATCGCTGTGCGTCTTACAAAAATCTGTCAAGTGCGAGTCGGACTCGCGCACTGAGGGTTCCGTACTACAACCGGAGGAATAAAACATAAAAACCACTTTTCTTATCGAACCGCAAAACTAACTTTGTTTTTAGAGGTTTATTGTAAATATCAAAAAAACTACTTATTAGATCTCGTTCAAACCAATTTTCGGTGGAAGTTTGCATAGTAATGTACATCATATATTTTTTTTAGTTTTATCATACTCTTATTTTAGAAGTTACAGGGGGGGGGACACACATTTTACCACTTTGGAAGTGTCTCTCGCGCAAACTATTCATTTTAGAAAAAAATGATATTAGAAACCTTAGTATCATTTTTGAAGACCTATCCATAGATACCCCCACACATATGGGTTTGATGAAAAAAAAAATTTTGAGTTTCAGTTCTAAGTATGGGGCACCCCCAAAATTTATTACTTTTTTTTAAATTTTGTGTGAAAACCTTAATGCGGTTCACAGAATACATCTACTTACCAAGTTTCAACAGTATAGCTCTTATAGTTTCGGAAAAAAGTGGCTGTGACATACGGACGGACAGACGGACAGACGGACAGACGGACAGACGGACAGACGGACAGACAGACATGACGAATTTATAAGGGTTCCGTTTTTTGCCATTCGGCTACGGAACCCTAAAAAAATTCGAAAATTGCTCGACTGATTTTGATTGAGATTTTTTTGAGCGTTTGAATGGGTTCCTTGATGGCTTTCATTCAGGCAAAGCAGGATTATAACGGGTTTGTTTTTATTTTTTTATAATTTGGAACTATTGCGTTTCCTGTTGCTATTTATTTTGCAACAGTGTAAGTACTGTTTTGTGAATAAATATTTATATATATATGTATGAATATGTTACTATTATTATTATTATTTTTTTTATCTACGCTCATTGCATATAGTTCGAATTATAAAATCGAAATGTGTCAAATAATTACCTACTTTATTCACAGACTTCTATAATTATTAAAAAGTTATTCATAATAACATCGCTCTACTATGGAAATATTTAAAGAAAGTTGTATAATATCCATAACGATACACGGCTCTGGACTCCTGTATTTGTATCTGGGGTTTTGAAGGAATTGATTACAGTACCGCTATCGGCAATACAACGGCTAACGGTTACAATTATTATCTGGGGTAGGTAATATTTTTTATGTAATATTTTTTTAAGTGAATCCACAGACAACATATAGTTGGTAGTCATTGCCGAGAGTATAGATGGGCCATGATTGACCATAGACAACAACACAATGTCTAACGTTCCGCGTAACGTTCCACCTGGGCCTGTGATTATGATTATGATTACGATTACGATTACGACTACGATTACGATTACGATAACGATTACGATAACGATTACGATTATGACGTTATCTCGTAAATCTATCGTCCGTAAACCGACTTTACAGACAACTAATTTTTTTTGTTACTTAGTCAAAACTTTGCGCTGAAAAATGTCTAGTAGTGAAACCTACTAAAGAAAATTTCACTCCACCTGACATCTTATCATCTGCAATGATTTACGACAAAAGTTAGCAAGATTTTATGATTTGGATTTATGATAATAATATGAGCGTAGATAAAGTAGTGTATGAAACTCTACATAATTAGGTATTAAAACACTCGTGTGATACTATTAAAAAACTCGCCTGCGGCTCGTTTTTTAAACTCACACTCGTATTTTAATACCCCCCATTATGTAACCGTTACATAAACTACTATTAATGTATTTAACCCTTGTTCTTTTTGTTAAGGAGACGAACAACCTTTAGTGCGAATTCTAGAAAGATCTCTCTACTGCTGTCGTTGGCCATAATTTCTTTGATGGTATCTTCTGCTACGACGTAACCTGTCCTAACTTCAACTTTGGATCTTTCGTAAATGAATTTATTGCATGTACATAATATGGCATGTAAGACTGATTCCGGGCTTGTGTCATCACAGTCGCAGAAAGGTGAGTTCTTTAGTTTTGTGTAGATATTCGCTAAACCCGCCATGTCCTGTCAATAATTGAGCCATGTGTTTGTAACGGGTTTGTTGGCATTAAAACTAAAAAAAATATTAATAGGCACTTGGTGTCGATCTGAATAAATATTAGTATTATATTCTTTGACAGCACATTTAAAGTAAGAAGTTCATAATACACCTATGGAATTTTCTAGACCACCTCAGCAAAAAATAGGTACCTTTCCAATCACAGGCAATTGTAAATCGTCGACGGTCATTATTAAGAAGTTAAGTTAAACCGCACTCGGGACGTGATATTGTAATAACAAATAACAATCACACGAACACAAAGAGCTGGATTACAGATAAACAAAAAAAGAACTTAAATTTTTTGGGATAGATTTTTTTAATCAGACCATCGAGAAAAATTTAGTTTTCACATTGGGTGATGCCTCAATGTTATAGAAACTCCTTATGTAAAAGCTTAAACAATGACTATTGATCTTAAAAGATATTATACAGGTAGAATACTCAAATGTAATCATTAAAATGTAAATAAAAAAAAGAATTGGTTTCACGTTTTAATACACAGCAAAGTAGGCAACGACACAATCACACACAGCCTACATACGCCCCTGTTTAATCAAGCAGAATTTGCCTCGCAAGCGGAATTATTGTGCGAAGACTCAGATAAAAAAAGTAAAAAAAAATTGTGCTCCTTTTTAAAAAAAACAGCCAAGTGCGAACTGGACTCACGCACCGAGGGTTCCGTACTACTATATAAAAAGTAATCCATAAAAATCACTTTTCTTACCCAACCAGAAACTTAATTTAAAAAACACTTTGCTAGATTTCGTTTAAAACTATTTTCGGTGGAAGTTTGCGTGATAATGTACAAAATTCTCTCTCGCGCAAACTATTGAGTTTACAAAAAATGATATTAGGAACCTCAATAACATTTTTGAAGACCTTATATCCATAGATGGGTTTGATGAAAAAAAAAATATCTTTGGCTTTGATTTCTAAATATGGAGAACCCCTAATAATTAAAAGTTTTTTTCTATTTTCGTGTGAAAATCTTAATGCAGTTCACAGAATACATCTTCACAAAAAGTTTCAACTGTAAAGTTCTTAATTTCGAAAAAAGTGGCTGTGACATACGGACGAACAGACATGACGAATCCGTAAGGGTTCCGTTTTTTGCCATTTGGCTACGAAACCCTAAAAAGGAGCACAAGCGGAATAACCATGGAATAACCGTCGAGAGAGGTTCGTTATCTTGTCGCAGACGGGAATGACGGCATGTGTCTGAATGGGGCTATTCGGCGCTAGGAGCATTTGAGTATTGCCCCCCTTAATTAAGAGGGAAGTTGAGTGCTCGAGCGTCTGGGGCCCGGCCTGGGCGGCGCACGGGGCCTACACGTGCGTGTGTTTGAAGCCTGCATTGTCCTGAAACTGAAACTACGTTGTGTCGCTCAAGTAACGCTTTCTTTGTCAAACGATAAAGTAAAACACGGCGATTTAATGTTTTTTTTGTCTAATTCTTTACTCTTGGGAGCGGCTGTTAAGTTTTAAGTTCCTTCGAAGACATCTTTACCCATCAGTGGGTAGGTAACTAATTAAGGCAGGTATATGTATATATCGCTACGGAAAAGCATTCGTTGTGAAAGTCTTACATAGCAAAGTACTACAATTTATTGTGTTTATTTTAACTTATGAATGTCTTCAATGAATTATTTCCTACTGAGTTTTAAGTTCGTGTTAGTATAATCTCTACGAATAGAGAGGAGGCCTCTGCACAAAGAGCGGGTTACTAATGAGACCAGCATTATCCTTAATGCTAAATTGAGTATGAGTGTTTTACTTAGTCTATCAATAAAATGCCTTTCATACTTAAGTAAGTAAAGAGGTAATTAAGTAAGTCTTTTATGCTTAAGAGGTATGCTTAAGCTGGTTGCGGTTAAGGTATGCGGTTGCTGGGTTTTAAGTCCTATCTCTCACTACAAATGGAAACCTTTGAACTTTATGTACATAAGTTGGTTACTAATGGAGCCTTCATTGTCTTTAGCAGAGCTAAAACAAGGTACTATGTCAGAAACACTTTCGTTGTAAATATTAGACAAGTAAAGTAGGTACAACGGTTGTTTTAACTAAATTCACAATGTATTATTTCCTATCTCAGAGCGGTTGGTGGATTTAAAGCTCGTAGATATAATAGAGATATATTTAATGGCAGTTGCCCAGGTTATTCCTGCTTGATTTGAATGAATCTAAGTTTTGTAATTACATACTTACTACTTTACAATAACGTCAATTCGAACCTCTTCTTCTTAAATTTATTACTTTATACGTCGTACCTTTTCATCTAAATATCTATCCAGTACCCATTCGCATAAAAATAATCGGAAGATAAAAGCTTTCCCCGAATGGCAGTAAGAAGTTAGAAGTATGTAGGTACGATCCTATTCATTCACCTTATTTACCCCTGGCGTTAAACCAAGACGGCCATCCAATAGAATCCTTTGTGCTGTCGTACCTACTAATGGGTTAGCGAGCTTTTCACTCTTTTCTGTGCTCTAAGGAACTGTATTTTGTTCCTCTTAATAGCAAGATGCGTAGGTACCACTGGAAGGAAAAGCAATTCCGTGTTTTTAACCGACTTCAAACTCGGGAGGTTATTTATTTGATCCTTATATTGTATTCTATTCGTAATATAGTATGTAAACTATGAAGTTCATACAAAGTAATTTTTGATTGCGTCGACTTGAAGATTGATAATTTAATTTTTTTAAGGGATCATGGATCATTGCGTTCCTAACTGGTTGGCCGTTAAGTTTGCGTTGCTATGGTTACCGGCTATATTATGTTTAGGCGATATGCAATTTCTTTTTTACGAGAATCAGCCCGTCTAAACCAAAATGGATTCCATTTTTCTTTTGCGGTACAGTAGTAATAAAAATAAACCACCAGGTCTCTTAAAAATGCTTTATATTAATAGTAGTAAGTAAAAAAACAATCCACGCCGGTTCTTAGCCAACTTTTTATGAATAATTCGTTTCCATTCCTTCGCTGGTGTCAAGTTGACACTTGTCCGCTCGTAGATATGTTCACAGACAAAACAAAATCAGTAAGTATTGCCCACTTTTATTTGACTTTTCGATTTTTAACAGTCGGCCATTCTGATTTTCCTTCGTCTGTCCCAGACGACCATTAGAATAACAAAAATCTTAAAAATTATACAAGAAAAAGAACACAATAACATTACAAAATATAGCCTTTGGCAATGGTATCGATTATTGCTTCTATACCTATCATTATTATTGAATACAGGATTTAACTATGTTTCCAAAATTAAAACCAATAATTATACAATATTGATAAACAAACAATTTATATATTAGTATGGGCCATTCACACAATAACAGCCAAAAATAAAAAAAAACAGCAACCTGCCATCAGCTAAATTAAATTCACAATCTATGTGCCCAAGAAAACATTGTTTTCGATTAGCTTTCCTACCTGCTACATCATCAGTTATACACATTAATAAACTTAAAATAAACAGCATTACAACATTTAAGAATGTAATATAGACGAGGAAAGACCATATAACTTGTTAACAAACAGTAGTTTTACATAAGAAACCCTTAAAATTTACTTTGCCATCAGTTCGTCACAACACTCCTCGGCCATCCTTATTTTTTTGAATGTCCTCATTCCGCACGAAAGTCATCAAGGTCTCTTTTCTTTTGCTATATTCACTATACACCATCACAACACTAAATATTGTTATTACTATCCACAAACACCAAATGGCTTCATAGACCACTACACTATCACAAAAATTGCAGACGCCTTTGCAAGCGCATTGGAGAACGCCCTCAAGGGCGCGCTGAAAGACCGACGACGCCCTTGCGAGCGCACAACATGGCACCCTCACAGGCACGCAGGACGACGCCTTCACAGGCGTGCAGAACAACACCATCATCAGCGCGTTGAACGGCTCCCAATGCAAGCACAACAAGCAGCTTCAGCCTCTGTCCTGATCTTTGAATAATACCACTTATCCATACAAGGAGCTTCAATTTCTCCTGATAACTGAGGAATATCACTTGCTTTCACCAGAAGCCTTTGTTTTGGTTGCTGATGTTATCACGATTTGCTCACACAAAGAGTATCGGTCTTCACCCTGGTAGCTGATTATTCCCGCTTGCCCACACAAGGAGCTTCGGTCTCTGGTTTGATAACTGCGGACCACCGCTTGCCCACACAAGGAGTTTCGGTTTCTGTTCTTGTAACTGCGGAACACCACTTGCCCACACAAGGAGCTTCGGCCTCTGTTCTGGTAACTGTGGAATACCGCTTGCCCGCACAAGGAGCTTCGGCCTCTGTTCTGGTAACTACGGAACACCGCTTGCCCACACAAGGAGCTTCGGCCTCTGTTCTGGTAACTGTGGAATACCGCTTGCCCGCACAAGGAGCTTCGGCCTCTGTTCTGGTATCTGTTTTGGAATTGATCAAACATGCCAATTTAACTTTGAATTTAGAGAAGTGCCATTTTTTCAAAAGGTCTATAGAGTACCTGGGTTTCGAAATTTCGGCGAAAGGAGTGCGACCCGGGGAGAAAAAAACGGAAGCAGTAGAAAAATTTAAAGTTCCCCAAAATGTGCATGAGGTGAGACAGTTTATAGGACTAGCGAGTTTTTTTAGACGCTTCGTTGCCGGTTTCGCTTCTATTGCTAAACCCCTCACTCACCTTACTAAAGCCAATGTGAAATGGGAATGGGGAGAAGAACAAAGAAAAGCATTCGAACAGTTAAAGAATGTACTTATGGCACGGCCAGTATTGGCAATCTATAATCCGGCATTGGAAACGGAGCTTCAACGGATGCTAGTTCTCATGGTTTGGGTGGAATACTTTTACAGCGTGAGGACAGTAATTCGCCATTAAAGGCGGTTGCTTATTTCAGTCGACAAACCACAGCTGACGAACAACGCTTTCACTCATATGAACTCGAAACATTAGCAGTTGTGGAGTCATTAAAGCGATTCAGGGTCTACCTAATTGGTTTAGAGTTCAAGGTAGTTACGGATTGTAACGCCTTACGGTTGACTTTGACCAAAAGAGATTTCATCCCACTTCTGAACTTATAAAAATAAACCACCAGGTCTCTTAAAAATGCTTTATATTAATAGTAGTAAGTAAAAAAACAATCCACGCCGGTTCTTAGCCAACTTTTTATGAATAATTCGTTTCCATTCCTTCGCTGCTGTCAAGTTGACACTTGACAGCCCGCTCGTAGATATGTTCACAGACAAAACAAAATCAGTAAGTATTGCCCACTTTTATTTGACTTTTCGATTTTTAACAGTAGGTACGTACTCTTAAAATTATTCATAATAATATACTTGATTTTACCAAAATACAAACGATACAATTCATGATGGTTTCCCTTTCCCAATTTATTTTATGCCGTATAAATATTGTTCATATCAAAATACATCTAATACTTTCATCTCAAACCCCGATCTATAGGAGTATCCCGGTTTGCCATTGTGCTTGGCACCCTTTTCAATGTATTGTATAGAATCGCGGCAATTTCTCAACTGACCACCCAAGCTGACCCCTGCTTCCCCAAAAAATGGGCCGAATGCTGTTAAATTGGGGAAACGCAAGCCTTTATAGAGGCGAGATTCACGTAACGTTTTCACACGCTGAGTGAAGTGAATCAAGAAATGAAATGAAAAAAATTACACTAAAAAATTAACATTATTTCTGATTGGTTTTGAGTGTAAAATTGAATGTACTTCAACATAGGAAATACAATCCCTCAACTTTATCGTGCAACATAAATTAATACTTTAATTTCTAAGGACCAACGATAATAGAAAATTAAAAGTAGGCTGACAATGATTATGTTAAATTTAATTGTTTACAAAATATATACTGATCATTTATAGGTATAGTGCCCAAGACGCTGGCGCTATTACTTCTTTGTATGGCTAAACTTAGCTGATGAGCTAAATAAGCGCCAGCTCTCGGGACACCAGACGCTTGGACCAATTTTTGGGATACTATATTGACAATTTTTTTTAGTATCCGATGACCATGGGCCCAGCGTTTCAAACGCAAACGCCGCCAAAATCGTAAATTTAAATTCACGATTCTTGACCATGTTGCGTTTTGAAGTACTTTCAAGTTTCTCCTCTCTCATTGTTTTCTAAAAATGATTTGGTTTCAATATCGTCTGTTCATTTACATATAACGCCATGACCTTTTTGAACATTTCACTTCACAAAATGTAGCCGATGCATTACGCGAATCGCCTTCCAGGGGTCAAAGTAGGATGGAAAACCATACCGTGTAATTTGTTCCGCCCGTACAATACGAAAGGTGCAAACACCCACACCTTTACCCCATAATGGGATTTTTCTTTGTTCACTTGACATGTGTAATCATTTTGAAAATGTTCCGCTAGATTTATTTTTATCGTTTATTGTATAAACTTTACTCTAAAAGAAGAATGACCAAAGGTAGTATCAAGGCTACTTATGAGTCATAAACCAAAAACAAAAATTCTAAGTAATTTAAATAGTGTTTTTGAAACCATTAGCACTAGTCCTTCGTATTGTCATTGCATTAGAAGTTGGTTTTTTGGAAAGAATTTTCCATTTTATTTAGATACGTGTTATGGATAGCAGTAGGTACCTACCAGTAGGCACACAGAGATTTTGAAAATGTGATTTGTGCTTATAATATTATTTTTTTGACTTAAATAAATAAAAAAAACTATGAATATTTTTCTATTCATTCAGTGGAAACGTACAATAAAACTCATACAAGAAAGCAAGAATCTGCTCAAAGGAAGAATCTAATTCGCGACGCCAATATTGCATTTCAAACGGTTGCAATACATTGCTCTATTCTTTAATCTTACATCGATATTTATTATTAAATTTTTTGTGATACTTTCATATTCTCACCAGCATTGTTGGAGCACTTATACCTAACTCTTATAAGCTTATAATTTTACATACAAATTCCAAACAGAGAATATGTAATATTTGCTCTTAAGTTAAACAAATGTTTGAGTTGACTCCGATTCGGACGAATACTTTGACGCCCTACAACTTCAGTTCTACGACTTTTCAAAATTCAGTATTAATTTATTACATACTTACAAAAAAATATTATTTCTGTAAAGTGACATTACATTGTTGCGGTTTCGCGCCGCAATGTTATATTACAGAGTAGGAACAAGTAGAGTATCGGTAAAATATTCCATTTTCGATATTTCTCAAAATGTCAAGTAAAAAAGTCGTAGAACAAAAGTTGTTAGTTTCAATGTAAACAAATACAGGTCGAGAGCGATTTGGTATTTTTTTATATAACCATGCATATATTTTTTTTTAATAATAATTGAATAATGAGAAGCATTTATGTGAATAGGGGTTATCTATATATATAAAAGAATGAGGCATTTTGGTGATTTTGGTTGTTCCAAGGATTCCGCCAAAACTATAGGTCGTAGAGATCTGAAATTTGGTACCTAGGTAGATATTAGGTCATGAATTCGTACTAAGACGGGGATTCCAGAAATTCAAATTGTAAGGGGTAAAAACCGTTGGTTTTTTGGATTTCCCCATACAAAAGTGAAATTTTTTTCGTTGTTCCAGGAATTCCCGAAAAGCTACAAGTCGTAGGGATCTGAAATTTGGTACCTAGGTAGATATTAGGTCATGAATTCGTACTAAGACGGGGATTCCAGAAATTCAAATTTAAAGGGGTAAAAACCGTTGGTTTTTTGGATTTTCCCATACAAAAGTGAAATTTCTTTCGTTGTTCCAGGAATTCCCGAAAAGCTACAATTCGTAGGGATCTGAAATTTGGTACCTAGGTAGATATTAGGTCATGAATTCGTACTAAGACGGGGATTCCAGAAATTCAAATTGTAAGGGGTAAAAACCGTTGGTTTTTTGGATTTCCCCATACAAAAGTGAAATATTTTTCGTTGTTCCAGGAATTCCCGAAAAGCTACAAGTCGTAGGGATCTGAAAATTGGTAACTAAGTAGATATTAGGTCATGAATTCGTACTAAGACGGGGATTCCAGAAATTCAAATTTTAAGGGGAAAAAACCGTTGGTTTTAGGGATTTCTCCATACAAAAGTGTAATTTTTTTCGTTGTTCCAGGGATTCCCGAAAAACTAAAAGTCGTAGAGATCTGAAATTTGGTACCTAGGTTGATATTAGGTCAAGAATTCGTACTAAGACGGGGATTCCAGAAATTCAAATTTTAAGGGGTAAAAACCGTTGGTTTTAGGGATTTCTCCATACAAAAGTGAAATTTATTTCGTTGTTCCAGGGATTCCCGGAAAACTACAAATCGTAGAGATCTGAAATTTGGTACCTAGGTTGATATTAGGTCATGAATTCGTACTAAGACGGGGATTCCAGAAATTCAAATTGGAAGGGATAAAAATCCTACTTTTAAGGGATTTTCCCATACAAAAGTGTAATTTTTGCGTTGTTCCAGGGATTCCAGCGAAATTAAAAGTCGTAGAGATCTGAAATTTGGTACCTAGGTTGGTATTAGGTATATCATGAATTCGTATTCAGAAAGGGATTTTCGAGATTCAAATTTTGAGGAGGAAAAATTATGAATTTTTTGGCCGCCATTTTGAACTTTTTTGTTACTGGGCCGATTGCTATGAAAATCGATATTTGACTATGGCAGAAAGCATAGAGACGGATTTTGTGGTCATAATTTAAAAAATAGGCCGCCATTTTGAACTTTTTTGTTACTGGGCCGATTGCTTTGAAAATCGATATTTAACTATGGCAGCAAGCATAGAGAAGGAATTTGTGGTCAATATTTAAAAAAAAAGGCCGCCATTTTGAACTTTTTAGTTACTGGGCTGATTGCTTTGAAAATCGATATTTGACTATGGCAGCAAGCATAGAGAAGGAATTTGTGGTCAAAATTTAAAAAAGTGGCCGCCATTTTGAACTTTTTTATAACTGGGCCGATTGCTTTGAAAATCGATATTTGACTATGGCAGCAAGCATAGAGAAGGAATTTGTGGTCAAAATTTAAAAAAGTGGCCGCCATTTTGAACTTTTTTGTTACTGGGCCGATTGCTTTGAAAATCGATATTTTACAGTGGCAGCAAGCATAGAGAAAGAGTTTGTGGTCAAAATTTAAAAAATAGGCCGCCATTTTGAACTTTTTTGTTACTGGGCCGATTGCTTTGAAAATCGATATTTGACTATGGCAGCAAGCATAAAGAAGGAATTTGTGGTCAAAATTTAAAAAAGTGGCCGCCATTTTGAACTTTTTTGTTACTGGGCCGATTGCTTTGAAAATCGATATTTGACTATGGCAGCAAGCATAGAGAAGGAATTTGTGGTCAAAATTTAAAAAAAGTGGCCGCCATTTTGAACTTTTTTGTTACTGGGCCGATTGCTTTGAAAATCGATATTTGACTATGGCAGCAAGCATAGAGAAGAAATTTGTGGTCAAAATTTAAAAAAGTGGCCGCCATTTTGAACTTTTTTGTTACTGGGCCGATTGCTTTGAAAATGGATATTTGACTATGGCAGCAAGCATAGAGAAGGAATTTGTGGTCAAAATTTAAAAAAGTGGCTGCCATTTTGAACTTTTTTGTTACTGGACAGATTGCTTTGAAAATCAATATTTGACTATGGCAGCAAGCATAGAGAAGGAATTTGTGGTCAAAATTTAAAAAAGTGGCCGCCATTTTGAACTTTTTTGTTACTGGGCCGATTGCTTTGAAAATCGATATTTGACTATGGCAGCAAGCATAGAGAAGGAATTTGTGGTCAATATTTAAAAAAGTGGCCGCCATTTTGAACTTTTTTGTTACTGGGCAGATTGCTTTGAAAATCGATATTTGACTATGGCAGCAAGCATCGAGAAGGAATTTGTGGTCAAAATTTAAAAAAGTGGCCGCCATTTTGAACTTTTTTGTTACTGGGCCGATTGCTTTGAAAATCGATATTTGACTATGGCAGCAAGCATAGAGAAGGAATTTGTGGTCAAAATTTAAAAAAGTGGCCGCCATTTTGAACTTTTTTGTTACTGGGCCGATTGCTTTGAAAATCGATATTTGACTATGGCAGCAAGCATAGAGAAGGAATTTGTGGTCAAAAATTAAAAAAGTGGCCGCCATTTTGAACTTTTTTGTTACTGGGCAGATTGCTTTTAAAATCGATATTTGACTATGGCAGCAAGCATAGAGAAGGAATTTGTGGTCAAAATTTAAAAAAGTGGCCGCCATTTTGAAATTTTTTGTTACTGGGCCGATTGCTTTGAAAATCGATATTTGACTATGGCAGCAAGCATAGAGAAGGAATTTGTGGTCAAAATTTAAAAAAGTGGCCGCCATTTTGAACTTTTTTGTTACTGGTCCGATTGCTTTGAAAATCGACGTCTGACTATGGCAGCAAGCATAGAGAAGGAATTTGTAGTCAAAATTAAAAAATGATGAACTTTTTGGCCACCATTTTGAACTTTTTTGTTACTGGGCCGATTGCTTTGAAAATCGATATTTGACAATGGCAGCAAGCATAGAGAAAGAATTTGTAGTCAACATTTTAAAAAGTGGCCGCCATTTTGAACTTTTTTGATACTGGGCCGATTGTTTTCAAAATTGATATCTGATTATCGCAGCGAGCATAGAAAAGGAATTTTTGGTAAAAATTTAAAAGAATTGGCCACAATTTTGTACTTATATGTCTTACCATGGTAGCAAGCAACCACGGCCGGATGTATGAACGGACGGTGGAGTCTTAGTAAGAGCTTTTACCCTTTGGGTACGGAACCCTAAAAATGGCCACCATATTTAACTTTTTTGTGACGATCGAATTTTTCAAAATCAATATGTGACTATTACCAGGAAGCAAGAGAAAATTTTGTGGGCAAAATGGTGTGTAGTGCAGGAATTTTGGAAATTAAACCACCATAGTAAAGCATAACTCAGAAGTTAACGTGAGCGAAGCCGCGGGCGTTTGCTAGTCTATATATATAAAAGAATGAGGCATTTTGGTTGTTCCACGGATTCCGCGAAAACTATAGGTCCTAGAGATCTGAAATTTGGTACCTAGGTAGATATTAGGTCATGAATTCGTACTAAGACGGGGATTCCAGAAATTCCATGTTTAAGGGGTAAAAATCATACATTTAAGGGTATTTCCCATACAAAAGTAAAATTTTTTCGTTGTTCCAGGATTTCCCGAAAAACTAAAAGTCGTAGAGACCTGGAACTTGGTACCTAGGTAGATATTAGGTCATGAATTCGTACTAAGACGGGGATTCCAGAAATTCCATGTTTAAGGGGTAGAAATAGTACATTAAAGGGATTTCTCCATACAAAATTGTAATTTTTTTCGTTGTTCCAGGCATTCCAGAAAAAGTAAAAGTCGTAGAGATCTCAAATTTGGTACCTAGGAAGATATTAGGTCATGAATTCGTACTAAGACGGGGATTCCAGAAATTCCATGTTTAAGGGGTAGAAATAGTACATTAAAGGAATTTCTTCATACAAAATTGATTTTTTTTTCGTTGTTCCAGGAATTCCCGCAAAACTAAAAGTCGTAGAGATCTGAAATTTGATACCTAGATAGATATTAGGTCATAAATTCGTACTAAGACGGGGATTCCAGAAATTCCATGTTTAAGGGGTAGAAATAGTACATTAAGGGGATTTCTCCATACAAAATTGTAATTTTTTTCGTTGTTCCAGGAATTCCCGAAAAACTAAAAGTAGTAGAGATCTGAAATTTGGTACTTAGGTAGATATTAGGTCATGAATTCGTACTAAGACGGGGATTCCAGAAATTCCATGTTTAAGGGGTAGAAATAGTACATTAAAGGGATTTCTCCATACAAAATTGTATTTTTTTTCGTTGTTCCAGGAATTCCCGAAAAACTTAAATTCGTAGAGATCTGAAATTTGATGCCTAGGTAGATATTAGGTCATGAATTCGTACTAAGACGGGGATTCCAGGAATTCCATGTTTAAGGGATAAAAATCTTACATTTAATGAATTTTCCCATACAAAAGCGTATTTTTTGCGTTTTACCAGGGATTCCAGCGAAATCAATAATATCGTAGAGATCTGAAATTTGGTACCTAGGTTGATATTAGGTGATGAATTAGTAATCAGCTCGGGATAAGTAGGAATTTCTGGACAAAGTTTAAAAAGTGGCCGCCATTTTGAACTTTTTTGTTATTGGGCCGATTGCTTTGAAAATCGATATGTGAGTATCGCGACAAGTATGGAGAAGGAATTTGTAGTCAAAATTTTAAAAAGTGGCCGCCATTTTGAATTTTTTTGTTACTGTGACGATTGCTTTGAAAATCGATATGTGAGTATCGCGACAAGTATGGAGAAGGAATTTGTGGTAAAAATTTAAAAAAGTGACCGCCATTTTGAATTTTTTTGTTATTGGGCCGATTGCTTTTAAAATCGATATGTGAGTATCGCAACAAGTATAGAGAAGGAATTTGTAGTCAAAATTTTAAGAAGTGGCCGCCATTTTGATTTTTTTTTGTTACTGTGCCGATTGCTTTGAAAATCAATATGTGAGTATCGCGACAAGTATGGAAAAGGAATTTGTGGTAAAAATTTAAAAAAGTGGCCGCCATTTTGAATTTTTTTGTTATTAGGCCGATTGCTTTGAAAATCGACATGTGAGGATCGCGACAAGTATGGAGAAGGAATTTGTGGTAAAAATTATAAAAGTGGCCGCCATTTTGATTTTTTTTGTTATTGGGCCGATTGCTTTGAAAATCGATATGTGAGTATCGCAACAAGTATAGAGAAGGAATTTGTAGTCAAAATTTTGAGAAGTGGCCGCCATTTTGATTTTTTTTGTTACTATGCCGATTGCTTTGAAAATCGATATGTGAGTATCGCAACAAGTATAGAGAAGGAATTTGTAGTCAAAATTTTAAAAAGTGGCCGCCATTTTGAATTTTTTTGTTACTGTGACGATTGCTTTGAAAATCGATATGTGAGTATCGCGACAAGTATGGAGAAGGAATTTGTGGTAAAAATTTAAAAAAGTGGCCGCCATTTTGCATTTTTTTGTTATTGGGCCGATGCTTTAAAAATCGATATGTGAGTATTGCAACAAGTATAGAGAAGGAATTTGTAGTCAAAATTTTAAAAAGTGGCCGCCATTTTGATTTTTTTTGTTACTGTGACGATTGCTTTGAAAATCGATATGTGAGTATCGCGACAAGTATGGAGAAGGAATTTGTGGTAAAAATTTAAAAAAGTGACCGCCATTTTGAATTTTTTTGTTATTGGGCCGATTGCTTTTAAAATCGATATGTGAGTATCGCAACAAGTATAGAGAAGGAATTTGTAGTCAAAATTTTAAGAAGTGGCCGCCATTTTGATTTTTTTTTGTTACTGTGCCGATTGCTTTGAAAATCAATATGTGAGTATCGCGACAAGTATGGAAAAGGAATTTGTGGTAAAAATTTAAAAAAGTGGCCGCCATTTTGAATTTTTTTGTTATTAGGCCGATTGCTTTGAAAATCGACATGTGAGGATCGCGACAAGTATGGAGAAGGAATTTGTGGTAAAAATTATAAAAGTGGCCGCCATTTTGATTTTTTTTGTTATTGGGCCGATTGCTTTGAAAATCGATATGTGAGTATCGCAACAAGTATAGAGAAGGAATTTGTAGTCAAAATTTTGAGAAGTGGCCGCCATTTTGATTTTTTTTGTTACTATGCCGATTGCTTTGAAAATCGATATGTGAGTATCGCAACAAGTATAGAGAAGGAATTTGTAGTCAAAATTTTAAAAAGTGGCCGCCATTTTGAATTTTTTTGTTACTGTGACGATTGCTTTGAAAATCGATATGTGAGTATCGCGACAAGTATGGAGAAGGAATTTGTGGTAAAAATTTAAAAAAGTGGCCGCCATTTTGAATTTTTTTGTTATTGGGCCGATGCTTTAAAAATCGATATGTGAGTATTGCAACAAGTATAGAGAAGGAATTTGTAGTCAAAATTTTAAAAAGTGGCCGCCATTTTGATTTTTTTTGTTACTGTGCCGATTGCTTTGAAAATCGATATGCGAGTATCGCAACAAGTATAGAGAAGGAATTTGTAGTAAAAATTATAAAAGTGGCCGCCATTTTGATTTTTTTTGTTACTGTGCCGATTGCTTTGAAAATCCATATGTGAGTATCGCAACAAGTATAGAGAAGGAATTTGTAGTCAAAATTTAAAAAAGTGGCTGCCATTTTGAATTTTTTTGTTACTGTGACGATTGCTTTGAAAATCGATATGTGAGTATTGCGACAAGTATGGAGAAGGAATTTGTGGTAAAAATTAAAAAAAGTGACCGCCATTTTGAATTTTTTTGTTATTGGGCCGATTGCTTTGAAAATCCATATGTGAGTATCGCAACAAGTATAGAGAAGGAATTTGTGGTAAAAATTTAAAAAAGTGGCCGCCATTTTGAATTTTTTTGTTATTGGGCCGATTGCTTTGAAAATCGATATGTGAGTATCGCAACAAGTATAGAGAAGGACTTTGTAGTCAAAATTTTAAAAAGTGGCCGCCATTTTGAATTTTTTTGTTACTGTGACGATTGCTTTGAAAATCGATATGTGAGTATCGCGACAAGTATGGAGAAGGAATTTGTGGTAAAAATTTTAAAAAAGGGGCCGCCATTTTCAATTTTTTTGTTATTGGGCCGATTGCTTTGAAAATCGATATGTGAGTATTGCAACAAGTATAGAGAAGGAATTTGTAGTCAAAATTTTAAAAAGTGGCCGCCATTTTGATTTTTTTGTTACTGTGCCGATTGCTTTGAAAATCGATATGTGAGTATCGCGACAAGTATGGAGAAGGAATTTGTGGTAAAAATTTAAAAAAGTGACCGCCATTTTGAATTTTTTTGTTATTGGGCCGATTGCTTTGAAAATCGATATGTGAGTATCGCAACAAGTATAGAGAAGGAATTTGTAGTCAAAATTTTAAGAAGTGGCCGCCATTTTGATTTTTTTTGTTACTATGCCGATTGCTTTGAAAATCGATATGTGAGTATTGCGACAAGTATGGATAAGGAATTTGTGGTAAAAATTTAAAAAAGTGGCCGCCATTTTGAATTTTTTTGTTATTAGGCCGATTGCTTTGAAAATCGATATGTGAGTATCGCGACAAGTATGGATAAGGAATTTGTGGTAAAAATTTAAAAAAGTGGCCGCCATTTTGATTTTTTTTGTTATTGGGCCGATTGCTTTGAAAATCGATATGTGAGTATCGCGACAAGTATGGAGAAGGAATTTGAAAGGAAGGATGGAAAAATACAGGAATTTTGGAAATGAAATGCCTGAAGGAGTACAGCAGAAGTTCAACGTGAGCGAAGCCGCGGGCGTTTGCTAGTAACTTATAACTCCTGCCCCTCGAAATAAAAGTGGGCCTTATTTTCAACCTGCTATGGTGCGTTTATTATAATGATTTTAATAAAATTCCAAAAGGAGACTTATTATAAAACTGGGTCACCATTAAATTTTTCTGAATAAAATCGGAATAAGGGAGGGCAGTCGCCGATTCATATGGAAATGTCTGCATAAAAACGGGGAAAACTCAGCACGCGGGGAGATTTGAAATGAAAAGTCTGCCATTGTGGCGAGCGCGAGTTTTCGCAGGTGTCTGTTTTGTGCTGCTTTCGATTCAAATTATGTTTTTTTTTAAGTTATAATATTTATTATTTATTATCGTGCACTGCAACCAAAGCCATAAGACTTTTACTATTTTAGTCATAAGACTACGCCATTTCTAATAATCCTTTGTTTACGCTTTTAGAACGTAATTTAAAAAAAAGTGTGGGAAGGACTTATCCAATCGACGAACCTATCCCACCATCATATTTTGATCCACATAATTTGTGCAGAGTGTGCATCAATAAAAAAACAAGTCCGCCATGTTTCATTTATATCATGACGTCATACAACTAACCTTACATTTTGTCATCCAAAGTAAGTATTGATATTTCAATCCACGATGACGTGCCCCACTCTGTCAAACTTAATACGAATCGAATGAAACATAAGCGATTTTGACAGAGTGGGGCGAGTCTTTATGGATTGAAATATCTATAAAATATTCATCTCAATCAAATGAAGATATTATCTGCTTTGAATTTGAGTTGCAACATGAAGATTCCACCAAAACAAACGTAGGTACAAAAACGGTGTCGGGACGAAACGTACGTCGAAGAAAGTGTTGGAAAATTGTGTGGTGTTTCATTTATACAATATTATATAATACATAAATAAAATTTATAAAAAAAGTGTGTGAAACATTATACCAAAAACCAATCTTCTTTTCATAACATTTTCTTTATATATTACGCCTCAATAGATCAGACACGGATTATTTCAAAACTCGAGCAAGAATTTCTTAAAAGCTCAAGCATCGTCGATACTCCTTTAGAAGTCAAGAGATTTCCTCCCCTCCACTTAAGTGGGAAGGCATCCGTGAACGGCATTGAGACCAACTTACTACAGTTAATATAGGCTTGCTTAGTTGTATCTTTCATCAAAGGATTTCCATTTTTCACCTTCTTCGTATATGAACTTTTAAGTATAGGTTTCCGTACCGATTCTGATTTGGTTAGTTTTAACAATTACGAAGCGGTTTGATTCCTCGTTCTTGATACGAACTGCAAAGGCCTGGAATACCCTCCCAGGCAGTATCTTTCCTGCCACTTACAATCCGGGCGCCTTCAAATCAAGAGTGAATAGGCATCTTCTAGGCAAGCGCGTTCCACCTTAGACTGTATCATCACTTTCCATCAGGTGTGATCACAGTCAAGCGCTAGCCTAAATAATTAAAAAAAAAACAATACTTGATGATGAGGATGTGATAAAGCATCTTAAACGGAATGGAACTTTTCAATGGTCACTAGTAAATCAGTTCCGTTGCGATGCTGTGTAGCAACCGCAAGGGGGATAGCTACCCCTTCCTAGTTAGTGCAGTAACATTTATTCACATAGCATTATTACAAATTACAATACCACCCGATGAGATCGAGTTAAGTACTAACTTGTGTGTGTGTGTGTGTGTGTGTGTGTGTGTGTGTGTGTGTGTGTGTGTGTGTGTGTGTGTGTGTGTGTATAGAAATATCACCATTTGCTTCGTGGTTATTAATTTTTTTTAGGTATTTATTCCACTTTTATCTAGCATTCATTTTATATGTCATCAAGTAACAGGTGATTTAATATGATATTCTCTTTATTACAATCCCCCGAGTCTCGGAGCTTATTAATTTGGCTTATGACGAAACATTGTTTGTGAGACTTATTTATGAGAGCTTTATTGGACAGCTTTGATATATTAGGAAAACATTCGCGTTGTTTTGTTAATAGGGAAAACATTATGATATGTACTTTGATACGTGGAGTATACTCTTTATACATTACAATCGTAATGTTTTTGATAAAAAAAACACTTGTTGTTTGAGAATAAAGCTTAATTCATTTCAGTAAGGGCTGATTTTTCAATCGCCAGATAAACGTCAACTAAGAAATAAATTATGACAGTTTGAGAGATTTTGTGTGGCATAAATGTTTCCCTCAGATAGTTTATCTAGCGATTGAAAACTCAGCCCTAAGACAATGAAAGATATACACCGGTATACCCAGACAGAATGATTCTATGGTGATTACAGCTACAGTAGCTATGGTGATTACGTATATTATGGGCACGACTGAACGTCCTTTTGTGTTTATCTACGCTCATTGCATAAAGTTCGAATTATGAAATCAAAATGTGTCACATATTGACCTACTTTATTCACAGACTTCTATAATTATTAAAAAAGAAAATAAAAATTCATTATAACATCGATCTACTATGGAAATATTTCAAGAAAGTTGTATAATTTCCATTACGATACGCGGCTCTGGGTTCCTGTATTTTTATCTGGGGTAATATTTTTTTAAGTGAATCCACAGACAACATATAGTTGGTAGCACAGAACACATATACTCTGGTTGGTACCTAGTCATTGCCGAGAGTATGGATGGGCCATGATTGACCATAGACAACAGCAACAATGTCTATTGTCTATGGTTCTGCGTCACATTTGCAGAATTTTGGCGCCGTACATACTAATTTTTAACATTTTAATGTGTTATTTTTGTTACTTAGTCAAAACTTTGCGCTGAAAAATGTCTAGCAGTGAAACCTACTAAAGAAATTTTAAATCCACCTGACATTTTAGTAGTTGCAACAAAAATGAAACAAAGTGAATGATTTACGACAAACGTTAGCAAGATTTTATGGTTTGGATTTATGATAATAATATGAGCGTAGATAAAGTAGTGTATGAAACTCTACATAATAATAATTACTAATTAGGTATTAAAACATGAGTGTGAGTTTAAAAAACGAGCCGCAGGCGAGTTTTTCAATAGTAAGTATCACACGAGTGTTTATTATGCAACCGTTATGCAACCGTTTCATAAACTACTATTATTAGTTCTAGCGTGATTCAGTAACAAACATCCGAACTTACAAACCTTCAAATTTATAATAATAGGTATAAAGCCAAGTGTTGTAATTTGTAGAACGTCCGTTTTGTCTACGCCACTTGTTAACTTGTTATACTAATTAACTAAATGAATATTCCAGCGAAGAAGGCTTCCTTTAAGTAAGCGTGTCTTTGTTACAAATGAGGCCACTGAAATCCGATACCTTGTGAATGTACTCGCGGCAGTTGACACTCTGTTATAGACTAATGAAGTGCTGAAAGTAACACAATTATTTATGGTAGGTATATAGTAGGCGGAGTATAAGTTGAACCATATGCAAAACAAGTTTTCAGCTGTCAACTGAAGTGCGGTATGGGGGCGCGGCCCGGAAGCCGAGGAGCTCGGAGATGTATTTGGCCTGCGTAAACTGTCGCCATTTAGGGTCAACTTAATTTCCGCATTATTCACTCACAGTACCTATGTAATATTATAAACGAAAATTCCTAATGAGCTACATGCGTGTTTGTGTGTGATATCACAGCTATACCTACTAGGACTATACTTGGCTGAGAAGACATTACGGGCACACTGCCGTGTCCCTATAGTTCATAAGGAATTGGTGCAAACGCCCTAGTACTAATATTACTTCTACGAATTCCCTGTGTCCATCTCCAGCAATAAGTATTTCCCATACATTCTGAGCATTTTACTTTGTCTGCCGAGTGACTCAAAGCCTTCTAATGTGAGCTATGCTCAGAGACCAGTCCACAGTGACTTCAGTAAGGTATAATATTTACAGTTAAAATGTGTAAGTGAGTCATTGAATGGATGGTCGTTGGAGCGAGCCATCGGCCATTTCCATAGAAGAGGGGAGAATTAAGAAACTTTTGCCTGATTAATGGGTTATTGTTTATTGTTTATTTGTAGATTAGCTTACATGTTACAGTATTTTAACATTAACATGTGGCCCTGTCAGGGCGTTGCTAACAATATTAATATAACAATTATACATTACAACAATTTTACAATTTATTTTATGCAAGCAAATTTTACAATTTAATTATTTTCTAAATATAAAATTAGTAATATGAAATTAAAATATATAATAATTAGTCAACGAAAGTACACGACAGCAAGTATAATTCAATTCAAGGAGGTCAAATAATAATAATTAGTCAATACAACAAGCAGTAGAGTAAAGATTAGAATGTCAAGATAATAATTATGTATTCCTAAAATTTAAGTCGATCAAAGTTGGTTACAGTACTGTCACAAATTTAAATCAGTGCAAATTATATTAATTAATAGATAATAGTCAGAAATTACGAGAATAGCATAAGATAAATTTGTAGTCCATGTTAATAAAACATAATTCGTGCTATTGAGGTCTAGATGTAAGGAGTATTACTTTTGGGCCTGCAGTAACTCATCGATGTCATAAAAACAGTTATATACGAGCCATTGCTTAAGTTTCTTCTTAAAAGTAGTATTGTTTGTTTCGTCTGTAATATAATTTGGGATTTTATTATAAATATTTATTGTTCGGTGTAATGGGCCACTGCTAGTCATTTTAAGTTTGCAGCTGGGATAAATGAGTTTATTTTTCCGACGCGCACTTCGTTCGTTTTTTGTTGCATTCCCTGCAGTTTTATACAAATAGAGGTGTTTCCTTACAAACAAAGCCGTCTCCATTATATAAATGGACGGTAAGGTAAGAATTTTTTTGTTCAAGAAATGGGGTCTGCAACTCTCGCGTGGTTTTATATTTACTAATATGCGGATGCATTTCTTCTGTAGGATGAAGATATCCTCTGCGTTGGTACTACCGCCCCAGAGGATAATCCCATACCTAAGCCAGGAGTATGCGTACGCGTAATATGCAGAGAGTGCAGTTTCGTAGTTTGTGTTTGCTTTCAGGATACTGAGAGCATACACAAACCGCGAAAGCTTTACACTTAAGTTATGAATGTGGCTCTTCCAATTTAGGTGAACATCAATTGTCAGGCCGAGAAGAGAAAAGTCTGCGACCTCTTTTATTTTTGTGACATTTCCGAGCGGTTTAAGATTAAGTGGTTGTTTCTGATATGGCCGGAATTGTATAAGCTTTGTTTTATTAGGGTTCATCTCTAGGTTATTGGAATTAAGATAAGTTTGAATTTTTGTTAAGTTTTCTAAGATGTGGTTTTCGCAATCGGTCTCGTTTTGGCACTTGCATAGTATGGACACGTCATCCGCAAACATTACACATGTCGAGTGTGAGTCTATGTGGTTAGGTAGGTCGTTAATATATATTAAAAAGAGGATGCATCCAAGGACGCTTCCTTGTGGTATAGACCAATTTGAAACACGTATGTCCGAATCAAAATCACTCATTGCATTGGTCTGTTCGTCGCGATATCGTATTTGAACGAATTGCTGTCGGTCTTTTAAGTATGATTTCAGCCATCGGTGGGCGTTTCCTCGTATACCTGAATCGTAAATTTTGTTCAGCAGTACTGTATGTGAGACTTTGTCGTATGCCTTGGTCATGTCCAGCAGTAGTCCGACACCGTACTTTTTTTCCTCTAGGCAGTTAAGGATTTCTTGCATGTATTTAAAGACGGCTAGAGTCGTTGAGCGGTTTTTCCTAAAGCCGTATTGAGTCTCATTTAAGATGTTATATTTTTCTAGAAATCTGTATATTCTGTTTGTCAAAGTTTTTTCGAAAATTTTAGATAGCGCTGGCAAAAGAGCGATAGGTCGATAGCTACTAGGATCGTTAGGTTTTCCGCCTTTTTTAAGTATGGGTCTTATTTTTGCAATTTTAAGTTTGTCGGGGCAGTAGCCTTCGTCAAAGGACTGATTTATTAAAAATGTCAACGGGGGGGTTAATTCATTGATACAGTATTTAATTAACGTCGGTGGAATGTCGTCTGCGCCGTAGCTGCGTTTCTTTTCTAGGTTGCGAATTATGGTATGAACTTCCTTCTCGGTTGCTGGCTCAAGGAACAGCGAGTTAGTTAGAGATCGCGGGTGCGGATTACGCGCATGCATCGGGTTTGAGTTATAAGTGGATGACGTTTTGCCAACTGACACAAAATATTCATTAAATACATTTGCGACCTCTCGCGGTTCCTGAACTAAGCAGCCCGATTTTGTCAGGAGTGTTATATTTTTTGAGTCCGTCTGTTTGGTTTTGTCCGTGATGTCCTTTATTATTTGCCACATGGTCTTCGTTTTGTTTTTTGAATCACGCATTTTCCTCGCATTATCAATTTTCTTAGATTGTTTAATGCATCTTTTTAGTAGTTTTCCGTAGGTCTTGTGGTGTTTTTTTAGTATGTTATTATTGGTCTCTTTAGCCATTACTTTGAGTATGCGTTTGTGTTGGCATGACTTTTTCAGCCCGGTGGTTAAGTAGGTTTTAGTCTCTGCTTTAATCATTATTCGTCGCTTTGGAATGCATATGTCAAGGATAAGTGTTAGTTGGCCGATAAAGTTATTGTAGTTTTTATTGGCGTTGTTGTTTTGCATTATTATTTTGTCCCAACTTACATTCGTCAGTTTTGTTCTAAAGTTAGCCATAGCTTTGTCACTGAATACGCGTTTTGTTATATAATGGGTGTAGTTTGGTTTGGGTTTTATGTGGGCTTTAATATTGCAGATGATACTTTTGTGATCTGAGATGCCATGGTCCTCGACTGTAGTTGTAAGGTTTTTTTTATCGGTGAAGACTAAGTCTATGCACGAGGACGTTGTTCCGGTTACTCGAGTTGGTTTATTTATTAACTGAAAGAGATTTAGTTCGAGCATCAGATTTGATAGTCTATGGTAGTATTTTGTTGTAGGTATTGTAAGGGCGTCAATATTAAAGTCTCCCGCAATAATAATTTGTTTCTTCGCTATTTTAGTGCGAATTTTTTTAAGGAGAGATTCTATAAAAGTAAAGAAGACCTCAATTTCACGATCAGCACGATATACATTAACAATTATCAGGTTCGGTATAGTTAACTCTATAGCACAGCACTCGATTATATATTCAGTGGATAGGTCCGCTATATCCTGTCTGTCTTTAAATTCTATCCCATTCCTTACTAGTATCGCAACGCCACCTCCTTGCCGGTCTTTGCGATGGAATGATGCCGCAAAATTATAGCCATCTATCGTGAGTAGGTCTTTTTGCGATTCAGAGATCCACGTTTCTGAAATACATGCAACGTCAATATTTTGGTCCTCGAGAAAACTTGTTAGTATATGGGATTTATTTTTTAGGCTCTGCGCGTTCTGTATTAATATGTTAAAGTTATTATCTTTGTCAGTGTCTTTACTGTTACTTCCGAAATGTCTCTAGTATTTCCGCGATGGTTTGTGGTGTATGGGCAGGCTCAGGCTGGCTATTAATATTCATGTCGCTACTGACGCGCGGTGGCTGCTGTGATTCATCCATTTGGTGAGGTATACTGGCTCTGCCTACTTCTTTTCCATCGATGAACAGCTTGCTACCACCCACTTTATTATCCCACTTTATTATCACTGCAAAGCATAGGCCTCATAAAACGACATGAAATATTAGGCCTATACGTCTTCCGACGACGTAGTTCTCACATCAAGAGCCTGACAAATTAGAGCTCGCATTATTATCTAAGACCGCTCTCCATTACCACTCCCTTGGGGCAAAACTCATTCGCTCGAATGAGTTTGCTCTACTAAATAATTTCATACTTTCAGATATGATCAATGAAAAAAGTGATTTTGATTGACTAGTTCATTATATTCAATAAGAAAAATAAAACAAAAGAAAAATCTAGTAAGTAACTATGTTAAAAAAATTGTGATTTGCCATTTTGTGGTGGCCATCTTGGATCGATAATAATGTTAATAAAAGACGTAAATAAAACGCAACAGAAAAGAATAGGCCCTAAAGAAATATAAAAAATATCCCTGTAGAAAAATATAAAAAATATATTCCTGGAATACTTTGTTAGAGAGAGAACAAAGTTTTAATTAAATACCGGCGGCTAAAGTGAATCCAACAGGAACCTACCGAAAACTCGTAGTTAGCGCGACACGTTCAAACTTTGCCTTTTTGAAACTCTCTGGTTTTATTTGTACAAATGAAAACATCACCTTAGAACGGCATAACGCGTAATTTTCGATTAAGCTAGTAGGAAACGCAATAATTGCGTTGATTTTATTTTTGTCTTTTTCGCGTTTGTGCGTGCGGACAAGCAGCAAAAATTATAATCAAAATATTTCACATAAATATTATTTAGTTTTGAGAGTCCCTTCTCTTAAATTATTATTTTTCAAGTTATTTTTGTAAATTACAATTATGTGGATTGATGGAGTTTAGTAAAATACATAACGCCATTTTACTGCATCGAATTATAAAAGAGTTTAGTAATTGCCACGTTTCCTCCTCAAAAGTCAAAGCCGTAAATCACTTTCCGTCCCGTAAATCGTAATTTCATCGGCGTTCCAGTTTGTTGGAAACTGGCGTAAATTCCTTAGAACGAAGCGCTAGGTGGCGCGTTCGTTGCAACGAACTTAGAGAAACTTGGGACTTGTTTTAAATCGTTTGAAATAGTGTCGAAAGTAGATAAGTCGGGGGAACTTCTCTTGATGTTGGATCTTTTGAGAATTACTTAGCGACTTTGTGAGAGGCACAAGAAATAGCTCGTGAGGATACTCAGGTATTTCGTTGGTTGCACGTCTATGGTGGACCATTATTTTATCGATTATTGTCAGTAAAAACAATATTATACGGATTGCAATTGAAATACACACGTTCAACAAAAAGTTGGTCAAAACGGAGTCAATTCAGTTTATGTTTTTGATCTATTTTTATCGACCTGAAAACGCATTCAAATACCAAAATATTTTCATCTCACCTGCTCGGAAAAGGGATTTTAATGCCCAAAATGGGGTCGAAAAATGCCCTATGAATGAAAATGGAATATTCCCTAGGGCCCAAAAGAATTTTCATTTCTCCCTAGGGCGAGAAAGTAGTATGAAAATCCTTTCTCGCCCTAGGGCCGCAAAGCATTTCCAAATTCGAACATGACGTACTCTCGTATTGCGTCTATAATGTCCTGAAGACTTTTTTCTAATAACGCATACGGTCAGTAACGAAGTTCGACCTTAGAGTTTGTATAGGTACATTACTTTTTTGTTTCTTTTTTCAATATCAATAAATATAATAACTCCTATTTAGTTATATGAATTATAAAGGAAACCTAATTAAATCCATGATATTTACTTATTGTTTATCTAATTTTTTTTTCTTTTTAATTTTCTATTAACGTTGGTTCTTAGAAGTTGATATTTCTGAACGCATTTAAATAAAAATAGAATAGAAAAAAAGAGTTTCTCAATTTTTTTTCTTATCGTGATGATAATAATATCTTGTTTTTATTCATTAGGGTACTGTTTTGTAATAAGATGAGTGAAGTTTTAAGGTGGATTTAATTAAGTGAGTGAAGTTATTGCAGAGTATTACTAAATACAACATCTAACATACTCGCAATGCCAATCTAAGTGATCTTTTAGTAATTTTCCTCGCTATGGTGAGATGAAAAATTTTGTGTTACGTACGGTATAGTACATAGATATTACTTCCAGGTTTTGACAACCTCCCTGAAGCAATTTCTAAATTGGGTTAGGCCTGGTCTGGTTCGGCTTCGGCCGTTGCTAGTTACCATACTACCAGCAAAACGCACGGTCAAGAGATTGCCGTACCCTTCCAAGTTAGTACGATAAAATCTTCGACTTCCAAAACTTCTTACTTACCAAAGTTATGAGAAAAGTTCTTATTTCAAAATAAACTATCGTTGTATAAACATATACCTAGTAAAATTTACTAGTATTTCCAGTAATCTAGTAATTGTGCATTGGCACTTAAATTGCAGGGACGGGGCAGGCCGCAGGATTGCGCAGAAGTAAATGGCAGTAAATTACCTGCAATGTGGCCGAGACGTGTCACCGGCGAGCGTTAAGTACTCAGCAAACAGAAGTGGTAAAGACGAATCTATATCTCAGCCAAATATAGAAGACTTATAGATACACTCGTTAACACATCTTTTTCACGCACATTCGCGGCAAGGATCTGAACCTCTCGGACAGGGTAAACTATATATGCAAATAAATTTAAATGCGCCCCTTATTGATTTAGTATTTTAATTATGAGTTATGACCTATAAAATATGGTACTAAATGGTATCAGTTTTTTTTTACATTTTATAAATCGAAATACAACTGAGCTTATCGACGTATATTTTAATTTTCAGACATACACACTAGTGTGTTGATAAATATCACAACTTTTTAAATTTAATTATGACTCTCCTAAATCCAATTTCATTTATCGTGTTCGAATCAATATAGATATTTCACGTTTGCCTTTTACAAATTCTATCATACATAAAGAGATTTCCCTTACATGGGTTCTGGCTAAAATCACTCCCTTGCACTCCTGTTATAAGAGTACTGAATGCTGACAAGTTATGTACTTTGGATGAAATTAAATGATAACTCAACTCGAAATCAAGATTGAAACAAGTGGTAAAGTCAATCAAGATATTAATTACTCTTACTTTCCTGCTTCTTACTTATTAATGCGGCTTTACTTTCTCAAGTCGAGTCGAGATATTGCTGTAGGTACCATGGGAACATTGGAATTTGAGAGTGAGAAAATGGAAAGTATATGTCGCTGCAAAACCGTATTGTCCTAACCTGTCCTAACCTAACCTAACCTAACCTAACCTAAACCTAACCTAAACCTAACCTCACCTAACCTAACCTCTTAAATGGGTTGTTACTGACTTCCATCTTTTCTGCAAATAAATATGTAGTTAATTGATTTTGATTCTATCTTGTTTATCATTTTACCTATCCTGAAACTTCTGTTTAATAAATATGCGACATATAAATTGACTAGTAGGGCGCGTGGGTGCGCGGGCCACATGTGGCCCGCGTGCTGTCTTCCCGCCCATGAAACTATCGCCGTCATCTCCATCGCCAATTATTGGAATCCGATTGGCAGTGGGCTGAAAAAATTACCTAGGAGAACGGTCATGGTTTTAAAGATAGTTAAGGGCTGTTCCAACAAAAAATACCGCTGAACCTCATCGGATGAGGTTCAGCGTATTTTTGTTCGAGCAGCCCTTAACTATCTTTAAAACCACGACCGTCCTCCTCAATCATCATCAAAAATTTTCTCTGGCGGTTCTCCGTAGAACTGCGTCAATGACTTGCATAGTTCCCTACTTATTGTGGCATGTACCTACATTTTCCATCGAAAAATAAATTGTGCCACTTTGAATTTTTTTCCATTCATCCCTTAAACCTTGAGATACTGATCACCTCTTGCTAAGGAACCACTCTCTTATCTTTTATACTTTCCGAGATAGAACAACACGAAATGTGTATGGCGGCTATCTTGAATCCGCCATTTTGGATTTTTTTTTCAGCTCACTGCCAATTGCATGAGGTTCCGAGTATTTTTTGTTTGAGCAGTCCCCACCTAACTATAATACCTTGCCCGTGCTCCTCGACAGTCTTCAAAACCCTTAATCATTATCTCATTCCATATTTTTTTCTGAAAGTCCTCCAAAAAACCGCATCGAAGTACTACATGTTTCACAACTTTTCAACAGTCTGTTCAACATTCGCCATACATTTTTCTATGAAAAAATAAATTCCGCCATTTTGAATTTTTTATCTATCCACCGGATAGACCTTTGAGTCCTGATTACTTCTTGTCAAGAAACCGTTCTACCATCTTTTATACTTTCCGAGATATCAACGAAATTCGAATGGCGGCCATTTTGAATCCGCCATTTTGAATTTTTTTTCAGCTCACTGCCAATTGGATGACGTTTCGAATGACATTTGGTCGAGCACCCCCCACCTATCTTCGATACCCCGGCCGTGCTCTTCACCCGTCTCCGAAATCCTCAATCATCAGCTTTCTCCGTATTTTTCCTCCGAATAAATTTTTTTCTTCTATATGACCTCATCCGTGAAAAAAAAATTTTTCATAGAAAATTGTTCAGGAGAGGTGATCAATCAGTGAGTGAGTGGCCAATCAGCACGAGTAGCTATATATATATTAACTAGTAGGGCGCGTGGGGGCGCGGGCCACATGTGGCCCGCGTGCTGTCTTCCCACCCATAAAAACTCCCTTCAAAATTCCTCATACATTTTCTATGGTAAAAAAAAATTCCGCCATATTGGATTTTTTTTCTATTCATCGCGTAGACCTCAAGATCCTGATAAACTCTTGTTAAGAAACCGTTCTTCCATCTTTTATACTTTCCGAGATACCGGCGAAATTCGGATGGCGGCCATTTTGAATCCGCCATTTTGAAAATTTTTTCAGCTCACTGCCAATTGGATGACGTTTCAAATTATATTTGGTCGAACACCCCCGACTTATCTTTAATAGCCTCCCCGTGCTCTTCACCCGTCTTCGAAATCCTCAATCATCAGCTCTCTCCATATTTTTGTTCTTAATGATTTTTTCCTCTCTATACGACAGGATTAGTAAAAAAAATTTTTTTCATACAAAATAGTTCAGGAGAGGTAATCAATGAGTCAGTCAGTCAGCACAAGCAGCTATATATATATTAACTAGTAGGACGCGTGGGGGCGCGGGCCACATGTGGCCCCCGTGCTGTCTTCCCGCCCATAAAAAATCCCTTCAAAATTCCCTATACATTTTCTATGAAAAAAAAATATTCCGCCATTTTGAATTTTTTTTTCTATCCATCGAATAGACCTTTGAGTGCTGATCAACTCTTGTCAAGAAACTGTTCTTCCATCTTTTATACTCTTCGAGATATCGACGGAATTCGAATGGCGGCCATTTTGAATCCGCCATTTTGAAAATTTTTTCAGCTCACTGCCAATTGGATGACGCTTCAAATGACATTTGGTCGAGCACCCCCCACCTATCTTCGATACCCTAGCCGTGCTCTTCACCCGTCTCCGAAATCCTCAATCATCAGCTCTCTCCATATTTTTGTTCTTAATCATTTTTCCCCATCTATATGATAGTATACGTCAAAAAAATTTTTTTCATACAAAATTGTTCAGGAGAGGTGATCAATCAGTCAGTGAGTGAGTGAATCAGCACAAGCAGCTATATATATATTAACTAGTAGGATGCGTGGGGGCGCGGGCCACATGTGGCCCGCGTGCTGTCTTCCCGCCCATAAAAACCCCTACAAAATTCCCAATACATTTTCTATGAAAAAAATAAAGTCAGCCATTTTGAATTTTTTTTCTATCCATCGTATAGACCTTCGGATCCTGATCAACTTTTGTCAAGAAACCGTTCTTCCATCTTTTATACTTTCTGAGATATCGACGAAATTCGAATGCCGGCCATTTTGAATCCGCCATTTTGAATTTTTTTTCAGCTCACTGCCAATTGGATGACGTTTCAAATGACATTTGGTCGAGCACCCCCCACCTATCTTCGATACCCTGGCCGTGCTCTTCACCCGTCTCCCAAATCCTCAATCATCAGCTATCTCCGTATTTTTCCTCCGAATGAATTTTTTTCTTCTATACGACCTCATCCATGAAAAAAAAATTTTTCATACAAAATTGTTCAGGAGAGGTGATCAATCAGTCAGTGAGTCAGTCAGTGGCCAATCAGCACGAGTAATAATAATAATATAATATAATAATAATATAGCCTTTATTTCCAATATAAGTTAGCAATTAATTACACATTGTCATTTATAAGAAATTATTGAATACATGCTTTGTCATAGTAATATTGAACAGATTGATTATTTTAATGTCAAATGTGGAGAGTTTCTTGTGTTATACAATCTCGTCAAACAATTTATTGGACGCCCATTTTTGGGCAAAGGCCTCCTCCATCCTTCTCCATTTAGTCCTATCTCTTGCCAATCTAGTCCAAGTGGTCCCCGCCGCCTCGTTGAGGTCGTCGCGCCAACGTCGCCGCGGCCGACCCCTCGGTCTGCGTTTGTCACGTGGATACCAGTGGAGCAACTTCTCGGCCCATCGTTCGTCACTACTCCTCGCAATGTGACCAGCCCAGCGCCATTTAAGGAGGCATGCTAGTTTTGCCGCGTCAATAATTTTAGTCTTATTTCGTATATTCTGGTTTTTTATTCGGTCCTTAAGTTTTAGGCCTAGCATGCTCCTTTCCATTGCTCTTTGGGTAACCTGTATTTTGTATATTATTTCTTTGGTTATTGGCCATGTCTGGCAGCCATATAGCAGGGTTGGCGTGACAACTGAATCCATCGCTTTCTTTTTTAGTTGTATATCGAGTTCTGATTTAAAAATGTGTTTAAGGGACCAGTACGAAGACCAAGCTTTTTTAATTCTTCTATCTATTTCGTCAGTATAGTGCCCTTTAAAAGATAGACTCTGCCCTAGATACACATAGTCCTCTACGTACTCTATATTTTTCCCATGTATTACGATCTTATGTTGCTCATCGTTAGTCATTGCGCAAGTCTTTTCCGAGTTCATCTCTAAGCCGCATTTACTGCTTTCAACGTCCAGAGTTTCAAGCATATATACGAGCTGTGCTTGACTCTCTGCTAAGAGGGCTATGTCGTCCGCGAAGCGAAGATGGTTCAAATACTCTCCATTTATATTTATACCTAATCCTGTCCAGTCCAGCTTTCTAAATATGTTTTCTAGGAGAGCTGTAAAAAGGTTTGGGGATATCGGGTCGCCTTGTTTCACTCCCCGCCTTACGTCAAACATTTTACCTCTTTTTTCTAGTTTTATGGTGGCTCTACTCTTTGAGTATATCTCCATGAGGATATTTATGTATTTGGTGGGTGTGTTCTGCTCTCTTAAGGCATTCCATAGGGCCTCGTAAAAAATTGAGTCGAATGCTTTTTTGTAATCAATAAACGCTATGTAGAGCGTTTTTCCATACTCTACATATAATTCAATGACTTGTTTTAGAGTAAAAATATGATCTAATGTAGAGTATCCGCTGCGGAATCCGGCCTGTTCTCGTGGTTGTTGAAATTCGAAATTTCGTTTTAGTCTATTGAGTATGACTTTCGTAAATAGTTTGTAGGTAGTCTGCAGTAAGCTAATGGGTCGATAGTTATTTATTTCCTGAGGGTTACCTTTCTTATATAACAGCTTTATGTATGAAGCTTCCCATTGTTCCGGTATTTTTTCTTGGTGTATTATTTCGTTGAATAGACGGGTTAATACAGGCGTTATAGGTTCTATGATTGCTTTAACTGTGTCGTTTGTTATGTAGTCTTCTCCCGGACTTTTCAATGATTTTAAAGATTGGATAGCGTGTCGGATTTCACACTCAAGGAAGTCCGGAATTCCTTCGTCATATGTGTTTTGATTTTTGAACTCTACTTCGACGTGCTGTGGCTTGCTGTATAAATTTTGGTAAAAATCGGTAGCTATCTTTATTATTGCATCTCGATTTGTGGAATTTTTTCCCGTTTTACCTTTTAAAGTAGGTATCCACTCTTTCGTGTTATTTATACGTTTCTTCCCTCTTTTTACGGATGACCTTTTTTCTAATTCTTCTTCAAATATTTGAAGTTTATAATTTTCTTTGTTTGTTTTTATTCTATTTCTGATTTTTTTGTACAGTTTTTTAAGTTGTTTCTTGTCAGAGTTAGTTTTTACTTGTTTTTCCTTGAGCTTGGTTCTTTCTGTTATTAATTTTTTAATGTCTTCAGTTATTACATAGTGCTTATTTTCTTTAGTCTTTTTTGGTAGGGAGTTCACGCTTTCCTGAATTGTGTGAATTAGGCTTGTATAGGTTTGTTGTATGTCACTTGTATATTCGGAAGTCCTCGACAGTGTTGTAAAAGCGTTTTTCAAATGTTCACATTCTATGGGAAGGTATCCAGACTGCTTGTTTCTGTATGTTTTTCTTGACTTTTGCATCTTTGTACAAACAGCAAGTGTTGCTCGGACCATTCTGTGGTCAGTCGGGTGTGAGGTACCTATGATTTCTACATTTTGAATATGGTTAATATCGCTTGTTTTACATATAAAAAAATCAATTTCATTAAAGGTACGTCCATCCGGTGATCGCCACGTCCATTTTCTTTTAGCTTTTTTATTAAAATGTGTGTTCATAATGTAGAGCTGATTTTCAAGGCAAAAATTTACAAGTTTCGAACCCCTATTGTTACGGGTTCCATACCCCCAGGGGCCCATTACTGCGTTCTCGTCAGGAGTGGCATGACCAATTCTTGCATTAAAATCGCCCATAATGAATGTTTTTTTAAGAGGGCTCTCCATTGCTAGAAGTATGTGATTGTAATGACTCTCTATCTCTTCTTCGGACGACTTTTCCGTTGGAGAATAAACTTGAATGATGCTAAAGGAAGTGCAATCTAATCTCATGTCCAATCTGGCTACTCTATCTGAAATGGTTATGAAATCAATTATATTATTTTTAAACTTCTTTTTTATCAGAAATCCTACACCATTTCTGCCACTTTTCTTTCCTGTGTACATCAAAATATAATCCTCATGTTCTATGATGTGGGTTCCTTCTTTTTTAACTTCAGATATTCCCAATATATCGCATTTAATATTCCGTAGAGCATACTCTAGTTCGTCTTGGCGGCCTAATCCTACAAGTGATCTAACGTTGAGGGTACCAACATACAGGCGTTGGATGGAGGGTGTCAGTCTACTACTCTCACGAGGACTAGTCGGCTTGAGAGAGGTGCAATTTAATATACTAGAATTATTCTTATTATCATAAAGAGGTTGGAGAGAGGCCTTTTGTTGCTAACTTCGATGTGGTGTTACAGAGTTTGGTAGAGTCTGGGGAGATGAGGCTGTAGAGGTTGATGGAGCTTGTTTAGGTATCATGTAGGAGTCTATTGCGGTTTTATTCTTTTTGTGAATGTTAGGATTATTTTTCTGCTTAGCTGGTAGAGTTTCTGGTGAAGGTTGTTTCCTTTTGTTACTTCTAAGTTTAGGACTCTGTGTAGGTTTCGATGCATTCCTGTTGGGGTTCTTGTTGTCCAGTGATATGATTTTATCACGTTTCATTATGACATTTTCGCCTTGCTCTCTTCTTGATAGGAACTCATCTTGTAGTTCTTTTCGTTTTTGCAATATTTTAGGCGAATAATCTTCTTTTAGGTATATATTTGAATTTTGTAGTTGTTTTTTATTTCTTAGAATTTTTATTTTGAGCCCCATTGTTGTTACTGTCAGCGCAACAGGTCTAGTATTGCCGTTTCTCTTTCCCAGTCTCCTGACTAATTCGATGTCTCTTTGTTCACATGCAATCTTCATAGTATGGTTGAGTATGTTAAGTATAGTTTTTTCTAAGTCAGTATAGCATTTTTCATCTTCTTCAAGTCCAAAAAATATTATATTTCTTTTTCTTAGTTGTTGTTCCAATCTTTCTAAATTCATTTGCTGTTTTTCAAATTTTTCCTCTAGTTCTTTGGTTTTTAATTCTATATGTTCCAGTTTTTGGGTAAAATTTTCATTTAGTTCTTGCAAATTTTCTTGTACTTTTGCCATGACCTGTTTTTGGCAGCGCATGTCATCCCGTAACTCCACCAAAATTTTCATCATTTCATCCATTTTTATTAAGTCAGTGCGTCGAAGTACTCCTAAGTGCCATTCAGTATTTCAATTATTTGTTCCAACGCCCTCTAGTAGGAAGAGAAGTCAATTTTGTGCTACCATCTAGCGGTGGATTGCTGCAGCTGCTCCTTGCGTCAAGTCGCCTATGTTAACGACTGGTCGATTATGTTTTGTTACTCCTCGGTAGATGGCGGCAAATGCAAAGAAGTGTTATGAATGGTGATGGCTTCGCAGTTTTTAGGTTATAATTAATATTATTGATGTCAAATGTTTAAATATTAACTTATTATCTAATGTTAACGGATATACACACGAAAAGTCTTTTCTTGTATGTCAATTATTGCTCAATGTCACTGGAAAGTCATTAAATATTGTCCAAAATAGTCTTTTATAATTGTTACCATATTTAAGTCTTAAGTCACTTATTTTTAATGTACTTACAGTTTTTCAGCTTTATTTCACATTTATTACCAGTATGTGCGATTACAACCACTTAATTGACTTTGTATGTTTGATTTAAAGTGAAATTGAGTCTATGTGCATACAAAACAGCTGACCGTTACATTGCACTTTTGCAATTTGAACAATGTTTTTGATTAAAATATTAATTTATTGCACTGTATTTGGGCTTGAATTATGATTATATGTATTTATTTTAATGAATGTCACCGTTCATCACTGTTAAAAGCGGTCTAATTTGGTTAGCACTATCGAAGTCGGCTCTTTTCCGTCGTCACATTTTAGTGTTGATTTACTAACTGTATTTACGTTTTTGATAGTCACAAACACTTTCACTATATATTTATAGCTTATTTCGCATTTTCCACTGCAAATTATGAGAAAAATTAAAGAATAAACTATTTTTCACGAATTTAATAGCGGTCCACCATGTAGGCTTGGCGACGGTCGCGCCCTCTCCAGCTCGAGTAGCTATATATATATTAATGATGAGCCACTAGATGACAAATGAGTTAGATGTCATGATGGTCACCCACATAACTTTTGATTTACGAGTAGGTACCTATTCTGTTAAATCAAATGGAGAATCGTACTCAACAATGGGACATAAAAAAAGCTTCTGTTAATTATGTAACGTCGAATATATTATGTATTTTTCGAATATAGTCAGAGGGCTGGATAAATGAAGTGTAAAGTAGGCAACACAGTAGGCAATTTGAGAAGATTTTTGTGCAAAAGTTTTGTAACTTTTGAGAAATTAAATCCTTAGATATACCCCTAAATATAAATAAGGGGCGTAAAAGCTTGAGAACCATAAAACATCTTTTGAAGACTGTTCCATTAAGAGAGGTTTTATTTCCGGAAAAAAATGCAAAATGTGCACACAAGTCCTGTGGGGCGGGGCGGGGCACATTGCACAAAGTGAATTTTACTTTAAATTAAATGAGGGTAGGGTATAAAATTGATTGACGTGTTTCAGGAGTAATTTGGTAAGCAATTTCCGTTAATACAAGCCCCGCGGACCGGTTGCGCCTGCGTTTACCTGCACGACCACTCACTCTGTTTCTAGGGTTCCGTCTCGAACGGGTAAAAACAGGACCCCATTACTAAGACTTCGCTGTCCGCCCGTCAGTCCGTCCGTCCGTCTTTCTGTCACCAGATTGTAATCTCTTGAACCATGATAATTAGACACTTGAAATTTTCACAGATAATGTACCTATTTCTGTTGCCGCTATCAAATAGAGTAATAACTGTATCATCGACCGAAAACGAGCAAAAAATCACGTTTTTTGTATGTGAGCCCCCTTAAATATTTATTTTATTCTATTTTTTAGTATTTGTTGTTATCTCAGCAACGGCAATACATCATTCTGTGAAAATTTCAAATGTGTATCGCGGTTCAAGAGATACAGCCTGGTGACAGACTGACGGACGGACGGCGAAGTCGCAGTAATAGGGTCCGTTTTATACCCTTTAGGTAGGGAATCCTATAAAACGTTTTCAGTGAATACGGAGCCCTTACACAAAGCACGTCCGTTGCACACTTGGAGTAGACGTTTTTCTAAAAACTTTTTATCGATTAACAAGTACAAGATGTGGGAGCCGGTTTGCGCGAGCCTTGTTTGGTTTCTCGTGAACGTGATCTAGTTATCCTCGTTCCTCCTTCATTTTACTGCCACGTTATGACAAATTGAGGATTTCTGTGGTTAGTGGAAATAAGTTGTGGGTGGCAGATAAAGTTTAGGATTTTAAATTTTAGTATTATGGCTTCTACAGTTTCACGTTAAATGTCAATTATTCCTCACTTTGGTTTCGTCATCTTTTGACTTAAGTTACCATAGAGTCAGTTAACTTACCGAGGTGCTAGAGTAGGTATATGTTGACTATAAATAGGCAGTGTACTTTTGGCTGAAACTTTTGACAAAACGTTCAAGGGAAAACTGTACAGAAAATGGATTACCATAATAAGAAAGGATAGTTTATGATACAAATGTCAAAAAATTACCCCCTTATCTCCGAAGTTTACCGAAGAATCAACCTCAACATACAAAGTTAGTTGCGTTATTACAAGAAAAGTGATTCTTGATGTCCTATGGAACGCTAGGAGCGCGAGTCCGACTCGCACTTGGCCTTTTTTTTAATTACGGAACCTTTAAAATACCAATAAGCCCCTATAAAGTAGAATTCGACATGCTAATGCCGGCCATTCACCATCTTACCTATCGTAACTTAATCAGCATTTATATTAAGTGCCATGCCAATCCACGCCCACACACAGTCTAACTGATAAATCTAACTGATCCAATAGGCATCGACATGACAATTGGACGATAGAAAGGATCGTGTATGACCGGCATAACCTACCACCTCTGACAGTTGACACCGAAGCAAGACCCTTTTAAGAGTCACCGCTACTTATTTGTGTTAAACAATCGTCTCCATTAACAGCAATAACGCGTATACAAACAAACGTATCCCGAAGAGAAAGCGAGCGGGTTTGACGGGAAATGTGGGAAGGCTCCACCGCATCCGGAGTAGGCAGTAGGCACTGAAGGAACGCTACGTGCCACTTGGATCTATAATCGCACCGTCTTTGTATTGTGTTTATTATTTATTATAATACCTCTTTATAATATTACTAGCTGACCCGGCCACGCGTTGCTGTGGCTAAAGTTTTTGTTATATTAATAAATTAAAATTGCGACTATAATTTGAGATTTAAACTATCCTATCTCTCAAGTTGGATCGAACTGCACATGGTGTGCGAATTTTATTATAATCGGTTCAGTAGTTTAGGAGTCCATCGCGGACAAACATCGTGACACGAGATTTATATATATTATTATTATTATTATTAAGATAAGATTATAATATTAGTATAGACTAGCTGTTGCCCGCGGCTCCGTCCGCGTGAATTTTAATTTGTACAAATCCCGCGGGAATCATGTATTTTCCTGGGATTAATAGTGTTCTCATTCCCGTCCCGCTCCCTTTTCCAACCTTTAGATATAAATGATTTCAAAGAAATTTGCTACAGTTCTATTATATTGCTATGTCGAGTTTTAGATTTTTTAAATCCCACGGGGACTCTTTTCATTTTTCGGGACAAAAGTGATAGCTATATGTCCTTTCTCAAGCTCTAGTCTGTCTATGTACCAAATTTCATCAAGATGGATTAAGTGTTTTAGGCGTGAAAGCGTAACAGACAGACAGACAGACCGAGTTACTTTCGCATTTATAATATTAGTTTGAATTTGGATAGTCGGCGCAGTACCTGCACACGGTGCAATAAAATAAGAAAACAGGCCGCCTGTCTCTCCTTCGCTCTTAGGGGCTTTACGGCTATAATATTATGTCCCGCACTGATGGAAAATCAGCTGGATCGGTTTGCAGGACGTTATTTATTAAACTTCTACTGCTACCTAACTAAAATGTGAATATCTTATCTTATCTTATTCCTTTAAACGAGCTTTTCTTGTAAATATATATACAATCTGAATCTCGGAAACGGCTCTAACGACTTTCATGAAATTTAGTATACAGGATGTTTCGGGGGCGATAAATTGATCTAGCTAGGATTCAATTTTAGAAAATGACGTAGGTATTTACAAAGAAAAACCGAGCAAACAACTCGGTCACCCAGATATTTTACAATAATAGTCGGAATTGGCACTGTACTGAACTGTGATGACGCTATCAGTAGCAGAACTCAGTGTAATAGAGATAAAACCAACTTTGCAATTCAACAGGGAGTTAATCAAATAACTACGGCTGGAGTTTACTGGAGTGCAAACAAAACAGTTGTGTGTATAACGCGCCTGTTATATTATCTATTGCACAGGGACTAATTACGAAACGCACATAATATACTGAAAACGATAGCGATGGTGACTGTTTTTATGCAGGTATAGATATTTCTATCAACAAAGACGCGCCCCACTCTGTCAAAATCGTTTATGGAGTTTGACAGAATGCATCGTCATCGTGGATTGAAATATCTATAGTACACATTTTATTTACGTAACCTATCAGCAATAAACAGCATAGTTTTACCACTTTTTATGGAGTTAGGGGTGAAATTTCCAAAAATCTTGAAACGGCCATTCTTTCATTTTTATTCGAAAGTATATATACTTACCATTATTTCATCAACCTAACTTGAAAAATGAGGGACTTTTATACGAACCTACGAGTACATCCCTTGTTTAAAACTTTGGGGAAAGAATTAAAAAAAAATCTTAGCACACCACGAATCTTTTCTGAAGTTCCTTAGTTCAGCCATTTGGGCTGTAGCTTGTCTGTCATTCAGTCACTCAGGACAAAGCCTTTTACAAAGGTAGGTGCAGGGAGGTATTGAATATGGTCATATGTGACATGCCAAAGATTAGTCATCCCAACATCATCGATTTGCCATCTCAGTTTTCAGAGTTAGGGATTGTAGAAACAGAAACGATAACTCACTTGGGCGACTACTAGTGATTGCGATTGTTTTTCGCAATTATGACTGTGACATGCGAGTATGTGTAACGAGTCCGAATTTCGACAATGATACTTTAAACGTCACAATTTTGAAACATTGTAATTTGGAGCCTGTTGCGATGATTTCAAATGAACACCTTATGATTCTACATGCAGGGTTTATTATTCCTAAACACATAGTTGTTGTAGTCAATCCAGCTAGATATATCGAATATCAAATGCCTGCGGCATTAGTTGCATACGTCGGGCCTTGTCAATATAAAATTAGTATCTCTGATCTATGTCACTTTTATCCATTCCACAAGATATTTTCCTACGGAAATTAAAAACCTCACTTGCCATAAAAATGGAAAAGGAATGCACAAAACCAATGTCAAATACTTAGTCAGATCGCTTGCTGTGACTATGAAAGGCTTGGTTTTCCTGGCACGATAATAATTATTACTCTTATAATAACCTAACCTAATTCTTACAAACACGTTGTATATCTATATGTGCGAAGGGAAGCATAGCGCGCCAATTTTACAACAAAAGCTACGTTTTTCCCTTTTGAAGTGTAAAAAAATATTAAAAAAACCGGCCAAGTGCGAGTCGGACTCGCGCACCGAGGGTTCCGTACTCACGAAGTACTGAAGCAAAACAATCAGGCATACTAATGTAGATGTAACACGACCAAAACTGTAACGACCAAAGATGTAAAACGGTAATAATTACCTTTGTTAATGAACCGCAAAACTAACTTTGTTTGTAGAGGTTTATTGTTAATATCAAAAAAACTATGCTAGTTAGAGCATTGGCTATAGTTTTCCTGTAAAATATACGTAAATTCCTATTGACCATAATTATTTGAGATTTTTCGATTGGTAAACTCCGGAGATAAGGGGGGGGGGAACGGTATTTTTTTAAACATTTTCCCCGATAAATCAAAAACTATCATGACTAAAAATAATTAAAAATCGGTTTTAGAATGTACAAAGTAAACCCTTTCATATGGTATCCCACACAGTACAGTTATCTCACTTTTAAATGTCAACCCTCCGATTTTCCCCCCTTTTTAAATAAGAACAAAAATAATTTCCATTTTTTTTTATTCCAGTGTCATTGGGCCACTAATATACACAACTATTCCAAATTTCATATCGATAGCTCAGGTAGTTACTGAAATAATCGAGTGTGACGGACAGACAGACAGACAGACGGACAGACAGACGGAGAAAGTCGCACCATAAGGGTTCCATTTTACCATTTTGGTACGGAACCCTAAAAATGAATGAATGAATGAATTTGGGCAAAAACAACACTTTTATACTGGGATGAACTTTGATTTAATCACATAACACAGTACAGTTCTACATGGTTTACACAGGTTTACACTAGACGAAGTTGTCAGGAGCAAAAGAGAGCGAGCACCTGTCTCTGTCTGATATATATACCGTATTTAAGCCTACTACAGACAACATTGGACCATTAGTGGTCTATGTCACTATTATTCATACTGAATCGATAAGTACGGACGAAGCTTAAATCACAGAGCTAGAACCTAAGCACTATGGTACATTGATAATCTATGTAATCTATAAAACTCTTGTATGTAAATGCAATGTTTTATTAAGGCATACTTATTTAAATATTTCGCCAATTTTCGCGAAATACTTAGAAAGTAGTATCGGACACACAATATCGTGATTATTAAATTCTAAGACTGTGAAATCATCTGCCATCCACCTCTTCCATATTGAATTCCTCGAAAGGTATTTCACATTTTTGCAAATAGGCGAAACGGTGAGTTGAATTTATATGAAATTTTCGAACCGATAACTTGCTTTATAGAATTGCATTATTCAGCCGATATTGCATTTTATATTCAGAAACGAAATAACAAAACGCGCTGGCAGCGCACCGGAGCGGTAAGAACAAATGTCTGAAACTACCAGCCACCGTACTCTGAGAGCTAGTGAATAAAAGTTCTAAATGGTTTATTAAAAAACCATTTTTGATGCAGAACTGAAAGCTACAAATTTCAACTCTTTATAGATAAAGAATCGATTAGAAAAATCCAAAAATATACGGAAATGACGTGACAAGTGACTTGTATTGGTATCACGTCGGGGTCACCAATTTGAGATTAAGCCTTTAATACGGCGGCCTGGGTCGCGCTGTTGAAAGTATTATAATTAGTATAGAATAACCAAGTGTCTGAACTTCCTCCGAAGCCCAAAAGAATGCAATATCTTATTTTATCTGATGCGGCTATGCAGGGCTTCTCTACAACCGAAAACAACAGGCCAAAAACAGGCCAAAAATTCGTCTGGCCGAAAACAACAGGCCAAAGCCTGTTGTTTTCAGCCAGACGAATTTTGAGAGCCAGGCAGCGTGTAGCATCAGTATGTGCGACCTCTTCGTAGAGTTGCTACAAGCAACACACGATAGGGGTGGGTGGAAGTTTCTAAAGGTGCTGGGTTTCTTTAATCAAACCATCATCGGATGCTCATATTATAGTAGTTTCTCGATTGGGACCCACTGGGAGAACGCAATAGTCAATAGTCAAAAATAAACTGGAACACTTCTATTTTCTTGCCATCCCAATAGTATATTTGTGGCATACAAAGTATAAAACATAACACCAAATTCTACACAATTCTTAAGTTCAATATTTTATCCTACAAACAGTTTGATGGTGTTAAAAAAATCCTACACATTTTTTTAAGTTTTTTATATGGAATTTTAAAAACTTACAATGAAAATTTTTGCCCAACTCCTAGATTATTTTACACAGGGGTAGAGGAAAATTGCCGGTACTAAAATAAGTTCACGAGAGCCTTTGCAATAAGCGTCCTGTAGGTACGGAAGGAGGACTCCGGGTCGTAGCTAGCAATTAAATAGTTATTTCACTATTACACTTAGAAATAAAACGCCGCTTGATTAAAAGAACCGAGCTTGTTATAAGGAAACTGATGCGCAAAGGAAAATAGGTCACTTCCAAGAAAATTACTTCCAAAAGGAATTTTGCCGTACTTTTGTTTAATGCAAGAGAAAATGAGGATGTGCTTTTTGGTACTCTTTTCAGTTTGAGTCCTACTTTATTATTGCCGTGTTTCTTTAATGACTGCGATAATAATTTCATCCAAAGTTTTCAATTTCTTTACGCACTCTTCTATAAATAATCGGGCAATAGACGTCTAAGTTTGATTATTTATTTATAGGCCTTCAGTCTTCAGTTAAGTCTGTCCAGCGATCTTTTTCAGGTGGTCGATTCGTATTTAATTTTCGTAATTATTTTTTTAATTAGTGGAGAAGTTTTTAATATTGAAGTGACATAAAATATTTCAAATGATTACAAGTCTCAATACCTGTAAAACACGGAGTAAGTAATGGTAGTAGAAATACAGTGTTGGTCAGAAAAAGCCAGAATTTCCCTGCATTTTCAACGGCGAGATAATTAGATCGCACTCAAAAGCGCTGTAAGTTAATTACTTACTAGGTTTTAAAATACAAAGGATGTATTCGGACCTAGGAGTATATGAACTGACGGCACAATTTAATTAAACGTAGATCGGCAGTCGACACTGGCTGTTAAAATATATAACCATTCCTGCTATCACGGACCCTGAGATTTTATCAGTTTAGTCGATTATGGTTTCGCCATACAGCGAGCGTATAGGAAGCACAATACACACGGCGTGAATCGACGCGGCAGCTGTGTGGCGTCTTCCACAAAAGCTAACACACCACAACTGCTTAAAGTGCGTCCCTCCGGAGAAGTTCTTTGATGTGCCTTTTAGTGCAAAGCTGGAAGAAATGACACTAATATAATAAAGACGAAAGTTTGTGTGCAAATGTTTGTTACTCCTTCACGCCGCAACTACATAACCAATTTGTCTGAAATTTGGAATGGAGATAGATTAAAAAATAGGCTAACTTTTAATCCCGGATAAATTATTATTATAAATACTCGGTTTTGTGAAAAACCGAAATTCACGCCGCCGGCGCTGTCCGCTACAGTAGCGTAAATATACCGACACAATTCGACGTAAAAGCCAAAAATTCGCAACGAGGAGCTAACTTAATCACACTGGAAGGTCGGTAGGGTAATTTCTAGGTTTTAACATTCACGAGGTGTGTCGGCACAGGGTGCTAGAGTGGCGGGGTAACGACTAAAGGCACAGACTCTTACTCACTGTTTAATTAAGTAGCTTTGCTTTGCAAGCTCTCGCCCCGTCGGCCTCGACCCCCAGGTGGGTGTTTTGAGGAACGATCCTGTTTGTGTGTAGGCTTTCATATTATGAATGGGGGAGGACTAAGGTTAGACTTGTTTACGACGCATACTAATAGGTAGAGGTAAATGCTTTAGTTTTATATGTGCTTGTACGGTGTTAGTAAATTAACCGCCACAATTGCTATGAAGTACTTACAGTTGTAGTAGCTACTGCAAGTTACAACTTTATGGCAAATTTTTAAATGTACACATAAAGTCCGGTTCATCGGTAATTTTGGTTTCCTAAACGGAGTGGATATGTAATATGATGTGTATTTTTTATACCTACATGGTGGCTTGGATATTCTAAACTGTACTAACTAAATATTTAATTTATTGTTTAACAGGATGTGTACTTAAGCAGTTAAATTTCCCTGAGAAGCTTTGTGATTTCTATTCATTCATGGACTCAGTTTCGTTTCGTACCACAATAGTATTTAAGCGATATAACCGTATGAATGGGCTCATTTAGCTGTCCGTAGTTTATTTGCACGTATTCATAAAATAGACGCGCGCCGGGTCACATGCAGTCAGGGTTGGCAAAACAACACATGTTTTTAATATTAATTTAAAATGTTATGAAATCATTCGCCTCCTCAACCCACACAAAAACGAAATTGTAAATTTGAAAAAGCTAATTCTGTACACGCATTTTTGCGCTCTGTGTAAATCTGTGTTTGTGTCGGGTGCTTTAGTTCAGCTGGCATAAAACCTTATGGGCAATCACCCCTTCTTTTTCAGTAAGTTATTTATTAGAGCTTCATAAAACATTTCTAAAAGAAGTTTGTAATTTCAAAATGTACGTTCCTCATCCACTGTCGCTATCTATCACCTGACAGCAGACCAGGTCCACTTATCACGTGATCGAAGAAACTACAGGTAGCCGTCTCGACGTACTAATTTCAGATGGGCGCCGCGTGTCGGCTACTTTGCTCGCGTTAGTTCTTGTACGGTCTATTTCACACGGTGCGTGCGCCCGATTGCGAGGCAGCCTTAGTACGTCGAATGAGATAAAGTTACGCGATAGGAAGAGACCCACAACTTTGCGTTTGTTGCGTGTTGTTTGCGGAGGTGCTATTGCGAACTTAATTGCACTTTTTGTGTCAGCCCTAGAGTCGTTATTTCTTTAAATCCTCTTGCGGAGTGAACCTTTTGTACCGTTAGGTACTATTATATATTCCGTGCTGACAGTTGACATGACATGATAACCAGCGACACACGCAGACGAGACGTCGTTTTTCTGCTGTTTTTCAACCCTAATTCCTGGGTAGACCACAGACATAGGTATCCACGAAACGTTACCATAAACTATTAATGGCCCCGGTGCGACGTGCCGACTGGCGCGCTGTAATTGAACTGGGGTCTGTATCACTATCGGATTAACCCACGATGTGTAAGAAAATAAGAAAATAAGAGTTGTTTGCTCTGCCATACGTAGTGCGAATATCATATTGGTTTGTTTGCGGAGTTAAGTTCGGTATGTGCGTATAAAGAGATCCTTGACTCATTCATTCAAATACTGAAGGATACATTCGCTATACTAACATAATATACATGGATATCTTATGGATTAAACCGATATTATAGGCTGCAGAAAATTAGTTTTGCCATTCATCGACTTATTCATTAATCCGCATCAGGCTATTCTATTCACTTATTCAGCCATAAGCTCTTATCTATGAGGTCCTGGCAGGTTAATTAATACTTGGCAGTTTCTGTCATAATGTCGATAAGCAGGCAAACGCAGCAGGGGCGGGACAGCTAGTTAATTAATTCTATTTCTATCAATATTAGTGTACAAACAGCATCTCGAGTTGTAAATTGTCATGTTAACTCTCATAGAATTTCTGTGAACCGCTGTCAGTTGTCAACAGCAGTAGCCTGCAGCTCTGCGCTTACTGCCAAATAGTGCGGAAGAAGGTGTCACGAAGTGCTGTCCTGTTAATGGAATGGGAGATAGCAATAAAGGTTTCGCCACACAGCGAGCGGAATAGCAGCGGGACGTGATGCCGACGCGATTATAGTTGTACTACTTCATACAACAAGAGCGCAACAGGATCGTTGTAATTATATGAAAGACGAGAGCAATTTTATACTGCTCACATCCTGTCTGCCGTCGCTCATCGTCAATGCACGTCGCTCGTCATCTACGAGCCTGTCACTGGAGTAGGAGCCTAGGACATCGTTCCTGCGGACGCCCAAAGGAGCAGTGGATTGACATCGTACAAGCAGACGCTCGTGGTGTGACGATGCTCTAGACCGTGCAAAGTGGAAAGGATTAAGCAGGAAAGCTGACCCTGGCATATACCGGGATAAAAGCTAAGAAGGAGACTTCTCACATCGCGTTGGCGTCGCGTCGCCTTCCCGCTCCGCTCGCCATCTGGCGAGAACTTTAGAGTAAAATGTGAAATTTTACATTTCAGAGCTAGAACTGTACAAAAAACAGAAATAGGTCTAATTTTTTTTAGATTATCTGAGTAAAATCGGTAGCCTAGTAGGCATTGCATGAATATTGCATAAGCTTGATATCCTATACCTTTAAACGAGCAATTCTTGTATGTATATATATTTCTATATAATCGGAATCTCGGAAACGGCTCGAACGATTTTCATGAAATTTAGTATACAAGGGGTTTTGGGGGCGATAAATTGATCTAGCTAGGATTCATTTTAAGAAAATGTCGTATTTACCAAAAAAATATATATATATAAATCTATACCTGACATCTATTGGCGCTAAAGTAAAACTATTACAGTAAACTCCTGCTGCCATCTATTAGTAAGTAGCTTTAATACAACCGAGCAAAGCTCGGTCACTCAACTAGTAGATATAATACCAGAATATATAGATATTATACCAGAATTTATATAGATATTATACCAGAATAAAAGCTGGCCTTTACTGAAAAAGTTCTTCCATTAGTAAAGGTGGACACAAAAAGCGTTAACATTATTCACGAAAAACTACATGCAATTCACGCAACAAAACTACCATCGCTGATGCGGACCGGCGCGGCGGCGACTCGTTACCATACAAACGTTTGTCACTACCATTAAATCCGACATTATGTAAATAAATTCATGTAGTAGTAAACCTGTTACCGTACACTTACAGCCCACAGATACGGTATATCAAAACTGAACAGGCGCCAAGCTTCATTACGCCGTAAACAAAGTTCAACTAGTAGCTATGTTGTTAAATCTACATAGGTACTTTTATTCAGGCCTTCGGTGCGTAAATTCTAATAACTTTAGCTTTGTGAAGGCTACTGATCCAAACACTTTGCTAGAGTGGATAGCTAAACGGCCAAACCTTTTTCATTCGGGGAAGATATCGATATCCGTATTTGGTGCCCAGAAGTGGGCAGAAAAAGAGGTTGAGATGAGAGTTGGTGACCATTATTTTCAGGACGAGAGTTTGAAACCATCATTTTCAACCATACATTTTAGGTTTGCAAGCATTGATATAGATAATAACTCAATGTTTGCAAGTGATTAAATTAACATGGTTTCATCTCGTATACTAGAATAATAGAGCTAATACCGCTTAAAGTCAAACAGATTCAATACTCGTTCGACTTAATGAATTCGTTTAAATATGGTACCAACTGAAACATGGAAAGGGGTTAAAAGTCCGTATCTTGACAATAAGGACATGCACGATAGCACTCTAGTTTGCGCTCTGAACAAGCCAATCCTAAGGTCTTTAGCCAATTATTAGCATATCCTGTAATTATCAGTTAAGAAGCCCGCATCTCGTAATGTGGAAGTGGTGTGGAAAATAGGACACGACGTCAGGTCAGGTCTATTTGTACAGCCCAATACCGCTTTCTTAATAATGGCTGACCAAGAATTGTAACTAGAAAATTACTAGCAAATTAATGGATTGAACTGATGGATTGCTGACAACGAGAGACGCGGGAAGTCGCTGGATACTAGTGGCGCAGGACCGTGTAGGCTTGAAATAATTTCAGAAGGTATTTGCCTAGCAGTGGATTTTTTTTATATAATCACGTGACGATGCTACTGGCACTTCCGAAAATTTTACTGCCATAAGCCTATTATGTCTGACAAGCTTACAAATGGCGAAAAACCAGAAAAAAATTGAATTTCACACCCGTCGCATGGCTTTTAAGATTAAAGAGGTCTAGACGTACATAGGTCATACATACACCTATGAGATTTTGTAAGATAGGTTACAATAATTTTATGTATCAAACATTCGTATCGAACTAATTACCTACTTTGTTGAAGTCGAGTAATAAGACGTAAAGGTAGTCAATGGACCCATTGAAAGTTTGAAACCAAACATCAGGAAAAATAAGTCGAGGCAATCTCCATTGTTCGCATATTTTAAACAAGATGTCCCTATGTCATACTAAATCCATTCAATGAAATGCCAAAGTTATTTGATCAAGTCCCTTATTCAGATTTCACTTAGCCAAAGTTACGGTTCTACCGTTTTTTACGACGGCATTGGATGGCAACCAGGAATAATATGTCATTCAGCCAACCCGGATAAGTTGAGACGGTAACCAATTTGCATGTAATTGGACTAAAGTGGGAACATTCATCTTAAATTTATCCGCTCTAGGAATTTACGATGTTGTTTTAGTTACGACTATGCTTAGATTATTAATCCTATTATACCTATGGTAGATTTCATTTGGATTTCTTGGATATCGTTCATGAGAGCGTATTAAAAAGTTTAGGTAACATGTGATTCACTGGTGCCCTGTCATTTAACAAATAAAGTTTTAGTTTTTTTTTCTTTAAAATCATTCCTTTTATTAAGTATTAGACACATTTTAAATAGATTTTAAATTATGATGATACAATTAGTTAATTCAACTTGTCAAATGATGATTTAAAAACAATAATAATATGTTCACAGACTATAAAAATAAATGTTTGTCATATGATAATGCACCGTTCTTGCCATAATATTAAATCTATTTTATACGACTTTAATTCCGAAAGTATTAAGTTCCACAACTAGTTTAATACCTGTTCCGCAGTAGAAAAGCTTTTCTAGCCGCGATAAGATCTCTTCGGCGAAAGAAGATTTCATTTTCCGCAAACTGATTTAGAATTGAAAAGTGGGAAATTACCTACTGTACCTACTTATTCGATTTAAATAAAATAAATAATAAAATAAAAATAAAAATGTTTTATTTCAGACACCATAGTAGTCCATATTACTATTGTAATTTTTAAATTTAATTAAAAAGAACAATTAAAATTCAATTTAATATAAAATTAATAATAAAAGAAAAATTATAAACAATTATGATTCTATGAAAATTAATTTACATGTTATATTTTAAATTTACATATTATATTTTAAAGTATTTGGGGATGTTAAAGTGGTACTTCTTGAGATTTAATATTATTGTGTTATTACTACTGTATAACCTGGTATTAAAGGCCGCCCTCGTTTTACGCATCACTGCATAAAAATCGTCAACCCTGTTCATCGCGAACATGCCCGACGCGCTACACCTCCACGGCAGCCCCAGCAGAGCTCTGAAGGCGTTATTGTATTGCACTCTGAGAGAGTCAAAGGAGGCTTTAGTGTAGTTATACCAGAGCTGCGAGGTATAGAGCGCCCGGCAGTAGGCTTTGAACAGGGTGATCTTCACTTGTCTGGAGCAGTGGGTGAACCTCCTAGCCAGCATGTTGCTTTTGGCTGCAAGGGACCGTCTCTGTCTGTCCAGGTCCTCGTTATCCTTCATAGTGTCGGTTAAAACATGCCCTAGATATTTAAATTTCGAAACATATTTATGATTTAGAAGGTAGGATTACTTACTGTTATTTTTATTACGCTGCGAAGGTCACGTGGTTTATTATGGGAAGCATAGTAAACAATAACACCTTTGAGAGAATTATGGACAAATTTATGGCATGCCATGATATTTTCCATAACCGTTAGGTTGCCTTGGCTAAAGACCCATTGGTCGACCTAGGTTTCTGAACCAGGCCCTAGATTGTGTAAGAAAAATGTATTCATCATTATCGTAATCGTGTACAAGTTATGCCCGCTGATTGGTTCCCTGATTTACGTCAGCCAATCGGAGGGCAGAATTTGCTAACGATTACGATAACGATGAATACGTTTTTCTTACGCAATCAGACGAGAACCCCCTAATATGAGGGCGAAGTTTTTATCACAAGGCCTTTAATTTCTATATCAGTAGGTATTTAATTAATATTATTATCTTACTTTCGTTCCGGTGTCTGGAAAAGGAAGAAAAAGGAAACGAAATTCGTATGTCGTACATACCTGAAACAAAATACACACAAAACATTAGAATTGGTTGCTTTCTTGAAAATATCCGAAGTAATGATTAAGATAATGTTATTTTATCTTTACTTGCTGAAAAACCGTTTTTACTGTTAATGCAAAACGTTCAAAGTTAAGTGTATAAATTGCTGACTCTAATTAACTCATCTCTGCGGAAATAAAAAAAAACACAAGTGCATATAAAATTTATGTTGGTAAATTACATAGAAATGTTGAAGAGGAGGGGAGGTAAACTAGCGGAATTAAAAATTGTGGGTCTCTTCACACACATTTGTAGTAAATGAAACTTGTAAGGCAAAACTTTTAAGTGCCTTTTATAGTTAGCAATTTTCAATGTGGGGTCTGGATTTGGAATTCAATACCTGCCTAAAAATTCAATGAATTCCTTTTGAGCCCACTTATAGCTGTAATGATGAACATGAGAAGCTATACAGTAGTCACGTGTTTTTCCAAAGCTATAAAACATTCAGCTGGGATTATTAAATAAAAATCATTTTTTTGATTATTGGGTTTGTCCTTTAATTCTGAAGCAAATGACCTAAGGTTCGACATAATAGTCTTACGGATAACGTTCTGACCTAGATGTTCAACTTTTTAATCCAGGCACTGCACAAGCAGCAAAATTTTTAAAACTGAAATTGGAGTGCACGTAGTTGTGAGTAATTCTCGTAGCTAGAGCGCGAAAAAAACTGGAAGCTTCTAGGAGTAGGTACGCTTGACTTCAAAAATACACACAGCTTCAAGGCTAAAACCGTGCGCAAGTACCCGCCAACTGACCGAGTGCGTTGGATCTTGTTTGCATATTTTGTATGGGCCTTTGCACCGTCCGAAGACCGTCGTACATGTGTGACTTTACCCACCAGCTCTGTGAATGTGGCATAAACAAACAGGAGGCTGATGTTAGCTAATTGCTGAGCCGTGAAACTCAATATAAACATTTGTACAGCCCGGAGCAAAGCGAATTAATATTTTTTTATATAATATTAACGAAGCGAGGATTATTTTTATTTTATTATTTATTTACTTCTACATCTATTATTGTATTCGCAAAAAAGGATTATTATCGAATTAGAGGATAATTTAATAAGAATCCCAGTATAGTCACCATTAGTCACAAGAGGTTAAAACTCCATAAAAGCACCAGCTCTAGCCATATGACATATTGCGGTACGATAGGCAGAATAGAAATGGAACGAAATTCCAAACATGTTATTAATATTTCAATCCACTAAGACGCGCCCCACTCTGTCAAACTCGTTTATGTTTCATTCGATTCGTGTGGAGTTTGACAGAGTGGCGCGCGTCATCGTGGATTGAAATGTCTAAGTCTAAACGTGACCAATTTTCATACATCGGTCGTATCCTTGGACGATCTAACGTCGTATCCCAATGTCATATGGCTAGCCGCTGCTAAAGTTTACGTAAACGTTCCTTTGGCGTCGTCGTTTCACGACGTTTCACGACAACGCCAAAGGAACGTTTCACGATACACGTTGTTTCACGATAGACGTCCACAACTGGACATAGGCCTCCTGAAATGATCAAAATAAAAACACTATTTTGGTCAAACTTATGATGTTAATAGTAATTATTAATTTTTATGATGTCTTATATAGTCCTTATAACTTAGCTTGATCGCTGCGACAGCTGTTAAAGTGACACAATTAGGAATGGGACTATGTTGAAAATATACTATATATTCTGTGATCTTTACAGACTTAAAGAACTTGCCTTCAAGTCTGTAAAGACCACAGAATATAGAGAAGAATGAAGGCACAGGTCATACGACGTTGCCACAAGTCATAAATACCGTTACAAAATTTAGAACTTGAAGAGCGCGATTTCGATGACAGCTGTCGTAGCGATCAAGCTAAGTTTTAAGGTCTATACCACGAACGGTTCGTCTATAGTTTTAATGGGGGTTGACAGGAAAACATCTGCTAAATCAGATAGACAGATTGTGTAAATACTAATAAATAGCCACTGCAAACTGTCGTAAATTATAGCTTTATTACTTGTTGACGATAATGTTTAAATACATTTAAATATTTTAGAAACATTTTAAGTATACATTCGTATTTTATAGCTAAACAGTAACTTGTGTCCATTTAAATGATAATATTAGAAAGATAAAAAAGCTATGAGATGCTTTTACATAATTTTGTATATTAATTAAGCATTGAAAATGTTAAAGTATAGAAACTGGTAAGATGTTTTGTAGCAAAATAAACATTAACATTTTATTATACGGCTTCTTAGAAAAATATTACAAAAAGGGCAAAGGTGTTGTTTTTAAAACCCGATAAACATCGAGTAAGTTAACGACCCAAAATTGAAAAGAAGTCGGCTCTTTAGTAATGAAAACAAAATGTAGAGAGTGTATAAGGTGCCTAGAATGTGTGGACGTGTGTTTATCTCGTAGACTCATTGACTTAATATCTAAGGATCCAGGGTGTAATACAAAATTCACGAAAAGTGTCCCGAGAAAACCTATATAAAAACGAGGGTATGTGTATTTTTATAAACAAACTAAAACATTGTAATTTATTTCTTAAACCATTATTATACAGCCTAATTTTACTTGCAACTAGCTATAGTGCGATTGTCTCCCTTTTCACGTTTTATCTCGCTTTCGGTTCGGACACTGTTTAGCGCTGACTCGTCATCCTTAGTATTATGCGTAGACTACTAATTTTTCCTACTAAGACCTCGAGGAATAATAGGGCTCCCTCGAATATTTTTATGTAAGTACGTAAAAGTGTCCTAATTGAGCCTTATATATATCCGTACCTTGTCTCAAGACCCCATGGCGCATAAAATTCGTAATATTATCTGGGAACGACCTCAAAGTATACAGTCAGAAAAATAAAATGCATCGATAAATTCATAAAACATCGCAGGCAAACCGGCAGCGTGGCGCGGCGGGATCGAAAATTGTTTAGCTGTGAAAGTATGCCGAGCAAACAGTACAGGCTCGATGTTAGCTAATTACTGAACCACGAAACTCAATATAAACAACGGGTTGGTAACGTCAGTAAAAAATACACATTTAAATTAATTGATTCTGATTGCAGATTTGTCAGAGTACCTACACGTTTTTGACGTGACAACGTCTTATAATTCGATAGAGCCGGCTGCACGCACAAAAAAACATGACTCATTTGCCGTTACCTCGCTCTGAGGCGTTCCATGTAAGGCTTGAAGTGCAAGCGAGAGTCACGTTCAACTATCGTCAGTAAACCGACTTTACAGACAACCAATTTTTTTATAAAGATTGGCCTTTTTGCCTAACTTTTTTAAACGGACTAAAATTAAAATAGCTAACCTAATTTGGCCGCGCCACAAAGAGCAGAGTTAAAATTGGGCAGCTGATTATATTTCCCGGCTAATGTATTAATTTCATCCCGGCGCGGTCGGATTTTATTATCAAATTCACGCCGGGAATGCTAATACATATTTTAGTCTTATTGTTTGGAGTTTTTTGGTTTACAAAATGGAATCAACGTGATTGTGCCTAATATACTTGCTACCTACGAAGTGGTTCATGTTTTGCATAAGTAAGCAAAACACAACTACATGACCTTGTACCTCCTCCACCTTTCTACCATTATAGGACTGCAAGACGCCGAAAGCGATTCTTTACGGGTCGGTGATAGATATATGTATAATACTTACTAAGGATGACGAGTCAGCGCTAAAAAGTGTCCGAACCGAAAGAGAGATAAAACGCGAAAAGGGAGACAATCGCACTATTTTTACTAGTTGCTAGTAAAATTTGGCTGTATAATAATGGATTAAGACATAAATTACAATGTTTTAGTTTGTTAATAAAAATACACATACCCTCGTTTTTATATAGGTTTTCTCGGGACACTTATTTCGTGAATTTTGTATTACACCCGGGGTCCTTAGATAGTAAGTCAATGTTCACGGTGGTATAAATGACACTTAGGTGGTACTTATACCCGTACCTCTAGGTAGGGTATATGGCATTTAGTGGCTAAAAAGATAGAATTGGAACGTAATTCAAAAATGTTTGAAAATGATCGCTAAATTCTGCGCATTCTTATACATTATTTTTTTGAATTTCGTTCGAAAGATATGCAATAGAAATCTTAAAAATGCAAGGATTTTTTTTTACTCTATACAAGTTAATAATTGACTGCAATCTCACCTGAGTGGGAGAGGCAAGTGATGATGCAGCCTAAGATGTTAATTTACTAACGTGGAAGGGTAAATAAATTTACCCCAATGGTTTCTACAAGCATCGCACCGGAACGCTTAATTGCTTGGCGGTGCGTCTTTGCTGGTAGGGTGCTAACTAGCCACGGCCAAAGCCTCCCAACAGACCAGACCTGAGCCAATTTAGAAGTTATAAAATTCCTAAGTGGCCCGTGGCGGGAATCGAACCCGCGACCTCCCACTCGATTTGAGCGCGCCGCCACTGCGACAGGGAGGTCAATGGACATTGGACAAGGATGACATGGCTAGAGATGCTAATCGAACTCTGCAAGAAGAGTCCAAACCACCAGTTACTTGAAAAGATTGAATAAATGTCAGAGACTTTATTTGAAACACTTTTGTAACGATTATGAATTGCTGAAATCGTAATTAACGTTTGAAGACCCTTGACTTTAAAATTTCCGCATAATGAGGTTACCTGTATTAATATTAACAATGGAAACCGCAAGAAATCAAGAATGGCTCTTTAAGTCCGCTGTCCAATTAGACCCACGAAAATGTTAATACGAATTCTGTTCGCTACAATAAAGCGACTCTACCTGTTAAGTACACAGTAATTATATTTTTCCTAAATTGTGAGCATGGATATTTTAATCACAATTAGCGTTCTTATAATAGAGAAAAATTCTCTTGATATTAAAATTTCTTCAAAGACGGCGTAGACGACGATTTTTAATAACCTGCATTTTAAAAATTATAAACACAATAGAAACCTTATTGCCTTTATCAGGTTAGGTCAGGTTATTTAATGTCATGTATTTATATCAGAAACATGATTGGATATAATTTTTCAATAGAAATTTCTCCCAAAAGTTGCTCAAAAATATCAATTTTTTAATTTTTATCAGACGCTACAAAGGATTTAATTGTATTTTGCGGTTCATGCGTTAGTATTATGCTTGAGTCAAAATTTACGATTTCCGAAGGAACATAAAATAGTTATGTGTTCAATTATAGATTTGATAATTGAATTTATATTATTTGGCATTTCATAATCTAAAACTTGTCTCAAAAATATTTTTAAATATGTGAATAACTTTCTCACTAGAACAGTTTTTGTATAGGCTGTTTGCTAAAATAGCGGTCGACGCTCTACGCAGATGCAAGATATTTGCCATGTTTCTTAACACAAACATATAACAATGACATATTTAGAAAATTAATAACATTTACTAAAAAGTGTCTCAAAAAAAACCACGATTTTTCTAGATTTTCATTCAAAAACCATAAACCAAAAAGTGCCATTTTTAGCATTTTTCGATAAATTAAACGTATTATTTTAGCATAAAATCCAAGATATTTTGTTATTTCTGAATTATAGTAATGTAACTCAATTTATATTCAATGTCACTGGTTATTTACTATTTTAATAAGTTGTATATTTATTTTACTATAATTTTTTTTGTAATGCCATAATCGACGCAAAATTGCGTCAGTGCGATCGAAATTCCTTTTTTGTATGGAGCGAAGCGCGATTCAAACCGTGCCGCATGAACCCTCTTAATGTGTCGGTAATAATGATATCCAAACCGCTCTGAACAGATTTTTGATAACTGGCTTAGTGTTTTAGTAATTAGGTAAAACGTTTTTCTGTTCCATTCTTCCGCAACGCTACATGTCGCACCCACCAAGGTATCCGTAGGAGTGACAAGGACAAAAATAAATTCAGAAAATCCTCTGTACCTCTACCGAAAGTACAAGCAAAATTCCTTACTGTATAATAACTATAATATCACGCAGTTTCCTGTGAAATACCCTACATTGTTACAAAATTACCCCAACCGTAGCAGCGGGGAGTTAATAAAGTCATTAAAATATGCAAGTAACTGCTGGGACCGCCCGTCCTAATTGGGAGTACGATGACGCACCCCAAAGTTTCACTAAGCCTTCACGATTATAACATGATTCATGAAACATGAAAATGGTATAACATCAAACTTGTATAGGCAAACGATTCTACCATCCCAGATCTATCTTCTATAATCTTCTCTAATATATAAAATTCTCGTGACAGTTTTTGTTACCAAACCCCTCCGAAACGGTTCGACCGATTTGTTGAAATATTCTATGTATGTTCGGTAGGTCTGAGAGTAGGTCGTGATCTATCTTTTATAACCCTAATGACAAAACAACGTTTGCTGGGTCAGCTAGTAATACATACAATTCTCCTGACATAGGGTTTTTTTTAACAAACTCCTCTGTAACGTTTACATTCGGTAGGTCTGAGAAGAAACGTTAGTTGCATCAACTAGTCTAATATATACAAAATTCTTACTCCATCTAAACATGTATATTACAGATTGTGCTGCATTCCCACAGTAGCTATACTGTATTTATGTTTTGCAAACACATAAATGGATTCGCAAACATATTTTGTAGAGCTTAAACCTCCCGGGGACGCTCATGTTTTGAAATTTCCAAATATTGAACGATTTGTGTGGTGTCAACGAGTTCCACTCGATATTGCGGAGTAGGTATATCAGAATAATTATTGCGGTAGACTACTAATATTACAAAGGCGAATATGTGTCTGAAACTACTACTTGAAATGTCAAATAGGGATAAATTTCCGCCTTTTCCATATTAATAGACAGACAAAAGAGATCGACAAAAGTAGAGAGACATCTCTAGGTGCGCATGCTGCCATAGGCTGGTCTGGTGGAAGACTTCGACCGTTGCTAATTACCACCCTACCAGTAAAAACGCACTGCCAAGGGATTAAGCGTTCCGGCGCGATGCTGAGTAGAAACCGTGTTTTTTAATAATTGATAGGAGCTCGCGCTTGTCTACAATCATGTCTGATGGACAGAAATGATGAGGTCTAGGATGGAGCGCGCTTGCCTAGCAAATGCGTATTCAATCTTTTCTTGAAGGCGCCCAGGTTGTACTTGGCTGGAACACGGAAGCTGGAAGGGTGTTCCACACCTTAGCGGTTCGTATCAGAGACGTGGAACAAAAACGTTTCGTTCGAGTACGCTGGACATCAACCACATAAGGATGCCACTTGTCTCGGCGTCTTGAGGTTTTATGGTATAAAGGTGAAGAAGGTACAAGGTGGTCCTTTCCCCTGTGGCCATGCTAGGCGACTATTTTGTCCCCTTGAGGACGAAATCGCGGGAATACGATTTTATCCACTGCCCATGTTAGGGGGGCTGCAACGAAACAACAGCTTTTGTGAACCGCCCGTGAGCGTGACGTATGCTCGTTCTTTGTTCAGACAGGGAATGGAAAAATGTTTAAATCCACAGACCATTGTCTCACGGACGTGTGGGGGCTTATTCTGGATGAACGCGGGGTCCGCAAAAATGTTAATCCCGAACAATGGTAATCCGGCAGTTGATGAATGTTCATTTCGTGTGTAATATTTGCTAAGAGCATTTTTGTTATGTGGGTTGACAATATTGTTAACACTGAAAGATATCGCGAATATTTTCGAATAACAAATCATATCTATTTATGAAAATTGTACAATTCATGAAAACCCAATTTATCAGTAATCTCTCGATCTCACCTTAGTGCAAATGTCGACTTCAATTAATCATCTTTGGTCGTTTGATGATTGTCTGGACTATTTCGGGTATCAACCAAACTACATATGAGGATCAAGGAAGTATTTACAAGTACATATCGGCGCAAGGGCCGATGATTGAGAGTAATAATGTTGACTTGAATTGATTTTTCTATTTTAGTTATCATTTGGATGATTACGAATCATTTAAATGATAGCTGGTAGATCTTTGTGATCAAAAATAAAGGTAAAGGTTTTTAAGGTAATTGGTAAATGGTAATGGTAAACGGTAACGGTAAGGTTTTTATTAAAGGTAATTTTGAGGTAAATCAAAGGAAATTTATTAAACTATTATTTTATTATTTGTGGTCAAACTTCCTTGAAAAGCCATCTGGCGGTATTATGTTATGATTCTAGTTGTTTAACGGATGCGCGCGCAATCGTGACGTAATATCGCGCCACCTTCGGTAACGCGAGGAATGGCGCTTGTGCCGTCAACTTCTCTTATTAACACAGTTCAATTATTTACCTTTTTTATATTTCTTTTAATCACTATTTATAAAATCATAATAATCTCATAAACTTCAACTTGCATATTTGAATCACCATTTTAAAATTATAATAATTTTATTAATTATTTCCATTTCCATAGTTCTATTTTAGCTTGGTTATTTTCATTCATTGTTTTCATTTTCTATTTTGGCTTTTATTTATTATTTTAATTTTCATATTTTAATCACTATTTTAGCTTTGAACGTAAAGCAGTGTGGCCGATGCGGCTTGATAACTGATTTTAAATGCGTGTAACACTGTGTAAATCGTTTTATTGAAGGCCTCGCACCGTCTCCTAACTTTTGGCGCGCACGCCGCGCCGACATACACTTACACGGACTTATACGGTTGCGATGGTGATGTTTCGCGCATTACTTCTTATTGCTTTAGGTATTAGGTATTTATGCAGATAAAACTACAAAACCAAAATAATAACTAAACAACCGACAAATTATACGGTAAAGTTGAAAGTAACCGCGACGTTAGTACTAACTTTGGCGACCGGGTCCGAAAAAAGTTTTTGGCACTATAAATAAGAAGACCAAGGAAGGACTTACGTTTTAAAGCCTCTAAGTATAATTAATTCACGATATAATCCAGGCTGTGGGATTATCAACAGCATTCCAGAATAAGTACACAATACACTGTGTACATAAATTATTCATATCAGTCCCGCGTTAACGAACACGGGATCCAGCTTTCAAGGACGACAGGCTCCTGCATACTGTTCAGAGGATGATGGGAATATTAATATCAGCGCAATAAATTATTTGGATGTCTGACGAAGGACAGTACGCAAATAAACATGCACGCAAATAATGCAATTATGTCTTCTATATGTATAAAACAATGTGGGGTTGTTTGGACTTTTTTAACACTAGAATGGCTGGACCGATTTTAATGATCTTTGACTTGATAGATCTGTCTCTCTCTACATTATAGTACAGTCAGAATAACAATAGAAACAACGGAAAAATTAATTTTTTCTTTATATTATATCTCGAAAAAGGATGCCTAATTTCAATGTTTTTAGTTTGATTGAAGCATTTATTGATTCAAGGCCCTAAGAAGGAAAAGTGAGAGTTTGTATATGCGCGTGTATGTTTATGTGTACTGAACGGATTCGGTTCAAATTTGGAATTCAGTTGGATTAAATCTTTGATTTATATATTTTCCATAGTTCCCACGGGATTTGTGTATAACCGGAATTTACATCGCATGCGTTCAATATTAATCCACATACAATATGCCAAAGGGCGACTACCATTCACATGAATTATACTGAACGGATTTCGATCAAATTTGGATTGCATATAGATTACATCCTTGATAAATACATATAGGCTACTTATTTTCTATGGTTCTCACGGGATTTGCGAATAACCGAAATTTCACGGGAGTTCGCTTGTACATAAAGGTATTATAATATGCCGAACAGCAACCTATCACAGGACGCGTCGAATCCTTAATCCCTTCACTGTCGAATTCCGGAGAGCTGATTAATGGCAGCCCTTTCCGTCCGCAGGCTGCATGTCACAGCCCTAATCTGATCAGTCTAGCATTAAGCTGGGCCTGAAACCTCGTTCCGAGAAATCCTGGGCGAACTGACGGGCGAAAATTGAAAGTTAATTGTATTGTTATGGCCTGTTATATACTACAGACATAAAATAACCAGTAAACACCCTTGAGAATAAACGAAAAACAACGTAAAGTAAAAAAATATATGTTAATTATTACTTAATTTACTTAACAATAAGATTTGACGAATTCCCTGGCGCATAGTCGCGCGCTCGGATTCGAGTGGGAGGTCGCGGGTTCGATCGGGAGCGTTCCGGCGCGATGCCGTGCAGAACCCGTTACTTTACTATACCTTCCAGTTAGAACGATAACGTCATGGCTTCTTCATTTGCCATCAGATGAGACCGCAGTCAAAAGTCTAAGTAGGAATAAAAACGTGTCGTAAATATTATAAGAAATTCGAATTTATTTATATCACAATTCACAGATGATTGATTGTCAATCAGACATATTATATTGAATCGCTGTATGAAACTTTTTTAATATGTGAATAACCTTGGGATTTTCACAATCAATAGGTTATTTACATAATATTACAAAAAATTACATTCAATAGACAATAACGTCATTTTACTGCATCGAATAAAAGTCGGTGTAAGAGGCTCAAAACGAAGTTCGAAAAGGTACAGCGCCCTGCATTGCGAAAAGTTCTACGCCATAAACTTTTCCGTACACATGAAATTGTTATTCATATAAAAACACCTTTCACCGGTTGGGTGGTGATGTTTATTTTAAACATGATCCACTTTGAAATAATTATTTCTCTTTGTCTGCAGTCAACTGCATAGTTTGTTCAACTAAGTGCACTCTATTCTTCAAAGTGCGCTTCAATCTCAGAGATTCTGTGTGTTTTATATAAAAAAATACTTCGAGGAATAAATGATTTGACTTTACTTGAACTTTAATACAGAGCGATTGTAAAATATAAATGAAAACAGAGTTTTTTACAGTTCCATGTCTTTTTTACAAGTTTCTTGCACCCACCAATCTCACACGTAACTTAATCTCAAATGTCTAACGATTCTTTAAACTACTGTGTATGACTGTCATGACATGATATAAGTATAATGATTATTATATAATATGTACTATGTCATGACAGCCACGCGGACCAAATCGCGTGCAGTTTATTTATAAGTCGTATTTGAACGAAATAAATGAACGGAAAAATCGGATAAATGAACGGAAAAAAATTTGAACGGAATGCTTCTATGGTTTTTCGGTTCACTAGCGGCCGCTTAAAGATTATGTGTATGGACCTAGGTAGTTCAATAGTAGAGCCTATCAACTGAACTTTGGAAATAGTTTCAAGATTCTCCTTATGCTAGTTTTTACTATTTTAATAACTGACCCGGCAAACGTTGTTTTGCCATATAGGGCTTTGAATAATAGATACCAACCTGCTCCCAGATCCAGTGATCATACACTGAAAACTTCATAGCAATCGGTCGAGCCGAAGCGGAGGAGTTTGGGAACAAAGAATTGCGAGAGAATTTTATATATTAGAACTAGCTGACCGGGCAAACTTCGTTTTGCCGTTTAGGGCCATCAAATATAGATAACAACCCGCTCCCCGACCCAGAGATCACACCCTGAAAGTTTCATAACGATCGGTCCAGCCGTCTCGGAGGAGTTTGGTTACAAGGAAAATCGAGAGAATTTTATATATTAGAAGATGAGTAAAAACCATAAAAGTTTATTAGTTTTACTATTCCGTTTTCTAGGTATTGATTTTTATATCGATCCTATAGTAATAAAATAAAACTCTAGTCGGAGAGGGCAACGTTTGCCGGGTAGCATAAAATGTAATAGGGTAATTCATGAAAGGCTTATTTTGTTTGAAAGGATTTACAATGAGGTAATAGCAGATGTTCATCAACCTACCGGCTGAAAGCTTTTTCTTGTTAGTATCTAAGGTAAACATTTGTTTTACGAGTTGACGACTCAACAAAGTTTCTATAGTCAAATTCGTAAGTTCCTTTAGCGCCATCGTCAGATCAGCTTGATGATAAATATCTCGATTGCATCGGTATCGGCATTTGCTTTACGCATTAGTAAAATATATAAAGTTACAGAATAAAAGATTTGGATTGAGTTAATTTCTGGATTATAAGTTACAAGTAGGTCATCTTATAATGGTTGTTTCCCTTCATCTAAATTCGTCAATCACTCATTAATTAAAAGATTCTGCCTTGCTTCTATATTTTTAAATCAACCTACGACCACACTAACTCATTATTATCAGCAGCACAGCTGAAAATCATAGGAGATGAGAATCTTTCAAATCCCACCATAAATGTCCCACTATAAGTAGATTAAACGTTAGTATTAACGTACTTACATACGAAATGTGCAATGTTCATTGTAACATACTTAGTATATATAGATGTAGGCAATACCTAAAGCTATATACCTACTTGATTAATACCTACGTGTATGATGTCAGTGTGTGTTGTATTCCCTCAGGACAACTAGCACTGTTCATTTCAATTAGTCCTGCGTCAATAACCTGGAAAAGTCTAGATATATGGTTTTCACAGAATTTTTGAAAAAACCCAATTTCTCACGGGTGGAGCCGCGGGCAAAAGTTTGTCTTTCATAAAATAATAGCCTAATCATAGAGGTCCAAGAGGCCGCACGCGACTTCAAAAGTGCGGCAATAAATACTCTGTCAAAGTTCGCATACCCGAGCCGTCGCTACACAATTTCCCACGCACACTAGCATCCGCGCACCATACAAATGTCAAATTGACACACTCGTACTTCATAATAACCGGACAAGTGCGAGTCGGACTCGCGCACTGACGGTTCCGTACCTACTACTACCGGAGGAATAAAACCATAAAAACCACTTTTCTTGAACCGCATAACCGACTTATTCAACATTAAACAACTTCACCGCGAGTTAAATACGTGCAACGCCATCTGTCGTCATCAAAGTTAAACAAAATATTAGACTTGTTTAAAAAAAAACTACTCACTAGATCTCGTTCAAACCAATTTTCGGTGGAAGTTTGCATGGTAATGTACATCATAAATTTTTTTTTAGTTTTAACATACTCTTATTTTAGAAGTTACAGGGGGGGCGACACACATTTTACCACTTTGGAAGTGTCTCTTGCGCAAGCTATTCATTTTAGAAAAAAATGATATTAGAAACCTTAGTATCATTTTTGAAGACCTATCCATAGATACCTACACATATGGGTTTGATGAAAAAAAAATTTTTGAGTTTCAGTTCTAAGTATGGGGCACCCCCAAAATTTATTACTTTTTTTTAAATTTTGTGTGATAACCATAATGCGGTTCACAGAATACATCTACTTACCAAGTTTCAACAGTATAGCTCTTATAGTTTCGGAAAAAAGTGGCTGTGACATACGAACGGACAGACGGACAGACGGACAGAATTTATAAGGGTTCCGTTTTTTGCCATTCGGCTACGGAACCCTAAAAAGTTGCCGCACTCACGGAGCTGTCGTTGTTAACTTGTTAGGGCTCCATCTAGTCGGAGCGCGGGCGACAACCTATTTTAAATCTATGAGCCTAATAAATAATGATAGTTTTCACGAAGACCACAGTGAAACAAGACGACAGGCTGCGACGGCCACCAGTACTATGCCGTTAGACTACTGACTAAGTACGTACCTATTGTAAATAAGGAAGACCCAACGTCTATTCGATTGAAATCTCAATTATCGAGTGACCCGCGACTACATATGCAAGGATGCTTATAAGGCGTACCCATCTGCTGTTTGACAGTACCCCAGTGTACCCATTTGCTGTTTGATCGTACCCAAGTGTACCCATCTGCTTCGAATGTGAATTCGTTTCGGCGACGTTCGTCTTTTTTCGGGTTTACGACCGTAATCCCCCGCCGCCGAGCGTAAAACGTGAGCCGACGGATTAAACGGCGAAAAAAGGCTTTCAGGCATTAATTAAACTGTACATAAACTGTTTTAGTGTTGATTGTTTCGCGTCTGTTATTTCTTCGCCAATTTTATTGAAGACACATTTTTCGTTTAACTTTTATCTTTAATCATGATCCTCGATAGCTGATTGGTTGAACCCTGAACGTCTGATGTTCGTCCAATCAGGAGCGAGGATCATACCATTTCAAAATTTTACGGTTTCACATCGATTGATAATACCTAATCTACGAAAAGTTAATGTGTTACATTTATATAACTATGCAGTAGATATGTTACAGCTCAGCTTTCGACAGTTAACAATCAAGCAAGATATAGATTCGTTATTTTTTTATCAATATAAATAAATAAATATATACGGGACATTTTACACATCGCTTTCTACTTTTCTAGCCCCAAAGTAAGCGATAGCTTGTGTTATGGGTACTAGATAACTGATAAATATACAAACATACTAATATACATAGATATAATATATTGAAAAACACCCAGATACTGTAAAACATTCATGCTTATTACTCAAACATTTACCAGTAGTGGGAATCGAACCCACGTCCGGCGCGGACGGCAGGTTCGCTACCACTACGCCATTCGGATAATCTATGACGATATTTATAATCTTCCGGTGATATATATTATATGCAAAAGGAAAAAGTGACTGAATATCTGACTGACTGTTCTTTCGAGGCACAGCTGAAAAGACCGGACGGATTAGGTTTTTGGTATAAGAGTAACTATGACGTGACTAACATGGATTTTCCTAAGTTCGCAAGTTATGTTCGTCCAAAATAACTTTGTCCGCTAGTAACAATAGCGTTCAATGTTACTCTAAAGTTCTATCAAGTCATGCTGAAGACCGCCGTATTGTATAACTACTTGCTTCTATCTGCAGGTAAAGTTATACTTAAGTTCCGGTGAAGTTTGGTCAACACTTGCCCGGCTTCAGTGAAAAGTGTAGTTACGCGGGCTACAAATCTTGCTTAGCAATACATAGTAGGTACATAGTAATATTTTGTATTCGGTGGTTCCTAGTGAGTACTAAGGGCTATATAGACACAGTGTTGAAATAGTCTTTAAACTGTGATATAGGCTAAGGTGTAAAAAAAGACAAGCAGGATAGGTACCTACTACTGCGAAACTACCTATTATTGCGAACCAAATTATTCATAATATTTTGGTGTAGTTTTATTATAGAGCAATTTGTAAGGTTAATGCAGCAATTTAGTTTTGCTTGACTGACTACAAATTTATTGTGTGACTATTATAATCGTAAGTACTATTATAAAATCAACCAATTACCAAGAAATGATCCCTATCCGTCAAATAAATCAGTTGAAGGCTATTTCAAACTGCTTAAATCCATGAGCCGTACAAACATAAATGTGGCCGATCAATTTCATAATATGTACTAAAAAATTGCCCGTCTGAACACCGCTCCAAACTTTTAGGAACCCGTAAAATAAAATTCACGTGCAATCGTGTGGAAAATACTTCAATTAGCAACTTTACTGCGCAAGTTTTTTAAAAGTGTGGAGAATAGTTGCCGGTGAAAAGTTGGAAACTTTTAGATTTTATAGCCGTTTAATAGACTTTTAAACTTGAACAGTTTATAGAAAAAGTTTTCTACTGATTGTTAATATGAAAGTTTAGTTTACAAAGGTTTATAGAATACCTAAGTTACGTACAGAAAATACAAAAAGATACCAATGCCACTTTGATTTCAGGGATTGGCACCTTCCAATATAAGGATGTACATTACATTATTTCCTACGAGTACCATCCCTAGGATTGTACAATATGCAAGTAAATACATATCTGCGGATATTTGTACATTATATTCTTCTTTTCTCTTAATATTATGTTAAATCCGTATCACAGTAAAAAAACTAATTATCAAGCCTTGTCATATGATACACCACTTTATTTTGTGATAACAATTTGAAATTTCGACGCCGCGGTTTTGCACCTCTTTTAAATACAGACAGACACACGAACAACAAAGTGACAGTGAGACCTATAAGTTTTCATTGTTTTCCTTTTGAGATACGAAATTCTTAATACAAGCAAATAAGAGGCAATACAAGATCTACTAAAGAGAACAAATAGAAAACTTTCCCAAGAAAAAAAAACGAAAATAAAAAAGGGCCTAACGTTGTCTATAAAATCGTGCCATCACCATATCTCCCGAGTCCCAATAATATTGTTATGTCCCCTATCTATACTATTGTTCGATGCTCTGGGACTATTGTAAAAGGGTACGAATAGCTCCGATATCGATGCGATTGCGATCTTACCTTTTGGCCCGATTGCCGAATTCTCTATGTGACATTTAAGGATGTGGAATTGCTCCCTTTGACTTCATTTAATGATTGCTTTTCTCATATCAACATTTTATTGACTAGTTGTAATTTTCATAGTTGCAATTATTGACTGTCATGGGTATATAGCTAAAGCAATGATGACTGATGAGGTCTAAGGTCTAAGGCGGAACGCGCTTGAACCACTATTCTCCTGAAGGCACTCAGATTATACTTGCCTGGGAATATGGAAGCTGGAAGGGTGACATATCATCATAACGTTTAAATCTAGTTAAAACCTCTGGCTTCACACACTTTACGTGTAGTAGAGCATAACATTATTAGCCTTACATGTTTTGTTGTCGTTGTATCGCATCAGCTTGAAGATTCCTAAAAGAGGAATATCCCACCATGCATTGTTTTGCTACTTACATCTCAAATGGATTAGGTTTTCATTGATCTGTTTCACTGAGGCAGTTTTAATTTTTTCCAAAGTTTGCGTAAACATTCCTCATAAATACCTATATCTATTGATGAAAACCACATGAAAATCCATTTAGCAGTTTTTAATTTTATCACGAACAAACAGACAGAAGCGGCGGAGGATTCTTTTTTATAATACACAATGGAGAAAAACGATTGAGGAAGAGTTAAAGCTGAAGATAAGTGAATTGAGGTAACCTTTATTGATTTATCACGTAGTACCTACTTCTTCTACTTCTTCGATTCTATCGAAGGAAACGCTCAATCATACACAACCCATAAAGAACCTGAATACTATCAATGCTTGAGTCAACAATAGTTCTCAGCGAAGGTGAAATGTTGATGCATAATTAACATAGCACTAGACCGAACAAGCTAATGCATAAAAATTCAACAATGTTGATATCGAAAGCAATCTCCAGAACTAAGAGCACTCCGCAGTACAAACTACAGTAAGTGGACGAGAAATAATTACAGTGCCTTTGTATAAGATAACAGTGACAGCAAATAACAGACTATTCGAGGGGACTATTCCTAGTTTAAACCACAAGCACGACCGCAGAGCTATGGACCGGTTCTGGAAATTATATCAAACTAGCATACTAAGTCGGGGTAATAACTTGAATAAGAAGTTCTATTTAACTTCACCGATGTTAATATTTGCGCTTGAATAAGTTGCAAAAGCTATATTTATATGGAACATAGATTTATTTAAACATATTTAGTTATACTGTTTACTGAGCCTTACTTGCCGATTTATCAAATTCCCAACTTAGAACTGAAGGCTTAGCCAGAAGAAGTTTAACAATTCTATTGCTAAACTCGCTAACGCTTTAAATAATTTAGAAATAGGTATATGGGACTACAATCCGAGTAATAAGCTTGATTAAGCGACTTATCAATTAAGGTTGTAAATTTTTTTTAAACTACAAGGTTTTACTTGGTTCGCCTTCTGAATTATCGATAGCGATAGCGATGCGGTGTGACTAAAAATTCTAAATCCAAAAAAATGAAGGCGAAGCTTTTCATGTTAACAGAATGTATAAACTCTACTAATTTTGATATGTCCACATAATAGTACCATCGTTTTCACAATATTATCTCTACCCAAAGCTGTGTAAATATTTTTGATTTTCTTTACTGTTTCCAGAAAAAAAGATTTAGTAAATAACTTCTCTTATAGGTTTTATAATGGTATAGATTACGCTCTGCTTTTCTTAAAGCTATGGTTACATAAAGCAACGTTCTCGGATGCGAATTGAATGAAGCCCGCAGGCTGAGCTCTCAAAGAGAGGCTTTAGATGCATTGATATAATATTTTATTCCCGATCTGTAAGAGCATTGAGGCAGGCACTGTGAAATATCTGCGGCTTCTAAATGTATTTATCTTAATGGATGATGCAGGCAGGATCTGTGCAATTTTATCTTTTGTTTGATAAATAATAACGAATTATCCATGGCTTTGTGAAATATTTTTTGATGTTATGTTTTTCACGTCGTAGAAACATACTCCATACCTGAAACGCACGTACTCCATAACTGAAAAATGCATGGAAATGACATCCGTGAGGTAAGGTGGATCACGTGACTTATCGATAATGAATGTGAAAGGTTTGACATTGCCACATATTTCTCAGTTTACTAGGCCTGTATTTGCTCGAGATCTGGAACTCAGAGTGCCAGACTTACACAAATATTATTATTTAGTGGGTCAAGGTTTTTTTTGCGTAGCTACTATGTAATGTACGTACGCTAATTATCGAATGTGTTTCTTCTCATACAATTTTTAAATCAGTTACAGGGGAGGCTGGCGTCCTTGAAAATTGCCGCCCGCATTCGTTAACGCGAGCCGTCTGAATAATTCATGGCAACAGACGAGACACTTACTCTGAATTTGATTTGTTGACAACATTGGGTATAACTTCAGCAAGTAATCACCCATTGCATTTTTACACGAGGTTTACAAAAAGAAAACTTCATTTACGGTCATAATATGGCTCTATGGCATAAACGAATTAAAGATTGTTTATGGAAGTCCATAGCTGAGCCCCGAACTGTTCGATTTGACATATTCCTCTGAGAGTAGATATGAAATGACCTTGTTATAAGTGCATACACATTATAAGCATCTGTAAGTTTAGCCAAAGTATGTGAATAAATAGATATTATTTATGAATTAATTAAATCATCCTGGCCAACAAGAAAGCTCAGAGTCGCTCAGAGGCGATGGAGTGAGCTTTGCTCGGAGTACCTATCTCTACGTGGTTAAATCAGAAATGTGGAAATGTATGGATGAAACAGTCACCGACATAAATAGGTAAACGTCCATTAATGGGTTCCCCGCACATAGCTCGTAGAACTGACGGGCGATGAGGACCCAAAATGTTGGAGTGGTGAAGAGCAGTGTTAGCAGACTGCCCACCAGATACACGTTACAGGGATTATGGAAAACATTGGATTCTTTCCGGATTACCGTTAACGATCTGTTGTTTGGAAGATGCCATTTTAACACAACAACCCGCATATTTAAAAAAAGTTAAACCGAGAATTGCTATTGTTATAAGGATTCTGAAAAGCTTCAGAGTAAGCCCGCAAATGCTCCCGCGACAATGGTCTGTGGATTAAATATTTTTCAGCGAGCCGGTTGAACAACGCGTGACGACAGTGGTTGATTTATGCGGGGTGTTGTACCAGCGCCGCGAGCGGAGTGGAGTAAACGGGCTACAAAATTGCTCAAAAAATTGCCGAGCGAGATATGGTACAAGTTTAGCTGAAACTTCTCTCTGAGCTCTCCGCAATATACAGTAGGTAAATGTCTCGTAGATTTCATTTAGATCATAGTATACCTACTATTCTTCCAAAAACTTTTCTGTACGTTTTTTACATCCGAAAATGTACAATGGACAAAGGGTATTATTTGGTAAAGGGTAGTATTTTCTAAGTTTCATTTGTACTGCACATAAATTATGATCGTTTTTCCAAAGTTTTTAATCGTTTTTCAACTTCCGCCTACATATTTTATATCTTTGCTAGCTGTCACAGGATTCATGCATGCTTATAACAACGTGAGGTTGCACTATCATATAACAATAGAATTCCATGATTGCTTCTAGAAATCCCTCCCTAAATATCTAGCCAGTCTACAAGAGTATTCCGGAATGCTTAGTAGAGACTAGAGATTTGGGGATTTGAATGTTTTTACCATTTGCATGTTTAGCACTCGCTTCAGCATTTTTGGCGTGATGTTGTTTTAATGTTTTTCTCAATCTACTGTTAACACAATTCTTTACGTAACTTCCATCGGGTCAAAATTCTATAATCGTGCAACATAGTACTTAGGTCTGGTACACTAAAAATCACATTAACATTATGCGAATATTTGAATGTGTGTATGTTTGTTACTCTTTCACGCCGTAACTACTCAACTGATTTGGCTTAAACGGAACGTTTGGAACGGAGATAGAATACGTTTACCGGAAAATTCCATTATTTCTGCGGGATTCGTTTAAACCCAAAATTCACGCGGGCAGAGCCGAGAGCAAGAACTAGTATTTAATATAAAAATAATTTAATATAAATAAGGAATAAACAGGCACGGTCTCTGCATAATACAATAAAAATATAATAAAAAAATATTTATATTATATAGTTTTTATGTTAACTCATAAAATATTATACTGTTAAGCGCCATTCAAGCCCTCAGCATGTATCTCACGTAGCCAATCCGTATAACTTCAATTACCAATCGGGGTAGGACGGTAGATTTATACTAAATTTAATTTCAGGAAAACCCTGACTCGAATATGAAACAAAATCAACGAAGTGGGTTTTAACTTGTAACTATATCGTCTAAAATAATGTTTCATACATTATTTTGTACCTTATTTCATTGTTATCATTTTATCAGCATTTTAAAAGCTTGCAATAAATGTGAACATAATATTATTTTAAAATAATATGTACAATTGTGCTTTGAATTGTATTATGTGAAATTCTTTGTGTTGTATCCTTCTTTTTATTTCCGTATCGATGTTTTGTGTAACCTTTTGAATGAAAAAAATATTAGATGGAAGCAGGCGTTATTTTGAGGAAATCCATAATTAGCAGGACAGATTAATAATTTGTTCATTTGTTTAATCCGCTACTTGAAATGATTCTCTATGGTACAATATGCAGGAACACGCCCGCATGAAACAACACACACAATTTTCCAACACTTTCTTCAACGCACGTTTCATCCCGACACCGGTACATCCTCAGGAGATTTTGACTTCACAATGCGAAATCGTAGTCTCTACAAAACACATTATTAATCTCTCCTACTAAAAATTTTTTATTTATTTAATAGTTGGTATTCGGTTCCTAAACAGTGATCCAGAATAAAGCAAGCCGATTAGGACGACTGAAAAAAAATGTCGAGCGAAGTGAGTGCGTATAGTTAATTAAATCAATCTATTAGATAGGTTTGCGTTTGACGACAATCACGCCTGATGAAAAGCAATGATAATCTAGGTTGGAGCGCGTTTGCCTAGAAAATGCCTCTTCACTCTTCTCAGATTGAACACAGAGGCTGGAAATTCTGTTAGGTTTTTCGTAAATTGCAAACCACACAAACCATTAATTTATGGCTGTAAAATTGCGGAATGTTTACTTGTGCATTTTAGAAAATTAATCCGATTATGGAGTACAAATTAAAATATTCGAATTTAAGCTATTAACGTTTTCTCGTTAAGAGTTGTGGTTTCCACAATTTTTTTTAAATGCGCGGTGAAACCTTAATGATATTGCAAAATGGCAAATTACCAGCGCCGAAATTGACATCTCCATTAAGCTCGACCCTTCCGGAGAGCTTAATTTGAATAATGTCGACACAGACCGTTGTGCACGGTCGATATGAAATTAACGTCACTGTCCCCAGCGGAGTGACGACATGAAACCCTATAGACTAAGAGCCAGCGCGTGCCAGACCTTCATTATTTTATACTAAGTGTCTGGCAATGCATGGCGTGATTTCTAATACTATTCTAAAGAAAATATAAAAAAATTAGACTTTATTCTTTGACGTAAGATTTTTTACACGTTTATTACTTGTTATCTCCCAAAGCCACCATGATCCTAACAAACGTCCAAACAAACATTCTTCCCAGTGTTGAGGACAATACGCAGAGAAACTTTCAGCTTTTATAAAATAACGAAGGTCTGGCACGCGCTGGCTCTCTCTCTACTATGAGATCAATAAGTATACTATTTCCATTTTTTTATTTTCTCTTTGACACATGAAACAGATATAGCAACAGAAAGAGACCACTTTACCTTTAAATCTCTCTCTGGCCCCTCGCTATTGCTATATATCTGTTTGATGTGATTTCATGTGTCGAAGAGAAAATAAACGAATGGAAAGAGTATATAGTATCCCAACAAAAACATTATCATGTATAATGTTGCCAGACGAGCATATGGCTCACACTGTCAAAAAGTTATCAGATCTCATGTAGGGCAAGACTTCTGACTTTATACACCCTTAAATACAAGCTCTAACTTCACAAACTCTACACTTTAGTTACAATAATGTCTTGGCCGTTTGGCTACCGTCACATGGGCGTAAAGTGAAAAATGTATCCCACCAAAATCATTTTCCTGATTTCAAATTTTGATTTAACAGAACTTACAGAGTACTGAAAAGTGAATAAATTTTTGATTTTACGCCCAATGTAACGGTAGCCAAACGGTCAAGACATTATTGTAACTAAAGTGTAGAGTTTGTGAAGTTAGAGCTTGTATTTAAGGGTGTATAAAGTCAGAAGTCTTGCCCTACATGAGATCTGATAACTTTTTGACAGTGTGAGCCATATGCTCGTCTGGCAACATTATACATGATAATGTTTTTGTTGGGATTTCATTTCTTTTTGTAAGTTTTTTAAAACACTGTTTTTTACTTACTTAATTTTTCTTTTTTTTTTGTGTATTTCTTGCACTTCAAGTGCGCCTCTTTTCACAGCCCACTCTCTTATATATTTGTATTATGAGTAGATACGTACTTTGCTTAGAAGTATATTCTGAAAATTTAAAAACTTATAGTGGATTTAAAGTTTTGGCCTATCGAAAGTGAAAATAATTTTACATTTATCAAGATAAAATGATAATTAAACGTAATGTATAAATCCAAATTTCAATTTCTAACTTCAAATTTTACCTATTAAAACACAAAGTCAGATACAAATGAAAGTTTGGATGTTTGTTACTCAATCACTACACAACCACTGAACTGATTTGGTTGAAATTTAAAATGTAGACTGATTATATCCTGGACTAACACAGACTACTTGTTATCCATTACAAATCTACGGAAGGTATCGGTGAGATTTGTGTGTTTATTAGTTTTTAACTATTGTTTTATTTATACTTAGGCGCTCTGCCCACTGCACCGCGCCCCGTCGCGTAGCGCGGGATGGCAGATTTTACTTTGTATGAAAGTATGTCAATTTGTATAGAAATCACGCCTAGCACAACACACTGGTGACGCGAAACCGCGCGGGAAGGCGGCCGCTCGCAGTTTCTGCCAATGTGCGCGGGAGCGCGGGGCGTGCCGCGGGGTATGACACACCGGCTCCGCAGTCCCGGGCGCGATTTGATACTGTCCAAAATCTTCTATGGACGCAGTGTCTTTTAATTCTTGTATACAAAATGCTTAAAATGACAATATAACTGCAACATCTTGAAATTGAATAAATTCGTCCATTCTCCACGTCGATCGACAACACAGTGAACATACGAGTTTATTTAGCGCGAGGCCGTCGCAATCAGCATCACCGCGCGGGGGAGCAGATTACACCGCTAAGTAAGGCAGATCTGCGCCTCCGTCACCGCGCGCGTTATCTGTCGCTCCGCGCACCGCGGCGGGACGCGTCTCCAGTGGGCAGAGCGCCTTAGTCTTTATTTTCGTTGGGCGCTGAGGCGCTCTTGAAATTCAAATTTGACGCTTGACACGCTTGACAACTCATTTTGGTCACAGAGCACTGGACTCTGGGCAATGAACACGCGGAGCTCGGTACGGGAATTCGGGCTTGCCGCGTGTACTATGGTACTGGGCACACTGACGTTGGGGCGCTGTTAAAATCCACATAATTAACGCTTGGCATGCCCGACGGCTAACTGTGGGTACTGGGCACTGGGCCTTGGGCACCCATCTCACCCTGGGCACTGGGAACTGAGAGCTGGGCTCGTTGGACGGGGCCTGTATGTAACTTGGGCTTAACGCGTCCGCTTGGGCACTGAGCAGGTATTTATGCGCTAAACGCTCTTCAAAATCAGAGAGATTTGACGCTTGGCACGTTCGACAGCTCAGCTGAGTACTAGGGACTCGGTTCAATGTGGGTTCTTGTCATTGAGCGCTGGATCCTGGTCACTCGATATGCAGTGAAACTCGGCTTGTTAAACATGACATGCATGGAACTTGGGCTTGAAACGTGCGATATTACTGGGCACGGGACACTGGGCACTTGGGCGCTTGGCCACTTGGGCACTGGAATCGCGCTTATAATTACCAAAAAAAAATTGCGTGTTTTTCCAGATGTATACTAGCAGATATCTTGTACATGAAATTAAGTTTTTACCTATCTATAATACGTATGGGAAACCCCATACGAAATTCCAACCCCCTAATTTGATGGATGTGGGGTGATTTACTAAAAATCCTGAAACACGTATTTAATTGTTTATTACAAAGAGTCCCTATATCAATTATGAGACCTCTAGCATCAATATTTGCCGTAGTTTCATACAAACTTCCATCCCCCCATACGAACTTTCAACCCCCTATTTTGACGGATGTGGGTTGATTTACTAAAAATCCTGAAACACGTATTTATTTTTTTATAACGAAGAGTCCCTATATCAATTTTGAGACCTCTAGCATCAATATTTGCTGTAGTTTCATACAAACTTCCATCCCCCCATACGAACTTCCAACCCCCTAATCTGATGGATGTGGGGTGATTTACTAAAAATCCTGAAACACGTATTTAATTGTTTATTACAAAGAGTTCCTATATCAATTTTGAGACCTCTAGCATCAATATTTGCCGTAGTTTCATACAAACTTCCAACCCCCCATACGAACTTCCAACCCCCTAATTTGATGGATGTGGGGTGATTTACTAAAAATCCTGAAACACGTATTTAATTGTTTATTACGAAGAGTCCCTACATCAATTTTGAGACATCTAGCATCAATATTTGCCGTAGTTTCATACAAACTTCCATCCCCTATTTTAAGGGGTTGGGGGTAAAATTCCCAACTTTTGGAATTTTTTTGTTGGTTGTGTACTAATTCTAGCTTACATACCAAATTTCAGCTTTCTAGGACTTCAGGAAGTACCTAGGAATTTTGATGATCATCAGTGAGTCAGTCAGTCAGTCAGTCAGTCAGTGACGAAATCTGGGTTTTTCAGATGTCAATAAAATCTAAAGTATAAGACCTGTGATATTGAAACTTTATACGTTTAATAAGTTCACCGGCGACATCATTTCCCGAGAATTTTGATTATATGGAATAATTCTGGCCTAAGTTATAAGGGTTTAAAAATACGGCGAAACACTTCGAGAAAAGATAGGTAGTGCCCTCGCGCTTCGCTTGACTCGTCTGGCGGGGACACTACCGTGTCCCCAGATAAAACTTCTGTACATAGACTAGCTCTAGTGAGTAGAGCAATCACACTCCGAAAACATGAAACAGAAAGCCGTGTTACTGATGAAGCTGAAGAGTTTGTTTGTTTGTTTGTGTTTTTTGTGTTTTTTGTTTGTTTGCACGAGCATATTTCAGGAACTATTGGTCCGAATTGAGAAATTTTGTGTTGGATAGTCCATTTATCGAGGAAGGCTTTAAGCTATATAACATTACGCTATGACCAATAGTAGCGGAGCATGAATGAATAATGTTGCTGAAATGGTAAAAGTTGTTCCTTTTTTAAAAGCTACCACTGCGTGCGCTGCGTAAACGGTTAAAGTTACGCAAAGATGTGTGTGTGACGGAATTGTTCTCCTTCAAAAGTTCTAAAAAAAGTTCGTGACACCACATGACTAGCTTTTAAGGATAAACGGAAACTATAGAAAAAACCGATCTGTAAAAACTGAAATTCATGCGGGCGAAGCCGCCTGCAACAGATAGCATTGTACATAAATAAACTCTACATATTTACCTTACCTACCATTATAAATTAGTCATTATATGTCTTAATAATGACAAACCTACTAATTAATCTAACGTATCCAGATACTTATCATTTTATTAGCAATTCTTGTACCTACTACTAAGTATAGGAGGTAGGTTCCAACGCAAGAAGGTTTTTACAGTGCGTTTTCGATTGACAACTCGGATTAAGTGACAAACAACAGAACGTTAATTGAATCGACTGTATAAATTGTAAAGTTTATTGAACTTTATATGTAACAGGTTAGGTTAGGTTAGGATTGTGACGAGATTTTTTATTATGTAAACTTAGCACTTCTGTGAATCCTTGCGTTGCTTAAATTAAAGCAAGGATTAACAGACGTGCTAATGGCTATGAAATTTAAACCATACGATTTAACGAGTGATTAGCTGGGTACACCCGATAGCTCGAACGTCTAGCAAGACGGATTATCCAGGATTTGAAAAAGTCCCTTTTTAAAATAGGGTTGCATTTCTACTACTTTAGCGCTTTACTTACAGTAGTTAAACACACCTTACTTGAATTGAAAATGAAACGAGTGAAATCTTTAACAAATAAAAATTTAAAATTAGTAGTCTTTCAATGATATCTGGCGACGTTTTTGAAATAAATTCACAAATTACTGTTGACAAACTAAGACACAATAAAGAATAATTCCGTGGTAGGCGTGAATAAATTGACAAGTCGAAATTATGTACTTTTCAGGGCAGCATTTTTAAACTTTACTTTACTACGTAAAATCCATTTTTACTTACATTTTTATTTTGTTTATTCTATTAGTAGTAGTTTATGTATATCTTTCGAGTAGTGTATAACAAATAGCTACTTTATGCATATTTCTATTAAATAATTGACTTATTCAATCATTCACCAGTGACTTGTCAAGTTATTCACGTAATAGATAAATGTAACAAAACCACACTTACTGTGAAAGAGAGGGAATAGAGTTCATTTTTCTACGAAATGATAAATTGCAGAATTCTGCTTTACATCAGTAAATAAAGTTCTTGAATAAAACTTCAATATTGTAAGTTTTTTTTTATTTCCAAGCCTTATTTGCTTATTGTAAAATTACACTTTTGCTATCCAAAATCATATTTTCGCATATAGACTCATTCATCTACATACACATCAGGATCTTCTTCATCTAAATCATAATCATTAAGTTCATCTTCAGGTTTCTAAAAAAGTTATAAAACACTGGATCAATCAAGGGCAAAAGATCCAAAATATCTTTTTTTTCTCCCTACTTAGTGCTGCTGTAGAAACTGTTTCAATAACATGAGTATCAATATTAGATTTGCCTCTTTTTTTGAAACTAACGGTGGCAAAAGGAGTTTCTGAATTAATAGTCGTTTTAAAAAGTATTTCACACATTCAAAATATCTTTTTTTTAATTGAAAATGGTCCTTTCTTGCTACTTAAATTGCCAAAATTATAAAAAATTTCAAGTTAACTTTAAGTGATTCAGTTTTAATTTAGTTTTTTTTTTGGTTTTCTCGATGATTGCACGATCTGAGTCACACTCCATGTGGCTGTGCCCGCTGATAGGAATTTGTGGTTAATCGTTTCTAATGTATGTTAATGTAATAAAAACATAAACATCATTGCGACGATATTATTTTTATTTTGACCACCATAAGTATCAGAATAAAATGTCACCTATTTCACTTGAGGAGGAAAATTCCATAGAAAATGCCACAAACACGAAATTTTAAGGTACGGGGTAGGAAGATATTGTTGGAGATCGAATGCGTACGCTCGCATCGATGCACTACATTTCGCTTCATCTTTATCTTTCCGCTTTTCGGAATAAGCCTTTTCAGCTTGGGACTGATGATCAGCGAGTTCAACTTTTAAATTAGACTTTTCTTCTTCTTCAGCTCTTGATATCTTAAGGTTCAAAAGATGACTCGTATGGCAAGTGTCTTTTGCTGGTTTTTTAAATAATAAATTTAGGTCATGGAAGCATTTGTTTCAATGAAACGGGATTTGGACAAATCTCCTTGTATAGTCTATACATAAGAGCGATAGAAAGGTCCAAAGATAAAATATATTTTTTGTTTGTATTCCTACAGTAATGACTTTCATAACTTGGAAAAGAAAGTACCTATATGATTTTTAGCTGAAGTGATGTCTTCAATACTTTTTTTATTTGTCTGTTATATAGCTCTTTAGCATAAAAAGTCGTCAACCGCATGCTCTGTCGACTACACACGTAATAATTACATTGATTTACCAAAATTATTAATGCCAAAGCAAAGCGGTAATAACTTAACAACTCGACATGTGCCATTTTTTTTGTAAATATGAGATTTGAATAATTAGGTATATCAATATGCTCAATTTTTATTTTAAAATAGGTAATACGAATAACCTTACACATCTATTTGACCAATTATACCACAGGGCACCAGACTTGTTCATTAATTCACAAGCTCTGTGTGCTGATTCCGAGTTTTTTTAAATGTTTACTTACTCGATCGTGAGAGAGTTAACGCCTATTTGTATGGGATTCGAGTAGTTAACAAATTGTGTCAATAGATGTCGCTACAACAATCCTATACAAATTCGCGTTTACGCTCTCACTGTCGAATAAGTAAAAAACTCTGAATCAGCACACAGTGCTACAAAACTATCAGTTGTATCGAGTTATTCATTGATGCACATCATAGGTTAAGTCATCAGTAGCCTAAATTACAAGAAGTCAGTTTTCATGTGCAAGTCGACTTATCAACTTATTCCCGCCCACCACCGAATTGATTCACAACTATTTCACATTTGTGAATAAGGGGATTTACCCCTTATTCACAAATGTGAAATATACTTACTTAGTTTCGTATTTTTTGAAGTATTTTACATTTGATTAGACTTTTAGATTGGAATACGAACATTACAAAAAAAAACACATATTCATACCAAACTTACTTACTTACCAAAATCAAAATCAATTCAGGCGCTTACAAATTTTGGTGGAATAAACAAACCCTCCCATACACATATACCTATAAAAATAAAAAGAATGTACTTACACGTGAATGTTGTTACACTCTTTTTCCAGTCACTCGTAAAAGTAAAATTAATTATAGTAAGTACATATTCTAAAAGAAGAGATAATTTTCTCACAATTTTCAATCATCGTAAAAAATTACAGCATACAGTACAGCTCTGATAAGAAAACTTAGGATATGGTAATCCGAACAATTTACGTAAACCTTTTTTTTACAAGCAAACAGTAGCGCCACCTGTCAAAATTCTATAGGTGGCTGAGCGAATTACAGCGTGGCCTTACTGTTGGTATTATTGTCACCGATAAACTGGCTACATTTTTCACGCCGTCCGTCCTGTCCAGGGTATATGTCTATTCAGTACAGATATAAAATGGAAAATTCTTTCCAAAAAACCAACTTCAAATGCCACTACAAAGAGTGAAATAATTTTTAATGTACACCAATTCGAAGTCGGGCAATGTTTTATTCAATCATTAATAGTCCTTCGTATTATTAAACTTAATGTGCAAAGAAACGACAAAATTATCGTCAATACGGAGGACTATTAGTGAATGAACGAAACATTGCCCGACTTCGAATTGGTGTACATTAAAAATTATTTCACTCTTTGTAGTGGCATTTGAAGTTGGTTTTTTGGAAAGAATTTTCCATTTTATTTTTTACTTTTTAGTGGAAAACAAGTAATGCGCAAGGTATTGGAAAAAATGCCCAAATCGCTGGAAGTATGCTTCTAAAATCTGAAGAGTTCCCTCAATTTCTCCAAGCTCCCATCATCAGATTCTGACTTGATGAATACAGTCATTACTTGATGACTGCTAGGAAATGCAATAGTAACTATAAAAAATACCTAAATCGCTTCAAGTATACTAGCAAAATTTGAAGAGTTCCCTCGATTTTACCAAGATCCCATCATCAGATCCCGACCTCATGACCATAATACAACCTGGAAAAAATTACTCTTTTAAACAATACCCAAATCACTTCAAGTGTGCTTATAAAATTTGAAGAGTTCCCTCGATTTCTCCAGGATCCCATCATCAGATCCTGACTTGGTGACAATGGGACCATCTGTGAACTATACCCTTTCAAACAAAAAAAGAATTTTCTAAATTGGTCCACGCATCTTCGAGTAATCGGGGAACATACATAGAAAAAAAAAAAAAAAAAAGATTCCGACGAATTGAGAACCTCCTCCTTTTTTTTGAAGTCGGTTAAAAATTTACTCTCTTTTTACTATAACGAAATACAAATGTAAACGTAGACTTAGAAAAGTGCTGAGTCAGCGCCATCCCGCCGAGTGATGGAAGTGTATAGATACCGGCTAATCTCATTCGGCCGCTCCGTCTATCCGGCTTAAAGGATCGGCTTTCACATTAGGAGGGTTTAATGATGTGTTGGATTTCCCGAGCAAACAGAAAACCTTGCTGAAGCGACCTCTGTTGTAAGATAAAAGCATTAGTTTAACTGTGCTCGTACGTACGGATCCTCTAGCTATAGTAGTGTTATTATCTCGCTGCAGACTCGGCCATAAATCATTCGAGAGTTACGCTTTTGTTGTTCACTAAAATACAAAAGCAGCAGTGAAGCTCAGCAGTGAAATACAAAAGCGAAACACTCTGATGATTTATGACCGAGTCTGCAGCGAGATAATAACACTACTATAAATAGTGTTAGAGTAGTAACGTAGAGTATCAGAAAATGCGATTTAAGCTTAAATTCCAAATTGTTAGCTACGCAATTGGGTATTTGACTTCAATTTTTTTACTAGGTACTTTATTATAAACAAGGATAAAATTTTTATCACGTACACTAAAAAACTAATAAAATCGATCAAATAACGAAAAAGTTATAAGCATTTAAATATTTCTGATTAGACAGAGATAGACATTGAATTGTGACGTTACACCGTACCATAGTAGCTTTGTACGCCTATAAACAAATATTCGTTTTGCGAGATAGGAATAGAATCTATGGAAGATCGTGGTTACAAGAATACAAGATTACGACCGCGGAAATTCAATAAAATGTGGATTTTTCAGAGTCGTTGGATGGTAGGTAACTTGAAAATTAAAATGGATTTAATGAAGTAATATTTTTTTATCAAATTTAAAAATAGTATAATACCCATAGATATTAGTCCAAAATTGTTGGAGAGATCAAAAACAACTACCCACGAAGGCAGCACGCCGCAATATTTTTGCGACTTTATTTCACCCTTACCTTTCATTCCAGATGAAAAATTAGATTAAATGCATCCAGCGTAAAATAAAAACGGAAAAGCAATTTCACTCGAACTCGAGCACGATGAATAGTGAATTAAAGTACGCTACCACACGCTAAGGAAGATCGAGGTTACAAGAAATACAAGATTACGACCGCAAAAATTCAATAAAATGTGGATTTTTCAAAGTCGTTGGATGGTAGGTAACTTGAAAATATCAAGTTACCGTTTTCATTCGGGGATGAAGCTTCATTCGTAGAAAACATTTATTTGGAAGGTCTATTCCGGAAGACATGCCTCGTAATACTATTCTCAAAGTTTGCCCGAACCAAATGTTTACCCTTATACGATTAAGATTGGATAGTTTAAATAGTTTTAGTTGATGAGACTATCTTAACAGAAATCTCAATCCTAACCTAACCTAACCTCTTCATTTTTTTAATTAGGTGTTACGCTGTAATTTTCACACTTACAGTGATGAACACTATGGTTCGTTATAGTGAATAAAACAAAGAGAACAATTGGGAGCAAACTTCCAATGGATAAAAATATGGGCTTTTGCCCTTAAAAAACAAAGTCACAGAATCTCCGGTTATTATCATTAACGGATCCTGAACAACGAGGTATTGGCAAGATATTTTTCTATTCAATTTTGTTTAATTTACTGCAATCTCACGATTTCAAGTACGTCCTTCAAGTTGGTAACAATCCTCAAATCTTAATGAAAAAAAGACCTGAAAAGAAAATGACAATGCTTATTTTTCATCAACTAACCCGCTCCTACTTCGTTCGGGTATCCTGCAGGAATTTGGTAACCCCTCCCTTATCCCTTGTCTACATTGTGAAGAGAACCTCTATCGTGCAGAATTACAGCTTTCTAGATGCTAGAGTTTGGTTTGGTCGATCCGCGATGATGAATCAGTGAGTGAATGAATGAATGAATGAGTCAGACATTTTCTTCTTATTTTATTTTTTAACACTATATAGGCTAGCGCTTGACTGTGATCACACCAGATGGAAAGTGATGATATACAGTCTAAGGTGGAACGCGCTTGCCTAGAAGATGCCTATTCACTCTTGATTAGAAGGCGCCCGAATTGTAAGTGGCAGGAAAGATACTGCCTGGGAGGGTATTCCAGGCCTTTGCAGTGCGTATCAAGAACGAGGAATCAAACCGCTTCGTAAGCGTCTTTGGTACGTCGAATATGTATGGGTGGAAGCTTTTTCGATGCGTTGTCGTTCTAAGGTAGAAAGGTGACGGAGGAACCAAATTAAATAGTTCCTGAGCACACTCTCCGAAATATATTCTACAGAATACCGACAGACAGGCAACCTTACGACGATGTTCAAGGCTTGTTATTTTTTAATGGTATTCTTTTAGAATAGTTTCAGTTTCATTTCCAGCGATCATGTGTAGCTAATTGGAGTTAATTCGTCAGTGAAGACGTGTCCGCATCAGTTCCCACGTATATCATTTTAAAAGGTACACGATACCATTTTTAATAATTACTTATAATAATCCTAATTGAGTCTAATTAGAGACTTTACTCATTTTCGCTGCAAGTTTCTTTTGCACTCCCTCAAACTTAGTCATCGTCTTAATGAGATTAATTGAATAAACCTCGGCATTGGAGTACCTTATATATAAACTATCTGAACCTCTTAGTCCTATTATAATTATGTCCCACATTAAATATGTAATAGTTAAATTAACCAGAAACTTCGGTCAATAAATACAAAAATACTAGAGACCCTAACAGAGCTTAATAAATAATATCTATAAGTCACAGTATTTAGTCGTCGTCGTCGTTTCAGCCGATGGACGTCCACTGCTGGACATAGGCCTCCTGAAATGACCGCCAAACACCACGATCTTGCGCCGCCTGGCGCCAGCGACTCCCCGCGACCCTCTTAATGTCGTCCGTCCACCTGGCGGGGGGTTGACCGACACTGCGCTTTCCGGTGCGTGGCCGCCATTCCAGCACCCTGGGTCCCCAACGTCCATCGGTCCTGCGAGCTATGTGCCCCGCCCATTGCCACTTCAGCTTTGCGACACGTTGAGCTATGTCGGTTACTTTGGTTCTTTTGCGGATCTCCTCATTTCTGATTCGATTGCGCAAAGATACTCCGAGCATAGCTCTCTCCATCGCCCGCTGAGTGACCCTGAGCCTTCTTATGAGGCCCATAGTTAGCGACCAAGTCTCTGATCCATAGGTTATCACTGGCAACACGCACTGTTCGAAGACTTTGGTCTTCAGGCACTGAGGGATATTGGACGAGAAGACATCGCGGAGTTTCCCGAACGCTGCCCAGCCGAGTTGGATTCGGCGGTTCACCTCTTTCTCGAAATTGGACCTACCTAATTGTATTGTTTGTCCAAGGTATATGTACTCGTCAACAATTTCGAGTGCAGAGTTTTTAACAACCACTGGTTGGAGCGAAACATGAGTATTTGACATAATCTTTGTCTTGCTCATGTTCATTTTGAGTCCAACTTGTTGAGAAACCCTGCTCAGGTCGTTGAGCATTGTGTTGAGATCCCCCAGGGTCTCTGCCATGACGACTATATCGTCGGCAAATCGCAAGTGAGTGATGTACTCGCCGTTGATGTATTTAGTAGTATTTAGTATTTATTTAGTATTTAGTAGTATTTTATTATTGATTATTGATTATTATTTTATTATTGATTATTATTTATTTTATTATTGATTATCGTTGATGTATTTAATAGTATTGCAGTATTTAGTAGTAGACGATTTAGCTAAGCCGACCACTGTGACTTGTTATTTAAGCAAAATAATAATTTTAAACAAATACTTTTATATTTTAACTCATTAAACACAATTAAAAACAAACCAAACAGCAAAATAAACCGCATTCCCTCCGGAAAAGGAAACACCACTGCAATCCAAACAGTTGTAGTAAATACTAAATAAATCCATTTCTAAATTAAACACACTCAAGTCTTAGCGCAGTTAACATCCAAGAAACCGGAAAATAAGCGCATTTGCTACCTAAAGCTGATTGCATACTACTGACCCAAACGCAGACTAATATACGTTTCTTCACCTATGTCATTTCCGCTGTCATATTACACTTTCAACAAAAACAAAATATGCGAATAAACATTCATTTAAATGACACCAACATGACTGCCAAGGGCTGTAGAGATGTTTATTCCTGAAAATGACATATTAAATCGACAAATTCATCACGTGACTTTATACTTGACGCTTACCTTTTTTGAAGATTGTTCCTAAAGCGTACCAAGAATAATCCTTGAAAAAGAATAGATTTAAGTCATATAATATGACGCAAATAGTCCACTAAAATGATATTGACAGATGATGCAATTACTTAGGTAATCAAGACAAATCAATGTCCTAATAGTGGACGCACCAGACACTGCTTGTCGTGTGTGGTACAACACAGAAACGGTCCTGGGACTCAGTATTTTACATTGTACGTCCTTTGTAATTGTCCTAGTTTATCTCGGAGCTTTTCTGCAATGTTCAACGTCGAGCGCAGCTCTCGGGGCTCCAGCGAATTAAGCGGATCTCGCGGCAGTATGCGATGACAACATTAAATCTGTTAGGTCGCTACACGTAGTTGGCACCGCTTTAACCTAGGATCAACTGTAGTAGTAAGCACGGTTTAATTAAAGCCGCCGGGACCCTCGGCACCTTATTTGTGGCCTTACGTCTTACAAGTAAGATAAGGTTAACGATTTGTATTTTCTTGCTAATTGTTTTGCGGCAGTTCTGCCTACACCAAGCAAGAGTAATAATATTTAAAATATTATTAATTAATTATAATTTATTATAATCGGTTAATATTTATTCGTGTTTTACTTGCATTATTAATTCATGTTGGATATGAATATTTTGCGTCAATTAAGATAAATGAAGTTACTTTTCCTCTCGACAAGATTGAAGATCCAAACTCACGCGGATGAATTCGCCAGTAAGAGCTACTATTAGCTGCAAGTGGGGCAATAAAATATGATAGCGGACCGACTATTGCGATCTCTGTCGGCGTCGCACTTACGGGCTTTATGGCAGACGACGTCCATTTTATTATCACTAGGGCAGCGACTGTTTGCTTGTACACTACGGTCTATTTAATTACATTATTTAATAGGAATCATTGTTTATAGTTTTTATTGCGTAATTGAGAAGGTCGTGTGCTATATGCCTCGCTTGGGTGGCGAAGCGTGAATTTACCTACTCTTACTTTCAGCTTCATCATACTCGTATGAGTCGAGCAGACCCAGTATTTGGACGGGAATGGCTTTTAATGATAAGCTTGGGTTTTTGTCCACCGCAGCCGTCATCGGGACGTCATCGAGATTTTTTTAAGCTACAGGCTAGCGCTTGTCTGTGATCACCCCTGATGGAAACGGATGATACAGTCTAAGGGGGAACGCGCTTGGCTAGGAGATACCTATTCACTCTTGACTTAGAGGCGCTCAAATTGTTCCGAGAGTAGTGATCTAGATGACGTGACGGACGCGATGTGGAAACACTTATCGCTACTTCGGCGCCGCGCCGTTTTCTCGTTTTAGGTGAAGAATCGATGACGGATGAGTCATGCGGTCGAAAAACGCTCAACATATTATGGGTCCGAAACTGATCATCGGTAACAAATCTTTAGGTACTTGTCTCTACTAATCCCTTTCCCAATAACAGATGGGTTCGAGCGTCTAGCTCTTAAGTCATCAATCTCAACCGTGACGTCTTGCTAATGCGATGACGTCACATAGCATTCTCGCTTTACTGCCCAGGCATATATCACGGGGGAATAACACTTTCGATTGCTACAGTTGTTGTTACGGTCGTGAATATGGAATCCGTTGTAAGACTAACATGCGATAGATAGTGTGTTTATATTGTTTTACTTATTAGACGGTATAATTAAACAAATAATTAATAAATAGGTACTAGGTTAGTACTTACATAAACCAGTCTTAATAGGGATAAGAAAAGCTTAGGTAGGTACATCATCGACAAAGGTTTTTCATAGACTTTTGATACAGGGAAAACAAAGACTTTCTTGAAAGATTACTGTATTGTTCGGAAGGACTCTGTGGGTACTACGGAGTACCACAGTGTCAGTAATCCTGCTGTTTCGGTTTGGAGGGCACTGTACGCCGACGTGATTACAGGACAAAATGAGACCTAAGAACTGATGCCTTCGGATGATAAGCGCAGTGCAGTGTGTCGTTAGATATTGCAATGCAAAATTATGGGAAGCACTGTATCTGACATGGGCATGCGTAGGTACTCGTATTACATAACATTAGAAGAACTTACTCGCTTCATCGTTCTGTCATAATAAAAACATCAGTCAGACAGGCGGAGCTTTTGACTCTCTAGGCAATGCTCGAAACTGTTCCCAGAGCCTTCTATTTGTTATACCATGAAGACACAACACCTTTAAATAGGTATAAAAGATTGACTCTGCAAAATGGTTTAGGAAGGTAAATAAATAGCGGCTCTAGCTGCGACCGTGATGCAATAGCGCGTATACCTAATGTTTTCTTAACCTACAGCACAGCCTAGGCCCTAGACTATTCCTGTCTTCCCACATTGCCCTATGTCTACCGACACATCTGCCAACTGCATTTGGGTAACCCGTCAACGGGTCGAGCCACGTACTTATTTTCTACTTGTAACTTCATACAGGTAGTACCTAACATTCGGATTGCGTCAGGAATGCCGTAGAGCACTACGAATTGTTTTTTAGAAAATTCATCCCTAAAGGGATTAAATAGGGGGGTGAAAGTAGTTTCGTCGGGGGTTTGGGTGTTTTCCACCAATATTTTTATAACGTTCGCGTATATTGATTGGAAAGCAAACGCAGCGAGTGCGTTTGATTAATCACTGTGTCCGCGTGGCGACTGACAGCTGACAGTTGACAGTGAAATCAATCACCGCAGAACACAGAAGCATCCGGCACTGCAGAACCGCCGTTGTACGCTGGATATTTTAAACTGGAATCATTAGCTTAATTCTATCGTTCATTTGTTCGTTTTAGCAGATGGAGAACACCCAGACACACTTCCTCACTTTTGACACACTCCACCACCCATGGCCCAATCAACCTCACGGTTATGGGGGCCGAAACACGCGCCCTGTTTAGTACTTGCTGTTGATGGCGTGTTCCCAAGGCGCCTTCTTGACAAGTTGAGTCTTCCCTACAAGTTCCTTGTCCCAATGTGCTCACTCTCCTCTCGCCCCATTCTGGGGCAGGACGATACAAACACGGACTCGCCTCGCGCTGTCGCTGTCCGTAGCAAGTTATATGTAGTTGACATTACCAAAACGACTAAGAAATGTAAGAAGTGCCCTGGGGCTCGAACTTTGGCCTCTCTAATATTGGCCGAGTCTTAACAGTTTTTCTCGTAGGTAAATTATGAGAGATTTCAAAAATATATCGTTGTAATGCTTTACATATAGACAAAGGCCTATACAACGATTCAATAATTTAATACAACCTTCCTTATGTATTAAAAAAAAAATTGGTTGTCTGTAAAGTCAGTTTACGGACGATAGATTTACGTCATAATCACATTTTATCGTGCCTCTCTATCGCTTGCTGCGCGCTCTCGCTTGCACGGACAGCCTCAGGTGGAACGTTACGCGGAACGTTACTATTTTTCATGTGCGTTGCTGGTGTTCATCAATTTATTAAACGTTATCACGTCAAAAAAAAACTAGTTTGGAAGTCTATATGTGCCTTTATCAACTTGCAGATCTACAAAACCGAAGAATGTTAGTGGCGCTTGAACGCACTGTAATACGATAGAACGGAGGCAAATTGAGTTTATGGAGGTAGCCGTGAATGCATAAGAGCCAGAGGGCTCGAAATAGGTATGTCGGAAAATGAAGTTAAAACTTTATGTAGCAACAGTTGAGGAGTGACGGAATAAAAACAGTTAACTAAGAGGTTTTTACGTTATTTAAATAAAATTTGTTATATTTCCAATAAAATACGCATCTTGTATTTAAATTAGACCAACATTGGTGAATTGTATACTGAATAGCATAGGACATTTTTTAAAAATATTCCTGCCATCAAATTATTAATTATTTGCATTTTACACAAAATTGAACATTTGATCCTTCACTACTTTTGTTCTGACTCTCCTAGTTACAAGGAGGCGGTTCATGCTTTAGTATTAATGCTTGAGTCAAAATTTACGATTTCCGAAGGAACATAAAATAGTTACGTGTTCAATTATAGATTAGATAATTGAATTCATATTATTTGGCATTTCATAATCTAGAACTTGGCTCAAAAATATTTTAAAATATGTGTAAGTATAACTTTCTCACTAGAACAGTTTTTGTATAGGCTGTTTGCTAAAATAGCGGTCGACGCTCTACGCAGATGCAAGGTATTTGCCATGTTTCTTAACACAAACTTATAACAATGACATATTTAGAAAATTAATAACATTTACTAAAAAGTCTCTCAAAAAAAAAACACGATTTTCTTAGATTTTCATTCAAAAACCATAAACCGGAAAGTGCCATTTTTAGCATTTTTATATAAATTTAGCCATTTTTAGATAAATTAAACGTATTATTTTAAGATAAAATCCAAGATATTTTGTTATTTCTGAATTATAGTAATTTAATTCAATTAATATTCAATGTCACTGGTTATTTACTATTTTAATAAGTAATACCATAATCGACGCAAAATTGCGTCAGCGCCAACGAATTCCTTTTTTGTATGGAGCGAAACGCGATTCACACCGTGCCGCATGAACGCTCTTAAAAAGAAAAAAAACATGAACTTCCCAATATATTTTGCATCATAAAACTTTTCGCTAAAGGACAAAGAATCTTTTGCCCATTGAATAAAGCTGTAAGTGCGTTAACGGTTGTTTACTCATGTCTTTTATAGTGTTGAGTGTCATTTAATTAAAGGAAGCCTTCGATGAAGCCTCAATGTAATGTGACGCAGTTCAGTTGATTCGATAGCTTTTTTTCTAACGTTAAGAATTACTGGACCTATAAGGATTTAACATTCCATAGTAAAAAGGTCTACGAATATTTTTTTTATTATTGATAGGCTCGCGCTTGACTCTGATGGACAGAAATGATGATATCCAGGATGGAGCGCGCTTGCCTAGAAAATGCCTATTCACTCTTCTCTTAAAGGCACCAAGATTGTACTTGGCTGGGAACACGAAAGCTGGAAGGATGTTCCACACCTTAGCGGTTCGTATCAGAGACGTAGAAGAAAAACGTTTCATTTGAGTACGCTGTAGGTACATCAACCACATATAAGTGTTAGGGGTGAGTTTACTTACCCCTTCCAAGTTAGTTCGAAAACATCTTCGAGTGCTTAGTGCTTGCCTGTTTTTCTTTACCTTTTTTTCAATCCCAAATAAAGTATGAAGAAAAAGTGGAATTATGAAAAAATTTTGATTTAATTTAATATTTCACAAAATATCGAGCTAAAAAAGGAACTACAAGGCTGAGAGCTTTTTGATATTTTTTATTTAACAATGTATGTTTTATAAAATGTTGACTCCTGTTATCTGTGTCTATAGAAGGTGTCAGTTGGACAATTTTCAAACGACTTCAAAAAGGAGGAGGTTCTCAATTCGACTGTGTTTTTAACCGACTTCAAAAAAAAAGGAGGTTCTGTATTCGACCCGTATGTTTGTATGCATGTATGTATGTGTGTATGTATGTTTGTCCGCGATTATTTGGCGTTTGGCTGAACTGATTTTGATGCGGTTTTCAGGAAAGTGTTTGTTACATTCTGGAGAAGGTTATTAACTATTAACCGACTTAAAAAAACAAGAGGTTCTTAGTTTGATAGATATATTTGTATTTAAGTTTCTTCGCGATTATCTCGAGTTCGGCGAAACCGATTTTGATGATTCTTTTTTTATTAGGTAGGCCATACATCACAGGTAGACTCATTTCAATTTGGTTGAGATCTAATAAATATCTTCGGAGATGAAGAGCGGAACTCCTCAACGGAAAATCGCTTGCGATCGGTATACCTAATTAGTTTACAGTGTAGATTTTAACGGACTTCAAAAGAGATAGTGATTCTCAAGTTGAGTAAAATATATGTTTTTGATTGACCGACTTCAAAAACAGAGGTTCTCTGTTTAACCCCTATATTATTGGTATTTAGGTTTGTGCGTGATTATCTCGCGTTTGGCTGGACCGATCTATTTGATCTATCGCGAAACAACATTCCTCGTCATTAGGCATACAGCATAAAATAAAAATAGGTATGTCAAAGTCAGTATTACATATTATGATATGATATGTTTTTAGTGGTAAGTATAATTATCACTAAAAAACCTATCACTGGAATAAATTGATTAGGTAGTATTAATTAGCCCAAAACCTACTTATCACTAAAAAGTATGAAATAAAAAAATAATAAAAAAATCCCATTTAAAACACATGATAATTCTTTTTTTTTTTTAAAAAAGGGAACCGCCTTCAAAAAACCAACCCACTGAAAAGCAAAAAAATAATTTTCTAATAAATCTGGGTATACTTACCTACCTACTTAGTTTTTGAAGTCGGTGCCAAATTAAAATTCGCAATTCATTTTGAGTATGGCTAGTGGCACCGACTTCAAAAACTAAGTAGGTAGATTTATAGGTAGGGTAGGGTAGGTATACCCAGATTTATTAGAAAATTATTTTTTTGCTTTTTAGTGGGTTGGTTTTTTGAAGGCGGTTCCCTTTTTTAAAAAAAAGAAATAGAATTATCATGTGTTTTAAATGGGATTTTTTTATTTTTTTTTTATTTTTTTTTTTGTTATAAATTTAAAACCTCATCGAATCCATCGCAACGAGGCATGGTACCCAAGATACTGGCAGCATTGCCTCTTTGGATGGCCAAACTAATACGTTGGCCAAGGTAGCTGCCAGCTCTTGGATCCCCAGTAGACTCGATAACTCTCTTTGAAATTTCTTCAAAAAGAGCTCGAGCCCCCGGGCCCCACGGCCCCAGAGTCTCCACACCAAAAGGCGCAAATATGAAAATCTTGTCAAGAGATTCATATTTGCGTCCCTTGGCCCGTTCGGCACTAGTAGCCGCAGCCCCCGCTTTTTTTATTTTTTTATTTTTATTTTTGTTACTTCATAACTTTTGAATGGGTGAATCGATTTTGATGAATCTTTTTTTATTAGAAAGCTGACGCTTCCCGTGTAGTCCTATAGTAGAAAATCATGTCAGTCTTAATTTTTTTATTGGAGGGTATAAATTCAAAAGTAGTTTGATGAGAGTTGAAGTAGTTTTTTTGTTAATTAATTAATATCTTTTAAATTCATCATTGCTTGTCAGTTGTCTAAGATTTTTGCCTGCTATTGAAATAACAGTTTCGTTTTAAAAGGTAAAGGGCAATGCTCTGATGTATCCATTAACTCTAAACAATCCACGTCTGAAGTAAAGACCGTGAAATGTGAAATTGTTAATTGTTATTGGACGTGTCGGCGGAGTTCAAATAATCTCTCATCTCTACAAGTTAGAATAAAGTAACTTTAAATATCTACTATCAATTAAATATTTTTTTTTGTACTAGCGCTTGACTGTGATCACACCTGATGGAAAGTGATGATACAGTCTAAGGTGGTACGCGCTTGCCTAGAAGATGCCTATTCACTCATGATTACCGTATTAGTGAGTACCTATTTAATTTTTAAGAACCTAACTTTTTAAAAACTTTGTAAGCCCTGACTGAATACGCATAGTCTATGGCTGTTTCTAAGTGCCAGTAGAGTAAGGTAGCGTCTTTGGTACGTCGACTATGTATGGGTGGAAGCCTTTACAATGCCTTGCCGTTATTGCTGTATTAGTGAGTATTTAATTTTTAAGAACCTAACTTTATCAAAACTTTGTAAGCCCTGACTGAATACGCATAGTTTATGGCTGTTTCTAAGTACAACCGGCAAACTTTTTGAGCATGAAGTGACCGTGTAGTGGCGGCAAGTTCGCGCACGCGATTTTCCGCCAACGCGCCCCGCACTTACCTGCACCAAAAGGATCTAAAATTCACCTGTGCGCAATCAAGGTCTTATACCCAAGAAGTTTGTCGTCTACCTCTAACTATACTGTAGAAAAAAAGGAGAATTTAGCTAATCTTACCTTCACGTAAAAAGTATCATATGCGTCACCTGAAACAAAAAAGATGAATATTAAGACAAAATGGAAAGTAAAGGGCGGAGTGTTACGGCACATTTTCCCCGCGCTGCTGTAAGTAACCTTTACCTTGACGGTGAGGCGATGCCCTTGAATTGTTTCGATATAGTTCGTTGTTCTCGGAAACCCAGCCTTGGCATGGCGATACGCGTTATGTTGCTTTCGCCCGCCACCTCTCGTGTATTCAGATTTTTGACCCCGTAATATGGTGTTTCGGCCCTACTTGCCCGCGAAATTCAAATTTAATGTAATTTGTCGCAAATATTAGATTAACATAACATTGTAGGTCTATGGCGATGAGCTTAGTGAGTATAATACGATGCGAACTGCGGTGCATCTACACGTTTTTAATAAAAACTGCTCGAAGTTCCCATTCACCTCATATTGGTTCCCGAAATATTATATTTGTTGTAGTTTCCCAGATTTGGAGCTATACCTATATGAACTAAATGCGTATTTTTGAGCAGATCGATTTTTTGAGTTTTTTTTTAAATTAAAAACGTGCATAAATATATGTTATGTTCGCTAACACTCATTTCCTTACGCCAACGATGTATAATAATTAGTGAAAAACTTAAAAAAAATTGAATTTTCGAGCTCGTACGTAGTGAATTGATGCACATATTGTCTTCATCAACCAAAAGGACGAACATATTAAAATCATGTTAAAAACGGTCAAATGCGAGTCAGACAGAGTATTAACCAATCGCAAAACAAGTTTTTTAGTGTCAACATCAAAAAAACTATGATACGGCACTGGTTTTTGTTCTCGTTAAATATAGGTCTGGTACATAAATGCCAATCAATCATAATAATTAATTATTTCACATTTTTTTGCATAATAGATTTATAATAGGTCGCTCGCGCTCTTTTTTTGGTTGGTCGGTTTTTAATTGCCATTACGTTAGGTATGTATATATAATAGAGTTCAAACCCTATTTCAGGATAAACTATTTTGGTCTAGGGCCTAGGCTAAACCCGATTTCGGATCAAGCTACTTTTTTCCAGGCTAGACTACTACTTAATATTATGGGCGATAGGATTAAATTGAAATTTATTACTTAGTAAAAGTTAACAAATTTTATCAAAATTATGTTACCGTTTTTCGGAGCTCAGGGGCCTTACCAGTCCGTATGAAAATTTTAAAATAAATTACAATAATACTGCTATTAGAGATAGTGGTACCCAGGCCCCAGGTATTCGTAGAGTTATTTATTGATGGAATGTTAAATTCTTACAGATCTAGTAGAACTGTACTTAGACGAATTTAATTGATGTGAATTTAATTAAATGGGGGTAAGTAATAAAAAATAATTTCTAGAATTGTACAATTTATCGAGCTTGCAGGGTTGATTTAGTTGCACGCCACAACGCGTGACTGTGGCTAGCTAATCGTTTAGTTAGTATAGCTAGGCTACTTAGTAGCTACTCTACCTCTATTATGTTCGGTCATGTACTAACTTACAAAGGTTTAGCTCACCCATACGTACACAGGTCTGGATTAATGGAAAGGTAAGCGGCTTATGTTACCATACAGAAGCACATTTAGGAAATGCTAATATCTGATGAAATTACTTACTCAATCTACATACTCAACAGTAAACAAACAACCTGTTCAACTAAACAATAAATTAGGAAAAACTACAGAGATTATAATAAGTAAGAATGTCATTTTAAATAACGAATACTTAGGCCTTTGGGTACACTAAAAGAAGATTAAAATAAAGAATAGTAAAATACCTATATACTGCCCTTTACTACTGCTGAATGGTACCTACCTAGGGATTGCTTTAAAAATTTAAAACTAATAATTAATAGGTAAACTCTATGCATCATGTGATCCAACGTTTAAAAGCTAAAACGTGCCTGAAAAGTAGAAATCAATCTCAAAAACAGTAAGTAGGTATTTTATTAAAGTCGGTTCAAAATAGTGCTTCGAATTATGAAACGAAACAGCGAAATACGTAAAAAAAGTTAAATGAGAAAACGTAATTTCGCTAGGAACGTTGTTGTTGCGATGTTCATTAAATTTTCAAGTCGGAGCAAATTTCGCGGCCGAAACATAAGCGGCTTGGCAAGAGTTCGGAGCTACAACCAAAGTACCAACAGAGTCAAGAGGAGGACATAGTTTGATAGAAGACGCAGAATACAGATACGACAGTCCGTAATAGGTATAAATAAAGACGAGGCAGGCAGACAAGCAAAATAACAGAAAAATCAGTATAGATACAGCGGCGACAGCTACAGATTTTATCTTGTCTAAGAATCACATACACTAGCATCAATTATATCGGAAAAGAAAACTATCAATTAAATAGCAGTGAAAGGTTTTTTACACCCCTTATAAGGCATTGTGTGTTAATAACTGTGTGAACACACACAAAAAGTACAAGTGTCGCTTCAATAATGAGCAAGTATGTCGATATAGAGTAATGGCGTGCTTTCGCATGCTCTGTATGGATCATCAGAAAGCCTAGCCGAGTGACTTATCGATTACATTTCTACAATCTCCACAATTACCAAGTCTAGGAAATTGAAATGAAGTCTGTAAGCTTGATTGCGTGACTTATCGATAAACATATTATAATTGAGATAATTAAGTCATTTCCACATTTCATTAAATTTTGAAAGCGTTTGAAGAGAAGAAAGAATTGAAGATCCGTGTATGATGAAGTTATTCACTTCCTCACTGCATGAATGCATAAAAATGTCTAAACACTATTTGCAAAAAAAAAATACAAATATTATAAAACGCATTTTTCAAGTCTCTTTTTAAATTTCACCAAGTCTCTTTTTAAATTTCACCACGCCTTTTACAAATGATTGGTAGATAAACTAACGATAAAATTATTCATCGTACATTATCGTTTTATTTCTTTCAAAATAGGTATTAAAACACAAAAATGTACGTCTAAGATTAATCTATGGCCAGTCAATTTGAGTTTTAAAATCGCTGTTTATTCGTCGAAGGCAGCAATGATATTCATTTCACAGATAAGTACAGTAAAACCTTTTGCTCCAACTTTTTTTGTCATAAATATTAATTTCGGTTTTGAAAAGATTTTACGCCTCAGATAGATTTGAATTTAGTTCTTTTCAAGATCTGCATTTTACGCCATTATACAGAAAAAAACATTATAGCCATAGTCTACGATAGACCTCTAGACAAAGATTTAAATTCGATAGTCGTATAAAACTATCGATTGCTCATTCCATATCTTCTCGAAAACCGATAGTTTTTTTAAAGTTCCGTATTAATTAAATTTTATTATTCCTTGTATTACTTATTTCTAATGAATATTTTTTTTTACTTTAATCTGTGCTTTAAGCATTTAGGGTGTCATCTATCTCCTCTCTATAAAATACAGGCGTCCCACGGCGATGTCACATGGAGGGGAAGTGCCTTAAATATTGTAGATAGATCATAACACTGATATAATACTTCATTCCAATTTCAAAAACAATACACTGCATTCCTAGATTTCTAAATAATTGTCCAGTTAAACCGGGACTCGAACCCGCTGTGCAAAAAAAAATACATGCAGTTATCATTCCGATCGAAAGACTTCAGCCTTGAAATGCTGATCCACCCAGCCTCGGCCGCTTCGGCTAGGGGTAGGACAAACAAGACTGCACGGTGTTGGGGTTAGGCAGCAGTTCTGTGACTATTTCGACCTAACATAAACAACTAACTGGGTATTTTTAGTTTTAACAAAAGCGTTTAGCAAAAACTAGTTTATTAGTATGTATGTATATTTTTCAGTTTTCTAGTACCCATAACACAAGCTGTCGCTTACTTTGGGGCTAGATTGGGATATGTGTAATGTCCTGACATATTATATTTATTAAAAAAAGGGGGTCATCATTAGCAGCCTTGAAATGCTGATCGACCCAGCCTGGGCCGCTCCGGTTAGTGGTAGGAATAACAAGACTGCAATAGTGTTGGGGTTAGGCAGTTCGGTTCTGTGACTATTTCGACCTAACATAAACAATTAACTGGGTATTTTTAGTTTTAACAAACGCGTTTAGTAAAAAAAAATTGGTTGTCTGTAAAGTCGGTTTACGGACGATAGATTTACGTGATAATGTCATAATCATAATCGTTATAGTAATCATAATCGTAATCATTATCATAATCGTAATCATAATCGTTATCGTAATGGTAATCGTAACCATAATCGTTATCGTAATGGTAATCGTAACCGTAATCATAATCAGAATCTTAGTCATAATCATAATCATTATTTTATGTAATTTTATCGTGCCTCTCTATCGCTTGGTAACGTTACGCTAAACGGTACACTTTTTCATGAGTGCTGCTGGTGTTCATCAATTTATTAAACGTTATCACGTCAAAACTAGTTTTAACTAAGGAAAACGCGTACTAGCGAAAAACGGGTTTTAGTGGTAGCATAGAGACAAGAAAATCATCAATGTTCTCTCTGAATTATAACGAGAAAATATACGAATATCAGAGGGAGTTGATGAAAACGAATATTTTTTTCTGTAAAATTTATATCTGTCTGTATTATTGAATGGCAGGTGGCAGGTGTCTTGACGAGGGTTGGGTTTGAACCACCGAGGTTTGAACCCATTGATCCGTAAACCTAATTGATCCGTAGTCCGAACGTATATTGGTTATTCGCATAAAAACTTGGTTTTTACTTTTTGTTTGCGGATTATTGATTATTTAGAAAATGGCAGATGGATTTTACCCCTTTGGTTTTAAATACAGACGACATTTTGCAATTACAGTGTTAAATAGGTATCTTTAAACTGTGCTATTAGACTATTAGTGTGTTTTTCAATCGAAATCAGGTCTTTTCTCCTGACTTTTCATTGTTGCATATCATAACCCTAGTTCCGAATAACAAAAATCAACCTATTAACTTATGAATACAGTGGTAACCCTAAACCTACTCATCCTAGTAGACGATTTTGACAATAAATTAATGATCAAACTCTATGTATCTATAAAATCCGTGTGACACGTTCGTGTTCGCAGCTGCTAACTCTAAACAACTACAAGTCGCATGAATTCAGAACTAAGTATGCGATCAAGTCGGAAGTTTGTGGGGCTCCACACATGAAGCGCCAAAGAGACTATCGTGCTTGACAAGTTTAGGACTTAACCTTACATATGTTTGCATACCAAATAAACATGCATTTACATGAAATACTACTGACTTGGTTGCATTATATTTAACGGCGTCAACGGTAGTTTTAAGTGGATTTTAGTGACAGTGACAGTCGAAAAACTAAAAATACAATTGTTTTCAAATTTAAACGTCATGTATTTTGGGTCTATCTAAATTCTCAAAGAAGCAGAAACACGATAAGATAAAATTTTCTCGTCAGAAAATCTCGATTCTTCCAATTTTTATCGGAAACTATAATGGATGTAATTGTAATTTTTTGTTTTAGTGTGTTTGGTAACAATATTATCCAAAAACGCTCAGAAAAGGATTTTTAATATGTAACTGGTTTAGTTTTTTAGTAATTAGGTAAGACGTCGTTGTTCTGTTATATATTTCCGAAACGCTTCATGTCGCACCTACCAACGTATTCGTAAGAGTGACAAGGACAAATACCAGAATCGCGCGTGGTTGCGATCTGTGTGTTTTTGAGATCATTTTATTTTTTCAAAAGACGGACCACAGACATTCCCGCCACGGGCCACTTTGGAATTTTATAATTTCTAAATTGGCTCAGGTCTGGTCTGGTGGGAGGCTTTGGCCGTGGCTAGTACCACCCTACCAGCAAAGACGCACCGCCAAGCGATTTAGCGTTCCGGTGCGATGCTTGTAGAATGGGGTAAATTTATTTACCCTTCCAATTTATTACGATAACATCTTAGCCTGCATCATCATTTACCATCAGGTGAGATCGCAGTTAAGTACTAACTTGTATAGACTAAAAAAATGTATTCTTTAAAATTGTTTGAAAATTGAAATCGTACAAGTCATGAAATGGGAATACTTAACATTTCATTAAAATTAAATTTACACAGATGACAAGCTTCGTCCCAGAACATCTATACAAAGACTCGAGAGTGAGTTGAGTGTGAAAGTTTTATTAGTTTTCAAAACATCCATTACACTGCAAGCATCTGAATCTAGACCAGTGCTTTTAGTTCCGTAAAGTTGCCTCATCAACTTTAAATGGCTCTAGAATGACGGACTCACTTGCTAAATTGCTTCTCGGGGAAACTAAATTAAAGATGGATACGTTTTCACTTGTAAAAGACCGTATTTCTCGTAGTTAGCCAAGGATGCTATTCTGTCGTGTAGTCTCTAAACTAAACGAATATTACCCGTTTTTTGAATAGTACCATGCTTTTCCAAGGGGAACATTTTCAAAAGGATAGCACAATTTTAAGATGCGTAATTTTAGTTAAGTTTAGAGATTTTGCGCAACAGAAATTGCACCAATATTTTTGGCTAAAGAACTTTGTTGCTAATACTGCTACTATAATATATTGAACTGATGGGGTGGGGTGGTGCCATATTTTTTCGATGATAGTGTAAGCTTTACAATAAAAACAATGCATCAAATAAAAGCAATGTAGCAGAAAAGAGTATATAAATAACTGTAAGTAAAGATAAATAGACTTCAATAAAATCCAACAGTTTCTACCAGATCTTATTCGAACATCTTCACTTGGCGAAATGCAAAGTTGCTATTCCTGCATAACTATTTACCAGAAGAACGCCATTTGTATTCGAGGCAACAGCGAGGCAGACTGAACACTGCATACTAGCAGAACCAAAGGAATGTTGTCGACAATAGCTATTGGCTTAGCACCGGTTTTTGTATCGAATCGATTTGCCCCGAATGAGCGGACCAGGGGTCTTATTGCGTAAGAAAAACGTATGAATCGCCGTTACCGTAATCGTTAGCAAATTCTGTCCCCGGATTGACTGACGTAAATCAGGAACCAATTAGCGGGCCGAATTTATAAACGATAACGATGAATACGTTTTTTTACACAATCCAGGGGCAGTTTCCTCCATACATCTAACACCTGACTATGTGAAGACTTAACAGGGAGCAAGTCCCCACGGGGGTAAGGGCCTCGAAGCTTGCCTCGTTACCCGTGTGTTGTGTCGAGGTGGAGTCGCGCTTCCCAGGTTCTTTTAGCCCCGGTAAGGGGCTAGGCCTCGCCTTCTTAGCCTATGGCCTGCTGGTGTACTGGGTCTGCCAAAAGCTTAGTTCACAATGTGTCCGTTTGGGGCGTAGATGTTAGATGTATGGAGAAATCCAATCCGTTTATTCAAAGCGAGTTGACTCGAAATCCGTACCAAAACCTGCACTAACCCTACTGAACTTAATTTCGCATTCGTATAGCGCGGCATGCAATTTTGCTTCAGCGAAACGCAATTTGAAATTTTTAATTTTAGGCCGTGTTGTAGGTTGAAGTCGGGAATTTCTGTTAGGTATGTTGTTATATGCACCCTTTGAACCCGAAGTATAGGGGAACATAATATTATGTAGGACATCCTACTACATATTATATATTTCCCTAAACTTCGGGTTAAAGTATAATGTGCCTACATGGGAATGAAAGTTGTCTGCGCAGAAGTGCATAGTTGATCTATTTTGCAATCGTTCCTATGGCATTCCCAAATATTTTTTCAATTTCGTTGTTACCGATGATGGTACTAACTTGGAAGGTGTAAAAAACCCCTAATGGTTTGCAGTTTGCACACAACATCGCGCTGGAACGCTAAACAGAGCCACCCAAACCTCAGCCAAAGTAGAAATTGTATAAAATCCTCGTGGCGGGAATCAAACCCGCGACTTCTATCAAAATTTGTCCATGATTTATTTACCCAATTGAAATGAGACCATGTGAACGCCATAAGGTTCATAAAGAGAAGTTGCAGATCGGCGGTCGGTGGCTAGCATAAAATATCAAAATGCATGATAAATAAGTATATGTATAGTATAGACATAGATGAAAGTGCGAGACATAATGAAAGAGAGTTAAATAGGCTACTTTTTATCCCGGAAAAAATTGCCTAATGATTTCTATACGGGCCTCATGAAAAACCGAAATTCACGCGGGCGAAGCTAGGTTCTTCATAATTTATATACCCAATTCATATGCGACAACGTGAACGCCTAAGTTTCATACCAACTAAGTTGCAGATCGGTGGTTGCTAGCATAAAATATCATAATGCATGATACATAAGTTCTCTGTCCCACTCGTAAACCAGTGACAATGCATGCCATGCCCAAGGACAGGGTGCAGTGAACGCGTAAAGACATGCAAGGTGCGAGCTATTAGTAGACGTTGAATATTTAACCATGAGTTAGCACCGACTATACTCGTTACATGCTATAATGTTATAAAGGCATATCCATATCATGTTACAGAGATGAAGTCAACATCGTGAATTCAATTATGGTTTAATCAACTGGTATTTAAGTAAGCTATATCGCTTACTTTGGGGCTAGATTGCGATGTGTAAAATGTCCCGTACCTATATATCTATATATTTATTTTATATTTATATTTACTTTAATAAAGTGAAACTACATATTATTGTATTGTTGCAAGCATGTCGAATTTCGCATTACAGCCGGGCCGGGGCGAGTTGCCACGTCAATCGCTTAGTAATATTTTATGGAGCTATTTCTAAATTTTATGTGGTAGGTAAATAGACATAAAAAACGGGACAGGGCGGATGGTGCTAAAAAAATGTCGCCAGTTTATCGATGCCAAAAATGCTTGTTTGCCACCAACAGTAAGGCCACGCTGTAGTTCGCTCAGCAGCCATCTATAGAATTTTGACAGATGGTGCTAGTGTTTGCTTGTACGAAAAAGGTTTACGTAAATCGTTCGGATGCCTATATCCTGAGTTTTCCTATCAGTGGGTAGGTACTTGAACGTTACTTTCTGTGGTTACTTTTTGTCTTACAAACTTTAACTATCACATTTGATAAACTGTTACGCCAGAAGATGGCGTTGTTATGACTAAACCGAAAAAGATCACTTGCATAGTGATTTAATAACTGTAATGTGTTAGGTATAAAAATACAAGTATACACTACAGTCACCGATAAGAAACCTCAGCATATGGGCATCCGAACAATTTACGTACCAAAAGCTTTTTCGTACAAGCAAATAGCAGCGCCACATTCTGTCAAAATTGTATAGGTGACTGCTTAGCGAACTACAGCGTGGCCTTACTGTTGGTGGCAAAACAAGAATTTTTGGCACCGATAAACTGGCAGCATTTTTTCGCGCCGTCCGCCCTGTCCAGGCGTGTATATGTCTATTACTACAGTTCAAGTTGTGGTTCAAGTAAACTGCACGGGGCAGCGGTCGCGGTTCGATGCCTGGGAATGGTACGCACTGGGAGCCTTCCGGGGACTTAATTACCAGCCCGCTGCTTCTTTTATCAGGTTACTGAGATTATTGATATACGTATAGTTTCTTTACATGCACATTCATTAACATATTTACATATTACGTAGTCCTTTTATTTCGAATCGCATTGTTTCAGATTGTACGATATAATATCATCTTCTTTTTCTTAATATATAAATTCGTCGTGTCAATTTTTGTTAACAATCTCCTCCGAAACGACTCGACCGACCGTAAGCTGTTTTTTATATCCCCAAAATGGCAAAGCAACGTCTGCTGGATCATCTTCTTTTAACTATATCCCTATAGCTTTAAATAAAAATGCAATCTTATTAATTTTCAAGTTATTCTTGTTTAAAATAACATAGGAGCGTAGGCAAAAGGCAATACAAAGAAGTGATGTTCGTTTACATCGACATTTCGATTAGTTTTATTTTAGTATTCGTATCTACAAAACCAATCACTCAATAGTCTATACAATTGCTGAGCAATATCTGGGAAAACTTGAAGCCTTTGCCCTTTACACCATTTCTGTTATATAAATGAGTAAATATAGAGCAAGCCCCAAAGGAGAGATTTGTCTCGGAAACTGTCGGCTCGCCTATTTGTCACATTGTCTCCACGTAATTTAATATAGTGGTCGGGAAAACGCAGGGCAGAGTTCCGCAGGCTATTCTTATTATAAACGTTGAATTTATTTCGTTATAAACTGTGCGCCACCAAGACGTGCAAGGGGATTTGCGTTTAAAGATATCAACTGAAATAACATATTTTTTAATGAAACGAGATTTTCAGGAGTTTACTCCCAATGAAGTTTACTCTCATCACTACTTTTTTTGATGTAAGGCAGGATTCATCAAAGTTGTAAATGGTGTAGTTTTCAAAATCATCACAAGTTTTTAAAATCAAATTACATCAAAAACATTTTATTTCAAACAAATGAGGAAAAAATATCAATCGGAAACATACATATAAGTTACACTTACAGTATGGCAAGAAGAGTAGGTAAAAAAGTATAAAGACGCCTATACAAAATCGATTAAAATTCTAGTGATTTGTTCCTAAGGTCAGTTAAAAAATTAATTATCAGTTTCTATGCTCAGTTCGTATTAAAACTTTTTTTCTAATCTATAGCTGATATTGGAACGTTCTACACTCAATTTTACACTCTCAACCAATAGCGGTAAAGGTTTTTAGTGTTAATTTTTTATTTTATTTCTTGATTCACATCACTAGTGTGTGAAAACGTTACGTGAATGAAGTAAGTATCTAGTAGCGACTTACACCTTTTGGCACGGAGAAGAATTACGAATTTCCCAGTCTGCAAGCAAGTAGCTGTAGAAATGTAGTGATACTGACGCCGCTAAGTAGCAAAGCCGGCAATCATAATTCCCACCTTGTCGTTCAGATACGAGCCGCGTTTCACAAGTAACGAACTTCTCTAATACTTTAGGACCTAGGGTTGGCACAAAAAATGTTTCTTGGTTGAAACACTTTTGTTACACGTTTTTTAAGGGGAATATAACTTGAAATTGGTTTTAAAATTGAAGATAAACATCTAATTAATAAACTGTAGCAATAACTATAGGCAGCCAGCAAACAATTTAATTTATCATATTTGGCCTTATTTCTAGCTTTAACTTAAACTGTATTTTTATATTTTGTAACGCTGTTGATTACATTCAAATAAATAAAATAAAATAAAAATAAATAAGCCAGTTTAAGCAAAATATTATGTCTCACAGACGTCCTTACTAAAAATTAGCGCAATTTTATACTCAGAAATTCGTTGATTGGCTTTTCTACACCTATAGCAGTTTCTAATTACAGGGTGTGTGAAAAATTTAGTTTTAAGTCGAGAAATTACTCATATATAATGTTGAACGATTCAAAACCGTAAGTAATTACACATTATAATGGAGTTTTACTTTATTTTTAGTACACGTTATTCTAAGGAGACAACCCTACAGCGTCAAGGGCACAAAGCAATTTGTATGCAGCCAGCGCGCAAAGGGTATGCGACGACGCCGGCAGCGTTGCCATTTGGCAACTTTGGTTGCCATTTTGGCAACATTTGACCCTTCGTGGCAACCAAATGGCAACCGAGCTCAAATGGCAACTTTTTGGCAACTTTTCGACTTGTCGCGCGATCATCGGTAAAAAAATATCGAATATATTTCGCAGATGAACTGAACTCATCGAATTGAACAAAATCAAAATCTTGAACGCATTTTTATTCCCAAATGGAAACAATACTTATATTAATAGACAAACAAATTGTACCCATATTTCTATCGAAAAAAGGTCTATTTTTGTGAAGCTAGAGATAAAAGTAATTTTATGTAAACAAAAATGGATTTTTTTTTAAATTACTGGCTTTACGACTCTGGGTTCCAGCCCTTCTGAGCCTACAAAAATGGAAGAAACTTTGTGGCCACAGAGCAGATAATTAATACGTAGGTAGTGTTTTAAATAAATTCTTTGTGTGTGACTGTGTGCACTGTGTAGTGCGATGCAAAGAAATTTTTTTCGTGGTTTTCTAATACTTTTGTTTTTAAATCTATTGGTAAGTCCTCTTTATTGTTTTAATCGAAGAAGCTACAAGACCTATTTGAAAAACCAATTTTACTGATTGAAGACTCAACAAGTGCGATCTGTGTTCGGTGTACACGTCTACATTACAGTAGCACAGATAATATAATACTATACTACAATAGGTTGGAAAACATGATTAGGAGTAGTCCAAAAATGGTTTTTAAAATTTGAATTTAATGAACCAGGATGATTTTAATATATTTGGATAGAGATCCACAAAGGCTTCCATCTAAATAATTTACAAATTTTTTAAGGACTTCAATATTGAGAAAAACATTTTTTGTTTTTTGACTCATTTATCGACCTTTGCTTGAGATTAAACACACAGTTAAAAAAAATATTATTTGTCTACGTAAGTTGTCAAATGTCAATGTCAGGTGATTGTCAGGAATATCATGTGTCAGTGTCAGTGAAATGAAAATCATAAATAGCCAAAACAAACACGAGTGCACTTTAGGTCAATGGACGCAAAAGTGGCAAAAGACAAAAGTCATCTAAACTCAAAAGTGTAATGGCGCATTTTGAACATTGGCAGTTCAAAATGACATAAAAGTGACATTTGCAGGTGCCAGATTTGATAGATCTTTAAATTAGAAACAGTTTTTAGTGTTGCCATCCATCGAAAAATATTTTCTGCAAACGATATTTTTCTCAATTAATTTAAAAAAACGGAGTTTTCTAAAATTATCATCTATATGGCGATTAGTTTTATATTTTTTTCTCTTTCACTTGATGGCAGTTTGGTTCTGGTTCATTGACAATCAGAATAAAAAACCACCCTCCATACTGAACTGGGACATGTCCTGTATGAGGAAAAAAAATTTTTGGAATCAATTATTTATCAACCAAAAGGATTAACATTTTTTGAAAACATGATTTTTTTCGATTTAAATTTTTATCAACCAAAATGCAGAGCAATAAAACAGTACTCAATAGGTAGGTATAAATATTTTTATATTACTAAAAGGCACAGAACGTTTTTTATAGGTTTTTTTTCTAATGGCAACATTTGGTTTCAGATGGCAACATTTGAACCTACAAATGGCAACCTGGGCTGAGTATACTCTGGCAACACTGGACGCCGGGTCTACACCATTCCATGGTTATGACGTTCGCTTGAAGACTGTATCATTTACCTTTAGCTATCGGAAAAACGATCAGACTTTCTTAATATAAGTCGTTGCAATTTTACAAAAACCACAGACAAAATTCATGGTTGTGATTACATCCATGCTGGAACCTCAGTAACCTTTACTCTATATTCTGTTGTCTAAGTATATTCCGAAAATGAACAACTTTCAAAATTAATAAACCTATCCATCTAGATTAATAGAGATCGTAGGATTATCAATTGCGGAAGTTGGTTGACAATCAAATAAAATCATCACCATCGAAATCTAAAAACACCAAAAATATTTTTTTTAATGTTCAGAATTATACTGACATAAATCTCACATCATAAATCTGAAAACCTTTTATCGCTATTTTCTGATATAGCTACCAAACTATTAATAAGCTTCTCTGAAGAAAATCAGGGCTTAGACACACTTGAGAAGTCGATTTGAGTGGAAAAAGCCGTAAAAATGAGTGTTTCGTAGGACTCTAGACTGAGGTAGACAGCCAAGGATGAAGGAAGGATTTAAGCTCGAGAGGCTTAGCTGCTGCGCCCGTCATATGTATATAGATATTTCAATCCACGTCGGCGCGCCCCACTCTGTCAAACTCCATACTAATCGAATAAAACAAAAGCGATTTTGACAGAGTGGGGCGCGACCTCGTGGATCGCAATATTTATAGTAGAGTGTAGAACTATTTTTGTTCCGCACCAACTCGTAATAGACCAACCGGTCAAGTGTGTGTCTGACATAGAAAGAAATTCCCGAAAAAACATGGCCGTGGCCCGTGACCATTGACCACTAGACAATAACACCCCTTTTTAGGGCTCCGTACCGAACAAGTAATAATGGGACAACAAATACAAATTCACAATAACTGAATATGAGAATACCTGGCCTGGCTGGGGTGGTTGAGATATTTAGAGGTATCTCAAATATCTAAACTTACCCCAAGTTGAGATATTTGTCATATGGGTACCACAAACAAATACGACAACAGAAAGAGACAGAAGAGATTTCGAAACACACGTTATTGAGTTACAAAAACCATATAGCAATATAAAGGACCGCAGGTATGGTAAACAATTTCCAAGTGAACCGAAAATACTAATCAATAGTACTTCGTCTACACCCGGTCGCCGGCAGGATCGTTGCAATTACAACCCACCACACCACCACCGCTACCACCCCGTGACTACCATTACGTTTTCCGAAACAAAAGGCCGATAAAACCCTTATTATCGAGTAGGAAACCATTTCTAACAATGGAATTTTATAATTGGCTACTGTCTGGACAGGTTGGAAGTTTCGGCAGCGTCTGATTACTACCTATGTGTCGTGTTTATCGTTTTAATGTGATCCTGTAAGTATAGCCAACCGATTTGAAGTTATGCAGGCCAGGTCGAAGTGGTCGAACTTACCACTTGATCGAAGAAACTACAGGTAGCCGTCTCCAAGTACTAATTATAGATGGCCGCCGCGCGCCGGCTTCTTTGCTCGCGTTAGTTCTTGTACGGTCTATTTCACGCGCTGCGTGCACCCGACGGCGAGGCAACCTTAGTACGTCGAACGAGATAAAGATACGCGATAGAAAAAGACCACACCACAACTTTGCGTTTGTTGCGTGTTGTTAGCGGACGCGAAGCCAGGTGCTACTGCGAACTGAATTGCACTTTTTGTGTCAGCGCTAGAGTTGCTATTTCTTTAAATCGTCTTGCGGAGTGATCCTTCTGTACTACTATTATGTATTCCATGGTTATAGGTAACCTGGTAAGTTATGCATCTTATGCATCTGGAGGGGTACCATTGCAGTGTCATATAATATTATGCATTGTCGCAAAGAACGCATGCATACTTGATTTCGATTTGACTGCTGGGTATAATGAGACAATAAATGCACTTTGATGTCTGAGAATTGTAAGCGTAATACCACAGTACAATGTCCTGGGTTGCATTACATTGCATCTGGCATGCAGGGTATAAAGTGTATCATATAACATCAGGTGAACTAACTATTTCTTTTTTCATATGAAAAACAAACACGTCATTGGCCTGTTTTTAATGGAACAGAAGCCCCATCTACCTCATCACAACTATCATAGTAGCCATAATATGACATCATTATATTACTTTAATTCGATTTGATTCGCTCGAATAAAACGAAATTCAAAAGATGTATAAGAATGACAACTGTCAACGCAAAAGTCGCACGCGATTATTTAGCGATCGAATGTCCTCCGACCTACCTGGCGCAGTGGCGGCGCGCTCGGATTCGTGGGAGGTCGTGGGTTCGATTCCCGCCACGGGCCACTTTGGAATTTTATAATTTCTAAATTGGCTCAGGTCTGGTCTGGTGGGAGGCCGTGGCTAGTTACCACCCTACCAGCAAAGACGCACCGTCAAGCGATTTAGCGTTCCGGTGCGATGCTTGTAGAAACAGTTGGGGTGAAATTACTTACCCTTCCAAGTTAGCACGATAACATCTTAGGCTGCATCATCACTTACCATCAGGTGAGATCGCAGTCAAGTACGGAGTAAAAAAAAATGTCACTCTATTGTTGAGCGAATCGAAATATGTCATATCATTATGACTGCATGGAATATTCTAGTTAAATAGGAACTCAATCCAGATAGGATTATAAAAAGTTAATCCACTAACCGAATACTGCATTCTACTCGTAAATAAATATTCAATTTCACTAAAACGTATTAGATCCTGGATGATTTATAACCTTGACGTAACATTCGGAATTTTAATTTTATATAAGGGGCGGCCCCACCCCTCTGGTCTGTTAACAACAAGGGTAGGTTTAGGGTAATGAAGGATCTGCCAATAAGGAAAAGTTTGTCTTCAAGTCTGCTCCGTATTTACTCGAGCTTTCGATTAATCAAAATTCAATGGAGGGACTTGAGTTTTATTTTTAAATTCTTGTAATGGTCGAGCTTTGCTTTTAAAATTATTTCAGACTTTCAGCGTTTTAACGCAGCCTATGTTTAATACTATTCCAATCACGATGTGATTATAACTAATAGAATTGATACTACGATTCGTTACAAACAAAGATATTAGTAATTCTGTTGTGCAAAATCTTTAAACTAATTTGATGCGGCTAAAAATAGTTCTATAGTTTTACACGGGGAGAATTTCGTAAAGGATAGCACTATTTTTAGACGCGTCAAATAAGTTTAGAGATTTTGTATTACAGAATTGGCAACATAGGTATCAAGTAAGTAATATGAACATGAAAAACCGACAGAAGTGAAAACTGACAATAAATGAATATTGAATACCAACAATAGACTTATCTAATGGAATGAACATGGACAGGATGAAAAAATGTCGCCAGTTTATTGGTGTCAAGAATGCTTGTTTCGTCACCAGCCATAAGGCCACGCTGCAGTTCACTCAGCAGCCACCTATAGGATTTTCCCATCTGGGAAACTACTGTTTGCTAGTACGAAATGCTTTACGTAAATCGTTCGGATGGTCATATCCTGAGGTTTCTTATCGGTACCAACAGAACCTTATATGTATAGGTTTCGGTAACGATAACAGTGTCGCAGGTTTTTCCCATCTCAAAAAATGCCCATGCGCACATTTAAAGAAGTTAGGTGTCGTTAACGGTAACTGAGTTTAATGACTTTTCCCCAAGAAGTTTTCACTTCAAGTCAAAGTAAAATGAACACGCGAAATACCCGTAGTGTTCGAGTGAAAGTTCTAAGTTCACACTCAAGGCATTGATCCAAGTTTTTAACGTTTCAAGCATCGTTGCTTTCATCAAGTACGAAAAACGTTTCCAGTTTCCACTCCACCGGCGATAGGTTCTCGGTAAACAAGCTAATCCCGAATGAGTCACCGTCTGCTAAGCCACGCCACACCATACCACTGGCCTAACACGCGTATCCGTATAAATCACGCCATGTTGTATACTTACGTTCAGTACCAAACATAGGTATTTTGGGTACCATCCGGCATCCGGGCGCGAAAATTCAAATTTTATCTAGTTTTTCGCTAATAGTGGGCTAACTATAAATCGAAGGCTTATGGCAATAAGTTTTGCGGGCACTACATTTATGCATCTACGTGTTTTTAATAAGAACTCTGCTCAACAACACTCATTTACCTCATATTCCCGAAATCTGGGAAACTGCAAAAAATTATGTTTCGGGAACTAATATGAAGTGAGTGGGAATTATCGAACAAAATTTCTATTAAAAACTTGTAGGTGCACAAATATTGTGCCCGCAAAATTCATTGCCATAAACATGCCTATTCACTCTTCTCTTGAAGGCACCGAGATTGTACGTGGCTGTAAACACGGAGGCTGGAAGGGCGTTCCACACCTTAGCGGTTCGTATCAGAAACGTGGAAAAAACGTTTCGTGCGAGTTTGTTGCGTCAACCACATAAGGATGCCACCGCTCTCGGCATCTTGTCTTGTATATGTTTAAAAATTATCAAAATCAATATCGAGTGAAATGATTATAGATTCTGCATCATACGAACGCGAACGTATCGAGATGATGATGTAGAAGTGAGGTATTATTAGTAATTAATATTGGGGCTTTTGCATCATCGACCAAACATTAGCAAAAAAATCACGTTTGTTGTATGGGACTCTTTAATATTTATTTCTTTCATTGTGTTTTTGGTATTTGTTGTTATTTTTTTTTCAAGTCTCTAAATGTCACGGTTCAGGAGACAGGTGGATGGACGTACTGACGGAGTCTTAGTAATAGTGTCGCATTTTTTTCACTTTATCGTGCTCTTCGAGGCACGGGGGTAAAACGCCGCCAAGTTCCAAACTCCGGGCTAGAACTAAGAATTTCCTGATAGAAACTGAATACTAAACTTTATTGGCCCGACCGAGAATCTTCAATCGTACATTTTTATGAATAAAAAAAAAAAAAAAAACAAAACAATCTAACCCAGGACCTCGTGATCTGTCGTCGAATATGCTCACCACTAAACCAACGAGGCAATTTCGTTGTTTGAGGGAGAGACTCGAATCTCGATATTTACGCTGTATTAGAGGCATTAAGTCCGTTAGTTTAGTATAGTATACAAACTTGTCGCCATACATTCTAGTCGGCATGTACATTGGACATGTAATAGGTATGTGGCACGCAATCGTCGAGGCAGGGGGCCGGAAGCAACGAGATCCCATTAATTAAGGAATCCTCGCCCCAGTGGATTTTAATGCTCTTGCAGTGCGTGATTTTATTGAATTATAACTGCGGGATTCTTAATTATTATTTAATTAGGGCTAGTTCCTAGTTTTGACGTGATAACGTCTTATAAATTGATCAACACGCATGAAAAATAGTAACGTTCCGCGTAACGTTCCACCTGAGCCTGTGCGTGCAAGTGAGAGCGCGCAACAAGCGAAAGAGAGGCACGATAAAACAAACGATAGAAAGATAAAGATTATGACGTTATCACGTAAATCTATCGTCCGTAAACCGACTTTACAGACAACCAATTTTTTTTTAATAATTAACGCGAGCCAATGATCAGACAGATGGGTCATCTGATGATAAGCGATGACCTGTCACCGCCGCCCATGGACATTCGCAGCGTCAGAGGAATTTCAGATGCGTTGCAGATACTTAAAGAGTTTGTTGATCCGATCCCTTGAATATCCCCATGCATAATATGTAAATAATTGATATAGGTAATGCATTTTGTTTGTGTTTTCGGTGTAACAGCTGTCTTTTTTGTACTAGCAAAAATTATAGATAATCTTTGCTACCGGCCAGACCCTAAAATGAGAAAGTAAACAGGATTTTTTAAAAGAGCAAGTGCTAAATTTTTCATCAGTTCTTCTCGATGCAAAACTATTTTCCCAACAGATAGGTAAGTATAGGTAGATTCTGACATTCCGTAAGTGCCCGTAAGTTGGGTATTTGGAAAAACTTATATTGATTTCGATATTTTGATTCAACCAACTCAAGCGTCAAGTGTTTAGCAGAACTATGAAACTGTCAGAGTGTACCCAGCCGTGTACACTGCGTGTCGGTGTATTTTGTGCTCGTATTAGCGAACTGTCACTACTGTCACTGCTCGCCGGCGCCGCTGGACCGTTATATTGCTCGGGGAGCGCTCGTGCGGCACAAAACTTTTTATTGCTCCTGCAACTGGCAAATATTTGAAAGAGACATTTGCTGCGGAAATAGAGTATGAACTTATAGTTCTGTAGGGTTAGTACTTACAGGTTTTCGTACAAATTCGAGTCTATTCACTTCGCACAAACGAACCGAATTCCTCCATACATTGACAGCCAGCGCCATCTATGGACATTCGCTGACATGCGACTATGTATAAAACAAAAACCTGTCACAACCCTACAGTACGCTGGTACAACTTGATTTTGACCTTCCCTTTCTACCATAGGATTGCAAGACGCCGAGAGCGGTGGCATCCTTATGTGGTTGACATCCAACAAACTCGCACGAAACGTTTTTCCTCCACGTTTCTGATACGAACCGCTAAGGTGTGGAACGCCCTTCCAGCCTCCGTGTTTCCAGCCAAGTACAATCTAGGTGCCTTCAAGAGAAGAGTGAATAGGCATTTTCTAGGCAAGCGCGCTCCATCCTAGACCTCATCATTGCTTTCCATCAGGCATGATTGTCGTCAATCTTCAATAAAATAAAAAATAAAAAGATTTTGACGTGATAACTTCAATCGATGAACTTTGGCTGCACGCACAAAATGCATGGCTCATTGTCATCCTCCGTCTGAGGCGAGAGTGCAAGCGAGAGGCCGGAACAAGCGATAGAGAGGCACGATCGGCCTAAGCATTCGGCTTGTGACGTATTGTTTCCTATGACGTTATCATGTGAAGTTATCTTCCGTAAACCGACTGTAGACGGTCAATTTTTTGAATACAAATTGATTAGTCGACGCTTGCGTAGGTAAGAACAAGATGGTTTTGGTTGATTTTTGGTTTTGTAAAACAAGTGCACGTATTTTGTTCGAAGACATATCTAACAATTAGGTGCCTATCCCCCGATTTTTGTCCCCCGACTATCACTTTTAAACACTTTCTATGAAGCACCAATTTTGGAGCAGATGTTACTTTTTGGTGATCCGTGGTCATGTTCAAAAGTATTTAGTCGAACCTACCTACTCTAGAATAAGCTTAAAATAACAGCTTTCTCTTATCTTAAGTGCACCGACATAGTCAAAGCCACCGGCTGGCTAACTATAATAGCGTCTAACGACCAAACTTGTCTTAGAAATATGCTTCCATTATCCCCCATTCAATAAGTGAATCATTCTGCTCCCTCGAGATGTCTAACTTACGTCAACAAGCAACACGTTGAGGAGAAAACTGAGTTTTTATCCGGTAAAAGCTTTGCCTTGCACTGAAATTACTCTCAAAGTATTAAAAATATTTGCTTATGGTTCATACGGAAATATTTTGGTATTCATTACGGGAATATATTATTAACTGACAAATAACTTTAAATACTCTGGCTCCCCTCTATATAAGAGCCAATTATTTAATTTTTTATTATTTAATTTAATAAATAAAATCCTACGCTAAAATAATTTCAGATCCTATACCCATAGCCTATAGAGAGTAGATACATAGAGAGTAAAATAAATGTATCATTAGGCAGGCCAGCTAATTAATAGCATTTCGATAAGCACCGTAACTTTATGACCTTGTGGTCCAGTACTTTAGTACAAACGTTTATAACGTATCGCATAAATTGCGTACAACTTTATGAGGTGATTTTCTTTTTGAAAGTAAGTACAAAAAGTCTGCGAAACTTCCCCGAAAACGTGAAGTTATAAACTTTTTCCGTCGTTCGACAGAATTATGAGGCAAGTTAACATGCGAACTTTGAATAGGGGAAAACAAAATATTTATAGCCGTCGTAAATTAGGATGCTTTCCAATCGAAAACCTTTTTTAACGGCGAGACTGCCAAAATTATGCAGGTAAATACAGTTCAAATAATAAGGTATTTTCTTTCAATGTACCTACCTAAATAAGTAACTAAGATTTCAATCAAAGTTTTTGCTGCAAATGCAAATTGTGGAATCCAAATCAAATCAAATCTTTATTATTTTTCCGCGGACCGTTGCACCCACAGAGCAAGGAATAATTTTATAGTGTCTTTTGTTTTCTGTGGTTGCACCAGTTGTGATTCAATAATAGAAACTAATCGCAATTATTATCTTTTTATTCGGTCCTAAGAAAATAAAGAACCACTATCGCAAATGTGAATGGATGAAAATTAATAAATCGAACTCGGTTTCATTTTGTACACCATTTTGACGTCCAAACCGAAAATAGAAAATGCAATGCATTACTTTTTATCGCGTCTATTTTAGGAGCTAGTAGTCTAAGAGCGAGTCGACGGACGGGTTTGGGCTCGAAACTTTTCAAATTAACTCTACGACTGGTTTCAAAATAGCTATCTGATGGTTGTACGCACACAGTTACAGCCTGCTACACCGTATATGGCAATTTCTAGCAGCTAATTGACTAGACACCAGGCTAAACGATACGTACACTCGTTCAGCGGTAGGATATATTATATATACGAATTTTAGGAGAAGTATGGGATTAACTTACTTTTGTCTATTTCTGTCTAACTCTGACCACAGGCCATTGGTATAGCTAGCTCGCTTATCTAGACTTTCAAGAATATTATGCAGGTATCCATCAGTGTAGTAATTGTCCTAGGTTTGAAATTTAACTAAGACATTCCTTATCTATAGGATTTCCGGGTTTGTTAACATTATGCGTCGATAATTTTACTCTATAAAAACTTTGCTCGAAAATTCCCTTTCACCTCATAATATTGGTTACCAAACGATTATTTTTTGCAGTTTCCCAGATTTGAAGCTATCGGGAACCAATATGAACTAAATGCGTATTTTTGAGCAGTTTTATTTAAAACATGTAGATGCATAAACTCATTGCATTAAGCCTACAATGTATGATTAGCTAATTAAGTTATTAAGTGGGTTACTTATACATCGTAGACTTAAGGTAATATAAAAAAATTAAAATAAGACTGCCTTCTGGTAAAACTACTTTTTCCAAATAAATATAGCCTATGTTACTCGGAATGATGTAAGGATTCTAACGAGATCCCTATGTCCAAATCTCTTCAGTCGTTAAGAAGTTATGGTGGAATAAAGAAACTCACATACATACATGGACCCTAAAAACATTACACTCCTTTTTTGGGTGTATAAATTTGAAGTTTCGCGCCCGGATGGTACCCATCCCCGTAGGCCTATGATTTTCCCAAAAGTCGCAGCGTATTCTAGATGTGAGTTTATTTCTCTCCTCTCGGGAAATGACTCACAAACGCGTAAGTACTCCTTTTACGAGCACCCTGTGGTTACGAATTACTGAGGCAACATTTTATCTCGGTATGCTCGCATTTTTAAAATATCTGCCATGAAAATTTATTATCACTTATATGGCCTTGCTATGGCAGTTATGCCCTCGTTCAGTTGTACTGTAACTATGTGTAGAAGGTAAAGAAATACGTATCTATAAAACATCTTAAGGATATGTTTTCAATAACATAAAAAAATGTAACTCTTTTTTTATCGCTCAAGACAAAAAAAGAATTTCATTACTAAAAATGTTTGTAACTACTGTAATCTGAATAGACTATTTAAGGCTGAGGTGGAAAAGGGAAATGAACGGTCCCGAATAAAAAACAGTGCATCGGTTGGAAACTTAATAAGGGCGAAATAGAATGAAAACGAGGAATAGGAAGACCAAGAGTTGCAGATATGGAAAAGGTCAAGTTGAAATCAGACTCAAAAATCAGTATAGTACATCCGGACGGAGTAACATAGAAGACAAAATAGCAAATCTATTGGTAAACTTAAATAAATAAGAAGAAAATAATTTGCGCACCAAAAGCGAAGACATAAATGTCATTACCTTTTTAAACATTTCACTTCACGAAACTCCAAAGCCTTGAACATCGTCGTAAGGTTGCCTGTCTGTCGGTATTCTATAGAATATATTTCGGAGAGTGTGCTCAGGAACTCTTTAATTTGGTTCCCCCGTCACCTTTCTACCATAGAACGGCAAGGCATCGTAAAGGCTTCCAACCATACATAGTCGACGTAAGACGCGTAAGAAGAGGTTTGATTCCTCGTTCCTGATACGCACTGCAAAGGCTGGAATACCCTCCCTGGCAGCGTCTTTCCTGCCACTTACAACCCAACTCAACTTCAAATCAAGAGTGAATAGGCATCTTCTAGGCAAGCGCGTTCCACCTTAGACTGTATCATCACTTTTCAACAGGTGTGATCACAGTCAAGCGCTAGCCTATATAGTATGAAAAAAAAAGAAATGCAGCCGACGCGAGAATAGCCTCCCAGGACTATACCTAACACAGACTTTTATAAATGAACGTATAAACATATCAAACGTCATAGTAGCCCTTCTGTAGCGACTAAAAAATTAACGTACATTTATAATTCAGCATCACAAGTAAACCCCAATCTCCATTGTACGGCCGGCCCTTGGTAGGGTGCGATGGGGGATGAGCCCTAACAACAAAAGATGTTGGCAACGCATACCAATCGATTCGCCCACCCTGTTTCTAGCTCACTAATGAACGAACGCTTTTGTGCACTGGAATGGTTAACATACAAACAAACTAACGAAACTTAAATAAAAAATTATAATACGTTGAAAGGAAATTATAACAAGTTGAATTTTGCGGGAATCCATAATTAGCAGGACAGATCAATTTGTTTTGCTATAATCCGCTACTTGAAAAGAATCTATATGGTTTAAAATGCAGGACACATACCCACATGAAACCACTACACACACAGTTTCATCCAACGCTTTCTTGGACACTCGTTTCGTCCCGACACCTCAGGAGACAGGGATATTCTCAGGAACTGTTGACTTCACAATGCTAAATCGTAGAGTAAAAAATAATACTAACATGTTTTATATCTTGGATTTATAAGCAGATAATTTAAAATGAAAGGACAGCACCAAAAAAAATTGTACAAGTTTGCCATACACAGTCAAACCTGGTTAAGCGACAGCTCAAGAGACCGAGATCACTTTTTACACGACTGCCCAAAAAAAAGGAGTGTAATGTTTTTAGGGTTCATGTATGTATGTATGTATGTATGTATGTGAGTTTCTTTATTCCACCATAACTTTTGAATGGCTGAACCGATTTGGACAAATGGGGTATCGTTAGAATCCTTACATTATTCCGGGTAACATAGGCTATATTTTTTTTGGAAAAAGTTAATATGGCGACCGTAAGGCGCCAATTTCAAAAGTGGAAATCAAAATGTTTTCTTCAATTATCACAATGTGGGTATCAAAATGAAGGTATTAGAGAGTAGTAACCGAATATATATATATAAAAAAAGTATAAAATAAAAATAAATAATTAAAAAATTAAAAAACACGACTGCCCTGTTTTAAAACGAACTAAAAAGTAAAAAAACAAGTTATTTTAGTTCATCTGCATATTGACAAAGGGAAAAGTGGTCAAACTTCTCATTAATTAAAACAGATAAACATATTATGGCAGTCGGGAGACCTCTTAGAATAGAAGGTGTTCCTCAGAACGGTCCCCCGACTGCCATAATATGAGTTTATCTGTTTTAATTAATGAGAAATTTGACCACTTTTCCCTTTGTCAATATGCAGATGAACTAAAATAACTTGTTTTTTTACTTTTTAGTTCGTTTTAAAACAGGGCAGTCGTGTTTTTTAATTTTTTAATTATTTATTTTTATTCTTACTAAAATTGATTTCCAGAGTTTGAACGTCAAGATGACGGGACATGGTAAATACTCTCACCAATAGAGTTTTCTCGCTTACCCAGTTCTCACTTACTCAGGTTTGACTGTACAAGTTTGCCATGAATAATACTCGTACATACCTACATGAATCTACGCAATTTCCACCTATTATAAACTCTAGCTAGATCGTTTGTAGTCCGTTCCGATACGCTTTACTGTATCTAATATCCAACTGATCTAGAACGCTGCGTTTTACAATGCAATAACACCACCATAAAATAAATGATCAAGGCAAAGGTCAGAGCAGAGCGCACCTAGGTAGACCTAAACAATGATCACAATGAGATGAGATTATGTCCAATTGTCAAGGCCGATGCAGACGACCGCGAAGAAGGCTTATGTATCGTTCTTCTCTGAAAAAATACAAGACCGATAGGGCCAAATAACAAATCATAACGAGGAACTCTTCTTTCATTCGTCGTTTCAGCCGATGGACGTCCACTGCTGGTCAATGACCTCCATTAATGATTTCCAACCTGCACGGTGCTGAGCCATTGTCAATCGTATCTAGCGACTTCCCGTGGTCGACGTCGTATCTAGTGACTTAATGTCGTCAGTCCATCTGGTTTTAGGTCTACCAATAGGTACGGCGCTTTCTCGTGCAGGGCAGGATTCCTCAACTTTGGTCTCCAATGTCCGTCGGTTCTACGAGCTATGTGCGATACGTTGACCTACGTCCGGTGACTCTGTATTGTAATAATAACATTAGTACTGGAATAGTAATTTTCCTAAACTATATATTCAGTATTTTGTTCACATTTATTTATTTTCGTTGCGTTTCAGATGTATATCACAATTTTATAATAAAAAATAAAACAAACATGCAATGAAATAAATCTATATTATTGCCTTTCATAGGTGACAAAACTAAAACTATAATATTGGAGTATCTACAACTTTGAGACTTGAGAGTTAAACTATGAAGACCATGGAGAGTCGCGAAGACGTGATGAAAGCAGAGCAAACGAAAACTTAAAGTTTGTCGTCTCCCAAACGTATCGCTGAATGAGATGAACACAACACAAGTAGATAATATAATGATGGCCCGTGGGCAGTCACGGTCGTGATATATAAAGCTGATTCAGTAAACACAAGTGTAGTGACAATGAAGTCTGTACCAGTTGTTGTGGTGTTCGCGGTAATCGCTGGGGCTGCGCACGCGGCTTCCACAGCTGCAGCTCCAAATGATCGTGAGTGTTTAATTTCGAGAACAGGTGGACTAGCGACATAGAAAAAGGTTTTACAAAAATTGGGGTTTTTGGCGACCACTCTTCTATCGGTTGAAACGACGAAGATCCTTGATACTATAAAGTAATATCAATTGTATTTTTTAACACTAACTTGTATGAGGTACTTACATATGCCCAGTTGCACGAAACAAATTCAAAATTTTAAGTGGTACTTACTTAAACTAATTTAATCGCACTCAATGTCAAAAAATGTATGAAATTTTGACATTTCTTGCGATTAAATTAGTTTAAGTAGCACTTAATTTTTGAATGTATTTCGTGCAACTCGGGGTAAAGTCCTTAGTTAAAACATTAATAATGTATGATACAGTAATAAGTCTAAACACCGTATTAAAAAAAAGAAACGCATTTAAAATATTTGTCGCATCTGGGTTTGTTCTCCTAATCAGGAAGAATCCTTTCTCTATACCTTGTTGGACATAGACCGCCTCATGAGTACATATGCTAATTCATACGTTGATGGGCTCCTTTTGCCCACGTTTTCAGAAAGATTTTGGTAATGTTGGCAGGCCAACATCTTGGCTGCCAGTCGACGTTTCTGTGATCAGAAACAAACGGGCCCATCGGTCTCTTGAAGTCCTACTTACATACCCTTTCTAAGTTTTTAATTCATGTGTTTCTTCATCATATATCATTCTTGACTAATTCCAAGTAGCATGGCTGTTATTATTCTCAACTGGAATGTCTTACGATGTTACATTCTAACTTGTACAGTAACAAATTAATGTACCTACTCTTATTAACATATTATAACGGTCGCACTAATTGCTTATTTTGATAGCGTGCTCTCGATTTAATCCAGATCAGAAGTTACTCAATATCTTCAGTCTCTGAATGGAGCGGTGAAACCGGTTGCGATCATATATTTTTATCGCATCATCTCAGGAATGGTCGGTAGGATTAGTACAGGTTTCTCTACACATTTCGAGTCCACTCGCTTCGAATAAACGGAACGGATTCCTCCCTACATCTGCAGCGCTCCAAGCAGCAGCAATGTGGTCTTCTCCGCAGGGAGAGAGTCCTATCAGGGGTACGGGCTTTGAGGTTTGCCTCGCACCAAGCCACGGAATACATAATAGTACCTAATGATACAGAAGGTTCACTCCGCAAAGTGATTTAAAGAAATAGCAATCCTAGCGCTGACACAAAAAGTGCAATTCAGTTCGCAATGGCTCCGCCTCCGCTATGCACCTAAAGTTGTGGTCGCGTAGCTTTATCGCTTTTGACGTACTAAGGTTGCCTCGTAATCAGGCGCACGCAGCGCGTGAAACAGACCGTACAAGAACTAACGCGTGCAACCTAGCTGGCGCTCGGCGGCCTTCTGAAATCAGTACGTCAAGACGGCCACTTGTAGCTTCTTCGATCACGTGATAAGTGAAAATGGCCTGACCAAGCAAAAAAACATTGTGAACTAAGCTTCCGGCGGGTCTCCGCTTGGTACGTTGGCTGTATGTATGGCGAAATCCGTTCCGTTTATTCGAAGCGAGTTGACTCGCAACTCGAAAGTTGTACAAAAACCTTGTACTAACCCTACGGAACCTGTTCGAATCAAACATGCAGGAGCATCGACCAGTGGAGTAACTACTGGAGAGCAAACAGTGAGGAATGAGCCACCTGCCGCAATGACCCTCGCAATGTCATGTGGGCTATTATAAATCTGACGGAGACGGTTTTATTTGAGTGTTTAATAAAACCCCGTTGTCCTTTAGCTGGACCGTGGAGCTGATTGTGTAAGATACCTAAATGTATATATCACCATCGGTATCAGCAACAAATACTTCTCTTTTTGACTGAAAACACGTGAACGGCAAATGCAGTCAGTTTAGCAGAATTTTTGTTTTTCTTACGAAATTAGGAGGTTAACAGATTTCGTCAAATTAAAATTTTAACGACTTTAATATTTCTCTTTCCCCTCAAACTTCTTGCTTAACAATATTAACAGCTGCGAACCAAATTTTCAAAAACGTGAGAGATCTGAACAAAGACTATAATTATGATCTGACATCGGATTAAGTATAATAAGGACCTCAGACTACCTGTGATATGGACTATCAAAATGCCGAAATATGCACGAAAATAATTACTGTCAAAATAACTACCGTTTCCTGTCAGCATATACGTTTAAGCTAATAATAATCAGTGGTAAATAAATAATTTTCTAAGGCACTTGTGTCGTCCATTATCTACTATTTTTATATATTTTTAAGTTACAACTCATTGATAGGTACTGGTTTATAAATAGAAAAGCGTTCCAAAAAGGGGTTATTATAGTACTTCTATCCAGCTTGTAGTAACTCTACGCATTTGCATACCCGAATACACGATAAAGCTATCAATATTTACGTCGTAAACGGAGCACCGACAATCCTATGCCGTGAAAAGGGATACATTTGCCCCGAGGCGGTATACCCTCCGCCACATATTATTCTGAATATACCCAGAAAATTTACAAAATTAACCCTTATGTCTCTTCCAATAAGGATACAAAATAACCATGCCTTTGTGAGGCACACTGTACGGATGAAAAAAGCTAAAAGTGAAGATCTAACGCGATATAAATTGCCCTCCCGTGGAACCCGATGTTTTACGAGGCAAAAACTTGTACATAATATACGGAATGTTTAAAGCGACCTTTGGTATTTGGAATTTTGTATGAAATAAACTTAGGTACAAATTACAAAAGTAATGTTATTGTTGGTACCGTAAAAGCTAAATAATAAAATTGGCCAGTAATACTTATACATACTGGTATGTGAACCAAAGTAAGTTCTTCAATACCAATGCTGCTTTTTAGTTTTGGGGGTGTTTTAATAATAACGCATCCAAGGGTTTTTTTTTCAACACCTGGACTCTACTTCATACTTGACCAATAGCACTGACCACAGTTATATCTAAAACTGTGCCAGTAGTGATGAGAACATGTGTAATAATTATATCTAGACATGTCAACAGTTGATATTCTTATCAAAATTGATCAAGTGGCGATATGCACGTACTATAACCAACAGAAGGAGCAATGTTCAATATAATCGGTATATCTGTTACCTATGATAGACAAACTTCTAAAATGAATGACTGATAATGACCAATGAACCAAGGAAGATTGGCAAAAGAGTTGTATGGCGCAAATGTGGAAGAAAATACTAAAATAGGGCGCCACAGAAGGACTTTCTCAGATCAAATCGAGGAAGTTCTGAAAAAAAGGTGGGAACAACAGTGGAAGAATAAGAGAGCATGTATGAAAAGGATGATGGACGAGAGGTGTGCCAGGACCGCGCAAAGTGGCAACCTTGCATCATCTCTACCTACCCCTGGAGACTATTATGACCAATGATGATTACTTTCATGATAATGACGATCTACAGTTTTAAACCATCATCGTTATCGAGACATTGAACCCGCCGCTCCAGAGTAATAAATCTAACACATTCTAATAGAGAAACGGTAAAAAATAACATGAAACAGTCGATAAGTAGGTAGTAAACATTTCAATGAAAGTCATTTCCTTAGATTTACAACTCAATTTTGATACGGGCATTAACTTAAACATATTCTATCCTGCTCCTAATATTCCGACGCTTGAGTTAGATAGGGATGGAGAATAGCAAAAGTAAACTCGGGGAAGTCAATAAGAAGACGTGGACCAAAACCAGTTTACTCGATGCTTTCGATAATGTAATTGATTCTTTAACATTTGATAGTTTTTCAACTGTAGATTTTGTAAGTAAATTGAGTGCCTTAAATGCGACACGGGTCTAACAAACGATAACGTTTTTTGTAATGTTTTGTAGAATAGACTCTTACAAAAGGAAATGCTGTTTACTTGGTACGAGTTACTATAACTATTAAACCACTAACTAAAAGGATTGTAATGTTTATTTTAAATTACTTTAATAATTACCAGCTTAATAGTAAATACGTAGTTTACTAAACAGAGACACAAAAATATCAGTGAATAAGAAAAGTTTTGAATCATAGGAACAAGTTCTTATATTATTAGCTAAATTATTTCCACGTTTCGCAACTGGATTTTGCCGTTGTCTGCATAATGCAAAACTCTAATTCAATATCCATTATTTAGATTGAAATTAATTTTGATGAGAGGTCATTTTCAATAGAATCTTTGCTATAGGCTACCTATTAAAATGTTACCAAAAATAAATCTAAATCATTAAAAACGGTAATAGGTTATCTGGAATGCCACGCCTATTTCATTAAAAGGCTCCGTCAGTTTTTTGTGGGTCTATACTAACTTATCATCTTTCTGAATCCCATCCATCCCAAAGTAATGGATACCCTTATTTTTTGCCAGAAAGATCGTATAGTTTGGGCAAATTAATAACACTTCGTAGGTCTTCATAAATCAATTTTTACATTATTGTTTTGTCACTGTTATGGGCTACGTTTTGAATTGATCGACCCTTTTCAATATGAATTTTTATTTGTCTTTAAATAAAATATTATTATTCTTATCACTCTTACAAAACAAAATCTGGTTTACTTAGTAAGTACTTAGTTACAAAATTTTTATTTTTTTAAAAAAGAGTTAAATTGCAGCAATATTTATTTAGGTACCCAATTATCGAAAATAGTCAAATTGAATTCATCATATAGGTTGTTCACGTATAGCTGTAATATTATTTTGCCTTATTCCCTCTGTGACTTTCTAATCAGATTAGCATTCATTAAGTGTTCCGCCTTGCGAACACTAATTGAGACGCTATAGGCAGTTAGGGACCTGTCGATACCTGACCACTAACCACGTCAAAGGGTTTGGCAAATTGCGTAAATTAACAAGATTATGTACGTCCAGAGAATATTAGTGGGAAGAGCATCTAATTTACCTTTGATACTTGACACTCAAGAGTAACTAATATTATATTAACTTGTGCTTAGGGTTTGTTCTAATGCTTGCTGATAATATAGCGTTAGATGCCTGACTTTAACGTTATTTCTATCCCATGTCTGTCCATGATTTTGTGAGGCAATCCTACTAATTTTATGAACCACGAACCTGTCTTTTACAAAAGCAAACGTAAAGTTAAAGTTTAGCGTTCGTTCGTTCGTTTCAGCCGACGGACGTCCACTGCTGGACAAAGGCCCCCTGTAATGCTTTCTAGCCCACACGGTCCTGCGCCACTTGTATCCAGCGCCTTCCCGCGACTCTTTTAATGTCGGCAGCCCATCTGTTTGGAGGTCTGCCAACACTGCGCTTTCCCGTGCGGGGTCGCCATTCCAGCACTTTGGGTCCCCAACGTCCGTCGGTTCTACGAGCTATGCGCCCCGCCCATTGCCACTTCAGCTTCGCGATACGTTGAGCTATGTCGGTGACTCTGGTTCGCCTACGGATCTCCTCATTTCTGAAGTTAAGCGTACGAGGATTATTTCGTTCTAGAAAGCTGTTTAGATGTAGTGTGCTGTGATGTTGTTACACATCCAACCTTATGTTTAAAATAATAATCCCATTTAATCCATTACTTGCCCATTCTAGTCACACGCCGTAGGCGACCGTGCGGCACTCAACGGAATTTAGGCTCGGGTCCGTTTCCCAAATGCCTATTATACGGAAAGCCTAGGTTTCAAAGGAAATTACGAGGGTCCATGCGGTAGGGTGACTCGGAGGGATGAACAGAATGTTTCGATTAATATTAAAGCTGAGTGAACTTAAATAACTTATAAGCAAACTGGGGACTAACTTGTCTCGTCGAGTACTGTATGCATTTACGAGTATAGATACTATTTTATCTATCACACTTAATTATAAAGGCGAAAGTTCGTAAGTATCTTAGTATGTAAATGTGTATGTTTGATACTCTGAAATTTGACTGCATCTTATTTGACTGAAATTTGTAATTGAGATAGATTTTTAATTCCGGAAAATCCTTGGTTCACACGAGGTTTGTGAAAGCCCGAAATTCACATAGCCTAATTGGTATTTAAAACTATCGAATCGATCGATAAGGTAAGAAGATGCTTGTATCTTGATTGACTTAACATGAACCATGTGCAAATTTTAATCAGTTAAAGATAAACAATGATATCCACGTCCGAATAGAATTAAGTGTAGAAGTCGAATTGATGGTAAAAGGTAAAGGATAACTTTATTATTATTTAAAACATAATTTGTAAGGGATTTCTGGGAATAATTTTGTGCAATTTTCGTAAACTGAGTCAAAAGCAACGACAAAAGCTCTTGTTTACGCAAACGCCCTCAGATCTCCACGTAAACCTAGTTTTGTGGTTGTTCGGGCAAGCGAGCTTACACCACGACAAGTTTATGGTAGGTAAGTAATTTCAGCCCATGGATTGTGTAAGAAAAACGTATTCATCGTTATCGCAATCGTTTAAAAATTCGGCCCGCTGATGCCTGATTTACGGTTGATTTATTGGTTCTCTGATTTACGTCAGCCAATCGGGGGGCAGAATTTGGAAACGATTACGATAACGATGATAACGTTTTTCTTACGCAAATAGACCCCTGGTTATTTAAAGTATATTGTAAGTACCTATATTATGTTCTAATTGAAAAAAAAAAACTAGTTAAAACATTTAAATATTTATTACAAAACTCTGTCCCATTCTAAAATCTCATAATGTTACACATATCTATCCAAATTCAGAAAATTTAAGCCGTTTATCGAATGGACCCATTCTGCCCTTTGTTGGGGTTCAAACAAGAATTGGGTCGGATTATCCCCGAGCCTAATTATTCTATGGGAATATAAACGTTTTAGAATTGGGATTACGCTGGACATATCAAACACGTACGCTTAGGGGATACTTACTTCAATACTTTATTCATGTAATGACTTTATTCACACAAAAAACTTTCCGTCTCCGTTGTTCAGTAGTCTAGTAAGCTACAGTACGCTGATCCAAACAGAAGACCACATTCTTTGGAGTTTAGTATTTTTTTTACTCTATACAAGTTAGTACTTGACTGCGATCTCACCTAATGATAAGTGATGATGCGCCCTAAGATGTTATTGTACTAACTTGGAAGGGTAAGTATATTTACCCCAACGGTTTCTACAAGCATCGCACCGGAGCGCTTAATCGCTTGGCGGTGCGTCTTTGCTTGTAGGGTGGTAACTAGCCACGGCCAAGTCCTCCCACCAGACCAGACCTGAGCCAATTTAGAAATTATAAAATTCCAAAGTGGCCCGTGGCGGGAATCGAACCCCCGACATCCCACTCGAATCCGAGCGCGCCACCACTGCGCCAGGGAGGTCGTCCAAAAATAAACTCCTGCATATACACTAAAGTGGAACTTATTTGAGCGGACTCTATAAGGAGAATCAATCCTTCAATAAGAAAGAAAAAAAAGAAATAATCGGCCAAGTGCGAGTCGGACTCGCACATGAAGGGTTCCGTACCAATTATCATTATCTATAAAACGTAGCGAGATGATGATGCAGAAGCTAGAAGGCTCATTGACCTACTACTATAATAATACTACTATACAAGTAAAGTACAATTGAGGCTACTGGATCCGCGACCAAAAAGGAGCAAAAATTTACTTTTTATATGATCCGGGAGCCCTCTTTAATCTTCATTTTATTCTAATTTTTAGCATTTTTTGTTATAGCGGCAACATCATTTGTGAAATTTTCTAGTGCGTTCTCAATTCAAAAATATGAGTTTCAAAAGAATAGTTTCGGAAAAAGTGGCTGTGACATACGGACGGATAGACAAACAGACATGACAAATTTTTCCGTTTTTTGCCATTTGGCTACGGAACCCTAAAAATACGTGACGTTAAAGACAAAATATAGAAATACACATAACTTTTTCCTAGGAGAAACTTATATAGAAATGTTTATAGTAAAAGCCTAACGTTTATAGTTAAATCGCACCGCAGTTAGAGGGCGGCGGTCATCCAAGCGAGACTGCTGCGTACAACCCTCGTTCAACCCCAAGGTGGGGGTGGCAGCAGCTGGTCTTGTAATCATTTTAAATATCGCCAGACAAAAGCAAAAAATGCAGTGTCTGTTTTTTAAATTGTACTGAGATGAATGTAGAAATTAAAGAAATCTCTGAGGAAACATTGAACAAAATTTTTCGAGATGTAGAGCCGTAAATAGCGGACAAACAGACATACATCTTATGTGTTAACTAATAGAGTAATCCCTACTAATATTACACAGTGAACATAAGTTTGTTTGTTACTCTTTCACGTATGAACTAATTTTGATGAAATTTGTCACAGAGATAAACTATAGAGCTGGGGAAAAGACCATGAGCTACTTATCATCCCAAAAAAATCCATAGTTTCCGTGACATATTAAAAAAAACCCCGAATTTTCTATAGTAAGTATTCATAGCGACAACTATAGGTAAATTGGTTTAGCAAACTTTCCTGCAGAAAGTAGGAATTGGGAGTGGGAGTGGTAAATTCACATTTCCATCGAGATTTATGCAGAACCGAATTCCACGCGGGCGGGAACGCGGGTAGAAGCTAGTAAATAAAGGACTTCGGTTTTATTTTGAAGTACGGAATCCTAAAAAGAGATGTGGCAGGTATAAATTTGTTTGTAAAATCAAAACGATTTTTTATATAAGAAAAAAATTGTGGTAAGACTGCACGCAACCCTGCATAACAACATTATAAAACGAACTGCAATGTGCTTATTATTCGGAAACATCAGTTATTGAGTGTAGTTTCTTACTAGAATCAATATCCAGGTTTTGATAAGTTCCTAGTGAATAGGCAAACAAATTGGTTCCAGCTGGACTTCATGAGCCTTCACAATACCGAAACAGTCCTTTGACAATACTGTCGACCCGCTTCATAACATTAAACACAGCCGAATGTTGGGTGACCATTCTGTTGAGGATCAAACCAGGACACAATAAAATGATACACTGTTTGTACTAAAAAGATTCACTTGGAACGTGCAACTAATAGAAAAACTTCCTATGTATGCTAGTGCTAGCCAATATAACTCGGCTCACAAGTTTTAAGCAGATATTATAACAAAAAAACTCAAAAATGCTGAGTTCATGAAGTATGGAAGATCTATACTGACATTCTGTTCATTCTGTTCAGTGGTTTCTACAGGCCGTAGCACACTGTCAGAGTGAAACTGCGCAGGAAGCATGGCGACTTTTCAACGCATCCGCATCGCCTTCGCCACGACACCACCATTTATTTCTTAAGAAACTGAAGGCCTTCCGCTTCTGTGCCCCTTTCGTCGTCTCGACGCGCCATCACCCTTACTTCTTAGCGCCCTCTTATCACCTCCGCAGCGCTCACGCTTCAACTCGCTATTTAGTGTGCGTACCACTTTTATTGTTCCTAAAGAAAACCTAGAAAAAGTTCCTAAAGCTCCGCTTGTGCGCTCACGCCACGACACGACAACACGTGTCGCGTCGCCTGGACTCTCTGTGTGTGATACGGCTCTAATGCCAGCCGTACCCTAATCAGTTTCACCAAATTTCCTGTCAGTTAGAGCTGACCGAGTGTGGGCGTGGATTGACGTAACAGTTAAACTTACCTATCATGCCAATCTACGCCCACACACAGGCAGTTCTAACTTCAAATCCAATCAGCAACGTCATACCGATATGAAGGATGGTCTGTGACTGGCTTAACAGTCCTATGCCTATCTGACAAAACCCATGGCTACTCTCGCCGTTCAAATGAACGCATGCAATTATACCCTTTTTTCCACACACGGAAATAGTCACTATGCGTCTTTGAATAGAGGTTATGCTGGCGTTTTCAACCTCTTGTGGACACATCGGTCGAAGTCGTGGTTGCAATTGCCACGGTGAATATGTCGTTTGGTCGTTAAGTGTATACGCGCACACATATTACACTCTAGCTGTTGTCCCCGGCTCCACCAACGTGAAATTCGGTTTTGAACCAATCCTGTGGATATTATGAAGTTTCCGGGATAAAAAATTCAGCCATATCCGTTCAGTGATTTTAATGTTAAGGTGTAACAAACATACACACATCCACATACATACCTTTATAGTACAAGTGTGTCAAAAATAAATAATTGGCCTAACGCCAGAAGCTAGAGAAAGGATTAATTTGTAGTCACTTTTTACGCTTTTTAAAACTTGCTCTAGATCTTTATTTTGGTCTATACCTAGTTAGTTTCGGAATGGCTGATTAGATTTTGACAAGATTTTCTCACGGGTTCTCATATTATCATATTACATGATAATATATGATATACCAAATCATAATATATGATATACCAAATGATTATGATATCATAATATATGATATACCAAATATACAAATCTTAATTACCTACTTTTGAACTGGGCTTAATACATCTGTTAGAAAGTTCATAAATATTAACTTCACGAGTTATAGCTGTTATCATAACAGCTCATCCGTCCAATCTGCGAGAATTCCAAAAATAATAGCTGCCTAACAAACAATAACTAGCATTAACATAAAAGTTAATAGCCTTTTTGCGTGAGAATGAGCCAAGAACGAGAGACCAAGCTTTACGACAAGAATACATGATATTTTTTTCTACTATAAAACTACTACGATTTTGTGGTTGAAGTCGGTATAGGTTCACTAACCACGGATTAGAAAACTCACGTAACTTAGGTTTGAAGTAGGTTTCAATTTCAAATCGAAAGCAATCTTAGACCAACGATCAAGTAGACAGATGATATTAAAATGTCTGGGGAGTTGGACTAATGAGTCAGTCACTATATCTAATCCCCAGGTCAGTGAGTGAGTATAAGGACCAGTTGAAAAACAGCATTGAGTTTTCTTGTCAAGAAATTCCAGCCTCCCAGAGTTTGGGAAATGGCGGTGATTCAACGCCGTGCAGTGCCTGGTTCTTCTTCGATTTTTTTTTTTAAGCCACTGGGGAATGCATTTACGCATCCCAACACGCACCGCCCCCAGGCCTCCCGAGGCGAATTCAGGATGAGTGACTTACCCTCCAGGGAACCCGAGACGCTGCGGGGTGGGTATGTGGGACTCGCAGGACGTGAAGCGTCCTGAATACCCACTAAACCCCAGGGGCGTGTAATATGTTCACAAAGGTTCTTCTTCGATTGTGTCGACTTTCTGTCTCATCGGACTAAGTGCACCAGTGTTTGCACCTACACTTGTGTGTATAAGATATCACTCAGGTGGCTAAATCTCCGTGGAGATTTACCACCGTGGCCAAAAACCGTTAAGGGAACATTATCATTAATCGATCGGTAAAAATGCAGCCAGAAACTCAATAGGAAATCCATCCAATTTAAAAAGTCCACCAACTAACAAGCTGCAATACAATACAAAGGATCTCTAAATTCCAATGACTTTAACGGTGCTTTAACGTAATTAAAAATCCACTAACATTCAGATTCACTGAAGGGAATATTCAGTTTCAGAGTCGCCTCTTGCAACCGGATGCGGATACAGCATCCCTTGTGCACTGTTTTTAATTAAACATCCAAACTACAAGCAATACGGTGGGGTTTTCTTTCAACCGTTTTTCAATTTAATTTGCGCCCTTTACTATTCGTCTTCTTGGTGGACATTGGACAATCCTGCAGCCTTACCAAATAACTTATTTGCGATTGGAATGGAGAATGACAGTTGTCTCCGGTAAGTCACGTGTCCAATTTAACGATCAGACGTTTTATTCCCATATATGGTATGAATATCATGCCATTTGAGCGATTGGCCACCTAAACAAACGGGTAAATATGATTACAGTACCAATGATCCAAAATTATAGGAATTACGTGCGAAGCGTGAGAAGTCCATACAAATAAAATAAAATGTCTAAATTCGTTTTTTATTGTTTGCTCTAATAAATAATGAATGATCCAATTATTTCTTTGTCATCTATTGACAAGGCAAATGTCGCCTTGTCAGAATTAATTAACCTTAAACAACTATATAACGTTAACATTAAATGAATTTGATGACTAGATAATCAATATCATGACTAGATACGGACAGTACCTACTTACCTACTGGTATAAAAAAATTCTAAAGCTACAAAATGCTCAGCCGGTCTAACCCCCCACAGTTCCTAACTACATAGAATAACCACAACCCCTACACTCAATTTATGTGCACATCTCATTCTATAAAGTGCAATTTATATTCAGGGTTGCATGTACCCACACCACATAATATTATGAAACTTCAACGCCCTCAAAATCATAATATAAGTACTTAAGAGTAGGTACATACATCAGTGTGAAGTAGCTCTACTCATAATAGAGACCTATCGCTCAATCCATAGCTAAATGGAATGAAATTCAAAAAATGTGTGAGAATTACAGCTGTCTTCGATAAGTCACGTGATCAAATCGGATTTGTCGTTATCATATTTTTATTTTTATTTTGTTCCGTTTAGATACGGATGTCATGATATTATGAACATCGACAGACGATAATTGATATTTTGAGGGAAATGGACATAGATAATATTCTGGACTAACAGGATAGGCTTTCTAAAGCAAAAAATATCCCATGGATCTAGCAGGATTGGTGGAAAATTAAGATCCTGAAACTGCGAGAAAAATTTAATTAAGTTAAGTACGCACATATCTAAACCAAGTCGTATTACAAGAGCGTGAACTTTTCAAGCTTAAGCCCTCTATCAATTCTTTATTAGATGTTAGTCGTAGTATAATGGTGAATTGGTGATGATTACAGTTTACACTTTACATTTTGAGCACAAAAACCCAAAAAAAATAATTTTCAAAGTCACACAAATGCACGCAATGAGCAGTAATAACATTCGCAATAAAGCACTAATGGCAGCAATTAAATAGGAAAAATATTGTTATTTCACACGTGACTGAGAGCAGTTACACTTAGGGATTGATCACACTAGCGACACGACACGACGAAGACGCTTGGATTTGCCTCAGTGAAGCAGTAATAGCCCACCACATCTGCTTGTAATAAGGTGGTCCGGGGTTCAAATCCCTGGCACTTTTCGGGACTTATGCGTTTGACACTCAGAGATGTTGTAGGAAACTATAAAAATCAGATGCTAATAGAATACAATGAATTTATTTTAGTCCTTCTCTGCATTCTTACGAATACGATGGTGGGTGCGACAGGCAGCATTGCGGGAGAATATCACAGGAAAACGACGTTTTACGTAAATACGTAGGTACAGTACAGTTAATGGTACCTACATTTCAATAATGATTGAGGAGCATGATGCATAAGTCACAAGATGGCTCAGGATCACTCAGCGAGTGATGGAGAGAGCTATGTTCGGAGTATCTTTGCGCGATCGAATCAGTAATGAGGAGATTCGCAAAAGAACCAAAGTGACCGATATGGCTCAACGTGTCGCAAAACTGAAGTGCAGGCAATGGGCGGGGCACATAGCTCGTAGGACTGATGGACGTTGGGAACCCAAGGTGTTGGAATGGCGACCACGCACCGGGAAGCGTTGTGTCAGCAGACCCACCACCAGGTGGATGGGCGACATAAAGAAAGTCGCGGGGAGACGCTGGCGCCAGGCGGCGCAAGATCTAATTGGCGGTCATTTCGGGAGGCCTACGTCCAGCAGTGTACGTCCATCGGCTGAAAGAACGACGAATGCATAAGTCTGTCTCACTTTGGTTCTTCACTCTTGCTCTACACCTCATCTGTCAAAAGAGACCACTTTTCACGCGATATGGTCTGTGGGAGCCCTTCCAGCAGTAACCAGTGCCGCTGTTACATAATTACGAAGAGCGCGTGACTACCGCTCGTATTCGTTATGATTTTCGTAATAAATTTTGTGGAAGGGCACAAATGGTCAAGGGCCGGGCGAACTCGGAAATTGGACGTAATTCATTTTTATTTATTGTTCAATTTAACGTGTGGCGTACGTCAACTGTAGATCCTCCTAATCCATCACAAAATACGTCAACGTACCGTAATTTTTATAATCCTCTTGAAGTTAGTACTTGACTGCGATCTCCCCTGATGATAAGCGATGATGCAGCAGAAGACGTTATTGTACTAACGGATGTGGTAAGTAACACACCCCTAACGGTTTCTACAAAACATCGCATTGGAACTCTAAATCGCTTGGTGGTGCGTCTTTGCTGGTAACTAACCAGTTGAGTTAACAGGACTCAGGAGCCAGTGGGCCAGTTTATCACACTATCTATCATAAAAGCGAAAGTTTCTGTGTATTAAAACATATAGGTTACTTTTTATCCCGGAAAATCCATGGTTCCCAGGGAAAATGTGAAAAACCGGAATTTACGTAGGTGAAATTGCATCACGTAAGCACAGATAATATAATACTATACTAGACGTAAGTAAATTATAACGTTCTAAAGTGGCCTGTGGCGGGTCGAAATCGAATCCGAGACTGCTCTGTATTTTCGGTAGAGTTACTACTAATCTAATAAATATATCTCCATTGCGATTCATTTAGTAGTAATTATAGTAGCCATTAGGTAATCTAGCTCTCCCTAATCTATCTACAAAAGCTTCCAGGTAATCGGGAAAGAACCTAAATAAATGGAGCTAAAGCAAGAGAGAGCACATTTGTCAGAGTCGGAACAATTTTATTACTTTACCCCTCTCTTCGTTTTCCCTACTTTCTACATTGCTAGCACCCAAAGATATTCTATATAAAAATTTATTATTAATATAATTATATTCTATACTAGTAGGGTGCGTGGGGGCGCGGGCCACATGTGGCCCGCGTGCTGTCTTCCCCCCTATTTGCCTTACAACTTTAGTCTCAACATTCTTCATACATTTTCTATGAAAAAATAAATTCCGCCATTTTGAATTTTTTTCTATCCATCGAATAGACCTTCGGATCCTGATCAACTCTTGTCAGGAAACCGTTCTTCCATCTTTTATACTTTCCGAGATATCGACGAAATTCGAATGGCGGCCATTTTGAATCCGCCATTTTGATTTTTTTTTCAGCTCACTGCCAATTGGATGACGTTTCAAATGACATTTGGTCGAGCACCCCCCACCTATCTTCGATACCCTGGTCGTGCTCTTCACCCGTCTCCGAAATCCTCACTCATCAGCTCTCTCCGTATTTTTCCTCCGAATGAATTTTTTTCTTTTATACGACACCATCCTTGAAAAAAATTTTTTTCATACAAAATTGTTCAGGAGAGGTGATCAATCAGTGAGTCAGTCAGTGAATCAGCACGAGTAGCTATATATATAGTATAATAAAAAGAGAAAATAATAAATTATATTCTATATAAAAAGAGGTAGATATCGCACATACGCGCGGTATTTGTTGCCGACTAATTACACTAATCAGTGTAATTTTCGTTCAGTCCGCAAGCAACGGAGAATGAGGTTACGCGTGTCTGGCGTGAGTCAGCGCGCAACAGAAGTACGTGTACGTCGCGTCGCTTAGTATGAACGTAACGTATCTTTAGAATATCTTTGCTAGCACAATTATTTTCAGGCAGCTGAATGTATCATTTGCATTCACGGTAAACGAAAACATCGCTATAGAATTGTACGCCGTTACTACAGTCAAACCTGTTTAAGTTAGAGCTCAAGGAACTGAGATCTCTTTGTCTCTTTTGGAGGTTTCTCACTAACTAGGGATTTAGCGTTAAAAGGGCAAAATGACGGGACCTGCCAAATACTGTCACTAATAGAGTTTTCTCGCTTTCCCAGTTTTTACTTACTCAGGTTCGACTGTATATGAAATGAAATTATTAACGCAATAACAGTTGTCTCAGATAAGTCGCATGATGATTTGTCGATCGGATATTATGTAATTTCCATTATTTTTTGCATTTTGTTCCATGTTACAGCTTTATTCAATGAGCGAGCGAGGTTTTTATGACGATCGTAGATAAATCGTATGGTTATGGTCGCTGAATAACTATAGGTACAAGGTAACTAAACTTAAGTACATAATTCTTATAAATCGCTCGCGGATTCGCCTGTATGGAAAGGGATTCAATTTAAAGAGGTAAAATCATCATTAACTTTTTTTTATTTATGTGTCGTATTTTCGATGCTTTAGCTTATATTTTTATCTCCTTTTTTGATTAGTCACATTTGACTACCTATCCCTAAAACAGTGTGTCACATAACTAATAGCCAATAAAATGAAGTAAATGATCTCGTATTTTGTCAAGACATGGTATTTATTAGCCGGAAAATTTATGACGTACGCTATTATGTTAGCAACATTACGCCCTAGTGCCGTAATGGGCAGTAGTGAATGGTGGTGGAGAGTAATGAATAGCCGTCAGCGTTGAGCCGTTGAGCGCCAGCCGCGTTGATGTTGAGATTATGACTAACGATCTCGTTGAGAGAACACGTGACTACGTTGGATTTTGAAAGGAGTAAGAACTAAAATAATACTTCAGAGATTTAGTATAGTACGACGCATTATGCACCCGTAAATTACAGTTTTTCACAACTCCTGCGGGAAACAAGGATCCGTGATGAAACGTAGCCTAGGTGTTAAATTGTTAATGTAGGATATTATGATAATCCACTTATCTTCACTTCAGCCAATTCGTTCAATAGTTGCTGCGTGAAGAGTATTTCTCCATACAAACTTTGGACCGCTGTTTCACCCCCCAAGGATGATTTTTTGAAAATTCTTTTCTTAGTGCACCCCTATTCCTTATGGCCTATACCACATACTATACTAAATTTGTAATCCCTAGACTCAGAACTTGGGCTGTGCGTTGATATGTCAGTTAGTAAGTCACTTCTTTGTACATTTATGGACCCGCCATCCAGTTTAAGTTAGAGCTCTTGTAACACCAATATGGTACCAGAACAGCTAAAGGAACACTTCAATAATTCTTATATAAGTAAAGAAACAGCTTTCTCCAACAATGATTGGACTCCATGCAAAAAACAGCTAAAACGGGATATCTGAATAAAATATCGAATGAAAAATACAAAAGGCATACAAAATACACAAAAAGTACTGCACTCCACGGCGGAATCCAATTTGTTTAAATCGCGAAAGTTGGCACACAACAGTCCTGAATGAATCACAAAAATCGATGCAGTCTGTAAACAACTTCGTGCGTTAATCTAGAGTTTTAGGTACGGAGTTGTACAGTGTCAGTGTCTGAGGTTGTCTGTAAGAGATCGCTAGTTAGCGATAAGTCCGCCTCATTGTTACCTGTATCTTCTTTTTATTTCTACTTTAATTTTTGTTAATTGTATCTTGGGTGCACAATAAAAGGACATGCATACATAGCTTCATATGTACAGTCGCGGAATGAAAAGGTTCGTCACCTTAGTGTCGATATTCGTTTGCACTAGTACTCTAGTACATTATGCCAACATTCCAGTGCAAGAAACAGCGCTGCTAACATTTGAATAAATATGACGTTTGCTATCGAATAAGGTTTTGCTTGTTTTTTCTATCCCGTCAATGTATTAAACCAAATATAATACCAAAATGTATTAAAACCTCACTAAAACCTTAGTTATTTAGGAGAAATTACGATATTTTGAAATTATGACATTGACTGATTGACAATAGTTTTAACAGAAATAATAATGTCAGGTTGAATGAGGGTTGAATTAACAAGAAGGTTGCAGTTTATCCATAATAATCTTGTTGACAAGATAAATAGTCAAACTACCTTGATCTGAACAATTTTGAACTTTACTAACGAACAGTTAAACTTTATTTTCTCTAACTCGAGTCTATTCTGTAACACAGTTTCAAAACGTAATATGTGCTCGTGATACGTTGAACGAATCAATTTGAAAATCGACGAACCTTTTCGTTCCGCGACTGTACATGGCAAATTTAATTTATAATTTCTCGCCAATTTATGACTAGTTTGTTGGCGAGGACGCGCTCTATTCATTTTGTTATAGTGCATCTAATCATACTAACGAAAACTACAATACTTATATACAATACTAATTTGGATTTGGTTGGACCAGGCGATGATGTAAATAAATAAACAAAGTAGGATTAAGGAACCGGGTCGGGCTTTACAACAAACTTTACACGTAAATCTTAACTTTACCGGCAGAATGTTCACGAATTCTTCCCGACTAACAGCGACGTAAAGTTGGTGATGGATAGGTTCTATAATAATCTATATTCTATAGGCTGATCGAGGACTGTTACCACACTAGTTATAAGTTACAGTAAATTGTTCTACCTAATGTGGTTGCATTGGGGCGAAAACGAGCGAAGTTAGAGGATCATTTCAATTTTGAAACCAGCAATGGGACATAAAAAGGAATTTAAACAATAAGACGATAAGAGAGTCGACTTTCAAAATATATGAAATCAAAATACAAACAAATGTTTCCCTTGGTTGTGAAATGGTTAGATGTGAAATAATTTTTTAAAAATACTTTCAGCAAATGTAAATTAGATCGTAGTCGCTAGTAATATAATGAGAAAAAATACTACCCCACACAGCAATACTATAATTTTAACACCCCGTGTGGTTCTAGCGCGGGGTTGTAAAATTTTAACGTACGTATGAGGCTATAATTTTCACGAGGTCGTAAAGAGACGCGCCGCCATGTTGGTTGTGTTTTGTCGGGAAAGCCACGCTCTGCTACCATTTTGAACATAGACTAAAGGAAAATAGTAGACATTTAAATCATCATCTTCCTAAGTCATCTTCGAAACGTAATTGGCCTATGAACATGTCTTTTTTAATCATTCATCCCAAACTCTGGCGATCAGAATATCTTCGCCCTGTGTAACATTAAGAAATCGCTAAAGATTTCAATCTTGAATTAAAAAAAAAATGTTTATGCTTGTATTTAATACCGCTTTAAGTGCTTCAACCGAATAGCTTAGATTTTTTAATCTATCCATTATTTTTAGTCTTTGCCTGTTAAAATATGAATGTTGCGGGTAGTCTTGAATGACTAATATCCGAATATTCGACTTGTTTAGCCAGTGGCCTTAACAGAGTAGATAAGGTGACTCTTGAGCTTTAACAAAAAGCTCTATTCGCATAGAAGAAGAAAAAGAATGACGAAACATACTGATTTTTAACTTGACTTGACTTTTGTCGACTTAAAATCGAAACTTGTAGGCATACCTATACTTAGTTAATATAGTTTGAAACCTATCAAACTTTATTTCATGTGTTAGTCCCAACGCTATACTTACGAAGTAAGACAGTCTATTAGGTAAATTAACAACAACAATTAGCTGGCAAACTTTCCATATCAGAGCCGTCTTGGGTGCAATTTTATTTGTTATGCAAGGCCGTCGTTCGTCCCTCTGTTTATCTTATAAGTAGGCTTAGTTTAAACAATTACAATTTAGTGCCATGACCGGGATGCTGGTCAAACGGACAATTAAGGAACGCCAGAAAGTTGACGAAATTCTAAAATGTGATGGAGTTTGGATTCAATCAAGAAATGGTTTACAGTTGTAGTCTTAAAATAATTAAATAGAATTTAGATTTATTTCACCAGCACTCATTAAATTCACCGTCTCTCAATTATTCACAATTCAATGCATTCCAAATAAAAAATAATTTTGCTGCACAAAAAAAAGAAACAAAATGACTCCGTAGGATCCATCCGTTTCCACAATGAATATGAATTGTCACGGCGCGAATCATTAATCTGCGGATCGGCGAAGTGTCACTAATCATCCTCGCAGACCGTTCCAGACCATTCCAGACTCGATTTTAATAAGGATTAAGCCAGCATTAATATTCCCCGCGGAAATTATTCAAATAGGTCGGTGAAACAAAACGGCAGGGGGCGTGGACATGTTGCAGACCTAACAGACTCGTCAGATGTGATGGAAGCTTTATTCAAAACTGCTCATGTTTACGTAAATGAGTGTATGAGGGATGACGGGATAGTAATTGCGTTTTGCTGTTAAAAGTTTCATAGTGTATTTTACGTGAAGTTAGCCACGAGGAAGATGGAGATGCAAACTTCGCACTTTTAAATAAATAAATAAATAAAATAAAATAGTTTTTATTCAGCCAAAAAAACTTAAGTTGTAACTTAATATTATAAAAAAAAAAAAAAAAAAAACTCAATACAAAAGGTGGGCCACAGACCTCAGGGAACCAAGGAGCAAAATATCAAAAATAAATCTCCTTGATTCCCTGATATCCGGGAACCTACCACTTAAATCTAATTATTTGGCTGAACAGGGCGCTGCCTCAGCTTGATGCTGCAGCCGGTGTGCTGCAGCGCTGATTTTCAGGCAGAGCCCTCCTAGGTGACGTCACGGGCTGCTCGGGAGTGCGGTAAACCGTGTAACTTATAGTTAATTAGAGACTGAGACAGAGTGCAAAGTTCATCATTGCTGAAAACTATACACATATACATATAGATAAATTAGATAAGAGAACAAAGGGTAAATATGCGACAAAGTCTTATAATTTCTGTTTTTCTAATAGGTAGTTTTTTGTTTCTCTTTTAAAATAATAAATAGATTTAGATGTTCGAGCTGGAGGAGGTAAATCATTCCAAATTCTACAGGCCGCATATTTGAATGCTCCCTTATACGAGGCGGTCCTGTGAGAAGGCCAAGAGATCCGAGGGACAGACCTTGGGCAGTACTTACTGTTCTCACGAGTCCACCTTATCCTTGACCGTAGGTAAGCAGGTTTTCCTGTCGAAATCACTCCGAACAAAAGGGTAGCGAGATGAAGTCTCCGCCGTGCTTCCATATTCAGCATATCGGCGTTGTTTAAATACGGGCTTACGTGGGATCGTGGAGGAATGTGAAAACAGAAGCGGGCACACGCATTTTGGACTCTCTGAATAAGCTTGACGGACCTACCGAGCAAGCAAGGTCCATATGCAGCGTCCCACATAAACGAATTCTAACATTAACATTAAGGTAAGAGCGCATTTTATATATAAGTTTCAACCGATAAAAACAACTTTTTACTACCTTCCTAACATGGCTTTCGAAGTGCAGATTTGGCTCGAAAATTACCCCAAGATTTCGTGCCTCAAAAACCCTTTCCACTGTTTCACCCCTTATATTAATAGAAGGATTAAGTAATTCAACTTGACTAATTTTTTGTTTTGTTCCTAATATCATTACCTTCGTTTTTTTGGGATTAAGTGTGAGTGAATTTGTTTCTGACCACTGAGATATTTTTTCCAGATCATGATTAATGTAAGTTACCGCTTGTGCTGCGTCCTGTGGTCGAAATGAATAGTATAGCTGGACATCGTCAGCGTAGCAGTGGTATTTACAGTGCGTAATGCAGTTAATCATATCTGCTGTGTACATCGCGAACAGGATTGGACTCAGGATAGATCCTTGCGGGACTCCCCTTGTAACCGGAAGCGTCGAGGAGACTAGCTGCTTGCCATGACTTTGATTTATTTTTACGCACTGTTTTCGATTACTGAAGTAGCTTTTGAACCATTTAATTGTACCGTTACTAAACCCATAGAATGACAACTTTGAAAGAAGAAGTGATGTATTAACGGAATCAAAAGCCCTGGAAAAGTCAAGCAAAACTAAGATTGTAACCAAGCCTTGATCTTGTGCTGTGAGCACGTTATCTATTACGTCTATGATTGCCGTGGTTGTGCTATGTCTTTTACGAAAACCCGACTGCAACGTGGGAAGGATACTATTTTCCTCTAGAAATTTAGTCAATTGCTTGCAGACGACTTTTTCTAAGACTTTTGAAAGACAGGGCAGGATACTGATAGGTCTAAGATCTTTAAGGCAAGTAGGATTATCAACTTTCGGGAGCGGTGTAACTATTGCTGTTTTCCAGGAGTCAGGAAAGGTTGAGGACAAAATCGATTTATTTATTATGTTAGTTATGCACTTCAAACTCTGCGGGAGAGTGAGCTGCAACATATCCAGTGATATATGATCTGATCCAGTCGCCTTTGAGCTTAGTTCTTTAATTATCTTAATGATTTCATCCTCGCAAATTGTGTTTAGAGCGAAAGTATTTGGTCCGAACCTGTGGAACCCAAAAAATGTGTAGGTCGACATTGTAGCGGTACTGGAGCCCGGTATATCAAGAAAATGCTGATTTATTTGCTCTGGATTACACAGAGCAAGAGGTATATCTTGGTTATTTTTCGGATCACTAACTAAAAACTTTTTAAAATTCTTCCACATTAAGTTGGGAGTTTTTAGACACCTATTAATGTAGAATTTATAGAAGGCACTTTTTTCAGCCTCTAAAGCTTCGCGGACCAACTTTTTAAAATCTTTATAATATATTTTATGTGTCTCCTTCTGTGTTGACTTATAACGTTTATGACTTTCATCTCTTAGCTTCATCATAGTTTTTACAGTATAAGTTATCCAAGGACAATGTTCATCTTTTATTAGTACTTTTTTGGAGGGGGCATAAAGGTCAAATATGTTTAATATTGTGGTGCTAAGAGCAGTAACCATGTTATCCACATCATTCAACTCATTTATAAGTGACCAACGAATGTTTTCAAGGTCTTGATCGAAATTTTGAATGCTTATATCCTTTAAAGGTCTAGTCACTATCCAACGAGGGGGTACTTTTTCCTTTTTCAAATTAAAGTGTTCCAGTAACTACAGCATGATTTCCCAAATCCTGAAAGTGATTTACCGTCGTCTCACGTACTTTAGCATCCGTACATATAAGATCGATGAGCGTCTCACTATGATCGGTGAAGTGAGTTGGCTCGGCCACGTACTGATGAAGGTTTACGCTGTAAATGAAGTCATTCAATAGTCTACATTTATTATCTACGCGATTCTTGACATTGATGTTAAAGTCACCCAGCAGTACGATATGGTCATAGCCTGAGAAGCAGGTGATAGACTGGGTGAGTGCATCAAAAAACAGATTCACATCTTGCCAAGGGGGCCTGTATGCCGTGCCAATAATAAAACGTTTTGCATGCACTCGTGTTTCAAGCCACATTTGTTCTACAGAATGAAGATTCGGATGATCAAACCTCAACCTTTTAAACCTCAACTTAAATTTTTTGAGACTTGACTACGTCTTTCAGCCAATGGACGCCTGAAGCAGCTCTTAAATTTTCTTTTACACTAAGTGAGGCAGCAAGTGTTTTGGCATGTAGGAGTTTGAAAATAGATCACGACCTGTTTACCGACCTACCTAAAATTTGATAAAAATAGTCAAGCTATTTCAAAAAAGCTTGGATAAAAACCTCAGAAACAGTGTGACACGAGAATTCCATGTATTAGAAGATTAACATTGGTAAAACATCACAGGTTACCATCGCTTTTACCTAAGGAAGGAGACCATGGTGCATTTTTAGGATAAATAAATAAAAAGAAGCCTTATGGTTTGATTTTGCCCATCCGTTTATTTAAAAGAATCACCGCGGTAGGCACATTCCTGCCAATTTATTGGCTGCTAAACTACTCCATCTGAGAGGAGAGGGAAATCTATGCCCAGCAGTGGTATGCTCGGGCTATAGTATTACGTATTCATTATATGTATATTTTAAAGGAATTAATGTTATTGTTGTTTTAAAGGAATTAATGTGTACTTGTGCATTACAAGTGTTGTTGGCGGAACCAATAAATAAATAAGTGGGAAACAAAAGGAGTTGAGACGAAACTATACTCGCGCTGCAGTAATCGACATTCCACGACTCTCTTGATGTCCTCCATCAACCTGATAGCGATCAACAATGCTAAATATCAATTCCAACTTATATCTAATTGAATCGGGAAAATTTAGTACTAAAATGATACGTTAAAAACACCTCTACACCAAGTGTCCTCTTAAGCCCTCTTTCACGCCATCAGTTACGTTTATATCTTCCCCCTCCGAGATCTGACGAAGTTTGCAGAAGTTCTTTTGACGTGATTCGTTTGAATAACCGCCAGCACCTTGTCAACTGCGGGGGACGTCAAATTGGGGCATTTTGTATCGCCTCCCGGGGGACTTTTCAACTTGATCTTTCCTTTCTCTATCTACCCTATCTAAGATTATAAAATGTCAGTTTATTAAAATGTAATAAAATAACCAGCGTTTTTTTTTGTCGATTGTACTCGAATTTAAATCGCGCATTTCAATATGTTGACTTTACTAGAGCACGTCGTGTATTGTGATTGTTTCTTTTCCGAAACGGCTGGACCGATTGTTATGAAATTTTCTGTGTAGGTATGTACAGTAAATCATAAGCTATTTTTTATATCAGCTAGTATGCTCTATATTTTTTACATGACTTACTTTTGGTCGCAGTTGAGGTCCCGTGTATTTCGATATTCATATTTTTTTAGGAACCGTACAAAGATACAAACTTTTCACATTTACAGTATTAATAAAGTCATAATTTCAAGTCCCATCGATGTACAATAGAAGTGAATGAAAAATATTTCACTTTATTATTTCTTTACGATATCGTCCGATGAATCAGTGTAAGCCACGGGCTTAAAGATTTTACAGATAATGTTTTTTACAGTAATGAACAGTTAGATGAAGACAAACAAAGGTCATCGTCTACCAAATAAAGCCATTAGCATACCTTAAGATGACTCAAACGGTGGTAAAAACTACGGTGTATGGACTGGGTTCGTGAAAACCTGAAAAAAGAGATGTATTTCGTAAAGTTTTTGTTTATTATTCGAATATAGAACGATGCGTTCTCTGTACGCATCTCATTTCCAGCACCGTTGCTCGGTTATTTTTTAACATTATCTGACTGCGATAGGTCAAAAACACAATATTATTTGGGACCCAATGCCCAGATCAATATTGAGTGCATGCGGTACCGTGTACTGAGGCAAGGGTCCTCCCCTCTGAGTCATAAAGAGGGTGCCACCCTCTCACTTTTGAGGGTTTGGTCGATATGGCTCTCTTTTGTTTTCGCACTTCCAACTAGCTGCATCTCCTTCTAATTTGTAAAATAGTGCGTTGGAGTAGCATAATATAGTATTACAGTCATGGAATACTAAGTTACTAAGTATGTGTTAAAATGTGTAATTTTCGAGATAGAATAAGAAATGGATCAGTCGAAAACAAGAATATCTTTACATAAAATACAACTGTAACAGGTCGAATTCTGTACATTAAAGATATTCAGATTTTGGAGGGAGAAAGACTGCCCTCCAACAAAAAACTTCAAAATATCGTCGTCGATACTGAAGCCAAAACTGTAGTTTGTTTTATCAGCTATTATTTTTCGGAATCAGCACACTAACATCTACACTGCAGTACACAATTAAGGCGTAAAATGCATGCATTATACCTCTGTTGTACATTTTCTTTTTTCTGTGGTTGTACAGTCTACTGTGTCCACCCTCGAAATAATGACGCCGGTCATTGAACTGCATAGGGTTGTTTGTTTGGAAGGCCCACAAAATAGGACCTCTTTCGGATTTAGTTTTTTGGCACTTAATAAATTAGTACTAATAATGTTATAATACTGAATACACCTACCAATAAAATACTCTACATCTATAAAAAAAAAAACTCATTCGCTATGATTTAAGTATTTGCTAAAGGGATAGTTATATTTATAAAGTCGTATTGCGCGGTATATAATGGAACGAAATTCCTTTAAATTATGAGTTATTAACACGTAACAAAATCATTGCACCCAGTGAGATTAAAACCTGCGTCTCCCAGTTATTGCGGCTGGTTGGACTGTCACTGAGCTACGAGGGTGGACCACCACGATAATTTGATACAAATTTAAAAGAAATTAAATACAAAAATGTATGAGAATTAACGCTAAATCAATCACGTAACGGATCAATTTCACGATAATTCTTATACATTTTTGAATTGTTTTTCTATATCACGCCTGGTATCGCAATATCATAATTATCATGGCTGCGTCTGCAGAGGCCTATTAGATTCTAGGCACTATTGAATATCTAGGACTTTTCTACAAGTCACGGAAAGGAAGTTATGTCACGTACCTAATATCACTTTTATAAATTCGTCCATGTTTTATTCACCATCTGCAAGTTGAGTGAGTGCGGTAACAATAGCCTTTTTCACTGTTACTTATTATAGGTAATAGTTAACTGGTATTTCATGTCATTATAATTAGTAACGATACAGCCGAAGATGTTATAATCGTTCTAACTTAGAGGGATAAATAGCCCCTGGTATTGGTAATTTGACAACATCCCACTGGAAAGTGGAACGATACATCTGTGGGCAGTAAGTTTTTTACCAGTTTTTTACCGCCAAAACATAGCCAACATGAGGAACCAAAACGTAACCAAGGACCTTCCGCTATAAACCGAGCGCACGCCGGGAGACATTATAAAGGATGATGATAAAGTTGGTGAGATGCAAACAGCGATACAATTAAAACCGATTTGAAAACGTAAAATTTTATTCAGAATTGTACAATCACTATCCAGTGCATAAAAAGCAACACATACAAGCTCTGCACAGCTCCATACACAATATGCAAGGGCTCCACACGACAGCTGCCACCAAGTATAAACAAACGTCGGTGAACTGCTTCCAAACCTGGACGATACGCAAGAAGTGAGGGTAGAACCACGGGCATTTGTCGTATACCGACAGGTGAGGACGTTTTCTCAGAGACGCCATGTAAAGACTGCAAGCAAAGTCTGAACGCTCACGTTCCCGCTTTTGTACCTTCTTTTTCTTTTTCAATAATCTTTTTTTAGGATCTGTGCTGCCCATGTACAGTAAGTATCTCGATACAGGATTAGTTTCTAAAGCGCGTCTCAGTTTAGTCATGCCTCTAGTAGCGAAGCACCTTAGCCTTATTCTCCTTAATGTACCACTTATACCACTGTCTTTGTACGCAGCTTCGAGGCAAGGCAATATAAGCTCTGGATTTTCTTTAAGAGTTTTAAGACTCTCATAAGCATGTTTTGGATCTCTGGCTATTCTGTAGGCTTGACGCACTGCGTCACTGGCGAGTGTTACTCCAATTTTTCCGACGTCCAATACGTTTTCCGTATGTAAAATTGTGTCAGGAGCTTTCTTATCAATTTTCCTTTCCAATTGCCGCTGTTTTTTCAGACGTTTCGTTCTTCTAATTTTGTCTTGTTTCTTATAATCCTTTAAACGTTTAGCGCGATCTTTAGCTTCTTTTTTTACTTTGAGTGCTTTGAGTTTTTCTTTCCTTTTCTCCATCTCCTTACGGCACAGGCATTTGTTTTCGACTTTAGCAGTTAAGGCTTTTATCTTTGCCGATTCGCTCCCACAGACTGGGCTTCCACAAGAACATGGCTTCCATTTCTGACGTTTGGTAACAGGTTTTTTCATTCTATCTGCCCTTTCAGAACAAACTGAGCTGCCACAAATACATGTTTTTCCTTTTCGCGTATGCACTTTATCACCAATCACATTGCGAGTTGCACAGACACAACGATGACAAGGACACACTTTATCGTCACTCTTACCTGCAAGTTCCATTATTGAATCTATTATAAAATCTTTTAAACCCTTTTTCTTTTCATTGATTTTATTCTTTTTTTTTCTTTCATTTATAACTTTTTCGATGACAAGATCTTTATTTACAATTTCCAACTTTCTTGCGTCCAATTCAATTTCAATAGGTGGCTTTTTGTGATATTTTGTATTCAATTTCTTAACATTGCGGAACACTTGATCTCGGTTTAAAATATCGTAAGTTCCTGAATCTAAGCGCATTTCAAATATTGGTTTCGTAGCCTGACTTGCGAGATCTATCCCAGTTCTTTCACCTCTCGTTAAGCCCTTTCGATTAAAAAGTTGATCACCGGCTGCATTATGAAATTCTTCTTTGTTAAAATATTTGCCTTTGCAAGGCTGACAGTAATTCGATACTGTACTGTTTAGGAAGCGTACTTTTAAAGGTGTCGATCGCTCCTTCTTTAAGTAACCTCCCTTTTTTACTTTCAAGCAAGGACTTAGTATGTCTTCGGTTTTTATTGTACTTACGATTTCCTGTGTAGGATTCGATTTCAAATTTAAGAACCTAGGTTTGATTATATGTTTCTTTATTTTTGTTTGGTTTTTTTTCGATTTCAGTTTTGTCATAGCCTGCTGTTTTGACCACGGTTCAGTACCTAACGATTTAGATTTCACACTGTATTGTTTACTTAAAAACTTTTTTGAACAATTACACGGGCTGTGAATGTTTTCATTTAATTTTTTTACCTCTTGTTTTTGATTCAATTCCATTTGTAACGTAGCATGTTTCATGAACTTTTTCTTATTACACCTCGGATTGCTTTCATTGTGAATTAGTGAACTTTTTGCATTTTTTGTATAGTATGGGCATGTACTTTGACATTTTCTCGGTTTACTATTTGGTATGAATTTATCGGAAAGCATAACTCTATTATATTTCTTTACATTGGCAGAATAACTTTGGGAATTAGAGTTTAGATAAAATATATGCGCACAGTAGGTTATAAAATTTTTAATGCCATGAAATAAACTATTTGGTGCATGATTTTCTTGCATTAGAGAATGACAAGTATTTAAACTTCTTTTACTCGTTTTACGAGATAGTTTTTTGCCACAATTTTTTGCTACTTCTCTTGATTTTCTAAATGTCATGTTTAAAGGAAGTATCGTCTTACTAACAGAATTATTAAATTTGTCGGGTTTATAAGGTAGAATTGTTTTTAATTCAATAGTTTCATGGTTTAATCCTGTACTTATTATGGAATGTGAGTTTTTTAAATATTTTTTATCTCTCTTGGTACCAACTGATTTTACTTCCATATGTGTTCCTTTTGATAACATATTAGGATTATCCTCTACGGCAACTCTTCTTACTTCGAACTTTTGAGGATATGGAATTTTTTCGAATTTTTTTCTGTTATGATTTCTGGAAGTTGGCTTATTTTGGAGTGTTAAAGTACAAAAACATCTCTTTAAAATGTTTTCTGACTCAGTAGACTTATTTCCTGTTTTAATTATATCACATTCAGATTCACAACTTCGTAAATCGGTCTTACTAGTATTTAAATCACGATCAAGCAAATTTATTGGCCTCTTTATTTTATTTTTCTTATCATAACTTAACAAATTTCGATTTTCCTTGTTCATTTCTTGTTTCTTCATTTTTGATCGCTTAAGATAACTTGGTTCAACGGAAATTTGTTGGGGCAAATTTTCTTTGTAAATTTCTATATTAAAACTGAAATTGGAACCAATTCTGACAGTCTGATTTTTGAAAATATTATGAAACCTTGGTACTTCAACAATTTCTGGTTTATGTATATTCGATTCATAGATTTTCGTATCATTTAGTTTTAGGCATGCTTGAGTCTTTCTCGATTTAATATTTTTTTGCTTAATGCCGACACCTTTTTGAGACCGAGAATGAGCGCGTGTATTTTGCGTTTTGTTCTCTGTGTCTCTTATTTTTATTTTTTTTTCACATTCATATGGGTCGCATTTCCCTGGCACGCATGTACCAGGTTCACATTCAAACGGGCTCAAGTGGTGTGTTTTAAAAATATGTTTTTTAGTAATCAAATCTTTAGTTTTTATTTTCGTCTCACATTCGTTTGGATCGCATTCTCCTAGTGCGCAATAAAATGGTACGCACTCATAAGGACTCAAGTTGTGACTTTTAAGGCGGATTTTATTGGTCATGGTACTTTTAGTTTCAGTTGATATTTTCCTCTGTTTAACTTTGGGTTCACTTACGGTTTTAGGATGTTTATTCACCTTGTTTTTCTGAAGTGTCAATGTACAAAAGCATCGCCTCAAAAAAGGACCTGTTCCGTGTGCTACTTTTTTCGTAGACATTGACTGTAGTCCTCGGGTACTAAGTTCCTTTTTATTTAAATCACTATGTACCACTCGGTTTTTTAATCGATGTTTGTCTTTTTGGTTTTTATTGCTGATTGGTTTTTTGTCGGTGTTTTGTTGCTTCTGTATAGGATGAATGAACTTGGGATAGTTTTCTTTAAAAAATTCCATATTGAAGCTAAAGTTTGAGCCAATGCGCACAGCTTGTCTAACCTTTTTGTTACCAGTTTTTGGTACTTGCTTTTTATTACTATAAGATTGACTTGACCGTTCGATTTGAGCTTTTTTATTTTTATCTTTAACTTTTATCATCTTGGTAGCTACATTTATTTTCTGATGATCTTCTGTTTCTGTTGCGGATGTTTTCTGCCTTCGATTTATTCTCTCTAGACATAAGATAGGATTACATTCACCAGGTATACACATGTTAGGTTCACATTCATATGGTAAAAGGTTCAGCATTGGCTGCATAGATCTTTTGAAGTCTTTTGTCTCAGTGTTTACACTAGCGTGTAATGTTTCAGTGGGCAAAGGTGGTTTGACCGTAGATTTTTTTAAAGATAAAGTACAAAAACATCTGTTTTCCAAAACGCTCGTCATTGTCGATTGCGTTCTCATCGTTTGATTATCGAATTGGGTTTGGTTTGTACTAATATCTATACCACCAATTTTTGTTTGGTTTATTGTATTTGTTCTTTTGATTTTAGTTTTTCTTTTAACCCGATGATAATCCTCGTCATCAAAAATATTTGGAGGACGTTTATGTAAATCAAAATCATCATGATTATTATCTTTGAAAAATTCAACATTAAAACTAAAAGTAGAGCCAATTCTCACTGATTGTTTTACATGGGAAACTTTTTTTATATCCACATATTTATGAGACTTTTGTTTCACACGCGGCTGTTTGTCTTTACTCTTAATAGCGTGTTTTTTGTTTTTAAGTTTATTGGTAGTTGTTAAGCTTTTAACCGATATTTGTTTAGGAGTTCCCGTTGGTATACCAAGTTCTCGGTTACCTTGCTTCTTATGTCTTAACTTAATCAGTTTTTCACATTTATGCGGATTACACTGATAAGGTATACAGACATTAGGTTCACACTCATAAGGCAATAATATGTTTGATACCAAATTATTTTGTTTTTCTGTCATTACACCTTTATTATCAGTTTTAATACTGCACTCATCGATGTCTTCCTTCTTGACATTATTAGTGTTTTCGTGAAGTTTTAGCGTACAAAAGCAACGTTTGATAAATTTATTTATCCCAGTGCCATGATGCTTTACTTTACTTTTTTTTACTTGCGACGATTTAGAAACAACCAATGGTGAATATGTTACAGTTGAATTAATTTTTACTCTTTCCTTACTTTCCGTATCATTTTTCGGTTTTTGACTGTCTCTCATTGATGGATGCTGTTTATTTCTTTCTACTTCTTTCTTAACTCTTATGACTTTCTTTTTAAATTTTTCATTATCATTCATTGAAAACGGCTGTTCTTTGTAAAATTCAATATCAAAACTAAAATTTGATCCAATTTTAACGAAATTTCTATTTGGACTTGAAATTTTACTTGACCTATAAACGCTGCGAATAGGTTTTGAAATTTTTTTTCTCAATTTCTCTCTAAGTATCGATTTATCAATGGAATTATCTTCTTCATCCTTTTTAAGAGTTTTGACATGTTTCTTACCGGTATTTGGGCTACTGATAGAAACAGATCGAGTTGTACGAGTATTAGCAGTAGTTTTAAAATTCTTTTTTCTATAATTCCTCATTATTTTATCACAAACATAGGGATCACATTCACCAGGCACACATATGCCTGCCTTACATTCATAAGGCTCTAATTTTGCTATGTGTTGAGCTTTATGAATTTTTGGTTTTGCCTCTTGCTTTTCATGGTTATTTATTTTATCGTTGTTGGTTTCTTTTGCACTTACATTCTTATTAGTGGTAAAGCTCGATACATGTTTATTTTTACTAAGGATACACATGCATCTTTTTAAAAATGAAGGGGATCTTTTAGTACTTTCTGGTTTTAATAATAAGTTATTATCGATATCATGAAAATTGTCGTTGTTCTTGTTAGTTTGATTGACGCTATTCATTTTATTTGTTGATTTAATATTTTCGTTTTTAATTTTCGATTTATATAATTGTGTAGTACAAAAGCAACGCTTTATCAAAGAACTTGTAGCCGTAGAGGCATTCCGGAAGAGATGGTCCATTTGTGATGTATTGTGTTTTAACTTTTCATTGAATTGAGCGTATTTATCCATTTCTTTCTTAGAGTTAAGCCGGTGCGGCTTTATTGAATAATTCTTTTCTTTCAACTTTTCTCGCATATGTTGAATTTCTTTGGACTCTTGCTCCTGTTTGGTCTCATGTGAAAGTAACGGATGATCTTTAAAAAATGCTATATTGAAACTGAAACTAGAGCCTACTCGAACTGCTTCACGAAAGGGTTTTTGATAATAAAAGTCAGAATAGATACGGTCATCTTTTGTCTTCTCTGAAAGTTTTTTAGCTGTAGCACGATTTACATTTACCGCACGACTTTTGTGAGATTTATTACTTCTGTTGTCTGTAGTCATACTAGAAATAGATTTAGAGTTCTGATATTTTGTATTCGTTCCAACGCCTTCTTTGCGATCATTTCTCTTTTTCATTATATCTAAACACGTGTACGGGTCACATTGCCCTGGAATACATACATTAGGTTCACACTCATATGGTTTGAGTGGTATTAACTTAACAGGCTTAATTTTTGTGGTATTTTGACCTCTGGTCACAGTTTTTTCCTTACTAAATTCATTTGGTGATATTAATAGTGGCTCGTTTTTTAATTTTTTGTGCAATCTACCTCTCTTCTGTAATTTTAAGGTACAAAAACATCGTTTCGTAGCTGCCGGCTTGGTGAATGTTTCCCTATTAATAGTTTTAATTGAAGATTGCGATTGTGAGTCAATTAATTTGTCTTTTTTGCCTGTGCCTTCAGATACAGAGGAATGATTAGCACGATTTTCCTTCGGTTTTGAATAATTATTAATGATTTTTTCTGTGGAATTAGAGGAAAATTTCACATGTTTTTGTAAATTTGTATCTGAAGAGTATTTTGATGATCTCACATTTTGTTGCGGTATTGATAAACTCTTGAAGAATTCTATGTCAAAGCTAAAACTAGAGCCTATGTGGACAGCTTGCTTTCGACGACTCATTTCCCTATAAATATGGTGATTTTTAGGTAGCTTTCGATTCTTTTTTAATGTTTCTTCATCCACTTGGGGATTTATTGATTTTTGGTTCAATGTTTGCTGCTTATGTCCCTTAGATTTTGTTACATAGTGTCTAGCGGAAGTACTTATTGAATGCAATGAATGTTCTGAACCTGATTTTGTTGAAGATGATTCTATCAACCTTTTTGATATCAACTTTTGGCATTCATATGGATTGCATTCGCCTGGAATACATACACCTGGTTCACACTCATAAGGGTCAAGTTTTTTAATGGCACGTATTTTCTTCTTATTAGATTTTTCACGTGTTATTTCGTAGCTTCTATTATTGCCTTTGTTTTCCAGTTTTAAATTCCAGACGTAAAAACTTCGTCGAAAAGAACGGGATAAACTAATGGAGTTTGTTTGATGTGAAGAAGATGAATAATTGTAATTTAAATGTCTTCTATCTACAGTTCTCGCGGTAATTTCTTGCACTCCTTTGATACACCGATGGGGTTTCAATTCATAAGTATCTTGAAATTGCTGTGACATTTTGAGCATCTCTTGTTCTGAGTGAATATTAAACGGTATTTGATATTCATTACGTTTAATAGTTTGCATATCTTTGACCATTGCCGTGTTAACCATGTAGACCATCGGAGATATAATTGAAGGTTTGAATAAAAGCGGAGGTCTCTTTTTCATAGATTCCTGAAGTTTCCATTTTCTTTGTAAATTCAAAGTGCAGAAACATCTTTTTAACAATGGGCCGACTACAGAACCTGTATTACGTTTCGTTGGTCCTCGAACATGAGTTCTTGTTTGTGCTACATTTAATGTATTCATTTTAATTTCCTTATTTTTTTGTATTCTCTTTTTAATTGTATTTCCTGCTTTATTTATACTTTCTGCAGGATAGATTTGCTTACTCGTTGTGATAGGATATTTAAAAAGTTCAATGTCAAAGCTACACTTTGAGCTTATTTTAACAGCTTTTCTTGATTTACTGGTAAAGGGATAGTTAGATAGTTTTTGTGGTTGTAAATTTTTCCACCGCTTGCGATACATTGGTTTGTACTGAACTTTAGCCGACCTTAAGGATTTGCTAGATCTATTGCCACTAGAACTAGACGTTATTTTTGCGCGACTTGTGGTTGAACCACTGTCTTTAAGACGTGTGTTACGTCTATTAATTCTTTCTAAGCAAACATGAGGATCACATTCTCCAGGAATACACGTAAACGGTTCACACTCGTAAGATTCCAATAAAACTTCTTGGCGATTTAAAGTCAAACCAACATTATTTAGCCTTCTCTCACGCTTTTTTATTCTTTCTAAACAAACATAAGGATCACAAGACCCAACAGTACATGTAAAAGGTTCACATTCATAAGGTTTTAATGGTCTAGAATATTTAGACTCAATTTTAGTGCTTTTGTTTGCCGTATCAATTGATACCAACTGTGAAGTTTCTGTTCCAGATGTTAGCGTTCTTTTGACATGATTTTTCATAATTTTCTTTCTTTTTAATTTTAGTGTACAAAAACATCTTTTAAAAGAAGTGCCAATGTGATCATCACGCTCATTCTTCATTAGTGTTGGTGTATTCATTCTTTTCTTTTTTATATTTCTTTGATTTATCTCCGAATTTATTAGTTTCGCTGTTTGTGATCCCTTCTGCTTTGGTATACGTTTAACATTTTTCTGTAATCCACTATCTTTTACATTTGCTGTTTGGAATTCTTTCTGATTCGATTTTATGTATACATTTTTCTCTGCTGATCTCATAATTTCTTTTAGAGTATATGGACTACCTTTATAAAATTCTATATTAAAACTAAATGTCGATCCGACTCGCAAAGATCGCCTCTGAGAATCACTGATTGTGTTTTCTCTTCGTTTGTGACGTCTTTTCACTACTAAAGGTTTAGAAGCACCACCTCGCGATATAATCATAGATTGTACGTTCTTTGCTTTAGCGCGATTGTGAAATCTTGATGTATAACTTGAAGAAGATTTCTTCTTTCGCGCTTGAGAACTGGCGTTCTTGCTCTTGTCACGTGTGTTAATTAATTTAAGACATTTGTAAGGATTACAATTGCCAGGTATACAAACACCGGGTTCACATTGATACGGAAAAAGACTGGATTGCACTGTAATGTCTTTGTTTAGCGATGAAATCGGTACAAACTCAATTGTTTCTGTACCTGTTGTAAAAGTTTCCTTGCTATGAACTTTTACCACTTCCTTTTTTTGTAATTTTAGGGTACAAAAACATCTTCTTAAACTAGTGCCAATACGACCTTTCTTAAACTGTTGTGTCTGGCTATTTTTATTCGTATTTTGTACTTTTCCTTGATATCCACGAGCTTTAACCTTTGCATTTTTGTATTTTTGCTGCTTTGGTGGTGAAAAGTTTTTTGAATCTGATGGTTTTGTTAACCTCCATTCATTGTTAGGTTTACTTTTGTAAAATTCCACATCAAAGCTAAATGTCGAGCCAATCCCCACTGCCTGTTTCTGAGGTGTAGTGACATTTTCAGCTCGCTCTGTTGGGCTGTAAGAATAACTGATAACGTTCCCTCGTGTGTTATCTTTGTGTAGTTTTGCAACAAATTTAGCAGTGTCAGTTACATTAGAAGATTGAATATATTTTGCTTTCGCAAGATTATCAGATCTAGATGTATAACTGGAAGTAGATTTCGTTTTACGTGCTTGAGTACTTGAGTCTTTACGTTTCGCCTCTCGTTCATTAATTAATTTCACACATTCATAAGGATTGCACTCACCAGGCAAACAAACACCAGGTTCGCATTCACGCTGAAGAACGTGTGAACTACTGACTGTGACAGAATTTAACCTAGATTTTTCAACAGTCATATTCTTGGTATCTGTTCTTCTAATTTTTGGTATATTGGCTTTTGGTTCTAATTTCAACGTGCAAAAGCAACGCTTTACAGCTCGGCCGCCAGTTTGAGTGTGTCTCAAAGATTTTTTAATTGCAATCTGCGATCCCCGGTGGTGCAAGTATCTTTTTTTAGGTTTTTTAACTTTACTAGGGATTTGGTACTTATAGTTGTTATTCAAATATTGCTTTTTATATGTAGATGGCCGTGACTCAACTATTGATGTTGTAGATCCTGGTTTAGTTTTATAAAATTCAATGTCAAAACTAAAAGAAGATCCTATTCGGACGACTTGCCGTTCACTTGATTTTCTTTCTAAAGATCTGTTTCCTAATTTAATACGTTTTTCTGGCGTTGTTGAGGTAGGTACTATTTTAGTGATGCCAATTTTCTCTCCTCTTATAGTAGCTACTTGATCTGTTTTATTTAGATGACTGGTCTTGATTTTGTCAGCACTTATTTTCTGTTGATTTATTACATTGGCAGGTATAATTTCATGTAATTTACTTTGTCCACTTATATCAAGTACTTCATATTTTTGCATCTTTTTATTCTTTGGGTTTTTGTGAAATCTCATACTTGACTTCTTCATTTCTTGAATTTTTTGTGTCGGAAAAAGAGGCATTTCTGTAGTAATATTTTTAGATTTTGCTAATTTTTGAGCTTGAATTTTAAAATTAATTTGACGCAACGGATCTCCCGTTTTTCGATCTTGTATTCTTTTATTATAGCTTATGGGCTTATTGTGTACTTTTTTTGTATTTAAATGTAATGCGCTGTTTGCATTCCATCGTTTTTGCTTTAATTTAATTAGGCATTCTTCTGGTAAACAAACATCTTCAATACATTCAGTTTCACATTCCCACTCTTTCATGATTTGTCTTCTTCTTTGTTCTTCATTAAATTTACTAATGGAATCTTTTTTCAATTTGATAGCAACCTCGTCTTCAGGAGCAGTGTGCGATTCACTTTTCTGCTTATAGCTCATTCCTTTCAGTTTCTGCGCACCATCCCTCATGTTAGATTTTATTATTTCCTTTGCCTGATTGAATTTCTCCATAGAAGCTTTTGTCTGTAGTTCTAATTTTTCTCGCATACGTGTTTGCGATTCCTTGATTTTATGTATTCCATCTGATATTATTTCCTTAGACGCTCGAGCAATCTCACGGACTCTTGGGGTTTTTTGATTAATTTCTTCATCAGTTGTAGTCTGAAATTCCACACGTGGCAAAGGAGGTCTATGATAATGATACATTTTATTATAAAAGGCTTTCGAATGTTTCTTAATCAATTTGTATGTGCAAGTACACGGATCTGACTTAATGAACTTAGTCTTGAATCTAACTCCTCTTCTCTTATTGTAGGCATCCCGTCGTTCTTTGAATACTCTCACTCTTTCTCTTGCTTCGTGTTCATTAGCACCAGCATATGGTCTTCTTTTGTTGTATCTTTTTGTAGGAGTTTTATGTTCATGAAGTTTTATACCAGAACTACAGCTGCAGCAGCTGCAGCAATCATCCAGCTTCGCAGATCCAACTGCACCCTTTTCCACCATATTCACTATTTCTAATAACCCAGCGCTGCTTTTCTCCGAGTCATCAAAAGCTCTGATAGATCTTTTCCTTTTGGAATTAGAGTCCCTCTTAGTACTCAAACTGATGGTGCTGTCAGAAACTAATTGCGCTCTAATGTCATCATAAACCGCTCTGGTTCGTACCAATCTTTCTAAAAGCTTTCGTTCTCGGAGTGGAATGTACTTCCCGTAGTATAGACGATCTATTTTCGATCCTTTATCTATAATTCTCTTCAGAGATGGATGATCGGATTCACTTTTATACACACAGGTCGTACAGGAACAACTGTCGCCCCCGCTACGTGATCTTCGAACAGGCTTCATGTTGTGTTGCTTTTCTACGCACAAAATGCTAAAAACAGTTTGACGTTCATCGGACGAATTTGACAGTTTTACAAGACTTCATTCAGGACATGCCACAGCACCTGAAATCCCGGGAATGGTGTAATCGTCACAGCAAAATACAGTATTGCCTACGCTTATACATTCGTCGTCGTCGTCGTCGTCGTTTCAGCCGATGGACGTCCACTGCTGGACATAGGCCTCCTGAAATGACCGCCAAACACCACGATCTTGCGCCGCCTGGCGCCAGCGACTCCCCGCGACCCTCTTAATGTCGTCCGTCCACCTGGTGGGGGGTCGACCGACACTGCGCTTCCCGGTGCGTGGCCGCCATTCCAGCACCTTGGGTCCCCAACGTCCATCGGTCCTGCGAGCTATGTGCCCCGCCCATTGCCACTTCAGCTTTGCGACACGTTGAGCTATGTCGGTTACTTTGGTTCTTTAGCGGATATCCTCATTTCTGATTCGATCGCGCAAAGATACTCCGAGCATAGCTCTCTCCATCGCTCGCTGAGTGACCCTGAGCCTTCTTATGAGGCCCATAGTAAACGACTATGTCTCTGATCCGTAAGTTAACTATACATTCGTACTTTATATTATTTAGGCTGTACCTTATAGGAAAGTACCTATCCATATTATGAAGTAGGTAAGTATTGCGTAGTAACCTGCCGTCTGCGTCCGGAGGTCGTGAGTTCGATTCCCACTACTGGTAAATGTTTGTGTGACGAGCATGAATATTTTTCAGTGTCTGGGTGTTTTTCAATATATTATATTTATGTATGTATGTATGTATATTTATCAGTTATGTAGTACCCATAACACCAGCCGTCGCTTACTTTGGGATTGCGATGTGTGTAGTGTGTACCTACCTAATGTCCTAATATCTATTTATATTTATTTACTATTTAATTATTTGTTTGGAAGTAGCTATTATTTTTGTTTATAACATCGTAAGTATTGGTAGGTCTCTCATACCTGACAAAAACAGAAACAAACACTCTACACATAGGTAACTCTAGACAGTGGAGTGCCTGCTAATCCATGTCTTCGTCAGCTCTCCGATATTCTGTACACCATCTCCATATGAAGAGGAAATCACGATAATTTCTTTGTATTGCACCAAAAAATATTATGCAATTCGCCAATTTTCAAGTGTCACTTCTATCAATTGTCATTTTATTTACCACTCGTTAGGTGGGCATAAATTCTTCTTTTAAAGACCTACCTATAAACTTAGATTTAATACTAACGCAAGTGAATCCCTTACTCCCGCCGCCGGGAAGATTTTCTCAAAAATAAAATCGTATAGGATCTAATTATGTATTTAGTATAAATTTTTATGTAAACGCAGTTACCTAAGTACATATTCCTTGAAACTAAAAATCGGTTTACCTACTTACTTAGATATTATATCAAGGTAGGTATCACTACCAATAATAATTGACGACTGAATGGCGTAGCGGCACCGAAGATAGCTTTCGCAACGCTATCGAACGAAATTCAAAAAAATTGGTTGCCTGTAAAGTCGGTTTACTGGCGATAGTTGAACGTGACAACGTCTTCTTTGTCGCTCGTTCCGCGCTCGCGAGGTAACGCCGGTAACGCCGCATGAGCGAGGTAACGCCGGATGAGTCATGTTTTTTCGTGCGTGCAACCGGCTCTATCGATTTATAAGACTTTGTCACGTCAAAAATGTGTGACAGTTGTCTACGGTGAAGTCACATGATCTATTTTAAGAATGGGTATGTCATTCCCATACATATTATTTTGAATTTCGATCGAAACCGTTGAAAAAAAAATCGAAGGTAAGTAGCTCCTCTAGCTCTACCTAAATTTTCCCTATCATGCTTATATTTTTTCCAAATAAAAAAAAACGAGTAAGCAACTTAGCTAAGTTACTCAATAGTAACTATGATAGTGTTGAACTTATCAGTAAAAATAGTAACTATGATAGTGTTGAACTTATCAGTAAAAATGTTAAAGTCACTTATCATTGTAAACTGTAGAGGTTAGTGACTCTCAACTCTTGTATAAGTTAAGACACCAGCATGACAGGTTGCATAAAAGTAAAGCCTCCAAATAACTTACCAAGTTACTAAGTAAAGTTGCTAAGTTTTAGTCCGTAGTACTCCGACAAAACATACGCACAGAAAAACACTTCACTGTTATTTCCACACAGAATCACTTGAAAAGTTATTCATAAATAAGTTATTCCGCGAGTTAAATCGGAAATTTAGACGGGAGCGTTTACACACGACACTCCGCTGGCCGAAGCAAACCAAACTGGCGAAACATCAAACAAGCCAAGTGAGTGAACCAACATAGGGACCGAATAGTCCAGGAGGTAGCGACAGAAATTATATTGACGAGTTATTATTCAACATTATGTTCATAATAAAATCATGTAAGCTCGTTTATCCAGTAACTCGTGCACAGAAGCTTTGCCGACGAGTTTCTCCTGCCACTTCAAACGACCGCGTTGGTCTGTCGCGTTGGCCGTCTGATCAGCAGGACGCGGTTATATTAATGTAAACTGTATTGGTCTGCCCGCCAAATTCTAATTTTATGAAGTATATTAATTTGAATAAAAAAATAAAAAAACCGTAATAAACTTAAATTAATTATTTCACATTATGCCACCACACATTATTACAAAAATACACTTAGGTACTACAAATAACGACGCCTCAAGCTTCCCCAACCCGGGCAATACAGACCAATCATTGCCCAAGTGACGGAAGCACGAGACACTGCTTGTCATATGTGCGCGGCACCAGAAATAGTCCAGAATTACTAAGCATAATGTCAGGTATACAATTAAATTGTATTCTTAACGCGAAAAACATGTGAAGCCAATTCACGGTACTACGTATAAAACAATGCGGAGATAGGTGGAAAGAGGTCTGATTCCTGAAGGAGACGCCGTAAATTACAGCTCCAGAAAGTTTCATAGCTAAAAAACTAAAATCGAATCTATTAGTATTTCATTTATCTGCAGGAATCACAAATCACAATCCTCTTTTACCTCCTGATTCCGTAGATAAAGCCGTTGTGCTTATTTGTTGTATATTACAAATTTATTATTAATATCATGCCCAAAAAAAAAAAAAGTAATTGCATAGTGAAATCTTTCTCTGACTCCCGGACTATAACGGAATCGGAATTCGAAAAGCACGTTCCCAAGCTCCAACTCCTTTCGAAAGCTCTTTCTATGTTTTGTTGCAACGCTGCCATGCGGCAGGGCAAATAAACTTTGTTTGAATGTGCATGAACTAGATGGCGCTCCTTCCGAAACCGACTGACTTCTCCGTCCGATTCTGACTTCTCCGTCGTTATGTTCAGTTCTAAGAAGTTCGAAAACTAGTCAATAGATGGCGATATTTAGACTCTATAGTTAATTCAACAAAAAATCATTAAAATTAAATATGTATCTAATAAAATATGTATCTAATTTTTACAGTCTTAATAATAGCATCATCTTGAGCTTGTAAAATTAGTCATCCACAAATAAAAACTGTGATTTGATGCACATTATCAAACAGCTATAATATTACAAAATATGGCTTCCATTTTTAATTGCCACTGATTAAGCAGAATAATAACATTACAATTTACAAATTGATCTTATAATGAAAATGGAAATAAATAAAGATATAAGACTCACAAAAGTATAACACCTATATTATAGTTTTAATAAATAGTAAATACGTAGAACCTTGGAAGCAAGCATATTTTTTTGTGTAAAATTGTATTTGAACAAGAAACAAAACTATACATAACAGTCAACCTTAAAAGCAAACTCTTATTGATACAATATTACATCCAAATAAAAAAAAATTAAACAACAATATACAAGGATTGCTTGTTTTAGTACATTACTTATACAGTGCTTTACAGTAGTGGGTGCTCAGTAATTCTGGCACTTGTATATCCAGCAAACCTAGACTGGGTAGCTTCTCAGATTATAGGTTATCTACAAAGATGCACCCTAATTATATACCCTAATACCTATTAATATAATGTAGCAGCTCACAACTTTAACTTTGCATGTAAATCTTTTATTTTCTATAAATTGAAAGTTCTATCAATCCAGCCTATGTAGATATAATATGTCTCTCCACTGTTGTCGCTCTCTTTTCTCTGTCTATGAGTATGTATTAGAAAGAGAAAAGAGAGTGACAAAAGTAGTGAAACATATCTCTACGCTCGCACCCTAACCCTGCTGGGAAAGGCAAAAATTTGGATGCCTGATTACTGAGCTCGTACTGTATTTGTAATTGTAATATAAAATACAATAATAGCAACAAGACTAAATACAGCATTACTAAACATAGTTACTAACTAGATGCACTTTCAGACTCAGAATCACTCGACGGCCACATTTTTCTAGTGTCTTTATCATTCTCCGCAGATTCCAAATACTTTGTCTGGGCATCGAGAACAGTTTTACTGTCAGTACATTCCGCATACAAGTTCAAAGCTTCAGAGTTCAATTCCAAAAACGAGTGTCCCCATGAAAACTTGGACAAGTAAAATCTAGCTTCGCTTTTATGGCCCGTGATGAACATAGCGGCTGCTAAAGCTTCAACACAGCTGAGCTGGTAGGGTTTTCCATAATTTATAGGATTTGCTGCAACGAGAAACGGCAATAACCGCGGGTGAGGCGATTTCATACGGCCAAATGGTGTCTCATCAATTTTAGCCCATGAACAATCTATTACAGCCAAACCGAACTTCTCTATAATCTCTTTATCATTCGGACTCACACACTGTGCTCCCACTGGGGATAAAACAAGTCCCTGAAACTTCTGCCCGAGTTTCAGGTTCTTTATTAGGTTATGTCTCGAAAGTTTTCTACCTGAACATTTTTTGGGATCACAGTGATTTAAGTCCCACATGCTCACTGCAAAAGTGGCTTCTGAACCTTCGTCGTCGGAATCTGTACTGTCTCCACTCTCAGACGACTGAACACTCAAATCTTCAAGTCTTTCTGCATAGTTCTTTTCGACGTGTTGGTTGGAACGTTTTCCTCGGACACCTTTTTTCCCTGGAGCCATTGCTGCTATTTTGAAGCGAAATTTCAATTGAAATATTATTGTGCGTCATATAAAACAGTGTGAAAATTGCAAACAATTTTAAGTGCAATTATAAAATCACGAAAATCTAAACAGAACAAAACTAAATAAACACCAAACACGTCGGATTTAAAATTTAAATCAAAATCAAATGTCAATGTTAGATGATAAATGACAGTTACTTGACACTTGACAGTGACATTTAGCACTGGCTTTTGAAGTTGACTCAGAAGTTGACTTTCAGTTTCAGGGGCATAGAGGTATGTACTTATAGCTCTATGTTCAGGGGCTATTCCGTATCTTTTTCAGTGATGATCACTGTTGTCTATGGTTCGTCATACATTGCTGCTTTGTTAAGTGAATCGAAAGTAAAAGTTTATTTTGTAACGTGTATTCAATCCCTAGCTGTTCAACGCGGAAATGCAGCCAGTATTCTTGCCACCATTCCACGCGGGCAAGACTTGTATAATAATTAGAATAAGCTAGTGATAAGTTTTATTGTAAATATAATAAAAAAAAAATCAATGGATAAGAAACAAATGCCACATGAGCTCGAAGATTACTTGGTGATTAACTGAGGTCTGAGATACAGATTAAGGTTCCTGTTTCATAACGGTTTAAAAATAGAAAAATATCTATGACCGTAGAATAAGTAATCTATGTCAATGACCACAGAGGAATGATATTTAATTTTTAACCGACTTAAAAAACATTTTATATTATATTTTGAACCAAATATTATAAAATATTACTCCAATCAAATAATAAATAATTAAAAACTATATTATTGAAACAAAGAGATTTTATGAAATAGGCAAATAAAGAAGATTTTTAATTTGAAATCTGCCTGTCAACAGATACTGTCATGTACCGGGTTTTTTCTTTTCAAAATTATTCTCGTTCTGGAGCTTACGGATTGCTTTTGCGCAATAATTATTAACTGAACTGGAATTGTTTATATTTTTTTCTAAGAGAATAATTGAAAAACTTCAAGATTGATTTCACACGAGGCAAAATGAGCAGCGCCTCAATGGCGGGTAAGCTAAAATGTATTTAAAAAATATATACGTTGTATCTCAGAATACAGAGTTTATTCTGTATTCTGAGCGTTGTATAAACGAAAGAATGACCGCAATTTTAGAAAAACGAAACAATTTTGGAACCCACAAAATATCAACGTACCTACCGTAGGTATTATCAAGGCGTCCAGTTATATTGTTGTCGCTATAAAACTGAATTGTATTCTTATTAGGTATAAATTAATATCTTCCTTTCTTCGGTCTTTTTTCTTTTCGGACCGCGATTCTTTATAATATTCAGTACAAATTATTACTTAATGCGGGTCTTGGTAGTGCTCCCTCCAAAATGAGTAAAGTGAAGTGTAAGTTTCTCGAAGCGCTTTGTCGTTTCTTTGAACACTCATAACTTCTAAGCTATGATTGTACCAGGTAAAAAAAAAATTTGGAATATGATGTCAAAACGGACTAGGATTGATTGCCAGCTGATATGGGCTTATTTTATAAGCATCTGCAGTCGATTTTTTTTTCGTGTTGATAGCTTCAATAGCTACTGGAATAATCTCGTGACAGTCAGCTGACCAAGAATTCGCATCATAAGGGTCTCTTTTATACCATTTTGGTCCAATGCCGGTTGTGCCTACGGTAATAGGTACTTATTGGATCAATTTTATACTGAAACTTATCCACTTCTGTCGCTCGCCGGTTAGAAAATAATACATGAAAGATACCTACATAACTCACGGCCGCCAATATCGTAATTTGGCGTACATTATTCAAGTAAGGCGATCGATGCTACGGTGGACAGTACAATAGGTACATCATCATATGCCATCGCGTGTCCCTTAGGCCCTCAACACACCTGTTAGGCGATTCACGTAATGCGTCGGCTACATTTAATGAAGTGAAATGTTTAAAAAAAAAGATTCCGACGAATTTAGAACCTCCTCCTTTTCTTGAAGTCGGTTAATAAAATGGTCAAGGCATTTAGGTATTGATTCAATATCGTCTGCGTATTTACGTAAAAAACTAATAACACAGAGCGTAAAGTTGAATGTGGTTCAAAATGCAACATGGTCGACAATCGAGAAATTTTTACTTTGCGCGATAAGGTTAAAAGATAGATATAGAACGTAAAGTTGAATGTAGTTCAAATCGAAACATGGTCGACAATCCAGAAATTAAATTTACTTTGCACGATAAGCTTGAAAGATTGTATTATGGAATACATTCATTTTTATACTCTAAACCAATAGACGTAAAGTTAATTCTTCAGTGTTAGGTAATTATTTGTTTAATTTTTTGATTCACTTCACTCAGTGTGTGAAAACGTTACGTGAATAGCCCCTTTGCACCATTCAAAACACCATCATTGTATCCGCCGGCCACTGTCGTGTCACGCAGCACGCTCCTGGCTCCTTTTGTAGGTAAGTAAAATAAGTATTAATTCCGTGGTAGGTACTTACCTATTCAACTTTTTTTTGTTTGAACTCATTATTTAATAATTATGCTAATAATAATAATTATGAACATTCAAAATTATTATTTCATTAATCATTATGGTAGGGTAGAAATACGACTAAAATTGCTATGACTCAAAAAGTCAAAACTATGCTGCGGCATTCAAGGGAATCCCGCGGCATAATTTTGAAGCACAGCAATTTATGTCGAACTTCTATGATGATACGTGATGAATGTCCATTGATAAAAACTTAAAATCTCTTGCCATGCCAGTATGCGGTGGCCATAAAACGGCTCTAACGATTTTGATGAAATGATGTATTCGAAGGTTTTGCTGTTAGGTTTATTACTAAGTAGTTATGTTTATTTTCTCGTAAAAACGTGATTTCACGTGAAAAATCGATCATACAGTAGGTACTTAGTTACTTTTGCCATTACATACAAACCATTACATACAGTACATTTGTTAAATAATTGGATCACTTATTTTATAGCGCACTACCTATTGTCCATAATTCCGTTCATGTTCCGCAAGAACTGATTGTTTACCCGAGATCCTTAGTCCATGTTCCGGTACTTATTATGGAAAAAGTCCTCGTATGGAACGGTACTTAATTATTATGGAAAAATTACGTACGTCACGTGGTTCAAGGATTAAGCAACACAGAAGACACTGCCTCATACATGTTTTTATAATGTATTAGTGTTAGTGGGAATGGAGATACGGATTACTTCATTTAGAACTAATTGCACAGGGCGTGGACTAATCTTAATCATGACCACATACTCAAGTGGGCTATTTATGGAATGATTTTCTAGACCGTGACAGTGAATCAACCGTCTCAAATTATTATTCATAGCTAACAATACGTCCTTCAAAATATAATACTTGGGTTACCTATTATGTATAAGGTATGAGTTAGGTGCCATATACTACTGCGCAAATATCAAAAAATTATTTACCCCCTTGATGAGTAAAAATTTCTAAAATATAAAGTTACTGGGAGGTTTTCTGAAAAATTGCTACTCGTCTCGAAGGTTACACCTATAATGTTGTATATCTCTTCTTAATATATATAAATCTCGTGTCACGATGTTTGTCCGCGATGGACTCCTAAACTACTGAACCGATTATAATAAAATTCGCACACCATGTGCAGTTCGATCCAACTTGAGAGATAGGATAGTTTAAATCTCAAATTATAGTCGCAATTTTAATTTATTAATATAACAAAAACTTTAGCCACAGCAACGCGTGGCCGGGTCAGCTAGCAATATTATAAGGACCTGGGTGACCGAGCTTTGCTTGGTAGTATTACAGCTACTCACCAATAGATGGCAGCAGGAGTTTACTGTAATAGTTTTTCTGTATCACCAATAGATGTCAGGTATAGATTTACATATATTTTTTTTGTAAATACAACATTTTCTAAAAAGGAATCCTAGCTAGATCAATTTATCGTCCCTAAAACCCCTTGTATACTAAATTTCATGAAAATCGTTCGAGCTGTTTCCGAGATTCAGATTATATAGAAATATATATTATATATATATTTTTATACAAGAATTGCTCGTTTAAAGGTATAGGATTATATCTATTTAAATACTTTGAAAAACACCCAAAAATCCTTATTCTTATGTAAAACCGTTATTTATAGATTAGATAACAGATGTAATAATAGGTAAGTATGGTAACTATTATCGATTCATGACTATAATTCAAATAACCTAATTTTATTTCAATACCATGTCGTGCCATTAATTGGTAAGTACTGACTACACTGAGTACTGAACTACTGACCTATCATTATAGATGGCTGTTATCAATAGATAATGGCGTTTTAGATCACTTAGGTAGTTGAAGTTATAGCTTTTTATGAAGGATGCTAGTTTTATAAAATTGAATATTATAAATCTTAATATATATAAATCTCGTGTCACGATGTTTGTCCGCGCTGGACTCCTAAACTACTGAACCGATTATAATAAAATTCGCACACCATGTGCAGTTCGATCCAACTTGAGAGATAGGATAGTTTAAATCTCAAATTATAGTCGCAATTTTAATTTATTAATATAACAAAAACTTTAGCCACAGCAACGCGTGGCCGGGTCAGCTAGCAATATTATAAGGACCTGGGTGACCGAGCTTTGCTTGGTAGTATTACAGCTACTCACCAATAGATGGCAGCAGGAGTTTACTGTAATAGTTTTTCTGTATCACCAATAGATGTCAGGTATAGATTTACATATTTTTTTTTGTAAATACAACATTTTCTAAAAAGGAATCCTAGCTAGATCAATTTATCGTCCCTAAAACCCCTTGTATACTAAATTTCATGAAAATTGTTCGAGCTGTTTCCGAGATTCAGATTATATAGAAATATATTATATATATATATTTTTATACAAGAATTGCTCGTTTAAAGGTATAGGATTATATCTATTTAAATACTTTGAAAAACACCCAAAAATCCTTATTCTTATGTAAAACCGTTATTTATAGATTAGATAACAGATGTAATAATAGGTAAGTATGGTAACTATTATCGATTCATGACTTTAATTCAAATAACCTAATTTTATTTCAATACCATGTCGTGCCATTAATTGGTAAGTACTGACTACACTGAGTACTGAACTACTGACCTATCAAAGATGGCTGTTATCAATAGATAATGGCGTTTTAGATCACTTAGGTAGTTGAAGTTATAGCTTTTTATGAAGGATGCTAGTTTTATAAAATTGAATATTATAAACTAAACTAATAGTGGGATATTTTTAATCCTCGCTAGGTTCAGTCAGCATCGTGTCTGAAACTATTAATGTTATCTACTTGGCGGGAGCACTGCCGTGCCCCCCGATATTCTCAAAGTCGTTAGCCTAAATTCTAATTATTTTATAATATCCATTTGATTTGTTGCTGTCATTCCCGTAATTATATATAATTGTGCCATATCATGCCATAAACCTACAATAATTCGTGTTACACAGCATTTGCACTTCGGATTATTAAAAGAATATGAATATTATATCATTATCTTTAGAAGGACGAACGACAGGACTAATTAAGGTAAATGTACCATATTACGGTATGTTAAGGCATTTTCAACTTTGAGGATGATTTTAAGAAAAAGTACGAATGTGCTAGAACTGAAAACTGTTTTATTTTGAAGACGAATAATATCAGATTAATGTGGAATATTATTTTCCGCCGTAACTTTTAAATTATATAAATAATCATTATTTTGCGGAACCTCGTGTTTGTCTCTAATTCCGTGCTAAAATTTGCCTCATGACTTAATTCCGGTAGTCTTTGTCCATAATTCCGTGATATTTTTATTTTATTTTTATAACGCATTACAAGTGACTTGACTTCAATCTCACCTGATGGTAAGAGTAATTATTTTTTTATTTTAATTTAACTATTAATTTTAAAGTGCATACGTATATAATTAAATATTCAGTGAATATTTTAAGCGTCTTTAAGCCTTTATAAATATCGAGCAAAACAAACAGAAAAAATCACGTTTGTTGCATGGGAGTAAAAATTTTATCTTATTTTCATTATTTTCATTTAGATAAGAGAAAATATTTATTTTATATTTTTTTTTTGCATTTGTTGTACACGGCAACAGAAATACTTACATCATCCAGACAGACAGACGGACGGATTGTCAGACGGATGGACGGACAGACGGACGGACGGACAGCGAGGTCGTATAGGGTCCCGTTTTTACCCTTTGGGTACGGAACCCTAAGAAGATATTGCATGGCCGCCTCACTAACTTAGTTTTATTACATCTTAGTCAAAGTTAAGTAAAAAAAACGTTTCATTTTCTCTCCGAATGCTATATTTCGGGTATACCAGAATAAGGGACATGAGTAGAAAATACGTGTACCTTATTACGGTACTCAAAAAAATGGTTTCTATTTCATATTTTTTATAAAAAAAATAATTAAGCTGCAAGCTAATATAGTTTTTATATAATATAAATATATAAAATGTAAAATATATGATTTACTAAAATAATATTCATGGAATTATGTTGACGTACTAAGTCTATTAATTCGAAAGTATGGCGTAAAGTGTAATCATTTCAGACTCGATTATAGAAGTAAACATATATAAACTCACATACCGCAATTAGGTCACAGTAATGTGCAGTTATTACTAAACTTATTCACATTAAATATTTATATATCTTTAACCCAAGAGAGGAGAAAAAGAAGGAAACATTTCGAAGGGATTTTTCTTTATTGCGTGATACGCACGCAATTAGGTTCACCGACTCAGAATTGTGAACATAATTACGGTAGTGAGAAAAGTGTCAAATTCTTTAAAAATATACTTTATAACACCTTGAATTTACTATAAAACATACTATTGATAACTGCTAATCGATAATTTCATAAATTTCGATAACTTTAACTTACCAGTATCGCATCACGTCCTTATGAAAATTCCACTGTTGCCTTACGCTCACCAACAACAGCATGTATGGGCACCGTAGTACAATAGCGACTGACGCGTTCAGAAGCTCGGTATGGGTTTTAGAACTATTGTTTATGTTAGAAAATTAGGTTTTTTGGTCGTACACAAACTATAGTTTATGTAGCATTCTATAAAATTACGATTTTATTGATAGTTTTCTTATTTTTCGACTAAAACCAAAATGTCACGGCATAATGTAGGGTCGATGTGCCGGTTTTCGGCCTTTTAGTGCTCCTATCAACTTCAGGACATCAGAAAAAAATGTTGCAGACATATTATAGTTGCACTCACTATCTTATATGAAAGCCAGTATAATCAATTTTATTTTTAAAAAACTGTTTTATGCTGGAAGTTATTAATTATTTTTATTTTTAATTTAATCTGGAAAAAAGCTAAAAATTCAGTTTTCGGCCACAAATTTTAGTTTTCGGCATGGGGTATTTCAGTTTTCGGCCACTGCATTGCGATGGATTTAAAATGAATTGGTAAGTCTAAAATTATATGAAATGATATGAAAACTTAATCATTATTTCCATAGTATATCCAAATATTATTAAAATGACAATCAACATAATACAATAAACTAAAATAAACAAAAAACCAGAAATACATCATTACCCACAAACAAGGCAGTGAAGAAATATTTCTTCCGCGTGAATTCCGTTTTTTTGCAACTCTCACGGGATCCATGGATTCTTCCGGGGAAAAATAGAAAATTCTTAAAAAAAAACGACTTTTGGAGTCATAATTTGAATGTACACCAATTCGATATCGGGTGATTGTCTATGATATTATCATAGTTTTTCGCACATCGAATAGGTATTACGAAGAACTAAGATTTTACGAAACATTGCCCGACTTTCATTATTTCACCCTTTGTAGTGGCATTTGGAGTTGATTTTTTGAAATAATTTTCTATTTTATTTTTACTTTTTAGTTGAAAAACTAGACTAGACTAGCATAATCGTATAAATTAAATTTTGATGAATTTAGAACCACCCCCTTTATGAAATCGGTTTAAATATTGCTTTCTGGAAGCAAATGCACAAGTCAATGTAAAAAATACCCAAATCGCTGGAACTGTGCTTATTGCAACTGAAGAGTTCAATCAATTTCCCCGAGATCCCATCAGCAGATTCTGACTTCATGACTATTGCCATTAAGTCAGCATCTGCAAGCAAATGCCATTAAAAATACCCAAATCCTTTCAAAAGTACTTGTAAAATTTGAAGAGTTCCCTCGATTTCACCAAGATTCCACGATCAGATTGTGACCTAATGACCATATAACAACCTGGAAAGCATATTCTTTCAAATAATACCCAAATCGCATCAAGTGAGCTTATAAAATTCTCTCAATTCTTAAAGAATTCCCTCAATTTCTTCAGTATCCCATCATCAGATCCTGACTTGATGAACATGAGACCATTTGGTAAGTATACCCTTTCAAACAAAAAAATAATTTTCCAAATCAGTTCAGGCGTCTTTGAGTAATCGGGGAACATACATTAAAAAAAAAAGATTCGGACGAATTGTAAGCCTCCTCCGTTTTTGAAGTCCTTTAAAAAGTCGCCTATGTGTTTATCTAGGATATAATCTATTTCCATTCCAAATTTCTGCCAAATCAGTTCAGTAATTGCGGCATGAAGAACTATTTCTCCGGCGTGATTTCGACTTTCCACAAATCTCGCGGTAACCATGGATTTTTCCGGGACAAAAATTAGCCCATATGATAATCCAGAATACGATCTAACTTTATTTCACATTTCAGCCAAGTTGGTTCAGTAGTTGCGGTGTGAAGTAGTAGGTATTTCCCATACGTGAATTTTGTCTTGGATTTTCCGGGATAAAAATTAGCCTATTTGTTAGCCGGAACATAATCTAACTCCATGCTATATTTCTACCAAATCGGTTCTGTAGTTGCGGCGTGAAGGAGTATTTCCCCGCGGTTTTTCACATATCTCACGTGAACCATGGATTTTTTGGGAACAAAATGTAGCCTTTGTGTTAATACAATCTATCTCCAATCCAAACAGTCGAATCAGTTCCGTAATTGTGCCTGAAGAATTAATTCCCGCGCGTGAATTTTGGATTTTCACAAACCTCGCGGAAAACATGGATATTTCCAGGATAAAAAGTAGCCTATGTGTTAGCCTTTACTTCAATTAATCGATCGGACAAGTGAAAGAAAATAAGAAAGGTACAATTGCCAAGTAGTAAATGAGTTGATGATCTTCGGACGCTTGAACGCTTGAAAATCATTATAGCTAAGAAGTAAGAATTATTTTAGCTTATATCAGCTTGTAAACGTTGATTCGGCCCATTCTTTTGGGAGTTGGTTCTGATTTTACAAATAGACATAGTTAAAGACACACGTTTAAATTACTTACTTATAACTTTATACATCGTATGTTAAATAAAATAGCTCTAAAAAATTTAAAAATTATAACTTTGGCGTATGATGACCGAAATCTTAGGTGATAATTAATTTTTGGTCCCATGCTTTTCATACAATTTTAACTTATGCCGAAAACTGAAGTACCGTTTCATCTACCTTTTAATTTTCGGCCACCCCAAAATGGTCTTCCCCGTTTATCCATATTTTTAATGATTACGACATAAACTGACGGCCGAAAACTAATGGCGTGAGTCTTCGCATTAAGTACATTATTTAAAGAAAGAATCGTGAGAAAAAATATTTCACCATTTGTAGAAAAGACATGAAAGTGTGGAAGACTTGATATTTCAGTTCTCGGCCCCCAGGCCGAAAACTAAAGTTTTGAAAAAATTTTAATGCTAGTTCCCGGCCCCCATCATTATTGTTGTTTTATACAAAATATCCCAAAAGTTATATTAGGAATATGTTACCAAGTTATTTTTGAAGTGCATTATATACTTATTAATGCCATTTATATAGAATAACTACACAAAGTTTACTTTGGAATGAAACGCGCGGCACTATTTTTTTTCTAATTTCTGCAGTTTGCGTTACCTCTAATCGTCGCCTCCAAAATGAACAAATTCTGTAAAATCACTCGAAGGTGTTTTCTGACCAAAAATGTTTTCATTTAGAAAGCAAACATTTTCAAATATCTGGATAAAGATTTTACTTGGAAATAGTATTTCTAAGTGATATTTTCTCAATTTTACGGCATCGTGTACGCGTAAAGGCCGAGAACTGAAGGTGGCCGACGAACCGGCACATCGACCCTACTATACCGGCATAGTGTACATTTACCTTATCTGGCCAATTTTTCAACGCATTAGGTACTTATTCAACTGGATAGATCAAACTAAAAGTATGATGGATATGGCCTACTGCTAAGATCTACCGAGATTTTAAAATAGAGCAAGGTCACGTGTGTGAAACCGTAGGTGCCCTCTAGTGGTTGATTATTGGAAAATCTCAGAATATACCATACCAGCTTTTATAGAACTTGAAAGATGAAAGATGGTGTTTTTTGTCCGCAGCTTGCTTCAACTACGAAAACAACGCGCCCGTTGCCAAGCAGGCTGATAAGGGTGACAAGGGTGACAAGGCCAAGGATAAAGACAACCCGCTCAGCATCATGCAGAACTCTGGTGGTAAGTATGACCATTTCTGGACACTCTCTACAGTCGGCTGTTTGGCCAAACTTATACTACGATGGCTGATAGTTGCTGAGCTATATAGTTAGCTGAGTAAGAAGTACATTGGAAGAGTGTCGGTATGAGTTATAAATTCTTCCATTTCCCGCTACAAACATAGAGGGGGCTAAAATGTGCTTGAGTAAAAATTCTAACACAAATAAAAATATAAGCAGTTTTGGTGTATTTTTATTTGCGCTTCTGTTGCTCGACTTGGTCGGAGTACTGCTGTACTGCAATGCCCCCTGATTCTTCAATGGCGGGTTCGTGCTCTTAAGTCTCATAGATCGCGCTCTGCCACTTTAAAAAACTACAATAAAGGTATAAGCTTAATTAACTAGTCTATTCTTCCATAACTAGAACCCAGCCGAATAAATTACGTATGTAGATTGTAGCTATAGAATAAAACCAATATTGGGCTGCGTACCTACTGCCTTGGTACCGCTGTCTACTACTGGGGTCTGGGTCATTCGTCTGTGGCATTCACTACGATGTTGACGTAAAAAAGTTCGTTACACCAAAAATAAATTAAAATTTTAAATAATATTATACGAGATAATAATATGTATTTATTATTTATTGTGATTAAGTGAGTGTTATAGACAGTGTTACTTACTCATAAATTCGAGAGGCTAGAGAACTTGAAGAACTGAAAAATTTAAATAATTCGGAAATGGAAAACTCATACAAATATACCACAAATTCTAACAGTAAGTTTTCAATTTTATACCATGGGGAAATAATATATGTTAAGCATTGTAAAAATTAGGATAGCAGTGGCTTTGCTGACATAGAATAAATATAATTCGACATATTTTGAACCCCTTACTGGCTTCCAGAAATTAAGTTAAAATTATTGTTTTATTTTTATTTTTAAGTCGAATCTTCAATAATGTTTTTCATAAGTTTATTAAATGTAAAGGCTTTACGAATTCTGCTAATATTTGAAAATGCTAATGAAACTTAGCAATGATAAGTTACATAAACAGAAAGAACCATTCATAGTACCAGGTATTGATTTGCTGAGGTCGGCGCCACACGTGGCCCATCGTCACGCTCGAATTCACCCGATACGCGGCCTTGAAGGCTACAAACACAATCGGTACTTCCTTGAGAATTAAAAGAACAAAGCCCAAGGTGGTATCAAGTTATTCTCACATGGCTAATCCAAAATATTCTAGGAAAAATATGTATTTTTTTTAAAACCAACTTTTTTATCCAATCTGGAATGTAATTTTACATACAAAAAGTTGCTTTCTTATCAATGCCCTTTTTTTTACTCTATAAGTTAGTACTTGACTGCGATCACACCTGACTGTAAGTGATGATGCAGCCTAAGATGTTATCGTACTAACTTGGAAGGGTAAGTAAATTTACCCCAGCACTTTCTACCGTCCACTACCAAACGACCAACAAACCAAATAGTAATGCGCACTGGAACGCTAAATCACTTGGCTGTGCGTCTTTGTTGGTAGGGCTAGCCACAGCCGAAACCTCCCACCAGACATTTCCTGTTGTAAACATGTTATTGAGAAGCTCAACTTGTTTATTTGACCATTACTTTAAAATTTCGATTTTATTCAAAAACAATAGTCAATAATTAATTGTATGAGTTAATATGGAGTCCGTAGACTAAAAGTTTCAGATATGGTTCAGCCTCGGTACCATACATCCATGGTCATTGTCCTTTATAAAATCAGCTACAACTACTGGGCTGATGTTTATTATTTGGATGCTATTTTATTAAAACTTAAATATTTTTATACTTCTCTAACTTCTATGTTAGCTGAGCCAAAAAAGCTACAAATAGTTGTAAGGTAATCTGGATATATTGACAATCAAGAGTTTGGCTAAACTTTGTTGTGATAATGGAGTTCTTCAAAACAATTCTGACTTAAGATGGTGGATGTATATGATAACGATGATTAATTACTACAAATTATATTGACTAATATTGTTAAAACTGATTTTAATATTTGCATGCCTGTAAATTGGCGAAGCACTGAGACATCATGTACCGAATATTGTAATAACCCTACACGTGTTTTGTGCAAATAAAATATAAAAAAAAAAAACATGCTTCTAGCCAAACTTCACGGTTCAAAGTCAACAGATTTTTTCATTACAATAGACTGATGCTGAAATTTCAGTACATTACACCTCAACCCACATAGCCTTAGCCTTAGTCTTTGTATCAATTTTTTATTTATTTTACTTCTTTCTGTTTCTAAGAATAATTAAGAGGCAGATAAATGAAAACCTGTTCATAAGAATAAGGCCTGTAAGTGGCATACAAATGGATTACCAAGTGATCTTGTATGAGAACCTAGAAATTGACGTTTTTTCCATTGCCCCGCAGTATCATTCCACCGTCCTCAATCCCCGAACTCGCGGGTGGAGGAAGAGCTGATGAAAAAGAGCTCACAAGCTGTCAACTCCACAACAGACCCACTGGAGAAGTTACGTCTGCTTTGCCTGTCACGTGGCGCGTCCGGCATCATTGGACTCGGCAGGTAGGTTCGTTAAAGTTTTGTCTCAATTCCTTTCCGTAACCGCTGCTGGGTACAGGTTATTGGCCTTGTTCACCCTGGTTGAGTGCTGGTTGAAAAACTTTGCACACTTTTGAGAACATCTTGGTAAATAATCAGGCATTTAAGATATTTAATTACCTAAAACACACACAAAAGTCAGCCACATTCAAGGGCTCCTGGAAGAAATCTCTCCAGTAGAGATAAGCTGTCCTTTGTGCACGTCTTTTCTTTGTATAATTTTAAGTTAAGTTTCTGGTACATAAATAAATAAATAAATAAATAAAAGTCCAAAAATCAAATGTATAAAAGTGTATAAAAGTCAAATGGTGTAAAATAGTGCAAATTAGACATTACTTCGAAAGGCCTACATTCAGCTTTGGACGTCCATTGGCGGAGCCAAATAAACAAGTGCTTACATTTTTCTGTGATGTCATAAAGCTTCGGAAACAAGAGGTTGTGAGATCAATTCACACAACTGGAAAATGTTTGTGTGATGACCATGAATGTTTTCCAGTATATAGTGTGTGTACTATTTATGTCAGTTCTCTAGTACCCAGAACACAAGCAGAAATCGCTTTCTTTTGGGCTAGATAGCAATGTGTAGTGTCCTAAAAAAGAAACATGATGTACACAGGTATGTGCATGTGTGTGTGTCTGATTATATTGTGTGCCGATAATACTGTAGAAACATTCTCATGTGTCAGCATAATTAGTTTTATTTATCGCGTCACGCAACGTCTCCATGGAAACGGCCCGCAGGTTGACGATACGTCGTTAATTACCATCATTCATTACGGTGCGGCGTTGCTTTTAATGTATTTTAACAAAATTAGCGCACTAACATTGTAAATGTTTGTCTATATTATGTCTCCTTCACACTGTAACTGAATCGATTTGGTACAATTACGAACGGTTATTATACGACGACGACATCGACCTTCCTGGCGCAGTGGCGCGCACTCGGATTCGAGTGGGAGGTCGGGTCTTCGATTCCCGCTACGTCCTTTATAGAATTTAATAATTTCTTAAAAGGCTCAGTCTTTTCTAGTGAGAGAGAGGATACGGCTAGTCACCACTCTACCAGCAAAGCCGCATTGCCAAACTATTTAAGAGTTACGGTGCGATGCTGAAGATGTAATCGCACCTATCATATTTAGGCAACTTGGTAGGGGTATGTAAGTAAAGTCACCGTCCCTAACGGTTTCTACACAGCAGCGTGCCGGAACGTTAATTCGCTTGGCGGTGTGTCTTTGCTGGTAGCTCTCCAAGTTAGCAGTATAACCACTTACCATCAGGTGAGATTGCAGTCAGATTCCAACTTATAGAGTAGAAAAAAAAAACTTATCCCGAAAAAATTATGGTTTCCGCGGTATTTGTGTAAAACTGATATCACGCGGAATTCCTTTATTGTAATCGAAATATGTATGTCTTCTTTACAGAATCTTTCGCCGAATGGATGACGATGGCAGTAAGCAACTGAACAAAGAAGAGTTTCTTAATGGCATCAAGGAGACTGGCTTAGAGCTGAGCAATGAGGTTTGTACGACGTTTGTGTGTTTGTTACTCCCTCATGCCTCAACTTGTGAACTAATTTGAGTGTTTGCGGTTGGAAATAACTTCCTTCGGTCAATAATTGAAAATTTAAGTTAATATTAAAATGACCAAAGCACAGAACACTGAATAGTACAAGTACTCCTAAACACAGAACACAGAACACTAAATAGTACTTACTCCGCACGATGATTTAAAGAAATAGCGACTCCAGCGCTGACATAAAAAGTGCAATTTAGTTCGCAATAGCGCCTGGCCCCGCCCTCAAAATCTACACGCAACAAACGCAATGTTGTGGTCTCTTTCTATCGCCTAACTTAATCTCTTACGACGAACTAGGGCTGCCGTAGTCAGACGGCGCGTAAAATAGACCGTACAGAACTAGCGCGTGCAACTCGGCCCGCGAGCGGCAACCATCTGAAATATTGAGGTCCGGACCCCTACTTGTAGCCGGGACGGTCACGTGATAAGTGAGACTGGCCTGACCATAGTCAGTCTAAATCAAACTGATTCTAGATTCAATGAGAAAACCTGGTCTAGCCAACCAGGTTTTCTCAAAATTATCTATACTGTTTGGGAATTTGTCATTTTCTTCCTCCTTTCATTTTTGGCCCTCCTCAGGCCAAAAAATACCAGGTATTTGTTGTGCAGGCCTAGTAAGCTGTGCTTCCTTTTAATGTACCTACGTCTCAAGCCGGGTCTCCACTCATGTCGTTCTCTACATTATTTTGCAACGGTAGTTGTTATTTACCATTGCAACTAAAGAAAAGTCTGTTTCACGTATGATGTTACTCGAGTCCGTGGCATCGACACAATGATTATTTGGGCAGGTTCAACGCACTGGGGATTGCGACGAAAAGTTTGAGAAACCCTCAGCTGCACCATGCTTAGAAATATATTATGATTAAAAATGCCAATGATTTTTGTTTCTTTTCAGGAAGCAGAAGAGTTGTTCGACAAATTCGACGCCGACAAGAGTGGATCGATCAACCTTGACGAGTTCTTGAGGCAGATTCGCGTGAGTTATAATTATTATTATTATAATACTGAGGGGCTATTCACGTTACGTGTCGGCTACATTTCGTGATGTTTAAAAAGGTGATGGTATTTACATTCATAAGCAGACGATATTGACAGCTGTCATTCTGACTGAACGGGCGTGTTTACGAGATAATCCTAATTTTAAATATTTAAAACGATTGAATCTAACTTATAATAGTGTTTTCGAAACTCTGTAATAGCCTGTGTTACTCATAATAATGAAAAACAGTAAAATCAATCACGATACGCGTGCTAAAAGTAAACCTGTAGCGGCGTCGCGGAGTGACCTAATCAACATGTCGTTGGATCTCAGCACCGACACTACACCTGTAACCGCCGATACATCGCATTCGCAGCAGGTAACCATGGACAGTATCAGTACGCTGTTGGATTAAAAAATTAAACGCAGCATTCTCATCCTGCATAACTAATTTGAAAAGTACTCTAATGAACGACATTATGACCCAAATAAGTTCAGAGATCAGATCCTTGAACGACACTTTGCATTCTAAGTTGTCTTCCATGGAAAAAGATATAGAAGACGTGAAGGCTGCCGTTCAATTTACATCTCAGACCAGTACCTCAAGATTTGATTCATTAAAGGATGAATTGTTCACGGTGAAAAGTCACCTACATAATTTACAAAAAGAAATTGATGATAGGCTACAACGTGACCGCCTCCTAAATATCGAAATTGTTGGCTTGCCAGAGCGTAAGAACGAGGACCTACGAGGTATATTACTAGAGATTTCACGGCACATAAATACCACCATCACCTCTCAAGATATAGACCACATCCACAGGGTACAGGCTCGTCACAAGCAGGAAGGGCGCCCTCGAGTTATTGTATGCAAGCTAAAATCTAATATCTTAAAGAGTAATATCTTGGCTGCTTTTCGAAAGGCACGAGGAGTCAACACCGAAGACATCGGAATCGAAGGGCCTCCGATCAAGTTATACATCAGAGAACATCTCACATCTAAAAACAAAACGCTGTACAAGGAAACACGTGACACATGTCAGCGGAAGGGCTATAAATATTGCTGGATCAAAAATTGCAAAATACTTGTAAGAAGAAATGATACCAGTCCTTTTTTAGAAGTGCGTACTGCGGAGGATTTAAAGAAGATAAATTGAATAGTTCATTGTGGATGTTAACATACTATAATTTACTCAGATTATGTATTTACATTCATTATGTATTTCAAAACATTCACACACTAGGAAGCTCACTCATTTCAACTACTCATCACCATTCACTCACCAACACACTTTATCATGTATATTTTTCACTTAAAGTAATTTATTTCACATTATTATATATTATTCAATCATACGCAGTTGTCATCATAATAACATTAGAAGTCGATATTACAATTGGAACTGTCGCTTCAAAATGGGGAAGGTAGGATTAAAATTATATTATCAAAACGTTCGCGGTCTGCGCACAAAAACAAACGAATTGTGTAGGAGTATATTGCTACATAACTTTGATGTGCTTATATTTACAGAAACGTGGTTAACTTCTAGTATTCAGGATAGGTAATTATGCGATTCAAGGTATGATGTATTTAGACACGACAGAAATCTTGCGGTTTCTAATAAATCGTCCGGTGGAGGTGTTATGATATGTGTCAAACGGAGTCTACAGGCTTATACACAAAATCTTAACTTGCCGCAATCGGCATTATTCTCCGCGCGGCGAACCATGATCCCTATGACAGTTCGTTTAGTGATGGGTCGTGTCTTTGGTCGTGTCGATATTTTTTTTTTTTTAGACAAAGGCGTGGCTTGCACTTAAGCCACGTTGGTAAACATGTTTTAAAAAATATTACAATGTGCATTTTTAATGTCCATTTTGTTGTTGTTGTATTAATTTAAGATTTTTGGCATAGATTAAGTAGGTAAGTAAAACGAAAGTTTCCAACCTTGTTATTTTCTAATAATGCTTAACCCGGTAAACACGTTTTTGCTATATAAGTATATATTTTATCACGAAAATGAATGCTCCCCATTTATTTATTTTGTCTGAAAAATTGTGCACTCGTTTCCATTACCGACATTTTTTTATCGATACTTGCCGCCCTAGTCGATAGACGTCACACGACGTAAGTTTTGCAGGACGTAAACATAAATTCAGATTGACGTAACTTCTTGTAAATGTTAAGAATTGTTAAAAATATCAACGGAATATCATTACTAATGGTATAAAGCTACGTAAAAATTATAAATGGCATTTTTAGACGCCCCCAATATGATCCCGATTTAATGGTGACGCCACTACAATGTTATATGGTGACATTAGCTGTCAGTGTCATAGGGATCACGGTTCGCTGCGCCGAGAATAGAGGCTGTAGTGTTAACAATTCCCTCACGATCGTTGCATTCCAGTAAAAATCTTCATATTCTCGCAACCTATATTCCTGGGAATACAAACATGCAAACCCAATTATTGGAAGACTTGATGTCAGCAGTATCCGATCTATATTATAACATAATTAAAAACGACAACTTTATCCTACTGGGCGATTTCAACATGCCATTTATTCAATGGGATAAGAACGGGCCCTCATTTTTAAACAAAGCGTCACAAAATGTTCGTGACGTAGGTATGCAATTAATACAACATTTGAATATTATAGGTATGGAACAGCAATCTCTATTTAAAAATTCTCATAATAATACACTAGACCTTGTGTTTACAAACTTCTCTCTAGAATTATCGCTCGCATTATCTCCGTTGCTGAAACCAGACGCGTTCCACCCGGTTTTGCTTATTGACATACCTACACTGACCACGAAGCCACTAGCAACTGAGTCTCGCCTCAAACTTAAGTTCTATAAAGCTAATTTTGATAGCATTTGTAAATATTTAATCAATACTCCATGGGATACATACCTTAACGAAGGGACGGTAGACGATGCTGTGGATTATTTCTATGAACGTTTGTACGAAAGTATTTTCTTGTATGTTCCCTTAGAAGTAACTAGAAAACGTGACACTTATCCAAAATGGTACAGCAAATCCTTAATAAAAATTATACGTGAAAAAGCTAAAGTTCATGCGCGATGGAAAAAATATCAGGATCCTTTAGACTATCAGGAGTTCTCACTGCTGAGGAAGAGAGAACGTACAATTGAATCTCAATGTTATAATAATTACACTGAATTTAACGAAATATCCTTAAAACATAACCCGAAACATTTTTGGTCTATTATAAAATCAAAACGTAATACTTCTAAAATACCTAAAAAACTAGTTTATCAAAATGCAGCATCTATTACAAATAAAGATCATGCATTGGCTTTTAATAAATTTTTCTACAACGTGTTCTCTCATCCACTTAATGATTATCCATGCACTGAACTTAGGCCCCCAGCTAACTCAAGTTCTTCCCATTGTCATTTATTAAAAGTTGATACTTCAGAACTTGTAAAAATGATTATGAAGCTTGACACTGCAAAAAGCCCTGGAAGTGATAAAATTTCACCCTATTTTATAAGGCACGCTAGTAAAGCTATAGTCACTCCGCTTAAGATAATCTTCGATAGATCATTAGCTGAAGGCTTCTTCCCAACGAAATGGAAAGAAGCACATATAGTTCCGATTCATAAAAAGGGTAACAAAAGTCATGTCGAAAATTATCGTCCCGTTTCCATCTTAAACGTCTTTGGTAAAATTTTAGAAAAATTGGTTTACAACGCAATATACCCCATCTTGATAAGTGCAATCCCACCCGAACAACATGGTTTTATTAAAGGTCGATCGACATTATCAAATTTAATAACATTTACGGAAGACATTTTGGCTTCAATGGATAAATGCGTTCAAGTTGATGTTATTTACACTGATTTCGAAAAGGCGTTTGATCGTGTTGATCACTACATCCTGCTTAAGAAATTAGAGCACTTAGGTATTCATGGAGACCTTCTAAGGTGGGTTAAGAGCAGGTATAAACTGAATATGTCAGTTCAAAATTTCATTTTTACAGTAGTAAATCAAGTCTCAACTGCCTGAAATAAAACACACGAATATTACATCATATTGTCGAGAAACTGTAAAAGTGAAAACATAAAAGGATAATTTTTTGTCGATAAAAAAAATTCCCGAAGTTGCGTCCAATTTTTTACAATTTTCAATTTATTATCAATGTTATACGTACTAGAGAGCCAAGGTTTAGGATTATAACTCCAATAAATATTACGAAGTGCGTATCTTATCGTTTTCTTTCTAAATCATGTATTTTAAAAGTTATTACAGTAAACTATAAATGGCGCTTATTACATTCTTATTTCGCGTAATACGCCATGCTCTTTTGTACCAGAACGATGTTTTGCGCATGACAATCAGTCACAATTGCTCCATTGAGACGAGAAGACTGTATTTCTGTGCTCCAGGCCAAAAAAATAGTTCTTTGTATCCTTAATATATAAATTATGAATTAGAAATTATTGTGTGTGTATTTATAAATGATTTGGTGGCGTTAATAATATAATTGTAAATATGGGGAGCAAAAACTACGAAATAAAAGTATATTAAAGCAAAAGCCTTTCTGTCGAATATCGACCTTCCCTCTTTACTTTTAAAGCACACAATTAACGAGCACTGAATTCTCTCAAGGAATGGCATGTCAATGGCGGTGGGAGTAGTATATGTAAAAAAGGACGATCCCAATCAATTTTGAGAGAGAGGAATAAAGAGTGCTCCTGTATGTGCGCACTTTGTGCAACATGTTTACTATTTTTAACCGACTTCAAAAAAAGGAGGAGGTTCTCAATTCGTCGGAATCTTTTTTTTTATTTTTATTTTTTTATGTATGTTCCCCGATTACTCGAAGATGCGTGGATTAGAAAATTCTTTTTTGTTTGAAAGGGTATAGTTCACAGATGGTCCCATTGTCACCAAATCAGGATCTGATGATGGGATCCTGGAGAAATCGAGGGAACTCTTCAAATTTTATAAGCACACTTGAAGTGATTTGGGTATTGTTTAAAAGAGTAATTTTTTTCAGGTTGTATTATGGTCATCAGGTCGGGATCTGATGATGGGATCTTGGTAAAATCGAGGAAACTCTTCAAATTTTGCTAGTATACTTGAAGCGATTTAGGTATTTTTATAGTTACTATTGCATTTCCTAGCAGTCATCAAGTAATGACTGTATTCATCAAGTCAGAATCTGATGATGGTATCTTGGAGAAATTGAGGGAACTCTTCAGATTTTAGAAGCATACTTCCAGCGATTTGGGCATTTTTTCCAATACCTGGCGCATTACTTGTTTTCCACTAAAAAGTAAAAAATAAAATGGAAAATTCTTTCCAAAAAACCAACTTCAAATGCCACTACAAAGAGTGAAATAATTTGTAATGTACACTAATTCGAAGTCGGGCAATGTTTCGTTCATTCACTAATAGTCCTCCGTATTGACGATAATTTTGTCGTTTCTTTGCACATTAAGTTTAATAATACGAAGGACTATTAATGATTGAACAAAACATTGCCCGACTTCGAATTGGTGTACATTAAAAATTATGACACTTCAGTATGCAAATGTTAGATATTGCATTATTGATTTGTGTTCCTATGTAATGTTACTGTCTAAATGTTACTATGTTAATTAGTTCCTACGTAAGTATAGTTCAAGAGATAATGTGCAATAATAAATTTAAAAAAAAAGTCAAATTTATTACGATACAATATATAAATAGGAAATATTTATAAGTAATAAATTCTGTAAGAGGGTAAAATGAATTTGTGCACAGCTCATGAAACAGACTACGCTTAAATATTTTTTTTGGCTTTTTTTAGGGTTCCGTACCCAAAGTGTAAAACCGGGACCTATTACGAAGACTCCGCTAGTCGTCTGTCCGTCCGTCCGTCCATCCGTCCGTCCGTCGCCAGGCTGTATTTCTTGAACCATGATAATAAGACACTTAAAATCTCAGATAGTTTACTTAAAAAAAAACCACCCCTAGCTTTAACTAATCATCTTTTTGATTAGTGTTTTACACACTTAGGATATAATTCCTGCAGGACAAATTGATTTGTTTTGCTATAATCCGCTACTTGAAAAGATTCTGTATGGTAGAATATGCAGGAACACTGCCCACATGAAACACCACATACAATTTTCCAACACTTTCTTCGACGCACGTTTCGTCCCGACACCGGGAAATCCTCAGGAAATGTTAACTTTACGATGCGAAATTGTAGACTCTATGACAGAATCTTTTCAAGTAGTGGATTATAGCAAAACAAATTAATCTGTCTTGCTAATTATGGATTTCCGCAAAATAACGCCTGCTTCCATTCAATAACTCCTATAAATTTAAATACAAATCGAAATTTCACTCGCAGCGGGATTTGAACCCGCTTTCCCCAGCTATCGCGACTGTGTGCTCTTATCGCTGAGTAATTACTCCCCCTAGCTTTTCCCCGGCCAAAAGTGCCCATCAGACTATCCTAATACACACATAATACCACGTCAAAATAAATGCCTGAAAACCTTATATTGCACAATGACAATTGGTTAATTAATATCGCAAATATGTATTGTATTGTCTTCTTTTAGTTTCTGATTAAACATGCATTTCTTTTATTCTACATTTACACATAGATTGTTTTGTCGTATTTCAAATTCTCATCCATTTTTTCCATTATAACAAAGCCTTAGACTCCTTGGAACATGAATATATCTGGGAAGCAATGCATGTTTAGGGTGTTCATGGTGACTCTAACCCAACCTATCCAACAAGGTGACCCAAGTTGTTTTCAGCAGCCCTCGAAATGATCTTCAGGAACCTGGAATGGGACGATTATGAAATTAATTTAAAATCCTCATTCCTAACTGATTTACGCTTCGCAGATGATCTCAGCCTATTTTCAGTGTCCCCAAAAACTATATGAAATGCAACAGCAACTATCAGACCACAGTGCGACAGTACGCAGGGCTTCAATGAACACAATTAAAACAAAAATTATGAGAAATGCATCACACACATATAACATCAAAGTAAATAATTAGAAAATCGGTTATGTGGAAGAGTATGTTAACCTTGGACAGTTGATAGTTACAAGTGATACAAAGAAGAAAGAAATAGGAAGAAGGATAACTAATAAGATTATCAGATATAAAAAGTAGAACTAAATTTACAGAGGCAGAAAAAGTATGCAAGAAGCTGAAATAGAAATGGATAGGTCCGACATAGTATGCAAATGGACCAAAGGGCCACAAAACGTTTGGAAGGCGACTATAATTCATAGTTCATAGATTATTGGACCTTAACAGTCTAAGTGTAAATAATAATCAATCAAGCTTTATTGCTGTCGCAATAAAGGCTTTGAACTGTCAATTATTTCTGTCAAAAACTTCAGATTAAAATTACTGCTTGTTCTAATCTGTCCAATATTTTTTATGGTGAACAAAATCAACCGCCTTAGAGATGTCAAGAAACAGAACAGTTATAGAGTTTCCATTATTTAGCATTTCTAAAATTATTTTCAAGTTCAAACATTGCATTTGAGTTAAACTTATTTTTCCCAAATCCATATTGAGCATTTGTAAGTGCCGATTTTTCAATCGCTAGATCTGAGGAATAAACTTGAAATATATTATGCTACGGCATACAAAATCTGTCAAAACGTCATATTTATTCCCCAGTTAACGTTTATCTGACGTTGAAAAATCATATAAGATTAATTAAATGTTCCGAAAAGTGGTTTATTCTGTTGAATAAGGTCATCTTACTATATCATCAAAAATTTGTGGTAAATTTTAAAATTCCAAAAAATGCCCTTAAAGTTTTCAAAGAATATTTCAAGAAATCTTTTGCCTACAACTATGTGGTCCGAAATGCACTTAGCCGAATTTATCTGATTATCTTACCTAGTGTTCGCGGTTTTATTGACATTACGTGGCAGTCGACGTTGCGAAATGTGACACGATCTGATTTTTTTCTAGCTTTCAGCCCCCTCTTAAATCTTACCTTTCCAATCGATCTCAGGCTGTAGTAGTTGGTGGTAGCTGTTCAGACTTCTGTGTAATCCCCTCCGGAGTTCCACAAGGTTCACATTTGGGTCCCTTATTCTACAATATTTATCTGTTTGATATTTACAGCTGTTTCTCAAATTCTAAATTTTTAATGTACGCTGATGATACCAAAATCTATATGGAAATTAACAAACCTGAAGACTGTCTGAAACTACAGGAGGATCTAAACCGACTATCACAATATTATAAGGAGAATAGAATCCAAATTAATATAGACAAGTGCCAGCAGATTACTTTTTCAAGGAATAAAAAACCAATAAGTTTTAATTATAATGTAGATGGCCAAATTATCTCAAAAACTGATAAAATCCGTGATTTAGGAGTTATTCTAGACGACAAAATGTCCTTTAATGCTCATATAGAATATATAACTCAAAAAGCATATGCTTTACTGGGTTTCGTCTTAAGAACTAGTAAGCCCTTTAAAAATATTGATTCACTTAAGACTATTTATTTTGCATACGTGCGTAGTACTTTAGAATACTGCAGTTGTGTTTGGTCTCCTCACTACATAAAACCCAATGAAGAAATCGAAAAGATACAGAGGAAATTTGTAAAGCATTTAAATTTTCGTACTCACGTGGAACCCTTAAATTACCAAGATGATTGTATGCGCCACAAACTTCAAAGCTTTGGGCATCGGCGACAGCTAGCCGACATGTTGCTATTATATGACATTGTAAATGGACATATGGATAGCTCACATCTCCTTTCTAAAATTAAATTTTTGGTTCCCCCTAAGCGGACCCGCCACACAGTTTTGTTTTCAGTACCCTTCAAAAGAAAAATATATACACAAAACTCGGCAATCACAAGACTTACACGCACATATAACAAACAATTTTCAGATATCGACCTTTTCTGTAACTCCAGAGCTTCATTTAGGCGACAACTCAGAAAGTTTAACAGATAAATTCACACACACACACATACACACTAGCACACGAACACACACACACACACACACACACACACACACACACACACACACACACACACACACACACACACACACACACACACACACACAAAACACACACACACACTCACACACGCTCACGTCATGCAAATATTAGTTTCCTGGTTATCTATCTCAGAATGACAACAGAATGATATATTTTTTTTTTTTTGTACTTAGTGGGAAAATCTGTTATTGGCCATAACTTTAAGGTATTATATAAGGTATAAATTATTACTTTCTGTAACGCTGTAGATTTTCTGTAAGAATAATAAAATAAAATAAAATAAATAAAAATATTGAATTCGAAACATTTTTTGCGAACACTGAAAAATTAATTTTAATACAATTGACATATAGAGCGTAAAATTGAATGTAGTTCAAAACGCCATATTGGTCTACAGTATCGAGATTGAAATTACTTAAGCGGGTCAAAGTTGCGCATCGTATTTTGCTATGATGTAATACATTCAATTTTACACTTTATGCCAATAGGTGTAAAGTTAATTTTTCAGTGTAAATATTTTTTATTTTTCGTGTTTCACATCACTGAGTGTGTGAAAACGTTACGAGAATGTCATAGCAGGCCGTAAAATAATTCACTTATCACCTTCTCAGATTTAAAAGCTACGTTTCGTTCGACACTTGTTTTCACATGTATTTTGGTTATTTATAAGAATGTTACACTTGTATCGCTAGAATTGCCTACAATGATTTACGAAAATACCATAGCCGGTATTTCGTAAATCGTAGACTTTATTGTTGAGTGTCCTTTATAGTAGCCACAAGATCTCCGTGGCGCAGTTGTCGAAGCGAAAGTCGGGAGTTCGATTCCAGCCATGCCGCCATGGAGCTTTGGAATTGTATAATTTCTAAATTGGTCTGGTGGCTTTGGCTAGTTACCACCCTTCCAGCAAAAGACGCAACGCCAAGCGATTAAGCATTCCGACGCGATGCTGTGTAGAAACCGCCATTTCCAAGCTGCTAGTACAATAACATCTTCGACTGCATCAGCACTTACCATCAGGTGTAATCGGAGTCATATAGAGATCGTCTAATTTAAAAGAGAACTCTTCCACTACATTTTTCTTTCAACGTTAACACGTAGAGAAGCTTTCATATTTAGATCAGACGATGTATAGTAATTCGAATTAGTAAAAAAAGTATTAAAAAATGTCTTACTACACTCATCATTCTATTGTATATACAAAATACTACTCTTTCCATTCGTTTATTTTTTCTTTGACACATGAAACAGATATAGCAATAGAGACCAGAGAGAGAGATAAAGGTAAAGTGGTCTCATGTGTCAAATAGAAAATAAACGAGTGGAAAGTAGTTATAGTATAGTACTCGTAAAACAATGTTTTGGTCATCTCGCAGCCCCCGATGTCGGAGTCGCGCCGCGCAATAGTGGAGCAAGCCTTCAAGAAGCTGGACAAGACCGGAGACGGCGCCATCAGCATCGAGGACGTGCGCGGCGTCTACTCCGCCACCGCATATCCCAGGTGAGTGCAGTACGCAGCAGTAGTTACCGATAAGAAGCTGGACAAGACCGGAGACGGCGCCATCAGCATCGAGGACGTGCGCGGCGTCTACTCCGCCACCGCATATCCCAGGTGAGTGCAGTACGCAGCAGTAGTTACCGATAAGAAGCTGGACAAGACCGGAGACGGCGCCATCAGCATCGAGGACGTGCGCGGCGTCTACTCCGCCACCGCATATCCCAGGTGAGTGCAGTACGCAGCAGTAGTTACCGATAAGAAGCTGGACAAGACCGGAGACGGCGCCATCAGCATCGAGGACGTGCGCGGCGTCTACTCCGCCACCGCATATCCCAGGTGAGTGCAGTACGCAGCAGTAGTTACCGATAAGAAGCTGGACAAGACCGGAGACGGCGCCATCAGCATCGAGGACGTGCGCGGCGTCTACTCCGCCACCGCATATCCCAGGTGAGTGCAGTACGCAGCAGTAGTTACCGATAAGAAGCTGGACAAGACCGGAGACGGCGCCATCAGCATCGAGGACGTGCGCGGCGTCTACTCCGCCACCGCATATCCCAGGTGAGTGCAGTACGCAGCAGTAGTTACCGATAAGAAGCTGGACAAGACCGGAGACGGCGCCATCAGCATCGAGGACGTGCGCGGCGTCTACTCCGCCACCGCATATCCCAGGTGAGTGCAGTACGCAGCAGTAGTTACCGATAAGAAGCTGGACAAGACCGGAGACGGCGCCATCAGCATCGAGGACGTGCGCGGCGTCTACTCCGCCACCGCATATCCCAGGTGAGTGCAGTACGCAGCAGTAGTTACCGATAAGAAGCTGGACAAGACCGGAGACGGCGCCATCAGCATCGAGGACGTGCGCGGCGTCTACTCCGCCACCGCATATCCCAGGTGAGTGCAGTACGCAGCAGTAGTTACCGATAAGAAGCTGGACAAGACCGGAGACGGCGCCATCAGCATCGAGGACGTGCGCGGCGTCTACTCCGCCACCGCATATCCCAGGTGAGTGCAGTACGCAGCAGTAGTTACCGATAAGAAGCTGGACAAGACCGGAGACGGCGCCATCAGCATCGAGGACGTGCGCGGCGTCTACTCCGCCACCGCATATCCCAGGTGAGTGCAGTACGCAGCAGTAGTTACCGATAAGAAGCTGGACAAGACCGGAGACGGCGCCATCAGCATCGAGGACGTGCGCGGCGTCTACTCCGCCACCGCATATCCCAGGTGAGTGCAGTACGCAGCAGTAGTTACCGATAAGAAGCTGGACAAGACCGGAGACGGCGCCATCAGCATCGAGGACGTGCGCGGCGTCTACTCCGCCACCGCATATCCCAGGTGAGTGCAGTACGCAGCAGTAGTTACCGATAAGAAGCTGGACAAGACCGGAGACGACGCCATCAGCATCGAGGACGTGCGCGGCGTCTACTCCGCCACCGCATATCCCAGGTGAGTGCAGTACGCAGCAGTAGTTACCGATAAGAAGCTGGACAAGACCGGAGACGGCGCCATCAGCATCGAGGACGTGCGCGGCGTCTACTCCGCCACCGCATATCCCAGGTGAGTGCAGTACGCAGCAGTAGTTACCGATAAGAAGCTGGACAAGACCGGAGACGGCGCCATCAGCATCGAGGACGTGCGCGGCGTCTACTCCGCCACCGCATATCCCAGGTGAGTGCAGTACGCAGCAGTAGTTACCGATAAGAAGCTGGACAAGACCGGAGACGGCGCCATCAGCATCGAGGACGTGCGCGGCGTCTACTCCGCCACCGCATATCCCAGGTGAGTGCAGTACGCAGCAGTAGTTACCGATAAGAAGCTGGACAAGACCGGAGACGGCGCCATCAGCATCGAGGACGTGCGCGGCGTCTACTCCGCCACCGCATATCCCAGGTGAGTGCAGTACGCAGCAGTAGTTACCGATAAGAAGCTGGACAAGACCGGAGACGGCGCCATCAGCATCGAGGACGTGCGCGGCGTCTACTCCGCCACCGCATATCCCAGGTGAGTGCAGTACGCAGCAGTAGTTACCGATAAGAAGCTGGACAAGACCGGAGACGGCGCCATCAGCATCGAGGACGTGCGCGGCGTCTACTCCGCCACCGCATATCCCAGGTGAGTGCAGTACGCAGCAGTAGTTACCGATAAGAAGCTGGACAAGACCGGAGACGGCGCCATCAGCATCGAGGACGTGCGCGGCGTCTACTCCGCCACCGCATATCCCAGGTGAGTGCAGTACGCAGCAGTAGTTACCGATAAGAAGCTGGACAAGACCGGAGACGGCGCCATCAGCATCGAGGACGTGCGCGACGTCTACTCCGCCACCGCATATCCCAGGTGAGTGCAGTACGCAGCAGTAGTTACCGATAAGAAGCTGGACAAGACCGGAGACGGCGCCATCAGCATCGAGGACGTGCGCGGCGTCTACTCCGCCACCGCATATCCCAGGTGAGTGCAGTACGCAGCAGTAGTTACCGATAAGAAGCTGGACAAGACCGGAGACGGCGCCATCAGCATCGAGGACGTGCGCGGCGTCTACTCCGCCACCGCATATTCCAGGTGAGTGCAGTACGCAGCAGTAGTTACCGATAAGAAGCTGGACAAGACCGGAGACGGCGCCATCAGCATCGAGGACGTGCGCGGCGTCTACTCCGCCACCGCATATCCCAGGTGAGTGCAGTACGCAGCAGTAGTTACCGATAAGAAGCTGGACAAGACCGGAGACGGCGCCATCAGCATCGAGGACGTGCGCGGCGTCTACTCCGCCACCGCATATCCCAGGTGAGTGCAGTACGCAGCAGTAGTTACCGATAAGAAGCTGGACAAGACCGGAGACGGCGCCATCAGCATCGAGGACGTGCGCGGCGTCTACTCCGCCACCGCATATCCCAGGTGAGTGCAGTACGCAGCAGTAGTTACCGATAAGAAGCTGGACAAGACCGGAGACGGCGCCATCAGCATCGAGGACGTGCGCGGCGTCTACTCCGCCACCGCATATCCCAGGTGAGTGCAGTACGCAGCAGTAGTTACCGATAAGAAGCTGGACAAGACCGGAGACGGCGCCATCAGCATCGAGGACGTGCGCGGCGTCTACTCCGCCACCGCATATCCCAGGTGAGTGCAGTACGCAGCAGTAGTTACCGATAAGAAGCTGGACAAGACCGGAGACGGCGCCATCAGCATCGAGGACGTGCGCGGCGTCTACTCCGCCACCGCATATCCCAGGTGAGTGCAGTACGCAGCAGTAGTTACCGATAAGAAGCTGGACAAGACCGGAGACGGCGCCATCAGCATCGAGGACGTGCGCGGCGTCTACTCCGCCACCGCATATCCCAGGTGAGTGCAGTACGCAGCAGTAGTTACCGATAAGAAGCTGGACAAGACCGGAGACGGCGCCATCAGCATCGAGGACGTGCGCGGCGTCTACTCCGCCACCGCATATCCCAGGTGAGTGCAGTACGCAGCAGTAGTTACCGATAAGAAGCTGGACAAGACCGGAGACGGCGCCATCAGCATCGAGGACGTGCGCGGCGTCTACTCCGCCACCGCATATCCCAGGTGAGTGCAGTACGCGACAAGTGGGATCCTTAGGCGGTGATCTGTAACAGACGCGTTAAATCGCGTCCGACGTGAGGCTGTACGCGGTCTATGAATGCTTATTATGGAAATGCATTACTGTGGTCTCTATGACATGCCTGACGTGGCGCACGAACGACGAGACCACACTAGTACATTTCCATAGGCAACATACAGCGTCACGTTGGACGTGACCTAACGCGTCTGTCACAGACCACCGCCTTACGCAAAGCTCATTACAGAGCAGTGTCACCGTTCAAGAGTCGCGAATTTGGCCGACACCGGCAAAAAATCTGCCAACTCGATTCCTGAAAATGTCAATTTTGCCTTAACTGTGTAGATAAATAGCATAAAATTTGAGCTAAAGTGGCCCTTATTTCGGTCTTAAGAATACGTTGGTGGATGCGACATGTGGGTTGTACCAGAAAAACGACGTTTTACCTAATTGCTAAAAAACTAAGCTAGTTATCAAAATCCGTTTCTGAGCGTTTTTGCAAAAATTACATTTACATCCATTCAGTTCCCGATAAAAATTATGAAATAGAGATTTTGGAGCAACTTTTCGGAGAACTTTTTACTCAGAAAATTTTATCCAATCGTGTTTCTGCTTCACAGCGATTGTAAGTTAAAAACCCAAAATACATAACGTTTAAATTTGAAAGTAATTGGGCTTATAGTTTTTAAACTGCAGGTCACTAAAATCGCTTAAATAGCCGTTAAGTTGAATTTCAATGACAAGTTTTGTGACGCACTGCATTTTATACATCGAACCCTCATTATAACTGATCACTGTCGGTGTCAGGTACATGAGCGGCGAGGAGACGGCTGACGTGATCCTGAAGAGATTCCTCGCTAACTTCGAGCAGGAGGGCGTCGTGGACGGAAAGGTCAGTGACGTTTCTTATTTTTAACCCATATATCCAACCGAAGCTTACATTTTATGCCAATTTTTGGCATAAGATTCGAAATATTGGTTTAAATTGCTAGTTTTGGGACCCTAATTGCGTTCGTCTGGGATGGTATAAAGATCAAAATACTACTATATGTACTTTTTGGAGTTATGCCCATTTCAGCAGGGTAGCACACGCGCGCTTAGAAATATGCATCTCTACTTTTGTCGCTCTCTTTTCTCTTTCTGATCCATATTGATATGACAGAGAAAAGAAATCGACAACATAGACTAGTAGAGAGACATGTCTCTACGTGCGCATGCTGCATAGACTGGAAACTAAATATCACTTACTTAGCGGTGCAGGAAAACATTCTGAGCAAAGCTGTTTGCCTGAAAGCTCGCCACAAATGTTAATAAAGGTGTGAGATGCCTGCCAACCCGCGCATGGCCATCGTGGTAGAGCTTTGACCAAATTCGAAGTTCTTTGACATAAAACATATTTTGAGCTGGGAAAGTAAGCCCTTTCGCACACGGCTCGTAATCCTCCAAGCGTAAGCGTAGCGTAAACCTCGCGTACGACGAGGGCAGTACGACGTACGTACGTACGACGAGCACGAACATTTTCAAACATGTCCGCAGACGAAGCGTTGTTCCAGAAAATCGTAGAAGGGGTAATTGTCATATTGTTATGCGTAGCGTCATATCGATACGCTTAGGTTTACGAGCCGTGTGCGAAGGGTCTAAGGATGCAATGAATTTTTTAATTAGTGTTTCTCATATTATTAGTAACTAGCTGACCCGACAAACGTTGTTTTGCCATATAATTTTTTTTCTCTCTAACGGAATAAATAGTATACTATGTCCGTCTCCTGGCTCTAAGCTACCTCCTCACCAATTTTCAGCCATATCGGTAAAGCCGTTCTTGAGTTATAAATAGTGTAACTAACACGACTTTCTTTTATTTATATAGACTAGCTGACCCGGCAAACGTTTTTTGCCATATATTTTTTTTCTCACTTAGGGACATAAAATATAGATAACAACCCGCTCCCAGACCCAGAGATCATACCCTGAAAATTTCATAACGATCGGTCCAGCCGTTTCGGAGGAGTTTGGATACAAAGAAAATCCAGAGAATTTTATATATTAGACTAGCTGACCGGGCAAACTTCGTTTTGCCGTTTAGGGACATCAAATATAGATAACAACCCGCTCCCGGACCCAGAGATCACACCCTGAAAGTTTCACAACGATCGGTCCAGCCGTCTCGGAGGAGTTTGGTTACAAAGAAAATCGAGAGAATTTTATGTATATATTAGACTAGCTGACCGGGCAAACTTCGTTTTGCCGTTTAGGGACATGAAATATAGATAACAACCCGGTCCCGGACCCAGAGATCATACCCTGAAAGTTTCATAACGATCGGTCCAGCCGTTTCGGAGGAGTTTGGTTACAAAGAAAATCGAGAGAATTTTATATATTAGACTAGCTGACCGGGCAAGCTTCGTTTTGCCGTTTAGGGAAATCAAATAAAGATAACAACCCGCTCCCGGACCCAGAGATCACACCCTGAAAGTTTCACAACGATCGGTCCAGCCGTCTCGGAGGAGTTTGGCTATAAAGAAAATCGAGAGAATTTTATATATTAGAAAGATTTCCTGTTTTCTTTTCAGATAACGTTGGAGGAGTTCATGAACTACTACAGCGGCATCAGTGTCTCGATTGACAACGACTGCTACTTCGACCTGATGATGCGCCAGGCTTACCGGCTGTAACAGCACCAGGCACCGACCGACCACGCACCGCCCGAACGCAAATAGCATAAGGCTACAATAAAAAAAATAAGCCCATCTTTGAACGCGATTTACTACGAATTTTCCTCAAGCGCACACTCACGATCAATTCCGAATGTTTAATGGTATAACAGTACGTTCGATTGGAGCGGTCTTATTCCGACGTCTGAATAATATGCTGCAATAGAAAAAAGCGTTTAGACAGATCGCGTTTTTGTACGATTTTGCCTTAAGCGAACACGTACGAACATTCACGGACTATTCCTGTTTTTTTATATGGCAGTACGTTCCACTAGAGACGTAGCACGTATACGCGCGTCTCGTTTCAACGTCTGAATAATATATACTGCAGTAGAAAAATCTTTTAGACCGTTTTTGTACAAATTTGCTGTAAGCGAATACGTACGAACAATCACACACAATCCCGATTTTTTAAAAGTATTGCAGAACATCTGGACGATGACGTAATCATACTTATATAAGTGCGTATAGTTCCGACGTACGAAAAATTAATGTGCTGCTGTAGTATAAATTGTATTGTATGTAATTTTGTCTTTCTTGCATTGTGCTTGGGCGGTGTGCGACGTAGGAAACGATATTATGGACGAAATTAATATATCCGTCCCGCTTTCACGCATAATAAGCACTCGGAGGCTGGTAGAGACAAAACATGATATTACAAATTGTGATTTGTGGCATTTAAAAGCGCACTGCTTTCTTGTTACTCGTTCGTTAGAATAATAATATTTTATTGACTCAAATTGTAAATGTGTGCGTTATCGCATTCAATAAATATTTTAACTTTCTTTTGTTTTTTTAGTCCCTAATACAAAACAAGGAGTGGGTTTTTTAGGTGGGTATGGGACAGATTCTGAATTTGGTGATTCACGATTCGGCAATTAGAAAAAAAATTCTCTTGTCTTTATTTGGTTTTAGCAAATTCAAAAGATCGATCAACTGAACTAGCGAAAAAAGCAACAACAACAACTACAGCAACTAAAAAGATTCCGACGGATTGAGAACCTCCTTTTTTTTTGAAGTCGGTTAAAAGTTGTGATGTTTCGGTGATCAACCTGACTACTGTGATTAAAAAGTTGCAGCAGTTTGGTGCTTTATATTGATCGGACTTCTGCTACTAAAAAGTTGCAGCAGTTCGGTGCTTTATATTGATCGGACTTCGGCTACTAAAAAGTTGCAGCAGTTCGGTGCTTTATATTGATCGGACTTCGGCTACTAAAAAGTTGCAGCAGTTCGGTGCTTTATATTGATCGGACTTCTGCTACTAAAAAGTTGCAGCAGTTCGGTGCTTTATATTGATCGGACTTCTGCTACTTAAAAGTAGAAGCAGTTCGGTGCTTTATATTGATCGGACTTCTGCTAATAAAAAGTAGCAGCAGTTCGGTGCTTTATATTGATCGGACTTCAGCTACTAAAAAGTTGCAGCAGTTCGGTGCTTTATATTGATCGAACTTCTGCTGCTAAAAAGTAGCAGCAGTTCGGTGCTTTATATTGATCGGACTTCTGCGACTAAAAAGTTGCAGCAGTTTGGTGCTTTATATTGATCGGACTGCTGCTACTAAAAATTTGCAGCAATTTGGTGCTTTATATTGATCGGATTTCTGCTACTAAAAAGTTGCAGCAGTTTGATGCTTTATATTGATCGGACTCCTGCTACTAAAAAGTTGCAGCAGTTCGGTGCTTTATATTGAACGGACTTCAGTTTGACATCAACAGGACTAAAAAGTCGCAGCAGTTTGATATCAACAGGACTAGCGACAAACAACTGCAACTAAAGAGTTGAGGTAGTTCGGTGCTTTTAACGACCGAATTACTGCGACTAAACTAGACGGTATATTTATAATTTATGAGCTTCTGGCTGTTGATTACCTCGATTACACATAAATACTATACAATTAATATAATTTATTGTATGTGTCACATAAAATAAATTGTAATAATTAAAAATATTGTGTGTGTGTGTGTGTGTGTGTGTGTGTGTGTATAGTGGCCTTATATGGCTTATGGCTATTTAATTGCGGAACAGGCAGTATTAACGTCAAATATTTATATTTACTAAGGACCCTGGGTGACCGAGTTTTGCTATAAATATAATATCATGCGAGTCTGTGGCTTTGCTTTTGCTAACGGTAAAAATTGCATGCTTGTAACGCTTGTAACTCAATTCTAACATTTCTTTTTAACTGTTCAAAAATAGCACTCCAAACACGTATTTTCCATTGAGGGTAATTTTTTTCCACAATTTTCATTTCATGAGGACGGACCATTACTTCCAATCATTAATAAGTTTGATTCATCGTGATAGATCATTTAGTTTAAAAGTTACATCGTTTTGTTTACACAAGGGTCATAAGTAGTAGCGAACAAAAATTTTAAAAATTCCAAAAAAAAAATTTAGATTTTTTTTAATACGTTTTCCGTCGGTAAAATTAAGCATAGTTTCCCTCATTTCAATATGTGCACATTATGAAGACTCACACTGTAGGTATATGTATATAGCTGCTCGTGCTGATTGACTGATTGATCACCTCTCCTGAACAATTTTGTATGAACATTTTTTTTTCACGGAGTCGTATAGAAGGGAAAAATTCATGAGGAAGAAAAATATAGCGAGAGCTGATGATTGAGGGTTTCGGAGACGGGCGAAGAGCACAGAGAGGGTATTGAAGATAAGTGGGGGGTGCTCGATCAAATGTCATTTGAAACGTCATCCAATTGAAGGCAAGGAATCGCTAACGCGGGCAAAACTGCTCAGCTTACAACATCGGCGCAACGTTGCCTGTTTAGCGGTTTTTTACAGGATATACTTTGGTGAGTGTGCTCAGGAACTACATAACCTTGTACCTCCTTCACCTTTCTACCATAGGACTGCAAGACGCCGAGAGCGGTGGCATCCTTATGTGGTTGACGTCCAACAAACTCGCACGAAACGTTTTTCCTCCACGTTTCTGATACGAACCGCTAAGGTGTGGAACGCCCTTCCAGCCTCCGTGTTTCCAGCCAAGTACAATCTAGGTGCCTTCAAGAGAAGAGTGAATAGGCATTTTCTAGGCAAGCGCGCTCCATCCTAGACCTCATCATTGCTTTCCATCAGGCATGATTGTCGTCAAGCGCAAGCCTATCCACAATAAAAAAAAAAAAAAAAAATTGACAGTAAGCTGAAAAAAAATTCAAAATGGCGGATTCAAAATGGCCTCCATTAGAATTTCGCCATTAGCTCGCAAAGTATAAAAGATGGAAGAACGGTTTCTTGACCAGAAGTGATCAGGACTCGAAGGTCTATTCGATGGATAGAAAAAAATTCAAAATGGCGGAATTAATTTTCCATAGAAAATATATAGGGAATTTCGAAGAGACCACAAGATGTAAAACGTGCAGTATTTTGATGCGGTGTTTCGGAGGACTACCAGAAAAAATATGAAATGAGATGATGATTGGGGATATCGGAGAGGAGTGAAGAGCACAGCCAGGGTATCGCTTTCGATGATAGGTGGGGGGGTTCTCGACCAAATGTCACTCGAAACGTCATCCAATTGGCAGTGAGCTGAAAAAAAAATCTAAATGGCTGCCATACAAACTTCGTAGTTGTCTATCGCCGAAAGTATCAAAGATTGAACAGTGGTTTATTAGCAAGAGGTGATCAGGATCTCAAAGTCTACGGGATGAATGGGAAAAAAGTGGCGGAATTTATTTTTCCGTGAAAAATGTACATGCTACAATAAGTAGGGAAGTATTCAAGGCATTGACACAGTTCTACGGAGAACCACCAGAGAATAATATGAAAAGAGATGATTGATCTAGGATTTGGATAATGATTGAGGAGCATGGTCATGGTTTTAAAGATAGTCAAGTCAAAGTCAAAATATATTTATTTCACATAGGCCTAACTTACAAGGCACTTGTAAAACGTCAACAATATTTGTTACATAATATTATGTACGGTGATAACTACAAGTCGACTTAAAACTAAGTTTACGAGGGTTCCGACGCGCCCTGCACCGAGAAGAAGCCCACAACAAACTCAGCCGGGTTTTGTTTTCGGTGATCACTACTTCACAAATGCTCTTTAAAACTAGTTGAGCTAGTAATCAATATAAATAGTGATATAAATAATACGCTGAACCTCATCGGATGAGGTTCAGCATACATTTTGTTCGAACAACCCCTAACTATCTTTAAAACCATGACCGTCCTTCTAGGTAATTTTTTTAGCCCACTGCCAATTGAATTCAAATTAGCGATGAAGAGACGGCAATACTTTTATGGGCGGGAAGACTGCACGCGGGCCACGTGTGGCCCGCGCACTAACGCGCCCTACTAGTTTAGGTCTATTTCCTATTAGCCTCTCGATTATTAGCTTGAGGATTGAGCAATCCAAACACCCAGCCAGCGTGCTCAGGATCTCATTTTTGGAGTCTCGCAACCGGCTCCAGAATGTTGCGATTCGCGATCTCACAATCGCAAATAAATCCGGTACTCTGGCCTTGGCGAACAAGTCTGAGGCCCTGCAGTACCACGGCAACTTCATCAGGATACGATAAGCATCATTGTATTGCACCCTGATGTTGTTGATGACACGCCTGGTGTACTCGCCCACAGTTGACATGTATAGAAGCATAGGTAAACAGTAGGTATGCTCTTAACAATGTCACCTTCACTGGGTCAGAACACCTGGCAAAGCGACGCGACAGCATGTTACACCTCACGGACAGGGCACGTCTTTCCCGTTCAATGTCCTCGTCGTCTTTGAGATCCTCTGCAGTTACAATGTGACCGAGATATCTGAACCGCTCAACCCTCTCGAGTTTCTCACCGTCCAGAAAAACATCGGGTCAAAAAAATAGAGTCCGGACCTTTGCCTGAACGGAACCACCATCGCAACTGTCTTCTTAACATTATACTTTAAGCCGTGTTCTGCAGCGTAACGCTCGCAGATCGCTAACAGTTTGCGGAGACCACTGATTGAGGCACTCAGAAGCACCATGTCATTGGCGTAGCTAAAGTTATTCAAACATGTGGATCCTATGTGACCCTGGTGCCTCTCAGTCCCACAATCAGGTCGTTCACGTACAGGCTGAAGAGGTCCGGAGAGGTCAAACCTCCTTGGCGCACGCCGCATTCTAGCTTGTATTCGCTAGAGGTCGCGTCGCCCCATCTTACACTGTTCGTTTGGTTTCCGTACCAGTATCTCAACAGATTCGCCGTTTTTGTAGGTACATTCGAACCGTACAATTTCTCCCACAGTAAATTATAATTTACGAGGTCGAAGGCACGACTCAAATTGAGGAAGCATGCGCAGACTGACGTAGCTCTGCTGACGTAATAATTTATATATGCATGTAATAATGACGCATAATCCGTCGAGAGACCGGGCCGGAAACCAAACTGAGCGTCATTTATCTCGATGTTTTCCTTAAATACTTGGATGAATTAAACTTTCTAGTATTTTTCCTAACACAGTTTCTAACGAAATCGGTCTGTAGTTCTTGAGACTGGAAAGGTCCCCCGTTTTATTCTTTGGGATTGGAACTACCACGGTACTCATCAGCTGTTTAGGTAAGTAGCCAAAGTTTATACAAGCATTATATAGGGTGGCTAAAACCCCATATCTTGACTCACCGGCGTATAGAATATGTTCCAGGCTCAGTCCGTCTAGGCCCGGAGATTTTCCCCTCTTCATCCTCCGAACTACTGTAGCCACGTCATCAGCAGTAAAATCTACAATGTCAGAGTCATCAGTAGATCGTTCAGAGGGAATATGAGTAGGTAGTCCGAGCCGATATCGGGTTGACCCTGAAGTGGTGTGAAAATAGTTCCGCAATCTTACCTCTGTCATTTTCGCCTTCCACGGTCACCGGTAGGTACATTCTTTTTGTAGTTCAGCGAGTTCGTAGATTGCCAGAACTTACCAAAGTTTTTATCGGTCCTGTGCATTGCTAACAAGTCTAATTTAATTTTTCTTCATTTTAAGCTATTATAATATGTATAAGCTAGCTCCATTCCAAATATCTATCAAATCGGTTTATCTCTACTTCATTTAATCAAATCAGTTCTGTAGTAGCAGAAAGAAGGAGTATTTCTCCCGCGTGAATTTCAGTTTTTCACATATCCCGCGAAAACCATGGATTTTTCCAGGATGAAAAGTAGAAGTAGTCCTTTTCAAATTTCAGCCAAGTTGGTTCAGTAATTGCGGCGTGAACGATTATAATTCGGCGTGGAATTACTTAGATTTTTCAAATATCCCGCAAAAACCATGTAAATTCTCCACGATAAAAAGTAACCTAAGTGCTAAATCATTATATAATTTACCTCTAATCCAAATTTTAACCAAATCGTTTCAGTAGTTGCGGCGTACCTAATAGATTTTTTATCCCGAGTGCATTTTGGTTTTTCACACATCTGCTGCGTGAAGGAGTACCTATTTCTCCGTAAAAATTTTGGACCCCCGTTTCACCCCCTTAGAGGTAGTCTCGGTAGTACGGGTGAAATTAAAAAAATCGAGAAACTTCTTTATTACCCCCTTACAGAGTTCCGTTATTTGAATGGACATGTAACTAAATAAATAAATGAAATGAAATAAATTTTAATCCAAAAGCCTACTGACAGATGTTAATGAACATAAAATAAAAATTAACGGATTTCAAGATAACGTAAGAAGATAATATTTCGGATTGAAATAATTAAAAATTGAAAAATCACGACCGCCCTGTGGCAAAACGACTATTTCCAAAAAAAATGCCTTTTAGCCTGAGTTACGCAGAATGATGTAAGAATTCTAACAATACCACATATGCCCAAATATCTTCAGTCGTTAAGAAGTTATGGTGGAATAAAGGAATTCACATAGGTACTTACATAACCCTAAAAATATTTCACTCCTATCCTCACTATTTTTTGGCAGTCGTGTAAAAACAAAAATCTTGCCAATGATTCTCAAAATAATCCGTTTTAGGGTTCCGTAGCCGAATGGCAAAAAACGGAACCTTTATAAATTCGTCATGTCTGTCTGTCCGTCTGTCCGTCTGTCCGTCCGTATGTCACAGCCACTTTTTTCCGAAACTATAAGAGCTATACTGTTGAAACTTGGTAAGTAGATGTATTCTGTGAACCGCATTAAGGTTTTCACACAAAATTTTAAAAAAAGTAATAAATTTTGGGGGTGCCCCATACTTAGAACTGAAACTCAAAAATTTTTTTTTCATCAAACCCATATGTGTGGGGTATCTATGGATAGGTCTTCAAAAATGATACTAAGGTTTCTAATATATTTTTTTTCTAAAATGAATAGCTTGCGCGAGAGACACTTCCAAAGTGGTAAAATGTGTGTCCCCCCCCCCTGTAACTTCTAAAAAAAGAGTATGATAAAACTAAAAAAAATATATGATGTACATTACCAAGCAAACTTCCACCGAAAATTGGTTTGAACGAGATCTAGTGAGTAGTTTTTTTTAATACGTGTTGAATTGATATTCAACAAGTCTAATATTTTGTCGACAGATATGGCGTTGCACGTATTTAACTCGCGGCGAAGTTGTTTAATGTTGAATAAGTTGGTTATGCGGTTCAAGAAGAGTGGTTTTTATGGTTTTATTCCTCCGGTAGTAGTAGGTACGGAACCCTCAGTGCGCGAGTCCGACTCGCACTTGTCCGGTTTTTTTCTCCTTTACCTAATTTGAAGAAAATGTCCCATCTGAGAAATGCGTGGGCAATTTACTTTAAGTAATTAGCAGCCAATAAATTATTGTACCTAACATGTGATTTATAGCTCAACTAACGAGGTTGATATGTGTAAAACTCAAAACCTTCTATTTTGAAATAAAAAAATAAAATGTTGTTTTTATGACCTGAGTGAAAAAGGAAAATAAAGTTATTTAGGGTTCCGTGCCTCAATAAAGGAATCCGTATCCGCCTAAGGATCACATTAATTTTGTCCATGTATGTCGGTACGACTCGTTTTTAAATGAAATAAATACCTAAGTATAAGATTAAAAACCTGATTGCACAAACGCACTAAAAAGTCCGAAAGAAGGTGGAAAATAAAATTTTAAACTAAAAACAAAGTACAGCTCTACTTCGGCTTATAAATGGAGCGTCCGTACGCTTGGCGAACCTCGACAATCCAGCGCAAATTCAAACATGCAGACACAAACATGTTTTTGTCACAAACTAAAGGGTTGTTTGCCATAGTGCTTGCCGAATTGCGACATATCCACACGCTTGCGCACAACTCAGTCTTGTTTGTGCAGTGGTGATGATGGGGATGATGGTCTTTATGAATTTTAAACTTTACATGCCGACACAAATTCGATGTCCATCGTGCTGGCCTATTCAGAAGTCAGAACATACTACGCGCCGCGCTTCCAAACTTGTGGGTGTCGGAGTTTGTTTACCAAAATCAAGGCAAATGTTTGAAGAGGTTTGGAGTTTGCGGCAAACGGCAAGCGTGCGGAAACGCCTTTAGCTATAGAATTCAAGCTTATAATGCCTAAAATGTAAATCATGGGCTCATCTGAAGTTACGATCCCATGTAATGTTTGTAGAGTTTTTAAATGAAATTTCATCGCACCTGCTCGATTTTTAGGGTTCCGGTTCCCAAAGGGTAAAATGGGACCCTTTACCACGGCATGCATGCATAGGTACCTAACGGTACCTTTACTGAGACTTCGACGTCCGTCGTCCGTCCGTCCGTCCGTCTGGCACCAGGCTGTGAGCCCTTACGTCTCTTGAACCCTTAGCGTAGCGTATTTCGTCATTGCTTGAACCGTGATAGCATAGATTTATAATAGGTCGTCGCTCGTGCTCCGACTAGATAGAGCCCAACCATAGAGTATATTGAATTGAGGCCAACGGCCAACCTAACAACTTGGGCAAAGTATTTTTTGCCGAACTTTTGAAGTCGAGGGCTCCCTCTTGTACCTCTTTATGCGTGATGACGTGTTTTAACAGTTGCCGCTATAACAACAATTATTATAAATATCTACTAACAAATACCTAAGTAATAAAAAAATGAAAAAAAACACGACTAACTACCCTGTTAAAAAACGAACTAAAAAGTAAAAAACAAGTTATTTTAGTTGATTTGCATATTGACAAAGGGAAAAATGTTCAAACTTATTGAATAAAAACTGATAAATTCATTTTATGGCACTCGGGTGGCCGGTTCTGTAGAACACCTTTTATTCTAAGAGGTCCCCGAAGGTAGCCTTCCAAAAGGAAGAAAGGTCACAAACGGTAGCTCTCTTTTCTCTTTTCAAAACTTTACTAGAAATCGTTGATTTTTGCAACATTTTTCATTGATGCTCAACGGAGCATGTTTTATAACCTGCCTTCCTTGATTAATAGACTGTCTATTATTATATCACAAAATGAGTTTTTTAATCTGGACCTTTAGTTCCTGAGATTACAAACTCTTCGGCTTTATAAGATTACGAGTGCCTACTTGTAGGTAGGTATAATTTTCTGTCTTTTTCGCTTATCACTTTTGAATACTTTTCAAAACAGGTAAGTAAGTAGGTACGGTATTTAAATACCGTATTATCACAACTTGTTTGTTTTAATGGCTGTTTATTACATGCTAAGTGAAACATTAACCAAATATTTAGGGTTCTCCAACTGAGCGATATACAGATTCTAGCAGTTTGATAAAGTCCATGAGTATTTTGAGTGGGTAAATGGGGTAAACCAATTAAAAATATAAAACTAATCCTATACCTTTAAACGAGCAATTCTTGTATATATATATATTTCTATATAATCTGAATCTCGGAAACGGCTCGAACGATTTTCATGAAATTTAGTATACAGGGGGTTTTGGGGGCTATAAATCGATCTAGCTAGGATTCACTTTTAGAAAATGTCGAATTTACCAAAAAAAATGAACCCTGCTGCCATCTATTGGCAACCGAGCAAAGCTCGGTCACCCAGATATTAAATATTTAAAATAGGACTTTATATTGTGTCTTTTAGCTTTCTGTGGGTCTACTTGTCTACTTAGTAGGTACCTAACTTTTCAGCTGACGAGAACGTGACGGGGATAGCCTGTATTATTCTTCCATTTATAATTTTTCCAGGAAATAAACTGTTAAAAAACATAGATTTAGGTCGTCGCTTGCGCTCCGACTAGATAGAGCGGAGAGCCCAACCTAACAACGCCAGCTCCGTGAGTGCGGCAACTATTTCTTGTAGTGTGAGACTGAGTGTGTCAATTTGAGGTGTAACAGCCTGGCCACGGGGCATTCGCCGATGCGAATATTCGCGCGGTGCGAACGGCGAAGCGTCTAGCGACTGAAATAAATGCATAGCAATGTACTAATCAAGCCACGCGCAACGGCGACCGGCGAAGCGACCGGCGAAATGTACCGAGCGAACCGCGCCGGCGACTTGCGGCGCGGCGGGCGAACGAAACAAAGGCATGAATAAGTACGGCGCGAGCCACGGAGTTGAGCGATAGTCGCGGCGAATAGTGCAGTGAACAAACGAGTTTAGTTTTTTTCGCCGCGAAAAATGAACGCTGAGACTTTTATTGCTGAAATACTAGCTAGACCAGCTATTTGGAAGTCTGGCCATCCACAGCTTAAACATGTAGTGAAGAGATTGTGGGAAGAATATTCATAAGTATTTAAATCGAAGATTTCAATACTCATTCTGGTATACTCAACAAATTTTTCTGGATATATTTTGTATTTCTCGTACTTCTTGTGGAATTCTCCATCTATACCCCGATTCTTATTCAAATCATGTATTCCACAATCTCTTCCAAATATTAGGTCTTGAACCAAAAAACTATTACTTTTTAAGCAATATTAAGATAATTTCGATAAAGACATTTTGCTGTCGGACTTCCTTACTGGTCGCGGCGGCGAACGTGACTGCCCGTGGCCTGCAAACGTTGCCGCGCGAATGGTCGCCTCGCCACACGCTTCGACGTTCGCACCGCCGATCCCCGTGGCCAGGCCGTAAGTATGGTGCGCGGATGCTAGTGTGCGTGAAAAACTGTGTAGGTACATAAGACGGCTCGTTTTACATGCGAACTTTGACAGAGGTGCGTGAAAAACCCGAGTGAAAAACTGTGTAGGTACATAAGACGGCTCGTGTTACATGCGAACTTTGACAGAGTATTTATTTAATTTAGCGTAGCGTATTTCGTCATTGCGTACGGCCTCTTGGACCTCTATGCAAAGAATCTTAAAAACTAGCTTTCAGATAAATTGCCCAAAAAAGCTACCTACTTTGCGCCTTTGCATAATAAATAATGAATAAACAATAATAGATCGGAAATCTGGATTGGCTCAAAGCCCAAAGCCTACAAAAGTTTATGCCGGAATAATATTTCCTCGGAAAACCCTTTATACTCGTAATATTACCTATTAAGAAGTACCTATATTATTACGTACCCTTATAAAAAAACATTCCGGTGGTACCTACGGAACTCATCAGCAAGTCTTACTCGAACTTGGAAGATAATTCTTTTAATAAATTGTCATATAAATTTTGATATGGTAAAAATTAATTGCCTGTACTTTTTGCCTTGTTATGACGTGATATTATGTCCTACTAGCTTTTCCTACGGCTTCGTTCGCGTTAAAATTTTCAAACTCACGGGTTCTTGTTAGAATGAGATTGGTCTGGGCTGGGTGAAAATCTCAGGCGTTCGGGTAGGCGATTCGCGTAACGTTTTCACACACTTAGTGTCAATCAAGAAAAAAAATAACACTCAAAGATTAACTTTACGTTTATTGGTTAAGAGTGCAAAATTGAATGTACTATCAAAATAACACCTATGTTATACGTGTAAATTGTTTTATATAGGTATAATACTTTTTTAATAATATAATAAATGTGCAATTTTCTTACAGACCGACATTTGTATTTCAGTTATTTTATAATAATCAATTAAAAAAAATAACTTGAAGTGTTTAATAAATGAAAATTACTACACCTATATAAATTGTTTTATAGAAATGTGGCTAGGTCTCAGTTTAACTGCTTCTCTTGTGGAGATTTGTTGTGCTTGTTTTTGTGTATTGTTTGAACTACCAATGTTGGCTTTTCTAGTTGTAGTTACAGTTTTTATATTGACATACTGCTTCAGCACTATCATCAAGCCGAAAAATTATCCACCAGGTAGGTACCTTACTCGTAATTTAGTCACTAAGTATAGTCTACCGCTTGAAAACATCTTTAACTATTCAATTCTTCTATATATACCTACCGGCTGCGTCACTTGACTTATGATATTAATTTTATTGTGTACAATCTCCGAAGATGTATTAAGTATATATATGGGTAGGTAGTTAGTAATTAATTGGGCTTTTCCACGCACTGTTCGTACGTAATGTTTTACGCTATAGTAGGTACCTAGTAGGGGAGCCCAGGAGGGCTATTCACGTTACGTGTCGGCTACATTTCGTGATGTGATAAGTATGTTTAATAAAGTGATGGTATTTACGTAGATACTTATGCAGACGATATTGAATTCAAAACATTTTTGCGAACTCTGAAAAATTAATTTTAATACCATTTACATAGAGCGTAAAATTGTAGTTTATAAGTCATACCGCCATATTGGTCGACAGTTCCGAGATTGAAATTACGAGCGTCAAAGTGCATTGTATTTCCTATGATGAAATACATTCAATTTTACACTCTAAGCCAATAGGTGTAAAGTTCATTATTCAGTGTTAATATATTTTTTCTTTTTCTTGTATCACATCACTGAGTGTGTGAAAACGTTACGAGAATGTCATAGCAGGATGCTAAATCGGTATACCTAGTTACTTGAGCGTCGTGAGGCATTGCAAATATCAGGTGCTAAAATGAAAAAGAGGTTATATCAAAGATATTCTATACTAGCTGACCCGGCAAACTTCGTTTTGCCTGTTATTTTTTGTCAACATTTAATTGAACGCGGCCGTAGCCTCTCGCTGGATCAAATATAGTTAATTGAATTTCATCTCAACCCCACAATAGCTGGGTTAGGGTTTCCTCTCAGAATAAGAGAGGTTTGTTTAGTAAGTACTTAGATGAAGACCAAAAAAGAAATGGATGGATCGTATGGAAGACTATTGCACGTTGACAGCAGAAGAAGAGAATGGAAGAAGACTCCATGGTAAAAATTTAGAATCGTTTGGCAGGAGTAGGGGGACGGGAAGGGGGAAGGGGGGCAGAGGGGGTGTCCCCTAACCCCCGATACCACTCCCTGAAAAGGTATTGCACCATTCTTGAACAAATGTTTTTACATTTGATGAAAATAATTAAAATGACGATGATGGAGTCGCTTCGTCGCGGAGAGAAGCGAAAGGGGAAGGGGTGAGAAGAAAAAAAATGGGATTTTTTCCCCCCTCCCAAGCTAAAACTTTCGACACGTAGTAGTTTTTAAAAAATTTTTTTTTTAATTATGAAGTTTTGAATTCAATTTTGCTGTTATAATTACTGAAATACATGTTTTGAAATGGGAATTGTAGCCTCAAGAAGAAGTAAAGGAGCTAGGAAAACCCTTTATCCATCACCATCTACCCCTCACCCCCCCTAAGGGTCAGTCGACAGAGCTTTAAAATCTTGAGGTTAAGACTCTTTTAGCCTTCTGTCTTTCCCTTACCCTTTTTTGGCTCGGTCGACGGAGCCCCGCTTCGCGGGGCTCCTATTTCTGGGTGGTCATAAAAGAAAATAACCACTCAGAAGGATGGTGGAGCCTGCAAGGCCAATGCAATCCTCTTCGTCACCTATCCGTTATCCGAGTCGGGGTGCCCCAAGTCCCGAGCTCGCTTCGCTCGCTCAAGATCCTAAGTGGTTTGTGTCAAAAATTTAATACTATAAATAACATATTTAAAAAGTTCTGTGGCCTATTTTTTTTTTGTCGGTACAACAAAATATATGTGTGGTGTTCCATCTCGTCCTACTGTATCTCCCGAAAGTCATCCTTACTCCGATTAAAGACTTCCCGATTTATACTGACCGCCATATAGATTGATTTTTGAAAAGCTCGAAAACACTGCGTTACCTCGTAATGTGAATAGTATTGTTGTAATCAGGGACCAAACCTCTACCAAATACAACACCTTTCTCCCCCGAACTCCTGCCAAAGGAAAGTAAATCCAACCGCGATTTACCAAGTTTCATCAGTACTAACAAATATCTGTAAGAAGTTTGGTGAATCGGCTTTAAACAACTCCAAACAATTGCGCTAAATCGTTAGTCGGTTGCATATTTATGTTCAGCTGAAAGAAGCCTCGGTACCCATCTCGCAGAAAGCTTCGAAGCCCCAATTCATTATGAATTATATTTCAAGTTCGTTCATAGGATACACCTATGATTTCAGCTATTTAACTGATTTTCGATCAACGGCCCCGAGTATGAAATCCCAAATATTTCCGACGTTATTCTCAGTACTCGAAGCTGATGGCCGTCCAGCTCGTGAGTCATCAATTCTTCTGACCATTTTTTAACGATTGTATACGATGGAGCAGATCCTACTTCTTTGTCATTCTGTTTCAGCGTTAATCCTTTCTTGAACAAATACTTGGCATCGACGTAATTCGACGATTTTCTCCCAAACTAACAATCGGTATTATAACGTTATTTGCATATCAAATAAATTAAATAGACCAAAGAGGTCGGACATCATACTCCGGCTACAAATTTTGAAACAAACTTGTCAGAGGTGCTGACGTGACAGCAATGAAATGTTTACATAGCAACGCCATTAAATCAATTTATTAATTTTATTTTCAATTAGAAAATACTCGATAATCCTAAGTCTCCACGTATAAGTCCTCGACTCGGATCGATTATTTTTTTACGCTCTTTCATTTGATGTGCGATTCGTTCGATTCAACCATACACCGGTACCGCCCTTGGTTTTTGTATGGGAAAATTAAATCGGCCAGGGCCAGGGTTCTTCAGCATTTTGGGAGATCAAATATAGATAACAACCCGCTCCCCGACCCAGAGATCACACCCCGAAAGTTTCACAACGATCGATCCAACCGTTTAGGAGGAGTTTGGTTACAAAGAAAATCGAGAGAATTTTATATATTAGATTAACTTTTATCCCCTCTCCTAAGGGAACCATGCTGAATTTCGGGATAAAAAGTATCCTATGTCCTTCCTCGTAGTATGAACTCAAGTCATACCAAGTTTCATTGGAATTCATTCAGTAGTTTCGGCGTGATGCGCGGCCGTGATACAGAAAGACAGACAGACAGACAGACAGACAGACAGACAAAAATGAAATAAAATACAGTTTTGGGTTCAGAACCGATTTTAGAGTGCCCTCGAAAAAAAATTTTCAAAATATCTTTAATGTACAGAATTTGACCTGTTACAGATTTATTATAAGTATAGATGAAAAAGAGGGGTTAAATGAAGTTTGCTATTTCAGTGGTGAGGAAAGCTAACACAAGTTTTCAAAAAATAAAAAATAAAAATTTGTCTATGAAAATATACTCGAGCGCATCAGATTTTTAGACAGAGGGTTCTTCTTTATATGCTTGTCGACCTGACCCATAATCAGACAAATATGACAAGGAATTTCTTTAATCTGCCGGGTTAAAATACAATTTTGAAACAAGCAGATTAATTTGACTCCTCGACATAGGTACCTAATTGTCAGATTATGGGGTCAGAACGACAAGCGATCAAGTTGAAGCATCTGTATTATAAGTCACGTTTGTTTTTCATCCCCCACCACTGAAATAGCATAGGTAACTTACATCAGTAATATTACAACCTGATTTTTTTACCATCTTATATTGAAAATCAAATAGGTCCCCACGACCCTCGAGTAACTCCCAAAATCCCCCTCTTGGGCTCCCTACTACTATAGGATGTCCTCCTGACTTCCTTTTTACATTTTCATCCTAATGTAGGTACCTACTCTCTTGAATCGTTAACGTGTTGGACAACCCCTGGAATCTGTATACCTTCTCACCAATGGAATATATATAACCATCAGACTCCCTGATTAAGGGTCTATACAACACACAGTTTATTTTTTTTCTAACATCTGGGGTCCTAAAGTTCATCAGTCTTGCGCCATTAGGTCACACACTGGTAATCGACTTTCCGTATACCTTTCGTAATCACATCACTAACACTGGTAATCGACTTTCCGTATACCTTTCGTAAGGTTGCCTGTCTGTCGGTATTCTATAGAATATATTTCGGAGAGTGTGCACAGGAACTTTTTAATTTGGTTCCCCCGTCACCTTTCTACCATAGAACGGCAAGGCATTGTAAAGGCTTCCACCCATGCTTATTTGACGTATCAATGACGCGTACGAAGCGGTTTGGTTCCTCGTTCCTGATACGCACTGCAAAGGCCTTGAATACACTCCCAGGCAGTGTCTTTTCTGTGGTCTTTCCTGCCACTTACAACCCGGGTGCCTTCAAATCAAGGGTGAATAGGCATCTTCTAGGCAAGCGCGTTCCACCTTAGACTGTATCATCACTTTCCATCAGGTGTGATCACAGTCAAGCGCTAGCCTATACCTATAGTATAAAAAAAAATACAATCCAAATGCATTATTTTTCATCAGAATATTTTCTACGTAAGCTTAGAAAATATTCTGTTTATTAGTTTTTCTTCTATTTACAGAATCGATCGTCATTGTCTCTCGGGGAAATCGTATAGTAGGTACCTAGAAATGAGTTGCTTCCTAAAAAAATGGTTTTTATTTCAATTCGACCACTGGTTAATGCAACCTATAGGCACTCCTAGAAACCTATACAGCACTTTTAGGTCTATATTCAAGTCACCTGCCTGGTAATCTAGATTCTAGGAATGGTATACCTACCTAGGTATTGGAAGCTGAAACCTTGGGGTGTAGTGTGGCGAGAGTGCAGTTATTTTTCCAGGTAGACAGTAACCTCAAGTGCATAATGCATGACCTCCTCGATCAATCTATCTTAAATTCTTTTCACCAGGTCCAAAATGGTTCCCATTTTTCGGCTGCAACGGTATCATAAGCAGCAGAATGGGCAAGTACGGGTCTCAATGGAAAGTAATCTCTGAGATGGCGAAGGAACACTCAACAAACGTCCTCGGCTTAAAGCTGGGTGGTGAACTCGTTGTTGTAGTTTTCGGAGAGAAGAACATACGGCAAGTTGCGACCGAGAAAGAATTCGATGCTCGACCGGATAGTTTTTTTTTGAGGCTAAGAACTTTTGGGAAACGAATAGGTGAGTCTCGAACTTCAATTAATGTAACCTACTTAGTACTCGTACTAAGGTAACGCTACGGCGCGGCGTAGGTACCTACTAACGTACGACTCTGTCCTAATTTGAAATAGTGGCCCTGAAAATCCTAGTAGGTACCTACCTACTAGGGAAAGTCTATGTAATCCGATTCCCATCGGAACAAGGATACCATATTCCATGCGAATAACTTTTATAATTTGTTTGGGATGTCAAGTTATGGCGTCAAAAATCAAAGGAACAAGAATTTCCAGCTTCCCTCTTAAACATAATATTGACCTTAGCCACTGCTGCCCACACAGCAATTTTGTTGCAAATGTACACGCGAATTAAACCCGATCCATCATCATTTGATATTTGCCACTAATTGATCTTCAGGCGAATACTATAACTAAACCAACAAGGTCAATTGCTTGGTTACCATTTTCAGCAGCCTGTTCTAAAATTCCCCTCTGTGCCAGGAATAACGTTCGTCGACGGACCTGTATGGCGTGAGCATAAACCATTTACATTGAAGATTATGAGGAACAGTGGCTTCGGAAAACAAACAATGGATGCCGACATCATTAGGCAGCTGCACGTAGATATTGTTGTTACGACTGGAGAAAAGCAAAGGCTGTCCTACAAACATCAGAAGTCATGTCACCGGCGCCATGTTGAATGTATTGTGGAGGTATGTGGCAGGTGGGTATAATAATGATTGTATTTTTAGGGTCTATGCAGCGCTACCTGCTGAAGTGAAGTGAAGTCCCAAAAGTTGAAACTGGCCAAATTCCAGTTGAACTCTATAAATATGTCTTTTCCTTAACACGAGTATAGCGGATATAGTCGCAAGTGTCTTGTGATAATTGCTACTGACAGGCTAAGTACTTGTGATATTACGATTTACAAGATAGATACAGTCACAACTCACAGACCTGTGACATATAGAGAAAAAGAGTGCAGCGTTGCGAGATAGTATTGTTTGCTGATGACACTTCTTTGATTTTTAAAACTGATAGAGGTAAAGACAACTTTGACGACGTAAATTATGCTATCGCGCATGTATCGCATTGGTTCACTGTTAACAATTTACTTTTAAACTCAAAAAAGACTAAGTGTATTGAGTTCGCACTACCAAACGTAAAAAACGTAGCTACCAACAAAAAGGTGATTGTGAATGGTGAAACACTGGAAATGGAAAACTCTACAGTATTTCTGGGGGTAACCTTAGACGATAAACTACAATGGGGCGCTCATATTGAGACTCTGGCAGGTAAACTTAGTTCAGCTGCCTATGCTGTGAGAAAAATTAGGCAGTTAACAGACATTGATACAGCCAGGCTTGTCTATTATGCCTATTTCCACAGTGTTATGTCCTATGGTATTCTATTATGGGGCAAAGCTGCTGAGATTCAAACTATATTTGTATTGCAAAAGAGAGCAATTAGATCTATATACAAAATGAAGCCACGCGAATCTCTTCGCCAAAAATTTAAAGAAATAGGTGTTCTTACAGTGGCATCTCAATATATTTATAATTGCTTACTCTTTGTACGTCAAAACATTAATAATTATAAGCAATGTATAGATGTAAGTAACCGTCCAATTAGAAATGGCGGACACAAGTTAGTTGTAGTACCACACCGTTTACGTAAAGTACAGAAGTCCTTTGTGGGGTTGAGTGTACGCTTCTACAATATGATCCCGAAGTCTGTTTTGGACTTACCTTTACACAGGTTTAAAGTCACTGTCAAAAAACATCTAATAAGTCGGGGTTACTATACTATTGAAGAATTCTTTAATGACAAGAATTGTTGGAATGATAGGGATATATTTCCATCTCTTCACGAGATATCTTAAAAATTATGTATTAATTATTGATATTATTTAAGAAATTGTATATAATGACATTTTTTTTTGAAAAGAGCAAGTGCCGAGTTTCTTGCCAGTTCTTCTCGGTGCAAACCTGCTTTCCGAACCTGGCGGTAGAGTTTTGACTTTTCATAAGAGCTTATTAATTGGGCCTATGTGAAAATAAAGATTTTTCATTTTCATTTTCATTTTCGTTAGACCCCGTATCCGTTTTTGAGGATACCGTATCTAAAGGTGTAGGTACCTAGCCAAGGATGACTGTCCTGGACCAAATAAAGAGGTGAAAATGGAACTGGATAGGCCACTCTTTACGCCGAAGATAGAAAATCAAGAGTCTTTCGAATGGCAGCCAAGACTTACTTAGCAAACGAAAACGGGTTGACCGATGGTCCAGGAGCACACAGCGCATTATGAAGATGGACGAAGGTAGTCTCGGCCCTTTGCACCACCAGGTGCTAAAGGACATAACCATCGTCATTCAAAGATACCAATAACCTAATAATAAATATTTGGATACAGGATTCTAAAATGCGTATAGCTACGGAGAAACAATATAACAAAAATTGGTGTCTGCGTTAAACGAAAATCTTCCTAGTAATTCAATTAGCATTTGTCTTCAGGTCATAACTCTTGAATCATGGTACATAATATCAAATAAATGCTCACCAGGTGAATACATAGAAGAAAAGATGGTGGAACGATTACTAAAAACGATGAGTGCGCGGTCCAAAGCTTTCACCATGGCCGGTGGCATCTTGAACCAGTGGCCCTGGCTCAGATTCATCTTGCCCAATTGGAGCGGCTACTCCATTATTATGGAGCTAAATAAGCAAATAGCAGGACTTGTCCAGGTATCTAAATTTTATTTTTAACCACTTCCAAAGTAGTGTTGCCCAAATGCAAGAACAAGACGAGACTCAGCCAGTCTTGGTCTTGGTCTTGCGCCAGTACATCTGGTCTTGGTCTTGGTCTTGTTCTTGCACCCCCAGTCTTGGTCTTGGTCTTGGTCTTGCAGAGCAGGCGGCTGATGCTCTCCCGCTCCGCAGAAAAAGACCAGGCAGAAGGAGGCGCCGATATGCGCACCTTCTGCAACCCCCGTAGAAACCAGTGACCAGTGGTACGGTGAGCGCGTCGGGGCGTCAAAGTGCATGCTTTCGCGATCCTTTGGTGCCCCATCTGGGACGCAGGCGGCTCCGCTGGGTTTTAGTGGGTATTCTGACTCAGTTAGCGAGTCCCACATACCCGGCCGGAGACTGCGCGGTTTTGACCCGCTCAGTCTACGGACGGGATGCGTAAACGCATTTCCCAGCGACAAAAAAAAAAAATGGTCTTGGTCTTGCAGCAAGAGTCTCGCAAGTCTCGCAATTACCTGTTAGCCTATTGCTATTTATTAAACGGTAATTTAGATGTGAGAACAATGTAAAAACAACAACATTTTGAGTTTGAATTAACATAGCTTTTTTTTTACTCACTACAAGTTAGTAGGTACTTGACTGCGATCTCACCTGATAGTAAGTGACGATGCAGCCGAAGATGTTATCGTACTAACTTGGACGGGGTAAGCAAACCCTAACGGATCACAGCATCGCGCCGGAACGCTAAATCGCTTGGCGGTGCGTCTTTGCTGGTAGGGTGGTAACTAGCCTCGGCCGAAGCCTCCCACCAGACCAGACCTGAACTAAATAAGAAATTATAAAACTCCAAACCGCCAAGCGATTTAGCGTTCCGGTGTGATGCTGTGTAGAAACCTTTAGGGGTTGCTTACCTCTTCCAAGGTAGTACGATAACATCTTCGGCTGCATCGTCATTTACCATCAGGTGAGATCACAGTCAAGTACTTACTTGTAGTGTGTAAAAAAACGGAGGTCGGCCCGCGAAATTCAAATTTTATTCTGTTTTTCGCCAATATTTAACTAGTACAATGAATTAGGCTTATGGCATTCATTTTGCGAAAATAGCAATATCATCTTCATAGGTTTATATAAAAATCTTTACTAGAAAGCGTCCGGTTTAGGTATGTACTCGTAGATCGAATGCCGAGTTTGAAATTTTGCAAATTGGTCGACAATCGAACTACATTCCTAAACTGGACACTTTCAAGTACCTAAACATTTTTAATAAAACTGTGAAGATGATACTCTTATATTCGCATAAAATGGAAAATTCTTTCCAAAAAACCAACTTCAAATGCCACTACAAAGTGTGAAATAATTTTTAATGTACACCAATTCGAAGTCGGGCAATGTTTTGTTCAATCATTAATAGTCCTTCGTATTATTAAACTTAATGTGCAAAGAAACGACAAAATTATCGGCAATACGGAGGACTATTAGTGAATGAACGAAACATTGCCCGACTTCGAATTGGTGTACATTAAAAATTATTTCACACTTTGTAGTGGCATTTGAAGTTGGTTTTTTGGAAAGAATTTTCCATTTTATTTTTTACTTTTTAGTGGAAAACAAGTAATGCGCAAGGTATTGGAAAAAATGCCCAAATCGCTGGAAGTATGCTTCTAAAATCTGAAGAGTTCCCTCAATTTCTCCAAGATCCCATCATCAGATTCTGACTTGATGAATACAGTCATTACTTGATGACTGCTAGGAAATGCAATAGTAACTATAAAAAATACCTAAATCGCTTCAAGTATACTAGCAAAATTTGAAGAGTTCCCTCGATTTTACCAAGATCCCATCATCAGATCCCGACCTGATGACCATAATACAACCTAGAAAAAATTACTCTTTTAAACAATACCCAAATTACTTCAAGTGTGCTTATAAAATTTGAAGAGTTCCCTCGATTTCTCCAGGATCCCATCATCAGATCCTGACTTGGTGACAATGGGACCATCTGTGAACTATACCCTTTCAAACAAAAAAAGAATTTTCTAAATTGGTCCACGCATCTTCGAGTAATCGGGGAACATACATAAAAAAAAAAAAAATAAAAAAAAAAAAAAAAGATTCCGACGAATTGAGAACCTCCTCCTTTTTTTTGAAGTCGGTTAAAAATGAATTCCATAAGCCTACTTCGTTGGATTAGTTAAATAATTGCGAAAAACAAAATAAAATTTGAATTACGCGGGCAGAGGGTGCGATTTCACGTTAACTGCAAGACGCAAGAGTCTCGCAGGCTTAGTCTTGTTCCTGCTCAAATCTTGCACTGCCAGTCTTGTTCTTGGTCTTGCTAAAATTAGGCAGTCTTGGTCTTGGTCTTGGTCTTGCAAAAACGCAAGAACAAGACCAAGACTGCAAGACCAAGACTGATTTTGGGCAACACTATTCCAAAGTAAAGTTAGTAGGTATACAAATACCTCTACTTGATAGGTATAGGTATATCGCCACTACTACTTCGTACTTGGAATTATCTATCAATAACTATTCCAATATTACTGAATTTTTCAGGATTCTATTTTGAAACACAAAAACAAATGTGTGGCTGGCAACGATTTAATACACGCATTTTTAGAAGAAATGACCAACAATAAAGAATTATACACAGGTGAGGTTTTTCAGACGTTTGGGAATAAGTAAGAAAATAAATTTTTGATAGCCCGTTAGGTCAGACCTCTTCTTGTCGTCAGGACACTATTCTGCAGGAATTTTCAAAGTAATGTGCATTTGTGGTAACAACGAGTAAATATCACTTGCTCGTCTTTCCCCCAAGTGCCGACGAATGGGACAAAAAAGCCCGTTTTTCCCGCATTGAACTAAATTTGAATGGGCAAAAACGCTCGATGCATTTTGGTGTTCTTTCCAGAGGACCAGCTAGTGGGCATTTGTGTGGACATTCTCATCGCAGGCTCGAACACTGCCAGCAGCGCGATTGACTTCGCTATCGTGATGCTCCTACGGTATCCTGCAGTGCAACAAAAAGTCAACGAGGAGATACAGCGAGTTCTGGGCGATCGACCACCCACTTGGGCTGCCAGCGGAAGGTTTTTATTTGAGTCTATAAAGAACTAGTACGGAGCAACTTGTAACTAAGTGACCCTGCTACACCCGGATAGAATTAAAAAAAAACCGAAGATGTGATTTTTTTATGTGAAGGGTTGGGTTGATCGGTGATGAAAAAGTAGGACCTATTTTGGCGAATATATACCTACCTATTAATATTGAATTAGCAGAATTTGACCTGTAACATAATCACAAAACTCAATATAATTATGCTACTTATTAAGCCATTCCCTTCCTAGGCTCCCCTACACATCTGCATTCATCTGTGAAGTTCATAGATGCTGTACAATAGCGCCTTTCGCTGGTGGACGCAGAGCACTATCCGACGTCAGCATAGACGGGTATGTGATACCCAGAGGAGCTACCGTGCTGATGTCTCTAGGCGACCTGCATGTGGACCCCGATATTTGGAATGAGCCGGATAAGTTCATGCCCGAGAGATTTCTTGACGATAAAGGACAACTCGGGTCTGTGACAAACGTATATCCGTATAGTATTGGTAAGTACAGTCAAGGGAATTTCACTCGCGTCTGGCACTGTTGGTACAAAGCAGTTCTATAAGGGCCGCAGGCGAGTCGGAAATAGATACCTAAAGGGATAAAGTAACACGACAAGAATTAGTGAGCACAACATTTAGGTTAATAAAGTCGTATGTATAAGGCGCTGTTGCGAACTGAATTGCACTTTATTTGTTCAGTGTTAGAGCTTCTATTTACTTACGGAGTAAAGATTTACTCCGTAAGTGACCGTACTATTAGGGCGGTATCACACCTTCACTGCGAAACTGTATCAGCAGTACCGCAGTAATTTCGCCATGCCTTTGCAGTATGCATTAAAAAGTACATTTTTCAACTGAACTGACGTTCCGACGCCCTGTTCCGCTACTCTTGCTCAGCAGCGGAATTTATCAAGCGGTTTCGCTCCTCGTATTTCGCAGTGGAGGCAAACAGAGTAGTGCGATCGCCCATATGGTACTCCGTACTGTACTCGTACTGTGTGCCGTACTCGTACAAGGCCATCCGAGCGCAGCACAAGCGTTATTTTTCTGCATTAAGTAAGTACAAACTCTTTCCAATTTCTGCATTACAGGTCGCAGACGTTGTTTGGGCGAGCCCCTTGCGAAGTCGTTCATCTTCATTATGCTCGTAGGGATTCTCCAAAAATTCAAGATTGAGTGCAACGGCCCGCCGCCCTCAGCGGAACCAATAATAGGCTTACTCGCTGAACCAAGACACTTTACCGCCAAATTTGTAGAGAGAGTACCTTGAAACTGAAAAAGGCGGAAAAGCGGAACAACCGGACCAAAGACCTAGGAAAAAATCTCTGTGAACCGGATAGATGATAACTACGTCACAATAATAACAAAAACATTAAAAAAAAATGTTAGCTAAGTATCTTTGACTTTTATTTGATTTTTACCCGTATTTTCTTTAACCATATAAGATACTAGCAGATACCCGCGGCTTCGCCCGCGTAAATTTTAGTTTTCCCTATTCTCACGGGAACCATCGATTTTCCGGAATAAAAAGTAACCTTTGTGTTAATTTATAGCGAAATCTACAGCCAAAAATTTCAATAGTTGCAGCGTGAATGAGTATTTCTCCCGCTGGAATAGTGAAAAACAAATATTCACGCGGGAGAAATAACCATTGATTTTAATCCAGAATATAATCTATCTCTATTCCAAATCAGTTCAGTAATATTACGGCATGAAGGCATATTATCTATCACTATTATCATGGAAACCATGAAATTTTCCGGGATGAAAAGTAGCCTATGTATTAATCCAGGATAAAATCTATCTCCTTTCGTAATTTCAGTCATATCAGTTCAGTAAGTGCAGCGTCAAGTAGTATTTTTCGCGCGTGAATATCAATTTTTCAGTTTTCCCGCGAAAACCATGGATTTTTCCGGGATAAAAAGTAGCCTTTATATTAACCCAGGATATCATCTATCTCCAATCCAAATTTCAGCCAAATCAGTCTTGTACTTGCGGCGTGAAGATTTTTTTCCGCGTGAATTTCGGTTTTTAATTAATCCCACGGGAACCATGGATTTTCCCGGGATGAAAAGTAGCTTATGTGTTAACCCAAGATGCAATTTATCGCCATTCCAAATTTGAGCCAAATCGGTTCAGTAGCTGCGGCGTGAAGGAGTATTGAAGCTTGGTAAAATACGAACTGTGGAGCCCCGTTTCACCCCTTTAGGGGGGGAATTTTGAAAAATCCTTTCTTAGTGCACCCCTAGACCTCATAAGGAACCTGTGTGCCAAATTTGAAGTCTCTAGACCCAGCGGTTTGGGCTGTGCGTTGATATGTCAGTGAATGAGTCAGTCAGTCAGTCAGTCAGTGTCTTCTTTTATATATTTAGATTCTACTTAAGTTGGTTGGTTTTTTTTTTAGAAAAAAAAATGGTTGTCTGTAAAGTCGGTTTACTGACGATAGTTGAACGTGACAACTCTCGCTTGCACTTCAAGCCTTACATGGAACGCCTCAAAGCGAGGTAACGCGAGCGAGGTAACGCCGGTAACGCCGGATGAGTCATGTTTTTTTGTGCGTGCAGCCGGCTCTATCGATTTAAAATTATCATTTTCATACATTTTTTCAATTTCGTTCCATCCCAGTTCCAAATCCATGGAGTTAATATACCAAACAGTTTCCTAGATCTGTGTTCCCTAGGCGTACCAAAAGCAATTTTAGAAAATGGAATAGATAGGTCAAGTAAGGCTACACTGCAGTTCTGTTGTCAAAACTACTGGGATTTTTTGTCACACTATTTCTGTTATTTTAGTTTGTTTACTGAACCGAACGAAAATAATATTATTGTTTTTAACTATACGCTTGGCAAGCCAAGGTTGGAAATTGGTTCATGACTCATACCCTCAATAGGAAGTAATGAGTAAAGTTATTTGTCGAGATTCAGACAGGATGTTAATGAGACTACACCCACTATTGTACCTAGTAGAGGGTTCCAGAAGACTGCCAACATAGGTAAAGCGCGTTCTAGATGCGATGAAAAAAATTGGTTGCCTGTAAAGTCGGTTTACTGACGATAGTTGAACGTGACAACGTCTTCTTTGTCGCTCGTTCCGCGCTCGCGAGGTAACGCCGGTAACGCCGCATGAGCGAGGTAACGCCGGATGAGTCATGTTTTTTCGTGCGTGCAACCGGCTCTATCGATTTATTTAGGACGTTGTCACGTCAAAAACTGGTTGTCTGTAAATCGTCTGACGATAATGTAACGTGTCCATGGTAACGTCATAAGAAAAAAATATTGCGTCACAAGCCGAACGCTTAGGCCGATCATTCCTCTCTATCGCATGTTCGTGCGTTCTCGCTTGCACGCTCCTCTCACGCGGAATGTGTTGGGGTAAGCTTTTTCGTGCGCGCAGCCGACGTCATAGATACTATCTATTTTATCCTTTCCCCACAGATTACTACAGATTCAGCGCACGGAACTTCGGAGTGAGGCACGCAATAGGGATACAAACCAGAAACTTGAAAGTCGTATTCCTTTTGAGTTAGTACGCAGCGAACCGCTGACCGAGTCACTGCTGCGTAACTTGCGTAATGCTCAAAACTGCCAATTAATTAAAATGCCATCTTGTGCTATTAAACAGTGTAAAAGTTGTTCGCAAAAGTCAAGACGAAAAGAAGGAATATCTTTTCACAAGTAAGTTTAAGTGCTATGAAAATAAATTTATTTTATTTTTAAATATTGTGTTAGCTTCACGTTCGAAACGCCAAACCTCAGTGAGAGTCCATCAGTGTGACCAGTCTACATTGAAATTATTTTCCCTAGATGTAAGGTTAAAATTGTATGTTAGTAACAGGGCATTTGAGATTTAAAAAAAAACCTTTATGACTGGCCTCTTGTTGAAACAACGTTTCTTTTCGGACGATATCTCATATGGCGCTATACGGAAAAAGTGTAATAAAATTATAAGACCCAAGATTAATCGGTCAAACATCTCGCTGCCCGCTATGAAATAAAATGAGAAACGGCGTCGCCTGTTGCTCTGCATATTGAATACGGTAATTTTCTTTGATGGTGAGTGACGGTCTTTCATTTCATTTGATATAGTATTAAAATTTAAAAGTGGCCGCCATTTTGAACTTTTTTGTTATTGGACCGAATTCTTTCAAAATCAAAATCTGACCATGGCGGCAAGCATTGAGTAATAATCTGGTGTCAAAATTGAAAAAAGTGGCCGCCATTTTGAACTTTTTTGTTATTGGACGGAATTCTTTCAAAATCGAAATCTGACCGTGGCAGCAAGCATTGAGTAAGAATCTGGTGTCAAAATTGAAAAAAGTGGCCGCCATTTTGAACTTTTTTGTTATTGGACCGAATTGTTTCAAAATCGAAATCTGACCATGGCGGCAAGCATTGAGTAAGAATTTGGTGTCAAAATTGAAAAAAGTGGCCGCCATTTTGAACTTTTTTGTTATTGGACGGAATTCTTTCAAATTTTTTCAAAAATTATTTTCTTTCAAAAATTCTTTCAACGGTCAGATTTCGATTTTGAAAGAATTCCGTTGAAAGAGTTCTTTTTTCAATTTTGACACCAGATTCTTACTCAATGCTTGCTGCCACGGTCAGATTTCGATTTTGAAAGAATTCCGTCCAATCTGTGCCTTTCCCATGGCGACGTTCATCGAGTCAAAAACGGTTGGTATTTTTTATATAGTAACTGTTCCAAAATAACTTCATTATGTATTTTGCAATTAGGTAGTAAGAATGTAAAGAAAAAGATGTTTGCGGTGGCAGAACCACCGTAGACGGACGTCGGGCAGTTTTGAGTCGATACTCGATAGAAATGAGTTATGACATTACGAGACAAATGTATATAATTTGTAAATGGTTGATAATATTTTATGTTAGGTTGATTGTGGGAATTAATATTATTAAAATACATCTATTTTGGTACCTACATCATTATAGTAATCTGCGTGTGTAGAGATTTCAATTTTCAATGTTCCATTCTGTTTCTGTGGTTGACGGTTGTATAGACTATAGAGCATAGAGTAGGTTGGTGTATAGACATATAGAGTAGTAATCTGTGGTTGTACTTGTGTTGTTGACTGCGGTCGTGGATCCGGCGTTCTGTAAAAAAATAAAAATTAAAATACAAATACTTACGTTAGTTCGTACAATTTCGTGCTGATTTTGCTGCAGTATTACTGCGTTTTAAATTTTACTATATAGAATTTTTGAGTTGCTAAAGGTTTGCAATTTGCAGTTAATATAATGGATATGGAAAACTCCTACAAGTACACTACAAACTCCAACAGTAAGTTGTTAATTTAATACTTGAATTCGATAAAAACGGGAGGCAGCGTTTCAACTTGCATTGGACTAGTCATTTTGTTACATTCCAATTTTACTAATAGATTTTAAATATTTTATGCGCAAAATGAGCGTCATCGCACCCGTGGTGATTTCAGAGATAGAGCGTCCGAATCCGATACTCATTTTTCTTGGTACAAAGTACCAGAACGCAAGTTACAACGCATAAAGCAAGGACAGGTGGTTTTGAAATTTGAAATTTACGTGCTACCAATAATTTTTACTACTTTGGATAACAGCTGGTTGCCAGTGGAAACTGGAATGCACCATAGATTTATTTATAACGCCATCTAGTTCATAGTTGCAGCTGACAATATCGGCAAGAAGAATATCAGGAGGAGATTAAATTCTTGGTACCTATAAAAAGCTGCAAATGAAGCATGCATGTGGTGGTCTTGGGTTTGAATCTATGCATGGGGCTATTTGGGTTAGATATTATATTGTCATGGGAATCTTAGTATTAGTGGGAGAGACAAAAAACAAATTTTGCAAATTATTAAATATGATAATAACATCAGTTAAATCCACTGTCTAGTAGGTACTCAATATGAAGCTCTTGGAAGGAGTAGATGCTAGCTAGTTAACCTGATAGGGAATCTGTAATGTATAAAATTAATAATATAAATAATAATGATGTCATGATGAGGGAAATAGCTTCACAACTACGGCTTCATGGTAGAATACATATTATTTGGTACTGTCGCAACTCCAGAAGATGATGGCTGGGTCACGTCCATTTGGGTACTCGAACAAACATGAATAAAAATACTGAGTTTATCTTTCACTCAATGTATAAATCTCACCTGTTGTGGCTATGTAATTTGCAGAGCACTGGATGCAATATTATTTGTCTCTGCAGCCAGTGCAGCATAGAGGCTGATACCTCATACGTAGAGATGTCTCTCTTTTCTCTGTCTATCAATATGGATCAGAAAGAGAAAAGAGAGTGACAAAAGTAGAGAGACATCTCTCTATGCTTGTATCCTGCAGGTGACTAAAAAGGCTAACTCTGCAATCTCCACATACCCTTCTGTGTAAATGGAAACATTTGATGTTTGTTCCTATTGTCTTACAGTATGCTTCCACCGTCCTCAATCCCCGAACTCTCGGGTGGAACAGGAGCTTATTGAGAAGAGCTCACGAGCTGTGAACTCGGCGACAGACCCGCTGGAGAAGTTGCGCTTCCTGTGTTTGTCGCATGGCGCGTCGGGCATCATTTCCCTCGGCAGGTTTGTAAAAGCATTCAAATGTTTGTCATGCTTGCAAGACTGCCCTTCCACCAGGTATTAAGTACTTTTTATTAGTGAAGATGGACCATTTCATTGACGATGACTTATCGCAGAGAGCAGTTCACATCTATTCTGTTTTGTTTGAGTTAAAGCAATTTACTGCAGGATATTTTGGAATGTTTGATTTGTTAAATGAAAGCCTTAATTATTGCAATCTCTATGCTTACTATCAGCCTGACTGTTGTAAAGAGCTCGTCTCAGTTTCTGTTTGTGCTCTTGCTAGGGATGTTTTTGTACTTAATTTTTCAATCTGCAGCCCGTCAAAGTTACATGAGCGATTAAAATAAATAAATAAATAAGCCTTTATTTTCCCAACAACCTTAAAACTATTTGACATTTTGGTTTATAAATAGTACTTAAAAAAACAATTTCTTAAATCTAAGTTTAATTTAGTGTGTATGTACTATTATTATAGCTGATTTGTTGCCAGGGACACCCACTTGCGGGCGTAGGCCTCTTCCTTCCTTTGCCAATTTACTCTATCCCGTGCTAGTCGGGTCCAAGTGCTGCCGATCGCCTCCACGATGTCATCGCACCAGCGCCTTCGCGGACGCCCTCTTTTCCGTCTTGCGTTGCGTGGCCACCAGTGGAGCACGCGCTCGCTCCAGCGACCGTCTTGTGTGCGGGATACGTGTCCTGCCCATTTCCATTTCAGACGGCACGCCATCTCGGCTGCGTCTATAACCTTAGTTATTTCGCGTATATCTTTGTTCCGAACCCTATCCCGCAGTTTCAAACCCAGCATACTCCTTTCCGCCGCTCTTTGAAATACCTGTAGTCTTTCAACTATGTCTTTAGTGAGTGGCCAAGTCTGGCAGCCATATAAGAGAGTTGGTAGCAGCGCTGAGTCCATAGCTTTCTTTTTAAGACGTATTGGCATGGTAGATTTAAATATATCTTTTAGTGACCAGTATTTATTCCACGCTTTTGCGATCCTCCTCTCAACCTCTTTCGTGACCCAGTCCTTAAATGATAGCATTTGACCTAAATAAATAAACTCTTCAACATAATTTACGTCTCGAGCCTGAATAGTGATGGGTATTTTTTCACTGTTAGTCATAATGCACGTTTTGTCTGGATTCATCTCGAGTCCGCATTTTTTGCTTTCATTATCCAAGGTATTTAACATATATTGCAGATCATGATGGTTTTCGCTGAGAATCACGATGTCGTCGGCGAATCTTAAATGGCTCAAACGTTCTCCGTTGATGTTGATACCAAGTTGACCCCACTCCAGTTTTTGGAATATGTCTTCTAATAGGGCAATAAACAATTTTGGTGATATAGGATCGCCTTGACGAACTCCTCTTTTGATGCTAAAGGGTTCACCGTTTCTGTCCAGCTTTATTAATCCCTTACTCTTACTATAAATTTTATGTAGTATTCTTATATAATATGGATCCACGCCTTGCGTTTTAAGAGCGGTCCAGAGTGATGAATGCGCTACTGTGTCAAAAGCTTTTGTATAATCTATGAAAGCTATGTATAAGTTTTTATTGTATTCTCTATATTTTTCAATTATTTGTGATAGCGTAAATAGATGATCTATTGTGGAGTATTTGGCTCGGAAGCCTGCTTGTTCCCTGGGTTGGTTACTATCAATCGTCTTTGTAATTCTTTTCAGTATTAGCGTGGTAAAAAGTTTATAAAGTGATTGCAGGAGACTAATAGGTCTATAATTATTTATATTTCTATGATCGCCTTTTTTATATAAAAGTGTTATTGTTGATGTTTCCCATTCCTGTGGTATTTCCTGTTTTATAAGTATCTGATTAAATAGCTTAGTTAACTGTGGCGTTAAAGGGTCGATTATAGCTTTAAGTACGTCGTTGGTAATGCCATCGTCTCCTGGGCTCTTCCCTGTTTTTAAACTGCTTATACACTGACGAATCTCGCTCTCCAGAAATAATGGTGGCAGTATAGAATCATCGTCATCTTGATTTATACAAGGTATATTCTGATTGTTCAACTGGCAGCTGTACAGGTTTTTGTAAAATTGTGTAGCAGTATTTATTAGATCAAGCCTAGATGACACTAGACTACCTTTATCATTATTTAAAGAGGCTATCCAATTTTTTACGGCATCTACACTTTTTTGTTTCATCGAGCCTCGAGTTTCCATATTTTTTTCTATGGTTGCCATTCTGCTTGATTTTAGTCTTCTTTGAATTTTGCTCTGAATGCGCTTATATAAAAGACTAAGCTTCCGTTTCTCTTTTCTTGATTTATTTTTCTTCATTTGCAATTCTTCTCTTCGTTTTATTAAACTTTTAATTTTATCCGTAAGAATTGTATCTATTGCATCTTCGTTTGGTATTTGTGGCAGTTTAGATATGCTTTCTTTTATTTTGTTAACTATCATAGTATACGTATCTTGCATTTCAGATGTAGTGCGATTACTTGTTATTCCCGTAAAGATTGATTTTAATGATTCTTTTTCTAAGTTATTAAAGTTGTGCGTTTTCTTATTGAAGTTTTTTCTAGATTTTTTCCATTTATGATTGAGAAGATATGTGGCTCTTACAAGTCTATGATCGGTCGGATGACTTGTGCCAATTATTTCTATGTTCTGTACCTTATCTTTGTTTTTTGAAAGTACGAAGTCTGAGAAGATGAGCGATTAGCAATTAGATAATTATATGTCATTCTCTTACATCTTTTTGACTTTTGTTTTATTTGAGCAAAATCTGATATCTGCGACTATCTCAAATATGGCTATGGCTGTAGGATATTAAACAATTAATTATTTTATAATGATGTATTTTTGTCATAGTGTCAAAGAAGATTAAGAGACTAAAATGGCGTTGGATTGGACACATAGTCAGATCTCCAAAAGAAAAATGGACCAAACAGGTTATGTTCTGGTACCCTAGGGACAGTAAGAGAACAAGAGGACGACCAAGAATCAGATGGGAAGATGACTTGCCAAGGGGATGGCGCAGATGGACACTGGATAGGAAAAAATGGCAAAATCTAGAGGAGGCCTATGTCCAAGGACAGCCCGATCTTTAAATTTATTTATAATTTGTAAACTGCTGGTGTTGATCGGAGAAATAAAGGCTATTTTTATTTTTATTTATTTATTTTATTATTTTTGTCATAGGATCTTTCGCAAGATGGATGATGATGAGGATTGCAGTAAGCAGCTGAACAAAGAAGATTTCCTTCATGGCATCAAGGAGACCGGCTTAGAACTAAGCAAGGAGGTTCGATATACCTAATACATTAACACTTTGTCAGGTTTAGGTAATGAAATAATTTAGTGTATTAATGTTTTATTAATCCTATACTTAATTTATTAATATTATAACTTGTGCGAAAGTTTGAATGCTCAAATGTTTATGGATAGTGAAGCTCTTCACAATACAATACTGTACCAATTTCCGCACATTTCCGCACCGATGAAACGCAGTTAGAACCTGTAGTCGCGTAATGCCGCGCTGCCCGCGATGCAATAATATGGGAAACAATAGTGTCTGCTACCCGGCAGGCCAGCGGTAAGCTCGTGAGTGCGACAGAAAAAACAATAGGTTTTATTAGGCTCGTTAAGGTTTTACCAGTCTATTGCACCGCGAGCATCGAGATTTTGACCTACTTATAAGTTACCCTAAATTTTCATGATACCAATTACCAATAATTTACTGTCGCTAAATAACGATTTATCGTTATAAAAGTGCTATTGAAAATTGGAATTTAAAAACCAATAATTTTCCATCTTTTTATCGTCGAAAGTATTAAGGTTATGGTTACACCCAATTTTTCACTGAATCTTTTTCTTTGCGCTGAAATTAGTATCTTTTACAGGAAGCGGAGGAGTTGTTCCACAATTTTGTTGTGGACAATACTGGGACAATCAACCTCGACGAGTTCTTGAAGCAGCTTCGTGTGAGTAACTAAACAATTATTATTATTTCCTTTTTTTTTAACTTCTACCTTCTCACACACTTGTTATCACATTCATTCGTTCTCTTCATTCATATTAAGGGTTTATTGAATTTATTTTTGTCTTCCTCACTCTCACGGGTACGTTGGTAGGTGCGACATGCAGCGTCGCGGAAGAATATAACAGAAAAACGACCTTTTACCTAATTACTCAAAAACTAAGCTAGTTATCAAAAATCTGTTTCTTAGCGTTTTTGGATATTATGATTACCGACACTTTAAAACAAAAATTACAATTACATCCAATGTAGTGTCCGATAAAAACTAGAAAAACTGAGTTTTTGGAGAAACTTTTGCGGAGAACTTTCTATCGAGAAAATTTTATCCAATCGTGTTTCTGTTTCTTAGCGATTTTAGATTAAAGACCCAAAATACGTGACATGTAAATTTGAAAGTATGTAATTGTCTTTATAGGTTTTGAATAAAACTTCATTCAAAATCGCTTAAATACGGCTTCTATCCGTTAACTATTTATGTAAAGAAATCTTGGTCCAAATTTTTAGACCAAGGTTGGTATGGATGTGAAAAATTGCCAAATAAGTATGTGATTCTGATGACGAAATTTGTTTTTTCGACCTTTACTAAAGTCTCTTGTTTTGAACTTAACAACTTGAAAATGTTTGCGCGATGAGCATGACTGTTTTCAAGTGTCTAGGTTTTTTTCTTTAAATTATATCAATAATCCTATACCTTTAAACGAGCAATTCTTGTATATATATATATTTCTATATAATCTGGATCTCGGAAACGGCTTGAACGATTTTCATGAAATTTAGTATACAGGGGGTTTTGGGGGCGATAAATCGATCTAGCTAGGATTCACTTTAAGAAAATGTCGAATTTACCAAAAAAAATATGAACCCTGCTGCCATCTATTGGCAACCGAGCAAAGCTCGGTCACCCAGATATTGTATATTTATCGCAGTTATAAACACATGCTATCACTCACTTTGTGGCTAGATCGCAATGTGTTTAATATCTGAGACTCATTTGGTTGGTTTGTTTTACAGAGGCATCACACTAAAGCATGTTTTTAGTGTTTTAAGACTTAGAATTGTAGAGTTATGAATGGTTTTATCTCTCAGCCCCCGATGTCGGAGCCGCGCCGCACGATCGTGGAGCAGGCCTTCAACAAGATGGACAAGACCGGCAGCGGCGTCATCAGCATCCAGGACGTGCGCCGCGTCTACTCCGCCACCGCCTACCCCAGGTGAGACCATGTCGGAGCCGCGCCGCACGATCGTGGAGCAGGCCTTCAACAAGATGGACAAGACCGGCAGCGGCGTCATCAGCATCCAGGACGTGCGCCGCGTCTACTCCGCCACCGCCTACCCCAGGTGAGACCATGTCGGAGCCGCGCCGCACGATCGTGGAGCAGGCCTTCAACAAGATGGACAAGACCGGCAGCGGCGTCATCAGCATCCAGGACGTGCGCCGCGTCTACTCCGCCACCGCCTACCCCAGGTGAGACCATGTCGGAGCCGCGCCGCACGATCGTGGAGCAGGCCTTCAACAAGATGGACAAGACCGGCAGCGGCGTCATCAGCATCCAGGACGTGCGCCGCGTCTACTCCGCCACCGCCTACCCCAGGTGAGACCATGTCGGAGCCGCGCCGCACGATCGTGGAGCAGGCCTTCAACAAGATGGACAAGACCGGCAGCGGCGTCATCAGCATCCAGGACGTGCGCCGCGTCTACTCCGCCACCGCCTACCCCAGGTGAGACCATGTCGGAGCCGCGCCGCACGATCGTGGAGCAGGCCTTCAACAAGATGGACAAGACCGGCAGCGGCGTCATCAGCATCCAGGACGTGCGCCGCGTCTACTCCGCCACCGCCTACCCCAGGTGAGACCATGTCGGAGCCGCGCCGCACGATCGTGGAGCAGGCCTTCAACAAGATGGACAAGACCGGCAGCGGCGTCATCAGCATCCAGGACGTGCGCCGCGTCTACTCCGCCACCGCCTACCCCAGGTGAGACCATGTCGGAGCCGCGCCGCACGATCGTGGAGCAGGCCTTCAACAAGTTGGACAAGACCGGCAGCGGCGTCATCAGCATCCAGGACGTGCGCCGCGTCTACTCCGCCACCGCCTACCCCAGGTGAGACCATGTCGGAGCCGCGCCGCACGATCGTGGAGCAGGCCTTCAACAAGATGGACAAGACCGGCAGCGGCGTCATCAGCATCCAGGACGTGCGCCGCGTCTACTCCGCCACCGCCTACCCCAGGTGAGACCATGTCGGAGCCGCGCCGCACGATCGTGGAGCAGGCCTTCAACAAGATGGACAAGACCGGCAGCGGCGTCATCAGCATCCAGGACGTGCGCCGCGTCTACTCCGCCACCGCCTACCCCAGGTGAGACCATGTCGGAGCCGCGCCGCACGATCGTGGAGCAGGCCTTCAACAAGATGGACAAGACCGGCAGCGGCGTCATCAGCATCCAGGACGTGCGCCGCGTCTACTCCGCCACCGCCTACCCCAGGTGAGACCATGTCGGAGCCGCGCCGCACGATCGTGGAGCAGGCCTTCAACAAGATGGACAAGACCGGCAGCGGCGTCATCAGCATCCAGGACGTGCGCCGCGTCTACTCCGCCACCGCCTACCCCAGGTGAGACCATGTCGGAGCCGCGCCGCACGATCGTGGAGCAGGCCTTCAACAAGATGGACAAGACCGGCAGCGGCGTCATCAGCATCCAGGACGTGCGCCGCGTCTACTCCGCCACCGCCTACCCCAGGTGAGACCATGTCGGAGCCGCGCCGCACGATCGTGGAGCAGGCCTTCAACAAGATGGACAAGACCGGCAGCGGCGTCATCAGCATCCAGGACGTGCGCCGCGTCTACTCCGCCACCGCCTACCCCAGGTGAGACCATGTCGGAGCCGCGCCGCACGATCGTGGAGCAGGCCTTCAACAAGTTGGACAAGACCGGCAGCGGCGTCATCAGCATCCAGGACGTGCGCCGCGTCTACTCCGCCACCGCCTACCCCAGGTGAGACCATGTCGGAGCCGCGCCGCACGATCGTGGAGCAGGCCTTCAACAAGATGGACAAGACCGGCAGCGGCGTCATCAGCATCCAGGACGTGCGCCGCGTCTACTCCGCCACCGCCTACCCCAGGTGAGACCATGTCGGAGCCGCGCCGCACGATCGTGGAGCAGGCCTTCAACAAGATGGACAAGACCGGCAGCGGCGTCATCAGCATCCAGGACGTGCGCCGCGTCTACTCCGCCACCGCCTACCCCAGGTGAGACCATGTCGGAGCCGCGCCGCACGATCGTGGAGCAGGCCTTCAACAAGATGGACAAGACCGGCAGCGGCGTCATCAGCATCCAGGACGTGCGCCGCGTCTACTCCGCCACCGCCTACCCCAGGTGAGACCATGTCGGAGCCGCGCCGCACGATCGTGGAGCAGGCCTTCAACAAGATGGACAAGACCGGCAGCGGCGTCATCAGCATCCAGGACGTGCGCCGCGTCTACTCCGCCACCGCCTACCCCAGGTGAGACCATGTCGGAGCCGCGCCGCACGATCGTGGAGCAGGCCTTCAACAAGATGGACAAGACCGGCAGCGGCGTCATCAGCATCCAGGACGTGCGCCGCGTCTACTCCGCCACCGCCTACCCCAGGTGAGACCATGTCGGAGCCGCGCCGCACGATCGTGGAGCAGGCCTTCAACAAGATGGACAAGACCGGCAGCGGCGTCATCAGCATCCAGGACGTGCGCCGCGTCTACTCCGCCACCGCCTACCCCAGGTGAGACCATGTCGGAGCCGCGCCGCACGATCGTGGAGCAGGCCTTCAACAAGATGGACAAGACCGGCAGCGGCGTCATCAGCATCCAGGACGTGCGCCGCGTCTACTCCGCCACCGCCTACCCCAGGTGAGACCATGTCGGAGCCGCGCCGCACGATCGTGGAGCAGGCCTTCAACAAGATGGACAAGACCGGCAGCGGCGTCATCAGCATCCAGGACGTGCGCCGCGTCTACTCCGCCACCGCCTACCCCAGGTGAGACCATGTCGGAGCCGCGCCGCACGATCGTGGAGCAGGCCTTCAACAAGATGGACAAGACCGGCAGCGGCGTCATCAGCATCCAGGACGTGCGCCGCGTCTACTCCGCCACCGCCTACCCCAGGTGAGACCATGTCGGAGCCGCGCCGCACGATCGTGGAGCAGGCCTTCAACAAGATGGACAAGACCGGCAGCGGCGTCATCAGCATCCAGGACGTGCGCCGCGTCTACTCCGCCACCGCCTACCCCAGGTGAGACCATGTCGGAGCCGCGCCGCACGATCGTGGAGCAGGCCTTCAACAAGATGGACAAGACCGGCAGCGGCGTCATCAGCATCCAGGACGTGCGCCGCGTCTACTCCGCCACCGCCTACCCCAGGTGAGACCATGTCGGAGCCGCGCCGCACGATCGTGGAGCAGGCCTTCAACAAGATGGACAAGACCGGCAGCGGCGTCATCAGCATCCAGGACGTGCGCCGCGTCTACTCCGCCACCGCCTACCCCAGGTGAGACCATGTCGGAGCCGCGCCGCACGATCGTGGAGCAGGCCTTCAACAAGATGGACAAGACCGGCAGCGGCGTCATCAGCATCCAGGACGTGCGCCGCGTCTACTCCGCCACCGCCTACCCCAGGTGAGACCATGTCGGAGCCGCGCCGCACGATCGTGGAGCAGGCCTTCAACAAGATGGACAAGACCGGCAGCGGCGTCATCAGCATCCAGGACGTGCGCCGCGTCTACTCCGCCACCGCCTACCCCAGGTGAGACCATGTCGGAGCCGCGCCGCACGATCGTGGAGCAGGCCTTCAACAAGATGGACAAGACCGGCAGCGGCGTCATCAGCATCCAGGACGTGCGCCGCGTCTACTCCGCCACCGCCTACCCCAGGTGAGACCATGTCGGAGCCGCGCCGCACGATCGTGGAGCAGGCCTTCAACAAGATGGACAAGACCGGCAGCGGCGTCATCAGCATCCAGGACGTGCGCCGCGTCTACTCCGCCACCGCCTACCCCAGGTGAGACCATGTCGGAGCCGCGCCGCACGATCGTGGAGCAGGCCTTCAACAAGATGGACAAGACCGGCAGCGGCGTCATCAGCATCCAGGACGTGCGCCGCGTCTACTCCGCCACCGCCTACCCCAGGTGAGACCATGTCGGAGCCGCGCCGCACGATCGTGGAGCAGGCCTTCAACAAGATGGACAAGACCGGCAGCGGCGTCATCAGCATCCAGGACGTGCGCCGCGTCTACTCCGCCACCGCCTACCCCAGGTGAGACCATGTCGGAGCCGCGCCGCACGATCGTGGAGCAGGCCTTCAACAAGATGGACAAGACCGGCAGCGGCGTCATCAGCATCCAGGACGTGCGCCGCGTCTACTCCGCCACCGCCTACCCCAGGTGAGACCATGTCGGAGCCGCGCCGCACGATCGTGGAGCAGGCCTTCAACAAGATGGACAAGACCGGCAGCGGCGTCATCAGCATCCAGGACGTGCGCCGCGTCTACTCCGCCACCGCCTACCCCAGGTGAGACCATGTCGGAGCCGCGCCGCACGATCGTGGAGCAGGCCTTCAACAAGATGGACAAGACCGGCAGCGGCGTCATCAGCATCCAGGACGTGCGCCGCGTCTACTCCGCCACCGCCTACCCCAGGTGAGACCATGTCGGAGCCGCGCCGCACGATCGTGGAGCAGGCCTTCAACAAGATGGACAAGACCGGCAGCGGCGTCATCAGCATCCAGGACGTGCGCCGCGTCTACTCCGCCACCGCCTACCCCAGGTGAGACCATGTCGGAGCCGCGCCGCACGATCGTGGAGCAGGCCTTCAACAAGATGGACAAGACCGGCAGCGGCGTCATCAGCATCCAGGACGTGCGCCGCGTCTACTCCGCCACCGCCTACCCCAGGTGAGACCATGTCGGAGCCGCGCCGCACGATCGTGGAGCAGGCCTTCAACAAGATGGACAAGACCGGCAGCGGCGTCATCAGCATCCAGGACGTGCGCCGCGTCTACTCCGCCACCGCCTACCCCAGGTGAGACCATGTCGGAGCCGCGCCGCACGATCGTGGAGCAGGCCTTCAACAAGATGGACAAGACCGGCAGCGGCGTCATCAGCATCCAGGACGTGCGCCGCGTCTACTCCGCCACCGCCTACCCCAGGTGAGACCATGTCGGAGCCGCGCCGCACGATCGTGGAGCAGGCCTTCAACAAGATGGACAAGACCGGCAGCGGCGTCATCAGCATCCAGGACGTGCGCCGCGTCTACTCCGCCACCGCCTACCCCAGGTGAGACCATGTTGTTATTAATGTTTATTCCGCTTAAGAAACTCACTCCAGCATATCTAAGACTTAGCCTACAGATCTACAATTTTTTGAACCAGAATAGCAGGGCTTTTCAGAACGTTCGTTCGATATCTAAAATTTTAATAATCTGAAGACCGGGGGCCGTACCATCAAATTTTCATACTGCTATTGTATGAAAATGTCAAAACAATATTACGATAATACTGCTATAAGAGATGGTGGTACGGCCCCAGGTTTTTAATTGATGAACGGACAATTGTAATATAATTCTCATACATTTTTGAATTTTCGAACGGTTTGCGATTATAGAAACATAACTGCTAGAGGGGTCCCTTGGTAAAGTCTCTTACTTTAAAGATTTATAACTGATCACTGTCGGTGTCAGGTACATGAGCGGCGAGGAGACGGCTGACGTGATCCTGAAGAGATTCCTCGCTAACTTCGAGCAGGAGGGAGTCGTGGACGGAAAGGTCAGTGACGTTTTCGTTTACTTCTTTTACCCCTAAGTTTACTAACTTGAATTAGTTGAAATCATGGTTAAGTTTCAGAGCCCGTAAAGCTGCATTATTTTTTCATAGTGCAACGTTTAATTTAATTAAGACCATGAGTTCATATTGTACAATTACTCATATTTTTATATAAATACAGTTTAAGTTAGGGCTCAAGGGACCGAGATCTCTTTTTCTCTTATAGAGGTTTCTCACTAACCCGAGTTACAGAGGGTCAAAATGACGGGACCTGGCTGGAGTTTTCTCGCTTACCCAGTTCTCTCTTACTCGGAGGTCGTACGTTCGATTCCTACTACTAGTAAATGTTTGTGTGATGAGCATGAATGTTTGCCAGTGTCTGGGTGTTTTCCGATGTATCATATTTATGTTTTTTTTTTTTTTTTTTATTCTGTACAAGTTAGTACTTGACTGCGATCTCACCTGATGGTAAGTGATGATGCAGTCTAAGATGTTATCGTACTAACTTGGAAGGGTAAGTAAATTTACCCCAACGGTTTCTACACAGCATCGCACCGGAACGCTAAATCGCTTGGCGGTGCGTCTTTGCTGGTAGGGTGGTAACTAGCCACGGCCGAAGCCTCCCACCAGACCAGACCTGAGCCAATTTAGAAATTATAAAATTCCAAAGTGGCCCGTGGCGGGAATCGAACCCGCGACCTCCCACTCGAATCCGAGCGCGTCGCCACTGCGCCAGGGAGGTCGTCACGGTATGTATATAAAATCAGTTATCTAGTACCCATAACACAAGCTATCGCTTACTTTGGAGCTAGATTGCGATGTGTGTAATATCCTGTCTTGAAAAAATCTATTTATACTATATAAAATCTATTTATTTAATTAATTACATCTTTTTTTACCGTATTTCAATCAATAAATATTTAATATTTCAGATAACAGCCGAGGATTTCATGAACTACTACAGCGGCATCAGCGTGTCTATCGAGGACGACACCTACTTCAACCTCATGATGCGACAGATGTACAGACTGTAGGCCGCTAGTGTAGGTGCCTGTGAAATACTCGACATAATCCTATTAATATCAATATCGCTTTAATCCTATTAATATCATTAACGTTCGCCGCGCCGAGTATACTCGGCGCGGCGAACGTTGATCCCTATGACACTGACAGCTAATGTCACCATATAATATTGTAGTGGCGTCACCATTAAATTGGGATCATATTGGGGGCGTCTAAAAATGCCATTTATAAATTTTACGTAGCTTTATACCATTAGTAATGATATTCCGTTGATATTTTTAACAATTCTTAACATTTACAAGAAGTTATCTCAATCTGAACTTATGTTTACGTCCTGCAAAACTTACGTCGTGTGACGCTTATCGACTAGGGCGGCAAGAATCGATACAAAAATGTCGGTAATGGAAACGAGTGCACAATTTTTTTTCATACTCACATTTTAGTTCATATATTATGGTTATGGTTCATATATTATGGTTTTAGTTTATATATAATGGTTATGAAAAATAACAAGGTTGAAAACTTTCGTTTTCCTTACCTACTTAATCTATGCCAAAAATCTTAAATTAATACAACAACATAATGGACATTAAAAATGCACATTATAATATTTTTAAAACATGTTTACCAACGTGGCTGATTGCAAGCCACGCCTTTGCCTAAAAAAAATTATCGACACGACCAAAGACACGATCCATCGGCCATCACTAACACGAACTGTCATAGGGATCAAGGTTCGCCGAGCCGAGTATAGCGCATACCTGCCGCTCCGCCCGGAGGAATTTCGGTTTTTCTCAAGTCCCGCGGGAAACGTAGATAATTCCGGGGCAAAAAGTAACCTGTGTACTAATCCAGGTTATAAGCTTTATTTATATATTCCAAATTTCAGCCAAATCGGTTCATTAGTTTTTGCGTGAAAGAGTAACAAACATCTTTACAGTCATACATAGAAACTTTCGCGAAATAATCAACATGCAAGTAAGAATTAAGCCTCCCCCACACAGGCGCGTTATTATCGCGCGATAATATCGCAAGCGTTATTGCGATAATGCGTCCCGATTCCTTGCACACAGCTGCGTTTTTATTGCGCGATAATAACGCGCGGACGGACGCAGCGGCACGCGTTATTATCGCAGCAGTGTGTAACTACTTGATCATCCTAATACAAAATGTACTGAAAAAAGATATCGCAATAACGCTTGCGATAATATCGACCGATATACTTCCATTGAGGCGTTATTATCGCAGCAGTGTGTAACTACATGACCATCCTAATACAAAATGTACTGAAAACAGATATCGCGATAACGCTTGCGATATTATCGCGCGATAATAACGCGCCTGTGTGGGGGAGACTTTATAATATCAGTAAGCTTGTATTTTGAGTCACTCAATCGCGCCGCAACTTCTGAACCGATTTGACTAAGATAGCTTAAATCCCAGATTAACATATAGGATTACTACTTTTGATGACAGAAAAATGTAGGTTCCCAAAAATATATAGTAATCTGTAGCTATGCCTTTATATAATGGCATAAAACGCGGGGTTTTAATTGTTTGAATTGAAATTCATGGGCAAAATCTAATGTAATATTATATGCACTCAAGGAAAAATTCTAATGTTGCATTTATTGTTTGTTGTTATTAGACTAATAATATTTTTTGCACTTCATTTAAAAATTCGATAAAATATGTATGAAATAATAAAATATATTATTTTAACCTATTTTCGTTTGTTTTTCTTTATCGAATTCCTATAGAATAAAACTTTTTTCCCAATCGCAAAAACATACACGCGTACGCTCCATGCAACGGTCATTATTATAACAGAGAATAGAGATCCTACTCAGTTTATACGCGTACGGAAATCCATTTTTTTTACTTAGTCTAAGTATGTACTACTAACATTGTGCGTGAGTCTGACTCGCAAATGGTGGATCTTTTAGGGACTCTAACCAAAATAATAAATAAAATTAAACTCTTGTATAAATAAATTATAAAAATTAAATAAATAATTTATTAATAATAGAATCCAAATTTCCCGACCCGACCGAAGATCCAAAGAGCTTGGGACGACATAATATCGGTCTCAATACGAGATTCCCTCATCGACGCCGCTGTAGGCAGGGACCGGGCAAGGCTACTGGCATCCTCTAGACCAGAGTCAGGCCACTGGCTCCATGCCTACCCCTCACCAAATACTGGCACACTGATATGTTCGTGAACTTAGCAGATCATGTTCCAGCAGATCAAAATTAAAACGGAGTTCTCTTCGCATGCAGCTGAGTTCTAGAGTTCCTGATAGTTTTTAAAGATAGTTCTAGCCATTTTACCCAAAAAAATGCAATTGAAAAAATGATCTGCTAACTTCCCGTAGCAGATCATTTTCCAGAAAAACAGTATTTAAAGAGTGTTCTCAACGCATACAGCTTATTTCTATAGTTCCTGATACATTTTAATAATAGTTCTAGTGATTTAGCCTAAAAAAGCTAGACTGAAAATAATGATCTAATGAAATGAAACTAACATAAAAATTAATAAAAAGAAAACCTAGACGACGAAAGGAATAAATTCTTCTGATTATCTTAAAACAGTGTTAGAACTATACTTAGAATCCAGATCTAAACCTAGAACTCTCATAAAAATACCAGCAGAGCCTACCTGAATGTAGAAGAGTATGAATTTCGATCTTTATTATTCCCTCCTAATTAAAAAAAAACTATCATCCCAGGAGGCTGGAACTCTTTTGATTTAATAAGAAAAATACTAAGACTATACTAAAAATCTAGATCTAGAGCCAGAACTCTCAAAAAAATACCAGCAGAGCATATTTGAATGTAGAAAAGTATGAATTTCGATCATTATTTTTTCCTCCTGTTTAAAAAAAAAACTAATATCCCAGAGGGCTGGAACTCTTTTGATTTAATAAGAAACGGTCTAAAACTATAATAAAAATCTAGATCTAGACCCAGAACTCTCAAAAAAATACCAGCAGAGCATATCTGAATGTAGAAATGTATGAATTTCGATCCTTATTTTTTCCTCCTGATTAAAAAAACTAATATCCCAGGGGGCTGAAACTGTTTTGATTTAATAAGACAAGTACTAAGACTATACTAAAAATCTAGACTTAGACCCAGAACTCTCAAAAAAATACCAGCAGAGCATATCTGAATACATTCAGAAAAAGTAAAAGTATGAATTTCGATCATTATTTTTCTCTCCTGATTAAAAAAAACTAATATCCCAGGGGGCTGGAACTGTTTTGATTTAATAAGACAAGTACTAAGACTATACTAAAAATCTAGACTTAGACCCAGAACTCTCAAAAAAATACCAGCATAGCATATCTGAATGTAGAAAAGTATGAATTTCGATCATTATTTTTCTCTCCAGATAAAAAAAAAAACTTATATTCCAGGGGGCTGGAACTCTTTTGATTTAATAAGACAAGTACTAAGACTACACTAAAAATCTCGACTTAGACCCAGAACTCTCAAAAAAATACCAGCAGAGCATATCTGAATGTAGAAAAGTATGAATTTCGATCATTATATTTCTCTACTGATTAAAAAAAACTAATATCCCAGGAGGCTGGAACTCTTTTGATTTAATAAGAAACGGTCTAATACTATAATAAAAATCTAGACTTAGACCCAGAACTCTCAAAAAAATACCAGCAGAGCATATCTGAATGTAGAAAAGTATGAATTTCGATCATTATTTTTCTCTCCTGATTAAAAAAAAAACTAATATCCCAGGGGGCTGGAACTCTTTTGATTTTATAAGACAAGTACTAAGACTAAACTAAAAATCTAGATCTAGACCCAGGACTCTCAACAAAATACCAGCAGTGCATATCTGAATGTAGAAATGTATGAATTTCGATCATTATTTTTTCCTCCTGATTAAAAAAAAATTATATCCCAGGGGGCTGGAACTCTTTTGATTTAATAAGACAAGTACTAAGACTATACTTAAAATCTAGACTTAGACCCAGAACTCTCAAAAAAATACCAGCAGAGCATATCTGAATGTAGAAAAGTATGAATTTCGATCATTATATTTCTCTCCTGATAAAAAACTTTTATCCCGGGGGGTTGGCCCCGGGATAAAAGTTTTTTTTTAATCAGGAGGAAAAAATAATGATCATTATTTTTTATTATTTATTATCAGGAGAGAAATATAATGATCGAAATTCATACTTTTCTACATTCAGATATGCTCTGCTGTATTTTTTTGAGAGTTCTGGGTCTAAGTCTAGATTTTTAGTGTAGTCTTAGTACTTGTCTTATTAAATCAAAAGAGTTCCAGGCTCCTGGGATATTAGTTTTTTTTTTAATCAGGAGAGAAAAATAATGATCGAAATTCATACTTTTCTACAGTCAGATATGCTCTGCTGGTATTTTTTTGAGAGTTCTGGCTCTAGATCTAGATTTTTAGTATAGTCTTAGTACTTTTCCTATTAAATCAAAAGAGTTCCAGCCTCCTGGGATATTAGTTTTTTTTTAATCAGTAGAGAAAAATAATGATCGAAATTCATACTTTTCTACATTCAGATATGCTCTGCTGGTATTTTTTTGAGAGTTCTGGGTCTAAGTCTAGATTTTTAGTATAGTCTTAGTACTTGTCTTATTAAATCAAAAGAGTTCCAGCCCCCTGGGATATTAGTTTTTTTTTTAATCAGTAGAGAAAAATAATGATCGAAATTCATACTTTTCTACATTCAGATATGCTCTGCTGGTATTTTTTTGAGAGTTCTGGGTCTAAGTCTAAATTTTTATTATAGTATTAGACCGTTTCTTATTAAATCAAAAGACTTCCAGCCCCCTGGGATATTAGTTTTTTTTTAATCAGTAGAGAAAAATAATGATCGAAATTCATACTTTTCTACATTCAGATATGCTCTGCTGGTATTTTTTTGAGAGTTCTGGGTCTAGATCTAGATTTTTAGTGTAGTCTTAATACTTGTCTTATTAAATCAAAAGAGTTCCAGCCCCCTGGGATATTAGTTTTTTTTTTAATCAGGACAGAAAAATAATGATCGAAATTCATACTTTTCTACATTCAGATATGCTCTGCTGGTATTTTTTTGAGAGTTCTGGGTCTAAGTCTAGATTTTTAGTATAGTCTTAGTACTTGTCTTATTAAATCAAAACAGTTCCAGCCCCCTGGGATATTAGTTTTTTTTTAATCAGGAGGAAAAAATAATGATCGAAATTCATACATTTCTACATTCAGATATGCACTGCTTGTATTTTGTTGAGAGTTCTGGGTCTAGATCTAGATTTTTAGTTTAGTCTTAGTACTTGTCTTATAAAATCAAAAGAGTTCCAGCCCCCTGGGATATTAGTTTTTTTTTTAATCAGGAGAGAAAAATAATGATCAAAATTCATACTTTTCTACATTCAGATATGCTCTGCTGGTATATTTTTGAGAGTTCTGGGTCTAAGTCTAAATTTTTATTATAGTTTTAGACCGTTTCTTATTAAATCAAAAGACTTCTAGCCCCTTGGGATATTAGTTTTTTTTAATCAGTAGAGAAAAATAATGATCGAAATTCATACATTTCTACATTCAGATATGCTCTGCTGGTATTTCTTTGAGAGTTCTGGGTCTAAGTCTAGATTTTTAGTGTAGTCTTAGTACTTGTCTTATTAAATCAAAAGAGTTCCAGCCCCCTGGGATATAAGTTTTTTTTTAATCAGGAGGAAAATATAATGATCGAAATTCATACTTTTCTACATTCAGATATGCTCTGCTGGTATTTTTTTGAGAGTTCTGGCTCAAAATCTAGATTTTTAGTATAGTCTTAGTACTTTTCTTATTAAATCAAAAGAGTTCCAGCCTCCTGGGATATTAGTTTTTTTTTAATTAGTAGAGAAAAATAATGATCGAAATTCATACTTTTCTACATTCAGATATGCTCTGCTGGTATTTTTTTGTGAGTTCTGGGTCTAAGTCTAGATTTTTAGTGTAGTCTTAGTACTTGTCTTATTAAACGAAAAGAGTTCCAGCCCCCTGGGATATTAGTTTTTTTTTTAATCAGGAGGAAAAAATAATGATCGAAATTCATACTTTTCTACATTCAGATATGCTCTGCTGGTATTTTTTTGAGAGTTCTGGGTCTAAGTCTAGATTTTTAGTATAGTGTTAATACTTGTCTTATTAAATCAAAAGAGTTCCAGCCCCCTGGGATATTAGTTTTTTTTAATCAGGAGGAAAAATAAATGATCGAAATTCATACTTTTCTACATTCAGATATGCTCTGCTGGTATTTTGTTGAGAGTTCTGGCTCAAGATCTAGATTTTTAGTACAGTCTTAGTACTTTTCTTATTAAATCAAAAGAGTTCTAGCCTCCTGGGATATCAGTTTTTTTTTAATCAGTAGAGAAAAATAATGATCGAAATTCATACTTTTCTACATTCAAATATGCTCTGCTGGTATTTTTTTGAGAGTTCTGGGTCTAAGTCTAGATTTTTAGTGTAGTCTTAGTACTTGTCTTATTAAATCAAAAGAGTTCCAGCCCCCTGGGATATTAGTTTTTTTTTTAATCAGGAGAGAAAAATAATGATCGAAATTCATACATTTCTACATTCAGATATGCACTGCTGGTAGTTTGTTGAGAGTTCTGGGTCTAGATCTAGATTTTTAGTTAAGTCTTAGTACTTGTCTTATAAAATCAAAAGAGTTCCAGCCCCCTGGGATATTAGTTTTTTTTTTAATCAGTAGAGAAAAATAATGATCGAAATTCATACTTTTCTACATTCAGATATGCTCTGCTGGTATATTTTTGAGAGTTCTGGGTCTAACTCTAAATTTTTATTATAGTATTAGACCGTTTCTTATTAAATCAAAAGATTTCCAGCCCCCTGGGATATAAGTTTTTTTTTAATCAGTAGAGAAAAATAATGATCGAAATTCATACTTTTCTACATTCAGATATGCTCTGCTGGTATTTCTTTGAGAGTTCTGGGTCTAAGTCTAGATTTTTAGTGTAGTCTAAGTACTTGTCTTATTAAATCAAAAGAGTTCCAGCCCCCTGGGATATAAGTTTTTTTTAATCAGGAGGAAAAATAATGATCGAAATTCATACTTTTCTACATTCAGATATGCTCTGCTGGTATTTGTTAGAAATCTAGATTAGGTTTCAATTTCATGTAAGAAATTGATAACTCTAATTAGGATAATATTTTGTATTCTGTGGTATGTCCATAGACCATCCATAGTCATTACGTTTAATTTGACACATTGGTTTTCGCTCTCTCTGGTTCTACCGCTCTGCGCCTCATGTCCGCCCTTCAGGCTTCAGCTTAAATTAAATTAGTATAATAATGTATTAGCTCTAATATCACTGAAGTAAACCTAACAGTTTGATTCCACTTCCACTGTGTATTTATTTTCCCCGTAACAAGAGGTTATGGGGCCCTCACTGAAGGAAATCTAAGGTACACGACTCACGACAACGTGGTTGAGCGGCGTGCCTTCGCAAAGCTTGTGGCGTCTGCCATCTACCCGTGTGGCGTGTGAGTACAGATCGCAACGTGAATATGGCTTCAGGAGCGTTATCATCGAACCATCTGCATCATCACAATCTACCGTTCGAAAAATTAGAAGGTATGAATAATTATAACATGTGGAAATTTAACATGCGTCATACTTTGATCATCGATGATTTATGGTCATGCATAGAAGGTACAGAGCCCATCGATACATCTAAGGATCTACGCGCACTAGCCCGCATTAGTTTAGCTGTGAAACCCATTTGTGTGCAATATATTAGAAATGCGAATACAGCTAAACAAGCTTGGGATCAACTAAGCGCAGTCTTTGAAGATAAAGGTTTCGGACGGCGTGTAGCATTGTTAAGACAGCTGCACCGTGCTAGTTATGCAGATTTTGATAGTATGAGTGCATATTTTGAGCATATAACGACTCTTGTTCAGCAGTTAAGTGATATTGGCCGAGCTATAGAAGATGCTGAAGTTGCGGAAATCATCTTGAGTGGCCTTCCACAGGAGTATGATATCGTCGTATCCAGTCTCGAAGCTGTCGCCTGCACAGGTACAATTTCAAGTGATTTAGTCCGTACTAGATTGTTACAAGAAGAAGAACGCAGAAGACGGACAGAAAGCAAGGAAGACATGGCCCTGCTGTCTAAACACAAGACTAAGAAGGTATTTGTCTGTCACTTTTGCCACCGCCCAGGACACAGAATACGGGACTGCTTTAAGTTTAAGAAGCAGAAGACAGATAAAGCAACAGCATTGGCGGCTATATGTTATGGAGTCTTCGAAAGTAAGGACTGGATCGTCGATTCTGGGGCCTCGACTCATATTTCCAGAGACTTACAGTGGTTTATCAAGATAACAGAATGTGATAAGACTGTACAAGTTGCTAATGGTAGTACCCTAAGGTGTCTAGGTTATGGTGATGTGATGATTCCTATGAAAAATAACAAGTCTCAATTAGTAACAGATGTTCTATATGTACCTGGCCTCTCGACTAATTTAATTAGTGTTTCTAAATTATGTGAGAAGGCTTTATCTGTGAAGTTTAGTAATAATAAATGTTATGTTTTCAATGGGGAATCTCTTCTTGTGTCTGCCACTAGACGGGGGGGTATTTATATTTTGGACAATGTTTTACAGGATAATTCTTTGACTGTAAATGCTGTAAATGCTGTGCCAAAGCCACAAAGTTCGCTTGACACAGAGGAGAAAGCCAAGGATACACCAGACTTATGCCTGTGGCATAAGCGGCTTGGACATCTGAGTCTCCGTGGGGTAAGTAAACTCCATAAACTTGCTGTTGGTGTTAATGTTAACTCGTCTCAGCTCGATATTACGCCTAACCAGTGTGTGTCGTGCGTTGAGGGGAAGCAAGCAGTGCAAAAGTTTCCTAGGGGTTTAGCAAAACGTTCCAAGCAGTTGCTGGAGCTCGTACATTCCGATGTATGTGGTCCAATGCCGGTAAGTAGTCTGGGTGGATCTAGATATCTGGTAACGTTTACCGATGATTATTCTAGAAAGACATATGGCTATTTAATGAGATTTAAATCTGATGTTTTGTCCAAATTTAAGATTTTTAAAGCAACTGTTGAGAAGCAAACTGGTTATTTTATTAAACGTCTGCGTACTGATAGGGGTGGAGAATATTGCAATGCTGAGTTCTCCAATTTTTTAAAGAATGAGGGCATAGTTCATGAGACTACAGCTCCTTATAGCCCTTCACAAAATGGCGTAGCTGAAAGACTAAACCGAACACTTTTTGAGAAAGCTCGCTGTATGCTTCGTGAAGCTAATCTTCCTAAAGAATACTGGGGAGAGGCTATTTCTACTGCTATATATCTTAAGAATCGAAGTCCTACTGCAGCTATTCCCAATACAACTCCTGAAGAAGTATGGTCAGGTAAAAAAGTTAACTTAGGCCATTTACGTGTTTTTGGTTGCCGTGCTATGACACTGATTCCAAAGGTAAAGAGAGATAAACTTGATTCAAAATCTAGAAGTTGTATCTTTGTTGGTTATTGTGAACATACAAAAGGCTATAGATTGATAGATCCCTCAAACCCTAGGCAGATTATTATTTCTAGAAATGTTGTATTTTTTGAAAACCAGTTTATAAACCACTGTGATAGAAATGGTAGTTCAGAGAGCAATAGTATTTTTATTTATAATGATTTAGGTATGCAAAGCAACCGAATCAGTAACAATAATGTGAATTTGAATATGCAAAGCATTGATTCAATTGAAAATAATAATATTAATATGGATATGCAAAGCATTGATCCTATTAAAATTAATAATAATTCTGATAATATTAGTAAAATGGGTATGCAAAGCAACCAATTATGTGATAGTAGTATACAGAATATTGATGCAGATATGCAGAGCAAGAATGAGCATCATATTAATGATAATAGTAATGGCAGCAATGATACTGGCCTTACTAGTAACGAGAAAACTAATAATTGTAGTCAAAATGTTGATGATGATGTGTTTTCTTCTCCAATTTCAGGCGAGCCCTCCTTCCAAAGTGCTGAGGGGACTGCAACTAGTGAAACTAGTGACGGAGAAAGTAACGAGTCAGACTTGACTGTAAGTAACGAAACAGTCGTTCGAGGGGAAGATGTAGTGCTAGAGGCTCCTAGTGCTAGCTGCGAGCGACCTGTTCGTTCTACTCGTTATCGAAAACCGGTAAGGTATCAAGACTATCAGTTATCTGATTTATCTGATTCATCAGATTTGTCATTTTTAGTAAGCGGTTTTGTCTATGACGAACCTCAATCTTATAATGAGGCAATGGCAAGTCCTAGCAAGGATTGTTGGCTCACCGCTATGCAAGAAGAGTATAATTCTCTGATTAAAAATAATGTATGGCAATTAGTGGATAGACCAAAAACTGGGAACATAGTTAGTTGTAAATGGGTTTTTAAACTTAAATCTGATGAGTCTGGTAACTGTACAAGATATAAAGCTCGTCTTGTGGCAAGAGGATTTAGTCAAAAGCCTGGTGTAGACTACACAGATACTTTCTCACCAGTAGTAAGACATACTAGTCTAAGAATATTGTTTTGCATTGCAAATGAATTAAATATGGACATAGAACATCTGGACATAAATACAGCTTTTTTACATAGTAAACTTGATGAATGTATTTATATGGAACAGCCTGTAGGTTTTATAACTGACAAGAACAAAGTATGTTTGTTAAAGAAAAGTTTGTATGGTCTTAAACAAGCAAGTAGGCTGTGGAATAATACTGTTAATGTTTTATTGACTAACAATGGTTATATACAAAATAAATGTGAACCATGTGTTTATATGAAAAGAAATGACAAGCAACTAACAATTTTAGCATTGTATGTGGATGATTTTTATATTTTTACCAATAGTTCTAAGGAAAAGGACATATTGTATAAGTTATTAGAATCTGAATTTAGTTGCAAACACTTAGGTTGTGTTAAGAACTGTTTAGGTATTAAGATACATAGAGACAGAGCTAATGGAATTATTATGTTTGACCAATCAGACTATATTGTTAAGTTGTTAGAACGTTTTGGTATGACTAATTGTAAAAGTGTCTCGACACCAATGATTGCTAGTAAGCTAGAGAAAGGATCATGTGATAATATTTTAGATGACACTGTTTATCCATATAGAGAGCTGATTGGATGTCTAATGTATTTGTCAGTATGTTCTAGGCCTGACATCACTTATGCTGTTAATTATTTAAGCCAGTTCAATACAGCATTCACACGAGATCATTGGATCGCTGCAAAAAGAATATTAAGGTATTTGAGTGGTACCATGCATAAAAAATTGGTGTTTGTTAAATCTGGTACCCTTGATATGTCAGTGTTTGCTGATGCTGACTGGGCCAATGATGTCGTGGATAGGCGGTCTTATAGTGGTTTTGTTGTAAAGGTTGGCGGCTCCACTGTGTGTTGGGAGTCGCGCAAACAGCGATGTGTTGCGCTTTCAAGTACTGAAGCTGAGTACTTAGCCCTAAGTGATGCATGCAAAGAAGTATGTTTTATTAGGAATTTTTTGTATGAAATTTTTAATAAACATTATGATTGTAGTATCTTTAGTGACAATCAAAGCGCATTAAAATTGCTTGAAACTAGGGAATATTGCCACAAAAAGACCAAGCATATTGATCTTCGTTATCATTTTGTAAAAGATCTTGTAAGGAATAAGCATGTGAGTGTTAGCTATTTACCATCTGAGAATATGTTGGCTGACTTGTTTACAAAGCCCTTGTCTAGTGTTAAGTATTTGGGGTTTGTTAATGACTTGGGTATGAAAAATGTTGAGTAGTAGGCATTTTTCTGTATAAATGATTATATATGTAAGTCAGCCCTGTAGATCATAAGTTTGGATGGTTTTGTGTTGTATAAATTAGTTAGCACATTGTATGGTCATGCTAGACATGAGATAAACGATGTGGAGTTTTTTTTGTCCTAATTAACCTGAGATGTTAATTAATTAATATTTAGTGTAACTCTGCATTGTAAGATGGTTTTTTCTCATGTTACGCATGAGGGGAAGTGTTAGAAATCTAGATTAGGTTTCAATTTCATGTAAGAAATTGATAACTCTAATTAGGATAATATTTTGTATTCTGTGGTATGTCCATAGACCATCCATAGTCATTACGTTTAATTTGACACATTGGTTTTCGCTCTCTCTGGTTCTACCGCTCTGCGCCTCATGTCCGCCCTTCAGGCTTCAGCTTAAATTAAATTAGTATAATAATGTATTAGCTCTAATATCACTGAAGTAAACCTAACAGTTTGATTCCACTTCCACTGTGTATTTATTTTCCCCGTAACAAGAGTATTTTGTTGAGAGTTCTGACTCAAAATCTAGATTTTTAGTATAGTCTTAGTACTTTTCTTATTAAATCAAAAGAGTTCCAGCCTCCTGGGATATTAGTTTTTTTTTAATCAGTAGAGAAAAATAATGATCGAAATTCATACTTTTCTACATTCAGATATGCTCTGCTGGTATTTTTTTGAGAGTTCTGGGTCTAGATCTAGATTTTTAGTGTAGTCTTAGTACTTGTCTTATTAAATCAAAAGAGTTCCAGCCCCCTGGGATATTAGTTTTTTTTTTAATCAGGAGAGAAAAATAATGATCGAAATTCATACTTTTCTACATTCAGATATGCTCTGCTGGTATTTTTTTGAGAGTTCTGGGTCTAAGTCAAGATTTTTAGTATAGTCTTAGTACTTGTCTTATTAAATCAAAACAGTTCCAGCCCCCTGGGATATTAGTTTTTTTTAATCAGGAGGAAAAATTAATGATCGAAATTCATACATTTCTACATTCAGATATGCACTGCTGGTATTTTGTTGAGAGTTCTGGGTCTAGATCTAGATTTTTAGTTTAGTCTTAGTACTTGTCTTATAAAATCAAAAGAGTTCCAGCCCCCTGGGATATTAGTTTTTTTTTTAATTAGTAGAGAAAAATAATGATCGAAATTCATACTTTTCTACATTCAGATATGCTCTGCTGGTATATTTTTGAGAGTTCTGGGTCTAAGTCTAAATTTTTACTATAGTTTAAGACCGTTTCTTATTAAATCAAAAGATTTCCAGCCCCCTGGGATATTAGTTTTTTTTAATCAGTAGAGAAAAATAATGATCGAAATTCATACTTTTCTACATTCAGATATGCTCTGCTGGTATTTCTTTGAGAGTTCTGGGTCTAAGTCTAGATTTTTAGTGTAGTCTAAGTACTTGTCTTATTAAATCAAAAGAGTTCCAGCCCCCTGGGATATAAGTTTTTTTTTAATCAGGAGGAAAAATAATGATCGAAATTCATACTTTTCTACATTCAGATATGCTCTGCTGGTATTTTGTTGAGAGTTCTGACTCAAAATCTAGATTTTTAGTATAGTCTTAGTACTTTTCTTATTAAATCAAAAGAGTTCAGCCTCCTGGGATATTAGTTTTTTTTTAATCAGTAGAGAAAAATAATGATCGAAATTCATACTTTTCTACATTCAGATATGCTCTGCTGGTATTTTTTTGAGAGTTCTGGGTCTAAGTCTAGATTTTTAGTGTAGTCTTAGTACTTGTCTTATTAAACGAAAAGAGTTCCAGCCCCCTGGGATATAAGTTTTTTTTTAATCAGAAGGAAAAAATAATGATCGAAATTCATACTTTTCTACATTCAGATATGCTCTGCTGGTATTTTTTTGAGAGTTCTGGGTCTAAGTCTAGATTTTTAGTATAGTCTTAGTACTTGTCTTATTAAATCAAAAGAGTTCCAGCCCCCTGGGATATTAGTTTTTTTTAATCAGGAGGAAAAATTAATGATCGAAATTCATACTTTTCTACATTCAGATATGCTCTGCTGGTATTTTGTTGAGAGTTCTGGCTCAAGATCTAGATTTTTAGTAAAGTCTTAGTACTTTTCTTATTAAATCAAAAGAGTTCTAGCCTCCTGGGATATTAGTTTTTTTTTAATCAGTAGAGAAAAATAATGATCGAAATTCATACTTTTCTACATTCAGATATGCTCTGCTGGTATTTTTTTGAGAGTTCTGGGTCTAAGTCTAAATTTTTAGTATAGTCTTAGTACGTGTCTTATTAATTCAAAAGAGTTCTAGCCCCCGGGGATGTTATTTTTTTTTTAATCAGGAGGAAAAAATAATGATCGAAATTCATACTTTTCTACATTCAGATATGCTCTGCTGGTATTTTTTTGAGAGTTCTGGCTCTAGATCTAGATTTTTAGTATAGTCTTAGTACTTTTCCTATTAAATCAAAAGAGTTCCAGCCTCCTGGGATATTAGTTTTTTTTTAATCAGTAGAGAAAAATAATGATCGAAATTCATACTTTTCTACATCCAGATATGCTCTGCTGGTATTTTTTTGAGAGTTCTGGGTCTAAGTCTAAATTTTTAGTATAGTCTTAGTACTTGTCTTATTAAATCAAAAGAGTTCCAGCCCCCTGGGATATTAGTTTTTTTTAATCAGTAGAGAAAAATAATGATCGAAATTCATACTTTTCTACATTCAGATATGCTCTGCTGGTATTTTTTTGAGAGTTCTGGGTCTAAGTCTAGATTTTTAGTGTAGTCTTAGTACTTGTTTTATTAAATCAAAAGAGTTCCAGCCCCCTGGGATATTAGTTTTTTTTTTAATCAGGAGGTAAAAATAATGATCGAAATTCATACTTTTCTACATTCAGATATGCTCTGCTGGTATTTTTTTGAGAGTTCTGGGTCTAAGTCTAGATTTTTAGTGTAGTCTTAGTACTTATCTTACTAAACGAAAAGAGTTCCTGCCCCCTTGGATATTAGTTTTTTTTTTAATCAGGAGGAAAAAATAATGATCGAAATTCATACTTTTCTACATTCAGATATGCTCTGCTGGTATTTTTTTGAGAGTTCTGGGTCTAAGTCTAGATTTTTAGTATAGTGTTAATACTTGTCTTATTAAATCAAAAGAGTTCCAGCCCCCTGGGATATTAGTTTTTTTTAAACAGGAGGAAAAAATAATGATCGAAATTCATACTTTTCTACATTCAGATATGCTCTGCTGGTATTTTTATGAGAGTTCTAGGTTTAGATCTGGATTCTAAGTATAGTTCTAACACTGTTTTAAGATAATCAGAAGAATTTATTCCTTCCGTCGTCTAGGTTTTCTTTTTATTAATTTTTATGTTAGTTTATTGAGAAATGATCTGCTAACTTCCCGTAGCAGATCATTATTTTCAGTCTAGCTTTTTTAGGCTAAATCACTAGAACTATTATTAAAATGTATCAGGAACTATAGAACTAAGCTGTATGCGTTGAGAACACTCTTTAAATACTGTTTTTCTGGAAAATGATCTGCTACGGAAAGTTAGCAGATCATTTTTTCAATTGCATTTTTTTGGGTGAAATGGCTAGAACTATCTTTAAAAACTATCAGGAACTCTATAACTCAGCTGCATGCGAAGAGAACTCCGTTTTAATTTTGATCTGCTGGAACATGATCTGCTAAGTTCACGAACATCACACTGATCGACCCGGAATCATTACGCATTGCCGCTGCTCTCCGGCTTGGAGCTGCACTATGCGTAGCGCACGAATGTGCCTCTTGCGGAGCCCGCGTGGATCACCTCGGCCATCACGGACTCGCCTGCTCCTCGGGCGCCGGCCGCTTGTCTCGCCACTCCGCGCTTAACGACATCCTGAGAAGGGCGCTCGTCATTGCTAACGTTCCCGCCGCTCTGGAGCCCCAGATCGTGCGTAACGATGGCAAGCGCCCCGACGGGATGTCGTTGATCCCTTGGAGAATGGGCCGTGCGCTGGTATGGGATGCTACGTGTGCCGATACATTGGCGGCATCCTATATACAATCGACCAGCGGACGAGCCGGGGCTGCGGCGGACGCGCGAGAGCGCCAAAAATTAAATAAATACAGTTGTCTCGGCGCCCAGTACGAATTTGTCCCGTTTGGCGTCGAGACACTGGGACCGTGGGGCAAGGGTGCCCGGGGGCTCCACAAGGACCTCAGCAAACGCCTTAGGGAGGCAACAGGCGACCCTCGCGCGGGCAGCTTTCTCGCGCAACGACTTTCAATAGCTATTCAGCGCGGGAATGCTGCCTGCATAATGGGCACCCTACCTAGGGCTCAAAATTTTGATTAGTATTTTACTTCTTAATTTTAGTTATTTTAATTTAATGTTATTTCTAGGTATAGTTTTACTTTGAGTTAGTAATTTTCATGTTTTTTTTTGTGCATATTCTTAATAAAGAATTATTTTTACTTCAATAAATAATTTGATTTTTCTAATTGTATTCTTGATGAATTAATAATATGAATTCTTGATTTTTTGTAATGTGTCTATGAGTAGATAGGTACCTAAATGGTATATTCATGTAGCAAGTAGTAGCGACATATAAAATCAAATCTAATATATTGCAAGGACGTTTTGTTTGTCACGGTCAAGCAAAACAGTTATGACTAAGCCGAGCCTACGCCGCGCCCCACGCAACTACCAACTAAATTCTAAATACCTATAGTCTAATGTTGAGATGAAACTCCAAAGTCCTGGAAAGAGGTGGGTGCCTGGGATTCCACCTGACCTCCAAGACCGACACCTTCAAGAATGTATGAAATATCAAATAGCTCGTAATTAAGTGACACACAGAAGGATATTTTGATAACAACGTGATCCTCTTTCCTTAGCCATATGGCATTTAGCGATAGGTACCTACTCTAAAAACATGGAAATTGAAACAACTTCAAAAATGTATGAAAATTATCGCTAAATTAGTAATAACTAATTAGTTTATCGTGGCAACAAGAGTACAATATAAAGTAAATTGCTTTTATTGTATCACAGTATAAAAATAATTGATCACGTGACCTCAGTTTGATTTAATGGATCACGTGACCTCACGCATTCCCATACATTTTTTGAATTTCGTTCGAAAGCGATGCTAATGCAATCTTAGAAAACGGATGGATGAGACATGGTTAGAGCTGCCTAAAGGTTAGTACCTATATTATGAAAAGTACGTATCTGTCTGAAAACAGAGCAGGCCACCGATCGATCCTCGACCTTGAAGGCTTGGCTGGAGAAATGCGTAGTGCGTACTGCGTACTGCGTAGTGCGTAGAAAGTTTGTAGCTGACTTCGGTTATATCACTTTTCGCCCGTCTGTGGTATCCAGCGGGCCATTCACAGTGCAGTGAGACTTGTAAAAAATGCTGTTCCGTGTTGTGTCTCTCGTTGTGTTATGCATGGAATTAATAAGTACTTCGTGTGTTATGTCCATCATTCCATGTTCTAGCTGTTTTCTAGCTGTGCTGTTATGATACATAAATCTGTATTCAATTAAAAATGCCTTTGGCATGAATAATATATTTTATCATCTGTGGTTGTCGTGTAAAAATGTTGATTTAGGAAAAATGTGTCTCTTAGTGTAAGAGAATTAATAAATAATATAATGGGTTTTTGTCAAGACGACATAAAATAAACTTCATGAAAATCGGTCCATATCCGTTTGGGAGCTACGATACCACAGACAGATACACAGACACGTTAAACTTATAACACCCCTTTTGCGTCGGGGGTTAAAAAGTAATCAGCATAATACTTAAAACAATAAAAATAGCTGGACATAATGACCCAGTCCTCCCTTTCCTACTTGGATCCTTTGTTGAAGACTTCCTTGCGCAGTTGGCGCGCTACCGCTTTGGAACGGAAAGCCCCGGTTTCCATTCCGAGCACGGGCTACTTTGGAAATTTCGTTTCGGTTTAGTCTGATGAACTTTGGCCGCGGCTGGTTATTGGTTATAACCCTGGTAGCGGCAGAGACGCAGACGCCAAGTGATTTAATTTCCAGCTTGACGCTGTGTAGCAACAGTTAGGGACTAGGTACCTACTCACGAGTCACGACTTCAAAATTAGTACAATTATATCCGGAAAATACGAGTGCAACCGAGAGATAACAACGGCTGTACCGTCAATTACCATCAAGTGAGATTGCAGTCAAGCTCCTACTTTTACTCGTAGTGTCTAAAAAAATTCGATCCAGCGTAGAGACACGGTTCAGTGTAGCACTGTGAATGGGCGGCTTTAAAAACAAAATTAATAGGACGCAGCTCACAGAGTATGACCTAAACCAAAACCTATAGCTACTTTTTTATTTTTGTTTGTTATTTCGCACAGCTACGACTTCGGATGCTCCGGCCTCCGTTATAGGTACACGCCTTTAATCGGTTGTATCACTCGCAACGAACTAGTTGTATTGTTAAACTTATCCGTAAAAAATATATTAGATAATAATTATACTGTGAGATTTTACAGTTTACTTATTGAGTTGACAAAATAGCGACAAGAGAAATATGGATTCGGAAAATTCGTTCAAATACACTACAAACTCGAACAGTAAGTTTATATTTTTTATTCAAACCATGTCCCGCGGAAAAATACAGAGCATAACAACTTTTGTTTTTACTCTGTAGCTAACGAATAAGGCAATGATGCAAACAAACCTAGAATCACAAACCAAGCCAGTGAAACATAATAGTTTTGCTATTTTAGTAACTAAATATATTTTTAACAGACTTCAAAAAAAGAAGGATGTTCTGTATTCGACCCGTATGTATGTATGTGTGTATGTATGTATGTATGTTTGTCCGCGATTATTATTGTTATAAATGCAATGGCTCAAACCGATTTGGCTGGTAAAATCTGTGGGTTAAACAGATGATTTAAGTAGTGCATGAGAAATTGTTTGCGGATCTACTTATATAGGTACCTACTTATATAGTCTTGAAAATAATTTCCTGAAAACCACATCAAAATCAGTTCAGCCAAACGTGAAATAATCGCGGACAAACATACATAACATACATACGGGTCGAATACAGAACCTCCTTCTTTTTTTTGAAGTCGGTTAATAAGTCTGCCCGCGAAGGTAATAAGTACATCTTCACTTGTAAATATAAAAATTAACGGGCATATATTTGGGTAGTTTTTATGATTTTTTTATTTATTGGCTTAAACCCATGGCCTTGAGAAATGCTTGGTGTCGGGATGCACGTCCTGCGTAACTTTCGTTCACCGAAAATTTGTCGAGAAGTATTCGGGTGCCATGAATCACCTAACGCCTACTGAATACAAAGCAAATAATTCAGCACTCTATACGACGTTTTAATTAATTGCCGACTCATGATACGTTGGAGTAAGGTAGTGTTGCCGAAGATGGCCCGGCTCCTAGGATAGCCCACTTTTAAAAAAATAAGTTAAGATTATTCTAAACATTTGAAATTTCGCGGGTTTATGCTACGAGTACCATAGATAGTAGTTCAAGTGTATTTCATTACCGACGCGCCACCATTTTGAAGACAGATGACAGTTTGGTTGGCGGTGCCAAGACGAAACACGTTTTAAATAAATATATTGCAATTTCCATCATGATTTTTCTTTACTTTACTTTTAAGCAAGATTTTATGGGGTTTTGAAATTAAGTGGGCCTTCATTGGCGCCTGTACCTTAGGACAGCGCTTCTGCGCACTGGTAGGTCTCAAGATAATCGTGGACAAAACAAAAATAATGTTCAACGATTAATTAGTATTCAAGGGTAGGTACCTACCTACGTTGTCTTATCATAAGGCGCATGGTCCAACATGTCAGCATCAAAGTTCTCCAAGAATATAATTACATACTTACCTGTACCTACCTGGGACAAATTATTCAGTTGGGTAGGAACAAACAGGAGGTACTTAGTTGAAGGACGAAGGTGATAATGTGTTAGTGGGTAGGTATACATAATATATACCTTAGATACTAGCAAACCCGGCGAACTCCGTTTCGCCACCAGATGGCTTCGTTTTACGATGAAAAAAGATTTTCCCGCTTTTCTGTTGAAATTTTTCCTGAATTTTCTTTGCTATAAACCTCACGGAGCCCGAGACCTTTCCAACGAATGCAAAACCGTGGAAATCGGTTCGTGCGTTCTGGAGTTATAGCGTCAGGAAGGAAAACCCGACTTATTTTTATATAGTAGATTAATATGCGATATTGATCATGAGTGATCATATTGAAGACGATAGCTTTTTGGGGTTGTATGATAGTTTGTTTGCGAAAATCTAAAAAAAACTGACATATGCGTCTTTTATCCTACAGTATCATTTCACCGCCCTCAATCCCCGAACTCTCGCGTGGAAGAGGAACTCATCCAGAAGAGTTCGCGAGCTGTCAACTCCACCAACGATCCAATTGAGAAATTACGTCTTCTGTGCTTATCGCGGGGCGCGTCGGGCATCATTGCCCTAGGCAGGTCGGTATACGCGAGCGAAGCAAGCGTTCAAATATTTGTTTTTATTTCAATAACTAATCAGCCAGTAGATTTTTAGCGTAAATTTTATCCTTTTTTGTGAATAAAATAGTAAGAAGAACTTGCGTGGAGCATTACGAATATTTATGGAGTTTTTCTTACAGGATTTTTCGCAGGATGGATAAAGATGGGAGTAACCACTTGGGCGTAGAAGAGTTCCTTCATGGCATCAAAGAGACAGGCTTGGAACTTAGTAAAGAGGTTAGAAGTTAGAGGTCGACGTTATTAAAAAAATTCTTTAAGCTTTTTAAGGAATAAGTCGTTATATCCTTAACTATTGTCTTCTTTATTATTTCTTTCAGAAAGCGGAACAGCTGTTCCACAAATTCGACGTCGATAAAAGTGGAACGATCGACATCGATGAGTTCTTGAGGCAGCTACGTGTAAGTTAATCCCAGAAAAATAACATTTTCACGCTTACATCATCCCCCGCGCAGGTACAGATATTTCAATCCACGAAGACGCGCCCCACTCTGTCAAACTCCATAAGAATTGAATGAAACATAAGCCAATTTGAAAGAGTGGGGCGCGTCTTCGTGGATTGAAATGTCTACATGTATGATTCTGCAAAAAATATTTATAGCAACGAAGGAGACACTGATTGGTTACCTAGGTAATGCTCGCATCGGTCGAGCCGCGTAGGCACTGATATGGGTGCTTATAGATAGTTCAACTCAGTTGTGCGCGCGGCCCTATGTGTGCGTGGGCTTGTAAATATACAACTCTACGTATGTATTGCTCGGACGACGACTGCCGCGTCACTGCCACACGAATGAAAGTTGTATAGTTAGTAGTTACAAGCCCACGCACACATAGGGCCGCGCGCACAACTGAGTTGAACTATCTATATCTTTGCATCGGTTGTGCAGCCTAGGTACCGATTGGCTGGTGATAGTTGCGTTGCTAAAGTTACGGAGATGTTTGGGGGATGTGCAATTTTATTACGAGCACATCCCCACGCAGTTACCTACTTATTAAAGATGTTTTATCTCCCAGCCCCCGATGTCGGACGATCGTCGCGCGATCGTGGAGCAGGCTTTTAACAAACTGGACAAGACAGGAGACGGCGTTGTGACAATCGAGGACGTACGCGGCGTCTACTCAGCTACGGCATACCCCAAGTGCGTACTTTGCACAAGTTTATGATATTATCTTTTACAGGCGTGTTAGTTTAATATAGCCACAAAACCTGAAAGTGTTATGAAGCAAATGTTTAGAAGCAGCACCAGTACGCTGCTTTTGTTAGTTAAGTTTGTTAGTTAGCAACCCTCACTCATCACTATTCACTGGGTTATTAACGAACAAAACGAAGGCAAAAACCCTATTTTTTTGCATTCTTTTTGCACAAGTTACCAACCTAGGTTGGTATGGTATCTTGTCAACATACCATGCTATAGTTGCTAAACTTGTGCAAAAGTAGGGGTCCTAACTAGCAAACTGAACGATTCAGAATAAGGCCACAGAACATGTAGTTACTTAATACTTAATAAATAAATAAAAATGCGACCCGTTTAATAAACATTTTAGGTAGGTAGGTACGTGAATTCTAAAACCAAAATATGAGTTATCCCTAGTAGCAATTTTAGTCGGCTGTTGGTTGGGCCCTTGTCCCTAGTTTAGTTGGCCAACAGTTAGGCTTGTCATCCTTTAAAAACGTGGTGCCAACTGTATAAAAGCGGTTGGCCTTCTTGACCCGAGCCAACGACTTTCAACCAACGACTAGCCAACATCGTGGCTAGTCGTTGGTTTTCTTATAATGGCCCTACGAAAGAATCCATACTGTGTACCTACTTTGGCTAGTCGTTGGTTTTTTTATAATGGCCCTACGAAAGAATTCATACTGTATACCTACTTTGGCTAGTCGTTGGTTTTCTTATAATAGCCCTACGAAAGAATTCATACTGTATACCTACTTTGGCTGGTCGTTGGTGTTCTAATAATGGCCCTACGAAAGAATTTATACTGTATACCTACGTTGGCTAATAGTTGTTTTCTTATAATGGCCCTACGAAAGAAATAATACTGTATCCCTACGTTGGCTAATAATCGTTTTCTTAAAATGGCCCTACGAAAGAATTTAAACTAAAACCTCCGTTGGCTAAGTGTTAGTTTTCTTATGGAGGCCCTCGAGGAGAATATATACGATATACTTCCGTTGGCTAAGTGTTAGTTATCTTAAAGAGGCTCTTAAAAGAATTTGTATTACGTATTAATATTGATGTTCCTCACTGATGCCCTATTAAAACATTATATACATATATATAAAAATGGTTAAATAGAACCTCAGTGAGGAAACCCAATATTAATTCGTAGTACCTCTTTTCTAGGGACTCCACAAGAAAACTAACGCTTAGCCATCGGAAGTATATAGTATAAATTCTTTTCTCCGGCCTCCATAAGAAGTTTAACACTTTACTAACGGAGGTATATAGTATTTAAATTCTTCTCTAGGGCCTCCATAAGAAAACTAACACTTAGCCATCGCCAAATCTGAAACAAAGTCATTCGAAATAAATTATGATACCAAGAAAAATCTTATTATTACTTACATGGATGAAACATCTAATAACCAACGTAACAGTTTTTATAAGTGTCTTTGATAAGGCACATATGTGAAAAAAAAATTGATTTTTTAGCTTTGGATGTCTTTCTTACCATATTTCGATTGACAAAAATGAAACTAAGTAATGTTTTTTATTGAAAACATTTATTACAACCACATTATATTTTCGGTTTACAGTAGGTACTCATACAATTGGTTGATTTTTCACTCAGCCTTTTGGCAACACTTAAATATATTATGTATATTTATTTCCAGTAATGTTCGTGCGTCCATTGGTAAAGTAGGGTGGAAAGATTTTAATGTTGACAATAAATCATTGAGAGCAAAATGGCTTACATTATGTTTTTTGGACCACATAACAAGAAAAAAAATCAAATCTACAGGGGAAGAGTTAACATTAACAAAACTAGAGGGTTGACCACTAACAGAAATACCTTGTGGATCAAGATATTCGATTAAAATTGGTTTTGATAGACCTGTGTTCCCGTCCTCCATTGCAGTCCTTAGCGAATCTGAACCAATTAGATATTACTTCATGAATATCAGCATCTGTTGCTTTCTCCGCTATTATTATGCTGATGCACTGCTCCTACAAAAAATAAAAAAAGGGTTAAATGCGAGTCGACAATTAACATAGTAAATAAAAACTAGCTTTGTTTGTAGAAATTACAACTCTCCTGGTAAATATTATTCCTCATGACAGACATTTTGGTACGGGACCCTAAAAAGTATTAGGTAGGTACCTATCTAAGTGGAAGTTGATTTGATTTTTGGTACATCTGAAGATTGGAGTAGGTATATAATTTTGTTTTAATGTTCATTTTTATCATCATACTGTATACTACCCATTTGCATAGACGCTTTCGGCTTTGCTGGTGACTTCCCCTCCCACTTCATACGACGGCCACCCTCGCGGAGCTGTTCTGTTGCGGTTGTATGAAGTGGGAGGGAAAATCACCGGCAAGCTTCTGTAAACGGGTTATATTATAGTGTATTTAAGTCATATTTAGGATTTAATGACATGAGAGTAGATAAAATTAGTACATGTAAGTAAATGAAACAGCTCATAGTAAAATACTAGCATCATACTTTAAATTGAAACCACCTATTATACGGTTTTATAAACTACTTAAATATGATAGTCAACTTACCTCGTATAATTTTAATATGTTTTTAATGTTTTAGTGGTATTTTATTGTTTTTCCCAGTCCAGTTGCATAGCAAAGCAAACTTATTTGTAAAAACTTTTTCAAGTACTCTTCTCACAATCACAGCTATTTTGCTGCCACCCACAAGGCTAAGGTAATTTACCTGACAAATAAAATAATTATAAATTAGTAATTATCTATATGAAGATGATATTTGATAGGAATGATATTTTAATCATTAAGTACATTAATTATGGTGCTTATCCCGTTAATTCAGAATAAAGGGCTTAAGTACATACTTATGTACAATGTAGTGAAGTCAACATCAAATGATCAACGGTTTATTCCAATGTACCAAACCTCATGCAAACTTGACTGATTCCACAATCTATACACAATCTATTTCCATTCCACCTTTACATTAACTAATTGTATAAATGCCGAATCTCAACTGCGCCGTGTGCGCAAACTACAGCATGCACTTCCACGCGGTCTTGATGTACTTATTATGAAGCTGCTAAAATTATTCTCTCGTGGGATGAGTATAAAAAAGAAGGAAAAACAATATGCAAGACCAGAAAATCCTAAATCAATAATTAAATGATGCAAATAGGTTACTCAAACAAAAAAACTTTTACTTATCGAAACCGTTACCGAGTACCTACCGAGCAATCAAGTTAAAACAGATCCCCGCAATGCATTTCACCATAAAATTTTAATAAAAATTGTTTATTTACCTGTAGGTATTGGGCGACACAAAATCAAACTTTTATAAATTTTGTGAAAAGTGAGATAGGTAACCAGAGAAACAGCAAGTTTTGTGACAAAATAAAATGGCGCCGACTGTCGCGGTGTCGTGTCGGGACTCGAGCACCTCCGCCGGCCGAATTGAAATAATGTTGCCAGTTCAGCATTTTTATTTCGTTAATCCAACACCGAAAGAAACCAGTCCGTCAATATAAGTTCTGTGCTAAATACTGAAAACTGAAGTCGGTTTAGTAGTTTTTGCATGAAATAATACCTAATTCAAAGTCCCGCTGGAACTTATGATTTTTTTCTGGATAAAAAGCTTATTTATTAAAGTACGCTTATTTATTAACGGATAATCGAAATCCAAATCGATTCAGTAGTTTCGCGTGAAAGAGGAATTTAAAATCCCGCTGTAACTCTTGATTTTTCCGGGAATCAATAGCTACAGCTTTATAGGGTAGACTTATAAAGCAAACTTCCTTAACGCCGCGGCAAAATTGCTATGACTTGGCAAGTTACCGCGCGACCGTCCTGAGGGGTGTACGTGCTATCGCACCGCCACCATCTGTCACCCCGTAGGAGGGTCGCACGGGAACTTGCCAAGCCATATAGTAGCTCTTACATTTTGTCTCTTGTCCAAACACATACTCTGGAGAATTCATTGGATATGGCAACAATCCAGTCGAGTAGCGGTGGTTGGGCATTGGTTGGGCCAATGTTACACCTCAGTGCTACTTGCTGTTAAACCAACTGTAGCAATAGTTGGCCCGACGTTATGAAATGGTATGCAATACTTCATGACGTCACGTGACATTTGATGTTGTTGGACTTGGTTGGCAAGTTTTAGTATTACAACGTATTATTTCATGTGGTTGGTCAAACGTTACTCCTAAGTGAGTATTATACCTCGTTGTGAAACCAACTGTAGCAATAGTTGGCCCAAAGTTACCAAATCGTATGCAATATTTCATGACGTCACGTGACAATTGATGCTGTTGGCCTTACGAAGGGACTTGGTTGGCAATGTTTAGTATCACAACGTATTATTTCATGTGGTTGGTCCAACGTTACTCCTAAGTGAGTATTATACCTCGTTGTGAAACTAACTGTAGCAATAGTTGGCCCAAAGTTACCAAATCGTATGCAATATTTCATGACGTCACGTGACAATGGATGCTGTTGGCCTTACGAAGGGACTTGGTTGGCAATGTTTAGTATCACAACGTATTATTTCATGTGGTTGGTCCAACATTACACATTTTGCTTAAAACACAACGTTGTAAGCTGTAGTTGGGCCAACGTTACACCAAAGTGAGTATTATACCTCGTTGTTAAACCAACTGTAGCAATAGTTGGCCCAAAGTCACCAAATCGTATGCAATATTTCATGACATCACGTGACAATTGATGCTGTTGGCCTTACGAAGGGACTTGGTTGGCAATGTTTAGTATCACAACGTATTATTTCAAGTGGTTGGTCCAACATTACACATTTTGCTTAAAACACAACGTTGTAAGCTGTAGTTGGGCCAACGTTACACCTAAGTGAGCATCATACCTCGTTGTTAAACCAACTGTAGCAACAGTTGGCCCAAAGTCACCAAATCGTATGCAATATTTCATGACGTCACGTGACAATTGATGCTGTTGGCCTTACGAAGGGACTTGGTTGGCAATGTTTAGTATCACAACGTATTATTTCATGTGGTTGGTCCAACATTACACATTTTGCTTAAAACACAACGTTGTAAGCTGTAGTTGGGCCAACGTTACAGCAAAGTGAGTATTATACCTCGTTGTTAAACCAACTGTAGCAATAGTTGGCCCAAAGTCACCAAATCGTATGCAATATTTCATGACATCACGTGACAATTGATGCTGTTGGCCTTACGAAGGGACTTGGTTGGCAATGTTTAGTATCACAACGTATTATTTCATGTGGTTGGTCCAACATTACACATTTTGCTTAAAACACAACGTTGTAAGCTGTAGTTGGGCCAACGTTACACCTAAGTGAGCATCATACCTCGTTGTTAAACCAACTGTAGCAACAGTTGGCCCAAAGTCACCAAATCGTATGCAATATTTCATGACGTCACGTGACAATTGATGCTGTTGGCCTTACGAAGGGACTTGGTTGGCAATGTTTAGTATCACAACGTATTATTTCATGTGGTTGGTCCAACATTACACATTTTGCTTAAAACGCAACGTTGTAAGCTGTAGTTGGGCCAACGTTACACCTAAGTGAGCATCATACCTCGTTGCTAAACCAACTGTAGCAATAGTTGGCCCAAAGTCACCAAATCGTATGAAATATTTCATGACGTCACGTGACGATTGATGCTGTTGGCCTTACGAAGGGACTTGGTTGGCAATGTTTAGTATCACAACGTGTTATTTCATGTGGTTGGTCCAACATTACACATTTTGCTTAAAATACAACGTTGTATTCTGTAGTTGGGCCAACGTTATACCTAAGTGAGTATTATACCTCGTTGTTAAACCAACTGTGGCGATGGTTGGCCCAATGTTGCGAAGTTGTAGGCAGTATTTCTTGACGTAACGTAATATTTATTGTTGTTGGCCCTACGGAGGGATTTGGTTGGCAAAATTTAATGACGTAACGTAGTATTTCATCTGGTTGGCCTTACGAAGGGACTTCGTTGGCATCACCACCACCATCTCCCAACGTACTACCAACCGTTGGCTACCGTTGGCCACAACACCCCAACAGAAATTGCTACTAGGGATAGAATAGGTACAGATACCTAGGTAGGTACTACTTTTCACTTCGATTGACCCTAGAGACCTAAAGCAGCGATAGAGTACTTAACCTTGTAATGGTTGTTGTAACTAAGTAAACATTGTTTGGTGTCAATCGTAAGATAAAATATATCCGTTGTGTCAATTATGTCAGGTACATGAGTGGTGAGGAGACGGCCGATGCTATTTTGAAGAGATTCCTCGCCAACTTCGAAGAAGATGGCGTTGTGGACGGAAAGGTAAGCTTTGTTTATACAATTTTCAGGAGACAACTGACGAGCATTCAACTAAACTTGATCTTATTGAGATGTAGGAATTTGGAGAATCTAATTATGGTAAATTTTACCAAGATCAGAATAGAACGTTCCACTTAAACGAGTCAGCGTACCATACTTAGCTGCATTTGTACAACATTTAAATGACGATGCAATCGTGTCCCATAGTACGTATAGGTACGTTTCGATCGAAATGTAGGTACCTACCTAAACTTAGATCCTTAACTATGGTAGGTACCTTCACGGATTTTTCTGTTCCGTGGGTACCTTTTTTATTACGTGGTGGGAAATCTCCATCGCCATGAACACGTACACGGCATGCAAACACGTAAATCCAATATTTTTTTCGCAAATGTATTAAAAAACGTCGTTCAATGCACGTGCGGAATTGACATTTTTACTCGTCCTTATAGTTGACCCTCGCCTTCGGCTTGGGTCAACAAACCGGGACTCGTGAAGAAATGACAAACTTTCCGTACTTATATTGAAATGTAGATACCTACTATTTTTCAGATAACCATGGACGATTTCATGAACTACTACAGCGGCATCAGCGTGTCTATCGAAGACGACACCTACTTCAACCTCATGATGCGACAGATGTACAGACTGTGATTTGTCTATACGACAGCCGCACCTCGCATCTTTCGGCCGCAGCAACGGTTAAATTATTATAGTTCAGAGTTCAAATGTAAGCTTCAGCATACAGTAGGTACTTAGTTGGGATGTTCTCAAAGCATTGAAAACTAGGTAGACTTAGATCGCCTAATGCAAAATCAACGTGTTTACGCTAAAACGTTAAAAGAAAAATGTAGTGGACGGGCATTCATCTTTAAATCACCTAGACGATCTTTAATTTAAATGACGAATGGACTTGCTTTCATAATCCGAAACTCGAAAACTGTAGAAAACGATACCGAAGTCCACAAATCAGCGAAATACATTCCAAATTACAGTTCTTATAAAAGTAGACAAGTAGGTACATGTCCGCCATCTAGAGCTTTAGAGAATGAAGAAATAACTCGTAATACTTATAGCTTTAGTATTCCGCCACAAATACACAATGACAATTATTATTGGACTTATTAATAAGCGTATGGTGACGTGATCTTTAATGAAACATCACATATAAAATTATATCAAGGATTAAAAAAAAATGATAAATTATATTATTCGATAGCTACTGTCTTCTTTTGGGATCTGTGCACCTACATAATTAAGAATAAAATAAATATTAATATTATTATGAAGCACGCAAAACTACTTAGTAGTGGCATTTAAAACGCTTTTATATTTTAGGATGTTTTACTAATATAATTAAAATAAGTATTTATTAACAATTTTAACTCAAATAAATACATGTTAGTAACCTAAGTAGTTGTGTTTATTTTACCAACCGACTTCCGACCTGTAACGACGTGAGCGTAGTGAGGCAGACTTTTTTGGGGTTTTAAGGAGTAAATTCATTTTGACCTAATCCTACAGTAAAATATAGGAGTGAAAAGATTAGCAGGACGTGCCCAAATTTTCAAAAATATAAAATCATTCAAAAACTAAATCTATGCTTGTTGATTGACTAGGATTATGAGCCATGTGATGTGGATGTGGATGGCTTTAATTACCTAATAATAATATATCTACTTTTCCTATAGACTATCAAGAAAGTTAGAATATAGCACTATAGAGATCAGTGAAGAAAGCAAAGATTAGAAAGTTCATAATTAACACAAATCAGAGCACAGATTAAAGATACGGCAAATATCTTACGATAGTTAGAGTGTCTTTCACAGAGCAAGGAATATCTTTATATTGGTGGTGTCATTTATCATCATAGGTACTCAGTGTTCCTTTATCTGCAGTGTTCGTAAATGACATCATAGATAATACATATATACTTACTTATGACATAATGTATCTTCTATGTTTTAAGGTTTTTTATAGTATTTTAATGTTTTTTTTATTTATTTACTTTATTGACTTAATACGTTGAAAAGTGCTAAACAAATCAACCAACATAACATTTACAAAGATTTACAACTAAAAAATGTGTCGTCTCACACACATTTTACTACAAACGATAATATGTTCCGTGCAAATGCTGGTACGGGTCGTCATGACCGTCCTGTTGATGATCGAGAACATCATAAGAACGTTGCTGCAGACGATATACAACTTCATATCGTTCATGTTGCAAATATTCTCATTGATACCGATCTGTATGGTGTTTATCATAACCGCGAGGTTGAAGTGCCTCTTCTGTTGCGGCGACGGCTGCGGTGGAGGCTACTACCCCGGCCATAGAGGCGGAATGTGCGACTGTATCATGTCTGTGGCCACATTCGTGCTGATTTTCTTCGTGCTCAGAGCGACGGGAGTTCTTGACGCGATATTCGCCTATTTCGGTTACATGAAGGCTACAGATAACATTCGAGACATTTGGATTAATAATGAACTTGATGGGAAGTCTTGACTAAGGAAGACCGCAATGGATTTATTTGAAGAACGAGTAGGTACCTATTCTTCACAATATTAAAAGCGTTGTTCCGAGAATTTGTCGAAGTTTGGTCGGTACCTTATGTGTGAGACGTGTGAAGGAACTCCTTCCTTCACACGTCTCACACATAAGGTACCGACCGACCGAAGGAAAGAGAAAAAATAAATGAAGAGATTTAGCTTCCCGTGAGAACTCTGATTGAAACCTTTTTTATGAAAACCCCCATCGAAACGAAGAAAATTTCCTTCTGTCTGTTTTGAAATCAAAGGTTTTGAATAGGTAGGTACTGTCAAGTGTCAAGTAATTAATCAAATGACCATCAAATAAATTATAGAGAAACGTATTTTTATTAAAATATGTTATATTATACTTATGTCAATGTTCTATTAGCATTTTCATAGATGTTTGGATATCCATGAGGTCAAATTATTGTAAGTCCGAAAGTCTTCAAAATAGCCTGCACCTAAATAGATAGCTGATTACTACCTACTATTTGTCCTTCTATTCAAATCTCATCAACTCTATTTTTGTAGGTAAACCGGAGACACAACAAATCCAAGATGTGTCGCACAGCGCACGCGGTTTTGCAAACCGTAATATGCGGTATACAGATGCTTGTCCGAGTCTTCATGACCGTGATATTGATGCTGGAGAACTTGATACGCATGATTCTGCAGACGATATACAACTTCATATCGTTCCTCCTGCAAATGATCTCGCTCATACCGATCTGCGTCGTCTTCCTCGTGACGGCCAGGTTGAAGTGCTTCATGTGTGGCGGGGGCGGCCCGTGTCCCGTCAACAGAGGTGGCGCTTGCGACTGCCTCATGTCCGCAGTAGCAATCATCATCATGTTCTTCATTTTCCGCGCTACCGGCGTCCTGGATAAGATCTTCTTCAGCCTCGGCTACGCTAAAGCCAGACCGATGGTCTACAAATTCGTTCCGACGCCCGGCGATATCACCGAATGCTCGAGAAACGATACAGACGGGACGGATTATACGGACGAAGACGATCTCTCGTCCTCCACGCAGCAAATGACCTGGACGGAAATCTACACTTCTACGTACCTGCATACGACGGATACCGAAAGCATTGGAACAGCAAATACTACCCATAGGAATAATGTCAATGATACTGCAACTTCCGCATATGAGTCGCCTACTGAAGAATTCGGGATCAGGAACAAGACAACTATTACTACAGAACCTCCTGCAGGATAGTCCTTAGTGGTGGGATATTTACCGACGCATGCAATCAAATACTTGAAAATATTCCACAATCTTGGTGTTAAACATGAATGGTTCAAGTTTGTAATGTTGAGATGTCGAAATTAAAGTTTTTCGTCAATTAGGTATCTTGTTTTGTGAAATAGGATTTAGACTTTAGTGCAACAAAATTTGTATTTTCCTGAGCTTTGCAATTTATTTACCTAATTATGCACCCAATTTATCGCGAGATCTCGTCTTTGCCGGCCATAGGGCCTGCCGCGGATTAGCATCCTACGCAAATTAAGAAATTATATAGGTATTCCAGCCCATGCCAGGAATCGAACCCAGGACCTCTCTCAGGTGGTCGTCATAAATTGTTTATCTTTGTTTCACATCGTTTACGTTTACCATGTTTATATATGGTAGTCCGTGATGCCAAGTATTCACACAGAGTATACAGAGTTCTAGGACTTTAGTGAACCTAAATCTCCTTAGAGTTTTCGCATTTTTATATCCTTTAAAACTATAGATCTGAGAAGTGCTACAAAAAGGAGAAGTGTACAACATGTAGACAATGCTAAGATCAAAAACCGTTATTTTGTCAAAGATTGTCTACAATACATCTTTGAGAAAAAATCAATCTTTGCTCTATGATCAATCTTTGACAAAAAAAAACCATAGAAAAAAATGGATTGAATACTGGCAGTACGATGACATATTTTATTGTGTATTTCTAGGATATGTTAGGATATTATGATTTTGCATAACAATTTTTTTTAATATAACACATTTCAATAATAGATGACGAAAGATCGACTGTTAACGTTCTAAATACTCCGAAGGCTGTTTCCAGTTAAACAATTAAGTAAATGAAAGATTTGGTGTTTTGCAAGTGTTTTGGCAAAATAACCTGCAGAAGACCGATTTAACAATATGAAGATATATTAACTAAAATAAGCCAAACTTGTTTGATCCGAAAGATAAATTAATATATAATAACAATTTTAACGTTTATAGCGTTAAATGAGACACTAAAGAAATTGACCGTAAAAACGAGAGAAATAACCAACACGAGTGTCCATAAAATATGATAAACACACGAAACTCGAAGAGAACCAAACAGAAAATATTGGGACATTGGGCACAAAGACTTTATAAAAATGAAATTAGAAGGAAATCTCATCCCAACTGTAAAAATAAACTTAAAAATGTCTACAATGAAACGAATCAACGTAAACTTCAACATACTGAGATAGGTGAGCAATTAAAAAAGGACATTGACGAAACGGTTGGTTCAAAACATTTTAACATGGTTAATACCAAAACAAAAACACTTAGTTATATAATGGGGCCAAAAACTGCACGTAATTCCGATTCTACACTTGTTTCACCTGAATCTACTATAACAAAACAGAGCGTGTGTAGCATTCTAAGTTATGAAAAAGTTTATAATTACGGTCATGGTGATAGTCAGACTAAAGCAAAACATGAAACCATCTTCTTCGAAAATATGTGCGTAACCGATTGTAAGTTAAATCTGTGGGAAAATATGAAATACCGGTTTAAGTCATTAAGATCAGCAAAATCAGCTAGCAATGCATATATTTTAAATACACAAATACGTTCGAATAAAGCAAAAAGTGACTTTGATATTCATAAAAGATTACAAAGCTATAGTGAATTGAAACATAGAAAACCGTTTTCAAGAGACTATTTGGTTGTGCATTTACATTGCCAGCAAAATGATAGAAAGCAGGGGCTTTCGAATAAATCTCTTCAAAAACAAGATACGTATCTTACAAAACTTGCTAAAGAATTTCAATGTAATCAACAATGCAGTAAGAGTAACGAAACACCCAGACCAAAAATCAAGAAATATCCGGTTGTTAATTTTCCTGAAATTAAAGAACAAACTAATAAAAACTCACTTACCACAATGACGATTAAGAAATTTTTACAACTTGCGAAACCATTAGCTTCCAAAATATGTAAAGTCGCAAATAATACTGTATGTGATTGTAGCAGGAATTGTATCATAGGCGATTCTATAAATTTTGTAAAATCTAAATACGACAGGGCCTTTGCAAGAGCTGAAGATAAATATACTGAGCCATGTAATAATTTCAAACATAAAAGTCAAATGTGTTTCGCTTGTGAGAAAGTAAAACATAAATATACACAAAATAATAATTTGAAACATCAAAACAAAATCTGTTTCGCTCACGAGAAAGTTAAAGATAAACACACTGAGCCGTATAATGACTTAAAATATAAAAACCAAAAATGTTTTGCTGGCAAAGAAGTTCAAGAGAAATACATTGAGCTAAGCAATAATTTAAATCCTAAAAACCACCAAAATTTCGTTGATGAAAAGTTTGAAGAGAAATATCCTGAGCCTTGCAATAAATTAAAACTTAAAAACCAAAAATATTTCGCAGGTGAAAAAATTCAAGAGAAATATACGGACCCATGTAATAATTTAAAACATAAACACCAAAAATGTTTCTCTGATCAAAAAGTTCAAAAGAAAGATACTGAGCCATGTAATAATTTGCATCATAAATGGTTCGCTCGTGAAAAAAATCAAGATAAACATACGGAGCCATGTAATAACTTAAAACATAAAGAGCAAGTATGTTTTGCCTGTAACAAAGTTGAAGAAAACAAGAGTAAGCCTTGTCAAAATTCAAAAAATACAAATAAAATAAGTTTCATTGAACGTGAGAAAGGTTGTAGTAATGAGAGCACAAAATGCCAGAATATTTCAGCCACGAGTAACCAAGAAATACCACAATTAAATATTCATGGAACAAAACGATGTAAAATATCACATAGTGAATGCGTATGTAGAGTTGCTAAGAAAATTAAATCGAATGAAATATGTGAAAACTTGGTACAAAAGCAAGGCAATAAAGTACAGAAAAATCTTAAGAACAAAACGGCAAATTCTTATTCATGTAAAGATACAACGAGGAATCCAAAATGTAAGGATACTAACAAAAATCAAGGCCAAAGTCTAGGAAGAGTAAAAGACAGAAATGTTCATCGAAAGAAATGCAATAATAAAATTACTGATGCATGTCTTAAATCAAATAATGTTTTTAAATGCAACACAGACGAAATAAAATCAGATATAATAGCTAAAACCGATAATCAAATCAAACTAAAACAAGTTATTGAAAAGAACAATAAAAATACGAATTCCAAAGAATATTTCAAATTTCACGATGATTGTTCTTGTAGCAAAGCAAATAAATTTAAATCCAGTAAAATTGCTAAAACCTGTAGAAACAAAAAAGCAATTATTATTAACAATAAGAAGAATAAAAAAACCAATCATAAAGAATGTATAAAATTTCATGAGGATTGTACATACAGCAAACCCGATAAATATAATTTCAATAAAACATCTAAAACCTGTAAAAACATAAAAACAATTAACAATAACAAAAAGAAGAATAAAAAATCAAATTTTAATGAATGTATTCATGAGCTATGTACATGCAAAACCGATAAATTCAAATCCAATAAAATATCTAACACATGTCCAAACATAATTGCTACGAGCAATAATGTAGAGAGATATGTAAAGAGCACTAAAGCGAGTCTTATTAGACGTTGCATCAATTATATACTAAGACATAAAACTTCTCAATCTCATAATAGAACCCACTGCAATAAAACTTATTCCTGCCATTGCAGGAAAGAATGTGGGGTACGTGGAAGTTCAGATTACCATAAAACTAACAAAGGCTGTGACCAAAAAATTTGGAAACATGTCAGAGTAAGATCACAATCTAGTCAAATGATACAGGTATCGAAATTCAGTGACTGCGATTTTCATGAAAACTCAATTAGCATTGCCGTTGGAAAATCCTACAAATGTTTCAAATCAAATGTAGATCTAACAAATCCTTCCAAAAACAATTTCACTACATGGGAGAAGGGCAAAAGACTTGGCAAATGTGTAAGAATTCCTAAGTCCCGTTATACGCAATGTTCATCGTGTTTAAAGCCAGCCATTGTTTCCACCAAAGCACAATGTGGTGATGGAAATGCTAAACATTTAAGATATACAGGAAAATGTTTCTTCAGCTCAGAAAGAACTCAAACTATACCACCAAAACATAAGAGTTGCATCGGTCAAACTTCATTTGACAAAAATCATAAAAGTTTCAACAGGGCTTGTACTGCAATTGCTCAAGACCATAATTATATATCGTATCCAAAAAATCTTCCAATACAATATGACATGACACGCATGAGCGAATCTTGTACGCCTTGGAAATTCAATAAAAGTAACATTATGAAACGAGTTCGTAAGAAATCTCCAAGACCCATTAGCGTAAAGAAAAATAAGTTAAAGAAGAAGAAAAAGTGCAAACAATTTCGACCGAAACGTTCCTGTGGCGATTCAAATTGCAAAGCTACGTGGAAAGAAAATTTTCGTGAGGATATGCATTGTCTGTTAAGCCGTATTTCTCAAAGAGCAAAGAAATATTTCTGTGGTAAACCTAAAAGTAGAGGTAGAAAATTTAATAGACCCTCTAATATTAGTAACGGCTATGCTGATTGTAACGAACTATATTTGGAAGCATTAAAGCACAAGCCTCCTCTTTTCGATACGAGTCCTAGCTATAAAAACTTTTCAAATTGTTGTTGTATATGTACTCAAATGATGTGCATGTTTGCTTTTTGGTGTCCTCTTTTTTTCATGTTTGAATTATTCCGAAAATGTTTTTGTTTATTCTGGGAATAAAGAAGTAATACAATGCATGAGTATTATTATACCTACCTATTATTGGTAACTTTACCTATTGGAATAGTTGTCACGCTCATGAATTTTATGCTCACTCTGTTTTTTTAATTAATTTTAATATATATATAGCTACTCGTGCTGATTCACTCATTGATCACCTCTCCTGAACAATTTTGTATGAAAATTTTTTTTTTCAAGTATGATGTCGTATAGAGGTGAAAAATTCATGAAGAGGAAAAATACGGAGAGAGCTGATGATTGAGGATTTCGGAGACGGGTGAAGAGCACAGCCAGGGTATTGAAGATAAGTGGGGGGTGCTCGACCAAATGTCATTTGACACATCATCCAATTGGCAGTGAGCTGAAAAAATTTTCAAAATGGCGGATTCAAAATGGCCGCCAAACGAATTTCGCCAATATCTCGGAAAGTATAAAAGATGGAAGAACGGTTTCTTGACAATAAGTGATCAGGGGGGCTATTCACGTTACGTGTCGGCTACATTTTGCGATGTGATATGTTTAAAAAGGTGATGGTATTTACGTATATAAGCAGACGATATTGAATTCAAAACATTTTTTGCAAACACTGAAAAATTAATTTTAATACAATTGGCATAGAGCGTAAAATTGAATGTAGTTCAAAACGCCATATTGGTCGAGTCTCCGTGATTGAAATTTCTTAAGCGCGCCAAAGTTGAGCACTGTATTTCCTGTGATGAAATACATTCAATTTTACACTCTAAACAAATATCTGTAAAGTTCATTTTTCAGTGTAAATATTTTTTTCTTTTTCTTGTATCACATCACTGAGTGTGTAAAAACGTTACGAGAATGTCATAGCTGGACGCGAAGGTCTATTGCATGGACAGAAAAAAAATTCAAAATGGCGGAATTTATTTTTTCATAGAAAATGTATGGCGAATATTGAAGAGACTATTGAAAAGTTGTGAAACATGTAGTACTTTGATGCGGTTTTTTGGAGGACTCTCAGAGAAAAATATGGAACGAGATGATGATTGAGGGTTTTGAAGACTGACGAGGAGCACGGGCAAGGTATTATAGTTAGGTGGGGACTGCTCAAACAAAAAATGCTCGGAACCTCATGCAATTGGCAGCGAGCTGAAAAAAAATCCAAAATGGCGGATTCAAGATGGCCGCCATACAAATTTCGTGTTGTTCTATCTCATCATCATCAGGATCACAATGTTTACGGGATGAATGGAAAAAAAATTCAAAGTGGTGGAATTTATTTTTCGATGGAAAATGTGCATGCCACAATAAGTAGGGAACTATGCACGTCATTGACGCAGTTCTACGGAGAACCGAGAGAGAAAAATATGAGAAGAGATGATGATCTAGGATTTGGATGATGATTGAGGAGCACGGTCGTGGTTTTAAAGATAGTTAAAGGCTGCTCGAACAAAAATACGTTGAACCTCATCCGATGAGATTCAGCGTATTTTTGTTCGAGCAGCCCTTAACTATCTTTAAAACCACGACCGTGCTCCTAGGTAATTTTTTCAGCCCACTGCCAATCGGATTTCAATTGGCGATGGAGATGACCGCGATAGTTTTATGGGCGGGAAGACAGCACGCGGGCCACATGTGGCCCGCGCCCACACGCGCCCTACTAGTTTTATATATAATTGATAGGCTTGCGCTTGACTACAATCAAGTCTGATGAACAGAAATTATGAGGTCTAGGATGGAGCGCGCTTGCCTAGAAAATGCCTATTCACTCTTCTCTTGAAAGCACCCAGATTGCAATTGTATTTGATAGATTAACCACTCAAACCTCAGTCAAATTTTTTCCCCACGGCTTTTCTACACTATTGGAAGATTTTTATTACTTGGTTATTCATTACAACAACAAGATTCAACCCAACAAGATTTTATTGTCTTAAAAATATGAAACAGTTGTTCATAACAAACAACACAACAACGCCCGGCTAACCTCAAACGCAGCAATACATGGGGTCCAGCACGCGAACGCAAGAAGATAAATTATAACGTTGAAGAAGCTTTTCATAAAGCTTCGTAAATTGAGACATTGTGGATATAAGTCTGGGCAGATGTAGTAGCAACAAAGCCACGGATGTTTTCTCATAGTCTTTAAAAGTATATGTCTACAATCGGTATGAATATCTCTCTCTCGTCGGTCTATTCTTTGTCTTCTTAGCTTTCTTTTTCTTTCGTATATTGCCTTTTCTTCTTTTGTCTGGCCCTTATCGGCTAATGCATTAAATAAAGCCGTATCCTCTAACGTATCAGCTATAACATTTAGTGCATTAATATTTTTTATCTTTTGCGACACTTTGGATGTTGTGTCTCCATACGATCTTTGGAACCAACCAAATATTTTTGTTATGGTTCCATTTGGATCATTTGCTCTTCTTTTAATGTATACCAGAGATTTTATAGGATTTGTTAGAGCTGTCCAGAGACCAACAATTATTTTCTTGATGGTATTAACTATCAGATTTAATAATCCAGCGATTAATTTGGTGAGGCAGTTCCACCGAGGGTCGTCTCTTGCCATATTTTGCTTTCGCAGTATTTTACGATGCTCTTTAATGGCATTTTTCTCTGCAACATTAAGAGCTTTTTCTTCCTCCATCATTCTTTTTTTGCATCGCACCCTCTTTCTATGAAGACACTTGTGTATTAATTCGTTAATATATGATGTATTTGATTTTCTCTTCGTTTCGCCACTTTTTTCTTGTCTCCCGGTTTTCTTTACTTTGTTAATATTTTTTGATTTACGAGTGCCTTGTGCCTTCTGAGGTTGAACATCTGGATCAAAAACAAACAAAATATACTTTATTACAAATTTCGTTAGCGGAATTCACTGATGTTTATTTAAATTGGTTTAATTAATTATCTATCATGTAAATAAATTAATTTTATAACTGTGATTTGTTCGCACTGACATACGAATTACTAAATATGATAAACGATAAAATAGGTATCGAGTTATAGACATTTTTGAAATGATCTGTACGTTTAATCAAAGGCCCGTTTCATTTCGACGAGGTTTCACAGGCATAGGCTTGATCTTGGTGACTCTAGTATTTTAAAAAAAGGTTTTCACGCGACTTTATAAATCAAAAGCCGCCCACCAAATGATTTACTATACCTACATAATGTAAAATCTAACATTGAAAATAACTATTTGTACCTTTCTGTTTGTGATTGTTCTGCTTTTTTCTATGGTCTCTGGGAAAGTTGATGTTTAAACCATCTTTTTTATGAATAACAGGTTTAGCTTTACCATATTCACGTTCAGTAAACAGTCTCGAGCAAACTTGGGATACTTTACAACTTCCGGTATTACTGAATAGTTTTGAGCACATGTATGTCAAATAACCTCTTCCATCGGTTCTATATGTTCGTTCTGTGCACCCTAATATTGCAGGCGTAAGTTTCTTTTTGACACATTTGCAGTTAATGTTACCTCTACTTCTGCATATGCCAGAGGGACATGTCCCATATGTTGTTTTTTCAAATATGTCTTTTATTTCAGTCGTATTAACTATTTTCATATTACCAGGATCTAACTTAACTTCAAATAATGGATTTCTCTCGATGGCGCTTTTCTTACACATATTCATTATTCCGTTTGAGTCACACGTAGAATCTGAGCATTCTTTTGCGAATTTTTTAATTTTACACTTACAATCAAAATTGGTATGTTTGTCTTTCAGAGCTTTCTCACAGATTCCTCTTTTGCATATTATACCTTGATGAGAAGGACAAATGCAGGAACGTCTTGGCTGCAATTTGCCAGAAGTTCTTACTTTGCTAATTTCATCTGCATTTATTATTCGCATATTCTGCCAATCGACTTTCATTTCAAAAACGGGTTCTCCTGTCTGGTCGCCTGCATTTACACCTCGTACAATATTTTTATTCAGGCTATAGGTTTTAGGTTTAGCGCTTTCTAAGACGTGATCACCATATCCAACATTTAAACCTTTTGCTTTCTTATTCTTGGTTATCATGACACGTCTTGATGTTTTTACGGTAGGCTCTAACTTATTCTTGATTTTACATTTGCAAACTATATTACCTTCTGCAGCCTTTTCTGTGTTTTTAATATTATTTGCATGTTTCTGTAATATTATAGCATCATCATTCTTACTACACTTGCACAAGTGCTTATTATTAGTATTTTTCGTTACTTTTTTTTCATTTTCTTTCTCGCCTATATTTTTTGCAGTCTTATCATCTTTATCTTTGGTTTCACACTTGCAGAGTAGTTTTTCTATGAGTGACTTTTTGTCCTTTACTACATCTGAATTAATTTCATATTTCTGTAGCTGTCCATTTTCATTACATTTACAGACATGTTTTGTTATTTTGGCTAATAATTTTTCAGTTTTATCGTTTGAATTATGTTTAACCTTTATGAATTGGTCTAAATTTTCTCTACACGGTCCCCCGGCGCAAGCGTCGCCTGTTCCAAACGGATGTACCGAAGGGTCTTCCACTTGCGAAGATAATATTTTATGTTTATTGATTTCCATGTTTCTCCACCTGTTTTTATTCTTGCGATATAAGGTTATAATGGATTTGTTAACTGATTTTTGGTTCCGTTGTGATTTTGATATTATTGGGTAGCTTCCAATCTTCCTACTTGATTTTAGTCCACCAAACCTAAGTCTACTGCGTTTTGTACATGAACAAGCATTTCTTTTTTTAGGTTGTTGTGAACTCCTATTCTGTTGTTGGTTTGCCATCAGTACCTACTGGAAATTTTGTTATTAAAATGAAATAATGTTCTATCCCTCTAAGTTTAGCTATTTCAAAACAATTTAATAATGCGAATCATTATAAATTTTATTCCAAATAAGTAACCTCTAAATGTTATAATTTGGATACCAAAATAATTAAAATTGACATAACTTACTCGCAGATTAATGAATGACAAATATAGATCAATGAAAGCTATGAGATTTCCCAGACCATTGCTCGACTTGCGTCACTTGCGCGTGACGGCAGCGCACTGAGAGATTAGTGCGGCATAGCGGGTTAACGGCGTACAAGCCGTATTTAAGTGATTTTGAATGCAGTCTTACGTAAAAACTAAGTATAACGACAATTACTTTCAAATTAAAACGTCATGTATTTCGGGTCTTTAATCTAAAATCGCTTAGAAGCAGAAACACGATTGGATAAAATTTTCTCGATAGAAGCTTTCCCGAAAGTTTTCCTGTTTTTATCGGAAACTACAATTGATGTACTTAATTTTAATTTTTGTTTATATGTGTCGGTAATAAGTAATAACAATATCCAAAAACGCTTCGAAACCGATTTTTGAGAACTGGCTTAGTTTTTGAGTAATTAGGTAAAATTTTTCTGTTATATTCGACGCTGCGTGTCGCACCTATCAACGTATCCGTGAGACTGAGAAAGACAAAAATAAATTCAATAAATCCCCTTAATAAATATTTTTGAACCAGAGTCACTGTCTGTCTATCATTCAATGACAATTTCACCCTGGGTTGGCGTGATCTCTGAGTACATGCCATTACCATTACCATTAGGTTATATAAGTAGGTACCTACCTCAGAATAATGAGACCCATTAAGTTAGGTGGGTTTCAGCACATACCCATAGATTTAAGATTAGTAGAGGATCTGCTGCATTTTACAAGTCTAAAGTTAAATGACGAATTTTTGAATGAAACAGAAAACTATTTCCATCCCTTTCTCATTTCTGAAAACTTGGGAAGCGACGTTATCAGATCGAGACAGGCGGTTTATGTTATTGCGTAAACGCGTTACTTCTTTCCAAAAAACCAACTTTAAATGCCACTACAAAGAGTGAAATAAATAATAATTTTTAGTTGGTTTTTTAGAAAGAATTTTCCATGTTATTTTTTACTTTTTAGTGGAAAACAACTCCCATCATAAGATCCTCACTTGATGAATACAGTCATTACCGTACCTATGAATATTGGGATAAAAATATACCCACAAACCAAATCCAAAGATTACAAACTTAAATTCTAACATCCAATCTTACTTTAATTGAGAAATTTAACTACGAAAATATTTCGCAGTTTCATACCGGGTATCTTCCAAACCTTAAGCGGCAACACAGAGCTCAGGTTAGGCAATATGACAGCCAGAGGCAAAATAACGCTGAACGCACTGTACCTACTATTGTAAATTGTTTTGTGCCATAGATAATACATATATACTGTTTTGTGCACAACCCCAGCAGAGAGTTCTGTGGCCAGAACTGTCAAAATTAATTTTGCTGTCATGGCTGCCAAAATTTTTTTTTTAATTTTTCTCATACCATGACTGCTTTGGATTCTAGTAGAATTAACTTTTTTTAGGGTAGCAACCCCTTTACCAATGAACTCAGTGCCCTTATAATTCCTTTATTTTCTCATCTATTAAAATCTATGATTTTTATTCACATCATAATATTAAATGGAAATTTAATTTTTTTTTTAATAGGTATTTATTTATTTTTGATTTTTAATTTTTTCTTGTACCTACTTACTTCTATAAAGCATTTTTTTGGATTTCTGGCAGGCTAGTTTCGCGTTCTAGTCTGCTTATATCTTTCCTTTTCAAAATTTTATTTATACTATTGCACCAAATAAATATTATACATATTTTTATTGTGAATGTAAGAAAGGCGTGCTGACTGCTGGATTTTTTCTTTGTGCGTTTGGCAGTCTAATGTAACATCGATAAACAATTCTCTTTCTCCGTGCTTATATTTTTCATTTAAAAAAATTATGACCTTTTTCGTTTCGGAAAATATTGTTTGTATGATCAAAACTAGCCAGACCAGCCACCAAGTTTTACTTCTGCAAGAGTTCCCTCGATTTCTCCAGGATCCCATCATCAGATCCTGACCTGATGACCATAAGACAACCTGGAAAAAGTACTCTTTCAAACAATACCCAAATCACTTTAAGTGTGCTTATAAATAAAAAAATCCTCCTTTTTTTTTGAAGTCTGTTAAAAATACTTCGTATAAAGCCAGGGATACACATGCCAGTAAATCGGGATAGAGTACGGGTATTTACAAGTTAGAGTAGCCATTTTCTTTTAAGCGGTAGCTAGCTAAAAGCTTCTTTATTTGTGATGGCTTTTGGTCCATTTCCGACAGTAGTTTGTGGAATCGTTGATGCTCACTCTCTACTCTACCCGTAGGTACATATATAAAAAGTATTCTGTGCTCTCCTCGTATAGGTAAACCTCTATAAACATGGCCCCCCTGATGGTCTGCGGGACGCGGGGCGGGTGATACGATTGGCTATAACGGTCCGTCAGCGCTGCCGGCGGACAGCAACAGACTTGTTGATTGGTTGAGCGGCTCCCGCGTCCCGCAGACCATCAGGAAGGTCAAGTTTATAGCGGTTTACCTATAACAGCTGATCAGCCTTTTCCTAATGCACAAATATTTGTCCTCTGATGGTGGATTGATGATTATAAACCTGCTGTACACCGACACCACATGATTGCATTTATATTTTATACTCGTCTACCTGCTTCTACTCGTATGAGGCGACAATGGCTTCAAACTGCGAAAACCAGTCGCGGTGAGACGATACAAAATTGCGGTATTCTTTCGGCTACTGTGATTGATGCCACAAGGTCTGTGTCGGTGTCGGATGGGTTATCTAACCCACTGCTTGCGCCGATACTCTTGGTAACTGGACGTGCGATGAAGATAATAGTTCCAAAACAACTCACTCAAAAGTCAAATGTCCAGCGAGTGCAAGTGAAGCAGAATTTCCTCGTAGACGATATTTAACACGTCGGGTTTCACCAATATTGCGCAATTATTTGGTTAGAGCAACAATCTAAGTTGGGTTAGGCTAGGTTGCTTGACTTGACTTTAACCGAAACGTAATAGTTAAATATAACGGCGCGGCGGTCTAACCCTTATTTCGAAAGGCATAAGAGTCAGGCCGCCATATCTAACTATAACATTTCGGTTAAATCAAGTCAAGCAACCGAGCCTTAGCGTAGTTACGATGTTCGTTCACGTGAAGGGTTGAGCGGAATAATGAACAAGGACAACGTAATAACGTCTGTATAATATGCGGCATAAAATATATCGTTTACACAATTTTAATGTTAATCTTAAGATCACAGAGTCTTGAAGATTTGTAGTCACAATGTGGGCAACTAAAAGGTGCTAAATCCAGTGTACGTCAGCATATGGTGTTTTAAACTATTAGCTAGTGAACTTGTAGTCACAAAGCTCACAACTTAACAGGTTTCTTTCCAGTATGAATGAGCATAACGTGGCGCTCCAGATTACCAGCGTTTGCACTTTTGTAGTCACAATGTGTGCAACCAAAAGGTTTCTCTCCAGTGTGAGTCAGAATGTGTTTCTTCAGATTACCGGTTCGTGAACTTTTGTAGTCACAATATGTGCAGTTATAACGTTTCCATCCGGTGTGAGTTAGCATATGTTCTTTCACACGATCAGCTCGTGAACTTTTGTAGTCACAATATGTGCAGCTAAAAGGTTTTTCTCCAGTGTGAGTCAGCATGTGTTTCTTCAGATTACCGGCTCGTGAAGTATTGTAGTCACAATAAGTGCAACTTAAAGGTTTCTCTCCCGTGTGAGTAAGCATGTGGTGTTTCAGATAATCAACGCGTGCACTCTTGTAGTCACAATGTGTGCAACTAAAAGGTTTCTCACCAGTGTGAGTCAGCATGTGGCTTTTCAGATGACCACTGTGTGAAGATTTGTAGTGACAGTGCCTGCATTTAAAAGGTTTTTCCAAAATGTGACATTTTGTAATGTGCTCTGTGTGTGGGTGTGTCTCGGAGGCAGCATGGTGGCCAGCTGTCGGTGCGGTGCTGCCGGGCGCGGCCGGGCCGCAGCTGGCTGCGCTCAATGTGTCTGCTGTGGAACTGGCTTCAGCCTGAGCAGACTCCCACTGAAAATACAAACACAATGCAGCTGTTACCCACAACATTAACATGGAGTGACTTTACATTACCTATACTTCATATTATAAATCTAAAGAGATTGTTTGTTTGAACATGCTAATCTCTTTAAATGGAAAATTCTTTTTGGGTCCATTTACAGAGGAAGACATTACACTTTTGGAGAGCTTCCATTGCATGCTCTGCATAAATGGGTAGTTACTCAAAAATCATGTATGACAAAATTGTTTTCCTTTAAATGCTCTAAAACAGTCCACAACACCACATACAGGTCATCTTTTAAGGTTGACTCATTATAAAATATAATGGGATATGTTAAAATCTGATTTGTGTACTCCTGACTTAGTGATTTTTTCTTAGTTTGAGGATACTCCTCTCCATGGCTCTCTGGCAATTTCTTATTTTGTTTTTTTATTTTTCTAGTGTATACCTACCCATGTTTGGCTTCCATATGTTAAGCTGGGTAAGATGCAAGTGTACATGATAGTTTTTTTTTAAGGTGCTGTTCATATTTTCCTTTTAGAATTTCTTTCTAAGACCAAAATTTGTTCCATGCTATTTGGATTCTTCTGTCTACTTCTTCTTCATTTCTATTGAATGATATTTTCTTGCCCAAATATATTATGTAATCTTTCACATATTCTATCATATTTCCTTCTACGCTAATAGGGATTTCTGATCCGTTTGTTATTAATTTAGTTTTGAAAGTATTCATTTGCAAACCCACCATTCTACTTTCTATGTCTAACTCCTGGATAACTAAGAAAAATTCATTAAGTCAGGAGTACAGAAATCAAACATAAAACGAAGCTTACAGATGCCCTGGAGCATACATTGAAAGCAAAGTTTGTCAATATATGTGCAAAAATACATTAATATACCAACCCGATTTAAATTGACTGACATATAGATTATTTTTATTTTATCAAAAAGCAGTGTATTACCTTATATTGCAAATAGTATAGTTATAATCAGCGATCAAAATGTAAGTGGGTAGAGACTTACCTTTCTCCCCGATTATCCTGCCAAAGGGAAGTAAATTCAACCCAAACTCACTTTAACATGCGCCTCTCTGTCGTGTTGCAAATGTGCCGCCAAGCTGCCAGGGTCGTCCACCTCGTGCTTCACCACATCAAACATTGCATCGTACATGTTAGCGCAGATTTCAATCTCTATGTCCACGGGTTCCTGTTTAACTGATTCGTGGACGAGCACGGAGCTGCCGGGATCGCCCACCTCGTGCTTCACCATGTCATACACATTCCCGCAGGTCTCACTCTCTGGGTCCAGGGGTTCCTGTTTAAGTGATTTACGGACGAGAGCGGAGTCCACCGCTTCCTCCGAGGCACAGCCTGCAACTCCGTGTAAGGCAACTGTTTCTTCCATCGAGCTGGAAGCCTCTGTCAGCCACCGATAAAACCTATAATACGCCCTCTCGGTAGAGAGTATTTCTTTGTAGAGACTTATAGAGTAGGTACTAATAATTATATTTTTTTTACTTTAAATAGGTACTGTCATGCCTGCGTCTATTCTAACGGCATATTTTGTTTATCCCTATAGATAGTGTTATATGTCTATGATTTTGTTGAAGCCACAGAACACACATACTCTCTATCGAGATCACAGAACACGTCATACTCTCTCGAGATTGAAGCCGTTGAACGTTGAAACTTGAAAAAAAAAATAAAAAAAAAATCAAAAATCGTTTAATGCAGTAACCTTAGATTTAAATGCCAAAATAATAAGATGGAACTTTCAGAGGGCACTAAAATTGCCCCTGTGTTAGAAAGTCCCGCTCTTCCGTTACAAAAAATAACAGTAATAAAACAATTTAAGCAGAAAGATTTTGATGTGTGTTTGCGTGTTCATGTTTATGTATGTGTGTGTGCGTGTGTGTGTGTTCATATTTTATATCTATACTTATAATAAATCTGTAACAGGTCAAATTCTGTACATTAAAGATATTTTGAAAATTTTTTTTCGAGGGCACTCTAAAATCGGTTCTGAACCCAAAACTGTATTTTTTTTCATTTTTGTCTGTCTGTCTGTCTTTCTGTATCACGACCGCGCATCACGCCGAAACTACTGAATGAATTCCAATGAAACTTGGTATGACTTGAGTTCATACTACGAGGAAGGACATAGGATACTTTTTATCCCGAAATTCAGCATGGTTCCCTTAGGAGAGGGGATAAAAGTTAAAATGTATACTGAGTTGTAAATCATTAACGCGTGGTCCGATTTCATTCATTCTTTTTTTGTTAGAAAGGGGATACATTAAAGATTGTTCTGTAAATATTTCAAAGTCATCGGTTTTGTAGTTCAGAAAAAATAGACATAATAACCCTCAGTATTTGTCCAAATAGCTTGAAACACGGAATATGCAGAAAACTTTGATTTAAACAAAATAAACAGAATCAAACGAATCGCACATAAAATGAAAGAGCGTAAAAAAATACTCGATCCGAGTCAACGACTTATATGTGGAGAATTATGATTATCGAGTATTTTCAAAATAAAAATAAAATTAATAAATTGATTTAATGGCGTTGCTAAGTAAACATTTCATTGCTGTCAAATTTTTTCACGTTTTTTTTCATTTTATTATACGTCAGGTTTTTCCATAGATTTACTGTAGTGTAAGGTCCGACCTCTTTGGTCTATTTAATTTATTAGCCCAAAGTTTATTTGATATGCAAATAACATATTAAGATGCGATCAGTCCGATTGTAGGTTTCGGAGAAAATCGAACATTACGTCGATGTATTTGTTCAAGAAAGGGTTAACGCTGAAACAGATTAATAAAGTAGAATCTCTCCATAGTATACAATCGTTAAAAACATATGGCATTGAAGCAATGCCATATGTTTAGCTTCTCTGATCTTCAGTGCGTCAATTCTTCTAAACATTTTTTAACGATTGTAGACGATGGAGAGATTCTACTTTATTAATTTGTTTCATTGATACTGGGGGCCGTTGAAATAGCTGAAATCATAGGTATATCATATCAAAAAACTCGAAATATTATTATATATAATTGTCACAATGAATTGGTTCTTCGCAGAAAGCTTAATAAGTGAGACATAATTAATAAGGCAAAACAACGTTTGCCGGGTCAGCTAGTAACGTAATAAACGCGAAAGTTTGTAAGTATGGATGGATGGATCTTGTTACTCTTTCACGCCGCAACTACGGGACCGATTTGGCTGAAATTGGAAATGGAACACAGATACCTTAGAACCCGGATTAACACATAGGCTGCTTTTTATCCCGGAAAAATCCGTCGTTCCCACGGGATTAGCGAAAAACCGAAATTCACGCGGGCGAAGCCGCGGGCAACAGCTAGTATTTATATATAAATATAAATACCTCCGATAGTTGACAGAGGTTTCAACAGAGACTTCACCTCTTCGTAATTCAATGATAACAAATATCCACTTATAACCTTTTTACAATCACGCTGTTTTAGTGAGTGCACTTTCAGTTTTCTATTGATCATGACAAATAGTTCGACTGTGAGGGATACTGATTCCGAGCAAAAGCAGTTGTCCGTAATGTACTTGCAACAACATATCTATTTCTTTTACTGGTAGGTTTAAATGGTAAACACTCGTGTTTTCTGAGGACCATGTCCAGGATGTACGGTCTACAGTTTTCTAAGAGAGAGAAGGGCAAGTATGGAGTATAGTGACTTGAAGTTGTAAAGTGGAAACTGTAAACAAGGAATATACTACTCTCAAGGAATATGAATGTCACGAGCCAGCCAGACCAGTTACCAAGTTTTACTTTTGCAGAAAACCAACAAAGGCATTTTAATTTTGGAGCGGGAGGGTCTTCTATCCACAGAAAACAAACCAATATAAAGTCATTCCTTGCTCTGTGCTTCTATCCCTTTCTCGCATAACGAAAATCTGTATGAAGCCGCATGAAACTATTAGACATTCGGGAGGTGTAACGCCACAATTTAATATCGCTATCTCTGTCTTATCAGAAATATTTAAATGCCTATAACTTTTTTATTAGTGGATCGATTTACTTAGTTTTTTCAGTGTTCGTCATTATTTTTATCCTAGTTAATAATAAAGTCATATTAAAATAATCTAAATTATTATTATAGGTCGAGTGGTCCTGTGGACCAGCCATAGATCGTAATAGACACAGTAAAGATGTGTAACTCCGGAGTGATTCGAATAGAAGATGTACATCCCATAGATCGTAATAAATTAGAATCTTTCATCATTGGTACATCCGTAGAAAAATAATTATAATTCCGTAACTCACACGTTTACCAACTTTACCAAGTACCTACATCTTTTGTTAAATGCATCATCTACGCTCATTGCTTTAAGTTCGAATTATGAAATCAAAATGTGTCACATATTGACCTACTTTATTCACACTTCTATAATTATTAAAAAGTTATTCATTAAAACATCAATGTACTATGGAAATATTTCAAGAAAGTTGAATAATTTCCATTACGATACGCGACTCTGGGTTCCTGTATTTTTATCTGGGGTAATATTTTTTATGTTCTGTGGTAGTGCTATAATTTTATGGTCTTGATATTCTGTGGTAAAGTTTACTTCCATTTTTGAGAGGACGAGAACTGAGTGCGATTTGGTCAATGAGCTTCGCGCGCTTTTGCGAGACCAATCATAAAGTTTCCCGCTAAACCTACCCTAATTGACCACGGACAAATAGATATCACCCTGGTCACTGGTGTTGCACGCACATGCGCACTTACCTGGAATCTACACTCGGCGTCAAAAAAATCGCACCTTTCAAAAAATCTACTTCAAACAACTTTAGACCTTATTTGACATCAATAATGAGGGTCATGTTGCATATCATTTGAAAGGTGATGAAATGGAGTGTACAAAAACAATTCAATTGATTATTTTTCTTTTACTGAAAGAGCACAAAAAAGAAGAAGAAAACACTTACAATTTTGCTCCTTAAAACAGCCGCTAGTTGCGCTACCTTTTGCAGGTATAAAAGGGTCAATACAGGTTCAATCGGGATCATTCGCTATCCAACCGTTGAAGTGGACACACGAGAAGCTCATTCCCAAGAAAAATACCCTTGAAGATGGATACCACTGTCGATGAGGCCGCCCAAGTATAGTGCAATCAGGCATGCGGCAGTGTGATGTCGCTCGGCAACTCAACTTGAGCCGTTTTTCGGTTCGAAGAGTGTACCAGCGTTTCCTGGAGACCGGTGGCTACGTCCGAAGACATGGGTCTGGTAGACGTCGCTGCACCTCGGAGAGAGACGACCGATTCATCGTATCGACATCTTTGAGAAATCGCTTCTTAAATGCTGTTGAGTTGCGACAGCAGCTCCAGACAGCTAACAGAAGAACCGTGAGTGTGTCTACGGTTAGACGAAGGCTGGGGGAGAGGAAAATAGCGGCGCGAAGAGCTGCTACGGGTCCAAAATTGACCGCAGAGCATCGGCGAGCCCGCTTGCAATTCGCTCGCGAACACGTCAATTGGACCCTCGAACAATGGAAAGCTGTTCTCTTCTCAGACGAGACGAGAGTGTGCCTTTTCTGCAACGACAGACGCAAAAGAGTGTACAGAAGACAGGGTGAACGTTTCGCCCAAGCCTGCATCCAGGAGACGGTGGAATATGGAGGCGGTTCTTGTATGTTCTGGGGCGGCATGTCTGCCGACGGCAAAACCGACCTTGTTTGCGTCTCCCGGGCTCGAGGTGCTCGCGGGCAAGGGTCGCTGACTGCTCACCGGTACATCACAGAGATCCTGGAAGACCATGTGGTCCCCTATGCCAGTTTTGTTGGCGAGGGGTTCACGTTGATGCATGACAACGCTCGCGCTCACACTGCAATTATTGTGCGCGACTACCTTCAAGATGTTGGGATCTCTGTCATGCAGTGGCCAGCGAGAAGTCCAGACCTGAACCCGATTGAGCACCTATGGGACCATTTAAAACGCAAGGTTCGGTCTCGTGATCCCGCTCCTACGACTCTCCAGGAACTCAAAGATGCCGTTATTGAGGAATGGGACACTATCCCTCAAGAAGAAATTCTAAAATTGGTAAGATCCATGAGGGATCGTATGGAAGCCGTCATCAGGGCAAGGGGGGGTAACACTAGATTTTAGATTAGTTTTAAGATCATTTTTGTATTCTTTTTTGTGTAATTAATCTGTTTTAAATTAAGGCTTAATTAAGGATTTTTACTGTTTTATATACTTCTTTTTTTTGTGCTTTTCCAATAAAAGAAAAATAATAAATTGAATTGTTTTTGTGCTCTCCATTTCATCGCCTTTCAAATGATATCCAACATGACCGTCATTATTGATGTCAAATAAGGTTTAAAGTTGTTTGAAGTAGATTTATTGAAAGGTGCGATTTTTTTGACGCCGAGTGTATTATTATTTAACTAAAAAAATTTTGTTGTTTTTATTACTTTAGTCAAAAAGTTTGCGCTGAAAATGTCTCGCAGTGAATCTATAGCTACAGCTATAGGTAGATTACTTTGACAATCTTTCCAAGAAAAAGTAGGTGTAAGTAAAGGTCATTGAAAAGGAAATTAAATTTTTTCTCGGGATCAGTAAAAAATCAAATTTAACGCGGGCGGAGCCGCGGGCAAAAGCTAGTGTCTTTATAAACTTACCAAATTCTTTCAATTTTAACAAATAAATAGGTGAGAGAATATGAATCTGCATAGGTACAAATTTTAATAAAACTTGAAATAAAAATTTATCTAATAAATTATTTTCTAAGAATCTCAAGTACAAAAATCTCAATTACAGTATATTTTTATTATTGAATTACAATCATAAATATAAAATTAACTTTATTCTTAAAGTTTAAATTGATTCTTCATACGAATCTCATTTTCCTTCATAGCTAAAATTCTCGAAACTACTTTACTTGTGTCCATCTAATCATTAATGCTAGCTCTTCACTCTCGGACGAGACGCTCGGGCGAGCGACTCGGGCGGGTGACGCCGTGTGGACGGCAACGCGAGTGCCACCCTCTTCACTCTCGTGTACCTCAGTTCCGACGAATCGTCGAGGATGGAGGATACGAAAGCAACTCTGTCAGTTAAGCTTTCCTCTGAACTGATATTGATGAAATTATATTAAAGAAATATGGCAAACGTTGTTTTGCCATATTGTTTATATTTGAACCACCCTCAAATAAGGATAATTTTCTCCGGTTTTGCAACATTTTTCACTGATGCTTAATGATAAATGTACTATCCAACACAAAAATATTTTTACAATTCTGGCCAGTAGTTCCTGAGATTAGCGCGTTCAAACAAACAAACTAACAAACAAACAATCAAGCAAACTCTTCAGCTTTATAATATTAGTATAAATTAAAAGTAATATTATTATTATGATATTATGTACCTAAATAAATTAGAACAAATTAATAATCCTTTTATTTTCCACTAATCTTCATACGGACGAAGCCGTGGGTAAAAGTACTAGTATAGTATTATATTATCTGTGGTAAAAGTTAGTTTACAATATATCTATACTCTCTAGATTAGTAGTACGTCCGCAGTCACTCAGCTATTTAGTCGTACTGACGACACGAGCGTGTGGATGGTACGCTCGCGTTGGCCACTCGTGACTTTGATCTTTGCTCGAAATACCGCTCCCGAGTCCCGACCCGAGCGGCGGCGAGGCGAGGCCCGAGTGCCCGAGTCGACACGAGTGGGCCCTCTTGACACTCGGCCTCGCCTCACCTCGCCTCGCCTCGGCGAGTGTGAAGAGCCGCTATAATACCTTCGACTTTAAAATAAGCATTCAAGCCCATATCACCTACTTTAGTCGACAAAGGAACCATTTTATCAGGCTTTATTGACTTCCCACCTTTGAATAAATTAAAAAAATCATCTCCAGTAGGTGCTTTATAATCTACGCTATCTTTATTAATATCTGTATCATTGCAATCGGTACTAAGTAAAAAAGTTTGCGACTGAGTTTAAAAACGCATCTTCACAATCCCTACTAATATATAAATGTGAATGTGAGTTTGTTGGTTTGTTGGTTTGTTGGTTTGTTGGTTTGTTGGTTTGTTTGTCCCTCAATCACGTCGCAGCCACGCAACGGATTGATCAGATTTTTTTGCAGAGATATAGTTCAAGACCCGGAGAGTGACATAGGCTACTTTTTGTCCCCGGAAAACAAGCCTATTCCTGTGGGATTGCATTAAAAGTGAAATTTTCCACTGTTTCACAACATACGTATACGTAACTATACTCACAATATATGTTGAACCCTAGACTCCATACACTTGAAACGGTAAATCCCTACTAATATATAAATGTGAATGTGAATGTGAGTTTGTTGGTTTGTTGGTTTGTTGGTTTGTTGGTTTGTTGGTTTGTTGGTTTGTTTGTCCCTCAATCACGTCGCAGCCACGCAACGGATTGATCAGATTTTTTTGCAGAGATATAGTTCAAGACCCGGAGAGTGACATAGGCTACTTTTTGTCCCCGGAAAACAAGCCTATTCCTGTGGGATTGCATTAAAAGTGAAATTTTTCACTGTTTCACAACATACGTATACGTAACTATACTCACAATATATGTTGAACCCTAGACTCCATACACTTGAAACGGTAAATAGGTTATAAATATTCAAAACTCCATTTATATAGCTCTCAAAACCGTAAATAGGTCATAAATACTTAAGGCTCAATAGAAGGTCAATACCGACACTCAAAACTGAAATAGGTTGTAAATACTCAAAACTCCATACATAGCTCTCAAACCGTCAATCTGTAATCTGTAATCTGTAAATTTGTAATCTGTAAATCTGTAATCTGTAAATCTGTAAATAGTTCATAAATACTCGAGACTTTATCGACACTGAAAAGTGTAATCGATACTGAAAAGTGTAATCGATACTGAAAAATGTAACTGTAAATAGTTCATAAATACTCAAGACTCTATCGACCCTAAAAAGTGTAATCTGTAATCTGTAATCTGTAAATCTGTAAATAGTTCATAAATACTCGAGACTTTATCGACACTGAAAAGTGTAATCGATACTGAAAAGTGTAACTGTAAATAGTTCATAAATACTCGAGACTTTATCGACACTGAAAAGTGTAATCGATACTGAAAAATGTAACTGTAAATAGTTCATAAATACTCAAGACTCTATCGACCCTAAAAAGTGTAATCTGTAATTAGTTCATAAATACTCGAGACTTTATCGACACTGAAAAGTGTAAATAGGTCATAAAAATAAGTTCCAATACTCACACTGTTTTCGCCTGAATGAATGTTTTTAGACAATTTGGACAGAATATACTCAGTTCTGTAAAGGGGTCATAAAATGCTCATATTTTGTGACAGATTATTAGCAAGTATTCTGTATCTGTAAAAGACCACTCCTTTTTATTTTGCGTTCACAGGTTGTTTGCCATATAATATGGTACTTCTAAATTGCCCATGGTCTTAAACAATTCTTACGTCTGTCGTTTTTTGTTCCAGCGCAGTTTATTTTTTTGTTCCATATTTATCAATATTTATCTGTTCCATAAATGACGCGGGCGAAGCCGCGGGTATAAGCTAGTAGGTTATAAATATTCAAAACTCCATTTATATAGCTCTCAAAACCGTAAATCCCTACTAATATATAAATGTGAATGTGAGTTTGTTGGTTTGTTGGTTTGTTGGTTTGTTGGTTTGTTGGTTTGTTTGTCCCTCAATCACGTCGCAGCCACGCAACGGATTGATCAGATTTTTTTGCAGAGATATAGTTCAAGACCCGGAGAGTGACATAGGCTACTTTTTGTCCCCGGAAAACAAGCCTATTCCTGTGGGATTGCATTAAAAGTGAAATTTTCCACTGTTTCACAACATACGTATACGTAACTATACTCACAATATATGTTGAACCCTAGACTCCATACACTTGAAACGGTAAATCCCTACTAATATATAAATGTGAATGTGAGTTTGTTGGTTTGTTGGTTTGTTGGTTTGTTGGTTTGTTGGTTTGTTGGTTTGTTTGTCCCTCAATCACGTCGCAGCCACGCAACGGATTGATCAGATTTTTTTGCAGAGATATAGTTCAAGACCCGGAGAGTGACATAGGCTACTTTTTGTCCCCGGAAAACAAGCCTATTCCTGTGGGATTGCATTAAAAGTGAAATTTTTCACTGTTTCACAACATACGTATACGTAACTATACTCACAATATATGTTGAACCCTAGACTCCATACACTTGAAACGGTAAATAGGTTATAAATATTCAAAACTCCATTTATATAGCTCTCAAAACCGTAAATAGGTCATAAATACTTAAGGCTCAATAGAAGGTCAATACCGACACTCAAAACTGAAATAGGTTGTAAATACTCAAAACTCCATACATAGCTCTCAAACCGTCAATCTGTAATCTGTAATCTGTAAATTTGTAATCTGTAAATCTGTAATCTGTAAATCTGTAAATAGTTCATAAATACTCGAGACTTTATCGACACTGAAAAGTGTAATCGATACTGAAAAGTGTAATCGATACTGAAAAATGTAACTGTAAATAGTTCATAAATACTCAAGACTCTATCGACCCTAAAAAGTGTAATCTGTAATCTGTAATCTGTAAATCTGTAAATAGTTCATAAATACTCGAGACTTTATCGACACTGAAAAGTGTAATCGATACTGAAAAGTGTAACTGTAAATAGTTCATAAATACTCGAGACTTTATCGACACTGAAAAGTGTAATCGATACTGAAAAATGTAACTGTAAATAGTTCATAAATACTCAAGACTCTATCGACCCTAAAAAGTGTAATCTGTAATTAGTTCATAAATACTCGAGACTTTATCGACACTGAAAAGTGTAAATAGGTCATAAAAATAAGTTCCAATACTCACACTGTTTTCGCCTGAATGAATGTTTTTAGACAATTTGGACAGAATATACTCAGTTCTGTAAAGGGGTCATAAAATGCTCATATTTTGTGACAGATTATTAGCAAGTATTCTGTATCTGTAAAAGACCACTCCTTTTTATTTTGCGTTCACAGGTTGTTTGCCATATAATATGGTACTTCTAAATTGCCCATGGTCTTAAACAATTCTTACGTCTGTCGTTTTTTGTTCCAGCGCAGTTTATTTTTTTGTTCCATATTTATCAATATTTATCTGTTCCATAAATGACGCGGGCGAAGCCGCGGGTATAAGCTAGTTTTATATAAAAATGTTTACTTTAAAGTGTCCAGTTTAGGAATTTAGTTCGATTATCGTGTGAGTTACTCACGGAATTATGAGTTACTCACGCCAAACTCGGCATTCGAACTACGAGTACATTCCTAAATTGGACGCTTTCAAGTAAAGATTTTTATATTAACCTGTGAAGATGATATTGCTATTTTCGCAAAATGAATGCCATGGGCCTAATTCATTGTACTAGTAAAATATTTGCGAAAAACAAAATAAAATTTAAATTTCGCGGGCCGACCTCCGGTTTTTTTACACACTACAAGTAAGTGCTTGACTGTGATCTCACCTGATGGTAAGTGACGATGCAGCCGAAGATGTTATCGTACTAAGAGGTAAGCAAACCCTAACGCGGTTTCTATACAGCATCACACCGGAACGCTAAATCGCTTGGCGGTGCGTCTTTACTGGTAGGGTGGTCACTAGTCACGGCCGAAGCCTCCCACCAGACCAGACCAGAGCCAAATAAGAAAGAAAGAAAATTCCAAAGTGGCCCGTGGCGGGTTGATTCTCGCGACCTCCCATTTCAATCCGAGCGCGCACCACTGCGCTAGGAGGTCGTGTGTCGCTTCGGGGAGTGTAGGAGTTCGGGACCAGGGTAATACCCTGGTCCCGAACTCCTCAGAAGCGCTCAGGAACTCTATGAGAGAGAAAAAAAATAGTTCAAAAAATTTAGGAAAATTGGACTTATGCGTATTGCGAACAGTACCATAGGCATACATAGCGATTAGCGAATGAAAATATCCATTATAAGATTAAAGGTCATCCCAAAGTTTGTCCATCGGCAGTTTGATAGTGCCCGGCGGCGTCTTGTTGTCGGCAACTTTAAACGTCGGATACTGACCAAGAGGTCGCGGGTTCGATTCCCGCCACAGGCCACTTTAGTATTGTACCTTGGTTTCTAATTTGGCTCAGGTCTGGTCTGGTGGGAGGCTTCGACCATGGCTAGTTACCAACCCTACCAGCAAAGACGCACCGCCAAGCGATTTAGCGTTCCGGCGCGATGCTGTGTAGAATCCGTTAGGGTTTGCTTACCCCGTCCAAGTTAGTACGATAACATCTTCGGCTGCATCGTCACTTACCATCAGGTGAGATCACAGTCAAGTACTAACTGGTAGTGAGTAAAAAACCTATGTTATTTCAAACTCACAATGTATATATGCTCAAAATTTTACATTGTTCTCACATCTAAATTACCGTTTAATAAATAGCTATAGGTAATTGCGAGACTTGCGAGACTCTTGCTGCAAGACCAAGACTAAGACCAAGACTGGGAGTGCAAGACCAAGACCAGATGTACTGGCGCAAGACCAAGACCAAGACTGTCTGAGTCTCGTCTTGTTCTTGCATTTGGGCAACACTACTCTTAAGGCAACTGAGAGAGGTGAAATTATCTAAGATTTAACTTAATTATAATAATTAATTTACAATATACCATAACGCCATACTGTCAGGGGTGAAAATTTTTACCAAACAAAATGTGGACTGCATAGAACAATCTGGCATTGCAATTATACTTTCACTTTGAATGTCCGGGTTCGGTCGTTTTTTGAGCTAATTGTACCCTACTAAAATTATTTGGTTGATTTTAAACAAATATGAAAAATATAGGAAATGTCAAACAATTTTATCTTCAACAAGTTGTGTGACAATGTAAACACAGTTCGATACATTTAAAGAAAACAGAGTTTAGGACATGTTTTTGCGTCAGTGGAAACTTATAGTTACAAGCAACTAAAAGGTAAATGCTAACTCACACTGGAGATAATCTCCAGTGTGAGTTAGCATGTTATGATCACAGTCTTGAAGATTTGTAGTCACAATGTGGGCAACTAAAAGGTGCTAAGTTAATCCAGTGTACATCAGCATATGGTGTTTTAAACTATTAGCTAATGAACTTGTAGTCACAAAGCTCACAACTTAACAGGATTCTTTCCAGTATGAGTGAGCATAACGTGGCGCTCTAGGTTACCAGCGTGTGCACTTTTGTAGTCACAATGTGTGCAACTAAAAGATTTCTCCCCAGTGTGAGTCAGCATGTGTTTCTTCAGATTACCGGCTCGTGAACTTTCGTAGTCACAATATGTGCAGTTATAACGTTTCCTTCCGGTGTGAGTCAGCATGTGTTCTTTCACACGACCAGCTCGTGTACTTTTGTAGTCACAATATGTGCAGCTAAAAGGTTTCACTCCAGTGTGAGTCAGCATGTGGTGTTTTAGATTAACTTTTTGTGTGCTTTTATAGTCACAATGTGCGCAACTAAAAGGTTTTTCCCCAGTGTGAGTCAGCATGTGTTGTTTCAGACTACCAGCTCGTGCAGTTTTGTAATCACAATGTGTGCAACTAAAAGCTTTCTCACCAGTATGAGTCATCACATGCCGTCTCAGACTACCAACCTGTGAACATTTGTAGTTACAATGTGTGCAATTAAAAGATTTCTCTACAATATGAGTACGCATATGGCGCTTCAGTAGCCCAGGTCCAGAGCTTTTGTAGTCACAATACGTGCAACTGAAAGGTTTCTCACCAGCGTGAGTCAGCATGTGGTGTTTTAGATTAACAGCTTGTGTACTTTTGTACTCACAATATGCGCAACCAAAAGATTTCTCTACAGTGTGTGTCAGCATGTGGTGTTTCAGTTGAACAGCTTGTGAACATTTGTAGTTACAATGTGAGCAACTATAAGGTGTCCCTCCCGTGTGAGTCAGCATGTGTTTCTTCAGATTACCAGATCGTGAAGTTTTGTAGTCACAATAAGTGCAACTAAAAGGTTTCTGTCCAGTGTGAGTCAGCATGTGGTGTTTTAGGTTAACAGCTTGTGAACCTTTGTAATCACAATAGGTGCAGCTAAAAGGTTTCTCTCCCGTGTGAGTCAGCATGTGTTTTTTCAGATAATCAACGCGTGCACTCTTGTAGTCACAATGTGTGCAACTAAAAGGTTTCTCACCAGTGTGAGTCAGCATGTGGCTTTTCAGATGACCACTGTGTGAAGATTTGTAGTGACAGTGCCTGCAATTAAAAGGTTTTTCCAAAATGTGACATTTTGTAATGTGCTCTGTGTGTAGGTGTGTCTCGGAGGCAGCATGGTGGCCAGCTGTCGGTGCGGTGCTGCCGGGCGCGGCCGGGCCGCAGCTGGCTGCGCTCAATGTGTCTGCTGTGGAACTGGCTTCAGCCTGAGCGGACTCCCACTGAAAATACAAACACAATGCAGATGTTACCCACAACATTAACATGGAGTGACTTTACATTACCTATACTCATAAATCTAAAGAGTTTGTTTGTTTGAACATGCTAATCTCTTTAAATTGAAAATTCTTTTTGTGTTGGATAGTCCATTTACAGAGGAAGGCTATATGCTATACACTCGAAACATTACACTTTTGGAGAGCTACCATTGCATGCTCTGCATAAATGGTTAAAGTTACTCTAAAATCATGTATGATGGAATTGTTTTCCTTTAAAAGTTCTAAAACAGTCCACAACACCACATATAGGTCATCTTTTAAGGTTGACTCATTATAAAATATAATGGGATATGTTAAAATCTGATTTCTGTACTTCCTGACTTTATGAATTTTTCTTGGTTTGAGGATACTCCTCTCCATTGCTCTCTGGAAATTTCTTATTTTGTTTTTTATTTTTCTAGTGTATACCCATGTTTGGCTTCCATATGTTAAGCTGGGTAAGATGCAAGTGTCCATGATAGTTTTTTTAAGGTGCTGTTCATATTTTCCTTTTAGAATTTCTTTCTGAGACCGAAATTTGTTCCATGCTATTTGGATTCTTCTGTCTACTTCTTCATTTCTATTTATATTGAATGATATTTTCTTGCCCAAATATATATAATCTTTCACATAATCTATCATATGTCCTTCTATGCTAATAGGGATTTCAGATCCGTTTGTTATTAATTTAATTTTGAAAGTATTCATTTGCAAACCCACCGTTCTACTTTCTATGTCTAACTCCCGATAACTATGAAAAATTCATTAAGTCAGGAGTACAGAAATCAGAAATAAAACAAAGCTTACAGATGCCCTGGAGCATACATTGAAAGCAAAATGGAAATGGGCCGGTCATGTTTCCAGGTGCAGAGACCAAAGATGGACAGCAACTGTCACAAATTGGAGAGGACCACAAGGCAAAAGAAAAGATGGTCAGATGACAATACAGTAGCTGGAACAATTGGATGTATCAGGCCAAGGACTGTGAAATATAGAAGGGGATGGAGGAGGCTTTCACCCAGGCGATGGGATCCATCTGTGAATAAAATACTAACAAAACTAACACCTACATTAAATTACTACATCCTTCTAACCCGACTAACATAACTAACACATAGTATGAACATGAAACAATGTAAATGATGGAAATAATAAAGCTTTTGTATTATTATTATGTTAGAATCAAAATTCATGCAGGCAACAGCTGTTGTTTATACTCAGTTCTTTGAAATGAATAAAGTGACTTGAAAATAACGATTATTTGCTTCTATTCATCCTGCGTAAACTGGCAGATATAATAGTGTTTGTGCAAAAATATATAGGTAGTTATATACCAACCTGATTTAAATTGATTGACATATAGATTATTTTATTTTATCAAAAAGCAGTGTATTACCTTGTAATGCAAATAATATAATCAGCGATCAAAATGTAAGTGAGTAGAGACTTACAACACCTTTCTCCCCCAGTATCCTGCCAAAGGAAAGTAAATTCAACCCAAACTCACTTTAACATGCGCCTCTCTGTCGTGTTGCAAATGTGCCGCCGAGCTGCCAGGGTCGTCCACCTCGTGCTTCACCACATCAAACATTGCATCGTACATGTTAGCGCAGGTTTCATTCTCTGTGTCCACGGGTTCCTGTTTAACTGATACGTGGACGAACACGGAGCTGGCAGGATCGCCAACCTCATGCTTCGCCACGTCGAACAGCGTATCGTTCACGTTACCGCTGGTATCATTCTCTGGGTCCAGGGGTTCCTGTTTAAGTGATACGTGGACGAACACGGAGCTGGCAGGATCGCCCACCTCATGCTTCGCCACGTGGAACAGCGTATCGTTCACGTTACCGCTGGTATCATTCTCTGGGTCCAGGGGTTCCTGTTTAACTGATACGTGGACGAACACGGAGCTGGCAGGATCGCCCACCTCATGCTTCGCCACGTCGAACAGCGTATCGTTCACGTTACCGCTGGTATCATTCTCTGGGTCCAGGGGTTCCTGTTTAACTGATACGTGGACGAACACGGAGCTGGCAGGATCGCCCACCTCATGCTTCGCCACGTCGAACAGCGCATCGTTCACGTTACCGCAGGTCTCATTCTCTGCGTCCACGGGTTCCTGTTTAAGTGATTTACGGACGAGCGCGGAGTCCACCGCTTCCTCCGAGGCACAGTCTGCAACTCCGTGTGAGGCAACTGTTTCTTCCATCGAGCTGGAAGCCTCTGTCAGCCGGCGATAAAACCTATTTAGATACGTCTATTCTATCGGCTTATCGAGTTTGTTGAAGCCACAGAACACATTACACATATACTCTCTATCAAGGTTGAAGCCGTTGAAACTTGAAGTTGTAAAGCGGAAACTGTAAACCAGCCAGACCAGCCACCAAGTTTTACTTTTGCAGAAAACAGTAAACACAACCACAGAACAATATATACAACCCAACACAAAGTTTTACAAAGGCATTTTAATTTTGGAGAGAGAGGGTCTTACCTATATCCTATTCAAGGTATGAAGCCGCACCCTGCCGCACCTCAGCGAAACGACGTCACAATTTAATATCGCTATCTCTGTCTTATCAGTTATATTTAAATGCAAACTTTTTTGTATGTATTGGATCGATTTATAGTTTTTTCAGTGTTCGTCGTTATTTTTATACTAATTCCTAGATAATATTAAAGTCTAGTAAAATATTTTTACTATGACTAGAATAATTATTATCTAAATAATTGTTTACTACAGGTCGAGTGGTCCTGTGGACCAGCCATAGATCTGTTAAAGACAGTCTCTGCTGTGACTGAATGGTCTGTTATAGACCACAGAACACATATTATAGGTACTCTCAGCGATCCTACCATAGATCGTAATAGAAAGTAGAGGATAGGAAACAAGAAATGTCAAGTGAAGCTTCCGTAGCCAAATAACTCAGACCAATAATCCCATAGACACAAGGCTAAAATAAAACAAAGTAGGTAAACGGTATCTTATTCAAGTTTCTAAATAGTATCAGTATTACTGTGAGTGAGACAAAAATCAGGTGTCAGTTTTTATTTTTTTTGACATGTCACAAGGTCCAAATATTTTTGCAACCATTTGCAACCTTTTAATACTGGCAATTTTAAAAGTATTCGCGTTTCTGGTCGAATTACCTCAGTCGTCGTGTATATTTAATTTTGTCTCTTAATATTTGTTGATATTTCGTGAGAAGTGCTGAAAAGATTATTTAGATTTTCTTGTGAAAAAATTGAGATTTGTATTATATAAATTTAAGTATAATGTGAGATGATTAAAAATGTCTTGTTCGGTAGAGGGTTGCAAAACACGTATCTCACAGAAAGAAAACGAAAATAAATCAGTTGGATTGCATCGGTAAGTTTTAAGCTATTTTTTTCATATTATAGAAGTACCTAAGTATTTTGCTCAGAAAAATGTAAAGAAGAAGCGCAATTTAGTAAACGTCCGGGTAAACACCCAATTACAAGATGGTTTACGGTAATTAAAATATTTTTTAAATGTTTCGGAAAACGCAATTTTAGGTTATTAGTGTTGTGAAATTTCACTATATCGATAGTGTCAATATATCTGTAATTTGAATAAATAAATACTCTTTAGATTTCCTAAGGATGAAGATTTGAGGACGAAATTTTTTAAACTTTCATGTACGAACATTTTTTAATAATTTTTGTTTGTTATAGGAAACACCATCACCAAACCCCAGAGAGGTGTTGAACAATATGGCTGAGCCAAATATTTTGAAAAGAAAACTTTCGTGTACATGTGGCACTAATACTGAAGATGAGTCTTATAAAAGAATACAAATATTAGAAAAAAAGTAGAATATTTTAAAAATGTTTCGAAACGCCGCCTTAAGAAAACCCTCACAAAAAGAGTAACGCGACTGAATGAAAAATATATGGCAAAACAACGTTTGAGGCGTTAACTAGTCGTCGTAATATATAACATTGTCGTGTCAGTGTTTGTATGTTTGTAACCAAACCCCTTCGAAACTGCTTGAGCGATTTCTCTGAAGATTTTTGTGTACATTCTAAAGTATAGGTTGTAAGCTATTTTTTATATTTCAAATGGCAAAACAATGTTAGCTCAGTCAGATTTATAATTATAATAAACTATTTAAAAAATAAAATGAAGTTTTCTTTCATATCTAGTAATAAAAAGTCTATGTCCAAGTATCTTCAGAAGTTATGGTGGTTTGTAGGCAGTAGTGTAAAATTCTCATAACCCAAAATTTTGGGTTACGCTGTGGTTATGCTACAATTTTTAATTTATCCGCGAATCACGCGATGTTTTTTCCGGATAATTAAATAGTGGCTTTTGCTAGCCAAGAATAGTGTCACCTTCTCTTGCTGAAGAAACTATAACAATGGTTGGGTAAACAATATTATATCTTTTATATTTATTATATATTATTATTATTTATTTTAAATGAACAATTTTTGTATAGGTATATATATATTTCTATATAATCTGAATCTCGAAAACGGCTCGAACGATTTTCATGAAATTTAGTATACGGGGGGTTTTGAGGGCGATAAATTTATCTAGCTAGGATTCATTTTTAGAAAATGTATTTACCAAAAAAAATAACGAGCAAAGTTCAGTCACCCAACTAGTTAATGTTAATCGTCGAATCGAATCGACTCCAGCTCATCACTAGCATAATCGAACCTTGTGACAACCTACTAATTTTCGAAAGAGGCATTATGGAATTGTCTCTTTTTAGCAACCTACCAAGCACATAAGTAAAAAGAGTACAAAAATAGTGCATGTTGTTGCTATTTTAACTGTCCATCTATTGGATCATTCATCTGAGCCAAATAATGGCGAATGGGCGGAGCCTAAATGACATTTAAGGCTAGGGACTACCGATCATACCGATATCGAGACTTCAACGTAAGTACAGGAAGTAATAGCTGTTGTAATAATGATTATCGAATTATTAAGCAAATATAAAGGAGTAATCGTATTTAGAAAGAATCTACGTGACCATATCAAAGTGATTAACATAGCCCAATAGCTAGCTAAACTAGCAGTGACCAAGCTATAATTATCATAGAACTGAGGGCCGTATACCCCACACGTACTTATGTTTACTTTGAAGTAAAAACCGCGTAGGGCACAACAAGAACCACATCGTACGACAGGCTACAGAACTTGCGATCTGAAGATAGTTGCTAGTGGCAAGAGATATCCCGTACGTGGAGGTGTAAGTTTAGAAAAGCCTTCACCTAGCTCCAGCAGTGGACGTCTAAAGGCTTATCATGTCATGTCATACTTTCTATATATTTTTGCGAGTAAATTACTTAGTTATGACTGAATTTGTGACGTGTATAGACGTACCAGTGCACGATGAATTAAAAAAAAATTTTACGTGGTTCTGCTCCAGTTTTAATGTATTTATTACCACTTTTCTTAACAATAAAATCCTCTTCCAAAAAATGATCGGAGCAGATTGTACTTGCTTTTGAAGGGAACCAATTAAACCTTCCAGTAGCTTTGATCCATTTTTCTTTTACAAATGGCTCCCTAGGGAAACTGAAATAGTAATATTTTTAATTCTTAATTTTCTTCTTACAGCCTATTATCGTAATGAAAAACCATTTTTTTCCTAATATGGATAAGCGTGCGAACAGTAGTGGTGAATTTCTTAACTCTTGAGATTGCACTGAACAGATACGGCAATACGCGGAACGTTTTAATAAAAGTCGATAATATGTTATCGATATGTTACATGATACAGTACTGGCTGAGTAGCGAAAGTTGAATGATAACGTTGTAGAAGAAAATTATTAGTAAATGTGAAATCAACCGTAAGTTCTTTTTTTAAGGATCATTTTAAAATGTCTTGAAGCCCTATAGAAATTTAACACAATTTTTCACGTATTTATAGGTACTTGAAACTAGTAAAATTCAAGTTACCGATGGTAAGTTATCCCTCCAAGTAAACGATTATAGGTCTTGCTACGATTTTTACACACTAATACAGCGCATTGAGCCATTTTAATATATTTTTTTTATAGCACTTTATTGTATGCATTTTTGACAGCGACTGAGTGTGCATGTCGAGTAAGGTAAATTACACTACTAGTGGCGACACGGGTAACACCCACATGCTACTTCTAGTGTCTTTTGTTTTCTGTGTTAGACAAAGTCAGTCGTTTAGCGTTCACGACAGTAGATAAAAATGTATGAACAAAACAAGTGACTGTAGAAAAGCCACGTGACCGTACAAGAGGAAATCACGCTGTTTTTGAAAATCGACTACGACAATTTGAACGCTCCCTGGCGTTCTCGCGGACGTTGTAGATAACCTTTATCGTATTTCGCATGACAATTGACAGTCGACATTGAAGAGTACATTTCAATATACGTGCGGAAAGTTTGTCATTTCTTTACGAGTCCCGGTTTGTTGACCCAAGCCGAAGGCGAGGGTCAACTATAAGGACGAGTAAAAATGACAATGCCGCAAGTGCAATGAACGACGTTTTATACATTTGCGAAAAAAAAAAAATTGGTTTTACGTGTTTGCCTGCTCCGTGTTTGCATGCCGTGTTCAGGTTCATGCCCTCCTGGTGCGCCCGCTCCGGTGCCGCGCAGGAGGAAAACACAAAAGCACTAGTGCGGAAAAAAATAACTTTGCACACGCTAAACACACATGGAAATGTAAACTTTTTAAGCAAATGTATTAAAAAAGTAGATTCTGCTTTCATTTATTTTAATTCGGTCACGTGGTTTTTCTACAGTCACGTGGTTTGTCCATACATTTTTATCTACTGTCGTGAAACTAAACGACTGTTACTTTGTCTAGCCCCGCTGGATTGAGTACCAAACATTTTTGTTAAGCTAAAATGAGACTTATTATTTTCAACTTAGAGTAGCTATTTTCTTATAAGCGGTACCTAGCTAAAGCTTCTTTCATCCTCATTAATTGTGATGGCTTTTGGCTGTGTTCACGATGCACCTCTGTCAGGGAATTTAGACGTAGATCAAGAAGGACGGAGGGTCTGCTTCGGCAGACATCGTTGGCTGGGTAACGCGAGTGCTTCCGGTCCCGTTGCTCATCCACCAGGCGACGAGGTGAACACCGTGGGGTTTTAGTCGGTGCGACTCCGACATAACCGCAGTGCCTCCCCGTGGTACACCGGTATCCATAACGGATTTCCCCACGTATAAAAAAAAAGGCTCGGTTGCTTGATTTGGCTTTAACCGAAACGTTATAGTTAAATACGGCGGTCTAACCCTTATTTTGAATGACATAAGAGTGAGGGCGCCATATTTAACTATAACGTTTCGGTTAAAGTCAAATCAAGCAACCGAGCCGAGTAGTGACGGTGGGTTGTGCCGAATAATTAACAAGGACAACGTAATAACGTCTGTATAATATTATGTGGCATAAAATATATCGTTTACACAGTGCTTATATATTATGTCATATTTACATAGGTGTGTGTAAAGACACGAAGAATATTCTATTCACCAATGATTCGGGTTTCGTGATGACAGAAAATTAAGTTAACTTAACACACGAAAATATGAGGAAAATGATCTCATCGCTCGCAAGGCAACTGAGAAACTAAAAATTAACTTAATTATAATAATCAATTTACAATATACAATAACGCTAAACTGTCAGGGGTGTAAATTCTTAAACAATATGTGGACCGCATAGAACAATCTGGCATTGGAATTATATGTACTTTCACTTCGAATGTCTGGGTTCGGTCGTTTTTTGAGCTAATTGTACCATACTAAAATTATTTGATAGATATTAAACAAATATGAAAAATATGGGAAATGTCAAACAATTTTATCTTCAACAAGTTGTGTGACAATATAAACATGGTTCGATACATTGATAGAAAACAGAGACATGTTTTTGCGTCAGCGGAAACTTATAGTTACAAGCAGCAAACTCACACTGTAGATAAACTCCAGTGTGAGTTAACATGTTAATCTTAAGATCACAGAGTCTTGAAGATTTGTAGTTACAATGTGGGCAACTAAAAGGTGTTCCTCCAGTGTACGTCAGCATATGATGTTTTAAACTATTAGCTAGTGAACTTGTAAAAGCTCACAACTTAAGGCTTTAAGAAGGCCGAATGACAGTTTACAGGGGGACGGAGCAGCCGCGTTCACACTGATTTACTTAAATTTCGGGGAAATTATTACTTTACACGATTGTTAGAATAGTTGTATCGATAGTTAGTTAGGCCTAAAAATAAAACTGTCAATCAAAGTTCCTATAAATTTAAATACGAATCAAAATTTTTGATGTTTCATCTCTCGTTCGAAGCTTGCTTCATATGAAATTATGAGCCTTCGAAATTAGTTTGAAACTGTTACGTTCCACTAATAGATGACGCTAGTCCTGCCTAAAGGACCTATAATACGAATCGAAATTTCACCGCAGTTGGATATGCTCTTATAGCTCAGTGGTAAGAGCACCCAGCCGCGAGAGATGGGGAGACGCGGGTTCAAATCCCGCTGCGAGTGAAAAATTTTGATTCGTATTTAAATTTATAGAAATTATTTCCGAAGTGTGTAAAACACTAATCAAAAAGATAATTAATCAATCAAAGTTGCAATGACTGCTATGTATACTAGACGCGCTGTGTGGTACTAAATAATTGCTCACTGAACAGTGGTGCATGCTCAGAAGTTCGTTTAGTCCACTGCGAGCTAGCGAGGCGATCAGTGTTCGTGCACTGTCATGTGAGCCGTGAACTTGGTTTTTACAGGGAGTGACCAATAAAACAGTGAATATTATTTATGTAAGTAGTTTTACTACGTATTTTGAAGTTTATTTCAGTTAAGTCAGTATAATTTATTTCGTTTTTGTCTAAATACAAATATTATCGTAAATAAATACACAACTCCCATCATGATTATCCATCACGCTTACTCGTTAGTAGAAATACGCGAGAGCGAACAGTACTACCGACACGTTGACAAAGATTATGAGAATTATTTGAACAGATATGTTAAGTGACAAAGGGTATATACCAGTAGGAAAATAATTTCGATTGGTATATAATTAAGTACTTAATTATAATTTTTGTGTTTTAGATACATATTTGATGGACTTAAGTTCATAATAACTATAACATTCACAATAAAAACTAAGCAAACTCTGAGAAGTTATTGTCTAAATCGTAAAGACTAAGAAATAAAACAGTTTTTAATTTATTATTTAAGTTTCATTATGTCAAATATTAAAAACTATTTTAATTCTGGTAATTTATCCGTAAAATGTTATTTATCATAACTTTAAATTAATGTTAAACGATGTGTAGGTATTGCAAGCGATTGCAATGATTGCAATATCTATTTTTTAATCTTTGACCATAAGACCACTCATCGACGTGACGTCATACGTTTGCAAGCAAGTTCCCGCTCATCAGACTAGATGGCGTTATATAGGTTTGGAGCACATTTTTTGTTCCACATAGCTTGTCTAGTAGGATACATAGAAGTCATTGCAAAGTTGTTCTAATTTTTATGTACTTTTTTGTGTGCAAGAATTAATTAAATAGCTTGTGCCGTTTTACAGACAATTTTCAAAGTATGACAAAATAAGATGCTTTTTGGGATTTTTTTCCCTGAAACAGGGTTTGAGAAAATTCGTTTTCTTGTCAATACCGATTGTTCATAAAACCCAAATTTTCCGTTACATATTTTTTTTCTGTAAGGATTCGATGATCAGTTCTTTAAACAAAATGCCTTAAACATCTTAAAATAGAGCCAGTTTGCCAGCTCTTAAAGCCTTAAAAGGATTCTTTCCAGTATGAGTCAGCATAACGTGGTGCTCCAGATAACCAGCGTGTGCACATTTATAGGCACAATGTGTGCAACTAAAAGGTTTCTCCCCAGTGTGAGTCAGCATGTGTTTCTTCAGATTATCAGCTCGTGTACTTTTGTAGTCACAATATGTGCAGCTAAAAGGTTTCTCCCCAGTGTGAGTCAGCATGTGTTTCTTCAGATTACCAGCTCGTCTACTTTTGTAGTCACAATATGTGCAGCTAAAATGTTTCTCTGCAGTGTGAGTCAGCATGTGGCGTTTTAAATTAACTGCTTGTGAGCTTTTATAGTCACAATGTGGGCAACTAAAAGGCTTTTCTTCAGTGTGAGTCAGCATGTGTTGTTTCAGATTACTAGCCTGTGCACTTTTGTAGTCACAATATGTGCAGCTAAAAGGTTTCTCCCCAGTGTGAGTCAGAATGTGTTGTTTCAGATTACCAGCGTGTGCACTTTTAAAGTCACAATGTGTGCAACTAAAAGGTTTCTCCTCAGTGTGAGTCAGCATGTGTTTCTTCAGATTACCAGCTCGTGTACTTTTGTAGTCACAATATGTACAGCTAAAAGGTTTCTCTGCAGTGTGAGTCAGCATGTGGTGTTTTAAATTAGTAGCTTGTGAGCTTTTATAGTCACATTGTGTGCAACTAAAAGGTTTTTTTCCAGTGTGAGTCAGCATGTGTTGTTTCAGATTACCAGCTCGTGCACTTTTGTAGTCACAATGAGTGCAACCAAAAGGTTTCTCCCCAGTGTGAGTCAGCATGTGTTTCTTCAGAGTACCGACTCGTGAACTTTTGTAGTCACAATATGTGCAGTTATAACGTTTCCTTCGGGTGTGAGTAAGCATATGTGCTTTCACATGACCAGCTCGTGTACTTTTGTAGTCACAATATGTGCAGCTAAAAGGTTTCTCTCCAGTGTGAGTCAGCATGTGGTCTTTTACATTAACTGCTTGTGAGCTTTTATAATCACAATGTGTGCAACTAAACGGTTTTTCTCCAGTGTGAGTCAGCATGTGTTGTTTCAGATTACTGGCTCGTAAACTTTTGTAGTCACAATATGTGCAGTTATAACGTTTCCTTCCGGTGTGAGTCAGCATGTGTTGTTTCAGATTACCAGCTCGTGCACTTTTATGGTCACAATGTGTGCAAATATAACTAAAAGCTTTCTCACCAGTGTGAGACAGCATGTGGTGTTTCAGTTGAACAGCTCGTGAACATTTGTAGTTACAATGTGAGCAACTATAAGGTGTCCCTCCAGTGCGAGTCAGCGTGTGTTGCTTCAGATTAACGGCTTGTGAAGTTTTGTAGTCACAATAAGTGCAACTGGTGCTGCCGGGCGCGGCCGGGCCGCAGCTGGCTGCGCTCAATGTGTCTGCTGTGGAACTGGCTTCAGCCTGAGCGGACTCCCACTGAAAATACAAACACTATGCAGGGAAAAAAAAAAAAAAAAAAAAACAATGCAGATGTTACCCACAACATTAACATAAAGTGACTTTACGTTAACTATACTCATACTAACGTAAGTACGTAACGTACTCATACGTTAACTATACTCATTATAAATCTGAAAAGTTTGTTTGTTTGAACATGCTAATCTCAGGAACTACAGGCCAGAATTTAAAATTCTTTTGGTGTTAGAGAGTCCATTTCAGAGAAAGATGCTAACACTCGTAACATTACACTTTTGGAAAGCTTCCATTGCATGCTCTGCATAATCGGTTACAGTTACTTAAAAATCATGTATGACGGAATTGTTTTCCTTTAAAAGTTCTAAAACAGTCCACAACACCACATATAGCATCTTTTAAGGTTGACTAATTTTAATGGATATATTAAAATCAAAATTGATGCAGGCAACAGTTGTTTATACTCAGTTCTTTTAAATGAATAACGTAGTAGTGACTTAAAAAAAATAATTATTTGCTTCTATTCATCCTGCATAAACTGGCAGATATAATAGAGTGTTTGTCAATATATGTGCAAAAGTAGGTATATTAATACACAGATTGACTGACATATAGATTAAATTTTTTTTTCTTAAAAAGCAGTGTATTACCTTGTAATGCAAATAGTATAGTTATAATCAGGGATCAAACCTCTACCACTTACAACACCTTTCTCCCCCAGTATTCTGCCAAAGGAAAGTAAATTCAACCCAAACTCACTTTTACATGCGCCTCTCTGTCGTGTTGCAAATGTGCCGCCGAGCTGCCAGGATCTTCCACCTCGTGCTGCACCACATCAAACATTGCATCGTACACGTTAGTGCAGGTCTCACTCTCTATGTCCACAGGTTCCTGTTTAAGTGATTCATGGACGAGCGCGGACTCCACCACTTCCAAGTCCTCCAAGGCAAAGTCTGCGCCTTCATGTAAGGTAAGTCCTGCTGTTGAGCTGCCGGGATCGCCCACCTCATGCTTCACCATGTCATACACATTACCGCAGGTCTCACTCTCTGCGTCCAGGGGTTCCTGTTTAAGTGATTCGTGGACGAGCACGGAGCTGTCGGGATCGCCCACCTCGTGCTTCACCACGTCGAACAGCGCATCGTACAAGTTACCGCAGGTCTCATTCTCTGCGTCCAGGGGATCCTGTTTAAGTATTTCACGGACGAGCGCGGAGTCCACCGCTTCCTCCGAGGCACAGTCTACAACTCCGTGTAAGGCAACTGTTTCTTCCATCGAGGATGCATCTGTCAGCCGGCGATAGAACATAATTTTAAAGGTGGGTACGGTACGTAGGTACCACAGAACACATATACTCTCTAACGATGGATATTTATCGTTCGCTAGCGTTGGCTTCCGCACGCTCGTTGGAGTTCGTTAATACGTCCAAATACATTTAGTGCTCGAACGAACGTTCGTTGGCACTTGATTCCGGTTCTTTTCTCTTTCGTTCGCAATTTAATAATGGACGACGACGACATCATTATAATAGCTAGTTTTATATACCAAAACGAGTTAGCAAGAACAAGAAAAAATAAACGTAAGCGAAGATGGTGGACAACCACATATTTTAAGAATAGGACTGTGTATAGTGGAAGTAAAATGAGCGTTCGTTCGTTGGCCTTCGGCGACCGTCCAAACAGAGTTCGATCAAATAGCTCGATTTCTTTGATGTTACCGCCACGCTTCGGATCGCCGGCACACGCCAACGAGCGATCGTTGGCATTCGCTAAGCCGTCCAGATTGCAGCAACGAAGGCCAACGAAACCCGTTCGTTGGCGTTCGTTTGGCCGGTCTGTACGCAGCATTATAGAGATGGGTGATAAATCACGTCACGACCAAAAAAACGTTGATATCTCTCTCAATGTGACAAAGTCACGGTTTTATAATACATTTACTCGTTCACTTCATAGAGTTCACTCCATAGAGTAAATACACGATTCACAAGTCACAAGTCAGAGTCACGAGTAGTCACGACGACACGAAACGAAGTTAACCGAGCGGGTTGTGATTTGTGAATACGAATTACGAGTGCGACAGTGACAGCTATTGATTGCCCTATTGCTGTCCCGTTCACTTACATAGGTACACACAGCACACTATTTACTTTGGAAAGTTTGTAAACAATAATATTTAATAGTTATTCGTTAATCGTTTGCGCGTCCGCGTTGGTTCGCGGAAATTAAGTACGTAATATTGTTTTATGTTATTAAAAAGTAAATAAATCTTTACGGATTGTGTGACAGTCCCAAGCCTGTAAAAAGTGTGAAGTTCCTATGTATACTCGATTTATCATACTATGTAACACAATTATCTGGTACATGCAAAATAAAATAAATAAATAAAATAAAGGTTGTTTGAAATCAACTATCTCACTATTAGCGGACAGCGGTACAAATAAAAACGTCAGCCGAACAGCACGGCACGGCATACTTCACTCTGTATTCTGAGACTTCACTAAATCACTTAAGTGACAAAGTCACGGTGATTTTTCACTGTGTTTTTTTTTGTAACAGGAACGACAGTCACAGTGACGAGAAAATCACGCTTTTGAACATCTCTACTCTCGTAGGTATTATACCTACGTGATCTATTCCACTATTCTATCCGCTATCGGCTTCACGGGCCACGGCATATCGAGTGTTATCGAGTTCATAGACCAACAACACAGCAGCGATCGATCGAGTTTGTTGAAGCCACAGAACACATACCTACTCTCTATCGAGGTTGAAGCTTTTGAAATTTGAAGTTGTAAAGTGGAAACCAGTCAGACCAGCCACCAAGTTTTACTTTTACAGTTTGAATTTAGAATGATTATAATAAAAAAATTATATAGATCAGTGATAACACTGTAATAGTAATTTCCATTAATTTCTTCACAGACTGAGTAGTAGGTAGTAGTAGTAGTAGTATGTATCAATATTCAATAGTGATCTGTGGTATGTATTAGGTCCTTACATATGAAATTGGCGTTTTGTATGGGAGGAACATAAAGTCGATTTTTTTTAAATATAACATCTAATAATCAAAGTATGTACCATTGCTATCTATGCACTTTTGCCACCTTATAGGTAGTTCATTGATCCCTTTACTAAAAAAGCCATTCGGACGGGAATCAATAAAATCTTTGAAAGCGCTTTGGACTGCCTCATCGGAGTTAAATTTTTTCCCTTGTAAGAAGTTATCCAAATTTCGAAAAAAACTGTAATCTGTTGGAGCAAGGTCCGGGGAGTAAGGTGGATGTCTTAGGCATTCCAATTGAAGCTCCTCTAATTTGGTAGCCGTCTGTTGTGCAGTGTGTGGTCTAGCGTTGTCCTGAAGCAGCAGTGGCCTAGAACGATTGACCAGCCTCGGTTGTTTAGCAGCTAGCTTTTCCATCATGGATTACAGTTGCTGCCAAAAGATATCTGCCGTAATCGTCTGGCCAGATTTAAGAAAGCTGTAGTGAACGACGCCGGCGCTAGTCCACCAAACGCTCACAAGTAATTTTTTTTGAGTCAATTTTCGTTTGGGGCAGGATTTGGCTGGTTCGCCAGGGTTCAACCATTGCGATGAGCGTTTCCGATTATCATACAGGATCCATTTTTCATCACAGGTTCAATTCATGAGGTACCCACCTTTCAAGCTTTTTCACCTTCCCAATTTGCTTCAAGTGAACTAAAACAGTTTTATCACTAACACCGCAGCCTGCAGCTTGCTAGGACGTGGTTTGCGATGGATCCGCTTCCACAATAACCTTCAATTCTTCATTGTCAACTTTGGTCTCCGGCCGTCCACGGGGCTTGTTCTGCAGGTCGAAATTTCCAGAACGAAAACGTTGGAACCAAAAACGCACTGTGTTTTCTTTTGCGACACCCTCGCCGTACACGTCATTAATCCTTCGAGCCGTTTCTGCAGCACTGGTGCCACGATGGAACTCGTACTCGTAAACAACGCGATATTTCAAGTTTTCCATTTTGTAAACAGAGTGGCGCAAAAAAAAACCAAAAGAGAAAAAAACAAATGAATTACGATTTTCAAAACACAAAAGCATGATTAAATAGCTGTATAAATTTGAAATTGGAATTTCTAACCAAAGAAGAGATATTTGATATCAAAGTGACCAGTACGACAAAACGCCAATTTCAAAACCAAAACGCCAGTAAGACAAAACCTAATCCTCTTCACTCTCGGACGAGACGCTCGGGCGAGCGACTCGGGCGGGTGACGCCGTGTGGACGGCAACGCGAGTGCCACCCTCTTCACTCTCGTGTACCGCAGTTGCCGACGAATCGTCGAGGATGGAGGATACTAAAGCAACTCTGTTAGTTAAGCTTTCCTCTGAACTGATATTGATGAAATTATATTATGTATAACTAGCTGTCTCGGCAAACGTTGTTTTGCCATATTGACGTTGACGTTTTGCCATTTGACGACCGAATGGCGTAGCGGTAGCGAACCTGCCGTCTGCGCCGGAGGTCGTGGGTTCGATTCCTACTACCGGTAAATGCTTGTGTGATGAGCATGAATGTTTTAATGAATATGTCTGGGTGTTTTTCAATATATTATATTCATGTATATTAGTATCAAGTATGTATGTATATTTATCAGTCATCTAGCACCCACAACACAAGCTATCGCTTACTTTGGGGCTAGATTGCGACGTGTAAAATGTCCCGTATATATTTATATATTTATTATATTTATATTGTTTATATTTGAACCACCCTCAAATAAGGATAATTTTCCCCGTTTTTCCAACATTTTTCACTGATGGTTAATGATAAATGTACTATCCAACACAAAAATATTTTTACAATTCTGGCCAGTAGTTCCTGAGATTAGCGCGTTCCAACAAACAAACTAACAAACAAACAAACAAACAAACAAACTCTTCAGCTTTATAATATTAGTATAGATTAAAAGTAATATTATTATTATAATATTATGTGCCTAAATAAATTAGAATAAATTAATAATCCTTTTATTTTCCACTAATCTTCATACGGACGAAGCCGTGGGTAAAAGTTAGTTTACAATATATCTATACTCTCTAGATTAGTAGTACGTCCGCACTCACTCAGCTATTTAGTCGTACTGACGACACGAGCGTGTGGATGGTACGCTCGCGTTGGCCACTCGTGACTTTGATCTTTGCTCGAAATACCGCTCCCGACCCGAGCGGCGGCGAGGCGAGGCCCGAGTGCCCGAGTCGACACGAGTGGGCCCTCTCGACACTCGGCCTCGCCTAACCTCGCCTCGCCTCGGCGAGTGTGAAGAGCCGCTATAATATTAGTAGTAGGTAGGTACTAGGTAGTAGTAGTACATGCTGTAGTCTGCTATGGCATTCTCGTAACGTTTTCACATACTCAGTGATTCGATAAAAGAAAAAGAAAAAAATATTAACACTGAAAAATGAACTTTACAGTAATTGGCTTAGAGTGTAAAATTGAATGTATTTCATCATAGGAAATACAATGCTCAACTTAGAGGCGCTTAAGTAATTTCCGACCGACCGAGTCGACCAATATGGCGTTTTGAACTACATTCAATTTTACGCTCTATGCTAATTGAATTAAAATTAATTTTTCAGTGTCCGCAAAAAATGTTTTGAATTCAATATCGTCTGCATAAGTACGGAAATAGAATCACCTTTTTAAACATATCACATCACGAAATGTAGCCGACACGTAAAGGTGCATTTAAACCAAACGAACAACTAGCTAGAACCAGAGCAAGAGCATTCTTTCTTGATCTTTTAGTTTAAACGAAGCGTTTACACCAAAAATACAACGAGCAAGAATGTTGACATCAAGAATGCTCAAGAATGCTTGCGTAGATGTTTAGACCAGACGAATATTTAGCCCGAACGCGCAACGAACAGCGCAAGTTTGTTCTCAGAATGCTCCAAATCTCCAATGCTCATTTGCCTTTGATACCTATAGTATTATAGTGTTGTTTTTTATTGTTTTGCAGTCAAGTCAATCAGCAAGGTATTTTATTAATTTTATTATTCTATCAAGATTACTGTAGTAAGGTAAGTGAGGTGTAATTCGGTAGTCTAAGGCTATGACGACTTAAAAATTTAATATAAAAAAATCTAAACCTGATTCCTGTTTGAAAGTTTTTTTCAATAAAACATTGGTCTTGTGCCAGCTAATACGTGGCTGAATTAAGTGGTTTCAGTAAGAACTTGCTTTTTTATTAATTTATTTGTAGACCTCCTTTTTGCCTCTTATTTCGTGATAAAATTTGGCTCAACTTTTTAATTCGTGAATTCAGGGTTCTTATTTCGGGATAAAGTTTTGTATAATAATTTATGATATTATACTAAAAATTTTTAAATAAAAATTTAAGAGGAGTTTAATACATTAATATAGCAATAAAAATATTCAATATTTAAAGGTTAAACATGTAACATTAAGCTCAAATTAAGTTGTAATTACAAACTGTCCCCTAGTCATAACATTTTCCCGCGGTATCGCTTGCAATTCGTTCGTTAGATTTCAAGATAAAAAATAATAAAATATTACTTAAAAGGTAGTGGTAATTACTAGTAACACAACTCTTCATTGCTAATACCTAACCATATTATATTGTAGAGATTACTCAAATATCTCTTACGACATACATTGGCATCTCCATAACTCGAATACCAATTTCTTGAAGAAAAAATGTAGTTAACGAGTTTAATTTGACATGGATTTTGCAATACAAAGGATTTTGTTGCTATTATTTCAACTTGAAAAGTCGGAATTTCTGATTATATATATTTTCGTGTTATAGTTTTAGTTTATAAATAACTTCTTTTACTATTTTAAAAAAACTACAAATTTTGAAAAACTTAATCACCTTTAATAGTAGGTAATTTAAGCAAGTTTGAAGCCTTGTGAGCTCGGTTCGATTAATTCAGATTACTTAAGATATTAAGAGATTAATAACTTTAATTTTTTCCTACTAATCTTATAAAATATAAAAATAGCTGCAGGCGTTACTTTGTGAAGGTTTGAACCATCACAAAGTAACGCCTGCAGCTATCTGATGGGAATAGTTACTTTCTTTATGTTACGGAGAATTTCGAGTTGAAATAGTGAGGTTTGTACTGAAACTTGAAATTTTGAACTTCATATTTACTAACCGAGATCTCGAAAGACTTATTTCATCGATAAAACTCATAAAATGATAGACTTTCATGCATGCATTAATACTTAGTTTAAGTTCCTTAGAGGGTTTACTTATCACGAAATTAAAATTGAGGGCTAAAATAAAAGTATATTATTTCGTGACACTTATTTTGGAAAAGCCCTGCACTTTATTTTGTAAATCATTTAAAAATCATTTAAAGTAACTATTAAATACTCTAAATATTAGGTCCTTACATATGAAATTGGCGTTTTGTATGGGAGGAACATAAAGTCGATTTTTTTTAAATATAATATATATATTTAATCAAAGTATGTACCATTGCTATCTATGCACTTTTGCCACCTTATAGGTAGTTCATTGATCCCTTTACTAAAAAAGCCATTCGGACGGGAATCAATAAAATCTTTGAAAGCGCTTTGGACTGCCTCATCGGACTTAAATTTTTTCCCTTGTAAGAAGTTATCCAAATTTCGAAAAAAATGGTAATCTGTTGGAGCAAGGTCCGGGGAGTAAGGTGGATGTCTTAGGCATTCCAATTGAAGCTCCTCTAATTTGGTAGCCGTCTGTTGTGCAGTGTGTGGTCTAGCGTTGTCCTGAAGCAGCAGTGGCCTAGAACGATTGACCAGCCTCGGTTGTTTAGCAGCTAGCTTTTCCATCATGGATTGCAGTTGCTGACAATAGATATCCGCCGTAATAGTCTGGCCAGATTTAAGAAAGCTGTAGTGAACGACGCCGGCGCTAGTCCACCAAACGCTCACAAGTAATTTTTTTTGAGTCAATTTTCGTTTGGGGCAGGATTTGGCTGGTTTGCCAGGGTTCAACCATTGCGATGAGCGTTTCCGATTATCATACAGGATCCATGTTTCATCACAGGTAATGATTCGATTTAAAATCCCTTCATTACTGTGCCGGTTGAGTAATGTAACACAGCAGTCTACGCGCGTTTGTCGGTTTGCTGCACTCAATTCATGAGGTACCCACCTTTCAAGCTTTTTCACCTTCCCAATTTGCTTCAAGAGAACTAAAACAGTTTTATCACTAACACCGCAGCCTGCAGCTAGCTCGGACGTGGTTTGCGATGGATCCGCTTCCACAATAACCTTCAATTCTTCATTGTCAACTTTGGTCTCCGGCCGTCCACGGGGCTTGTTCTGCAGGTCGAAATTTCCAGAACGAAAACGTTGGAACCAAAAACGCAGTGTGTTTTCTTTTGCGACACCCTCGCCGTACACATCATTAATCCTTCGAGCCGTTTCTGCAGCACTAGTGCCACGATGGAACTCGTACTCGTTAATAACGCGATATTTCAAGTTTTCCATTTTGTAAACAGAGTGGTGCAAAAAAAACCCAAAAGAGAAAAAAACAAATGAATTACGATTTTCAAAACACAAAAGCATGAGTAAATAGCTGTATAAATTTGAAATTGGAATTTCTAACCAAAGAAGAGATATTTGAGATCAAAGTGGCCAGTACAACAAAACGCCAATTTCATATGTAAGGACCTAATATAATGATAATATATGAAAATAAATGACGCATATCGATCTATAAATAAAACCATGCTGCAAGTATAGGTCGCACAACGAAAGTTGAGGCGAACACGGCACTCACACTAACGTAATATTTGCATACAAGGTGTTTCATTTTTGTAAGATGTAAGACGGGACATCAGTTTATACAATTCAGTCATAATTACATTAGATCTGTCTTTTTTACGTTTTCGTTAAAATAATTGAACACATTACATACAATTTCACGACTTTGTCGATGTTGTTTAAATTGCATCCTGTTGTAGAAGAAGATGTTATAGTAATACCGCCAAAAAATATTGTTACGTGCTGGGGTTTGAAGATTGGAATAAAAACACTTGATGACCATTTTATTTTGCACTTCCTATCCGAAATGTATCTCTTGATTGCTTGTAGTTTGATTGACTGATTGACAGAATGACTTAGCGTAAGGTATAAATTATGGTATTCTGTGTCAATAGGTACAAATAACAAGTATTTAATAATAAGTAATATATAAATCTAACGTTGTATTGTTATAAAAGCAAAATCACAATCAAAACAAAATTATAACTCAATTTCTATTTAAAAAAGTGAACCGCCTTCAAAAAATATACCCTAAAAAATTCTAATAATATAAGCACAAAATAATTTTCCAATAATAATTATGTGGGTATTAAGTATACCCATTTTTTTTCATACAACACTCTGTATCATTCTCTGTCAAATGTCAGCGCATCGGCGTATACAGACACAAACTTTGCTTGTGTTGTTCGCCTCAACTCTCGCTGTGCGACCTATACTTACGCGAGGTTCACCTTAAAAATATAAATTTAGGTCTAGTTCAAACTCGTATTTAAGGAATTTTATTGAAAAAATCATATACCGAATTTAGCTCATAAGAAACTTCATTACTTTCACATTATGATTTTGATTTCATATTTAAAATATCTTAATTAATAAATTAATACACAAGCTTTAAAAAAGGAACTCGAAAATTCTTAATTCGGTAGTGTCACGAAATACGCAACCTAAGAAAAGTAAGATGTGGGCTATTTCGTGAGTCGATTATTTGCAATTTTAAGTAAAATTAGTAATTAGATTTATCTCGGTCCTACATTATATTAATTGTCAAGAAACACACATTAACACTATAAAAAATTTTATTCAAATAGACTTACCGTTGTCTTTCTAAAAGCTTATGAAGTTTGATGTTAAAGCTTACGGTAAATACAAGCGCGCGGGTGTCATACAGCGGTTTGCGGCCCACCTAGGTTTTAAAAATTCGTATTGGTCTGAGCTTTATCACCAAAATTCACATACTCAATTTGTTGAAGGGTAATATGAAGAAGATTTAGGATTTACGTTTAATTTATTTATCTGATGTCTTTATTGCTTATTTTTACGCCAGAAGCAAAACTACCGAAATTACCAAACATACCGAATTATACCTCACTTACCTTAGTGCTTCATTCATGGTGCTTCATGCTTCGCCAGACGTTGTGTTGTTCGCTAAATAAAAAGTACTGTGTTCCCTAATCACAAGTCTCACAAAAAGAAAAATAAGAAGAGACGTTGGTGGGTGACAAATTTAATGCAACGAAGGATATTGGATAATGTAGGCGCAACAATGAGGGACATGCAACAACAAGAGCAAAGTGGCCAATTCCAAAGCTTTTGTAGAATGGCTTCAGAGGACTTTGACCATTTATACTACCATTTATACCCAACACTGGACGAAGACATGCATTACGATGCGAAAACATAAGGAATGAATTTGTAGAATATTTCAATACCATTGATATTTTGCCATGGCAAAACAATATTGCATAAAGCTGTTGCTTAAAGTTCACCTACTTTATTCAGACTTCTATAATAATAAAAAAATAGTACATTACTGCAGCGGCCAGCAAGAGGCATTGATGGACAAGATGTTAGGGTTTTTGAAAATAAAAATTGTATTCTATTCTATTTTTATTGACCAATATCTTCTTTTTGACTGATTTTAAAATAAAAACACTATTATACATGATAAAAACGATTTTAATTTTCCTACAAATTATGTAATCACAGCACAATATCTTTAATACACATCTTAATATATATAAATCTCGTGTCACGATGTTTGTCCGCGATGGACTCCTAAACTACTGAACCGATTATAATAAAATTCGCACACCATGTGCAGTTCGATCCAACTTGAGAGATAGGATAGTTTAAATCTCAAATTATAGTCGCAATTTTAATTTATTAATATAACAATCTCTAGCCACAGCAACGCGTGGCCGGGTCAGCTAGTTACCTATATAAATAATGTAATAACATTATAATTACATAATACAATATGTCTTTGAGATAAATGATAAATCATTAAAAATAAATACAACTTCTGAGTTCAATCACAGACATTGAGACACATAGTAAAATATCTTTAAAACATAAAAAAAGATAAAGGTACTTTAGTAAGTAGGTATATAATATGTTACCGGAAATGTGTGAAAACCAGGAATTGTATACAATTCCTGGCTCATTTAGGAAATGAGTGAAGGAAGAACTTTAACATCATTTATATAAATAACGAAATGATAATAAATTACTTCATACAATGTCTTGTTTAATTGCTAGCGGCTACATTAAACCTGTGGTAGAAATTACAAACTAAAATATTTGTATTGCAGAATAGATCCACAGACCACAAAGTTAGGTTTAATCTCTATGGTAGAACACAAGAACGCTTTGAAGAGACCGCTCCGAGGAGCGAGCGCGCCAGGACACAAAAAAACGGTCTAGAACAACTGATTGCACGTTTTATTGCCATTTACACCAAGCGAAAGAGCATTCTACGAATGATCGACAGTTCTTTGCGAAAACCGAAAGAATAATAATTATGTAGAGTGGGGATAGAAATGAGCGATGTTCGTCTGGTGTAAACAAGCCTCGACGGCTTGTTCGGGGCCGAACGCGCAAGAATGCTCTTAGAGCAACTGTTCGCGCGCTCTGGTGCCGTTTAAATGAAGCGAGCGAGCATTCCAAGAATGCTCCAAGAATGCTCCACGTCTGTTTATACCAAAAGAATTTAGTAGAGTGGGGGTAGAACGGCTGAGCATTCGTTTGGTCTAAATGCGCCTTAACGTGAATAGCCCCCCAGAACTCTGAGCATTTTCCAGTGGTATAGCTCGCACAGCGAGAGTTGAGGCGAACACGGCACTCACACTAACGTAATATTTGCATACAAGGTGTTTCATTTTTGTAAGATGTCTGACGGGACGTCAGTTTATACAATTCAGTCGTAATTATATTAGATACTAAAATAATTCAACACATTAAATACAATTTCACGACTTTGTCCACATGTAGTGTTTTGCCGCGTCCTGTGTAGAAGAAGATTCGTAGTAATACCGTCATAAAATATAAATACGTGCTGGGGTTTGAAGATTGGAAGAATAATACCTGATGAACCTTTTATTTTGCACTTCTTATCCGAAATATGTCTGTATTGATTGACTGCTTGACAGATTGACTTAGCATAAGGTATAAATTATGGTATTCTGAGTCAATAGGCACAAATAATAAGTATTTTATAATGAGTAATATTTAAATCTAACGTTGTATTGTTATAAAAGCAAAATCACAATCAAAACAAAATTATAACTCAACTTCTATTAAAAAAAAGTGAACCGCCTTCAAAAAACATATCCTAAAAAATCCAATAATATAAGCGCAAAATAATTTTCTAATAATATGCTTAGTTTTTATGCAACACTCTGTATCAATAACATTCAAATGTCAAAAACACTGCTATCTCGCTCTTGCTAATTATAACTGATTTGTGCAAGCGGGACCACTGCAAGACGTCAGCGCATCGAGCGTGTACAGATACATAAACTTTGCATGTGTTGTTCGCCTCAACTCTCGCTGTGCGACCTATACCTACCTACCTACCTACCTACATTATTTTATTTTCTTGTTCGTCAAGTTGTCAACGAGTGTTCAACCGACAACCATTTTTGTGATTTTTGTGGTCTGTGAGGCATAGACTACTAACCATAGAATATAGATTAGTTACTATTGGGCATGGACTAACTCGTTCTCCCTCAACTATGCTTTCAATTATCACTCTACCAGCACGACGCCGACGTGACGAAGGAAATATGGGTGTAATTCTTAAGTAGGTACCTACCTATATCGTTACTCGTGAGCAGAGACTAATAACCTATACAATATCACCAGGACGCCGGCCCCACAGACATATAACACTATAAGGATAGCCGGCCCTGTGCACGCGGACGCCGGCGTAAGTATAGGTAGGTACTAGGACTAGGTATATCGTGACTCGTGAGCATAGACTATTAACCTCAGACGAAGAATCAAGGTCTGCATCATAGAGTATATTGAATATAGGGGTACTGTATCTCGTAAGTCAAAAATCTTTGCTTATGTCTCTGTCTGTGGTAGTCCTTGTCCTAAAGTCTGTGGTGTCCACAATTATTGGGTATTTTCAAAGAGTACCTACTACCTACTAGTTATAATGGTAACTTAGACAGCTGCGTGACTGACAGTGCTCACAAAAATGAGGGCATAAACCTATTTTAATCACAGGTTTGCTAATGTCAAATTCATCTGACATCAGTCTAAAGACATTATACTCTTTAACAAGACTGAGCACTATGATGAAAAAAACGGTCAGCGTGAGTGGGCACCTCAGGTAGTGCGTCCCTTTCTAATTTAAGGTGACCATGATGAAAAAAATTACAGGACAAATTATTTTTAAAAACTATTGTGTATATTAATATAACATGTATAGATGCTTGTGCTGATTTACCCACTGATTGACGGCTGACTCATTTATAACTTCTCCTGAACAGTTTGTGGGATTTTTTTTCCACAGATGGTGTCGTATACCTAAAAGATAAAAATTCGTTCGAAGGAAAAATAAGGAGAGAGCTGAGGATTGAGGATTTTGGAGACGGGTGTAAAGTACAGCCTAGAGTTGAAGATAGGTGGATGGTAGTAGTGCTTGACCAAATGACACTCAAAACATCAACAGAGTGGCGAAACGTCATGGATTGTAATGCATAAAGTTAGTTTAATATTTGCGAAAAACTAAATTTAATTTGAATGTCGCGGGCTAGTAGGGCCGAATGACCTTAAAAACATGTAAATGCATAAAAGTTATGTTCGCACAACTCATTGCAATAAGCCAACGATGTATAATTAGCTTAATATATATGTATAATATTTTATTAATATATACACAGTCGTTTTAAAAAATAATTTGTACTGTGAATTTTTTTTTCATCATGGTTACCTTAAATTAGAAAGGGACGCACTACCTGAGGTGCCCTCTCACGCGGACCGTTTTTTTCATCATAGTGCTCAGTCTTGTTATAGTATAGGTACCTAATGTATTTGGTGGAGTCACTGTCGAGAGAGTATAGTTCTCACAGACCACATATTCTGTGCTGTCGAGGTGATTATATCCACAGACCACAAAAGAGTACATCATTTTCTCTTTTTCCTCTTTGCTGTCGAGCAAAGAGTTCACTACGTTCTGTCGAGTGGTCGAGCCTCAGGGTCGAGCAAGTCGAGGATTGTCGTGTTGACTGTCGGGGTTGGCTTTTGTTTGTAAAAGTTTTTTTTTTCATTTGGAAAACCGGTTTTATTGACGATTTCGACTTTCGACCTTACGGGTTTCTCCTGTCGGGTGTTATATTTTGGGAACTTCGTTAAGTTTTTTTTCTAAAATTTAAGACTTGGAGAAAATATACTGCTTAAATAAAAAGAAATGGATTTCAAGAAATTTGTTTTCGTGACCTGCATTGGTAAGGTTTAAGATTTTTTACAAATCCTATATCATTATTTTTGGATTGTTTAAAATATACCAAGTTTATCATGTGTTTTTTTTCTTACCTACTGTAAATATAAATAAATTTAATAATATACCTACCTATTGTATTGACCGTATGTGCCAGTTAGTCATAATTTAGTATTAGGTAAGTTTATTGTTTCCTATGCATCAGTGGTGTATGTGCCAGTAAGTTATGCATTTAAGTGAAATAAAGTTATTTTGAGTTAGAACAATTGTTAGTGTTTTAACTAAACCGATTTTGGTAAATCTTGCATTATTTCCTAAACACTAGGAGCATGTGTAAAGACAATAAGAAAATAATAGTCACACACAATAATTTTGGACACTATGAAATTTAAATACAATTAAATATAAATAAAATGAAATTTAATTAAAATACATACATGTCCAATCAATAACCTCCTTTTTAATAAGCTAATAATACCTACTGCTAAATTCAAAAGATTTAATATAATGTGATTTTTATAGGTTTAGTGGTGGCTCAAACGGAACCCTCAATATCGGATGCTATAAACAATCTACCGCCTGAACTGCAAAGAAAAATAGATGAGAAGCAAGTCTCAGAGATAACGAACAAAACTGTGGCAGTCTTCAAGCAGAAATGTGAGACAAACGCGGGGCCTGAAGCCTACCAAAAAGCAGAGGTCAGTCTTGTTATAATTTAATCTTTCTGTTTCACCTTTGTTTTTGTGTGTGTTTCTATAAAATTCTCTTAACTTATGTGATACATAATAATATCATAATCTGACTTACATAGTTCTATCAAAGATGATTAACTCTTCTGTACTGTGTTAAAGGTAAGCAATTGTTCAATAAGACAAAAAACTTAAACAAATGTCAATTTTTATTAAAATGATCATGTTATGAGCACTGAACAAAGAAAGGGATTTGAGCTCAATATTTAGTATTACCAGACATTTAAGGTTTTTTTGGAGCTACAAACTGCAAAAAACAAAAATTTAATTTTGCATTCAGAGCTTGCAACTCACCATTGTACAGCTCAAATGGAAGATAAAATTTTGTACAGTTTCCTTTTAAAATCGACACAAGGGGTGAGACAGGATATTGCAAAATACCTTCACTCCACAAGAATGCATAAAACTTATTCGTAAGATAAACATATTCATTGCTTATTTTGTATGTATGTAAAAATAAATAATATAAATAAATAAATAAATTGCTGCCGTTATTGATTTTTCTTCCCCCTGAATGGTCACTGCTGTTTATATTTGTTCCAGCCACTCAGCAGGCAGAATTTGCTTACAATATCTTTTCCCCCTTTCTAGATCTCTTTCTATGAAAGGGTACACCAAATTTTCAAATAAAAAAAAATAGGAAAAATAGAAATAAATATAATTTCAATTATTTGTGATTTACTATACTGTAACTACAACTGTTTCCTCTTGTTGATGACTTTAATAGTTGTGTGACTGAGTATCACTAATAGACAAAGTACAGACAGATTGACAGAAGGACGATCAAGTATTCACTTTTTCGTCTTTTCCATTTTGGTATGGAAACCTGAAGAAATCTTTCATACAAGATTATTGAAGAAAAAGTGTTTTTTATAGTTTTCAAATTCAAAACAAAAAAAGCATTATTACATACAAAACTACTTTTGTCTTCAGTGAAGATATTCAAGTATTTAATTAATTATTTATTTATCAATGTAGGTGCACAGCTTGTATTGTGTGTAAATATGAAATTAACCTATAAGGAAAAAATATTCTAATTAATTACTTAATGAATGAAATTAATATTTGTGGTCTAAACAAAATGTACCTTAGTAAACCTAATTCTGGTTTAAATTAGGATTGAGTTTGCTTTGATATTTGTCTATACCTGCTCTCTACACAATGGAAATGTTCCGAAATTAAGTTTAAGACCATTATCTCAATTTATTAAAGGTTACACCTTCAAGCCGCTACTACCAAAACGATTTGGTTGAAATGTCGAAATTAACAGCATAAACGATTATTTATGCCATTTTTATTTAGTTACCTACAGGTTAAAAACTCTAAAGACAATTTTTAAACATCATATATTTTGGTATTTTAATCTAAATTAGCCTATAAGATTTTAATCTAAAGTAAAAAGATTGGAAGAAATGTTCTCAAAAGAAATTTCTCTCCAAAATCTCATTTTTTTATTTTTATAAGAAACTACAAAGGATGTACTTATATGTATTTTTTTAATTTGTGTCTGCATTAATAAGCTCTAAAAACGCTTAGAATTTTGCTGTCGGGGGGGATTTTTGATTAATCTTGTTTAGTAATTAGGTAAAACATCGTTTTTCTGTGATATTCTCTCGAAATACCAAAGAAATTCGTAAGAGTTAAGAGGCCAACGTAAAAACTGAACTGAAAAACGTAAACATGTAAATCGAAACTTCAGCTTTATTTAAACGTGGTTAGTTGAAGTTCCCGAGAAACCAAATGTTGATATTCGATAGGTAAAAAACTTCAACACAGAGAAGTGATTTTATTTAAAGCACTTAACTTAAAAGTACATAATGGACCTTTATTTGACACCATAAATCGTGTATAAAAGGGTCAATTGTTAAGCCAAGTTTTAATGTAGCCTTTATTTTAGTTGGTAGGTATAGGGTGAACGCTCCAAAAGTCGGCACTTTAAGGGTCTTGTCACATTAGAAAATTCGTAAATGAGTCATTCTAAGCAATTAAAATACGTTGTTTTTTTTTCTAATACTTTATACTTTTGACTGTGCAAGCCAATTTTAAAAACCGAACTTATTTATGAAGAAGTATTTTTTTTTTTAATCATTTAAAAAAAAAGTACTAATTTGCCTAAGCTCGGCACTCATGTTCGTAAGTGCGGCTTTTGTGTTCGCAAAGTCGGCCCTCTCGTTTTTCAATAGCGTCTGAAGGAAAACATGCAACACAGCCTGACTTTGCTTGCAGAATAAATGATTTTCTTTAAAAATTATTAATATGATTAAACTTAGCTAATGTATAAACGGATACTAAGTACTATTATAGTCTCCATGCACGTAATAACATAGTCTAAAAAATAAAAACAGTGTAAAAAGTTAAACAGTTTTAATTATGTTTGTATAAAAAGCGATAAGTAGGAAATCCAATTATTTTCACATAAAAAATAACAGTTAGGAACACTTTGAAAATACTCTCCGAAAAACATAAATTATACGAATTAATAACAGTTGAGTATACGAACTTTATCTTATGTAAATATAAATTATTACCTATCTACAGAACAATTATTATTTGCTACAAACAATCAGACAGTTTTCCTTATAAAAAATACCAAGTTATACTAAGGGGGCCGACCTTAGGAATAACCCAAATCCTTAAGTCGGCATCCCCTGCCGACTTAAGGTACTCCATACTACTGATTTTCCTAAGTCCGGCACCCCTGTTTTTTCTTCAAATGTGCAAAAAAATCGCCTTAAATAATTAAAAAACAATGTAATATATTACGTAGAATCAATAACATTGCAACAACAAGTGCTAAGTACTATAATGTGTAATTTATTCCTTACCAACTGACGCTCGGAATTTAGCAATTTTGTAAGCGATTCCGCGACTTACGAACTCTCGCTCGTTCAAACGGCAACTGGCGAAAAGCAGTGCAGCCCAGTGTTCCCATATTTGAAACTTTATTACCCATCGGTGCAAACTTTTTAAAAAAAAAAACCCATTATGCCTAAGTGGCAACAAAACACTATTATCGACAGAAATAGAACGCAGTGCCGACCTTTGGGGGGGGGGGCCGAGCTTAGGAGCGTTCACCCTACCTTACATAATGACCCTACTGTATACCTGATATAAACCCTTGGTCATATTGGTGTAATATGAGGCCCTTATATAGGTATTTGATATATATACATATTCATGAAAGTCATATACCAAGAACACTAATTAGAATAAAGCCAGGGGACTTTACCTTTTTTATTAGTTGTTTAATAAAACCACAGCGTAGGTCTGCTCAGATTATGCACTTGGGGTCGTGAATCGATGGGAATATAAATAGCTAAATAAGCGTTTTCTCCTCATCTACATCCAATATATTTGTTGCGTTTGTTGCGATTCCTACCAACGGCTCTAGCCTGTGTTTGAGTGAGGCTCTAGCACTGAATCGATATTGATGGACTACTCATCAATAATAGGCGATGCTAAAGGATACTTTTTATCCACATTTAAAAACCCAAACATGTACCTACCAGCTAGGAGCAGTTGCTGCGTGAACTGCGGTTTTCACAAATCTCGTGACCACTTTTCCAGTATAAGAAGGAGCCTACACTTTAATTAATTTGTAAGTCCAGATGTAATTTTTTTAATTAATATTTTTTATTCCAAATTAGCGGCTCCGCCCGCTTGAATTTTGATTTTTACATATCCCGTTATGATGAGTCAACCATTAAAGACATTTAGAACATTACACTAGTTTTTGCTACAATTTTCATTGATACTCCGCTCCTATTGGTGATGTTATCCTCGATAAATGGACCAACAGAAATAATTTTTCGATTCGGACCAGTAGTTTCTGAGATAAGCGCGTTCAAACAAACAAAAAACAAGCAAACAAACGCTTCAGCGTTATAATATTAGTACAGATATATCAGCCAAAACATCCGGCTTAGTACTTCTTAGACAAAAGGAAAACCTATGACGGGATTTAAAATTGTTCGGTTTTGAACCTACGTCAGTTTGTGACGTGGGCGGGTCTATGTCTATGTGCCTCTGTCTTATCATATCACTCACTCACTCTCTTTCTCTAATAATATATAAAATTCTCTGGTCACAGTATTTGTAACCAAACTCCTCCGAAACGGTTCGACAGATTCTTATGAAATTCTTTGTCGTAAGCTATATTTTGTCAAACATCTAAATGGCAAAACAACGTTTGCCCGGTCAACTACTTGTACATAGAATTCTCTTGTCACAGTGCATGTAACAAAACTCTTCCGAAACTGCTTCGGTAGGTGTGAGAATATAGAACGTACCTAAACTATTTTTCATTCCCTAAGTGAGAAGTAATTTATATGGAAAAACAACGTTTGCCGGGTCGGCTATCAGTAGATATAATGTATCGGCCCACATCGTGTCGGTCAGGTTCACGCTAAAGGTAATTTTAAACGCATTATACCTGTAATGATTTTGTTCTTGACCTTTGAAGGTCCAAACTTCGGAACTCGGAAGGATCTTGCTATGTAAATGCTGGCCAGTCTATTGCTTAGTGATTAACGATAAATAATTTAAAAGACTATAATAATTACATACTCAATTCGATGGTTTTACCAGGAGGTCTGTGATTTCCAAGTGATTCACGCATACCTATCTAAAATCCAGTATGTGGGAAAATAAACATATTTCTAATAATACCCCCTTTTTCTCAAGATCGGAGGCCAGTCGTACCTAAGTAAGTACTACTATTTCGTTAGATGTAACTGGGGAATTAAAATGAAGTGTTTTTATTTATTTAACACGCTTTTATTAGCTTCACTTGTATGTTTGTATGCTTGTATGTTTGTGTGTTTGTAACCGACTCCTTTGAGCTCGATTTTGTCTTACTTTGAACGATCAGATTTAATTCAAACTTTGCACACCTGTCAAAGACCGATGACAATGCAATAATTCGATTAAAATATCCAATGATCTTAATTAGATTCGCCAGGATTAATTAATTAAGCGTGTTTTTTTTAGTTTTTTAAACTATCATTATTTCAGTAAAATGTTCAATCTGCAATATTTGAAGTACTTTCCCTCCATGTGTGATGTGGCATCGCCGTGGGACGCTCTGTATAAAACTTATGTACAGGAAATGCCGCATTTTTGTTATGTCAGACCACCAAGCTTATGATACGTTTGTGCCGGCGTGAAGGTGATACCTTCATTTCTTCTTTGAACTTGTGTAATAAGATATACTACATCTTTAAACTGTGACTAAGTATACGTAGCCAAATTATTTAATACTAAACTTTTGCGCGCGGCTTCCCCCGTATGAATTTCGATTTCTACATACCTATCCCATTATAATGAGTCAACTTTAAAACTTAAAAGATACACCTAATATGGTGTCGCGGACTTTTAATGGAGAACTATTCTGTCATACTGACATGATTTAACGCAACGAAAAATCTACAAAAGGAACAATTTTTCGCGTTTTTCCAACATTTTCCTTTGATGCTCCGTTCCTGTTGTTCATAGCGTGATGTTTTACTTATAACTTCGATTCCCGCCGTTCGATGTAGGCTGACTGTTGCTTCATTTGACTAACTTTTATTAAACGTATCTAATTATCCGTAAGTAATAGATAAAAATATTGGTTACCTAATGTAATCATGAACTCGATAAATGATAAGATTAACATTAAATATCGTAATTAGTTTTATGATAAATAAAAATAATAATTAGTGAATAAACAATTTCGGGTAAAATACCTACGTACTTATTTCTCAGATATAATATTACATGCTGACCCGGCACATTAGGTACATCGTCCTATACTTAGACTTACCGAATATACTTACACAAAAAAACGATATGTCAAGCCGTTTCGGAGGAGTTTAGTAATTTGGTTACGAATACTGAGGTCTGTAACAAGTTAAATATAGGTACTAGAAAAACCTGTCAAGTGCGAGTCGGACTCGCGCACTGAGGGTTCCGTACTACAACCGGAGGAATAAAACCATAAAAACCACTTTTCTTATCGAACCGCAAAACTAACTTTGTTTTTAGAGGTTTAATGTAAATATAAAAAAAACTACTTATTAGATCTCGTTCAAACCAATTATCGGTGGAAGTTTGCATGGTAATGTACATCATATATTTTTTTTAGTTTTATCATACTCTTATTTTAGAAGTTACAGGGGGGGGGACACACATTTTAGCACTTTGGAAGTGTCTCTCGCGCAAGCTATTCATTTTAGAAAAAAATGATATAAGAAACCTTAGTATCATTTTTGAAGACCTATCCATAGATACCCCACACATATGGGTTTGATGAAAAAAAAATTTTTGACTTTCAGTTCTAAGTATGGGGCACCCCCAAAATTTATTACTTTTTTAAAATTTTGTATAAAAACCTTAATGCGGTTCACATAATACATCTACTTACCAAGTTTCAACAGTATAGCTCTTATAGTTTCGGAAAAAAGTGGCTGTGACATACGGACGGACAGACGGACAGACGGACAGACGGACAGACGGACAGACAGACATGACGAATTTATAAGGGTTCCGTTTTTTGCCATTCGGCTACGGAACCCTAAAAAAATTGGACTACAGAGGTGGACTGCGGTTTTTAATCAACACAAAAAAACTATAATGGGTGTTTACTAATTTTAAGCATACCATTAGGCTTGTGACTAACTCAACACGGAGAACCTTGGCGTTGGCAAGCTTCCAAAATGTGCCTTTGCACGGTGCATTAGAAAACCCGCCTTTGTGCATCTGGACCTATAGTACTTCCAGTGTGCATAATACCTGATATGTAGTATAAATTTTAGAAATGTCACAGAACGGATTCGCTTTGACAATAATGCAAATGCGCTTTTATTTTCATAGACAAAAAAAAACATTTAAATTAAGTGAAAGTTAATAAGATGCAAGTACATAATTTTAAAGTTTTTAACAAAGTTCCTTAACGCAGCAGTGTAACGATAGTCGATAGTACTGCTAACTTCTTTCTTCAGAAACTTAAGTGGTCAGTGATACTCAAAGTGGTCTATATCCCCCCAAATGATCGACAGCGACTTTCGAAGGGTCTATGTCAAGGGAAAAAATGTATAACAATTTGGCATTGGAGAATGTTAATAGGTATGCCAAATCACTTGAAATTTTGTCACAGTAAAGCCTGTATGTTTATAAATACACTAGTTTTTGTTGCAGTCAAAAATACCTAGTAGTTTGGATTTTATAGGCATTCAAAGTTTCGAAAAATATCGAGTCCCGCTACCGGTCACGTGACCGCTTGTGACGTCATGTCACAACACAATGCGCCGCGGCCCGCTTGGTTCAAGTCGCCAGAGCGGTTATAGTAGGCTTGCGCAGCATTTTGTTGTGTTTTCGTCCGTGTATTTAAGTTAATAGTCTATAGTGAATATTATTCGATTAATAAAATGGATGAAGGATTCGAAAAAGGGCAATCGGATAGGTAGACTCATCTGGACATCGGATGAAGGTGGAAAGTATACAAGTGATTTAAGAACAGATGCTATAGCCGGAACAGTAACCCTTATGATTTTAGTAACAGAACTAGCCGACAAACCAAAATCCAAGGCCAGAATAGTATTAGGTTGATACAAGCGTATTTTTTTTTAAGTTATTATATTTCGCGGAGTACAGTTTGTTGTTTCAGAGAAAATTAATACATAAATAGCATTCTTTAGGTAAACCTTACAACACTTGTGGTTCTCTAGATATGGATAAAAGAGCAGCCTTTTGCATATAGTTTCTAAAAAAAGTGTTTCGCATTCCGGTTCCGAATCTGAATCTTCATTAGGGTTCTTTGATTCTTGATCAAGGTTTCATGTGAAGAGGCATTTGAAGATGTGTCGTGTTTACTACCAAAAGATACTGCATCTGGTGAAAATATTATTTTCCTCTTTTTTTTAAACATTTGTTAACAGTCATGGTTGATTTATGGACACCTTTAGCTTTCAGGTTTACTTGCACTCCCTTACTTTTTTTTGATATTTCTAAACACTGATCATTATTTCCAAAACTTAATGGATCTTCTATTACTATTTCGTCTTCACAGCTAACAACAAATATCTCTTCAGGTTTTTCTAACGTCGAAGTTTCATCTTTATTTAATAGTTTCTCAAAATACTCTATACGATTACGTTTTTGGACTGCAGATCTCTGAGGTTTATCTTATTTTTGTTGTCGACATTTGAATTTGTGTGGAACTATACCCTGTTTTAGTTTAATTCTTCCCCTGACCAACTTATATTTAGTATAGTTCTCCATATCATTTTCAATGTCAAAATGATCTTCACAACAATAAACTGTACTTTTATCTCCAAATGGATCTAACCTCTTCATAGCTTTTATCCATTTTTTTCGCATTTTAACGTCCTTTGGAACTATAAAAAACAACTTTTCCGGCAAATTGGTAGTTGTATTTTTACATTTAGGCACAACACATGATTTCCTAGTATTTAGATTGGACATTTTAGTGTAATTTCGACGGCAAGGGCGCGCGTCCGCCAGCGGACTGAGTGAGCCAGACAGCGTGTTGTGCGATGACGTCACACCTCACCGGCAGCCCGCGTCGTGCGGTTACAACTTGTTTTACTTCTAAATCGGAAACTAATTGACGTATCGAAGTAATTCTTTCACTAGTATTTTTTATTTTTGACCGAGAATATGGAGTGCTAATAATCAAAATAAGTTAACATTCTTCATTGTAGTAATGTTTTATAGTATTTACGCTCTACACCACTTTGAAGTTTATGGACTTTAAAATGCAATATCGTCTTAGAACTTACCCATCGAACACGTAATACATATTACTTACTATAACTACATGTTTTTGTATGCTACTACGCAAATCCATAAACATGGCGTCTATGACGTATATACATTTGGGGACCTCTGCCTTATCTTACTAAAAAACAATTCGGAGCGATAGCTAATGCGTATTAGTTATCACTTATCCAGTTTAAATGTTTTATTGAAAATTTAATGATTAAACCAAAAAATAATTATGCTTAGTTAAGAGTTTGTTGTGGCCACTTCTCGGTGCATTTGGGAACCTTTGATTATTGGTACAGGTATAGATACTTAGTATAGGTACTTACATACATATGCATGTATATTGTATAAGTACTTTTTTATCACGATTGCCTCATTGTTTTGAGATTCACAAACATTTAATTTCGACTAAGCGTTTCAAGAATTACGAACCAAACTAAAAATTTGAAAGAAATGAACCTTTGATTATAGGTATAGGTACTTAGTATAGGTACATACATATGCATGTATATTGTATAAGAATTTTTTTATTACGATTGCCTCATTGTTTTGAGATTCACAAACATTTAATTTCGACTAAGCGTTTCAAGAATTACGAACCAAACTGGAAATTATAAAGAAATATATTTGAAGCAAGTTTGAATAAAACACTTGAAATTTATATAAGAGAATTTACTCATTTCAAACCTTGTCAATATAAGCTTACTTCTCTAACGTGTTTCATGTTTCAACGTAACAAAAAAATTGCCTCTCGAGATTCTCAAGTTGATTTTTGCTCCCACGACACCACTTGCGTAGGCAAGGTCTAAGGGCTGATACGTATTCCCAAAGTTTTTTTTTCCGGGATTTATGAGCACTTAACGACTTAACGGCGTAGAAGCCGTATTTAAGCGATCTTCAATGAAGTTTTATTTAAAAACTATAAAGACAATTACTTTCAAATTTACACGTCATGTATTTTGGGGCTTTAATTTAAAATCGCTTAGAAGCAGAAACACGATTGGATAACATTTTCTCGATAGAGAGTACTCCCAAAAGTTGCTCCGAAATCTCAGTTCTCATTTTTATCGGAAACTACATTGGATGTAATTGTAATTTTTGTTTTAAAGTGTCGTTAATAATAATAATACAAAAACGATTAGAAACAGATTTTTGATAACTGGCTTAGTTTTTGAGTAATTAGGTAAAAGGTCGTTTTTCTGTTATATTCTTCCGCGACGCTGCATGTTGCACCTACCATCGTATCCGTGAGTGAGAAAGACAAAAATAAATTCAATAAATCCCCTTGAAACCTCAGAGGAAAAAATAAATCTTCCGCGGATGAAAGTCAGGCAAAAGCAAGTTCCAAATGAACTGTTTACGTCCTTACATGCTTGTACCTAAAGTGTAAGGCAAAGTTCAGATATAATTGTCGTCCTCAATGATATTATGCATTGATACGTGGGACCCGGGTCACATCTTTATGTTACAGCCCATGTTAGTGATCGGGCAGAATTAATTACAGTTGTGCAGACTTAAATCGAGTTAGAAAATAAGATACAAGTACATATTCTTTCCACTGGAATTAGTTCTGCTCGTTCGTTCGAATTTCGAATTCCAGTTGTGCTCACAAAGTCACCAAACCAAAATAATTAATTAGTAAAGTACTGCTAAAAACGGCTAGGAATAAATAGTACAGATTTGTAATTTGTAATGTTGTGGTTCAATAGACAATTATACTTTTTAAAAATACGTACCTATATGTCTGCAAATACCTTAGACCATATTTTGTGTTAAATGATCAAATACATTATGCAAGTTATATGTCTACAAATAAAAGCACCATTTCAGACTTTTCTGTTTAGTTTACTGATTTTATAAAACTGAATTTATATACTTAAGTATAGTTGTAAAGAAGTTAAATAATACATCTTGAGCTTCATGTGTTCAAGGGCCCAATTTGACGTTACGTAGGTAATAAAGGACTAAGGTATAGATTCTTCTTTCATTCTTATTTCAAAAACACTCCAAAGGAAGAAGTATGAGCCGTAACTACGATATTCAGGTGTCTCTGAATTCTAATAATTATCTTCTAACATTATGTAAATATGTTAAGTACATATTATTATATATTGAATGAGTGACAAACTATTCGACAAAATCGCTAGATTTAATCACTTGACTGTAACACATATAACTAGTCGTGTAGGTAGCTGTGTCACTGACACAGATTACTTCTTCCGCATATCAAAAACGGATATAGCGAATCATATCGTAATTTTAACTGACTTTGAAAGCAAGGAAGTTCACTTTCAATTAAAAATATTTTGCTCAGTGAACGTCCATGACTTTCGAATAAGAAGTCCTTACTCTCACGGATCGTTCTCAAAGTTTTGATTTGACTTTTATTATGACTCCCGGCCTATTAAATGATTTTTTTAACTCATGAGTGCGCTAGGCGTTCTTTTGATGTTTAAAATTCTAAACCTTACGCGTCCTGTCAGATACAAAACAGAATATTTAATAAACTTGTAGTGCATACTGCATATACATACCAGCAGATGTAGCCATTTATGACTTCTCTATTCCAGATCTAAGATTGCTTTTGGTACTATTATTATGAAACGAAATTCAAAAAATGAACGCCGAAGCCACGGTATCTATTTTGAAATCGGATGTCATTCCCAGATTTTTTTTACGATTTCTTTCCAAAAGCGTACCGAAAGCCATCTTAGAAATGGAATAGATAGGTCAGTGTCAATTGTCAAGCGATGCAAATGCACAGCGCTCGTGGTCTTGAGACACCATCAGTAATAATAACTTAATAATTTCATTAGGCCCAGTAATTTTGCCGGCTGCCCTTTAACCACATATTGACAGTACGCATTACTGCAGAATAATGATTTATTGATATTGTGGTGGAAGATAAACTGGAAGAAGAGTCCTACCACTACTAAAGCTTGACGCTTTTTTTATACAGACAGAAAATCCCTTTAACGCATACCCCTCCGTCAGGGGAAACGGAAGGGTTATTTGAGGCTTACACCCACAAAAAACTGTCTGCTTTACGGCGAATATGCAGGCGGAAGTACGGGATTCACTGTCTCGCCAGGTCTCAATCAGCCACCTCAGTAGCGGGTCCCATCATCGTCAGCAGCCTGGCCGCAAGGCGCGCCCGTATCTGGCCTGTCAAGCAATAAATAAATAAAAACCAACACCTAATTATGTAAATTAGTAACGTGAATTAGCAGCGCTAGGTATAAATATTATTATGTACGTTAGGTACTCGTATATTAATTTATTAATAGTAAGTACGATAGTTTTAAAGCTTGATAAATGACCCTTTGCAGTCAGCTGATATAACCTACAACATCATTCCATATAACCATTAACCATGTACGAGTACAAGTTTATTAATATTCTTCGTCTTACATCACACTGTTTGGCGTTTTTGCATTACTCGCTTTACACAATAATTAGGTAATATCATTGTGTAAATAACCACACACATTTGAACACGTTGCACAAAAAAGGAGTGCATTGTTTAATGTTTTTGGGATTAACATATTAGGTATTAATGTTATACGTACCTATTGAGTTTCTTTAATCTACCATGACCTTGAAATGACAGCAGATTTCGATGATATAAAAAATTTCATTTTTCGCGAATGTCTCTAGTGGCGATATACTTGCATTGTCTTAGGCCCGGTTGCTTGAACTAACTTTGAAAGTCTTAAATAATTATCTTGTTAAATATGGCGGTCTGACCATTATCTCGAAGACAAGGATCGGACCTCAGATATTTAACTGTATAAAAGGGTTTTAAGCAACCTGACCTGCAGGCTAAAAACAATGAAGACTATTTATTACTTCCAAACTTAAACGTCATGTAATTTGGGCTTTTAATCTAAATTCACTCAGTAACACGATTGGATAAAGTTTTCTCGATGAAAATTTCTCCCAAAAGTTTAGTTTCGGTTTTCAAATAATATGAGTGCAGTGCAATAAAATAATGTGTTAATTTCAGAGCGCGTTGTTGCAATTTAACGACTGTATGAAGCTCCTTGTGGACGTCGAGAAACTGAAGCAGGAGGTCAAAGACGCCAAGCCGACCGGACAAGTGGACGAAGTTTTTAAGGGGTAAGTGAGCAGTCAGCCACAGCCGAAGCCTCCCCGGACGTACCACCAAGAGTTTTAGCACTCTGGCTGCGGCTCCGGATGTTCTCTTATCACGTGATCGAAGAAACACGGCCGCCGTGCGCCGGCTAGGTTTCACGAATTAGTTCTTAACTTCTTGTACGGTCTGTTTCACGCGCTGCGTGCGCCCGATTACGAGGCATCCTTAGAACATCGAAAGAGATAGTTACGCGATAGAAAGAGACTACAACTTTAGGTGCATAGCGGAGGCGGAGCCAGGCGCTATTGCGAAATGAACTTTTTTGTGTCAGCGCTATTTCTTTAAATCATCCTGCGGAGTGAACCTTCTGTACCGTTAGGTACTATTATGTATTCCGTGACTCGGACTTACGGATACTGAACGTTTTTAAAACTTCTTCACCGCTAAGCAAGTGATAGCACATTAGGTAACTCCGGGAAGTCGGAGGGTGCCTTGGCATCAAACCCAGATCACCAAAATATGAGTAAAATCTTAACCTTTAAGTATAAGTTTTTACTATTGCGGCAGTGATAGCCTATTTATAGGCCATCACTGCTTACATTTTATTTATATACTAGCTGACGGCGCAAACGTTGTTTTGCGATTTAGGAGTATGAAACATAGCTTACGACCTTTTTATTCCGAGACCTACCGAATGTAGACAAAGAATTTCATAAAAATCGGTCTAGCTGTTTCGGAGGAGTTTGGGTACAAACACGAGATTTTTTATTTTAGATTTGTTATTTTACAGCAAACTAGCATACACTTGATATAAACTTATAAACTAAAATTATTCATTTAAGTATATATTTTTGTTTGCCTATTCTGGGCATGTTGGCCTAGCGTAGATAGGCGGGCTTTTTATTTATTGCACCTTACTTTCAGATATTGTCAGAAGACGCCACAGTTTAAGGCCTGCTTCAAGAACTTAACGGAAACGGTCAAGCCCTGTTTTACTGTTGAGGAACAGAAGAATCTTAACACAGTGTACAACGTGTCCGAGCAGCTCGCCGAGTTTGTGTGCTTCAAGGAAGGAGACAGAATAGCGCGTAAGTTTGTATTTTTTTCTGTTGAGAAGCAGAAGGATGCTGATCACGTTGTTCCTATAATGTTTCGGATGCAGCTAGCTGTGTCTGTTCTATTCAAGGAGGAGACAGAACAGCGCGTAAGTTTTTTTTTCTGTTGAGAAGCAGCAGGATCGAATTAAGCTGTCCCTACACAAAGTTTCGGTGCAGATAGCTGTGTCTGTGTTCTTCAAGGAAGAGACAGAACAGCATGTGAGTTTTCTTTCTGTTGAGAAGCAGAAAGATCTGACTACGCTGTTCCTACAAAGTTTCGGTGCAGGTAGCCTGTGTCTGTGTTATTAATGGAGGAGGCAGTATTATGCGCGTAATTTTTTATTCTGTTGACAGGCAGAAAATGCGCAAGTTCTTATTAATTTGTTGAGGAACAGAAGAAACTGATTCCACATTAACTTAAGAATTGGTTTGGTGGTAGTCCACCGGCCACCACTCAATATAAATGCTTTAAGAACATAATGTAGAGTTTCAAGCATATATATGTACTTGTTGACGATGTTTTTTCTACGCTGTTAATTTATATAGGCCCCTTATCATATTATGTTATTAATATAATAAAACAGAAAATTCCGAAACAATTTCCCGCAAAAAAATACTTATTACCGTCGAACACATGGATCCAAAGGTCAGAACTCGGATCAAAGGACGCGAAGTATATTGTCATGGCGGCGCGCGCCGTTTTGTAATTTGCTTATACATAAATATTCCAGTACCCTTAGTAAAAATATTCGCATACTCGCCACTGTAGACTCGATTTCGAACTCTCTTTCGTATTCAAGTAGGTTTTGGGTTTGATTCTTTACGCGGGACCGCGTTTCGGCGCAACCCATCGTAGTAACTGATAAGGCTAATCGCGTCAAATTTATAGATCAATCCACGAAGACCCGTCCCACTCTGTCAAAATCGCTTATGTTTCATTCGATTCGCATGGAGTTAGACAGAGTGGGGCACGTCCGCGTTATGGTGGATTGAAATATCTAGTCCGTTTATTTATTTTTGGCTACATCTTCACTTACCAACTCCATGTATTTATGTCGATTTCAATCTCAGTTAGATTGCAAGTTCATACAATTTTATAAAAAAAACCGGATCTAAGTTTAGGATCTAGGATTCCTCCACAAATATTTTATCATTTTTAAACTTGCGCAAGGATAGTGGTGGCTTTGGCGCTGATTGTTAGCAAGCTACAGGCAAAAGGGTAAAGCCAAGAAACTAAAAGCTCTTCCTTCAATAATCAAGAACTAAATCGAATCGGAAAAGTATGAAAACACTTTTCGATATTCGAATACGGCTCTTCGTTTGCGACAGTGCAAACTCGTTCTAGGGGTCTCAATAGCTATTATTGTTGTAAACAAGTTTGACGTCACTTGTTTATCTCACTGGTTGTCTTAAAGTGACACCAAATACCATAAAAATGAGGTAAACTCTTGTCACGTTAGTAGGTAACTCCTAAGCGCCACAAGACTATTTTGTACACAAAAGTCTCCTTGATAAACCGATTATTATATTTCAGGAGGGATGTAACTTTGTAAGTGAGTGATTGACAAACTTAGCAATTCTATTAGGGATTATTTTTAGGTCTGATAATTATAGATTTTAGGTCTGACCACAAAAAAACGGTTGCCAGCTGAATAAATTCTATTAATTTATTTAAGTGGAAAAACCATGACTGCTATTAGTCTAAAATATCACTCACGAGTCACAGGTTAAACAATTTATAGTTATAAAATTAAAAACCATTAGGGAAATACCCTAAATGGTCGTAACGAAAATTATATTTTGTTAATTAATTAGTACTACTATTAATTGGACCATACTAGTTTCTAATTTAAGTCTTAAATATACACGCAAGGCAAGGGGTGTGAAACGAGGTCAGCTATTATTTTACTTACATTAGGTTACTATACATACTCGAACGTGCATTATAACATTATTCTAGTAAAAGTTAGGTGAGGCTTCTATAAAAATATAACCAGGGGAAATTGCTAGTAAAATATCATAGTATCTAATGTCATTAAGTACAATTTTATCATTGTAAACTCGGTACTTACCTTAGTTTATTAATATCTAACTTTGTCATAACCATCTTGCGTCAGTTATTTGTTGTGGGATGATGATTTTTTTCAACTAACAGCATCAACAGTAACAGCTATTATTCATCATCTAACTATCCTCATTCTTGTACTTTTTGAGTGAACACATCCCAACTACTTCTCGGGCAAAAATCATTATAAAATCGTTTTAGTTCATAATACTTGTTAAACGTCGAAAAACCACTCGTGAGTGAGGCCTTCCTATTTATCCTAAGAGATCTGTCTGTCTCTTGCTGCCACTAGCCAGTTTTATATCCTATCCGTAACTCTACAGTCCCTCGTGTGTCCTGGCCTCCTCCAAATATTCCTCCGTTGTTGCGGTCTTTTGACTCCTTGCGCCAATTGTATAATACCCATTCTCCTTAGATCTTCCACACTATCTGCCCAACGTTTTTCAGACCTGCCTAGGGTTTTGCATTGTATGCTTTTTAATTATTAAAAAAATCATACTTCCAGTGTTCATCTCTGAGAACGGTCCAGAGTGCATCCAGGAGAAGCAAGCGGAGATCGAGCAGTGCCTCAACAACACCCTGGGCGGAGACCTGCGGCTTAACAGTGCGAACATCTCGAGTCTGGATTCCATCCCCAAAATCAGCTTTGGTGTAAGTGCTTCTTACTGACTGAGATTGATTGTGCCTTGATATCTCATGGCCTTTTCAACCTCACGATTACTTACTCAGCCTATGGGCGTCTAGTGCTGGACATAGGCCTTTCCGAGAGCGCGCCACCACACACGATCCTCCGCCTTCCTCATCCACCCGCTACCAGCTACCTTTTTCAGCAGGAGGTCGTGCTGTGCTGCGCTTACCTGTAAAAGGTCTTCACTCCAGAAATCGTCTGCCACAACGCCAACGGCCGTCAGTTCTGCGACAGATATGGCCCGCCCACTGCCACTTCAGCTTGCTAATCCGTTGGGCTATGTCGGTTGCTTTGGTTCTCCTACGGATGTCCTCGTTGCGGATTCTATCCCTCAGAGAAACACCCAGCATAGCCCTCTCCATAGCACGCTGAGTGACTTTGAACTTGTGGACCTCTCGATTATGGGGGTCGAATTCCTCTCACTCCTTGTACCTATAATATGTTCCCCAATCTTGGGCTGGTGGCTTCCCGATGTTGACCACCAGCTTACAAGATCTTTTTACTAACTTCGCGAATGATCCCAGGACGCAACGAGGATCCTCTTACAAAGAGGGCTCCTTTAGAACGTAGTTTTGTTCCTCCTACGCCATTCCGCAGAACCAGTCGCCAGTCTCAACCGGGCAAATGTCATGTAGGCGCTTCCTAGCATTTTGATAGTAACGTAATTGATAAGCTTGTGTTTTCATACACGTATCCAATTAAAATATTGCCTGGACACGAAAAATTTCATTGCAATTAATATTATCATTTATTTTCCTTAAAACCCGGCGATAATAATGTTTTAATGTGGTACGATATATTTATCAGGGTGATAGTAATTAGTAACGTAATTGATAAGCTTGTGTTTTCATACACGTATCCAATTAAAATATTGCCTGGACACGAAAAATTTCATTGCAATTAATATTATCATTTATTTTCCTTAAAACCCGGCGATAATAATGTTTTAACGTGGTACGATATATTTATCAGGGTTTGATATTTATTTTTGGTCGTCATCATACGCAAATTGATGCAATTGTTAGCTTTTAACCTGAAGTCTCTAAAAATAACTTTCCTGCCTATTCCTGTTTTAGGACAAGGAATGCAATCAGCTAGCGGATCTGCAGATATGCGTGGTATCAGCTCTTGAGACGTGCTCGGCGCCCACCTCCGCCAACATCGTGGAGTCGCTGTTCAAGTTCGCGCGCAAAGCCACGCCCTGCAAGGAAATACCGGTGAGTCATATCAACGTCCATTGACGCTTTCGCAGACTCTTTTGTGTCAGCCGCTGGTATCCGTTCAGGGTTCAAGACGTGCTCTCGACCAGTGTGGCCGTTTGTGGCAGATTTCTGCCATTTGGGCAGATTTGGCTGCTAAATTTTAACTCTGGCAGAATAAGCTGACGATTAAAAAAAGTAGCAGAATATGGCAGATTTCAAGGAAATCCTTATAATCTGTGAAATAAATGAAAAAAAAAATCATCATTTTTCGTCTATTTTTGTATGACTTAGTCGGAAATTTTATTTACTAAGCTGGCAACTTTTCTCTTTTGTCGGTGAAACGGCGATTTTCCGACGTCTAAACCATTAGGCTATCACTGCTCGTATAAGTATATTGTAGTAACTGTACTAGTACAGTACTTTTACAGTTCAAGAATCGAGCTGGCAGATTTTGGCAGATTTTTTTTGCCTGTTTCGGGCAGATTCGCCAATTTTGAAACGGTCACACTGCTCTCGACGTCAGTGCCCGAGACGCGCTCGGCATTGGCGCTCGAGTTGTGCTCACCGTCGGCGTTTGAGACATGCTCGGTGTCGACACACGATAAACGCTCGGCGCGGCGTCGGCGCTCGAGACTCGCTCGGCGTCGTCGCTCGAGATGTGCTCGGCGCCTAATTCCTGATGGGCTCTCTATAATCCCGCGCGATTGAAAATGAAAATGAAAATATTTATTTTTCACATAGGCCTAAATAATAAATAGGCTCTTATGAAAAGTCAAAACTCTACCGCCAGGTTCGGAAAGCAGGTTTGCACAGAGGAGAACTGGCAAGAAACTCGGCACTTGCTCTTTTCAAAAATGTCATAATATAAGATTTCTTATATAGTATGAAAAGTTATATATTTTTAAGATATCTCGTGAGGAGATAGAAGCATATTTCTATCATTCCAAGAATCTTTGTCGTTAAGAAATTCTTCAATGGTATAGTAACCATGATTAATTAAATGTTAAATGACTTTGTCATGAAACAAAAAACCGACATTATTCGGGAAAAAGCTTTGTTAGCGGCGGAATGTGGAGAGCCCATCAACTATTTGCGCCAGCGCTACTAATACCGTTCTTCCACAAACATTACTATCATAAAATTGCACATTGCCTACTATTTCTAATGTTCATGCTCATTAATACGATTTTGGCGATTCGGATTGTAATTTAAACTAACTAAAAATTTTATATCTGCCAGCTAAAAGAGGAAACGAATGTAAGAAATGAACAAGGCGTAAGTTCTTAGAGTGTAGAAGTTAGCGCCGTTTTAGTTTTTATCTTGTTTTATTTGTACCTATTTCATTAAAACTCCCATTTATAATTGCTTTTCAATTTAGTAATGTACCTATGTCGCAACTCGCAAGATATAGACATGCCATAATTGAATTCGTAGTTTGCTGGAAAATTCTTACCACTTTTTTGCTCATATTCGATTCCTAGATTTGACGCCGGCTCTATATTGTGCCCGCTGATTCAGAGTTTCACATACTATTCCTTAGTGTAAGTTAAAGTAGGTGAAATTTGCTACATATATTAATGACGCATTTGCAGCTTCTTAGGTGCAATAGCTAGATATAGGACTTCGAAAAATAGTCATTTTACCTAAGAAGTTAGTAATTGTAGTTTTACTGTTAGACATCTTCCGAGCAGGAAATAGCTTGAATTACTAAACGAGGACAGTCGTAATACAAGAACTCGTAGAATAGTTTTATTACGAACACCGTGACACGAGAATTTTATAATTATAATAAAAATTTCGGCAATTAGATTAGCACAGCCAAATTACAGAACAGTGGAGTTGTCCGGAATAAAAACAAGCTGTGTTAATCCAGGATGAAATTTACGTCCCTTCAAAAGTGTGGTTTGTAGTATTCAGGTAGATGTTCTATAACGTGAAAGTTGAGATATTTGTTATACCTATAGGTAAACCGCTATAAACTAATTCCTAACCTAAATCCAGTCTAAATCCCGATGGTTAGCGGGACGTGGGGCGGGAGCCGCTCAGCCAATCAGCAAGTCTGTCACTGTCCGCTGACAGCCCTGCCGTATCATTATAGCCAATCGCATCACCCGCCCCGCGTCCCGCAGACCATGAGGAGGGTCAAGTTTATAGCGGTTTACCTTTTAGGCTTCTTATCCCGGGAAATCCAAGGTTCCTGCGAGACTGGCCAAAAATAGAATTTGATTTCACACAAGTTAGTTATTTGCCATAATAAGGTATTTTGCTCAAAAACTTGATGTTCTATAGATCCTCCTCGATAAATGGACTATCCAACGCAAAAATAGTTTTTCAATTCGGACCAATAGTTCTTAAAATTAGCGCATTTAAACAAACAAACAAACAAACTCTGCAGCTTCATAATATTATTAGTATATTAGTATAGACTACATATCCAGCCCTGGCTCTTGAATGCAAGAAAAAAAATATACTAGACAATTATGCCACACATAACAAACACAAAGTACACGCTTATATACTAAAACGATGTCTCAAACTTCCCCAACCCGGGCCACAAAAACCAAATAATTATCAAAGTGCACCGGACGCCGTTTGTCATGTGTGGCACAACGCAGAAATGGGCCCCAACTCAGCATGGTTTCCAACCAGATCAAGGGCTCCAACTGATTTTCAGCCCTTGATTTGGTCTTTCAAAGGTTCCAAGTCAAATCAAAGGGTCTTGTAATATTTAGGCACATTATAGCTGGTTAACCTTTTAACGTCTTACCTGTTTTCAACTGACTTCAAAAAAGGAGGAGGTTCTTAATTCGACTGTATGATTTTTTTTATGTTTGTTACCTCACAACTTTTGAATACCTGAATCAATATTGATGATTATTTTAAAGCTATTGCATAGCTTCTATCGCGGGCCTTGAGCGTGGAGACCGAATCCAGAAATTCCGTAACGAAATAACCTAACACTTTTTAGTTTTGCCATCTATCGATGAATAGCAGAACTCGTATTGGTTGTATAATTATAACTATACAACCAATGCCACCTAGAGACAAGTTGCTGAACTAAAGAGACAAGCGTGATATTGCAAAAAGTCATTAAAAGGCTGCTATTCATCGATAGATGGCAATAATCATTGCATAAGTTGATTAAAACAGCTATGCAATAGCTTTACCGCGGCAGTCTCCGAGTGCCACACGTCTTTTTTTTATTAGAAAGCTGACGCTTCCCGTGTGGTCCCATTTCAATTTAGCCCAGTTTTGATAGTGGTATCCATGAGAAAACCATATGAGAGTTGAAGTCGGTTTTTTGTTAATTAGTTAACGTATATTATTCTAATTCCAGGACGTTGGTGAAACTAGATCGCAGAAGGACGACCCCAACTCTTCCGGCCGCGTGCTCGCTGGCTACCTAGCGATGGCGGCTGCGGTTCTTGTGATGCTAGTATAACTTGTTATTCCTCATTCCTCGGTGTTTAGTATCTTTAGTTGGTATCTGTGTCGCTGGCGGTCATTTGAAGGATTTTTTCCTCTGGCTTTAAACGTTTGACATGTAATTAAGGCTCCTGCTTGCCAAATGCGTTTTTTTTTTCGTTTTTCGTAATTCGTCAGCTAACAAGACGTACTTAATTGCGGGAATAGTAGTATCATCATCAGATTTTTGAAACTGTCAATTTTAAGAAATTAGTCCGATATCGAGTTTGAAGTGAGTTACACCTTTCAAGCAAAGCACCACTTTCAAGCAAAGTTTTTATATAAACACTAGCTGACCCGGCAAACATTGTTTTGCCATTAGGGCTATAAAAACAACTAACGATCTACTCACAGACCTACCGGACATACAGAGAAAATTTCATAAAAATCGGTCGAGCCGTTTCGGAGGAGTTTGGTAACGAAAATTGGCAGAACAATTTTATGTAGTACGAATGAGAAGAAGATTGCCATTTTACAATCAAAATCCTGAAACGATTTGTTAGCTGTTAACTGCGATTTGCGAATAACCAAATTATATTTAAGTGGAGCGCAAAAATTATTTCATCAAATTATATGGTTATTATTTCATCTATGAACCATGCGTTCAGTATGAGAATGAGATTAAAAATGCGCCATATTGTGACGTGGTACTCATTTGTGCCTATATTCAGTCTATTCGGATTTGATACCATTAGCAAAACAATATACTCATAATAAAATTCAAGCGAAGAATTTAATTAGTTTGCAAAACAACGACAATAACTCGAGATGGCGTTTACGGTATATTATCTGTGATATTTCCATAGAAAAGCAATAAAAGTGAAATCATTGCTTTGTCTTGTTGCTGACTTTACATTTATACATTTATTGGGTCAATTAAAAACCTACTCCAAATCTTAGACACGAAAACTCATTGAATAATTTATTAACTCATTAATTTTTTTGCCATTTGTAGTCTCTAAACGAAATCGTCAAAGGAATTGGGCTAAGGTTGCAAAGTAAGGAAGCCAGTATAATTAATATTGTAGTAGAAAATGGAGAAGATCTTGCCGTAATTAAACCAAATTATAAATTCAACCCTAGACAATTAAGACTAGAAATCGTACAACAAAAAAATTTGTAATGAGAAATCTGAAAATAATAATATACAAAAAATGTAAGTACACAAAAAATTTTAGTTTCAAAATCTCCGTGATATTATATACTTAATTCAATGAAAAACTACCAAATTTTGCCACTACACATACATGTGAGTGAAGTTAGCGAAAAACTAATGTTCTCTCACTCTGAATGCATTCATACTTAATTAATTAAAAACTTAATTAATTAATTACACTGATGCAGTTTTCAATGAAGCAGATATTTTTCATTCCATTTATTCATTCCAATAAATTATTTCGCTATGAACATTTTTCCTGCGCATTCCAGTCAGGGACATTCCTCAAGAGATATACGTATAAAGCGAATTTAATTAGTTTTTTATAAGGTATATTGTGATATTTTATTTGTAAGAAAAAATCGCTTCATACAATAAATAACAAACGTTATAATTTTCTAATAATATTGCTGATAAAAACAAGCCTGGTTTTAGAAAAGAAAATCCTTCAATTGACTCCAAAATTTAAGCTTTAATTGCGATGTCAGATCATGAACAAGTAGATATATTTTTGTAGCTATGTTTTTTTGGGTACCAAATAAATGTAGGAGTTGAAGCGTACAATACAGTTTATGCTAAGTTCTATAACTCATCGCGCGTGGCTCTATGTAAACTAAATTAAGCCAGCTCTACACACGTTACGCAAATGTCCACGAAGTCACAAAAATAATGAAACGCAGCAATTGGGTATTTGATTCCAATTTTTTTATCACTTTATTATAAACTAGGATAAAACTAATGACGAACACTGGAAAAACTAATTAAATCGACCAAATAACAAAAAAGTTATAAGCATTTAAATATTTCTGATTAGACAGAGATAGCGATATTAAATTGTGACGTCACACCTCACGAATGCCATAAAAGCTTTGCGGCGTTTTTTCATACAAATTTTCGTTTAGCGAGAAAGGTATCGAAGACCCTCCCATTTCAAAATTAAAATGCCTGTAACTTTGTAAATCTTTGTTGGATTTTTTTTTCAGCATACGTCATTATTTTTATTCTAGTTAGTTTATAAAGTAATAATATTTATCAAATTCATAAGTAGGAAAATACCCAATTTCGTATTCGTTGTTCACCACCTAGTGTCGGCTTCCTCGACAAAGGTTGTTAAAACAAAATATTCACACTCGCTCCTATATTTTATAAGTCATTTGTTGCGATTTATATCCCGTCATCAACCATCTTTTAAATATTGTCTATTAATTCATATTGACCGCGCGAAACTACGAAACTTGCGTTGAAAGTCGCATTTTCTCGGTTGCTGGATATTTTTTTTGTGAGTGATTTGGAAAAAGGGAAGGAAATGTCTAGGAGGAAACGGCGAATTTTGACCAAAAAGCGTGTGATCACATTTAGCGTAAAGCTGGTACCACGACGAACTGTTACTCAACATTATAATGGTTGTCTTGTTATTAAATGAATAAGGAATTATTATCATACTAGCTTTTGCCCGCGGCTCCGCCCGCGTTAAATTCGATTTTTTACTAATCCCGAGAAAAAATTGAATTGTCTTTTCAATGACCTTTACACCTACTTTCAAGGAAGATTGAAAATTAGGGTTTTTTAAATATCCCATGGGATAAAAAGTTATAACCTATCTATGTTCCAAATTTCAGCCAAATCGGTTCAGTAGTTGCGGCGTGAAGGAGTAAGAAACCTACACACACACACACACACACACACACACACACACACACACACACACACACACACACACACACACACACACACACACACACACACACACCCACACACACACACACACACACACACACACACACACACACACACACACACACACACACACACACACACACACACACACACACACACGCACACACACTTTCGACTTTATAATATTAGTTTGATTACGCTTGGCCGCGCTATTAAAACTGCGAAACTTGCGAGTGCGGAGGGACGAATTTTTGCGAATTGCGTCCGAGTGTAGAGCTGGCTGTATAAGTAACGTAATTACGTTTTGATTGGCGCCGACTGTTGAGTCCACACACACGCACACACATCAAAAGCTCGTATCTGCAAGCTCACTCACACATAGAGCCGCGCGCTGAGATCACTAGAAGTTTCTAGTGAGAAATAATCTTGGAGACGTTTTTGCGTTTGTAGTGATGTACGTGTGTATCTCTTTTATACACTACATGTTGTGGCACGTAAGTCTAGCGCTAAACGAAACGTGGATGCGACAGCGCATGGGTACTGTCACGCGTATAGATATTTCTTTCAATCCACTCTGTCAAAATCGCTTATGTTTCATTCGATTCGTATGAAATTTGACATAGTGGGGCACCTCATCGTGGATTTAAATATCTTTAATGTAACTGGAGAGCCAATCACCGCGTGTTAACGATACGCACGCCCGTCCCGCCACCTTACTAACCCGTTATACCTTATTTTCGACTTCTGCACAATAACGGTTATCGCTAGACTTTCGTGCCGCTACCTTTATTACATACGCAAATCCTATAGTCCTTATTTATAACTTAGCTTGATCGCTGCGACAGCTGTCAAAGTGACACGATTAGGGAATAGGAAACAATGTTATCTCTGTGAAAATACCATTTTTTCAAAAAAAAATTGACAGTTTATACAGGCTAATCATAATATGTACTGTCATATTTTTTGGAAAAATTCGTTTTGGAAAAATGTTATTTGCACAGAGATAACATTGATTCCTACGCCCTAATCGTGTCACTTTGACAGCTGTCGCAGCGATCAAGCAAGTTTTAAGGACTATAGAATCTGATTTAGATGTCGGTAAACTTTAAAAATAACATTTTTGGTGCAGCTTCGTAATTCGTATAATGCTGAACAACTTTGGATTTACGAGATTTGTATAGCTTAGAAGATTCTTTTCTTTTTTGATAGAAAAAAAATTTTCTAAAGTGAAGTTGTTGAGTATTACGTAAAGATTCTACCTCGAAGAGGTTTAGTAACATAAGTATACTAAAGCTATTGTTGATTTTTTTACATTTTTTATTAATTACCTACGTCTTCAATCTTATCGTTAACCTCTTGAAATATACTCGTGTATTGCCAATTGCTCGCCAAATCGTCGCTTCCGAATTAGAATAAGTTCGCATTTTTAATCTATATTTTTCATACGAAAGGTGTGCTTGGATCAATTTTTATAATTATTTTTAGACTTAGATATTTAAGCTTTTAAAATCAAAATGTTAAATAAATAGTTTCTCGGATACAAGTGTCTATAATTGAATTTCAACCAGCTTTTTAAGTTTCTTCAAAGTAAACAATTTTCTGGTGCATAGATTGGATGAGTGGCCCAAATAGAGCATATTATAAGGTTATGTTGCGCCTGCACGCCTGAAAGTTCTTCCATGATTTTCTCAAAGGTGTGTGAATTCTACCAACAGCGGACAATAAACCCATGAGCATGATTTATGGTCCTCTGATTCAATTCGCTATCCACATTTTGTTGAGCCAATCAGAGGCCAGAACCAATCCACCAAAAACAATCTTTGTAATATAATCGATAAGTCATTATGGCAAGGGCTGCTGGACACGTTCACTTAAGCGAGCATATCGGACCGAAACGACGTCGTTGGATCGGTACGGTTGACGTCAAAAGTCCATATAAAATTTACAAGTCCTTAATAGAATTTGCAGACAATTGGTCCCTTGCATGCATGCATTACGTATAGAGAAATATTTGGAACCGAACGATCATTGTCTTGAGGTTGATATTGTTAACAGTTCGCTAACTTTTAAGCTAAGTAGGTATATAGCTATTTCAATCCACGATGACGCGCCCTACTCTGTCAAACTCCATACCACAGATAATATAATACTATACTAGTTCCATACGAATCGAATGAGACATAAGCGATTTTGACAGTGGTCTTAGTGGACTGAAACACACATACATGGTTTTTTGAAGTTGGATTTTGGTTTCGATTTCTATCGGTTGGACCACATACCAGAGAATGAGTTTATGGCGGGACAAACAAAGTCGACGGTAGTATAAAAACCACTTAACACATACATTTTTAATTCTTTATTAGTCATACATAATAATATTATACAATTAATTTATAAATGGCACTGTTGATCTAATCACCCTCCCGTCTTGCTGCGGCTCGAATCATTCTTTTTTCTGAAATGTAATTAATGATAACAGATTATTTAAAATGCTCAAACTACGGAAAAATTTAATCTATAAACATGTTGATTCTGCATTTTTCAGAGATAGTACAAGATACAAATATGTTAAGAATTCGATAACGATTAACGATTTCGGTTATGTACTCTAAATATTTGAATTGTATGACAAAACAGAATCGACATATTATAACTTGTGGACAACCCCCTTGAACAAACTACTTTCGGAGTTTTCATGACATGTGAGAAAAAAGGAAGCACTCCCTCCAAGCAAGTATAGTATCAGCCAACTGATCCAATTGATTGTTGTATATTTATGTTAAAGTTTCTTAATTAATATCGAGTTCTGGTCAAACATATATACTGTTTCTGAGAAAACTCCGAAAGATGGTTTGTAGCTATACAATGACGAAAGGGAACAAGAGAAGAAATCTTTTCGTTCATTTTAAACATGCTATGGGATCTTATCTTTGTTGTCGATTTCTGTTGTGCAAAATCTCTAAACTAATTTAAATAAAATAGTACTATCCTTTTCCATAGGGAACAGTTTGAAAAGGATAGCACTATTTTAAACTAGTTTAGTTTAGAGATTTTGTACAACAGAATTAGCACCATTGCCCCTCTATACCTATCTTCCCTTGGAAAATTTGTCCCCGGGCCTCATGTTAGGGGGCAATTAACTGTTTTACAAGTAGTTGTGTTTTTTAATAGAATGAATGCGGGATGGATGAAATGGCGACAGGTCTCAGGTGTCATATGCGATCCAGGAATGCCTTTTAAAGTTAAGGGGAAACTTTATAAGACGGTCGTCAGACCTGTCGTGTTGTATGGATCAGAGTGTTGGGCGGTAAAAGGGACAGATGAAAGAGGAGTGCATGCGACCGAAATGCGAATGTTGAGATGGATGTTTCGGTGTGACGAGAATGGATACGATAAGGAACAAGTACATAAGGGGAAGTTTGAAAGTTGCGCCAATAACAGAAAAGATGAGGAGTAAAAGGTTAGCGTGGTATGGACATGTTATGCGGAGGGATGAAAGTCATGTCACTAAAAGAACGATGAGTATGCATGTGCAGGGACGAAAAGTCGAGGCAACCCAAGAAGAGATGGATGGATTGCGTGAAAGAAGATATGCGTGTGAAAGGAGTGGATTGCGAGATGACGTCTGATAGGGGCGAATGGAAGGAGAAGACATGTTGTTCCGACCCCACATAAAGTGGGAAAAGGCAAGAAAAAAAGAAAGAAAGATAAGTAGTTGTGTTTTTTATGCGTGACTTACGGGGCAAGGGCTGCTCTTGCGAATGAATCTGAAGAGCGACTCCGCCATGTTGCTAGGCGTGGGCGTGGAGCACTCCTCCAGCGCCGTCACCACGCACTGCGACATTTGGTCGTACTTGGCGCATTGTTCCTGTGACAATATACTAATATAACTAGTTGGCCTGGAAACGTTTCACCATTTCGGTGCATGAAAAATAGCTTAAGATCTACTCTCAGACCAAAAATTTTATAAAAATCTTTCGGAGGAGTTTGGTTACAATTACTGTGACACGAGAGTTAGCCATATGTTCCAGAATCCGTTTTTAAGATTGCTATCGTATAGCTTTCGAACGAAATAAAAAATGTATAAAAATGCGCAGAGGTCACATGACCAAGCGATAATGTTCATACATTTTTGAATTTCGTTTCATTTCTATCTTTTTAGCGTATCGCAAAATGCCATTTGCCTAGAGGTGCTAAGCATGTAAGAAACATTCGCACCACCAGTTTGCACTCCTGGCTCATAATGTGTTTTTTTTTTACACACTATAAGGTACTTGACTCATAGTGATCTCACTTGCTTGGTGGTTGTTCGTATTAACTTGGAAGTGGTAAAGTAACTCCCTAACAATTTCCACACAGCATCGCACCGAAACTCTACATTGCTTGGCGATGAGTCTTTGCTGGTAGGGTGGTAGGGACTAGCCAAGGCCGAAGCCTCCCATCAGACTAGACGCGAGTCAATTATTACTGAAATTAGTTGCTATGTACAGTTTCGTTGCAAAAAGTAACTTACATTCCATTCCGCCGCGGTGGACCTAAATTGACCCTAATCTAAATGCGGCTCCGATTTATGTTTGCAATGTATGGTTACGTACTTCCATGCTGAGTTTCTGGACATCCGCCGCGTTGGTGGGGATTCCCTCTTTAGCTGCGGTGTAGCAGTCGCGGATGTTGGAGCTCTTCTGCGTGAAGCATTGCGGGCCGTCTTCCGCGATGAACACTGCAAAAATCAAGGTAAGAACTTAATGGCTGGACGTTTCATAATGTATAATCTGGATGGCCGCAATATAAAAACTGCTGATTTGGTAATAATGATACCAAAATCAATAATGTTCTGGAATGCAGACCACGTACCGGTAGGCGCAGCGTAGGACGACCTCCTGTCCGCTGGACCGACAACCTGAAAAAGTTCGCTGGTAGCGGGTGGAGGAGGAAGGTGGAGGACCATGTGTGGTGGTGCGTTCTCGGAAAAGCCTATGTGTGATGTTTCAGCGAGTTGCAACGCATGCATCGTTGCTTCCTCGCTACTTCACCGTCTGTGATCCCACAGGCAGGTCGCGCACGAAGTTGCCGGACTACAATAAGAACATTATGGTTCTGTGGTAAGAGGCTAATGACTCACGCGCTATCCTGTCGCCGTCCTTGTAGCACACGAAGTCGATGAGCTGCTCGGTGGCGTTGTCCGCGAAGCCGATCTTGTCGCGCAGCGTGGACTCCAGGCACGGCGCCACGCCGGTCGTCAGCGAGTGGATGCAAGTCTTTAGTTGAGGGGACTTGGCGCAGTACCTGCAAATGATGGTGTAGGTTCTTAATTATTTACATATTTGCACGATGCGCATGTACGTATACCTGGATAGGAGTATAGCGCATTCAATCTACGAAGACACGCCCCACACTTTCCATCTCCTTACGAATAAGAGTCGCATGAAACTCATAACCGATTGTGAAGGAGTGGGAAGCGTATTCATGGATTGAGCTACCTATAGTTGCTAATTATTGTCGTTTGAACTTCGACTGTTGCAACCAAGACGTGATTATAATACGGATTTAATTTAATTATTTAATTACTTATTTTTCAAGTGATTACTTAAGTACCTACTGAGGCTACTCTAAAATCTACTTACTTCTTGAACACTTCATCGAGGGCGCCGTTGGGCTTAGCTTCCTCGATTTCCTTCGTCAGGACCTGAGGATCGATGATACTCTTCACGCACTCTGCGAAGGTCTCCATTGTGTTCTAAAAATAATCAAATCTAAATATACATAATTATTGTAATATGTTGTTGATAAGTACAACGGGTTTTTTTTAGAAATTGTTGGTACATCCGGTAGGTACCTACTTGAATCGCCTACCAGGAACTTTATTTGTAGTCGGGAAATAAAGGTATAAAGTAGATGCCACCAATTTCTCCGTGAATTGAAGGGCGATACTAATATAAAGTCATTCCTTGCTCTGTGGCGATACTCTTCAATATAATGTTTAACGTGAATGCAACGGTTTCTCCGAGGAAGGATTGCCGCTAGATGGCGCTATTTAAGATAGTTACAGTTTTTAATCATTTACTCCAATCGTAATGAACTATTTTTAATAATATGTGTTTTGCGGAAGTACAACGTTGCCTTTTATTTTATCACATCATTATTTTAAACTAAAACGTAACCATTTCGTTATCTAGTTCAAATATAAAAATCTGTCATCTCTACCAGCGTAGGGACACGACGAGCACCCACACATAGACGCTATGGTTTCAATCCAGGATCTGTGGTTCTTACGTTTTCTACCAATTGTTAGCGTAAAAAAGGACATAGATGGCGTATGTCAATACTCGGAGATATCATTTATAGTCCACAATATCAGATTTTCGGAGAGAGATCAATCAACTCCGAGCTGGTACTAAAATTTTCTTGATAAAAAACAAAAAAAAAAACTAGTTATTGCCCGACCCAGGGATCGAACCAAGGAGCTCGTGATTACATCCACCTTATCTACCTTGGTACTAAGTAGGTAAGTATCTAACAAGTAATTACCTACCTATAGACATTTCACTCCACGAAGACGCGCCCCATTTTGTGAAAATAGCTAATGTTTCATTCGATTCGTATGAAGTTTGTCGGAGTGGGGCGCGTCGTCGTGGATTGAAATGTTTATACCTATCTACTTATACTATAATATTGATATCTATTATTTTGGCGACCGAATCGCGTAGCGGTAGCGAACCTGCCGTTGCGACGTCGGTCGGTCGTGGGCTCGATTCCCACTATTGGTAAAGGTTTGTGTGATAAGCAGGAATATTTTCCAGTGTCTGGGTGTTTTTCAGTATAGGTATTAGGTATATGTATAATATTATATTCTCTAATATTTAAAATTCTCTCGCCAATTTTGTTACCAAACTCCTCCGAAACGGCTCGACTGATTGTTATGAAGTTTTCAGTGTATGATCGGTAGGTTTGAGAGCAGGATGTTATGTTTTTTTTATATTCCTAATGGCAATTCAACGTTTGCCGGGTCAGCTAGTTTATGTATATTAAGTATATATGTATATATAGTATATATACTTATATATACATAATACATATATATTTATCCCGCAAGCAATCTGACACCCGCTGAAGAAAAAAAAACCTGTCAAGTGCGAGTCGGACTCGCGCACTGAGGGTTCCGTACTTCAACCGGAGGAATAAAACCATAAAAACCACTTTTCTTATCGAACCGCAAAACTAACTTTGTTTTTAGAGGTTTTATTGTAAATATCAAAAAACTACTTATTAGATCTCGTTCAAACCAATTTTCGGTGGAAGTTTGCATGGTAATGTACATCATATATTTTTTTTAGTTTTATCATACTCTTATTTTAGAAGTTACAGGGGGGGGACACACATTTTACCACTTTGGAAGTGTCTCTCGCGCAAGCTATTCATTTTAGAAAAAAATGATATAAGAAACCTTAGTATCATTTTTGAAGACCTATCCATAGATACCCCACACATATGGGTTTGATGAAAAAAAATTTTTTGAGTTTCAGTTCTAAGTATGGGGCACCCCCAAAATTTATTACTTTTTTAAAAATTTGTGTGAAAACCTTAATGCGGTTCACAGAATACATCTACTTACCAAGTTTCAACAGTATAGCTCTTATAGTTTCGGAAAAAAGTGGCTGTGACATACGGACGGACAGACGGACAGACGGACAGACAGACATGACGAATTTATAAGGGTTCCGTTTTTTGCCATTCGGCTACGGAACCCTAAAAATCAACGCAAAAATGGTTGCATTTACCCACAACGCGGATTTCTATTAGAAATAGGTTTATACTAGCAAAAACTTCGGGTTATTATAAACCTTAAAGTGAAGCAGGTAAGGCTTAATTTTGATTGCTAAACACATAACAGTTACGACGTTTATCATCAGACTCGGGATAGGCTATAAATTTTAACCGTCACTCGAAAGTCGAAAATCTGTATTACAATATGTACAAAAAATATTTAGTCTAATACACAACATTACCCGTACGCAATAGAGTTGAAAATAGCAAACGCGCGTGTGCGCGGATAACGTGGTGCGGTAGTTCAATTTTAGCACATAATATTACCATAATGTAATTAGGTACTCTTTAGGTAGATACTTGATACGTACCTCACATATTTTGCTACTTTCTTTACTCGGCTCATAATCTAAATACATAAAAGAAGATACTGACTGACTCATTCACTCATTCACTGACATATCAACGCACAGCCCAAACCGCTGAGTCTAGAGACTTCAAATTTGGCACACAGGTTCCTTATGAGGTCTAGGGGTGCACTAAGGATTTTTCAAAATTCCCCCTAAAGGGGTGAAACGGGGCTCCAAAGTTCGTATTTTACCAAGCTTCAATACTCCTTCACGCCAAAACTACTGAACCGATTTGGCTCAAATTTGGAATTGAGATAAATTGCATCTTGGATTAACACATAAGCTACTTTTCATCCCGGGAAAATCCATGGTTCCCGTGGGATTAGTTAAAAACTGAAATTCACGCGGAAAAAAATCTTCACGCTGCAAGTACAAGACCGATTTGGCTGAAATTTGGAATGGAGATAGATGATATCCTGGGTTAATATAAAGGCTACTTTTTATCCCGGAAAAATCCATGGTTTTCGCGGGAAAACTGAAAAATTGATATTCACGCGCGAAAAATACTACTTGACGCTGCACTTACTGAACTGATATGACTGAAATTCGGAAAGGAGATAGATTTTATCCTGGATTAATACATAGGCTACTTTTCATCCCGGAAAATTTCATGGCTTCCATGATAATAGTGATAGATAATATGCCTTCATGCCGTAATATTACTGAACTGATTTGGAATAGAGATAGATTATATTCTGGATTAAAATCAATGGTTATTTCTCCCGCGTGAATATTTGTTTTTCACTATTCCAGCGGGAGAAATACTCATTCACGCTGCAACTATTGAAATTTTTGACTGAAAGTTAAAATGGAGATAGATTTCGCTATAAATTAACACAAAGGTTACTTTTTATTCCGGAAAATCGATGGTTCCCGTGAGAATAGGGAAAACTAAAATTTACGCGGGCGAAGCCGCGGGTATCTGCTAGTATATAATATTGCTACATCGGGGTAGAAAGGTCGTAAAAACCAAAACCCTACTTTTCAGGACGAGCAAAAAAGAAAATTTTTTTAAACTTTTTGGCAAATAACTTTTTTGTTTTTATAGGTATACTAATTCTTTATGTTTTTTGCAATGGATAACCTTATTTTATTCTCAATCTCTTAGTTTAGAAGTTAGCTTGGATTTACGACCAATAATTTTTTGAAACTTGGTTCATACACCCCCTAATTATTTCAGTTGTGACATTGTAATGAGTTGTAACTAGATATAAGTCGTTGTTATTGTGCTTAAAAACCATTAACATAAAATAGATAGTGTCGTAAAATCAATAGGTACCTTCTGGACGTTGAGAGTCGTAACTATGATAACTTTATAGTAATTTACATAACTTAATATAAACTTGGGTGATAAAATCCATTTAACCTAAGAACCTACAGGTACCTACATATGAACTTATTACAATTTTTAACCAGTTAATAAATCAAAATTACTATTTAAGTATTTTTTTTACATTATCAATTTACTTAAAGCAAAGTACAAAGTGATTTAAGGCTTTCCTCGTGGTTTGAAGACATAATTTAACGATTTTTACGAGTACATACCACGATTATTTGTAAATAATATTTTGCCAATATTTCGTTCTAATTGCATAGACCGTATCGGTCTACCCTCCTCCTAGATCTTTTTGACTTCATTTCGCGAGTTGTCACGCAAACACACACTAACAACGTCATTTTTCACCCCTGCTTTATTGCGACTTTGCTTCGGTTTGTACAGTTCTACAACCGTATTCCACGTATTGGCTAATTTAAACCCAACTTCACGATTGAAATTCCAGTGTTTTTGAATTTCAATCGCTTCACGAACCAGCCTAGGTATAAAGTGACGGTCTGTGGATAAAACCATGGGGCTCAATCCAGTGTAGTACCTGGTTGCAGAAGATTCTCCGCGATCGATGACTTCTGAGGTTCATGATTCCTAACCGTTTTTATATTTGCACACGGGTAGCTATGGATCTCTTCGTTTGCCCAAAGTAAAAAAAGTACAAAATACTTAAGAAGACGTAAAACACAACGTTAATCAGTAATTATTATCATTAACGCTGATCAGAGCATCATCTTATGTTGGAAATTAACAAAAATATAAAACTTTGACAGCACTTTATTTCTATATTAATTTTCACCTCGGTCATCTTCATCGTCTTCGTTTATTAGGGTAAATTCAAAAATTCATCTTGATATGGTTTAAGTATGATTTATTCATCACATAAACGTATCAAATCATTGTATTTTGCAGTTGAAATAGGCAACTGATGGTCATTCAACTTTAGTAATAATTTACCAAATGCTCGCTATTTCCATTTTTGTGAATTTATCAGTTATCGTGAATTCGTACTCATCCTTTTCCCTTTTTCCTTTTTATAGATTCTTCATAAAGATTGATTGTTTCTTCTAGTACTTCTTCACATACAGAATACTTAATTTCTACTTGTTTTTAAAAACTTTACAATCCTGATATGTTGGATTTTTCTGAAATGAAAGTGTGTTTTCGGACGGTACATCGCTGGGGACGAAAATCCCGAGACGAAGAAAATTCGGGAAATCCTTTCTCGTAAATTGTTTCTTGTTGTCAAATACAAAACTCTACGTCGATGGGAGTTTGTCTGTCTTGTTTGTTGGAGAGTCGATGGGATGATGTTAGTTTTCTGTTTCATTTCATTCATATTCTCATTGTACACAAAAGAAATATATCTTTCCTTGGCTTAGGAAAACTGATATTCTATTCATTGTTGAATAATATCATGTAAAAACCGATTCTCGAACACGTTACATCTGATCATCATTACCATTACTCTTACACTGTTTCTGGTTCTTAAGTTTCTTAAATTCTACACAAATTATAACGTTTTTAAGTTCCCGAGGAAGTGCGCAGGTAGCTTTTCAATCAACATCTTTACGTATTCTTTATCATCGGAAGAATATTTGGCAGGGACATTGCCTATCCTTGAGTCATTTTTCATTACTCTCACACTGTTTCTGGTTCTTAAGTTTCTTAAATCCTACACAAATATAACGTTTTTGAGTTCCTGAGGAAATGCGCAGGTAGCTTTTCAATCAACATCTTTACGTATTCTTTATCATCGGAAGAATATTTGGCAGGGATATTGCCTATCCTTGAGTTATTTTTGGCCTTGCATTCTTTAAAATGCGACTAACTGTACAGTAAAAATTTCTGAGTACAATTTACAAGGCAGTATTTATCCAGTAGAAATTGTAAATAGATTGTTATTAAATTTTGTAAGACCCCTTTGTTCGGCTCACAAGGATTTTGTCCCATAGTTCTTTTATAGTTCTGAGTCTTCTTCTCTGTTTTTGTACCTTTCACCTTTATCTTCAAGTTGTTTCCGTAACATTTTTGTATTAATTGTTTTTTCTTACGATTATATTACGTTGTTAATGTTGGTCAACGTTGGTTGCCTTCTTATTATGTTGGTTAATGTAAAATAACCTTTACTAATAGGAGTCAGTGTGCTGGGAAAGAGATTGGAAGGATTCTAGTGACGGTCCCCGTAGATTCCAACTAATTTATTTGAATTTATTCATCTGAATATTATAAAAAAGGAAGAAAGTGATTTGGAAGTAGAAGCCTTGAGAAATAGTAAACTAAGTCGTATAAACCCTTAATATCATCAAAACAAAAAATCAATTGAAAGCAAAAAGGGTTTATACACCATTGTGTATATGTATTGATATTTCAATCTACAATGACGCGCCCCACTCTGTCAAACTCCATGCGAATCGAATAAAACATAAGCGATTTTGAATGAATGGGGCTCGTCTTCTTAACATCTATTGTCACCGGCGTCAATTCACTATCTGTTCTCATTGAACCACACCACTTGACCTCTTGAGAAAACGAAAATTAAAACTAAATTCTTTAACTATTATCTGCATTACTCTAATCTATGACGTTGATAAAAAATGGAATGGGAGGCCCGTTATTATTGTAAAAAAAAGTATATTATTTTATAATAACGTCAAAAATTAGTATGACGAGTCGCCGACGATGTACCTACTTCTTCTTAAAATGTATTTTTTCGAACGTAATGTCGTTTCAAGTTATTTGTTTAGGGATGCAAAAGCCAATTTGCACTTCACGAATGTATTCCGAATGGGTGTAGATACTTTATCGTCAGTTGATCAACTTGAGTTCAGGGTGTAAAAACTAAATTGTACTTATCATTGGTTTTTACAACCAAGCGCATTTTGTTACTTAGGTGTTACACCATACTTGGCTCAAATCTACTGTCTTTTACACCCTGAACTTCTAAATTAATATGGTACTACTCCAAATAGTTATAGCAATAATAGTTTTTTTGGTTCTTACATCATAAATTCCACAAAAACTGTGTTCAAACTTTGAAGTCATCTGGGTCGTATAACCCGTTATTTTGCGAATTTGAAAGCGTCACAAAGACCAATCGATAGAGCGGGAAATTTTGAATAAAACTGCATTCATAACTCATTTTCGGTAAAATGGTTTATACGACCTTTCTACCCCGAGGTGTCAATATTATATAATGATATAATTAATGCTCGGCTCCATCTTTTTATATGCTCGCCAAACTCCTTCCCGACTGTTTTATTAGCACAAAATGAAAAATGATTAGGTATAAAAATATCAGTAAAAAGAAAGACCTGTGGCACTCGGAGACTGCCGCGGTAAATAGTGTTGCCCAAATGCAAGAACAAGACGAGACTCAGCCAGTCTTGGTCTTGGTCTTGCGCCAGTACATGTGGTCTTGGTCTTGGTCTTGGTCTTGCACTCCGAGTCTTGGTCTTGGTCTTGGTCTTGCAGCAAGAGTCTCGCAAGTCTCGCAATTATCTATTAGCCTATTGCTGGTCCCGAACTCCTACACTCTCCAAAACGACACTCATAGCCACAACGACGTCCTATAGTAATGTTATTATCTCGCTGCAGACTCGGTCATAAATCATTCGAGTGTTTCGCTTTTGCTGTTCTGCAGTAATGCACAACTCAACAAAGAACAACAAAAGCGAAACACTCGAATGATTTATGACCGAGTCTGCAGCGAGATAATAACACTACAATAGCGCAATGACGCGCGCCCGGATTGAATGGGAGGTCGCGGGTTCGATTCCCGCCACGGGCCACTTTGGAATTTTCAATTTTATAATTTCTTATTTGGCTCAGGTCTGGTCTGGTAGGAGGCTTCGGCCGTGGCTAGTCACGACCCTACCAGCAAAGACGCACCGCCAAGCGATTTACCGTTCCGGTGTGTGCTGTGTAGAAACCGCTAGGGGTTGCTTACCTCTTCCAAGGTAGTACGATAACATCTGCGGCTGCATCGTCACTTACCATTAGATGAGATCACAGTCACGTACTTACTTGTAGTGTGTAAAAAAAACGGAGGTCGGCCCGCGAAATTCAAATTTTATTTTGTATTTCGCAAATATTTAACTAGTACAATGAATTAGGCTCATGGCATCCATTTTGCGAAAAAAACAATATCATCTTCACAGGTTTATATAAAAAAGTTTGCCGAGTTTGACGTGAGTTCGCAATTCACAAATTGGTTGATATTCGAACTACATTTCTAAACTGGACATTTTCAAGTACTTAAACATCTTTTTCTTCTAATATATAAAATTTTCTCGCTTTTCTTTGTTACCAAACTCCTCCGAAACGGCTGGACCGATTGTTATAAGTGAGAAAAAAACATTGGTTGTCTGTAAAGTCGGTTTACTGACGATAGTTGAACGTGACAACTCTCGCTTGCACTTCAAGCCTTACATGGAACGCCTCAGAGCGAGGTAACGCGAGCGAGGTAACGCCGGTAACGCCGGATGAGTCATGTTTTTTTGTGCGTGCAGCCGGCTCTATCGATTTATAAGACGTTGTCACGTCAAAAATTATATGGCAAAACAACGTTTGCCGGGTCATCTAGTTTTTACATAAAACATTAAACTGTGAAGATTTTAGTAGGTACTCTTATTTTCGCAAAGTGAATTCCATAAGCCTACTTCGTTGGATTAGTTAAATAATTGCGAAAAATAGAATTTTTATGAACTCGACAAATTCGAGTAGGTAGGTACCTACCATGTAATTCGGATGTAAACAGCAGCCGCGCCAGTGAAGTATTTTTATCATGTATCTATACAACGCCATCTATCATGATGGCGTTGTCCAACTTCAAAAATAATGTTAGACACGTAGTTGTTTTAGGTAGTTATAATAGATGTCGCTAGTAACACAAGGTACTTAGATACGCACACATGTGTAAATTTGGCGTTTTTTAAATGCCGTATTATTCGTTAACTAAAGTAAATATTCGCCTGATATTTAAATTGCGGGTATAAAAAGTCCTAAGTAAATCGTAAATATCAATGAATTTAACAACAAATGCATATTTTTCAAGATTAATTCAAGTGAAAAATGTATGAGAGCATCTCCTAGCTTGTGGCCCTTAACGAAGTTATATTATATCATAGTGCTGCTAAACACTTTAGTAGTTTATCTACGCTCATTGCTTAAAGTTCGAATTATGAAATCGAAATGTGTCAAATAATTACCTACTTTATTCACAGACTTCTATAATTATTAAAAAGTTATTCTTAATAACATCGCTCTACTATGGAAATATTTAAAGAAAGTTGTATAAAATCTATAACGATACACGGCTCTGGACTCCTGTATTTGTATCTGGGGTAATATTTTTTATGTAATATTTTTTAAGTGAATCCACAGACAACTTATAGTTGGTAGTCATTGCCGAGAGTATGGATGGGCCATGATTGACCATAGACAACAACACAATGTCTATGGGGTAATATTTTTTATGTAATATTTTTTTAAGTGAATCCACAGACAACTTATAGTTGGTAGTCATTGCCGAGAGTATGGATGGGCCATGATTGACCATAGACAACAACACAATGTCTATGGGGTAATATTTTTTATGTAATATTTTTTTAAGTGAATCCACAGACAACTTATAGTTGGTAGTCATTGCCGAGAGTATGGATGGGCCATGATTGACCATAGACAACAACACAATGTCTATGGGGTAATATTTTTATGTAATATTTTTTAAGTGAATCCACAGACAACTTATAGTTGGTAGTCATTGCCGAGAGTATGGATGGGCCATGAATCATGATTGACCATAGACAACAACACAATGTCTAACGTTCCGCGTAACGTTCCACCTGGGCCTGTGATTATGATTACGATTACGATTACGATTACGATTACGATTACGATTACGATAACGATTATGATTACGATTACGATTACGATAACGATTACGATTATGACGTTATCTCGTAAATCTATCGTCCGTAAACCGACTTTACAGACAACCAATTTTTTTTGTTACTTAGTCAAAACTTTGCGCTGAAAAATGTCTAGCAGTGAAACCTACTAAAGAAAATTTCACTCCACCTGACATCTTAGTAGTTGCAATGATTTACGACAAACGTTAGCAAGATTTTATGATTTGGGTAATAATATGAGCGTAGATAAAGTAGTGTATGAAACTCTACATAATTAGGTATTAAAACACTCGTGTGATACTATTAAAAAACTCGCCTGCGGCTCGTTTTTTAAACTCACACTCGTGTTTTAATACCCCCCATTATGTAACCGTTACATAAACTACTATTATGTAAAATCTTGCTAACTTTTGTCGTAAATCATTGCAACTACTAAGATGTCAGGTGGAGTGAAATTTTGTTTAGTAGGTTTCACTACTAGACATTTTTCAGCGCAAAGTTTTGACTAAGTAACAAAAAAAATTAGTTGTCTGTAAAGTCGGTTTACGGACGATAGATTTACGAGATAACGTCATAATCGTGATCGTTATCGTAATCGTTGTCGTAATCGTAATCGTAGTCGTAATCGTAATCATAATCATAATCATAATCACAGGCCCAGGTGGAACGTTACGCGGAACGTTAGACATTGTGTTGTTGTCTATGGTCAATCATGGCCCATCTATACTCTCGGCAATGACTACCAACTATATGTTGTCTGTGGATTCACTTCAAAAATATTACTTAAAAAATATTACCTACCCCAGATAATAATTGTAAGCGTTATCCGTTGTTTTGCCGATAGCGGTACTGTAATCAATTCCTTCAAAACCCCAGATACAAAAACAGGAGTCCAGAGCCGTGTATCGTTATGGATATTATACAACTTTCTTTAAATATTTCCATAGTAGAGCGATGTTATTATGAATAACTTTTTAATAATTATAGAAGTCTGTGAATAAAGTAGGTAATTATTTGACACATTTCGATTTTATAATTCGAACTTTAAGCAATGAGCGTAGATAAAATTATTTACCTTGTATCAGTCGCCCGCCTATACGTCTAATCCGCATAACCAAGTCAACTGCCGTACCACAGTTGAAATATATTACCGTCGTCTAATTTCACTTTACGCTACTTCACAGATATATTATTGGTGGCACTATAATTAATGTAAGTAGGCTCACCTGCACTTCATCGACTTTGTCTGCGGCCCCATTCTTCTCGCAGTAGTTCCTGAGCATAGTCTTGAACTGATTGCGCTGCTCTTCGGTGATGGTGTAATCAGCGAGCGCGCCTGCAATCATAAATAGCTTTCATCATTATCATCACCGATATAATATTCAGCCCAGTAGCCCCAATTTCGACGACCTCCCTGGCGCAGTGGCGACGCGCTCGGTTTCGAGTGGGAGGTCGCAGGTACGATTCCCGCCACGGGCCACTTTGGAATTTCATAATTTCTAACTTGGCTCAGGTCTGATCTGGTGGAAGGTTTCGGCCGTGGCTAGCTACCACCCTACAAGCAAAGACGCACCGCCAAGCGATTTTAGCGTTACGGTGCGATGTTTGTAGAAACCGTTGGGGTAACTTACCCTTCCATCATAATCATCACTTACCATCAGGTGAGATCGCAGTCAAGTACTAACTTGTATAGAGTAAAAAAAATTGCTTGAACAAAATTTAACAGGGGCTATTCCACTTATTCCAATCACAAGAAGATTTTTGGTTTTGTAGCAAAAATCACGATGGCTTCATGGGTTATTGGTTCTTTTTATGACATTTTGTATAACTGTAGCGACATTTTAACGACTAAGTAGCTATATAGGCGCTCAGGTTGAGCACCTGCAGCCGCAGCCATATGACATTAATTTTCCGACTGTCACAGGAAGCCAAAAATAGAACGAAATTCAAAAAGTGTATGAGAATGACAGTTGTCTGGGTGGAAGTCACGTGATAAATTTAGCGATCGGATTTGTCATTCCCATACATTTTTGGAATTAAACCGAGAATAGTTACTTATTTAAGTAACGACTAACTTGTAAAACAAATAAGTAAGTAGGTACCTAAATCCCCGATAACTTCTAGCATTAAGCTATATTTTATCAGTTCAGCATTAAGTAGCAACAATATTAGCTTATCGTTTCCACTGTAAACAAACTAATAATATAACCTCATAACCTCGGTAATTACTTACTTATCTAACAGTAAATACCCACGATTATTGATCTTGGATCAATACAAGATATATAGGTATACCTATTAAGAAAATTATAGTCTTTGTTCTTCATGTGAAATCCAATCCTATCCTACTAATATTATAAACGCGAAAGTTTATAAGTATGGATGGATGGATCTTTGTTTCTCTTTCACGCCGCAACTACTGAACCGATTTGGCTGAAATTTGGAGCATAGATAGCTTACAAACCGGATTAACACATAGGCTACTTTTTATCCGCTATACAGGCCTATACTATTATCCGCACGCGGGCGGAGCCACGGGCAACAGCTACTTACTTATACTATAGGACTACACGACAGACGTTGTCCTGCCCTTAAACTATCATGGGTATTATGGGGCCAGGGGCACATGTAAATTCAAACATTTTTTAATCAAAATCCTCCTCTTTGTAGTTTAGCATGACAACAAGAACAGCAATTGATGTTCATAATATGAGTTGTATAAATAAAAGCAGATTTCTGGAAAACAAACCCAAACAGTTTGCTCACGTAGGTAGAACATTTATTTAATTATTTTAGTTTAGTGGTATGACTCTTCTTGCGGAGCCTGCTGTGTTTTTTAAGTGTAAAGCAATTATTAATTCTGTTTCGTTGTGCAGGGCGCTGTAAGCCGACGTGATTACTAGGCAAATGAGACCTTAAAACTGATGCATAGATCTATAATACATAACTGATGTCTCATTGATAAACGCAGTTCAGTGAGTCGTATATTGTAGTTCTGAGACGCACTGCATTTGATTTGAGCAGGCGCTGCTTTTTCTGATGTTTTCTTGCTCGTGTCGTCTGTCTTTTGTTTACAATGTTTCTTTACGGGAACAGGTTCGAATAACTAATTTGTTTCTTGTTACATCATCATCATCTGAGCCTGCGGACTCACTGTTGAACATAGGCCTTTCTCAGCGCGCGCCACCACACCCTGTCCTCAGCCTTCCTCATCCAGCCGCTTCTCGCCACCCGCTTTATATCGGTCGGCGAGCTGGAGGTCGCCTCACACTACGTTTACTTGTACGCGGTCACCCCTCCAGGACTTTCCGGTTCCAACGGCCATCGCTTCTTCGACCAGCGTGCCCACTACCTTGCTAATAGTTTTGGCTATGTCGGTGACTTTGGTTCTCCTGAGGATCTCCTCATTTCTGATTCTATCACGCAGAGAAACCCCTACATAGCGGACTGGCAGGACGCACTGGTTACCTACTTTCGGTTTCAGGCATTGAGGGATTGACGAAGAGAAGACCTGGCTGAGTTTACCAGCCGTCACGTTTGCATGGAAAAGTCGTCCTTGGGTGCCTTCTGATAATGACTTGTTCACACTCAGCATGGCAATCGCCTCCGATCTCTCGATGCACATCGAGCGTCCCCTCTTCCTGTGCAGCGGGCCGGGCGATTTACCAATTTACCTCGTCAAACGACCGCCTAATGTTCTCGGAATGGATGATGAACAGGACTACTTGTATTTTACGATTGTTTCCCTGACCCTTCGTCCGTTCACACGGGTTGTTCCTGTATTTTTTTTTAGTTTTTATACCTCTCATTAGTTACTTCCAACCCTAAAGACTACGACCTCCTTCCTTTTCCTAAGAGAGGCTAACATAAGACAAGAACTCTCGTTTCTCTGACTCTCCCGTGTGTCTCTATATCCTACTTCTGATATAGAGAGAAGGCGAGAAGATGAACTTAAAGTTTTCCGTGCGAACAAGCGTAATTGAAATTTTGTAAATAACCTTATCGTCTTGCTTCTGTTAATCTTGTCTCGATTTTACGATTGTTGCTCCCTGATGCTTACCCTGATTACTGATTACCTACCTAATGTAGGAAATCAGGGTAAGCATTATTCCTTAATGTAAGAGATTTTTGGAATGATAGAGATACGCTTCCGTCTGCCTCGAGATATGTGATTTAATTTCATATTATGTAAGAAAAATTGTGTATCTAACGATAATGAATTTTGATAACAGCATGTCCCGAATTCTTGCCAGTTCCTCTCGGTTCAGACCAGTTTTCCGACCTTGAAGTTAAAGTTTTGACTGTCTTAAGAGCCTGCAGTAGGTAAGTTAGGCCGATGAAAAAAAAAAAAAGATTTTAATTTTCATTAGGCTTTGGCATGTGGTAACTGGTAATAATTGTCACCAAATAGGTCTCTTATATAGGTAAATCGTGTAAAAACCCCAAGAAATACTAATTATGTCTCCAACAATACTCTCGATGAAATATCCTTTTTTAATTGATAGTTTAATATCATCATTATTATTATTAATTATTATACTTTTGAATAAACTTTGCAATTAAAACGAAGCCAATTTCCATTCTTGAAATTAGCATGATAATAAAATCTTATTGATAATGCATAAGTCAAAGTTCGCACAAAACTACCTACATAAGTAATAGCTTCACAGGAAAAATACAACCGGCAATAATAATTATTAGTAATAATTATTTACTTATTTTAACTAAGCTGATAACGATTAAAACATTTTATTCATATTATGTTGTTTAACTCATTATTAATGAGCATATTATGTACCTACTTAGTTACCTACTTGTAAGGGAAAAACTACTTGCCTTTTATAATTTTTTTTAATATGCGTAATGCGTATACGTATAACGTAAGGTAAGTTATTTACTAGTAGTAGGTATAGATGTTACATGTAAGAGATTTAACTAACATGTTTACTATACCTATTTAATTTATAAAATTATTCCTATTAGGTACTTATCTGAACAAAAAATATTAAGTAATACCTACTTATGCTGTCGTTGTTGCAATATTATGCAGTACCTGCTAATTATTACTATACATTGTATTTTTTTAATTTTTATAGGCAAATACAACGAGATTTTTTCCTTTACGTACTTATGTATGCTATAGGACATAGCTTCTTACAAATTATCATGATTTAAATCAACTGGAGTTTTTAGGTTTTGAGTTTGTGTTTAGATTTTAAATGGCTGTAAGTTTTGATTAGTACGATAAATAATTTTATACACCTTTATCAGACTTGTAATCAATTTTACCCTGATATCTCTATAAGTTTCTGAGAAAAGGGCTTCGCTTTTTATAGGTTTTCTTTTTTTTTTTAATTAGGGTTTTTACTTTTTTTAATCTTGCGGTTCGGAACCCCTATTACTACAACTTATTAGCAGGTTGGAGTTGAATTGGTGCACCGACAATTCCGTACCGTACCCCACATTTTGGACAGAATGCAGTAGTAGTTAAAGTATAATAAGTTACTTACCAACCACGAGGGTGGTGAACAGAAATGCTTTCCAGAACATCTTGGTTTGTAATCCTATTTCGAAGTAAGTACGTCTTTTCTCATCGATGGCCCGACCAGACTGAAGCTGTACAATGCCCCAAGTTCTATATAAAGTGCATTACACACTTGTAGTTATATCACTAAGAGTGCCTACACACTCGTACGTAAGAGATAATAGATAGTTCAATCCACGAAGATGAGCCTCATTCCTTGGCAGTCGCTTTATTTTTCGTGCGATTCTGCAGAAGGCAGCAGTACCTATAGCAATATTGTTTTCAAGACGAGTGAAAGAGTGGGGCGCGCCTTCGTGGTTTGATCTATCTATGCGTACTTGTAAAAGTATGAAGTTGAAAGCTGAATGCGAACAGTTGCGATAAATGACGAATCAATTAACGATCGAACGAACGAATTGCATAGAATTTCAAATGAATCGAAAAAGCATTATACATTGATTATTCAAGCAGACGTTCTCATGTATCACAGAGCAGTTTCAGCTAAAACATGTTTTTAGGGCACCAAACCGACTTAGATGCAATGATCTCAGTTTTTTTGAGTGGGCTAACACTTGATTTTAAAGAGATTTTAAATCATCCCATCCCGAAAAAGTGTGAAGGTACCCCTACATTCATTACGTTCGTGATAAAGACTGGCGATTCGAGACTAAAACAAACAAACTTTTATCAGAACTTAGAGGAAACAACAATTATAAAAAATACAAATTGTTGTCGGGTTTTTATAGTGATTTTGGTATAGGTACAAAGAGTATAGCTTCAGATAAATAAATAATTCGATGACCGAATGGCGTAACGCTAGCGATCCTTGCCGTAACAAATAAATAAACTTAAGGAAATAAATAATAAATAAAACAAGAATAATAGATAAATAAATAATTCCACGACCGAATGGGTAGCATCAGAGATCCTGCCGTCTGCGCCGGAGGTCTTGGGTTCGATTACCAAAACTGGAAAATTTTGTGTGATGAGCATGAATATTTTCAAGTCTGTATATTGTTTATATATGTATATTTTCAGTCATCTAGCAGTACTCATACATACAAGCTATCGCTTACTTTGGACATTGGAGCTAGATTGCGTGAGCTGCGTATAATGTCCTGATATTATGTTTATTTATTAAGAAAAGGAAAATAAAAAGGAGAAAATGGGAAGAGCGGTCATCGGCAAACTAGAACTACCTGTGCAGCGTCTACGATCGCTACCAAAATATTTAAAGCGCTACGAACGTAGACCTATATAGCTACGAATTATCGAAAATTGGTGACGGTTTGATGAGCTTGCTTGAATTTGTTTACTATGGTGAGTAGGTAGTTTGGTTGACTGTACGCTTCTACAGTAATATGATTTTGAAATCTGTTTTCGACTTATCATTTCGACTTATCAGTTTTAAAGTCAGTGTCAAAAACATCTTAAGGGTTACCATTGACGAATATCTTGGAATTATAGGGTTGAGACGAGATTGTAGATTTCCATTTTCATTTTCACTCATTTTCAATTTTTGTCTCATAAGAGTTAAGAGCGTTTATACGTTTACGCGTGAATCGCGTGTCGCTCCATACAAAAAAAGAATTCCGTTCCCGCTGACGCAATTTTGCGCGGAAAATGGTATTACAAAAAAATTATAGTAAAATAAATATACAACTTATTAAAATAATAAATAACCAGTGACATTGAATATGAATTGAATTAAATTACTATAATTCAGAAATAACAAAATATCTTGGATTTTATCCTAAAATAATACGTTTAATAAATCGAAAAATGCTAAAAATGGCACTTTTCGGTTCATGGTTTTTGAATGAAAATCTAGGAAAATCGTGTTTTTTTTTGAGACACTTTTTAGTAAATGTTATTAATTTTCTAAATATGTCATTGTTATAAGTTTGTGTTAAGAAACATGGCAAATATCTTGCATCTGCGTAGAGCGTCGACCGCTATTTTAGCAAACAGCCTATACAAAAACTGTTCTAGTGAGAAAGCTATACACATATTTTAAAATATTTTTGAGCCAAGTTCTAGATTATGAGATGCCAAATAATATGAATTCAATTATCTAATCTATAATTGAACACATAACTATTTTATGTTCCTTCGGAAATCGTAAATTTTGACTCAAGCATAATACTAACGCATGAAGCGCCTTAACGCAGTGTGAGCAATATGAGATTTGGCATATACTTAGTTTATATGGAGGAGTGTCAAAAGGTCTAAATTAAACAGATTAGGTATAACAGTAGTTTTCCATGATGTTATTGGTAAAAAAAAAACAAAAGTTGATGGTAAGGTTTTTATTTTGAACATCCAATAATAAAATTGATGAAACGCTACATATTCTTAAGTAATGCTCTTGTATAACGATACTGCAGTAAATATCATAGGTACATAGTATGTTACATTATGTTTTTTTATAATACGCCTCGGCATTGGCAACAGCAATCCGCCACTCGACATTTTTGTAAGTAAGTATAATAAAACTAATCGGCCCTCAGATTGTGTAAGGAAAACGTATAAGTAATACTTGTAAGAATATCTACAATATTAAATACAATCGGTGTCATAATAACGTACAATTTCAATTCATATTGACAACTAGCTGATCCGCCCCTGGGAATGTCGTGAAATCCTTTTTTAATACCTACATGGGCTCAAAAAGTAGACGACTTTTCCATGTTTCTTTAACTCTTTAGCATGTGGAAAGTTGTACTTTTCTGCACTAGTGCTTTAGGTACTCCTGCGTATTACATCCAAATGCATGAATACCTAAGGTTTTTGACATAAGTAATTATTACATTAATGGTTTTTAATCAAGAAGTATTCTGTACGTATATTTTTTGTATGAAATGATTATTTTGCATCTTTACGTCATTGAGATAAATCGCCAGTTTTCTTTTTATATTATGTAGGTACCTACTACGTATTCGTATAATATGTAACTAATTGAAATTGTACGTTTCTGCAGTTACGATTTCTAATATTATTGTTAAACGTTCGCTGCCCGTCGGTCCATAAAATGAGGAAATAGTCCACCTGTTGCCATCTCTGTCGCACTTGTGGGTTTCACTGTTGCCCTATTTTACTAACCCCCGGGCAGCGGCTGTGGTAGGTATAGAACACAATCTGGATTCGGAGAAGTCCCAGTTTCGATGTCGAATAGATATCATTATAAACTCATGAGTAAATGAACTCGGGTCGAAGATAAACTCGCATTACTTTGGAAGAATTAATGGATCCTTATCGGTTGCGATACGTTTTCGTACCAGTAGGGTTAGTACTTGTACGAATTTCGAGTCGACTCGCATCGCACAAACGAATCGAATGGCTCCATACATAAATACAGCCAGCGCCAGCAGCAGCGTGGTCTTCTCCGGCGGGTGTGATTTCCCTCCGGGGGGTACGGGCCTCGAGGTAAACCTCCTTACCCGGGCCACAGATAATATAATACTATACTAGTACCCGGGCGATGTGTCGCGGGGGCGCTGTACGCCCTCGGTGTTGATCTTTAAGCCCCCTGGTTAGGGAGCTAAGGCTCCGCCATCTTGGCTTTGGGCCTAGGGGTCAGGTTACGTCATTGGTCCTGTCCAGTGATGATCCTCGCGTCGTCTTCCCTCGTCTCCATCGCTACCCGTAAAATGCCGGGAAGGGGACGGGGACCGTAGGAGCTCGCGAGCCCTTGCGGTGGTCGATCGAGTGTAGGGGCAATCCCGTGGAGGTGTGCGCACGGCCCGTAATCCGCGCAAGCGAACAGGCGTTGCGCGAGAGCACGGACAAACTCCTCCACGGTGGGCGTCCTGGTGTCCCGATGGATAACGTAGCATAATATGTGGACAGTTGCTGATATGCGTCTGTCACCCTTGCGGTGGTCGATCGAGTGTAGGGGCAATCCCGTGGAGGTGTGCACACGGCCCGTAATCCGCGCGAGCGAACAGTGTACGCAGCTGGAAACGGCCGAAGCCTCGAATCACTTTTTTGAACGACACGAATTCATTCCAATCAAGTAGGTATAATTTAAGAACATTAATTAGTGTTTTTTTCCTCAGATTACGTAGTCTGTTTTTTGATTTAGGCAATCCCAAGTTAGTGGCAGTTCGTCAATCATTAATTTCATTTAATTTCTACGTCTTACATCAAGTCCTATATTGTAGGTATAATTATAAATTATATTATTATTGTTTAATAATACAATATAACAATAATCTGCCTCTAGAGATAACTGAAATAGCTGGACACTTTGACCGTTTAGAAATTTCCAATGTTACGAAACATTAGGTTACAATTTTATTCTCTTTGGTTGCTGAAAGATAAACCGTGGCATTAGAAATGTCTGAACATTCAAGGTACGATATATCAGACGTTAGATTTAAATTCTTACACAATAAAATTTAATAATACCTTTACGGACAATAATGGTAATGCAAAACAAATAATAATCATTAAAATATAGGTAATTGAAAATAGAATACACGTATTATATAAATCTAAACAAAGTCTTGTCGTACAAGAATCATTAAGACAATATCTAAGTTAAAAATCACAGGTAACTTTATACTTATTTGACTAGACACAATAATTTATCTTTACCTTTTTCTCTCTGAGAAATATAGGCGCGGGCCCTATTCAATAGTTAAAACCCGGGGAAGAAACGTTTTCTGAAGTCTGTAATATTTAGGTACTATAATATTAAATAATCTAAATAAATAAAAGAAATTTGTTTATATTTAGGGCATATTGATAGCTTCTTATACTCTTTCCATTCGTTTATTTTCTCTTTGACACATGAAACAGATATAGCTATATAGCGAGGGACCAGAGAGAGATAAAGGTAATGTGGTCTCCTTCTGGTCCCTCACTATTGCTATGTCTGTTTCATGAGTCAAAGAGTGACGTGTGAATAATGGTACCATTCTTGTCAGTCAGTTTGTATGTAACGACTTCTATGTTTTTCCGTTCACTAAGGTCATAGGCCATAATTTCTATGCCATGTATTTATTTTTTGTTTTCACTGTGTACACTGTAGGTACAGTGTAGCGCCAGGCCTTATAAGTAACTTAAGTTAATAACTTATGTCTATACATATAATTATTAACTTAATTAAGTATTCTAGTGGTATAAACGAAGTTACTGTCTCGCGTATTACGCATAGAATTTCACAAGTTTTTTGAACATTATTTCACATCGATTATAATAATTTTTCTTACATCCTAATCAGCAAAAGAAGTTACGATACATCTTATTTTACATTTATACAAAATAAATGTTGTTGCCGTAGAAATTTTAAAATTTTGTTTTGTAATTCTTGTCAGTTTTATTTATGAATTTTATTTCTTAAAAAAATAACTAAGTTATTCGAGTCTTTAGTTGACGCACTAGTGAGATTACGCCCATAATTGTAACGCGTAGACGGAGACTGCATGACCGCCAGACTAAATTGTTTACAAACATGTCAATACCTGATTAACTAATAAGATTTTAAAACGATATCCCAATCGTACAGTTTCATATTTACATGTTATGTACTAAAAGCACTGACCTTTTAATGACAGAGTTATCCAAGAGCTCTAAGACTAAAATAGGTAGAGATCATCTAATTTAAAAATGAACCCTACACTACATTTTTCATTCAACCTGTGAGCGTAAATGACAGCTTTTTCTCTCGAAATTGTTATACATAATATCTGTATTCTGTATGTGTGTATATTATTTTCTCAGATTATTAGCTTCTCACTCGCACTATCTAGCAATGTCAGCGTATGAGATAGAAGCGAATACCATGACGGTCCCTGCAATCTATTACATTTCAAAGGAATTGTACATTAGATAACAATTACACCCGGTTTCTTGAACTAACTTTTACTGAAAAGTAATAGTGAAATATGGCAGTCTGATCTTCACGTCATTCGTGATAAGGATCAGACCGCCATATTTAAAAGTTATTTTTCAGTAAAAGTTAGTTCAAGAAACTGGGTCTTACTAGTCTTTTACTACTACCGTAAGCCTGGCAGTCGTTGAGTCTCCGTCGGCAATATAATTAATTGGTCGCTCAAGCAGTGGTGGTCTTTTGCTTGTTAATGAGGGCGTTAATGAGTTTGATCCTGGCCTTGACGGTTTTGTACCGCTTGTACTCCTCCTCCTTGCCGATCTTGTCGTCCCGTTGGACCTTCCTGCTGTTCTGCAGCTCGAAGTTCACCTCGTATTCCTTTATGCTGCGCCTGAGCACCTGTGAATTATAGACAATTAATCAAGTGCGAGCAGGTCTCGTGCACTGAGGGTTCAGTACTATCAATACCAATTCCAACACCGTTGCCCACCAAATTAAACGTATGTTGTACAGGATCCCCCGTTTGTTTGTAAATCGTTAAAATGAATTGTGAGTTACAACAAGATGACATTAAAATACAATTATCCTTCATAATCTACTGCTAACAACCGTGTTAAAATTTTATAAAATCAAAGGCATCCAATTATTAGGTATTTAAATTATTGATTAAAATTAGCAGAATTCTTTTAATTTCTATTAATTTAATTATATTACATTATTAGAAATTTAACCAAATTTTATTCATCATCATCATCATCATCTCAGCCTGCGGACGTCCACTGTTGGACATAGGTCTTCCCAAGCGCGCGCCACCACACCCTGTCCTCAGCCTTCCTCATCCAGCCGCTTCCCGCCACCCGCTTTATATCATCAGTCCAACGAGCTGGGGGTCGTCCTACACTACGCTTACTCGTACGCGGTCTCCACTCAAGGACTTTGCGGCTCCAACGGCCATCGCCCCTGCGACAAGCGTGACCTGCCCACTGCCACTTTAGCTTGCTAATGGCTCGGGCTATATCGGTGACTTTGGTTCTCCTGCGGATCTCCTCATTTCTGATTTTATCCTTCAGGGAAACTCCTAACATAGCCCTCTCCATAGCACGCTGGGCGACTTTAAATTTGTGTATCAGGCCGTTTGTCAGTGTCCACGTCTCAGCGCCATAGGTGAGGACAGGCAGGACGCACTGGTTGAATACCTTTGTTTTCAGGCATTGAGGGATTGACGAAGAAAAGACCTGGCTGAGTTTCCCAAAAGCCGCCCAGCCCAGCCGTATTCTTCTGTTGGCTTCTTCATCGAAGTTGTTTCTTCCTAATTGAATTATCTGACCAAGGTAGTTGTACTGAGAAACAATTTCGATGCCAACATTATCGACTAACACCGGCCTCGAGATGACGTGTTGATTAAACATAACTTTAGTTTTGTCAACATTCATCCCGAGGCCGACCCGTCTGGAAGAACGACTAAGGCTGTTAAGCATATCCTCAAGGTCTTGGGGAGTTTCCGCCAAGATAACCACGTCGTCAGCGAACCGTAGGTGTGAGATGTATTCGCCATTGATATTAAGACCACGCCCTTTCCAGTCCAGTGTTTTGAAGAGGTCCTCTAGTGCACTGTTAAACAGCTTTGGGGATATTACATCCCCCTGTCTAACACCTCTGCGCAAATCGATAGCATTTGTGCGCTGGGACTGTACTTGGACGGTCATTGACGCGGAGTTGTAAATACATCTCAGCACCTCGATATACCGCCAATCGACCTGACACCTCTGCAGAGACTCTAGAACAGCCCAAGTTTCGATGGAGTCGAAGGCTTTCTCGTAGTCCACAAATCCAAGGCACAGTGGCAGATCATACTCTTCGGTCTTCTGTATAATCTGCCTCAAGGTGTGGATGTGGTCCACGGTGCTGTAGCCTTTTCGAAACCCGGCCTGCTCAGGAGGTTGAAACTCGTCAAGTCTTCGGGTAAGGCGATTTGTAAGGACCCTCGAAAACAACTTATAGACATGACTCAACAGTGAAATCGGCCTATAGTTCTTTAAAAGGTCTTTGTCACCCTTCTTAAAGAAAAGGATCACCACACTGTTGCTCCATGCCTTTGGCGTAGTTCCGTTCATGATGACGTCATTAAACAGCTCCCTTAGCTCTGCCAAAATCGGAGTTCCTCCCGCACGCAGGAGCTCTGATTAAATTTTATTAATTAGAATAAATTATATTAAATTATTACGTTTATTTCATTAGAAATAGCCCCAATATAAACTCACACATTTAAGCAGTTTGGCCTCGGAGAGAGCTCGCGCGAGGTCGTCGAGGCCCAGGAAGTGCAGCCCCTCGTTGGAAGGCGTGGCCTCCTCGCTGGTGGTGGCAGACTTGGCTGACGAAGTGGAGGACGGCATTTCCTCCACGCCCTCGCGCGTGGGGGGCGACTGGAGGGGAGTTTCTATGGTTTCCTGTAAATAATTGAATCTTTGTCCTCCATAGTGCGCATGATCTACAAACTGTGCGCGTAGAAACAAAGGGGTTATATGGGGATTTGCTCCGTCGTGGAGACAGACAGTTTTAGCTAAAAATCCGCATTCACTTTCGTATTCACCGCGCTTTCACTATGTCTCAACCAGCCACGTCTGCAGCGGGTCCCATCATTGTTAGCAGCCCAGCCGCTGCCGAAACCATCTAAAAGGCGTGCCCGTATCACTGCACGCTACCTCGTGGCCTGTCTATGTTTTAGGCGCGATGGATGGATGTCACACTGCACGTCTATGAAACTGATATGACCATTAAAAATTGGCAGTGTTGTTGGCAGACAGCTGAGTATAGTTTTCTTTTTTATGATCTACACACACAGGCTTGTATCAGCATAAAAATCATGGGCTAGTTAGTTCACCACGCTGGTCGAGTGTGGGTTGGCGAGCTTCGCGGACCTTTGAGATCATTAGGTAACTCACTAATGCTTCGTATGATATTGTACCTAATTGTACCTAATACAAAGTCCTAAATCTTGGAATGCATACTTGAAGCAGACAGCAGGCGTGTTCGTTCTGTTATTTTAAAAATAACACATAGCTCCGCTATGTCAGAGATGCGTGGCCTGGATGCATTAGAATTAAGCGAAATAATGAGTACAGGTTGTCTGGTCTACCTGCGAGGAGTCGGAAGGTTTCTCCTGCGAGTCGCTGGAGCTGTCCACGCTGCAGTTGAACAGCATGGCTTCGTGTTCGTGGATGGTCGCCAGCTCGCCGTTCGTGCCGCTGATTATCTGGAAACATGTTGAGCATTGACTAAGTGCCTTTAAGCGCTAATGCCAGAACTCTATTTTCAATCAATGCAGATGACAATTGAGACGTTTTAAAACTCAATAGCTTAACAGCTAAGAAAAGTTATAAACTAAATACATAGTCAGTCATCTTATGGCCATTAACAGTCTATATAGATACGTTGCCAAAGTAGTATAGTTCTTACAGGTTCTTAATGGCCATAGTGCCAATTTGAGAATTATACGGCGTTAGGTCTAAACTGTAAAGATCGCCAAGACGCGATCCTGTTTGTAAAGATGCCTTGACCATTTATTGCCTCTCGCCATATCGAGCATCAGCACAGAATAAGTACCTACTTACGGCCTCAAGTCAAGTTGACGGCCCGGTATCTCTTTTACAGATCCTGGCAACATTGTGATAAATTGTGGCAAGCTGGAGGTTTGCTTCTAGCAATTCAGCTTCAATACAAAATACGTAATCACGGCGTCAGGCCTATAAAAGGCGTCAAGACGTGGTCCAGCTTTTAAAGATGCCCAGTCCATTGAGTGATTTAAAAAGTAAGCTGAAGTCTGCCTCTCATCTTACCGAGCCTCCAGTCTCAGCACAGAATAAGTACTCACGGCGTCAGGTCTGAAGGTCGCCAAGGCGCGTTTGACGGCGCGGTACCGCTCGTACAGGTGGCGAGCCGCGCCGCGCTCCACGGAGTGCGCCGGAGGCCTGCCCCGCGCAGCCTCCAGCCGCAGCAGGGCTCGCTGCACGCAGGACTTCTCCGCCGCCAGCTGAGCTGGGGTCCAGTTGGTTTCTGGCACGCTCGCTCGACCCGACGCCTGCCGGCAGCCGTCTACCCACTGGAAATACATACGCAACCTCATTTTTTATAACAAATAATGATGAGGTGAGATAGTAGGGACACCCCTCCACCACCCATGGCCCAATCAACCTCGCGGTTAAGGGGGCTGAAACGCGGTACTTGGTTTTGGCGTGTTCCCGGGGCGCTTTCTTGACTCCCTATTATTGTTTCCTCTCGCTCCTTGTCCCTATGGGCTCACTCTCCCCATTCTGGGGCAGGACGATACAAAAGACGGACTCGCCGCGCCGTCGCTGTCCGAAGCATAAATGCGCGAACTCTTGTAGCTTTCCGAAGTTGGCCGCCGAGCCCACAAGATCCTGATAATAAACTGGGCCAGAAACTTCGCGAAACGCGAACGATCCCGTCCAGCAGCAAGCACCGGATGAGGTTAGATAGTCGGTATAATAATACGCCTGTGGCCTGCCCATGCATCTGACATGAGTAGGCGTATTTAATCACCGTGCGTCTCAACTCAACTCCCATGACTTTGAATTGCAATATCAAACAACCTAAGCACTGTACGGTGCATCGACTTGAAATATCCGTTCTTTTGCCCAAATATCTCGCCGTCGGTTTACAATACCATTCTCAATCAGTGTTTTACTCGTATAAGTAAGAAGGTATTTTTAATAAATGCCAATTACATTTTTTTTATAGTAAAGAATAATGAAACAAGCAAGACCTTTACTTGGTGTTAAGTGATACGCATGCCCATGTCAAATGCAGTGCATCCCATAATTTTGCTTTGCAATATGCAGGACACACGGCATTGCGCTCATCATCTTGAATACATCATCACCATCAGTTATTAGGTCTCATTTTGCCCAGTAATCACGTCGGCGTACAGTGCCCTCCAAACCGAAACACACTAAGTACTTATAATACATTAGGTACTACTTATTTACTACTTCACGGACACTGCGGTGGTAGGTACCTATCCGGGCGAACTACGCAATTAGAGTCCCACCATCATTAAAAAACAGGGAGATTTATAAAGCCGAACCGAAAATTTATCCTCATATTTTAGCAATACGAACCTCTTCGATGTCCTTAACAACCTCGCTCATAGGTTTGTCGCTCTTCAGCGCTGCGTCCAGCTTTTCGTCCCGCTCCTTCTGCAACTTGGCCGCCTGCAGTTTGAGCGCGTACTCCACGGGGTCGGACTTGATGCAGCGCTTCTCCGCTTGCAGGTGTCTGAGCGCTTCGTACATTCGCACCAGCTGCACGTCCGTCATGCGGTCGCCCTGCGTGATCGGGTGACCGTTCTGGGATTCAAACTCGCCTTCATATTTGGCGATGTTCTTCTTTAACACGTTGATCTGGAATATAAGGTTTTTAGATTCTATCGTGCACAATACATATTTGATCACTCGATACCTATAACTAGGGTTGCCAGGTCATCAAACCTTAATAATAGGTTTGATGACCTGGCCGGACAGACGAGCCAGTTTGGCCGGACGCCCTACATCTTGAAAATTTTGTGTCTTAGTTATTACTACGATAAAAAATTGTATATAAAATCGAGCTTTTTTTTTCATTCAATACAAGTTACTACTTGACTGCGATCTCACGTGATGGTAAGTGATGATGCAGCCGATGCATGCAGATGTTATCGTACTAACTTGGAAGGGTAATTTAATTTACCCCAACAGTTCCTACAAGCATCGCACCGGAACGCTAAATCGCTTGGCGGTGCGTCTTTGCTGGTAGGGTGGTAACTGCCGAAGCCTCCCATCAGACCAGACCTGAGCCAATTTAGAAATTATAAAATTACGAAGTGGCCCGCGGCGGGAAATTTTTTTTTGTTTATTACCATAAATCTTGTTGGGCTACGCTCTCGTTCGCGCTCCATGGTTTGTGAAATGTAATAAGCCCATCTTAATAAGTCGAATAGGCTAACTATGTTCGGCTTTATCCGGACGCCTGGCAACGCTATCTTTAACTTATTACTGATAAAGACTATAGAGATTAACGTTGGACTCTGCGGATGATAAATGTCGTTGTGGTCCAAGTAACACATTATAATACATATCATTTATTGAACAAGCGGTAAAAGTGAAAATCTGGTTGGCAACAAGATATCGCTATCATCAAAAATGTGTAGAAGTACCCACTTAAATTGAAATTGTACTATAACATGTATTTAGCGAATTATACGTAACAGCTTTAGTGTTCTAGCCGGCTTGAATAGTAAAGTTTCAAAGTTATAAACCATTGGCCTCACACGAGCAATCATATCATATAGATATAGTATCACTGCAAGGCTAAGTAAAGTCAATGCCTTCTACGATTGACTGATCGGTGACTCTAAGTAAACTGAACACACATAAACAGAATATTGTGTAGATACCTACCTTGTCAGTAATCGATAACAGTGGGCTTTATGTTACATAAAAGAAACTCGACACGTTTTTACATAATTGATTCGTTACAACTCGCATGCCACACGGTCAAGGTCTAGACAGTGCCTGTGCCTATATCGGAATCGATAACCGTGATCGTTCCTCTTGAGATGTCTCCGATAATAATGCAAGCGATTATGTAACGCGTGTGATTTTTTTAAGGACTATTATTACACCAGCAGAATATTAATTCAGCGTCTTTAGGTATCCTGCTGTATTGACTTGGTCGCTCGTGCTCCTAGAGCCCTACCTAACAACGACAGCTCCGTGAGTGCGGCAACTTTTTTGTAGTGTGAGTGTGTCAATTTGAAATTTGTATGGTGTGCGGATGCTATAGTGTGCGTAAAAATTGTGCAGCGACGGCACAATTTTTGCCAATTTGGGCATAGTATTTTTTGCCGCACTTCTGAATTCGAGGGCTACCTCTTGGATCTCTATGATTTAACTGTGGTTTTCGTTGAGTCGCGTTTAAAAATTGCCTGTAGCTCGTTCGCGCTCAGTCCCTTTTTTCATGATGAGTGTTGTTCTTTATTCATTAGCACTCCGTCACTAATTATTATGTATTGACATACAATATAACAACAATGATACGTATATCTTGTAGATCACCTCCTCAGTAATCTTCTAAAGACACCTGCTAGGACTTCACTGCTCGGCTCGGTGCTTTGCATCCTACTGAGCGTCGTGCGTGCGTGAACGCACACCAGACTCCTCGTAGTGAGCGTTGTTCTCCACCCGTCGTCAGGTGTATTGACTATTGAGTACGTACTATCACACGATATAAAAACGTATGTCACACCAGACTCCTCGTAGTGAGCGTTGTTCTACACCCGTCGTCACGCGTATTGAGTACATACTAACACACGATATAACAACTTATGTCACACCAGACTCCTCGTAGTGAGCGTTGTTCTACACCCGTCGTCACGCGTATTGAGTACATACTAACACACGATATAACAACTTATGTCACACCAGACTCCTCGTAGTGAGCGTTGTTCTACACCCGTCGTCACGCGTATTGAATACATACTAACACACGATATAATAACGTATGTCACACCAGACTCCCCGTAGTGAGTGTTGTTCTACACCCGTCGTCAGGCGTATTGAGTACGTACTAAGTACTAACACACGATATAACAACGTATGTCACACCAGACTCCTCGTAGTGAGCGTTGTTCTCCACTGTATTGAGTACGTAAGTACACGATATAACAACGTATGTCATAGTTCACCTTCTTGATGATCTTCTCCAAGCGGCGGTCGGGGCTCGGCTGCGCGCGGCGCTGAGGCTCGTTTCGCTCGCCGCGCCTCGCTCGCTCCGCTTCCTCGTGGCGAGCGTTGTTCTCCACGCACGAGCGCTCGGTCTCCTCAGATACTATATTGAACAAAGACTTCTGTGTAGGTACATTGAATAACATACATTTACTTTATTTGTGTAATGGACTGAGATATGAGTACTCATAGTCATACTATGACAAAGTCTCAGGAAAAAAGAGATGTTGGGTACTCAGTACTCACTTTCGGGTTTCCGCTGCACGACATATTCGAAGTGCGGCGGGGTGCCACTGCGCGCGTCGTCCGCGTGTCCGCCGCAGTCGTTCTCTTTGGGCTGTAGTCGCGGCAGGCGTGCGGCCGCGCGGCGTCTCTTGCCGCCGCACTGTGGTCGCCGCGCGCGACTGAGGCGCTCCGCACGACGCTCCGACTGCGGGCGATTAAAAAAATGTATGTTATGGTAGTTCAAATCATCCAACCAACCAGCCAGCCTCGAGCGTTTGTTGCGCTGAATCAACTTACACTCAAACAAGGAACGAGCGTGAGCGTTTGCGCGTAAAATTAGACAGCAGCGGTGTTTGGGCGCCCCCTCACTCATTATAACATCGCATGCTTGGTTGAAGTCTTACTGAGAGTAAATAATGAACCTACCGATTTATTTTATCAAAAAAGTTACTAACTAAAATAATTAATATCACTTCCATGGGTAAAGGAAAATTATCGCGAACCATTCTGAACCCCTCACCTTTACCATAATTATTATGTGCATACGTAAAAGCGGTTAAAATGATTGTAACCCACCTCGAGGCGGTTATAGTCGTGCAGCGGCGGCGGGGGCGGCGGCGGCGGCGGGCGCTCCTCGCTGTGCGGCCGCCGCTCCTTGCGCTCGTGCGCGCAGCCGGAGTCCCTGCGCTCGCGCCGCTTGCGCGCCTCCCGCTCGCACTCGGGCGCCGCCATGTCGTCGCTCTCCTTCTCGCCGCCGCTCCGCTCGCAGCACTGCGCACGCCACGCGAGCCCCGATATTACAACCCGACGCTGGCTCGAGCACTCGGAGTCGTGCCCCGTGCCGTAGCCCTACCGTGTGATGCTGTGTGTTAGTGTGCTGACTGCTGGTGACGGCTGACGAGTGACGAGTGACGGCCGCCTTTAGAAACAACCGTTCCCTTGGGCCGTACTTCTACCACCATCTCATAAAGCAGTATTATTGTAATATTATTTTGACATTTTCATACGGACAGTTTAGAAAATGTCAAAACAATATTACAATATTACAATACTGATAAGAGATGGTGGTACGGGCCCTGATTCGTCGGAAATGTTCAACAACCATCATTGTGATTTGTGACAGAAAATCTGAGCAGAAAATAAACAAACTACTCGTCAGATGCTTTCTTAAGCAGTTATAAGTTAACCAACGAACATTTGAAGACCGAATATTGCGAAGGTATGTCACTCTAATACTGTGGTCCCCGTTTATTTTCCGTCACAATTCACGAATGATAAAGTGACATCTCCGATGAACGTTTCTGAGCGGCCGCGAAAGATAGGGCGTATGATGTAAAGCCTGAAATAGGGTTGCCGATTATGAGAAATAAATTAAAAAAATCATTTCATTTTGTGTACATAAGTACACAAAATGAAATGTTTTTTGAAGAAGGAAAGAAGGATTTTCATATGAGTTCATAGTGTATTGGAATTCAGACAAGGACCTTCAATATCAATAAGGTCAGCTACTTACAGTAAGCACTCCGTGAATTTTAAAAGTTCCATTAAATAGTCACTCCCTCTAGCTATTTTATAGTAAATAGTATTTTATAGATAATGGTATGCATAGACTTATATGCATACCATTTATTATATTCTCCTTCGTCCTTTTATCATTTCGCGGTAGACAAAAACTATCTCGTAGCAATGTGCTACGCATCGCTACGCAACAATATATTTTATACGTAGGCATTAAAAACAACAAAAATCTATCGTACTTTAAGGGCCATCGTCAGTCATCATCATCATACAAAATAAAAGAATACTTAATCTAAAATGTATACCAAATTAAATAAGTACTTATGTATGGTATGCGACAAAACAAAACATACAAAACTGTTGGCAACCCTACACTTTGAATGTTTATGGAATATTATGGATACGACAAAGCCTGCGGTTACGAAAAATTACTGAAATGTCTTGATTGCGAGTGTTCTGTGGCGCAAATGGGTGTAAATAGCGCTAAAGTTTCAATGTACAAGTGTAGGTATTATCCAAAGATATTCTACATAAAAAAGAGATAGATATCGCACATACGCGCGGTATTTGTTTCCGACAAATTACCCTAATCAGTGTAATTTTCGTTCAGTCCGCGAGCAACGGTGAGGTTACGCGTGTCTGGCGTGTGTTAGCGCGCAACAGAACTCAAAGTCCCTTAGTATGAACGTAACGTATCTTTAGAATATCTTTGGTATTATCTGACTAAAGCGAAACCTGTAATACTGTGGCCTATCTAAATCGATTTTACACAGGATATATTAAGCTCTCTCACAAATTAACACGACCTAAACAATTATTGTACAGGCTACAGAAAGAACATTTTATCACACGTAATTCTGTTAGTTATTTTCTAAGAATTTTTCTTATAAAAAATTCTATTTACTTGGTTTGGCAGATAGAATATAAGATCTGACCCTCTGCTAAATTCATAGAAGACAAAGACAGCTATAGATATATCAATCCACGAAGACGCGTCCACTCTGCCAAAATCGCTTATGTTTCATTCGCCATTAATTGACGACCGAATGGCGTAGTGGTAGCAAACTTGCTGTCTGCGCCGGAGGTCGTGGGTTCGATTACCACTACTGGTAAATGTTTGTGTGATGAGCCTGAATGTTTTCCAGTGTCTGAGTGTTTTTCAATAAATTTTATTTATGTGTATTAGTATGTATGTATATTTATCAGTTATCAAGTACCCATAACACAAGCTATCGCTTACTTTGGGGCTAGATTGCGATGTGTAAAATGTCCCGTATATATATTTATTTATTTATTCGATTCGCATGGAGTTTGACAGAGTGGGGCGCGTCATCGTGGATTGAAATATCTAACGGCTTGCTCTTCGTCCGAATAATAAAAACGTCTTTTCAGTAACCTTATTTTACTTGCGAAGCCATATAAAGCTAATAAATAATATTCTTACGAGAAAATCTCTTTATCAAAAATCAGACTACAATATAATATTAGGGTATGTAATGTATAAAGTATTTCTAATAAAACCCCACTGCCTAGTAATTTAACAAGTACCTGTTGAAGTCCCAAGACAACCATGCTCGCCTCAGATAGGTACTAAGGGCGAATCAATGGAACTTTTGAATTTCCAAAAGAGATCCCCCGTTTCGTGTTTCTGAAAATAATTGTTTCCGATACGTACTCGACCTCTCTTCGCCGCTTGGAAATGTAGGGCGATAAAATAAATTGGTTTCAATCTATTCTTGAATTAGGTTTCTATTGTTAAATTTATTTTTATTGTCGTGAAGATTTCGCTTTGTATTTGTTCGCTATTAACACGATAGGCTAGGTCCTAGGTTCAAGGAACCTAGGACATTTCTTACTAATAATAAAATGGCTTATCTTTTTCAGGTAGATATACCAACTATGTACTGAGAAAACGGAGGCAAAAATCCTATTTTTGTATTCTTTTGCTTTTTTTTACATAAAGATACTTGGATACTTACAATGCAATATCTTGCAGCGTCCACTAAAGAGTCGAAGAACCTGGAAATGCTGTGGCGGCTCTGATGTGCCAGGGTACCACTGGGTCTCGAACCGACCCGAGACCCCAGGCCGCTACCGGTGACCGGGCTATTGCGTAACTATCCTTTGATGTAAAACAAATCGAAAGAAACAAAACGGAACGGCCGAGCGTAAACGCGCGCCGTCTTGACGGTAAACTAAAATGGATGCCTAAAGCCTATTTGATATCGACGGTATCGCTTCTCCGCATCGACATATCTCTATCTCGACACATATCTATAGACCTAGGCGTGTTCAGCGCGACACAAACAGTCCTCTGGAAACAGTCTCTGCAATTTACGGCTGCTTCAAGAAATGCGTTGATACCAGTCTGTAATTTAGCATTGAAAACTTGGGCGACGGTTCTCGAGCTGTTTAGCCCTCAACAATTTCGTCCTGCTAGCTTCATTGTAGAACCGTTACAATTTTTTTGAAAATAACGGAAACGTTTATTTTGTTCAATTATCGTCTATCATTTTCGCGTTTTTGCACAAATCACTGATGACACTTTTGATGAACTTTATGAATGACGAACGAAAACCTGAAACAAAAAAAAAACATGCTGTTATAAAGTGCTTGGATACCCAACATTAAACGGATTTAAAAAGTGCTATATAGTACTACATAATATTATAACTTAAAGTCATTAAATGAACTCCATGAAATGAAATGTTCTGTACTTTTATTTTTTTAGGATAATCAGTGTAGTGTAATCTAAATGTTTTGGTGGGTACTCGTAGCAGAATAGAAACTAAAACTTAAATCTAAGGTAAACAAAAAATTTGAACCTCAATTCAAACTAAAATATACCATCTTTCACCCTTCTTTCGAAGAAGTTTGTTTTCCGAAGTCGGTTAACGGCGTAGAAGCCGTATTTAAGCTATTTTGAATGAAGTTTTATTTAAAAACTATAAAAACAATTACTTTCAAATTTACACGTCATGTATTTTGGGTCTTTAATCTAAAATCGCTTAGAAGCAGAAACACGATTGGATAAAATTTTCTCGATAGAAAGTTCTCCCAAAAGTTGCTCTAAAATCTCAGTTTTTCTAATTTTTATCGGAAACTACGTGTATTTACAATAAAACTTATCACTAGCTTATTCTAATTACTACACAAGTCTTGCCCGCGTGGAATGGTGGCAAGAATACTGGCTGCATTTCCGCGTTGAACAGCTAGGCTGATACGTTGCGCAAAAAATGAGCCAGCCCTTCTGTCAACAGTTAAGGTTATTAAACGCGGGGAAAGCTCTCGAATGAATTTTTTGGCACTATGACTCCATGGCCCCAGGGTCTCCACGGCAAACGGGACAAATATGTAACTCTCTAAAAGAGAGGCATATTTGCGATGTAAACTACGTTGGATGTAATTGTAATTTTTGTTTTAAAGTGTCGGTAATAATAATATCCAAAAACGCTGAGAAACTAATCTGTTATATTTTTTCGAGACGCTGCACGTCGCACCTACCAACGTGACGTGAGAGTGAGAAAGACAAAAATAAATAATAAAATTCACAAAGATTATGTAGGTACGATTATGTGTAACATTCGCGTTACGAGTAGTTACGACTTACGACTTTACGAGTTCATTCGCGTGTATTCTTATAGCGCTACTTTAGCGACATTTCGAGTACATGTTATTTCAGTTTCATACATATACTAGGAATAGCGCATAATGGAAACATACATATTATATATGAGAAAATACAATAACATTTTCATACATACTATATAGAGCTTGTGAAGCAGCACGGGTACTCGGAATAATTTTCTTTGTTTGCAATAATCAAAACATTACTTATGTAAGCATCGCTGATGTGGGTGTATTCAGCCTATACACAATGGAAACCTCTCGGGCTTAAATTAATTATGAATTGTAGAGAGAATCTCTAAATTATCACAGTTTTTTTTACAAAATTCCTTCGAAACGGTTTGGCCGATTTTTATGTTTTTTTTGTGAGGTCTGAGAAAAACACGTACCTATTCTGTAACTCGGTGCCCCATGCATCAAAAAAGAATCGCCACTGACAAACCATTAAAGATTTTCTACGAAAATGTTATTTTTATCAATAAAAAACATATGCCACGTGGCTATCATTCTATCATCTATGATAGGCATCGAGTTACAGAGTATGCAATATCAGTGATTTGGTGAAATTCACCAAACTTTGTGGTATGTTTAGTAACGTGTATACGTGACCCTGTCGGCAAGAGTTGTACCTACCTACCTACGATTAAGTATAATGAGATTTGTTATAATCGAGTTTGTCCACTGAAAAGCAGCTTTATAAAGAACAATAAAGGATGTAAAAGTATAAAGATAACATACATATATGTACATACGTATCATACATATCGATCAATTGTTAGCAAAAAAATATATTCAAGGTCGGAAATATGTGTAATTTTTCTTTTTGCTTTTTTAATATTTTTTGCAAATGTGGAATCGATGTGGAATTTTTCACCTTTGATAAAATAGCCGTAATAACTGGTTCCCCAACAATTGTATCAATTTTTAGCACTATGTGAATAATAATAATATGTAATTTTCCTTTCATTTTTAGGATTCTGTACCTCAAAAGAAATAAAACGGAACCCTTAGATAGCTTTATTGTCGGTCTGTCTGTCACGATCCAGACATCAATATGAAATTTGGAAAATTTTAGGTAATAATGGCCCGCAGTCATAAAAATTTAAAATTGTTTTTATTTTTATTTCAAAAGGGGGAGGGGGGGAACCGGGTCGTCGAATATTCAAATGAGATTACAATACCAAGTAGGGTGTCATATGAAAAGGCGTAACTTGTGTAAGTATTCTAAAACCGATTTTTATTTACAAACAAACTGTCGAAAAAAAACAACGTCCCCCCCCTTATCTCTGAAGTTTACCAACCGAAAAATCTGAAAGAATTATAATTAATAATAGGGATTAAAGTATATTTTACGAGAAAAACAAAATGAACTCTTTATCTATTATATCATTCAATTAATCACAAAAAACGAAGTTAAATGATTCCTATGGTTCTCGTTTTGACCAATTTTATTTGAGTAGTTTGGTCAACCCTTTATTGTATAGCAGACAAAGCCAGTAGGGAAGGGTAAGTTAGTTTATAAATTATGATCTTATTGGCTTTGGTATATAGTATGAGCATGACCTGGTTTCCAGGGTTCGATGATCGCGACGGGCGTGCCGCGCCGCTGACATCAATGAAAACACTCAAACGAACCACAAGGACCTACCTATTTACGCAATACTTACATTATAATGCTATAAATGCGGATGTGTTTGTTTATTTCATTTGTGTATCAATCTCTCAATTTTGCTCGTAAATGGATAACTGTGTGAGCAATTTGCTGTAAGTATTCTTTAATATATAATATTATGTATAAATTTTATTCAATGTCCCAAAAAAAAATTTAAAATATATTTGCTCAAAAAGGAGACTTTTCTATGTGTGGAAAGTTCTTCTTTTCCGCATTAATATTTTTTTGTTTTTCTTCTGCAATGTACATGCATAAAGGAGTTAATGAATCAAAGTTTTCCTGTAAGTACTTTTTTACTTACCACCTACTTGTCAACTTGAGACATTAATACGTATAGAAAAGAAATTTTTTAACTATGTAGAAGGATTTGAATTAATAATAATATAATTATGATTTAATTGATGTTAATGTCCTAAAACATGTAATTGTCGATAATTGTTAATCGATTCTAATATTTATTAATACTTAAAATTCATCAATATCAATTTCATATGTTTCATAAATGTATACCGTAACATATAATTATGTACTATAACATTTAACATATTGTGCATATTTTGGGCTCCCTACTAATTATCCAAAGCGAAGCTACGAGAGCTTGAAAATGCTACGAAGCGGTTTGAGAAAGTGTAGCGCCGATGTAGCGCGGTTTGAAAAAATGTAGCGCCCATGTAGCCTCGTAGAGACAAATTATCTTTTTTGGCTCTTCTGGGCGGGGGCTCTACCGTCCGTGCTTTTAGCGCATAGCCACTGAATAGGTAAATAGCGCTGGCACATCCAGAGTGTCTGCTGTCTGTACGTAATACGTAAGAATTATAATATTATACCTACTTAGGGCCGATTTTTCAATCGCCAGATAAACGTTAACTAAGGAATAAATATGACGTTTTTACAGATTTTGTATGGCATGTGTTTCAAATTTATTCCTCAGATAATTTATCTGGCGATTGAAAAATCAGCGCTAAGTACCTACTGTATTAATCTTCGCACAGCGCACTCCAAACCGACATCTATTATGTCAGGGTTACTAAATAATAAAATATGAATTTTATCTTCTTCCTAATAAAAAAGGTAATTCTTTAAAGGTAAAAAAGATTCTTGAACGGAAATAATCCCATTACTTCCATCTTCCGTAAAGTTTTGGCTTTTTATAAATGCCTGTAAATATTAGACCTATGTGAAAAATAAAGATTTTCATTTTTCAAACGAATGCTCCTTTTATGAACAACCTAAAAGTTATTAATTAATTATTGTTTTAACTACCCACTACCAAAACACCTACGTCCTACATACAACTTACAATATTAATGAAATATATAGAACAACGCTTACATAAGTCCTCAAATCTATAGGGTCAAGCAGCAGAATTTTATAATAATTTAATATGAACGGCACATTAAGAGGATACACTGAATTTATTCTTGTCCATCTCAATCTTACGAATACTGTAGTGGGGGCGACATTCAGCGTTGCGGAAGAATATAACAAAAAACGACGTTTTACCTAATTACTAAAAAATTAAGCCAGTTATCAAAATCCGTTCTGAATTTTTTTTGGACATTTTTATTACCGACACATTAAAATAAAACTAACAATTACATCCATTGTAGTTTCCGATAAAAATTAGAAAAATGAACATTTTGGGGAAATTTTTGGTGTCCTTTCTGTAGAGAAAATTTTATCCAATCGTGTTTCTGGTTCAGTGATTTTAGATAAAAGACCCAAAATACATGACGTTTAAATTTTGAAGAAATTGTTTTTATAGTTTTTAAATTGCAGTTCACTAAAAATCGCTTAAATCGCTGAGGGAAACTGTTAGCCGGCATCTGCGAATTATTACAGTGATACGGACTACGCAGTCACATAGAAACACGTCCTTGAGGAAGCGTCGTTCCCAGTTATATGGCAAAAACCTAGCGAATATCGACGAAAAATGATAGAAATATAAAGAAAACTCACCGTTTATTGAAGTCCTAGATGTCGTTATATGCTGCTTATAGGTTTAAGATAAATATAAACAAGGAAGTGGTATTAGGAATGGCGTTGCAACACGGAATGGCGGCAGTGATCGTCCGTCCCGCTGCGCCGTGTCAGAGTCACTGAAACTGAGGGAGGTTCGGTGGGCGGTGGCGTAGTGATGGGGAAAGTTTCACCGATAAGATTACTACTAATTAACAGCGTTTTCATTTGTACACATTAATGTAAGAGACTTCGCAATTGGGTGGCTTTGTACATACTGCGTATTTTCAAATTTGCTTGCTTGTTGAAGTTAATTTGTATGGTTTTAGCTGCAACTCTACCAGTTCCATAGGCTTATCAATATAATTTCCAATCACACGTTTATTGGTTAGAAATAGATACTGAAACAAAGAGGTTCACTTGCGCGTAACGGCGGGTCAAATATTTACATTTTTAAACCAGTATCAACGTCTCTCTTTCGAATTTTTTGTCAACTTCACTATTGGTTAGTGAGTTAACTTTGAGTTAACACACTAATCAGAGTTGATACAGATGGACATTAGTAGATTTTAGCAATTCTAAAATGGGATATTAATGGAAAAGGCGGTAGCAAAACGTAAATGCTACCCGCCGAGGCTGTTATTGCATTAGTATTCCATCATATGACTCGGTGAATTATATAGTAGAGCTTTAGGGCGATTCTCATACATCGCCCGAATGGCGCCGATAACCATGGCAACGCAAGCACTACCAGCCAATCGGTGCCTTGTATAAAAAACCGATGCAAACTTTAACTAATCAGTGCCTACGTGGCTCGACCGATGCAAGCAATTCCTAAGATGCAACTTCGTCGATGATAAGTATTTTTGCAGAATCACACACACTGTGCATTGTTATGCAGTGGAGGTGTTACTATGCAGTCAAATGCAAGTCAAAAACGCTGCGCTGTATCGTATAACCAGATGTCCATACAAAGTCAACTGCTCTCTGTCTCTCGAAATACTGTTGATGTCGATAAAAATGAATGGCTCCATCCCTATCAAACCTCTAGCTACACATTCAAATAGACGCCCGCGTGCCGGCCGGCGCGGCGTAGCTCGTACCTCGTATACGAAAACCATACCAACTGAAGTCTGAACCTCTTTCAACATTTCAGCCTTTGTTTCACAGCACGAGTAGGTGCTTACCTATCGACAATGGGCGAACAATTTACATTTCGTTCTTATAAAATAGAAACCTCATTTCTATTGTACCTATTGTGTATAGTCTATTGCTACCTAACGCAGATATCTATAACAGTTTCACGAGAATTTTTCAAGGATGACGATGCATGAACTCAAATTCTTGTTTAGATTTAGGTAATATAGAGAACTTTTAATATAATAAAAAGAAGGTTCCATAGCTCCCTGCATACAAACAAACAAGAAACTCAGAAACTCAGCCGGTTAAATCGCTACGGTGCCCACCAAATTGCGGTTACCGTGGAAATCTTGCTTTTTTATAGATGTGAAGTAGTTTATTTGTAAATCCAGGGTATACGCTACTATGTCACTCCATTGAAATTCAGTTATATCGGTCGAGCAGTTTTTAGCTTGAAGCAGTAAAATTTAATTAAATATTCGAATTCTCACATTCTGTTGTATTATCCCATTTAATTAATTTCGGCTTATTTCGGCTCGTACGTGTATGTACAGGAGGTGGAAATGAAGATAAAAATTATTATTTTTACATAGGCCTAAATATTATTTTATGAAAAGTCAAAATTCTATCCCTAGGTTCGGAAGGCACCGAGAAAAACTGGCAAGAAACTTGGTACTTGCTCTTTTCATAAATGTCATTACCCACGACGGAACGGAGTACGGGTATATGCGTTTAGGGTGAGAGTCTCACTGAGAGACCGTTTTTACATTACTCTATTAAAAAGATTTTATGTTTGTTTGTATGTTAAATTGTTCACAAAAACCAATAATGCAAAAATATTTTTGTTTGTTTGTTTGTGCACATCGATGTTCCCATTTATTTCAAAAACGACTTGACCGATTTAGATGCAGTTTTCTGTATAATGTTTGGTGTTCAGCAGCAATGGTTCTTAGATAGTTGTTACGAACATCTATCACCAGGGGGCGCCATAAAATACATTTATATTGCAAACGAATGTTCCCATTTATTTGAAAAACGGCTTGACCGATTTAGATGCAGTTTTCTGTATAATGTTTGGTATTCATTGGCGATGGTTCTTAGATAGTTGTTACGAACATCGATCACCAGGGGGCGCCATAAAAAACATTTACAGTGCAAACGAATGTTCTCAATTATAACAAAAACGACTGAACCGATTTGGATACAGTTTTGCATAAAATATTAGTGAGTCATTGGCAATGGTTCGTAGATAATTTTTCTTGTGATTGAACAGCAGGGGACGCCACAATAAACGTCTCTTTATGACTTGGGAGGGATGATGCCTTCAAACGCTGCTAGAGGAGCTAATGGCTAGTTTGAAGATTAGTTTTCATTTTTTAATAATAATATAATTTAAATTACATTAATATATTAATCGAAAAACTATAAAACAAGTAGAAAATTAAAAAATTTAAAAACTACGGCGGATTTTCTTGGATTTGTAATTATACTGATAGGTTCTTAGTTCTTACTTTCCTTTAGTCGGGGAGTTTCAAAAAAAATTATTTACTCCTTTTTCAATTGCAAGTCTGCAAAAGTCGTGGGTGTTTTAAATTTTTTTAATTTTCCACTTGTAATATAAAAGTAGATCACATTCAAATTATTATTTGTTTGCACTTTTTATAAATAAGGTAAGATTAAGACAAGTGCTATTCCTGATACGGTAACTGCATCGTCAATAAGCGGGCGCGGTGAGCCGGTAGGAGGGTAGGTAGCAGCGGTGTCGCCGCAAGGTCACTGGCCAACGCACCGTAGCAGCCCGGGCGGGCGGCATCCGCGCCCTACCCTAACCACGTCATCGCATGCATTTACGGAGAATTCAAATAAACTCTTCTCTTTTCTTTCACGTATAAATGTTACAAAAAACTTATCACTAGCTTATTCTAATTACTATACAAGTCTTGCCCGCGTGGAATGGTGGCAAGAATACTGGGTGCATTTCCGCGTTGAACAGCTAGGCTGATACGTTGCGCAAAAAATGAGCCAGCCCTTCTGTCACCAGTTCGAGAGCTTTCGAATGAATTTTTTGGCACTATGACTCCATGGCCCCAGGGTTTCCACGGCAAACGGGACAAATATGTAATAATATAATATAACTCTTCTCTTCAGAGGATTCACTGAATTTATATTTGACTTCTCACGTCAGTGGGTGCGACATGCAGCGTTGCCGAAGAATTTCAGGTCTGGTCTGGTGGGAGGCTTTGGCCGCGGCTAGTTCCCACCCTATCAGCAAAGACGCACCGCCAAGCTATTTAGCGTTCCGGTAGATGCTTGTAGATTGCGTTGGGGTAAATTTACTTACCCTTCCAAGTTAGTACGATAACATCTTAGGCTGCATCATCACTTACTACCAGGTGAGATCGCAGTCAAGTATACTAACTTGTACAGAGTAAAAAAAAATACAAAAAAATGACTTTTTACCTAATTACTAAAAAAACTAAGCCAGTTATCAAAAATCTGTTTGTTAGCGTTTTTGGATATTATTATTAGAGACACAACAAAATTTACAATTACATCCATTATAGTTTCCGATGGAAATTAGAAAAATGGAGGTTTTTGAGCAACTTTTGGGAGAACTGTATATCAAGAAAATTTTTACTGGTACCTAATTCTTATCCTTCGCATTGTAGAGTAGCATTGAAATAACAGAACAGACCGTGCGGACATTTAAATACTGTAAGGTGTCTTACGAAGGCTTCTAATATATTCTCAAGAAGAATTACAACAGTTACTTATGCACATTTTTAAGGCTTCCCGCAATAAATAATTTTATGTATTGTACATGTGCTTGGATGGATTTACCTGCGAACAAAGAGAAATAAGTGAAACTGTATAACGCTAATGGTCTCCAACTTTCAAGGGTGACGTAATAGCGAAATGCAATGTATGTATGTATGTATACCTATGTCCTATTTCTACACTCTAAAATGTTGGTTCAATGACAAACTTCTGCATAAGTTCTGACTGCCAAAAGTACATTTTGTCAGTTCGTAAGTCACACGAATGATCTTACGGTTAGGTACTGTTCAAAGCTAGATCGTAATTCAATAATTTTAATTTTCCGCAGTTCTTCGCAATATCAAGGTACTTGAATATGCCAAATCTCAAACTGCATACAATATGCTTAAAAAGAAAAAAATTATAGAAAAATTACTCATCAAAGTAAGAACTCGTATACTGTAATTATAGGTACTTCACGATGTACCAGAATCTAATATCGCATATTTGATATTGCTTTGCGAGTATTATAGTAAACTATAGTCATAACTAATGTTTACAAACATTAGGGAAATTTCTTTCAGCTGCGAGTTTTCATTAGAAGGAGAAGCGAAGGGAAGGACAGGGATAGCCGTATCGCAATATCTTTTCTCTCTCAATCGATGTGACCTTGGCAGTGTGCCGGGACGTATTACTCAATAGGTATAGCATGGAATAGAACTATAGTGCATTTATTTATTACCTAATAATAATTCATACATACTTTTCAAAACAGCTTTATTAACCACGTGTGACGAATAGATGCAGTCTTGCTTATTTATGATGAAATTAAAGTAAAGTTCAGTTAGTGGATTAATAGTGGTTAAAGGTCGATTATTTATTGATAATTTAGTTAGTGGATTCTGTATCCATTTGTTGGATAGATTATAGACTCTGTATCCATCCAATTGAAACACAGTACCTACAAGCATATGAATTTTTGTGGTGGGTGCATCTTCTGTCCCTTTCTCATAAAACGATTATTTGTACTGAGTAACTACGGCATTAGTGACTAAACAGAATTACAAAAGGCCTATCTTTTTTATTTTTTATTTTTTCGTGCAACGAACCAGCCGTTTTTGTTCAGTGCAGTGATGCTGCGAGTTATTGGTATTATTCTGTACAGCTACCCAATACAAGGGGCGTGATCAATATTCAGCGTTCCGGGAATCTATTTTAGGCGTTGCATCGAGGACGTTTAATTTTACCTGCAACTTGGAGTTTCTGCACTCCCGCCCCGCCCGCTGCCGCCGCTGTTTGATAGTTGATGTTTACATGAACTGTTTACTCAAACTGCTCAAACATGTAGTTTTGAACGCGGACCTTCCAACGATATTAATATAATACTACTAACTGATCCTACAAACGTTTTAATGCCCTTAGGGATATAAAAAATAGCTTACGACCTACTCTTAGACCTACCGAACATACACAGAAAAATTCAAAACAATCGGTCGGGCCGTTTCGGAAGAGTTTGGTAACAAAAATTGGCACGAGATTTTATATATATGTTAGAGAAGATTGAGCTAATTTAGGGAAGCTGTTCGCGACCGTTAACTTCAGAAAAACTATGTAAAATAAATAACAATATACATAGCGATAACATATATAATATTTTTGTCCGGTACAGAAGCTATCTTCAGCTATAGGTTCTTAAATATCCGACTTTTAAAATTTTTTAGGGCTAAGAATAATGCGAAGAGCAATCGTTCCACAATGTAGTCTGAGCAATCGTTCTTTCTTAGATATGCAGTCTGCCCAGAGAATTTGTATTGCAAGGTCAAAAGAATCATACGTCCCAGTGCAGTGCTCACTGCTCGTCATACTGAGATAACAATTGCTAGTCTAATTACGCTTAGTAATTAAACCGAAACATATTATTTTAACCGTATTACTTCGCAATCACTGGTCGACGGCAGAATGTCTGACACTTTAGCGGTACCCGGGCGGAAAAACTCGTATCAACTAATGAAATCCGTAAAATAATGTCTACTGACATATATTATGCTTACAATATATTATATTATCACCTTTGCAAAAACGTAATTCTGAAACGAACAGTTTTCGGTTGGTTACTGTGACCCTACGTCTTCTTCTACGTCGTAGAAGGGCTACGAAGGGAAACTTCGAGTCTTTGCCAGTTACAGACTACAACATAATAAAAATGAAATCTTGCAGTTAGTATATAGCTCTTCTTTCGACCGAGCAAGTAATTGCCTCAGTGCCAAGCTCTGTCGACAAAAACTTTCTGCTTGAAGAACGCGAGGGTTACAGTCACTCTGGTAAATACTATCTTCATTACATTTTATGCTGAAATGAAATGGCTATATCATGACCAGACTCCAGATGGATCAGCCGTAGTTTCCAAATAAGTGGTCATGAGTAACAAGTCATCAACAATTAGTATTTTGTGTTTTTCTAACAAGAAATTCATGAACCTAGCCCGAAGTTTGGAAATTGGCGGTGTTTCACTCCCGTGCCTCGGAGAGAACGTTAAGCCGTCGTCGGTCATGCGCCAGTTCTCTCTCCAGTCCCATTGGATTATGAGAGAAAGGGAAACCAGACTCGAGGATGCACCTGTGTTTGCGCACACACACTTGTGCACTATAGACCGCCGTAACCACATGGGCCTGGAGGGCATTATGTAACAAGTCTGACAGAAAAACTAAAATATTTATTAACTAAAATGATAAGCACTGAAACTACAAATCCATGACGGGCCACCCATTAGAAAATGGCGTGGAATAGACACTTTTCATATGAGTAAATATTGCTATATACCAACCTAACAACGTCGTCTGTCCTAGATATTTCTATTTACCAAATAATACCCAAACAACTTCTTCCTAGCCAAAAAAATCGAGGTCAACGCGCAATCTTGTCAATGCCCGCTATTTACTCAATATTTTCCATTTAAAGCTCTTGTTAAATAATCAGGTTGACTCGAGGTCAAACTAAATAAAGTTATATGTTTAAGCATCATCCTTTATTTTGAGCTTCAGTAAGATGTTTAAAAAAATATGGCAATGAATAAATAAAGAAAAACTTAAGGAACTATATGAGTGCGCCTTTGAAGAGAAGCCTCGTAAACATCTTAAAGAAAAGAAGAAACAAAACAGTTGTTAAACAAAACAAACTTTTGTATAATGAAAAAACTTCTATAACATTTTTTTGGAAGCTAAAGCTTCCTGTGTAATTAAATGACAATTAAGATTATCATGATCTTTGAGAATAAAAAGAAAAGAAAATTAACAAAGGGATTATATAGGAAAGAATAAAGGAAGGAATAAAGGAAGGAAGACACATAAATGCTTCTTTGAGGAATTCCGAAAGCCTACAACAAATATTTTTTAAGATAGATCTTGGAATAGGGTAAATATTTTACGTCAAAGCGTAAAATAAGATCTAATGCTGAAATAGAAGTCTCAGCTCCAGATTATTGAACGTTCTTCCTCCGAGAGACAACGTATATCTTTACTACTAGATAAGTACTCGACGCGGTGGATAGGTACAGGATAGTCAGTCGTGTGTAGGCCGTGCAGGCTGTACCCATCTCTGCGTTCATTACAGTCTTGTAAGCACTACGTTCAGGTTTAGGGAGGTAGAGGGGCAGTCGATACGACCGCGCCTGCGTACTATCACCCATGCGTATCAGATATCAAATGAAGTAATACTCGATAGGCCTATCATAGAGACTCTGCGCCGTTGTAATAGAGCTCAATTCATCTTGATTTTATTGAACAATAGATACCTAGATAGGTTTTAGGGGTGTTACGATGATTTCTATACGTAGGTACCTGAGTTATGATTTGTTTATTTGTCGTTACCTCTTACACCATTATAAAGCGACGTAACAACTTAATGTTCGTAATGGCGACTGCTAGACATGCCTGCCAGGTTTTTTTATTTTTCTTGTTGAAGTTATTTTTTTCAATTTGCTCTTTTACATTTTTTATACTATAGTTGTCTTAGTATAGGTACTTACTAAGTAGGAGTGTTATGTTAAAAAAATCCTAGTAATAAACAAAATAATAGAGTGTGACAGACGGACGGACGGACGGACGGACGCACGGACGCACGGACGGGTAGTCTCACCCATATAGGGTTCAAATTTTACTAGAATAGTATATACTTAACCCTAAACATGGGCTAACGCATAGTTTTAACTCAAAATAATGTTAATTTTGTGAAACATTATTTAACCGACTTAAATATTTCAATCCATGAAGGCGGGCCCCACTCTGCCAAAATCGCTTATGTTACAATCCATTCATTCCGAGTCTGACAAAGTGAGGCGCGTCATCGTGGGTTGAAATATCTACAAACAGTACAAAAAGATTCTAGAATTAAAGAAAAACGGCTAATCGTTCGCCGTTACTTTTTGTCCCAACCACACGACGAAAAGGATTTGAAATCGAAAGTGCCTTGCTACGCTACGTAGCACTTCTACGGCGTAGACGAAGATAGGTAGAGGTTTGTATAATAAACTATGCGCTGAAACTTGAAAGTACGCTACGCCTTTGTTCCTACAAGTCCTTATTACAAGCTTTTATTTAATTTTTAATGTTACGCGTAGGTATACCTATTCAGGCGTAATGTTGCAACTCTATTTTGAAGTAGATATGTTCCGACTTGATAAATAAATAAATAAATATATACGGGACATTTTTACACATCGCAATCTAACCCCAAGGTAAGCGATAGCTTGTTTTATGGGCGCTAGATGACTGATAAATATAGATAGACATACACACTAATATACATGAATATAATATATTGAAAAACACCCAGACACTGGAAAACATTCATGCTCATCACACAAACATTTACCAGTAGTGGGAATCGAACCCACGACCTCTGGCGCAGACGGCAGGTTCACTACCACTACGCCATTCGGTCGTCGGTCGGTGATGGATCGATTAGGCTGAAATTTTGTATAGGGTTTAGTTTGGATGACAATGCGTGTTAAGATGGGTGACGTCATTTTAAATCCAATATGGTGGAACACCAAAGATACCAGGCTAGTTATTTTTAATGCACTCCTATCTATGGTTATCAAATGAAAGGGTTCTGCGAGAAGAAATTGACGTAGACTGTTTAATATTTAATTTAATTATTGCCTAAGTAACATGAAGTCTAAAAATCATAATTCAGGTATTAATAAATCATTATTTTTATCCTTCATATTCAACAACTGGATTGCCAAGTCTATAGACATTAACGACTGGAATCTCGCCAGACAGGCCTTGTTTTCCGTTCAATCTAGTTAAATTACAGTAAGTACATCTAAATATATAAAAGAAGATACTGACTCATTCATTCACTGACATATCAACGCACAGCCCAAACCGCTGGGTCTAGAGACTTCACATTTGGCACACAGGTTCCTTATGAGACCTAGAGGTGCACTAAGAAAGGATTTTTCAAAATTCCCCCCCTAAAGGGGTAAAACGGGGCTCCAAAGTTCGTATTTTACCAAGCTTCAATACTCCTTCACGCCGCAACTACTGAACCGATTTGGCTCAAATTTGGAACGGTGATAAATTGCATATTGGGTTAACACATAAGCTACTTTTCATCCCGGGAAATCCATGGTTCCCGTGGGAACAAATTGAAATTCACGGGAAAAAAATCTTCACGCCGCAAGTACAAAACCAATTTGGCTGAAATTTGGAATGGAGATAGATGATATCCTGGTTTAATAAAAAGGCTACTTTTTATCCCGGAAAAGTCCATGGTTTTTGCGGGAAAATTGAAAAATTGATATTCACGCGCGAAAAATATTACTTTACGCTGTACTTACTGAACTGATATGACTGAAATTCGGAAAGGAGATAGATTTTATCCTGGATTAATACATCGGTAACTTTTCATCCCGGAAAATTTCATGGTTTCCATGATAATAGTGATAGATAATATGCCTTCATGCCGTAATTACTGAACTGATTTGGAATAGAGATTATATCCTGGATTAATACTAAGGCTACTTTTTATCCCGGAAAAATCCATGGTTCCTTCGGGAACAGTGAAAAACAGATATTCAACCGGGAGAAATACTCCTTCACGCCGTAACTACTGAACTATTAATAATACTGAAAATTTGGTTGAAATTTGGCAAGGAGATAGATGTTATATCCTGGATTAATACAAAGGCTACTTTTTATCCCGAAAAAATCCATGGTTTTTATGTTAGAAGTGAAAAACAGATGTCCACGCGGGAAAAATATTCCTTCACGCTGCTACTATTGAAAATTTTTGGCTGAAAATTAAAATGGAGATAGATTTCACTCTATATTAACATAAAGGTTACTTTTTATTCCGGAAAAATCGATGGTTCCCGTGAGAATAGGGAAAACTAAAATTTACGCGGGCGAAACCGCGGGTATCTGCTAGTATCTACTATTTTCAGATAAATAATATCGTTTCGCGACAGTGTTTTCTATCTATATAATAAAACTGTAAATTGTGTACATTGAAGTTATTTTGAAAGTTTTTATTGGGGGGCACTCTTTAGTCGATACTAAAGCCTCAAGTAGTTTTGTTCATGTTTGTCTGTCTGTCTGTTTCATTGCCGCGCATTACGGCTAAACCTTTGGATCTAAATGAAAATTGGTATGATTTGAGTTCATATACCTACCGAGGTAGGCCGTAGGATACAGGATACTTTTTATCCAATTTGGGAAGAGACGTTCAAAGTTAAAACGCGGAATCATTGTGAACTAAGCTTTCGGTGGTTATCCGCTTGGGGCCCTGGCTGTAGATGTATGGAGAAATCCGTTCTGTTTATTCGAAGAGAGTCGACTCGAATGTTAACTTGTACTAACTAGTGTTGCCCAAATGCAAGAACAAGACGAGACTCAGCCAGTCTTGGTCTTGGTCTTGCGCCAGTACATGTGGTCTTGGTCTTGCACCCCGAGTCTTGGTCTTGGTCTTGGTCTTGCAGCAAGAGTCTCGCAAGTCTCGCAATTACCTATTAGACTATTGCTGGTCCCGAACTCCTACACTCTCCGAAACGACACTCAGTCTTAATTCTCTTAATAGCCACAACGACCTCCTATAGTAGTGTTATTATCTCGCTGCAGACTCGGTCATAAATCATTCGAGTGTTTCGCTTTTGTTGTTCTGCAGTAATGCACAACTCAACAAAGAACAACAAAAGCGAAACATTCGAATGATTTATGACCGAGTCTGCAGCGAGATATTAACACTACTATAGTGCAGTGACGCGCGCCTGGATTGAAATGGGAGGTCATGGGTTCGATTCCCGCCACGGGCCACTTTGAAATTTTCAATTTTATAATTTCTTATTTGGCTCATCTCTGATCTGGTGGGAGGCTTCGGCCGTGGCTAGTCACCACCCTACCAGCAAAGACGCACCACCAAGCGATTTAGCGTTCCGGTGTGATGCTGTGTAGAAACCGTTAGGGGTTGCTTGCCTCTTCCAAGGTAGTACGATAACATCTGCTGCTGCATCGTCACTTACCATCGGATGAGATCACAGTCAAGTACCTAAGTACTTACTTGTAGTGTGTAAAAAAAACGGAGGTCGGCCCGCGAAATTCTACTTTTATTTTGTTTTTTTGTCGCAGAGGGTGCGATTTCACGTTAACTGCAAGACGCAAGAGTCTTGCAGGCTTAGTCTTGTTCTTGCTCAAATCTTGCACTGCCAGTCTTGTTCTTGGTCTTGCTAAAATTAGGCAGTCTTGGTCTTGGTCTTGGTCTTGCAAAAATGCAAGAACAAGACCAAGACTGCAAGACCAAGACTGATTTTGGGCAACACTAGTACTAACCCAATAGGTATCCTCACCATTTTCCTTCACTGGTACATAAAGAACTTATATTTAGCTCCACCAACGCACATAACTGTGCGTGCCCGAGACTCGAACTTCCGACCCCGGATAGGATAGCCACAAGTCTAAACCAACGGGTCATCAAACAGTCAACAGTTAGCTCATTAACTAATGTATAAACTAGAATTTCTAACAGCCTGCGGTGTGGCAGTGACTAGCAAGATGCAGTGGCGAGCCGGCGGGTGCATCGATCGACCTACTTGCAGGTCAAACAGCCGACCTCTTGCACCTTGCAGAGTGCAAGCGGCAAGCCCCGCCCGCGCGCCCCACCCCGCCTGTCGAGGGCTGACGTTGACGGGATTCTAACGAAGTAATCTGTCTATATTCGTGTTTACAAAATCTCCCCCTGAGTTTCCACTAAAACATGTTCTAAACTCTATTTTCTGTCGATGCATCGAACCGTGTTTCCATTGTCACACAACTTGTTGAAGAGAATATTGTTTGAAATTCCCTATATTTTTCATACTTAATATTTGTTTAAATCTATCAAATAATTTACCCAGTTTTATGCGGTGCGACTGCGAACATTTAAACTTATGTGTCAATGGGTGCGAACGTAAAAGCAACAAAACAAGTTGTGAGATAAGTTTGAATCAAGTAGGTATATGTTACATGTTTTTTTTGTGGAAACTTAAAATAGTACTAAACAGTATCAAAAAATACAATCAAAAACAATTTAAATTTTTATTATTTCAGAAAGCAGTTTTGCACCTTCTCGGTACAAAACTGCTTTCTGAATGGGCAAAATATTTTTCGTGCAAATGGATGTAAATATTTGTAGTCCCGTTCCTTTTATAAACCCCAAGCATCTATTAGGTACAATAGGTAGATAATTAGGTATACCGGGGAATATTACCTACTTTGAAATTCGGATTTTGACGAAACCCCAGATTTTTCCAGGATGAAAAATCTTCAATTAATAATTTCAAATTTCAGCCAAATCTGTTGCAACTTGCAGCGTGAAGGAGTTATTATTTATTTATTTTTACTTAAATGTGGCAGTACAAGTGTAGCAAAACAAAACATGTTCTACTTAACCTGATTATCAAACAAAAGAATTTGCTAATACTTCGCTCGCACGAATCCGTGGGATTATCGAATATTATTCCTTGTCTACATCATAAAAAAGCTCAGCTAAGAATTAGCTGGGTGTTGACAAGTCAGGTTTTGCTTTTATATTTATACACATAAAAAAAGATTTCGACGAATTGAGACTCCTCCTTTTTTTGAAGTCGGTTAAAAATATGTTACGGGCAAATAACTAAGTACGGCTACACCATGTTATTTTTTTACATCTTAATTCTAATAATAACCCTAATATTCCTGTCAAATTTATATCCACGAATTGTATGTTCTGTAAACTTTTTGTAACTTGACAGCATAAATTCACGCGTCGCTTTCAGTGTGTAAGCCCCAAACAGCGGGTTAAATATTGACATTTTTAAACCAGAAATAAGATCAATTTTTAACAATTTAACTTAGAATATAACACCCCAGGTTGACGCAAAAGGGTTATAACCAGATAAAACCGACCGAGTGAAGTTCGAAATTTTTATTAGAAAAGTATATGGGAAAAATTCTAAAACAAATCTTAATACGAAATTTCTTTAAAATGATAGAGATATTTCAATTCTCGACGGCGCGCCCCACTCTGTCAAACTCCATACTAATCGAATGAAACAGAAACGATTTTGACGGATTGGGGCGCGACGTCGTGGATAATATCTATAACTAGACACACCCCGAGTTGCACGAAATAAATTTAAAAATTTAAGTGCTCGAGAAATTTCACATACATTTTTTGGTATTGATTGCCATTAAATAAGTTTAAGTACCACTTAAATTTTTAAATTTGTTTCGTGCAACTATGCATTAGTCTTATGTATTTAATTACAAGCCTTGAAAAAATATTTCCGAATTTTAAGCACTGCGTTTTATCCACTTGCGATGCTTATTATAGTTAAGCCACGGCTAATAGCGGTGTCTGTTGGGATACATGTTCGGGTTCTGCACATTCGGGTTTGACTGCTGCACCGGGTAACCCTGGGTTATGCTGCCTGGCTTTGCGGACTGTAACAAAAAAAAGTTGTGTAAAATTGATAGCTCCTATCATTGACTTACTATCTAAGGACAACGGATGTAATACAAAATTCACGAAAAAAGTGTCCCGAGAAAACCTATAGATAAACGAGGGTATGTGTATTTTTATAAACAAACTAAAACATTGTAATTTATGTCTTAATCCATTATTATACAGCCTAATTTTACTTGCAACTACTCGTACCTACAGTGCGATTGCCTCCCTTTTCGCGTTTTATATCTCTTTCGGTTCGGACACTCTTTAGCGCTGACCCGTCATCCTTAGTATTATATGTATATCTATGGCTCCTATAGACTAGAGGCGATGATTGTCACGTGCATAATCGTCTGTAACCGGCGGTAATCGTCACGATAATAGTGCAAGAATCTACATCAGCGTGGCGTGATAAACCATCAAGACACCCCGATCGTCTACAATCACTGACGATTATTATGGCTCACCGGTGATTGCAGCGAGTCTAACTCCACCACACCATCGTGCCGCGCGTAATCGTCTATACTCGCCGACAGGTGTCTGCTGGAGGGCGGCGGCTGCGCGTACACCACGCCGCTGCTGACCGACGGATGGTGCGCCTCGCTCAGACCTGTACCTGTATGTTGGAGTGCTGCGGCGCGGGCGCGGAGGGGTGTATGGACAGGTGTCTGCTGGAGGGCGGCGGCTGCGCGTACACCACGCCGCTGCTGACCGACGGATGGTGCGCCTCGCTCAGACCTGTACCTGTATGTTGGAGTGCTGCGGCGCGGGCGCGGAGGGGTGTATGGACAGGTGTCTGCTGGAGGGCGGCGGCTGCGCGTACACCACGCCGCTGCTGACCGACGGATGGTGCGCCTCGCTCAGACCTGTACCTGTATGTTGGAGTGCTGCGGCGCGGGCGCGGAGGGGTGTATGGACAGGTGTCTGCTGGAGGGCGGCGGCTGCGCGTACACCACGCCGCTGCTGACCGACGGATGGTGCGCCTCGCTCAGACCTGTACCTGTATGTTGGAGTGCTGCGGCGCGGGCGCGGAGGGGTGTATGGACAGGTGTCTGCTGGAGGGCGGCGGCTGCGCGTACACCACGCCGCTGCTGACCGACGGATGGTGCGCCTCGCTCAGACCTGTACCTGTATGTTGGAGTGCTGCGGCGCGGGCGCGGAGGGGTGTATGGACAGGTGTCTGCTGGAGGGCGGCGGCTGCGCGTACACCACGCCGCTGCTGACCGACGGATGGTGCGCCTCGCTCAGACCTGTACCTGTATGTTGGAGTGCTGCGGCGCGGGCGCGGAGGGGTGTATGGACAGGTGTCTGCTGGAGGGCGGCGGCTGCGCGTACACCACGCCGCTGCTGACCGACGGATGGTGCGCCTCGCTCAGACCTGTACCTGTATGTTGGAGTGCTGCGGCGCGGGCGCGGAGGGGTGTATGGACAGGTGTCTGCTGGAGGGCGGCGGCTGCGCGTACACCACGCCGCTGCTGACCGACGGATGGTGCGCCTCGCTCAGACCTGTACCTGTATGTTGGAGTGCTGCGGCGCGGGCGCGGAGGGGTGTATGGACAGGTGTCTGCTGGAGGGCGGCGGCTGCGCGTACACCACGCCGCTGCTGACCGACGGATGGTGCGCCTCGCTCAGACCTGTACCTGTATGTTGGAGTGCTGCGGCGCGGGCGCGGAGGGGTGTATGGACAGGTGTCTGCTGGAGGGCGGCGGCTGCGCGTACACCACGCCGCTGCTGACCGACGGATGGTGCGCCTCGCTCAGACCTGTACCTGTATGTTGGAGTGCTGCGGCGCGGGCGCGGAGGGGTGTATGGACAGGTGTCTGCTGGAGGGCGGCGGCTGCGCGTACACCACGCCGCTGCTGACCGACGGATGGTGCGCCTCGCTCAGACCTGTACCTGTATGTTGGAGTGCTGCGGCGCGGGCGCGGAGGGGTGTATGGACAGGTGTCTGCTGGAGGGCGGCGGCTGCGCGTACACCACGCCGCTGCTGACCGACGGATGGTGCGCCTCGCTCAGACCTGTACCTGTATGTTGGAGTGCTGCGGCGCGGGCGCGGAGGGGTGTATGGACAGGTGTCTGCTGGAGGGCGGCGGCTGCGCGTACACCACGCCGCTGCTGACCGACGGATGGTGCGCCTCGCTCAGACCTGTACCTGTATGTTGGAGTGCTGCGGCGCGGGCGCGGAGGGGTGTATGGACAGGTGTCTGCTGGAGGGCGGCGGCTGCGCGTACACCACGCCGCTGCTGACCGACGGATGGTGCGCCTCGCTCAGACCTGTACCTGTATGTTGGAGTGCTGCGGCGCGGGCGCGGAGGGGTGTATGGACAGGTGTCTGCTGGAGGGCGGCGGCTGCGCGTACACCACGCCGCTGCTGACCGACGGATGGTGCGCCTCGCTCAGACCTGTACCTGTATGTTGGAGTGCTGCGGCGCGGGCGCGGAGGGGTGTATGGACAGGTGTCTGCTGGAGGGCGGCGGCTGCGCGTACACCACGCCGCTGCTGACCGACGGATGGTGCGCCTCGCTCAGACCTGTACCTGTATGTTGGAGTGCTGCGGCGCGGGCGCGGAGGGGTGTATGGACAGGTGTCTGCTGGAGGGCGGCGGCTGCGCGTACACCACGCCGCTGCTGACCGACGGATGGTGCGCCTCGCTCAGACCTGTACCTGTATGTTGGAGTGCTGCGGCGCGGGCGCGGAGGGGTGTATGGACAGGTGTCTGCTGGAGGGCGGCGGCTGCGCGTACACCACGCCGCTGCTGACCGACGGATGGTGCGCCTCGCTCAGACCTGTACCTGTATGTTGGAGTGCTGCGGCGCGGGCGCGGAGGGGTGTATGGACAGGTGTCTGCTGGAGGGCGGCGGCTGCGCGTACACCACGCCGCTGCTGACCGACGGATGGTGCGCCTCGCTCAGACCTGTACCTGTATGTTGGAGTGCTGCGGCGCGGGCGCGGAGGGGTGTATGGACAGGTGTCTGCTGGAGGGCGGCGGCTGCGCGTACACCACGCCGCTGCTGACCGACGGATGGTGCGCCTCGCTCAGACCTGTACCTGTATGTTGGAGTGCTGCGGCGCGGGCGCGGAGGGGTGTATGGACAGGTGTCTGCTGGAGGGCGGCGGCTGCGCGTACACCACGCCGCTGCTGACCGACGGATGGTGCGCCTCGCTCAGACCGATCAGTACTTGCGGCTGCAAACAATGTATTCATTTTTACTACAAGTAAAAAAAAATATCCAACTTGCAGAAAGTTCCTTTTGAATGTCCGTATGTTGCCGCATCAACGCATATAGGTACTACTCGAGTTGCAGACAACTACCTCTGAGTTGTATAATACTACCCGAGATGCAAAAAACTCCCATGAGTTGCGGAGAATCACCTGCTGTTCCTTCTTCTGCTCGGGCTGCGGCTGTCCGTCCCTCTTCATCATGTTATCTAGGTAGAGCTGCTGCGCGGGCGCGTACAGCAGCCCCGTGTGGTGCGGCGTGTGCGGCGTGTGCAGCGTGTGCGGCGTGTGCGGCGTGTGCGCGTGCGGCGTGTGGTGCTGCGCGTACAGCAGCGGCGGCGGCCGCTCCGTCACCACCACCCCCGACGTGGGCATCGCGTAGTACGCGCCCGACTGCACCCCGGACCCGCCGGACCCGTATTGTGAGGATTCTGTTGATATTGAGTATGCTTCAATTGGCTGATGTTGAGTATGCTTCAGTTAGCTGGCATTAAGTATGCTTCCGTTAGCTGATATTGAGTATGCGTCAGTTAGCTGATATTAAGTATGCTTCAGTTAGCTGATATTAAGTATGCTTCAGTTAATTGATTTTGAGTATGCTTCAATTAACTGATTTTGAGTATGCGACAGTTAGCTGATATTGAGTATGCGTCAGTTAATTGATTTTGAGTATGCGTCAGTTAGCTGATATTGAGTATGCTTCAGATAGCTGATATTAAGTATGCTTCCGTTAGCTGATATTGAGTATGCGTCAGTTAGCTGATATTAAGTATGCTTCAGTTAGCTGATATTAAGTATGCTTCAGATAGCTGATATTAAGTATGCTTCAGATAGCTGATATTAAGTATGCTTCAGTAGGTGATATTGAGTAGGCTTCAGTAGGTGATATTGAGTATGCTTCAGTAGCTGATATTAAGTATGCTTCCGTTAGCTGATATTGAGTATGCGTCAGTTAGCTGATATTAAGTATGCTTCAGTTAGCTGATATTAAGTATGCTTCAGTTAATTGATTTTGAGTATGCTTCAATTAACTGATTTTGAGTATGCGACAGTTAGCTGATATTGAGTATGCGTCAGTTAATTGATTTTGAGTATGCGTCAGTTAGCTGATATTGAGTATGCTTCAGATAGCTGATATTAAGTATGCTTCCGTTAGCTGATATTGAGTATGCGTCAGTTAGCTGATATTAAGTATGCTTCAGTTAGCTGATATTAAGTATGCTTCAGATAGCTGATATTAAGTATGCTTCAGATAGCTGATATTAAGTATGCTTCAGTAGGTGATATTGAGTAGGCTTCAGTAGGTGATATTGAGTATGCTTCAGTAGCTGATATTAAGTATGCTTCCGTTAGCTGATATTAAGTATGCGTCAGTTAGCTGATATTGAGTATGCTTCAGATAGCTGATATTAAGTATGCTTCCGTTAGCTGATATTAAGTATGCGTCAGTTAGCTGATATTGAGTATGCTTCAGATAGCTGATATTAAGTATGCTTCAGTTAGCTGATATTAAGTATGCGTCAGTTAGCTGATATTGAGTATGCTTCAGATAGCTGATATTAAGTATGCTTCCGTTAGCTGATATTGAGTATGCGTCAGTTAGCTGATATTAAGTATGCTTCAGTTAGCTGATATTAAGTATGCTTCAGATAGCTGATATTAAGTATGCTTCAGATAGCTGATATTAAGTATGCTTCAGTAGGTGATATTGAGTAGGCTTCAGTAGGTGATATTGAGTATGCTTCAGTAGCTGATATTAAGTATGCTTCCGTTAGCTGATATTGAGTATGCGTCAGTTAGCTGATATTAAGTATGCTTCAGTTAGCTGATATTAAGTATGCTTCAGTTAATTGATTTTGAGTATGCTTCAATTAACTGATTTTGAGTATGCGACAGTTAGCTGATATTGAGTATGCGTCAGTTAATTGATTTTGAGTATGCGTCAGTTAGCTGATATTGAGTATGCTTCAGATAGCTGATATTAAGTATGCTTCCGTTAGCTGATATTGAGTATGCGTCAGTTAGCTGATATTAAGTATGCTTCAGTTAGCTGATATTAAGTATGCTTCAGATAGCTGATATTAAGTATGCTTCAGATAGCTGATATTAAGTATGCTTCAGTAGGTGATATTGAGTAGGCTTCAGTAGGTGATATTGAGTATGCTTCAGTAGCTGATATTAAGTATGCTTCCGTTAGCTGATATTAAGTATGCGTCAGTTAGCTGATATTGAGTATGCTTCAGATAGCTGATATTAAGTATGCTTCCGTTAGCTGATATTAAGTATGCGTCAGTTAGCTGATATTGAGTATGCTTCAGATAGCTGATATTAAGTATGCTTCAGTTAGCTGATATTAAGTATGCGTCAGTTAGCTGATATTGAGTATGCTTCAGATAGCTGATATTAAGTATGCTTCAGTTAGCTGATATTAAGTATGCGTCAGTTAGCTGATATTGAGTATGCTTCAGATAGCTGATATTAAGTATGCTTCCGTTAGCTGATATTGAGTATGCGTCAGTTAGCTGATATTAAGTATGCTTCAGTTAGCTGATATTAAGTATGCTTCAGATAGCTGATATTAAGTATGCTTCAGATAGCTGATATTAAGTATGCTTCAGTAGGTGATATTGAGTAGGCTTCAGTAGGTGATATTGAGTATGCTTCAGTAGCTGATATTAAGTATGCTTCCGTTAGCTGATATTGAGTATGCGTCAGTTAGCTGATATTAAGTATGCTTCAGTTAGCTGATATTAAGTATGCTTCAGTTAATTGATTTTGAGTATGCTTCAATTAACTGATTTTGAGTATGCGACAGTTAGCTGATATTGAGTATGCGTCAGTTAATTGATTTTGAGTATGCGTCAGTTAGCTGATATTGAGTATGCTTCAGATAGCTGATATTAAGTATGCTTCAGTAGGTGATATTGAGTAGGCTTCAGTAGGTGATATTAAGTATGCTTCCGTTGGCTGATATTGAGTATGATCCAGTTAGTTGATTTTATTTTTGTTCATTGTTTCTTGGGTGCACAATAAAAGTTGCATACATACATACATTGAGTGTGCTTGAATTAGCTGAAGAGGCAAAATGTGTCGTTTAATTTTTACAAATGATTCGCTGCTAGAGAAGTGTTTGAGATCGAAAAGATGTTTTTGTGATTAAGATAATTTTAATAAGATAGTTTTAGTAGTTAAGATGCGACTTATAGTAGGATTCGGATATTCGGGTTAGTTCATCGAATCGCGGTATATTCGGGCGATTAATGCTTATTGCGGTACTCAGAGCTTTCATTAAATGGCGGACAAGTTGATTCTAGACAAGAATAATTTTCGCGACAGCATAATTTGTATGTTCGCCAATATTCGCTCGATAATGTAGCTCCTCTACAAGGGAGCCATAGGACTGAGGTGTGCAGAGACAGCAAAACTGTTGATAATATAAAAAAAAATCATATATCGTAGATAAGATAAGATAATCGTTACGTTAAAATAGATCGTTAAGATATGTCGTGATATTTAAATCGTTTTACCAGCTGATGAAAATAGGGTTGGTGTATATTATGATCCGGATCAGTCTGGTCAATCATTAATACTCAGAAGATCGTACTTACGTTCGGAAACTCGATTGGAGTAACCTCCTTCTTTATGACAGCATTAAGAAAAAAAGTTTTTTCTTTAGAATAAGTTTTTTACAAGATTTAAAGTTGCATGGAAGACAAAACCATTAGATATTGGTCATATTTAACATGGCTTGTATTTTTAGAAAAACGTTACTAAAAGCTTCTAGTATGGTTTAAGTGAATGAATTAATTACAGCTAAACAATGACACAGGGTTGGTAAAATTTTAATGAGATTTTATTCATAAGGTTAGTTGCCACAAGTTTTCAATGAATTATGAAAGGATAGAAGACATCACAACACAAACAAGAAAGCAGAGGAAATATGTAACGCAAATCTGCTTGGATTTAAGGTAGCATTAATTGGAGCGTCGAAATTAAACTTATACACTTTATTATTCTAACAGCACCTTTGTATTCCTTACATATAAACGTGGGAATAATATAGTTAGATCGTCTAATCTAAACATTAACGACACTACATATTTAGTCTCACATTTTGAAAGAAAAAGGGGCATGCATTTTTAAATTAAGACGTCTATACTATTTCCATGTTAACGTGTAAAGGAATAAAGGAATTTTCCTGATGTCTTTTTCTAACCAAAACTGATTAAGCGCATTATTATTATTAATATTCCACGTTTATTAATATTTCCACTGTTAGATTTTAACGAATATTTTGATGAAATATAGCCCATGATTGGAAAAGGCATAGAAGACCCACGATGGTTACAGTGTGTCATGGCAGTGGTGATTAGCTGAGAAACCATTCTATGCTTTTTCTTTCACTAGATTCCAAGTAGTTTTGCGCTGATAAATTATGATTACCACATAGGAGTTTGTGGAGGATACGGAAAATTAATGAGACTACAAGAAAATAAAATTAAACGATTAAAAAAAATGACATAAGCTATAATGGTACGTATCGATGAAATATTCACATGAACTTTAATGGTAAGAGAAGTAGCGATATGAAAGTATGAGTAGGAAGGTGATGAAAAATACAGTGTAGTACGAGGGGTTAGCGTGCAAGACGGGAAAGCGACAGTTATCCTGTGTGAAGTCAACTCACTGTTCCATAGAACTGCGCGCGCCATTTGGCGGCCCATACGACCATCCTCTACTTCTGCAAAAGATACACGTACACTAGAATCTAATTGGGCTGCTACACCGAAAATTTCGTCTTCAACACAAGTTGGCAACACTTGTTTTCTTCGGCGTATACTTCGATATACAGAATTTAGTGAATTGTAGCTTAAAAGTTCATAACGGGCTAAAATTCCTATCCAATCCATCCAATCCAACTTTTCCAATCCAGATTTACCCAATCTGAGACTATGTTAGAATAATTTCCATGGCCTAAAATTACAATCCAATCCAACTTTTCCAATCTAGATTGACCCAATCTGAGACTACGTCAGAAGTTCAATACAAGTTACGTCAAACCATCTCTGGGTGGGACAAATATGGATAGGATAAATTTTTTTACATTCTACAAAATATAAATTATTTATTTCGAATGAAAATTTGGTATTACACTACAAGTACTTTTGAATTTGATAAAAATTATTACTTTATTATAAAATAGGATAAAAAAAATAACGTACACTGAAAGAAATGTCGTCGCACGTCCTAAGATCGACTGGCAGATAATGTATTGTTGCATTTCTTTTCTAAGTGGTGCAATAAAGTTAAAAAAAAAATCTAACAAAGATTTACGAAGTTACAGGCAGTTAAATTTTAGCGTGGGAGGGTCTAATCCTTTTTTCGCAAAACGAAAATTTATATGAAAACGCACAAAACCACTATAGCATTATTAAGGTGTGACTTCACGATTCAATGTCGTATGGCGTCTTATCATAAATATAAGTGCTGTTAACTTTACTTGATAGATTTAATTAGTTTTTTTCAGTGTACGTCATTATTTTTATCCTAGTTTATAATAAACACTGACCTCTAAAGTAGTTTATAAAGCGAAACACTCGAATGATTCATGATCGAGTCTGCAGCGAGATAATAACACTACTATAGTACGCTGGACCTTAGAATGTCAATGTAAAAATGAAGACTTGATTTTCGCCATTTTGGCGCTGATTGTTGCGCAAGCTGGCGTGAGCGTCCATGGAACTAAAATAAATTCAATGTCAATTTAGTTCCGTGGACTTTCGAGGAGGGCGCTTCAAATCAGCACAAAAATTACTGTCAATTGTATAGAACGTTTCGAATCATCATCAATCAAGAATCATTCGAGTGTTTCGCTTTTGTTGTTCTTTGTTGAGTTGTGCATTACTGCAGAACAACAAAAGCGAAACACTCGAATGATTTATGACCGAGTCTGCAGCGAGATAATAACACTACTATAGTTTAATAGAGATCAGTGATAATGAAGTAATAAAAAAAAATTGGCGTCAAATACTGAATTGTGGGTGTTCATAAAAAGGGTATACGTAACTCACTGTGGTCAGAGTACCCGGTGTGGTGCTTCATGGGCGGCTGGTGCAGTCTGTGGGTGTAGAGGGCGTACGTGGGGGAGGGGCTGCGCGTCCGCTTCACCCCCCCCTGCACTTGCTGGCGGCCCATGCTCTGTGGCTGCGACACGAACATGTAGTTCGAGTGCTTGTTCTTGAACACAGAGAAAAACAACACAATGTTAACTAGTGACAAGTGCTCGGACAGTTACAGCAATAATGATAACAGAACAAAATATGGTATATTTGCTTAGAATTTGTGTTTACAGATATGCGCACGGTCGGAGTCGTTTGTCCTTTGAGAATACCGACGCCGCAACCGGCCGCGCGACAAAATGAAAGCGAACGAACTATATTCAACTGCATAAAATACAAGTTTAAAAGAAACAGTGGTACTTGGGAATGCCGACAGAAGCTTAAACTGACAATATGAATATCAACAGACACACTACAGACACAGACACACTACAGACAGAGGTGTCGGAAATGGTAAGTGTCCCGAGTTCAATGATTCTTTCCCATTTAAAAATTAAAACCACACATTACCACAAATAGAAATTAAAAATTTACATGCGACTTCGCCTTGGTAACGTAATCAAACCCACATATTTCTGAGTCAGAGATGTGTGTGAGTATGAGGCGTCTTGTTTAACTTGTGTCTTAGTATCTTACTTGTTTAAGTCCCTGGGAATGCAAGGGTGGCGGCCTGCCCTGCGAGGGCGAAGGCTCTCCTTGCCCTGATGATGACATCGGGAACATTGGCATGGGTACACTGCCCATTGGCATCTTCATTGGTTGCATTTCACTGAAAAAAGATAATTTCATTAATATTTCCCCATAATAAAACTATCGAGAAATTCATAATATGCAGAAATATCAATATGGAGGATATTGATATTTCTCAGACAAGCAACATTTGTCTTCGAATCAGTGAAATTAAGTGGTCTAGTAATCTAGTTTCGCGCCGGTGTGCCAACGTTAACATCGTCTCTGTGTTTAAATGGAGGAAATTTGAACTGTGGAGGAACAAAAGGCTGCTGCCTGAAAACATATACATTACGGAAGACTTCCCCAAGGATGTCATGGATAAAACGAAAGAACTTAGAATACAACAACAGGAACAAATTAAGAATGGGAAACAAGCCTTCATACAATATGACAAATTAATTATAAAAGAGAAACCTGTAGAGGAACGCAATAGGTCACCAATAGATTCACCCAAGAATCCTCCTAACCAAACCGAAGATAGAATAACAACTCCAGCTGAAATGAACAAGACCGGCAAACTCGAGTATGCACAACGAGTGTGATGACTCAATTTCAAGAGGAAATACACAAACACAATAACAACTAACCACTACCTGAAAGCCACAAACAGGAAACAGAAACAAATATATAATTAACTAGCAAACGCCCGCGGCTTCGATCACGTTGAACTTCTGCTTTACTCCCTCAGGCGTTAAATTTCCAAAATTCTTGTAATAACCACCATCTACTTTAATTTGACCACTAAATATTTCCTTATGCTTGCTGTTATAGTAATATATTGATTTTGATAAAAATCGATCGTCACATAAAAGTTCAATATGGTGGCCATTTTTTGGGGTTCCGTAGCCAAAGAGTAAAACGGGACCCAAGCAATCGGCCAATTAAAAAAAAGTTCAAAATGGCGGCCATATTTTTTTTAGTTTGACCTCAAATTCCTTCTCTATACTTGTTGCGATAGTCAGATATAGATTTTCAAAGAAATCGGCACAGTAACAAAAAAGTTCAGAATGGCGGCCAAAAAAGTTCAAAATTTTTAAATTTTGACCACAAATTCCTTCTTAGTGCTTGTAGACCAGGGCCGATAGTTTTTAAAATATAAAAAATTAATAGTAGGATGAAACTCATTACAAAAGGAGGAGAATATTATAAATATTGAAAAATAATTTACGGGCGATCTGAGGTCGGGAAGGGGGTGGGGGTGAAATTTTAAGGGTAAAAAACGGTTTTTCTCGATTTCCAGCAAAACTAAGTCTTACGGAAAAAGTCAAATGACAAAGTTGTAGGTAATAAAAAGATCTAAAACTTTTGTATTTACACTTTTTTCACATAACCTCAAAATTTATGTGAAAAATTCAAAAAACCAAGTTTTTGGTTTTTTATTTTTATCTTTTACAAAAAAAAAATTTTTTTTCACGAAATTTGGTGAAAACTTTCCTTTTTATATCCCAAATACGCTGTAATTTATTTGACTAAAAATATTTATTTTTTTCACCTTATTTTGAATTAATATCGAAAAAGCACCCTCATTTTCAATTGTAAATTCACCCGTCAAAATATCAGCTTTTTTCAAAAAGTTGGTATGTTTTCTATTCGTTGAAATCTCTTCTTTCCGATAGTTCCGATAGGCTCAGAAAGTTCAAAATGGCGGCCAAAAAGTCCATCATTTTTTAATTTTGATGATACATTCCTTCTCTATGCTTGCTGCCATAGTCAGACGTTGATTTTCAAAGCAATCGGCCCAGTAACAAAAAAGTTCGAAATTTTTCTTCCTCAAAATTTGAATTCCAAAAATCCCCGCTATAGTACGAATACATGACCAAATATCAACCTAGGTACCGAATTTTAAATCTCTACCTACGACTTTTGATTTCGCTGAAATCCCTGGAATAACGCAAAAAATACACTTTTGTATGGGAAAATCCCTTAAATGTAAGATTTTTACCCCTTAAACATGGAATTTCTGGAATCCCCGTCTTAGTACAATTCATGACCTAATATCTACCTAGGTACCAAAATTTTAGATCTCTACGACTTTTAGTTTTTCGGGAATTCCTGAAACAATGACCAACTCCCTCCAAGAAGGAAAAACAAAGGCAACTGTTTACACATATGCACACTGAACATATTAACATTGCGAACAGAGAAAAGCCTTAGATCTAATAGAAAAATACAACCAAATAGAAACAAAACTCAAAGAAATAACTAAATCCATTCCTAAGAAAAACAAATCTCAAGATATAAGCGAAAAAACTTTGTAACTCTTGGAAAAAAGAAAAATATTAAAGACAGGCCAAGAAAATAGAGTAACACATAAGAATTGGAGGAGGCCTTTGCCGAAAGGCACTCCAAAATTAGGGACATCATTTAAAATTTTAGATAATAATATGTAATAATGTCACTAATTCTGGTGTAAATAAAAGGCTATTTTATTTTATTTTATAATCTAGTTTATGTTTGAGAAACTGACTGCAAATCATCTGTAGTTCATAGTAGAGCAGACCCTAGATTATGTAAGAAAAACATATTCATCGTTACTGTAATTGTTTAAAAATTCTGCCTGCTGATTGGTTCCCGGATTTACGTCAGCCAATGGGAGGGCAGAATTTGCTAGGAAGTATGAATTATGATGCATATGTTTTTCTTTCAAAATCAGACCTCAGACCTGGTTTTTAATGTGAGTTAAGCCATGTTATATGTGAACTACCCATGATAGCTTAAATTCTAAAACACCCTGCAGCTATTACTTCATACACGGAAACAACATAAAAAATGTCTTACTTAGTTTCCTTTTGTTGCTGTCGTTTCCTGATTTCATCCTCATTGAGCACTCTCTTGAGCTGCATGAACAGCTGCTGTTTCTCTTTCTCTAACTGCTTCAATTTTAGCTCCAATTGCTCAATCTGCTCTTTTGTCTCTTCTAGAACATTAATCAATAAGGTTTCTTGTGAATTTCTTTGTTAATATTTTATTATTTAATCACTAGTGATGTGCTGGATTGTCAAAAATGTATATCCCCGGATACAGATATTATTTAGTGTCAAGATCCATGGATATGGATCTTTATTAACCAACTTTGAAAGGAGGGGTGTCTCAATTCGTCATTCGTGCTTTCATACATGTTCGTACTTTCTAAATTATCCTATGGTTAATATCTATGCTACTTATCAAACCTATACCTCCTGTTTCATCGTGCCAAAAGCACAGAGTTCATCAAAGGTGCATAAAAATAGATCATCATGCTTTCAACATCATATGCATCATGCTTTCAACTGAGTTTTAAGAATGGCCATGCAATGTTTTATAAAAATTGGACTTTTTTACCCTCTTTTATTTCTGCATCTATCTTTTTATCTATGTTGTTTAAACTAGGTCTAACAACATGTTCCATTGGGGTCAACAGTGAATGTAAAACAAATGGATATACAATATACCTAAGGTCATGACATCCTGTCTCTCCCTGGCTTCTCGCTCTTTTCGCAATCTCTCTTCTTCCACCTCTGCTTCATATTCTGAAACATACAACAAATCAAAATATGTTAATTCTATTAACTGCATCTTCACGAGGTACAAATGCTTGAACATCAGTCGTACAATGGTGCTGATTCTGTTGTACAAAATCTCTAAACTAAACCCCTACTCTGTCAAACTCTACAAGAATCAAATGAAACATATTATGCGATTTCGAAAGAGTGGGCTTCATAGTTTTGTGGATTGAAAGGTAAGGGTTTTGAAATCGGTCTCATTGAATATTTCGTATAACAAGAGCTTTAAACGCTCGATAGCTTAAAAGCTCGATAGCCATATTCGTCGGAACTTAATAGTTGCTGAGAAATAATTTTTTTAAATTTAAAAATTTCGAGGTTATTTTTACTATGAAAGGGCTACTTTCTGGGTGGTCATAAAAGAAAATAACCACTCAGAAGTCCACTTTGACTACAATAAGATCCTCTTCGTCACCTATCCGTTATCCGAGTCGGGGTGCCCTAAGTCCCGAGCTCGCTTCGCTCGAATTTTCAGTAATAATTTTTTCTTAAAATTTTCGTCTAATTTAAGTGATAATACGAAAGTTAGAGACAGTATAAAAGGTTACGTGATAAAACTTTGGTGAAAATGTGAATAGATTGTCTGGAAATTCAATTTCGAATAATTGCGACTCGATTCAAAGCCTCACCCGATTGAAATATCTGTATTGTTTAGTTTGGGGCTAGATTGCTTTCTGTAATTATTTATTATTTATAGCCCATCAGGCATCAGTCGAAGGGTAAATTTTCAGGATCCATATATTTTGAAATTTTTACCTTTTGAGACCTCACTTATTTGAGTGATATTCAATTGCCTCAAATACACAAGTTTGAGACGTCGGAGTTAGGCTGCTGGCTGTGAATTAAATTAGGTACTTACCTTCTTTCTTTCTCTGCCTTTCGCGTATAATGTGCCTCTTAAGAGCTTTCCACATTTTCCGATCACCATCATTTTGTTCTTCAGGCGTCATCGATGTTACCGCAGGCATTTCGATGCATGTCTTGCGGTTTTGTGTATGACCGACTTTCAATCAGCGACGCATCAAGCAATTATTATTGGCCTAATTTAATCAAAGTACTGGTGTTTACAATGGAAACTTTCATGCATGAACTTAAATATTTTATTTTGGTACAAATAAGGCACCAATTTTATGTCGTTGACTTTCCTTGGTTCTGCGATCCGAAAATTGAAATCATGTTTTATTTTCTGATAATTCTAATATTTTTGTTAATTTTTTTTTGACAAACATGAACAAAGAGGATATAAACATGAACACAGACCACAGATAAATAATTATTATTTTATGATTTTAACCACAGATTTTAACACACCACAGATTTATTTCTTCTTCGTCTTTTGAGGTAGCTCCGCGCATAGAGCGATTGAGCCAAAAGATTTATTTCGGATATCACCTTTGTTCGGTTTCGGATTTAGCTAGTTGGATTTTTATAAGTTAAAGTCTCTGGTTAGGGGTTACTTATTTTTTGATCTGTGAGAGTAAGTGATCTGTGGTCTTTTATGGTTCTTACCTTAGACAAATAATCACACATTTCATCCAAGGTTCTTACCAATGACTATTGTGGTCTGTGGTTCTGACATCTTTTAGTATGTGGTCTGTGTTTCATTGTTTATTTTTTTAGATTTAAAATCTTAAATCAGCGAAATGAAAAATAAAATTAAAACAAACCGCTGGTAAGGTTAATCACGATAAAAAATTCAAGTTAGGTTGTATTCTATAAAACTGTGTGTAAATTGTAAATTCAGTGCAGTACTTAAATGTTTGCCATATCACAACAGTAAAGTAGGACACTATCTCTGCCATTCTCCTGTCTTTACTTCGATACGTTGAGAGAAGCTATAAAATACTCGATCGAACTAAATCTTCCAAGTCATGGACGGACCTTCGAGGCCAAGGAAGAAGCTAAAAGCGGTAAGTGATCATTCACATAATCAGCAACCTGATAACAAATTCGGTGTCACTGAACTGGACAAATAAATGGACAAATTATTTTTTACTGTTATCTTATTTATATAATATTATGTATGTCCAATCAATAAAAAAAGCTTCGTTTAGCAATACAGATATAATTAATATAAATTGTAGTGTTTGGTATAGGTAATAGTCATTGGATAGGAAATTTAACATTTGAAAAAGGTTCATCCTACTAGTTTTTACTGACTTCTTGCCCATGTGGGTTTAGGGTTTTCTCAAACCAGTTTTGACCCTTGACGTTGGTCAGCTTCTTGTTTAATTTATTTCATCAAGGTGGTTTAACTCAGTCTACTGGCAAAGATAAACTGTTAACAGAGTTAGCAGTCCTCTGTGATGCTGTGTTACAACTGATATAGGATAGATCAGGTGAGGTTGTTGTCCAGTAAATAAATATGTGCTTACTAAAAGCAGCAATGTTCTTGCTAAAATAATAATAAATTAATTACTTACCAATCGCGGGCTTGCCCTGAGTTTCGGTTTTTTATCAATTCTGCTGAAATCATGAATTTTTCTGGGATAAAAATTGATCAGGGAAGTAATTGTTTCCATAGAAAATTGGTTTAGTAGTTGCTGTGCAAAGGAGTAACATACACACTAACATACATACAAACATAGATACAAACTTTCACCTTTATAATATTAGTGTGGTTTGCTTAGGTCTTAAAAACAGGTTTTAGCCTCAACAATATTGTAGTATTTAGATTATATTTTACATATATTTTACCTGCACCATGCAGGTATATTAATACCTAGAGGTTGACATTGAAGTACCTAACAAGTAAACTAGAGTAGTAGCTGTTATTCTGATGCAATATAAATAATTATTTTCTAATACTAAGCTAGATGTATTGATGCAATGCAATCAGACTAATGACGGCTTACTGCAAGGACAGGAATGAAGCCTTCAATGTCAATAACTTGGAAAGACCTATTACAAAGACACCAACTGGTAGTGCTGCTATAATATGTTCATGAAAACTCATGAAACGTTTTTCTTCCACGTCTCTGATATGAACTGCTAAGGTGTGGAAAGACCTTCCAGCCTCCCTGTTGCCAACCAAGTACAAATTTGGTGTCTTCAAGAGAACAGTGAATATGCATTTTCTAAGCAAGTGTACTCCAACCTAGACCTTATCATTGAAAGCAATGATATGGCATGATGATAGTCAAGCTACATCTAAGCTAAGCCTATCTACAGTAAATAAAAGTTGCTCAAGCGTGACTCGGGCTAGAACACTGAGAGTACTCAGTTCCATACTATTGAGAGCAATTCTCTAAAATAGTAAAAAAAATTAAATCATTTGCTGATCAATTCTTTCAGTGGAGTCACTTATCTCTCTTCAGTACGCTCAGCATGCTCATATAGAGATATATCTCTCTACTTTTGTCGCTCTCTTTTCTTTGTCAAGCAATATGGATCAGAAAGAGAAAAGAGAGCCACAGAAGTAGAGAGTCATATCTCTACGTGACATCTCTACTGGGCCCACCAACCCACAGAACCCACCCTAAAAAGGTTTACTACCACTGGTAGTGGTGGTGACAAATACTACATAATATATTTGGATACAAGTGGGGAAAGTACTTATTTACTCCCGGTTTACCCAAGCTGAAGGCGATAGTGATGAGTAAAAATAACAAATCTGCATGTACTTTGAACAAGCTTTTTTAGTACATTAAGAACAAAAAAACAACAGGAAATCATATTATAATTATAATATAATTTATTTATTTTAAATAATTAATCATTTTGTACAAAAAAAAATAATATACAGAAATCTTTTTGATTAAAAAACTTTTTCACACATTTTTATGAAATTAGGAAAACTGTGTGGAAAAGAATAACTTTCTGCATGCTAAACACATGGTAAAATTTGTACTTTTTGAGCAAATGCATTGAAAAAATTGTAACACGGTTGTTACAGTACGAAATACGCGATTATATTGTACTAACTAGATGCTTATATAAGCTACTATATAGTATATACTATACAATGAGCGCAATTAACAGGCTTTTAAAGAAAGTGGTGAAAGCTTTTGAGTTTAGTCGTTGACGTAGGTAGGTAGGCTATAAGCTTTGTGTCAACAGCTGAAGCGAAGCTCAATAAATATGTCAGGCCAAGGTCCGTGTAATGCGAAAAAAGGAATTTGAGATAAAACATCTCTTTAAACAGCAATATTTCTGCAACAAAGTAATCTTAGTCTTTCTAATATTTAAAATTCTAGTTATGGTATTGTATAGTCATCAGCGGCTGTGTGATTGTAAAACAGTCAAATATTTTACTATAATACAACTGTTAAACAACATTAAAAAATAACAATGTTGGAAAACAAGGGTAAAGTTTCATAAAGTGGTTATAGTCACGAAAGTCATCGAAATGATATAATTTGATTGTGTCCTGGTGACAAATTAAATCAAGGTAAAAGCAACCCAATTAATTAAAATAGCACGGTAGGTACGTACTACGGTTCAGTGCATTTATCAATTAAATTACTTGTATAGCCGAACAATACAACAGTGGCAGTAGGGAAATAATTTAATCATTTGGTGCCAGTGCCCCGAACAGCAGCGCGCGTGCGGCCGTTCGCGACCGGTTTGAATTTCGAACGCGATCTTTGGCGCGAAAGTGTTGCTTGTCGAGTTTCATTTTCTTTTTTTTTAATTTCAAAAATGAGTTTAGAACAACGCAACAAAAAGGTTGCTGAGACCTTCGAAAAATTCAAAATCGCACAATGGGGCAATGGCCTGAATGGAAGACCGGTTAGTTGATAATATAATTTTTTATTTTTATTTAGGCACATATGAAACTGTGATTTTTTAATTTATAATAATTTTTGATCGGTATTATCATACCAAAATAAGAAAATAAGAATAGGTTCATCAAATTCGCTGATTTCATTTTTTTCAGACATTCATGAAAAAACGCAAAACACTACATCTTTCTTCAAAAAAAAAAACAATATTATGATTTTATTATATTCTATACAGGCATGTGATGATGTATGTTATGTCGGTTACATAGCTCAGTAATTCCGCAATTTATAACACTTGTGATTCTGCTTTCACTACCAGTTACATTAGCGCCTATTTCCTATTCATTATTTTTGTGTATCATTGCTCATCGGTTTTACGCTCGTAATACTCTCTTATTGGTTGATAAACGACTGAAACCGCAAAATTCTAATTTACGCTATATACCTAGTCTATGATCCGAGAATCGACTGATGTGAGTAACTCTCAAAATGATTATTGGATCAATTTTTTAAATGGACACTGGAAATAAACTAAGATTTTAAATTATATACATGTAAGTAGGTAGGTATATTGCCATTCCCGCAATTTTACTGCCATAAGCCTGCAATATTTTACTAGCTTAAAAATTCTGAAATCGTTTTTCAGAATATTAACATAAGCTATGAATTTGTCGGTAAGGGTCTTGTAGAATGCCGTATAATGTTTAAACATACTCGTAATATGGTGGCGCGTTCGTCTCTACAACAACATCTCTATAATAATTTTTTGGCACCTCTTATGGGGAAAAACTTATTAAAATAAATCGTTGGTTGTCTGTTAGTGTAAGTTCTGATCGTCTATCAGGATTAAATATTTAAAGGACTGCATTAAAGGATAAGATCAGAAGTCCGGACTGCGAGAAAAAAAAAATACAAATAATATATTTTTTCAGCCATGGTCTCTGGAAATATTGCCAAAATATTATGGATTAAATCATTATTTTGAATGGTGCTAGCTTTGAACAGAAGACGCACCTTGCCCTTTGCAGACTGCGGAGTCCTCTATTGGGAAACTACTGGTTTCAATCCAATTGAGATTTCTTTTGGGAGTCAAAAAAGTATATACGAGGATAGTCAAAACAGAGAATATTATGCTAGAAAACATGTTCATCGTACATAAATAAACAGGAATCCTAGATAATAGTCGAGGTCGCGCATCATATCACAACTAATGGTAATTTCACTTCCGCTGTTCTCTATTGAAGCCCTAGTTTACCTTGAAAGTTCTAAATGTTTATGCGATTTAGTCAAACCGAACTTTACTTCTGCTTTAAAGAATAACTAGGTATAGTGGCGAAGGGTTCAGATGACACGAAACCCACAAGTTTACTTTAAGAAATAGGATACCATAAATGGTACATGTACCGTAACCATACTATAGGTACATGTAACTTTTATATTTCGCAATTTCTGTTTTTATCCATAGATATATCAAGTCGAGAAATCTCAAAAGTATCTGGCATATAAAAATCAAAAGCTGAATACGATACAATAAAAATCATTATCCTTCGCTACTATTATGTACACTACCTTCTGCTTTAAAGATTTGTTTATAGGTACACTATGCCAATCAAAAGTCTATTTACAATTTTATCAGAGAAATTAGCACCATTCTCATTTGAGTTATCTCAGACATAAAAAGACCTATGACACCACATCTCAAAAACTGTGTCGGCATATCTGTCGCAACCCCTTTTTGTACTGGCCACTAAAGCACGGTTAACATGGGCAAATTTCTCCACAGGGAAAATTTTATCCACTACCTACAGTTCTATAATATACTCTTGGGCGTACGGCGGGAGATAAGATCCCCCTTGAATGAAATGGGAGGAAGCCTCCGTTCTTCAGAAAAAACTTTGCCGTGATTTAATCGTTGGATAAACAATTTTACCCCCAGTCACAGGATGGATAGGAGGAGCCCCTGCCAAATGGTGGTCTTCTCACTGAAGATGGAAGTTACTTTGGCTATAGCTCACGACTGTTGTTTAAGTTGGCAGACTTCACACTTTTGAAAGCAATTTGTCGTGGCTTACAGGTTTGCGATGCCTTTGTGTACCCATAAGGTATAGTTGTAGGAAAATCGAGATTAAACCTAAAAAAGTCGGAGGTGCAAATGTAGGTTCGAACCTGGACCCTGTTTTTAACCATCGGGCTATCACTGTGTAATGTGTACCTATCGCATATAAGTTATCAGTAGTTCTTACGTACGTTTCAGAAACTCATCATCATGACTTTTATGTTAACGGTTTATTGCGGAAAAAATAAATAATGAATATTTTATCTAATCTGATAATGTGATTTACCTATCTTGTCAATTATCTTTAATAATTGCGTTTTTTAATGCTGCGCTTAAAGGTAGCTTTACTACCTTAAGTTATAAAAATGTACTATTGATTCATTGTGATTTTTTCCATCACTACCCCATAGTTACCACCTAGTACTACGAAGAGAGTTCTTTATAGATCTTACCCTCTAAAACCCTGACACACTCCGTGATGTTTTAAAACAGTACATGCGCGTTTGCCCGCAGACTCTTTCACCAGACGAGCTGGACCATTTTAGAAATATACATAAGGGAATTATAAAATTCCAGAAACCCATGCCTAGGTAATCGAGCTTAGGACCTCCTGTTCAAATCAATCACCAACTGCACTATGTAGGTCATCCGAACTCTATTAAATCACACCGATATGTCCCTCTTAAGTTCCCATAAGGGCCATAACTATAAATCTCAATAATTAAAAACATTTGTTTTGAAATTATATTCACTGAGATACAATGTTTCTAATACACAGTTTCTGAAGCAAAATCTACCTGTTTCTGATACAAAATGTTTGTTTCAGAAACACGTGTAGTGTTTACGGCAACATTCTGTCCTCCCCACTTGTGATGGGGAGCACTGAAAGTCATTGTTTATGGAAACATCGACGTGAAATTGCAAAAACTGTATATCTGAAACATTGTATCTCAGTGAATAGGTAGAGGTACGTGGCTTCAAGGATACAATTACCTTCTCTCTTTCCTAGAGTACTTAATTTATTTCTATTTCTTAATCTCAGTCCTTTCGGATCAAAAGGGAAGCCTTTAAGATCAAAGGAGTTTTGACATACTTTGAATCCTTTTTTCTTTTGTAAGCATGTTAATACGCGTACACTTGGTACATTACGACTAATTAATACCAGTATATGTATACAATACCTACACAAGTGCTATTTACCTATAGATATTACTTTTACTAATTACGTTTATGTAGTGACAGTGACTATAATGTTATGGTTATTACCATATTGTTACGTAATTATTGTTTACCGTTGTGTTTACACCTGCACGGTGCACGCACGTCGTCCTATTTCTGGGCTGCCAAAAGTGCCAAATCTGCTGAAAATTGTATTTGTATTATCGTAGAAGTTTTACGCGATTTGTTCAAAAGCGTCACATGTTTTATGCTAGTATGGAAAGTATAACAAAAAGGCAATGCTTCGCTTCTAGTAAGCCAAAAAACAACCCCTATTCTCTTATCAACGACAAACAGGAAAGAAACAGAAGAAGTTTTTTTGCATGGACACATAAGTAGGTTCTACTACTATATATTCACTAAACTAGCAAAAAAATACTTCTCGATTAATTAAACTTAGTATTAATTTATACCGGCTTCGCTATCTCGGATCTATTCAATCAATGAAAAAACCATTTAAGGGCTATAATGGTGCCTATTGTTGTGTGCAAAACCTTTAAACTAAACTAATGTGACACGTCTAAAAATAGTGCAGCAAGGTTCCATAGGGAGCATTTTGAAAAAGATAGCACTATTTTTATAGCGTAGAATTAGTTATAGTTTAAAGATTTTGCACAACTGGCACCATTATCTCATAAATTTTGAGAATATTTATGAGATAATGGTGCCAGTTATAGCATACGTTATGGCTACATCTCATAAATATCTCTATAGAAATAATAAACGGTTCCCCGTGTTGTGAGAGGTTGCGGCCAAGTAAACAGCTATAGATATTTCAATCCACGACGGCGCGCTTCACTCTGTCAAAATCGCTTTTGTTTCATTCGATTCGTAAGGTTTCGTATGGAGTTTGACAGAGTAGGGCGCTATGTCGTGGATTGAAATATCTATATACAATGGGAAGAGGCCACAGCAGAGAGCTATATTATAAAGTTCTCCACAAATACAATTTATTCGCAAAAGGTAGGTATGCCTAAGTACTCGTAAGTATTACATTAGTGTCAACCCTGGCCGCGTTCGTAGTTGCAACTATTTTACGCTTTTCCACAGCCCACTGCTTGAGTCGGCTTTTACGTAAACCGCGGACTTTCTCTACCATGCTGCTTGATGCATCACCACTACGCAGGTACGAAATGGTATCATCGTACCTATACTACTATTATAAAGCTGTTTGTTTGAACGCACTTATCTCAGGAATTATACATATTCATTGCAGCTATGAGAAATTGTAACATTGTATTTCTAAGTAAGAAACCGCGAAAAATCTTCTTGTCTTGGATAGGCCATTTTGACGACCGAATGGAGTAGTGGTAGCGAACCTGCTGTCTGCGCCGGAGGTCGTGGGTTCGATTCCCACTACTGGTAAATGTTTGTGTGATGTGCATGAATGTTTTCCAGTGTCTGGGTGTTTTTCAATATATTATATTTATGTAGTATAACACAAGCTATCGCTTACTTTGGGGCTGGATTGCGACGTGTAAAATGTCCCGTATGATATATTTATTATTATTTAGTTATTTATTCATCGACGAAGGCTATATAATATCACGCTATAACCCTTAGGAGAAGAGCATTAATGACAAATTTTGCAGAGACCGGATAAATGGTTTATTTTGCTTGCGCTGCGTAAACGGTTAAAGTTACGCAAAAATCATGTATGATGGAAATGCTCTCCATTAAAAGTTCTAAATAAATGTCCGTAACGCACATGGCACATCACTTATCTTCAAAGGTTGACTCACTGTAACCTTATTACGGCCACAACACTGCGCTGCGATGGAGCATTGGATCTATAGGTGATTTTATGCTGAGTGGCTATATTTTTCCGAAAAAAATGAATTCCATGAGATTGGTGAAAAACCGACAGCATAGCCGCAGGCAACAGCTAGTTAATTTTATATTGCGTTAATACATAAAAAAATTGTACTGGGTGGGATTTGAACCTGCATCACTTCTTGGTTATCGCGGAGCTTCTACCATTGACCACAAGCACTCACCGCCCAGTGAGGGAAGTATATACAATATACCTATATATACACAGGACACTTAACACATCGCAACCTAGCCCCAAAGTAAGCGATAGCTTGTGCTAAGGGTGCTAGATGACTGATAAATATACATACATACTAATATACATAAATATAATATATTAACACCCAGACACTGGAAAACATTCATGCTCATCACACAAACATTTACCAGTAGTGGGAATCGAACCCACGACCTCCGGCGCAGACGGCAGGTTCGCTACCACAACGCCATTAGCTCGTCACAGTTTTTTGTCAATTGTTGAAATTTGTTAATTCAAATTGTTAATTGTCGTTGAAAATTAATTATAAATACGCGGGGAGTTTAAAATAAAAAGCTCAACTCATTCTAAGTCGCGGGTTATACGAAAATATTTAACGTAATTTTGTAAAAACAATTCCTGATTTTATTTTATTTATGCGTTTTATTTTTTCACGACAATATTAATTTTCAACCTACATAATATATTTCCAGTACATTATTATTTTTCAAAGCTTGATGTTATCAATCTGAATAATTTCGAATTAAAAATTGTAAAGAAAAATTATTGTTTATTTGGAAACTTGAGCTACCGGAAAATTCGTTTGACAAAAACGTGTATTTGTTTAAGATAAAAAGTTATGCAACGTTTCCAGCGTGTTCTAAGATTTATTTTTAGTGAAAACTAAATATTTGCTTAATTTATTTAACATAACGGCAATTGACTCTCTTCACAGTAAATACCTGTTATCAAATACCTGCTTTGATACCGCTCGGCTTTAGAAATTATGGTTCATAAAAATAATCTCGCATGATAATAATGTGCTGAAAATAATTACGTAGCAAATTTTGCTAAATCATTTAGGTACGTATATAATGATGATAAAATAAGAATTGTTTGGTTCTATAGGTTCTTATATTATATTTCAAATCGAAATGATTAGGTCGTACTGATTAGGTCATATAAAGTTGATTGTTTATAAAGATAATAAATTGTAAGAGCTAAAACATAATGCAAGAAGATACCAAAAATTGATATCACGATTATATAAGATACCTACTCAACTTTAGTTCGATGATAAAATACTTGTAGTGTTTCCCATATTTTGAATGATAACATCTCAATAATGATATTGGAAATAATAAAATTGCATTACCTAACTGATATGAGACCAATTCGACTACCTATATTGAGGCTTATAGAAGTATTTATCAGCTGATGCGATACCCTTACCTTACATAACTTGCATAATAAATAGAGTGGATTTTAGATCGGATAATTATGCTTTCTATATATTAGATGGAAATAGATTCATTGCGATTTCTGAGGTTTTTAGAACTAAAACCTCAGTTGGCCCATAAAACCTTATTTGTTGTAGAGGCACACAAGAAAACGATTCTCGAGGGATTGTAAAAACTAAAATTCGCGCGACGGCGGGCGAAGCCGCGGGTAACGGCTAGTGTATGATAAAGTAGATTTTTTAATTAAACGTTTATAAAATTTATTATTTTATACAGCCTTGTCAATAATAGAATCGACGCAAATAATTATTATTGCATTCTTTGTTTAAAACTAGGTTGCTCTGCGCTCATGCTATTCAACATAATTAATCCCAATGGTTATTAGATCAGAATTTGAAATTATTTTAACTCCTTTATTAGGTTACCCCTACAACTACATTCATTTGGATTTGACGAATTTTACTCAAAATACGAAAATCCTATAAGATCTGCAAAGATGCATCTCTAGTAAATATTCTTTGTTATATCTAAATATTCTATATACGTACCTACAGAGTTAAGTGTAAAAAAAACTACAGATTTGTATAAAATTCAATAAGGAACAGGAAACATCGCGTGTTATTATGTTTACAATAGTTAACAATTGGTTAACAAATCAAAATAGATGTTAAACTGTAAAAGCGTTTGCCTTTAAGGTCAAGTTTAATTACGTTACTGTCACTTCTGGTAGTTCTAACGGTTCTGCATTCGTGCACTCAATGTTCCGCGCTCCCGAAGAAGTAAAACGATAAAAATCCATTTTTTGATTAATCACGAAACGAATTTTAGTTTATTGCTGACTTACAGCAATTAACTCGCGGTAACTCTATTTCACTTCCTTAGGGGTCAAAAATCCTTTCTCATCGGAAGCCTACGTCTTAATATGTATCTGTATGCTAACTTTAGCCTAATCTTTAGGGCAGTTTGAGCTTTGCCAGTCACGTTTTTTCTTATATAATGCAGTTTTAACCACCCGAGCGTAATTTAAAATGGATGACATGACATATTCTTTTACATATACCAAAGCATTCGATAGAATTCTATTAGTAAGAGGTCTAAGCTATTCGATCAGCATGAGAGTGAAGATCAATCAAGCGAATCATTTACTGAAGATCTGAATTTCTACTAAATAAATAAATAAATATGTAAATAGGTCTACTAGACCTAGGTAATTGTTTGGGAAAGCTCAATGAGCATAGGTTAGCCAGCTTTAAAATTTGCCAGCATTTAAATTCATAGTTTTAATTTAAATGATCTTTAATAACGTTTAATAATTTGTTCCAGTGCGCGCAAGTGGCTACAAATGTGGTTGAGCAAAAGCACCAGGTGTCCAGAGCTAAGAGGAGCAGAGCGCTCGGCAGCCGCGCCTTCCGCGGCAGCACGGTGTGGTTCACGGGGCTCAGCGGCGCCGGCAAGACCAGTATAGCCTTCGCTCTTGAAGCGTACCTCGTTTCTAAAGGCAAGTATACCTTGAAGCACCAGGTGTCCAGCGTTAGGTAATAGGAGCAGAGCCTTCGGCAGCCGTGCCCGGTGTGGTTCACAACATTCAGCGGCGCTGACAAGACCAGCATAGCCTTCGGTCTTGAAGCGTACCTCGTTTCTAAAGGCAAGTATACCTTGAAGCACCAGGAGTCCAGGGTTAAGAGGAGCAGAGCCTTCGGCAGGAGCGCCCGGTGTGGATCACGAGACTCAGCGGCGCCGGCAAGAGCTGGACAGCCTTCGCTCTTGAGGCGTACCTCGTTTCTATAGGCAAGTATACCTTGAAGCCCCAGGAGTCCAGGGTTAAGAGGAGCAGAGCCTTCGGCAGCCGTGCCCGGTGCGGTTCACAACATTCAGCGGCGCTGACAAGACCAGCATAGCCTTCGCTCTTGAAGCGTACCTCGTTTCTAAAGGCAAGTATACCTTGAAGCACCAGGTGTCCAGCGTTAGGTAATAGGAGCAGAGCCTTCGGCAGCCGTGCCCGGTGTGGTTCACAACATTCAGCGGCGCTGACAAGACCAGCATAGCCTTCGGTCTTGAAGCGTACCTCGTTTCTAAAGGCAAGTATACCTTGAAGCACCAGGAGTCCAGGGTTAAGAGGAGCAGAGCCTTCGGCAGGAGCGCCCGGTGTGGATCACGAGACTCAGCGGCGCCGGCAAGAGCTGGACAGCCTTCGCTCTTGAGGCGTACCTCGTTTCTATAGGCAAGTATACCTTGAAGCCCCAGGAGTCCAGGGTTAAGAGGAGCAGAGCCTTCGGCAGCCGTGCCCGGTGCGGTTCACAACATTCAGCGGCGCTGACAAGACCAGCATAGCCTTCGCTCTTGAGGCGTACCACGTTTCACGAGACTCAGCGGCGCCGGCAAGATCAGGACAGCCTTCGCTCTTGAGGCGTACCTCGTTTCTAAAGGCAAGTATACCTTGAAGCACCAGGAGTCCAGGGTTAAGAGGAGCAGAGCCTTCGGCAGCCGCGCCCGGTGTGGTTCACGAGACTCTACGGCGCCGGTAAGAGCAAGACAGCCTTCGCTCTTGAGGCGTACCTCGTTTCTAAAGGAAAGTAAAGCTTGAATCACCAGGTGTTCACGGTTAAGAGGAGCAGAGCCTTCGGCAGCCGCGCCCAGTGTGGTTCAAAAGATTCATCAGCGCTGACAAGACCAGCATAGCCTTCGCTCTTGAGGTGTACCTCGTTTCTAAAGGCAAGTATACCTTAAAGCACCAGGAGTCCAGGGTTAAGAGGAGCAGGGCCTTTGGCAGCCGCGCCCGGTGTGGTTCACGAGACTCAGCGGCGCCGGCAAGAGCTGGACAGCCTTCGCTCTTGAGGCGTATCCGTCGGTTAGGTCAAGTTTCGAGTAGATATTTTCTACCGTTAATCGTTCCACCGTTTTGAGCTCATCATACATTTCATCGAGGATATTATAAATCTCCCATTATTTTATATGAGACGGGCTCTGTCTCATATAAAAAATGTTATTCTTTTTCTAGCTATACGGTAGTCGGTTTTCCACAGAATACATAATTATGTACCTTGCTTGTTGTAATTTGTATTACATTACAAATTTTAAAAACCCCCGACTCAAAAAATAAAATATAAAAAGTAACAAATAATATTTTAAACCTATTATAATAATTATTATCGTCACAATATAATATTAAGTACGTTCAAATATTTTTTAATTCAAGCGTCGTCGCATCGTCGTGGGACGCGTTAAACTTATGACACCCCTTTTGCGTCTCTCTAACGGTCCCCCGACGATGCGACGACTCTTGAATTAAAAAATATTTGAACGTACTTAATATTATATTGTGACGATAATAATTATTATAATAGGTTTAAAATATTATTTGTTACTTTTTATATTTTATTTTTTGAGTCGGGGGTTTTTAAAATTTGTAATTTTACTTTTATTTTGTCCTTTTTAAACTAGGTAGTAAGATATTAAATATAGGGAAGGTATTAATAGTGATAAGTAAGTTACTTAGTTAGTTACTAGATATAATATTAGTTTTCATTTGCTAGATTAAGTTTTACCTTCCTACTCTTAAGTTTAGGTTAAATATTAGGTAGGTATTTGTTTTTTGTATTAGTTTAAGCAATTTAGGTATGCCTATGGGAACGATAGGACATATGGAAGGTAGTCAGATCCCCTCATCAACTATTAAAGAGCTGAATATGATCTTCAAACGGCAAATCAGGACATGCTTACCTTACCATATACTTTTAATATCATTGAAGTAACACGGTACCAAATTTCGAATCGATAGGATATATGGAAGGTAGTCAGATCCCCTCATCAACTATTAAAGAGCTGATCTTCTTCAAACGGCTGATCGGTCATGATTACCTTACCATACGCTTTAAATAGCATTGAAATAACACGGTACCAAGTTTCTAAACAATAGGACATATGGAAGGTAGTCAGATCCCCTCAGCAACTATTAAAGAGCTGATCTTCTTCAAACGGCTGATCAGGTCATGATTACCTTACCATACGCTTTAAATATCATTGAAATAACACGGTACCAAGTTTCGAAACGATAGGACATATGGAAGGTAGTCAGATCCCCTCATCAACTATTAAAGAGCTGATGATCTTCAAACGGCAAATCAGGACATGGTTACCTTACCACATACTTTCAATATCATTGAAGTAACACGGTACCAAATTTCGAATCGATAGGATATATGGAAGGTAGTCAGATCCCCTCATCAACTATTAAAGAGCGGATGGTCTTCAAACGGAAAATCAGGTCATGGTTACCTTACCATATACTTTCAATGTCATTGAAGCTACACGGTACCAAATTTCGAATCGATCGGACATAAAGAAGTTAGTCAGATCCCCTCATCAACTAGAAAATTGCTGATAATCTTCAAACGGCTGAACAGATTTTCATGAAACATGGCTAAGAACACTCGGGATAAAATTATCTATGACACAAAATAAACTTCATGAAAATCGGTCCATCCGTTTGGGCGCTACGATACCACAGACAGAAACACAGATACACAGATACACAGACACGTTAAACTTATAACACCCCTTTTGCGTCGGGGGTTAAAAATGGCGTTGTTTATTTATCGTTTTAATCAGCTTACAGCTGTATTAAAAACGCAATATCATGTTTAAAAGTCTAAAAAGATTAGATTTATCATTCTAAACAATAATACAAAATAACACTATAGCTACAATACACATAGGCATCAGTACCTAAATAAATATAAATAATTTTATTAATCAATCAAACCCCGTATATCGTAATTTTTTTGTTTGGTAAAAAAATTGGATTTATAATTAATATTAATATTTATAAAAAAAAAGTTTTGTCCACTACTCAAAAAGTTCTTTATAATGACAAGCTTAATATACAAAGCTCTTAGATACATAAATATTTTTGCCCCATTTTTGCTTCTACGACGACAAATCAATTTGAGGTGAACGTACTTGCACTAAGATTGCCACGTGGTTATTCACACGTAGAATATGTAGAATTACGTTAAATAGACGCAAACTATGTGCTCTATTTTTAGTGACCGCAAGAGTCGGATGTCAGTGATTACTCATTTAGTTACTACACTATCATCGGAATTATGATGACTTATAGGTAAAGCAAGAATAGTAAAACACTAGTAATATTTTAACTCGTCTTGGCGATAAGAAATAAATAAAATTATTTTTATTGTGGTACGGCCGGTTTTTAGGGTTCCGTAGCCGAATGGCAAAAACGGAACCCTTATAAATTCGTCATGTCTGTCTGTCCGTCTGTCCGTCTGTCCGTCCGTATGTCACAGCCACTTTTTTCCGAAACTATAAGAGCTATACTGTTGAAACTTGGTAAGTAGATGTATTCTGTGAACCGCATTAAGGTTTTCACACAAAATTAAAAAAAAAGTAATAAATTTTGGGGGTGCCCCGCCCCCCCCATACTTAGAATTGAAACTCAAAAATTTTTTTTTCATCAAACCCATATCTATGGATAGGTCTTTAAAAATGATACTAAGGTTTCTAATATCATTTTTTTCTAAAATGAATAGCTTGCGCGAGAGACACTTCCAAATCCAAAGTGGTAAAATGTGTGTGTCTCCCCCCCTGTAACTTCTAAAATTAGAGTATGATAAAACTAAAAAAAATATATGATGTACATTACCATGCAAACTTCCACCGAAAATTGGTTTGAACGAGATCTAGTGAGTAGTTTTTTTTAATACGTGTTGAATTGATATTCAACAAGTCTAATATTTTGTTTAACTTTGATGACGACAGTTGGCGTTGCACGTATTTAACTCGCTTGTTTAATGTTGAATAAGTTGGTTATGCGGATCAAGAAAAGTGGTTTTTATGGTTTTATTCCTCAGGTAGTAGTAGGCACGGAACCCTCAGTGCGCGAGTCCGACTCGCACTTGTCCGGTTTATTCCGGGTTGTGCCACATGTGACAGGCGGTGAATGGTGCTTCCGTCACTTGGGCAATTATATAGGTTTTTGTTGCCCGAGTGGGGGAACCTCCAGGCATCGTTTTAGTACGTAAGATGTATGTTTTTATTACATGTGGCATTTTCATGAAATAAAGTTTTTTCTTTTTTTTTTCTTTCTTTCTTTCTTTCTTTCTTTCTAATGTGGCGCCCTGAGAACAGGGTTTGTTTATGAGTGAGAGCCGCACCTGCGCGTGAAATATCATGTTATTCATTACGAGGAGCTACAACAGATGTCTCTGCACGGGCTTAGTTCGCGCTAGCGATTGTACATTTCTGAGGCATATATACGGTGGTAAATTTTTATATGGCTAACTACTTATTGTTATACATATATACACATAAATACACATATACACAATAATAATTTTTGAAAAGGAGGGTACACACCACTGTGATACCACCTTAAAATCTAGACTAAATTCTTTCGAATATGGAGTACCTATATTAGAATACGAACCAAGTCGTAAAATTGTAGTCAGTTTGTTAATTTTTAGGGTTCTGTGTCCAAAGGGTGAAAACGGGACCCTATTACTAAGACTTCTGTCACTAGGCTGTATCTCTTGAACCGTAATAATAATAATACAAGCCAATGTTTCGTACAATCATAGTCCGCCCGACTGCGAATTTGTGTAGGTAAGTAAGTAGGATTAATAATTATTTCAGTCTTTGTAGTAGTATTTGAAGTCGGTTTTTTGAAAAGAATTTTCCATTTTATTTCTAAACTGAATAGTTTGCGCGAGAGACACTTTTAAAGTGTTAAAATGTGTGTCCCCCTCCCGTAACTTCTGAAGTAAAAGAGTGATAAAACTAAAACAATATAGGTACCTACCTACATCACCATGCAAACTTCCACCGAAATTGGTTTGAACGTAGGTAGTTTTTTTATTTATTTATTTAAAGTGTTTTGGTTAGATTGGTCTTGATGGTATGGAACCCTCAGTGCGCGAGCCCGACTCGCACTTGACCAATTTTTTTATCTGAAGGCAATATGTGACGCCTAAAATATACAACCAGGCTTTAGATTGTTTTGCACTTGGAACACAAATAACCAATCAAGTGCTAGCCGAAGTTTAGCACTTAGGGTTTCGTGTCAGCATAAAAATGTTTTTGTTTTAAGTAATCAGTTGTTTTACTTTAGAGTTTACGCTGCAAACACTTCTAAGGTGATTATGTGTGTGCGTATTATGCGTACGACTACTGTATAATTAAACCTTTCGAGCTTAGCTACACCATAATTATAGCTCCAATAAGAGCCCAAACGGTTTTACTATTAAGTTAAATTAGTGTTGGAAGTTGGACCGTAGTGCTTAGTAGGTAGAATTATTTGTTCCCACGGTATAGGCACAGGTAAAGGTACGAAAATTACAAAGATAAGTAATTAAGTATAAGATAGAGCCCATATTAGTCCAAAATAGACTGCTTTGAAGCCTACCATTTCTTTATTTTTGAAGAAAACTTAAATATATTCCAAGCTACTCATTTTGCTGTACTTATTCTATTAGTGAGTTAAAGTAAAGTTTCCAGACAGGTAGACAGACGATCGACGTTTAACGGCGTAGAAGCGGTATCTAAGCGATTTTGAATGAAGTTTTATTTAAAAACTATGAAGACAATTACTTTTAATTTTGAACATCATGAATTTTGGGTCTTTAATCTACCATCGCTTAGAAGCAGAAACACGATTGGATAAAATTTTCTCGATAGAAAGTTCTCCCAAAAGTTCCTCCAAAATCTCAGTTTTTCTAATTTCTATCGGAAACTACAATGGATGTAATTGTAATTTTAAATTTAATGTGTCGGTAATAATAATATCGTAAAACGCTTAGAAACATTTTTGATAACTGGCTTAGTTTTTGAGTAATTAGGTAAAAGGTCGTTTCATATTCTTCCGCGACGCTGCATGTCGCACCTGCCAACGTATCCGTGAGAGTGAGAAAAACAAAAATAAAATCCCCGCAATAAGGCTTAGGCACGGAACTCTAAAAACTATTATTATAGCAACCAGAACCAATCAATCACAACAGAATTATCTCATTGTATTCGGGTGCATTTTAGAGGTGTTAGATACCTACATATTTTTTTGTTCATCCGGAAAATACCTGAACCATTTATTTGGATTGGATTTTTTTGCCAATATTTATTATTGTTCATGGCTAAGGAAAATTACTGTTTGTCATTATAGAATGAAGGCTGTGCCGCAAAAATACATTCCCTTCCTTGTATCCTTGATCCCTCTATTAATTTAATATTATTTGTTAGAAGTAAAAATGAGATAAGGCTTATTGCAATGTTTTTACCAATCTTTTTACGGGTAAAAATTAAAATCTATTCTGAAGTCATGCCTTCAATACATACATTTACCTACGCTATTAGCTTGGCGTGAATGAAACATGTTTCTGGCAGGTAAAGAATAAATCCTGCGGCTGTAGCATATGACTTATCTATTCAATTTCTGTAAGGTTGTAATAAATGAGAATGACGTACCCGATCGCAAACTAGATTATCTGACTTCCGCGCCGACATTACAACTATCATTGTCATACATTTTCTGATTTCCTTTCCATAAGCGTACCAAAAGCAATCTACAAAATTGAATATGTAGTCATGTGGTTACAGTTGCTGTATTCTTATTTATTTTATCATCAAATCTCATTGCTTAAAGTTCGAATTATGAAATCGAAATGTGTCAAATAATTACCTACTTTATTCACGGACTTCTATAATTATTAAAAAGTTATTCATAATAACATCGCTCTACTATGGAAAAATTTAAAGAAAGTTGTATAAAATCCATAACGATACACGGCTCTGAACTCCTGTATTTGTATCTGGGGTAATATTTTTTATGTAATATTTTTTTAAGTGAATCCACAGACAACTTATAGTTGGTAGTCATTGCCGAGAGTATGGATGGGCCATGATTGACCATAGACAACAACACAATGTCTATGGGGTAATATTTTTTACGTAATATTTTTTTAAGTGAATCCACAGACAACTTATAGTTGGTAGTCATTGCCGAGAGTATGGATGGGCCATGATTGACCATAGACAACAACACAATGTCTAACGTTCCGCGTAACGTTCCACCTGGGCCTGTGATTATGATTACGATTACGATTACGACTACGATTACGATAAAGATTACGATTATGACGTTATCTCGTAAATCTATCGTCCGTAAACCGACTTTACAGACAACCAATTTTTTTTGTTAATTAGTCAAAACTTTGCGCTGAAAAATGTATAGCAGTGAAATCTACTAAAGAAAATTTCACTCCACCTGACATCTTAGTAGTTGCAATGATTTACGACAAACGTTAGCAAGATTTTATGATTTGGGTAATAATATGAGCGTAGATAAAGTAGTGTATGAAACTCTACATAATTAGGTATTAAAACACTCGTGTGATACTATTAAAAAACTCGCCTGCGGCTCGTTTTTTAAACTCACACTCGTGTTTTAATACCCCCCATTATGTAACCGTTACATAAACTACTATAATCACATTCTTCTTATATAGTGGATTTTTAATAAGATTTTCAAAACCCTCTTAAATCTTATTTCATTTGAAACTATTTGTAGCTGTAAAGCAATAACTGTTAAGCATGATTGGACACTGTAACCGGTAAAATTACAGTGCCACTGCTGTCCGGGACAAAACACTAGTCAAAAAAATTGGTTGTCTGTAAAGTCGGTTTACTGACGATAGTTGAACGTGACAACGTCTTCTTTGTCGCTCGTTCCGCGCTCGCGAGGTAACGCCGGTAACGCCGCATGAGCGAGGTAACGCCGGTAACGCCGGATGAGTCATGTTTTTGACGTGACAACGTCTTATAAATCGATAGAGCCGGGTGCACGCACGAAAAAATTGGTTGCCTGTAAAGTCGGTTTACTGACGATAGTTGAACGTGACAACGTCTTCATTGTCAACGTCTTCATTAACTTATAAGACGTTGTCACGTCAATATCCAGGGGTTTTGAAGTTTTTTCCGGCATTGGCAACACTTCGGCAATGGCAGCGCTAGACATCAGTTAGGTAATCCAGCACATTGCACGTAGAGGTAATTTTACCTCTTTTTCTGTCTATCTATATTGATTGGAATGAGAAATGAGATCAATAAAAATAGACAAAATTATCTCTACGCGCACATCCTAGCCCCGCGGACGACAGTCTTACTCGTCTCGACATTGTTTCCTACGAAACAAAACTCGTCTAATATTCCCCGTGGCCACCAGGTATATCCCACCGTATGGCCTCGATAGCGACATTTTGTCTACTTTGGTCTATCTCGTTTCTCTGCATATCTATATTGATTGGAATGAGAAAAGAGATCTCTACGCATACATCCTAGACATTTTTGACGTGACAACGTCTTATAATTCGATAGAGCCGGTTGCACGCACGAAAAAACATGACTTATCCGGCGTTACCGGCGTTACCTCGCTCTGAGGCGTTCCATGTAAGGCTTGAAGTGCAAGCGAGAGCGCGGAACGAGCGACAAAGAAGACGTTGTCACGTTCAACTATCGTCAGTAAACCGACTTTACAGGCAACCAATTTTTTACTCGGCTCGACATTCTTTGATATGAAACCAAAACTCATCTAATATTCCCCGTGGCCACCAGGTATCCCAGCGTACGGCCTCGATGGCGACAACGTCAGAACGGGGCTCAACAAGAACCTCGGCTTCAGCAAAGAAGACCGGGAGGAGAACATCAGGCGAGTGGCCGAGGTGGCCAAACTGTTCGCCGACAGTGGAGTCGTTTGTCTTTGCAGTTTCGTCTCTCCTTTTGCCGAAGTAAGAGAGTCACCCTTTTTTAACCCTTAAAATTATGACTACTTATAGTAGTGTTATTATCTCACTGCAAACTCGGTCATAAATCATTCGAGTGTTTTGCTTTTGTTGTTCTTTAGTAATACACAACTCAACAAAGAACAACAAAAGCGAAACACTCGAATGATTTATGACCGAGTCTGCAGCGAGATAATAACACTACTATAACGCATGTTTTTTTTTTGTATTGGTTAGTGCTTAAAGTGCTTACTAGGTTCTCTAAATATCAATATTTACTTGGTTAGTACGCCTTAACTTGACAGGCTAATTATTACTTAAGTGCTATGTGATGAGAAAGTGTTTATATCTTTTTTGATGTAAAATTAAACGAGCGAGTATTTGCGATAGTCGCAAGTCCAAATGAATTTAGTTTCAATGTAGCAAATTTCTCCTTTGTTTTCGTTCGGAAAAAAACTCATGCCATGCTTACAAATGGTTTTGCTCTAACATAAATCTTGTTCAGACTATTTTATAAATTATAGTCCATACGATAAATGATGATGCAGTCGTAACTAGTTTTTATCGTAGTAAATTCGAAGGGATGTGTCATGTGACCTATATTGATTGTTACACAGCATCGCAACAGAACGCTTAATCGTTCGGCGGTACGTCTGCCGGTAATTACCCAACTATAGGTAAACCGCTAAAAACTTGACCCTCCTGATGGTCTGCAGGACGCGGGGTGGGTGATGCGATTGGCTATAACGATACGTCAGCGCTGCCGGCGTATCGCGACGACTTGATGATTGGTTGAGCGGCTCCCGCCCCGCGTCCCGCAGACCATCAGGAGGGTCAAGTTTATAGCGGCTTACATATAACTGACTACATGGGAGATCATCAAATCGTTCAAGGTCAAACAGCCTCGTATTTGATGTAAGCGCCTTTGTTTCAGGACAGGGAAGTGGCTCGGCGCATCCACACCGACTCGGACCTGCCGTTCTTCGAAGTGTTCATCGACACGCCGCTCGAAGTGTGCGAGCAGCGGGACACCAAAGGACTCTACAAGAAGGCTAGAGACGGACAAATTAAGGTTACTATACTAGTGTTATTATCTCGCTGCAGACTCGGTCATAAATCATTCGAGTGTTTCGCTTTTGTTGTTCTTTATTGAGTTGTGCATTACTGCAGAACAACAAAAGCGAAACACTCGAATGATTTATGACGGAGTCTGCAGCGAGATAATAATACTACTATAATTCACTTCTTTAGTTCCTTCACATTGTATCTTTTTGGTTGTATTTGATATAAAATTTAGATAATGTATAAGGAAGGACAAATCTTGAAATTCCCTTGATATCAAACGGGCAAAAGTAAATTATCTTTTTTTTTTCTAATCTCCTTATCAAATATATAAAATTCTCTAGCTAATCTTTGTTACCAAACTCCTCCGAAACGACTCCACCGATTGTTATGAAATTTACTGTGTATATTTAATATTCCGTAGGTCTGAGAGTAGGTCATAAGCTATTTTTAAAGCCCTAAAGGCTAAACAACGTTTGCCCGGTCGGCTAGTCTAATATATAAAATTCTCGTGCCACAGTGTTTTTAACCAAACTCCTTCGAAACGGCTAGAGCGAATTTTATGAATTTTTTTTTGTCTACATTCGGTAGGTCTGAGAATAGATCGTAACATTCGTAACATTTTTCATATCCCTACATGGCAGAAAAAGTTTGCTTGACCAAGTAGATCACTAGCTGCTAATAAAAGTTTTATGATGGTCTTTAGTTTAGCTAATAAGCTAATGGTGTTGTTTTTCACTCAAAAGTAAATGTGAAAGTAAAATTGGTTCGTATTATTCCCATCCCACGCTTTAAAAATAATATGTAGTTAAGTATATACTTTCACCACATAATTAATTTGAATTTCCCTTGTACTGTAAAATTATATTACGGTTTTGTATATTACGAGTGTGATAATAAAATCTAAACATATACGTAAATCACCCCGTCACCTTTCTACCATAGAACGGCAAGGCATCGAAAAGGCTTCCACCCATACATAGTCGGCGTACCCAAGACGCGTACGAAGCGGTTTGATTCCTCGTTCTTGATACGCACTGCAAAGGCCTGGAATACCCTCCCCGGCAGTGTCTTTCCTGCCACTTACAATCCAGGCGCCTTCAAATCAATAGTGAATAGGCATCTTCTAGGCAAGCGCGCTCCACCTTAGAATCATCACTTTCCATCAGGATCACAGTCAAGCGCTAGCCTATAAAGTATAAAAAAACATTTTCTAAAGCTTTTTCTATTTACTTCAAAGTCATCATCATGAAGAGAAGTACTATTTATCTTTCTCATAGTGTCCCCCAGAATACAGTATAATTACTTTTAAAACCACGTACGACTTATGAGTGCTCTAGTATCTTAGCTGTGGTCAGATGGCGACAATAATTAAATATGGATGCCCTCATATGTTTGTTTGAAGAAAAAGGAGCATTAATTGATATGAGTGTTTTGTTGTTTGTGCAGGGCTTCACCGGTATAACGCAAGAGTACGAGCGTCCCGAGGCGCCGGAGCTCGTCATACAGACGGTGGGGCGCTCCATCGAGGAGTCCACCATGGAGGTTATTCGCCTGCTCGAGTCGCAGGTTAGTAAAAAGCTGCACTGACCTCTATAGTGCAAGTACGCTGGACTATAGATTTTTCAATCCACGAAGATGCGCCCCACTCTGTCAAAATATAAATAAATTGGGTGAAGGCCTTTATTGGTAACTGTGAGGTTAGGTTAGATAGGTGAATAAAATTTCACCGCAAGGCGCAAGCCCTAATTTTTACCAAAAAAGGCCTTCACCCAATTTTTTTGTGATTCGTTATCTTTTTTTTTATATTTAAAAAAAAAAAACAGCTGACCGCACGAGTTGCCAACGATAAGTTGACCACAGATAACTTTTTTAAAGAGCAGACTGTAACTGTCCAATTAAGGCTTTAAAGTTTTCCACGCACACTAACATCAAAATAATGAATCTTAGTATTCACGATTCGCAAATGTGCATGCCTTGTTTTGCAGGGCATCATCCCTAAACACGAGAGTGGAGTTTCTGGCGTCGAGGAGTTATTCATATACGGCAACCGCTTGAGTAGCGCCATCGAGGAGGCTGCGAGGTTGCCGCAAATCGAGATCACCGCGCTAGACCTGCAGTGGGTGCAAGTAAGTGTCCGATCTTTAACAACTTTTGAAAACTCGAGCCTCTCGATCGACACACGATTTCTTTGAAACACTACAAGTCACAGTGCAACAAGGCTATCTTGGCGAGTGACCAGAATCGGAACTAACGCCGTTATCTTGTGATACTGTTTGTAGTTCGCTCTGTTGGTATATCGCTACTGTATATTGCGTTGATTTTACTTATGATTATAATTAAATTGACGTAAAATTGAGGAGAGATTATGTTCTGGCTGCTTTTGTTCTACAATAACGCCCTCCTGGCAATGTCATTCAAGTGCAAAGAGAGCCTTGTCGGACTGTAGTATTTTTGACTTTCGATGATGTTGTAACTTTCACATCTCATAATTCTCATATTTCGTAATTACACTTTTGGTATGTTAATTATACTGCGCGTAACGGCACAAAATATTATTCAATTTCCGATTTTAACCTAAACACCCATGAAGAAGGTGAACAACACCATTATCGTAGAGCCTGGTATCATTATTTTTAAGATTGACATTAATTAGAGCTATCATTTTAATCTCAGGGATAAAAAACAGACTATAGTGTAATTTCTATTATTTTTGCTTTCAGGTTTTATCTGAGGGCTGGGCATATCCTCTCAAAGGTTTTATGAGGGAAACAGAATATCTTCAGGTTAGTGTGACCGCTTTGACACAATTATTTTTTTTGGAAATGTAATTTTTGGATGACAATGCGTGGTGAGTAACTAAGTGACGTCGTTCTCAGTCCAATATGGCAGACGCTCTAAGATAGCGGACTAGTAGTTTATTGTTTTCTCCCATGATAGGGGTATGATATTACAGGGATTGTTGAGAATAAACTGAAATACAAAAGCTTGTTTGAAAAAATTAAGAACGAAACTTATTATGGATGGCTTAGTACTTGGTATTTGATAGACAAACTTGTAAGTTCTCAAAAAAATTGAATATTAGTTACTACTATGAACGATGACTACCAATCCAATTTAGGTTTTGGTTCAGACTTCAGATATCCAAAGATGTGTATCTTAATTCCAGGCTCTCCATTCCAACTGCATATCACTCCCAGACGGTTCGCTAGTGAACCAATCCATCCCGGTGGTGTTGCCTGTCACAACATCAGACAAGGAGCGTTTAGCCGGCGCCTCCGCCATCGCTCTGGTGTACGGCGGCAAGACTGTTGCGATCATACGCGCGCCAGAGTTCTACCCCCACAGGAAGCAGGAGCGATGCTCGAGACAGTTCGGGATCTACCACACTGGACATCCCTATATCAAGGTTAGTATCTATTGCCGGGTAAACACCATCCTTCCTATCGTCCAATGGGCATGACCCTGCTGATAGGATCAGTTGAATCTGACCCAGTGTGGGCGTGGATTGGCAAGACAGTTATACTATACCAATCCATACCAACCAATCCATCCCGGTGGTGTTGCCCGTCACCACATCAGACAAGGAGCGTTTAGCCGGCTCCTCCGCCATCTCTCTGGTGTACGGCGGCAAGACCGTTGCGATCATACGCGCGCCAGAGTTCTACCCCCACAGGAAGCAGGAGAGATGCTCGAGACAGTTCGGGATCTACCACACTGGACATCCTTATATCAAGGTTAGTTTCTATTGCCGGGTATAAATCATCCTTCCTTCCGTTTATTGCTCGTGGTCCCCCCGATAGTCCCCCTGGGGCACTAATTGGATCAGTCCAAACTGACCGAGTGTGGGCGTGGATTGGCAAGACAGTTATACTGTACCAATCCATTCCAAAAGAAATCAAGCAGGAGAGATGCTCAAGACAGTTCGGGATCTACCACACTGGACATCCTTATATTATTAAGGTTAGTATCTATTGTCGGGTATACACATAGATTAAACATTATAAAAGGCACTTAGTAATGTCACGCATGTATGTTTAGGCTCCTCCCTGATGCATCATTTTTAATTTGTCAAAACTGTAAAATGGCGCTAATGTAAGAGACTGACAGCGCTATGTGCTCTTAGCGGTACCGAAATGTACGGGCGATAACGACGCGCGACGCCATTTTTGGGAAATTTTTGGCTTCAACATACGTCACATCACATATTTCCCATTTGTCATTGGGTATACATCATCGTTCCTATCGTCCAATGGGCATGACTCATAGGCATGATTGGAACAGTCTGATTTGGATTGGCATGACAGTTATATTATAATGCCATTCCATGCCTACACACGGACAGTTCTAATGGAGGAACGGATGAAGTAGGTATGGACGACATAAAACGTTGGTAAAATTAGCAAACATATTATACAATCGAATATTTTGTAAAAGTCCTTCGATAACCTTCTAGACTATTCGCAGTTATTCCAACAACATTAGAGTTAGATCTTAAGGTCATTGGTTTCAGAAAATTAAATCGTTCCGAAAGTAAGTATACAACAATAGAGCAAAAGTGGTTAGCAATCGTTCTAGTGCACAGAGCTGGGTTATCTGTACATATACATGGTTATTTAGTTCTATCGACGCACACCTTAAACCATTGGAGCATAGGGCTGGCGTGAATATTCATCAATGAAGGATTTTTGAAAATTCATTGCCTAAGGGGTGAAAGGCACGTAAGCGAAACTATGGGGAACCTCTTGTTTATTTAACAAAGCGTATAGAAAGCAATTCCTTACATTCAAGATTAAAAAAAAATACAGTCGTTTTGAAATGTACAATGTTAAAAGTGTAATCTTTTCAGATGATAGATGAGTCGGGGGACTGGCTGGTGGGCGGCAACCTGGAGGTGTTCGAACGCATCCGCTGGAACGACGGGCTCGACGCCTATCGCCTCACGCCTAACGAGCTGCGCCAGAAGTTCAAGGAGCTGAAGGCTGATGCTGTGTTCGCATTCCAGGTGTGTTTTTATAAACCGAATAACCGTATCCGAATGTTCGAATTAATTTGTCATGGTAGTCGTAGACTATCCAATCGCTATGACGCTGCGGCTTAATTCAATCAGTTCGTCCATATACACCACACACTGTCTATTAAAACTGTCCAATCGACAGCGACGTTCAGTTGAAGCCATGGAATGTCTTGATATTACTGAACTGTCGATCGCCGACCACCATACACCGTCTGATCGGTATGATCAACCCAAAAGAATTGAAATTGGATTGTGCCGTCAAACATAACTATTATACCAATCCACGCCCACACACGGTCAAATCTAACTGATGCAATCAGTAGCGTCATATCAATTGGACGATAGAATGGATGGTTTGTAGCCAATTATTGGCTACCCTTATAAGAAATTGATGGGCATTAAAATTATTGAATTTAAGGGGCCCAATCATTTTCAGACTCAGACTTTGAATTCGTGGATAAGTGGCCTATTTGATAAAATATGAAATATAAGATTGAAGACTACTTGTTTGTTCGTCTCTGAAAGACTTTTATATCCCACTATTGGCCACGTGTGGTTTAGCAGGCTTCACACACGTTTGAGAACATCAGACAAGAACTCTCAGATATGCAGGTATCTTCACGTTGTTTTCCTCCACCGCTTAGCAAATATTTAGTTTTCTGAAACGCATATAACTGCGAAAATTCAGGGATTATGGGATTCAATCCCCCCGGCCCCTTGATGATACGCAGAGGCTTGCTTCACACACACTTGTGCGTTACAGCTTCGTAACCCGATCCACAACGGCCACGCACTGTTGATGCAAGACACGCAGCGACAACTCAGCGAGAGGGGCTTCCAGAAACCTGTCTTGCTACTACATCCGTTGGGTAAGCTTCTACTACTACTGCCAGCGCCATATCTCGCCGCCCGCGGTGCATTAACGGCGTATACGACTATTTAAGCGTTTAAAACTTGAAACTGAAACACTAGAGTTTCAAGGGCACTGTAGCCAACAAGATAACTAGTCACGAGACTGAAGAATTAACCGATATCTCTAAAACTCAAAAAACAAACTGCAATTGCCACAGTCGAAATTAACTCTTCATCAAAAGAGTCCATATTATGTAATGTCGATCAAAATTACAACCACCTCCCTAACTTTATCAGGAACGAAAATAAAAAAAAAAATTTTGAAATCGTTAAAGGACTAACTTATAAAAAAAGTTACTACCCAATTGATGACTAAATGAAAGATGACAAAATCGGTCTCCCGACCAATTGTTAAAAACAGCAACGCCCTAACAGGGTCTTAATATGTACCTATAACAATAGAAAGAACCAAATATTGTAAATGAAAGCTTAAATAAATGAAATGAACTACGAAAACTAAGGATGAAAAGCGCAATGCAATGTATGATGCACTGGACCTTATAACTATAGGGTTGTCACTTAAGACTTGCTCTTCTCATTTCATTGATATGAGAAATGTAAACAATCAATCTAATAATAAAAATACTTCTCATCTATTTCTCCATTTCTATTCGGGTCTACACACTAGCACTACAAACTGGTTTTATCAGGACCTCTGCAGCGAACCGAAAAGTGGAGAGGAGATAAAGTAACTCAACAGAAAGAGAGCACAACGGTTGGATCAATAAAGTCGTAGGTAGAAGGCGCTGTTAGGAACTGAATTGCACTTTATTGTGTCATTGCTAGAGTCGCTATTTACTTAAATCATTTTGCGGAGTGAGTTTTCTATTGACGTGATAACGTTTAATAAACTGATGAACACCAGCAACGCACATGAAAAATAGGAACGCGTAACGTTCCACCTGAGCCTGTGCGTGCAAGCGAGAGCGCGCAACTAGCGATAGAGAGGCACGATAAAAAAAATTGGTTGCCTGTAAAGTCGGTTTACTGACGATAGTTGAACGTGACAACGTCTTCTTTGTCGCTCGTTCCGCGCTCGCGAGGTAACGCCGGTAACGCCGCATGAGCGAGGTAACGCCGGTAACGCCGGATGAGTAATGTTTTTTCGTGCGTGCAACCGGCTCTATCGATTTATTTTTGACGTGACAACGTCTTATAAATCGATAGAGCCGGTTGCACGCACGAAAAAACATGACTCATCCGGCGTTACCGGCGTTACCTCGCTCATGCGGCGTTACCGGCGTTACCTCGCGAGCGCGGAACGAGCGACAAAGAACACGTTGTCACGTTCAACTATCGTCAGTAAACCGACTTTACAGGCAACCAATTTTTTATTATTTTATTTATTATTGCACAGTACAAAAATCTCCTTAAATCTAGTGCACAGAATAGGTACATACAAAAAAAGATGATGTTTAACCTGATGGAGTGCTTTGGCGTCCGTACTAGGAAAACCTGTGTTACGGGCACCATAGCCTTCCCTTGGATCCATCGAATACTTAAACTGTACATGTACAAACTTAAATTTTGACTATTCAAATAACATGATAAGTGGTGCGTGTGTGTGTGTGTGTGTGTGTGTGTGTGTGTGTGTGTGTGAGTGTGAGAGTGTGAGTGTGAGTGTTTGTATGTGTGGTTGTGGTGTATGCGTAGACAGTAAACATGAACATAACAACTTAAAATGATTTAGCTTTAGCGATCAAATCCTCAGTTTCATGGTAGCTAAGAGTCTTTAGCCAGGCGTTGACTGTTTTTCTTAAGTTGGGTTTGTTAAGCTTAGATATAACAAGCGTGTCATTTATTCTATTGTAAAGTTTTGTGCTAAGAAAGAGATATTGTCGACCGGCAAGTGCAGTTCTCCATGGAGAAATTTTGAATATTTTTTGTTTGCGTCTTTGAGGAATGTTAGCATTAACTTCAGATTGAGTATTATGGTCTGAGTGTTTACGTAAAATTACCTGGGAAATAAAGAGTTGCCTAACATTCATTACGTCCCACTCTTGGTAAAGTACTGTCGTAGGATACCTGCGAGGTCGGTTTCCCAAAACCTTAAGAATACCTCTTTGAGCGCGCTCTAGGCGTAACATGTAAGTCTTATTGGAGCCACCCCAAGCTGTGATACAGTATGAAAGTATGGACTGCACCAGTGCGAAGTACACAGTTTTTAATAATTTACGGTCGCAGACCGTTCTCAGCTTCCTCAAGATAAACATAAGCTTTCGAGTGCGATTTACCAAAACATTTATATGTGTTTTCCAGCTGAGAGTACTATTTATTATTACACCCAAGTATTTGATGTCAGTAGTTCTTTGTATTGAAAAACAAGAGCAGTTCGCATCAGGCAGATTACAAGAATGAGCTTTGATCGAAAAAGACTTAGGTTGAGTGTATATGGTGGTATCAAAGGTAATGAATTTAGTTTTGGGGATATTTAGTGTCAGTAAATTTATATTTAGCCAGTTCATGACGAGCATTAACGCAGATTCAGCACGCATACGCACCTGATCCCAACTCTGTCCCTGAACCAGAAGTACAGTGTCATCAGCATAAGATATGATTTTAGTGTGTGGGATATTCATCTGGCATAGGTTATTAATATATATTAGGAACAGAGTTGGGCCAAGAACGCTGCCTTGAGGCACACCATATTCAATAGTATCTTCCTTGCTTATGTGGGGACCTATTTTAACATATTGTCTGCGATTTGTAAGGTAATCTTTAAATAGGCTAAGAACATTACCCCTGACTCCGATGGCCTCCAACCGATCCAAAAGAATGGGGACAGACACAGTGTCAAATGCTTTTGACAGATCAAGGAAAATACCTACTGTTTTTTGCTTTGATTCAATATTTTTGGTGATCTGACTGGTAAGCTCATTAACAGCGTCCTCGGTTGATCTTCCTTGCCTAAAGCCAAATTGTTGTGGTGAAATGAAATTTAGTTTATTCAAGTACAGGAGTAAACGATTGTTCAAGATCTTTTCAAAGATCTTAGAAATTGAAGTTAGAACTGAAATAGGCCGATAATTGGTGACTTGGTCCCTGTCCCCACTCTTGTAGATCGGGTGGACCACAGCTTTCTTAAGTACAGAAGGAAAAGATCCTTGTGTAATACATAAATTAAAAACGTGTTTGATGACGGGGACCAGAATATCGCGCGTTTGTTTTAAAATTGAAACAGATATTCCATCCCATCCCTTTGCGCAGTTGTTGCGAAGACTCATTATGATATTGTTTACTTCGGCATCATCTGTCTCATTGAGGACCATTGAGTTACAGGGTGGAGGTGCAATATTTGTTTTTTGGATGTCCGGGAGAGATTGTATGGTTAAGAGAGGTGTGGCAAGATTTTTACCAATATTAACAAAGAACCTGTTAACACTATCAACCGAAGATTGAGGGTTGTTAGAACTAACCAACTCATGGGGAGGAGATGCTTGGCGCTGTATGTGAGTTATTTTCTTTATAATATCCCAGGTTGCCTTTTTATGATTCTTCACCTTTTCTAGTTCAGATCGTTCATATGTACGTTTTAGGTTTTTGAGTAAGTTGTTGCAGAAATTGCGGTAGCGTAGATAAGTAGTTTTAAGGATTATATTATCAGGATTTCTTTTAGCATTTAGATGTAATTTATCTCGGTTTCTGATACATTTTATAAGCCCTTTAGTGATCCATGGTTTAAGGTTCTGATGTTTGCACGGTATTTTAACTATTTTAGTGTTCGAAGAGATACATGATGAAATAACTTGAATAAGATTAGTTGTGGCGGAGTCCGCTTTGGAATCTTGCAGGATAAAGTCAAAATTGGTGTTATTTATGTTATTTACTACAGCGACGTGATCAGTACGGTAGTATAATTCATTAGGCCTCTTTGGCAAGGGGTTTTTATGAAAACTTAAGAGAATAGGAGCGTGATCGGTGATAACCGAGTTTAAAACAAAAACAGTATTTGACTTATTAGTTTTTAGCATAACATGATCTAAGCAATTTTTACTCCTAGTGGGTAGATCATGTGCTGGTATAAGGCCATGCAGGGATGTCATGTTTAAATATTTGTCGGAATTTTGATCACGAGCGTCACGGGAGATATTAATGTTCATGTCACCCATTAAAGCTATCGTGCTATAAGAAGATAGTGATTCTAAGAGATTATCTAGGCTGTCAATAAAGTTGTCAATATTACGATAGGAGGGCGACCGATAAACAGCTACAAGTGCAGTGTTGTTGCCTCCGCTTATAACCAAGCAGTTACCATCTAGGAAGTTAGGTTCGTGACAGTGGTAGTTTAATTCGGAACGAACGTAAGCAACCACACCATCATTTTGATTTTTGTAAGTAGACTGAAACGAGGAGTAGCCTTCTAGAATAGGTAAGTTATGACATTTGCTTAACCAGCACTCAGTTAGTAATATGACGTCACACTGCATGTCCATAGATAAAAGTAAAACATTGAGCTCATCAAAATTGCTATTTATACTACGTATATTAATGTGTAAAATGTTTAATAAGTTTGAATAACTGCTTAAGTAGGTTTTACATTGATTAGGGCTACAGCTAATTGGTTTAGAGATTTCTACATTGCCGATATCATTCATAATACTATCCAACTCTGTCATTTTTACTTATTAAGTTTAAAGTAATAATAACAAGGCACCTTCATATTGTATCTTAGGTAACCATTTTGCTTACTTGTAGGTATTAATAACAGGTGGGACGAAATAGTAGATTGAGTATTGGTTTGGCCGACAGTCATAGTCATTTTGAATTGTTTATATATGTGGTAATGATTTTCGGGGTAGTTCTTAGTTATTATGTCTATGTGTGTATGATAACAAAAATATATATTGATTATATTTAACAGTGTTTTGTGTACAATTGAGTAGAAATGGTAAAATCGGACTAAGGCGATAAGTGTATTATGTAAGTGTATAATAACATTTAACTTAGTAGTACAGTAACTGTGTAAAGATTGTCGCGTGTTACATAATTGAGGTTTTATGAGAATGGTTAAGTTACATATTATTATATTAAACTTGTACAAAATGAGGTTATGATATGAAAACATGTATAGAAATAGCATGCACAATAAATGACAATTATATAATATAGCCCTATATGTATCGGCAGCCAGTCATTTTGCCTTCCCTCCCTCTAGGGTTGTCAGGCTATATTCAGATTGAATATAGTTGAAGGGAGCCCCCTCCTGTTTGCGCAAATAGACTTTGCCATGGGAAGTCCAGCAAAAACGATAATTATTTGCTTTGGCAAACTCTCGTGCTTGGTAGAAGAGTCTTTTGCACTTAAAGGTGAGGGCTTCTGAGATAAAAATGGGCTGAGAAGGGAAATCAAGCTGCAGATTTTTAGTTGACAGCCTGTCAATGCCTCGATGCTCCTTATTATAACTTTTGAACGCTTGTAGGAACTTCTCTTTTAGGACTACAGAGGTAAATTCTAAGCATATAGGCTTATTTGCTTCGGGTTTAGCGTTCGTTCTGTACACATCGCGGATTTCATAGCTTTCCACGGGTACCTTAAGAGTCAAACTTAATTTCTGAATCAGGTCTAGTAGTTGAGACTTATTTTCTGATTTTTTTGTAGGAATATTCCTTATTTCGAGGCACGATTGTTTGATTTTTTTCTCTAATACCTCAATATTCTCTTCCAACTGGCCTATGTTAAGGTTGTGTTCTTTTTTCTCTTTTTCTATTTTGTCGATTTTAATATTGATCTCGTCGTATTTTTTAGATAAAAATTCAATAGAAGATCTGATTTCCCCGTTTTGTTTTTTAATGTCCTCAATAGTCCCTAACAATGTTTTCTGGAAAGCCTTGAAGCTTTCCTCCTGCTGTATTTTAAAATCATAAAACATCTTCTTGATGTCTGCCATAAAAACGCTCCACTCTTCTTCGTGCTGTCTCTTACGTAAACGAGGTTTGGAGATGATGGCGGGGTTAGTACTTTCTTGTGTGTCAGTGTCTGTCATCGCAGTAGAACTTAAGTTTGAGTCCGAGTCGGCTTGTAAACCCGCTTGTGGCAATGTTAGTGTTTTCTTTTGAGGCATTATAGGAAATAGTATTTTATTAATTAACTATTTCTCAACAAAAGGACAAGTATAAATAAATTAAAGAATCCGCAGGGTAGGTATGTATCAGAATCACTGTCGGAAGGTAGGAACGTATTCAATGATCAAGTTCTCAGCGGCGCGGCACAGCGGCAGTCACTCGGCAGTCAGTTGTTACATAAAAATTTCTAGGTTTTGGTAGTAAAGGTACTTTGATTCCAATTACTAATTAATAAGGTTGAGTTTAGTTCGGTATTGAAAGACTGACCTTGAATGCACAATATTATGTAGCACATTAAAAAATCACCAAACAACACTCACTTTTATGTTATAAGAAATAGGGTCCAAGTTGTATAAGAGAAGTAGCTCGGAACGTCCACGCCTTGCCAATCCTATTCAGTCTCGGTGCACTGTGCAGGTTCCGTGTAAGATTTATAAGACGTTGTCACGTCAAAAACGATAGAGAGGCCAATTATGACGTTATCACGTAAATCTATCGTCCGTAAACCGACTTTACGGACAAATAATTTTTTTCTGTATTAAATAGGCGGCAATAGGTTGGAATAATGGCGGGCAATTTGTTACAGGCGGTTGGACAAAGGACGACGACGTGCCACTGGAGACTCGGATAAACCAGCACAAGGCGGTGCTGAACGAGGGTGTTCTGGACCCTAACTCCACCGTGCTGGCCATCTTCCCTTCGCCCATGATGTATGCTGGACCCACTGAGGTACGTTCCACCAATAGCGTGTCTATCGTTCATGTCCCCATGCCCAAATTTGGGAAAATAGAAAGAATTTTAATACATTTTTAATGATAAATATAGATAGATAATGCTGATGAATAGTGTTGAGGAAGTGCTGTTAAAATAGATAGTACAAAGCAATACTAGACAATACTATATACTATAATATACAATAGATACTATAACAATACATAATTAAGTATGTATTTTTTTAATCGTCTGGACTACAATATGTAGCGGCATGCCGCGTTTCCGTTCCTTAACATGTTTTTTATTCTTTTTAGGGTTCCGTACCAAAATGGTAAAATGGAACCCTTATGGTACGACTTTCTCCGTCTGTCTGTCTGTCTGTCCGTCACACTCGATTATTTCAGGAACTACCGGAGCTATCGATATGAAATTTGGAATAGTTGTGTATATTAGTGGCCCAATGACACTGGAATAAAAAAAAATGGAAATTATTTTTGTTCTTATTTAAAAAGGGAGGGTTGAAATTTAAAAGTGATATAACTGTACTGTGTGGGGTATCATATGAAAGGGTTTACTTTGTACATTCTAAAACCGATTTTAAATTATTTTTAGTCATGATAGTTTTTGATTTATCGGGGAAAATGTCTAAAAAAATACCGTTCCCCCCCTTATCTCCGGAGTTTACCAATCGAAAAATCTCAAATAATTATGGTCAATAGGAATTTATGTATATTTTACAGAAAAACTATAGCCAATGCTCTAACTAGCATAGTTTTTTTGATATTTACAATAAACCTCTACAAACAAAGTTAGTTTTGCGGTTCATTAACAAAGGTAATTATTACCTTTTTACATCTTTGGTCCTGATTGTTTTGCTTCAGTACTTCTTGAGTACGGAACCCTCGGTGCGCGAGTCCGACTCGCACTTGGCCGGTTTTTTATTATTATTATTATTATATCTCTAGATGGGCAATAGATAAAATACTAAATGTGGTCGATTCTGTTGTGCACTGTAAACTAATTTAGAATAGTGCTACCCTTTCCATCGGGAGCAGTTTGAAAAGGATAGGAAGATTTTTAATTAGTTTAGTTTAGAGATTTTGCACAAAAATGTTGCCCACAATGTGTGAAAATTTCAGCTGCATTTCTATTTCCTATGTACAGGTAACAGAGTCTTTGATTGACTCTAAAAGAAAGGAAATAGGCAGCTGTCACCACATTTTTTTTCAGTTCAAAATATAATTTCAGGTACAATGGCACGCCAAGTGTCGCATGAACGCGGGGGCCAACCACTACATAGTGGGGCGGGACCCCGCGGGGCTGCCGCACCCCAACGGGTCAGGGGACCTGTACGACCCCCGCCATGGCGCTATGGTGCTCAAAATGGCGCCCGGACTCAATGATTTAGAGGTAACTCATTGTGAAAGAAATTACATTAAAAACAAGACACCAGTATCGGTAGAAACTAAGTTTGGGATAACATCTAAAACAAAACTATTTTATGTTTTCATGTGAGATTTTACCCATCGATAGATGGCGCTGTCTTCAGTTAGCTCGCCCTAGCGAGTTCGTCATACCAAAAGTATACGTTGATTGCATGCGTGCCCATTCTGTTAACTAGTAAGACTTACTTACATTTTAGATTTTCGAAGATTTTCATAGATTTTCTACCGTATTTTCGTCACGCAAAAAATCCATTTTCTTTCGCCTGGCCTCCTACGCTATGCCGACCGAAAAGAAACTTTGTTTCAAAAAATTCAAAATAACACGTCAGTTTATTCGTATTTTTCATATTCATACAATGGGAATATGTACATAAATAAAAACAGCCAAATCGGTTCAGTAATTGCGGCGAGTAGTAACGAACATATTCACACACATACAAACATTCAATTACTATAGTAGTGTTATTATCTCGCTGCAGACTCGGTCATAAATCATTCGAGTGTTTCGCTTTTGTTATTCTGCGATAATGCACAACTCAACAAAGAACAACAAAAGCGAAACACTCGAATGATTTATGACCGAGTCTGCAGCGAGATAATAACACTACTATAGTCTTGTACAATGGTTACAGATAATCCCATTCCGCGTGGCGGCGTACGACTGCTCGGTGGGCAAGATGGCGTTTTTCGATCCAACGCGCAAAGAGGACTTCGATTTTATCTCCGGGACCAGAATGAGAGGTAACCTCCTTTATTTGACATCGGTTAAGATCTCTTGAGAGGGCTAAGAACCCTTTAATGGGAGTTTTACATGGGAAGAATTTTTAAAAGGATGACCAAACTTTTAGCCCTGTAGATTTACGGCCGAAATTGATAACCTATCCGATCCGGTTTTGCCATATCCGAGATAGAAATTTGGCATAACTTTTATGAAAATAATGTCGAATTTCTATCTCAAGGCAAATCCGGATTAGATAGGTTATTAATTTCCGCCTTTAGTTGAAGGTGAAATGAACTCTCCTGCCCAGAAAATAAGTGTTTTATTTGTTTTTTTTTTCGAATTTTTAAGCTAATAAGACATAGTAAGCTTATGGCAGTTAAATTACGGGAATGGCAGTATCTTTGCTTTAAAGTGTTAGAAATCAGTTTAAAGTAAAATAATATATATGCAATTTAGAGCATATAAGACTAGATCAATCAAGTTTAGAATAAAGTTATAGACATGATTAACTCACAAATGAACTAAAATAGCAAATTTATTCGTAGGTTTGGCCAAAGCAGGCAAGGAGCCACCCAAAGGATTCATGGCGCCAACAGCCTGGAAGGTACTGTCAGAGTATTATCAGTCGCTGAAATCTAAGATGGACACAAATTAATTTAAAGTTTAACTTTGAAAGTAATAATATCTTTACTCAAATTAAATATTTTACTGTTGTAAAAATAATATCATACAAAATTATATTTAGTGCAATATTTTTTGACAGAATATCAAATGTTAGTCCCCTAGCACCGAACCTATATTACATATTTTGAGTCTTATAATCCTTGTGCACCGGGGTTGATTCTTCTGAATGATGCACTTGACTATTTTGTTATAATATTTATATAGATATTTCAATCCACGATGACGCGCCCTACTCTGTGTAACTCCATACGAATCGAATGAAATTTAAGCGATTTTGACAGAGTGGATCGCGACTTGGTGGATTGAAATAAAGTATAACCAATATTAACGTCCTAAAATAATGACTTTTTAACCAAAAACTGTTACTGAACAGTAAGCCCACATCTGATGTATTAAAAAAGGAGTTTGAGACTAGATGTCAGTTGTCAAAGTCAAGGATGACAATTCATTGACATTTATTGTGAGTGCTTTCTGTAATGCAAAATTTATGAGAAAACAATTATTTGCTGGATATATTAAGCTACTGTGGCTTAGCGACTAGTGCATATGACATTGGTCAATGACAGTAATGCGTCACTGTCATTGCTCGTGACAAAGTTCGGTACTAGGGGTTTCGAATGAGGTTATTAACAAATTGTGTATAAATTAATAAAAATGTATACATCCTTTGTTATAGGTAATATTGTAAAATATGTCATATTAAATCTAAAAATGGTTAAAGACATTATGTTTTAAAACTTGAAGCGATCTGAGTGAAAGCTCCTACACTATAAATCAATGTACATTAATACACATTCCTGTATTGACTATAAATAATTAAATTATTATTATTGTGTGTAATAATTACACATTCCAATTTTATTGTATTTATTATTTTAACAATATTATTTAATTATTGTGAGATTTACAAAATACGACACTGGTTCCGATTATGTTTAAGAAACTCTAAATTTAATACTAGATTTTTGCGCGCGTTAAATTTAGAGACGCTAAAACAGAATCGCTACCAATATTAATTTATTAATTAATATCGTTAAGGTCAGTTTATACTATCATGCTTGTGTTATTTTTGTTATTAAAATATTTTTTTTTTTTTGGTGTTGTGGAAATCTTGCAATCAGTCTGTAGACTATGAGCAGATGTGTTGCATGAGATTGGCGGTACGGCAAGATGACTTCCCCATCAGGAAGATCCCCTTTGTGTCACTTTCGGCTATCTAATATATGCCGTCTTTTCAGTCTTCGAATCACTTCTGGCATTGTAAGCTGTACAGCTAGGTGGTTTGGATGGCTGGTTAGCCTACACTTGTAGTTGGAAATGTAGTTGTTTATTTCCTCCCTGACAGTTTTAATGTTGAGCTGCTCATGGATCTCACTTATACGTAAATACCATGGGGTGTTGGCAATTTGCTTCAATATGTAGTTTTGTGCCCGTTGTATAATTTCTACATTGGAATCACATGCTGAGCCCCATAATTGGATTCCATAGGTCCATATTGGCTTTATTATGGTTGTATAAATGAGTAGTTTGTTATCCAGGGATAGTCTGGCATTTCTCCCAAGCATCCAATACAGTCCTCTAAACCGATGGTTGATTTCATGTCTTTTTGTTTCAATGTGCTTTTTCCATGTAAGTCTACGGTCCAAATACATGCCCAAGTATTTGACATTGTCACTTTGTGGAAGTTGGTTGTTTCGCAAAGAGACAGAAGGACAATTCCCTTTGCGCAAGGTGTTATTAAAATTTATTGTGTTGTATATCTTTTATAGAAATTTTCCATAATTTTAAATGTTATTAAAATTATGGAAAATTTCTATAAAAGAACAATCAAATTATTTATACTTATTTATGCATGTATGTATATTTTATTAGAAATATACGGAACACAATACATTTTTTGCACAATTAAAACCAAGTGTGAACAAATAGGGCACAAAGATATTATTATTTTAAATGAAAAGTAAAAACTTACACTAGGGCCTAGGGTGGAATGAATGCGCCTTTTTAGGTTTTTTTAAACCTGGGAGTATTTTTAGCCTAATAACTAAGTAGTGTTCGAAAATTTACTTAAAATATGGTCACAATTAATTTGTTTTGAATTTTTATTTACACGTTTGTAACATTATTTTATTGAAATCATACGCAAAGTATATTATACTCAGTGACGTAGAAGTCGGTACAAAAAACGAAATTATGTTGTCTCAAATATTTGTAATGCTTACATTTATAAATAGTGGTTACCTTTAAATAGTAATCTTTATATTTTTAACGTATTAGAGTTAGTTTTAAGTTATAGTGTCTACTCACTCCGTGTAATCTTGATTTATGACATTATTTTTTTTTCACATAATTGTCGCATGAAAGTATGAACGGACATTATATCAATACTATACGAAAGAGTATTATTTTACAAGTGTAGTAATATAATTTAGAGTCGTGTCAAGTAAACAAAGCGATGGACTGTGATGTACAGTGAATTATTAAAAAATTATGTACCAATATGTGTGGTGGTATATTACCTATATCTAAACTTATTAAGGTGTACACAAGTGTATAATTTTTTGATTATTTTTATAGGTACCGCTGTATCAGACCCGGTTTCCACCAAAGCGGAGTGAAAACTCCTCCAAAACTGAGTGCTGAGGAGATGTCGAAATTACGACATCTGATTGGTTACTCAAACACAGCTCGCTCCGCTTTCATGGAAACTGGGCCTCAATCATGGCAGCTAGACTAGATATAGGCTACGTGTAGTGTAGCGTGTCTTAAATGAAGATAATTGGTGGTTACGAATGTTAGAGATAGAGTCCAGTTTAGAAATATTATAAAACTCGATTACTGCAGATTTTGTTTATTTAATTAATCACACTATTCCACAAGTTGTTGTTTTGGACAACTGCAAGCCAACTGTCAGCGCTCTATTTACGTGACACGATGTATAATATGATAAGGCGGGTGTTGTTATTATGTAACAGATTTTAATGATGAAAATTTTATTGTTGCAATTTTTAAACGATTATGGTGCTTTTTTAGCTATAATTACAGATTTTATTTAAATATTAACGATATCAATAAATGTGATGGAATATTTCATTGTTGTTTTATTTATATATTATGTAGGGACATACTTACAGTTTCTATTAATAAAACTTCAAGTTGTTGACAGATTTAAGTAACGGACGATATCTATAATTTCTTGTCTTTTTCGCTAAATTGGGGTTCAGTTTAGGTTTAGTTATTAGACGTTTAATGAATTTCATCGGATGGTTTATGCTTCTGTCCCAATAAAGCAGTTACTAAGTCAACAGGAAGGTACGTGTTTTAAGGATGTTTATCTCGTATATGTTAAACACATCAAATTGATTTTGTTATACGCAAATATTGAGAAGCAAGCAGATGTCAACACAATTTCAAGGTCATTAAAGTTGGAGCAGTAAAGGACGAAAGGTAAGTTAATGGTTAGTAGGTCCAAGAATTTAAGAGCGCCTTTACAGTTGAGATTACCTATAGAAGTTTTATTATCTCGCTGCAGACTCGGTCATAAATCATTCTAGTGTTTCGCTTTTGTTGTTCTGCAGTAATGCACAACTCAACAAAAGCGAAACACTCGAATGATTTATGACTGAGTCTGCAGCGAGATAATAACACAACTATAGTATGGAGTAGTTACTATACTATATTACAGTGACAAAACCCAGATAAAACAACCTAATAGTTGTTATCAGTCAAAAAATTTAAACTTGACTCGTACACAACAAACCTGATTATCATGTTTATTAATATATTTATCAGTGACGTGTATATAATTATCATTTATATCATTCTTGCCCAGCCAAATTAGTCTCAATGTTAAATAGAATTGAATTAAATCTTCTGTGCAATGGTTTAGCTTTTACAACTTTATGTTATTAGTATCGGTTTGGTATTGCAAGTGGAACGACGTATTTAACACATAAAATGGCTGTACGAATCACCAGGTTAAATAAACTGCTTGTTAAATGTGCAAACGTAACTGGTTTTAGATGCATGTCGCAATATCCGATAGACGAACATATTTTTGGATTAAACAGTGATCAACAACAGGTAGGTATGGCATTTATATACCCAAGTAAAATTACCACAGAATGGTTGATATATAGATACATACCTAATAATTACTATGGTAGGTAAGTATTCTATTCCACCGAGTATAATATAATTTATTATTAATTCGTAGGTTTTACTATATAAGACTGAAGTTTAAGTTAATTAAGTATAAACCTTTATCCTATCTCTCTAAATTGCAACTGGTGTATAATGTAGGTAGGTATCTACCAATGCCATTAGCCAAAAAGGGAATGAATAATATTATTGACGACCTCGCTGGCGCAGTGCCGCGCGCTCGGATTCGAGTGGGAGGTCGCGAGTTCGATTCCCACCACGGGCCGCTTTGGAATTTTTTACTAAATTGGCTCTGGTCAGGTGGGAGGCTTCGTCCGTGGCTAGTTACCACCCTACCCCCAAAGACGCACCGCCAGTCAATTTAGCGTTCCGGTGCGATGCTCGTAGAAACCTTTGGATGCATCATCACTTACCATCAGGTGAGATCGCAGCAGCAAAAAAAAATTCGGTTAAATACTTATTAGGTATCCCCTACAGTTAGTGTAAATTAATATTATGAACCAAATGTTATCTTACGGTAGCTGGCTAGTCCATATCCTTAATTATTATTTTTTTGTCTAGTTGCGGCAGTTGGTTTTCGATTTTGCTCAAAAAGAATTGGCGCCAAAGGCGGCGGAAATTGACAGAGAGAATAATTTCAAAGAGTTGAGAGATTTTTGGAAGAAGCTCGGGAATCTTGGACTACTTGGTTAGTAATACGTATATACCTATAGATACCTCCTTCATCATCATAACCGCCAGTCAGCACCTACTTACCATAAGCCCTTGTCGGACTAAGTATCCGTCCCAAGGGATCGAGCGCCATTGCACACTAACCTCATTCTCCCTCGTCTAGCCACTTCTCGACACTTTTTGGTAAAAGTTAGTTCTGAGAAAGAGTTGGAAGATGTGCAACAATACTTACTCCCTTATATACGCGGACTACATGAAGTCTAATATTGTTTCCGGTTCCACCATCCCTCAAGTCACCCTGTGATCATCATTCATCGCTGGCTATCTACCCATCTATAGCTACCCATACAAGGGCGTCGCCAGCCGATGGCGCAGGGGGGGGGGGGGGGGGGGGGCAAGTTGACTTTACCTACTACAATTCATACTTTTCTCTTCTCTATGAATGAGAAAAGTATGAAATGTAGATAAAGTCGACAGCACATGAAGCTTTTCACTTGTACCTACTACGAGCCTTACATCTACAGCGATTGTAATAACAACAGTATCTTAGTACTATATACATATGTATAGGTACTAGTAGGGCGCGTGGTTGCGCGGGCCACATGTGGCCCGCGTGCAGTCTTCCCGCCCATAAAAGCATCGCCGTCATCTCCCAATCGCCAATAGGAATCCGATTGGCAGTGGGCTGAAAAAATTACCTAAGAGCCCGGTCATGGTTTTAAAGATAGTTAAGGGCTGTTCGAACAAAAAGTACGCTGATCCTCATTGGATGAGATTCAGCGTAGTTTTTGTTCGAACATCCCTTAACTATCTTTGAATCCATGACCATGCTCCTCAATCATCATCCAAATCCTAAATCATCAATTATACCGACATTTTTCTCTGGCAATTTTTCATAGAAAAGTAAATCCCGCCATTTAGATTTTTTTAATCATCCTGTATACTTGGATACCCTGATCAAGTCTTGTTAAGAAACCACTCTACCATCTTTTATACTTTCGGAGATAGACAAACACGAATTTAATATGGCGGCCATCTTGAATCCGCCATTTTGGTTTTTTTTTCAGATCACTGCCAATTGCATGAGGTTCCGAGTATTTTTTGTTTGGGCAGCCCCTACCTATCGATAGTATCCTGCCCGTGCTCCTCGACCGTCTTCGAAACCCTCAATCATCAACCTTTCCCATATTTTTTCTGGGAGGTCTCCGAACAATTGCGTCAAACCTTGCATAGTTCCAAATTTTTAGTCGCTTCAACATTGGCCATACATTTTCTATAAAAAAATAAATTCCCCCATTTTGAATTTTTTTCTTTCCATCGAATATACCTCCGGGTTCTGATCACTTCTTGTCAAGAAACGTTCTTTCATCTTTTATACTCTTCGAGATATTGGCGAGATTCATTTAGCCGCCATTTTGAAAATTTTTTCAGCTCAAAACTCTTCAACTTCAAGCAAATCAATGTTGTTGTTGGTTGCATTATATTTGGCAACTTTTTTAGAATCTCTAGGGGGGGGCAGCTGCCCCTCCCTGCCCCCCCTTGGCGACGCCCTTGTACCCATAACACAAGCTATCGCTTACTTTGGGGCTAGATTGCGATGTGTAAAATGTCCCGTACCTATATATTTATTTATATTTATTTATTATAATTATCTTCTGAGGGTCCTTGAGTTTACTATGCTACCGTCTACATACATTCCGGCGAGCTTGGTCAATTATAGGTAAACCGCTTTAAAATAAACTTGACCCTCCTGATGGTCTGCGGGACGCGGGGCGGGAACCGCTCAACCAATTAGCAAGTCTGTCGTTGTCCGCCGGCAGTGCTCACGTATCGTTATAGCCAATCGCATCACCCGCCCCGCGTCCTGCAGACCATTAGGAGAGCCAAGTTTATAGCGGTTTACCTATAGGACCTCTACCAGACTAGGTACCCACATCACAATTACTGATCTGGGCACCAGACCATTTCTGTGTGTACACCTTTTCTTTGTAACACTAGTAGTTGTAATGAATTTCTGGTTCAAGGTATAACAGCCAGTCCGGATTATGGAGGGACAGGAGGGAAGTACACCGACCACTGTGTCATCATGGAAGAGCTGTCGAGAGCGAGCGGTGCCATAGCGCTGTCATACGGCGCCCACTCCAACTTGTGCGTCAACCAAATCAATAGGAACGGTTCACATGAGCAGAAGAGCAAATATCTTCCCAAGGTAATCGTAATTTTCACTTCTGTAGCAGTTACTTACCTGTTTCTTATTAGAAAATAAAGAGGCGCTCCTTGTCTCTTGGACTAATCTTCAGACGGAGTAAAGTCGAGTACTTACTACTGCATATAAATGATCCCAACTGAACTGATCTATGGATCTAAAGGACCAAGGTTCAATAAATAAATCAACGCCATAACCTGCAGAAGAAGAATGGAAAACCGCCATATTCATGAAGTTATTGGGTATCGGAAATATTTCCTTTCCACGTAACCTACTTACATTAAATTCGGTCAACGTTAAGAAGAAGTTTAATTTTGCTCTACATACTTAGTTAGTTATTCTTTAGGCCGAGAAAATTATACCCCACTATAGGTATATCCACTGCTCAGCTGTGCAGCGGTCTTTTAAGCAGGTAATGATGATGATGACATGTAATGTTTTAGCTGTGTTCAGGCGAGCACATCGGCGCACTGGCTATGTCAGAGCCGGGGGCGGGCAGTGACGTGGTCTCGATGAGGCTGCGAGCTGAGAAGAAAGGCGATTATTACATCCTTAATGGAAACAAGTTTTGGATCACTAACGGTCCGGATGCTGACGTTTTAGTGGTGAGTATAATAGTTTAAAATTTGCAGGACCAATCTCGTAAGCTAACCTTGACTGAGTGTTTTTTTTAATTCTATACATTAAGTTAGTACTTGACTGCGATCTCACCTGGTAAGTGATGATGCAGCCTAAGACGTTATCGTACTAACTTGGAGGGTTAAGTAAATTTACCCCAACGGTTTCTACAAGCATCGCACCGGAACGCTAAATCGCTTGGCGGTGCGTCTATGCTGGTAGGATGGAAACTAGCCACGGCCAAAGCCTCCCACCAGACCAGACCTGAGCCAATTTAGTAATTATACAATTCCAAAGTGGCCCGTGGCGGGAATCGAACCCGTGATCTCCCACTCGAATCCGAGCGCGCCGCCACTGCGCCAGGGATGATGAAATAGGATAGGATAGCTAGAGGAAAGATCTCCAAAACCCTGACCAGGGCCAGGGATACCTTAGATACCTATGAAGTCGGTTAAAAATACAACCTCGGTACCTATCGTTTTTTTTTCTAGCCACCATTATTTCATCACTAGTGAAACTTCAGTTCAAGATAGTTAGGAAACGTTACTGAAAGATCAGTAATCGTTTAATTCTCTATCAGAAGCCATAGTGTTGGCGAAAATCTGAGACCAAATTGGATCGCCGCATCGAATAGGTTATTAGATAACAGTAAGGAATATAATAACGACATCAGTAGATACAAGTACACTATACAGTATACACGTGCACATAAACTTCAAAAGTATAGATATTTCAATACACGATGACGCGCCCCACTCTGTCAAACTCCACACCTCCTCTACACGAATCGAATGAAACATACCTAAGCGTTTATGACGGAATGGGGCGCGTCTTCGTGGATTGAAATATCTAATAATCAACCTTTTAAAATATATAATATGTACCTACATATATTTTACAGGTATATGCTAAAACAAATTTCACAAGCAAACCCCAGCATGGCATTTCAGCATTTTTAATAGAGAAAGACTATCCTGGATTTTCTACAGCTCAAAAACTAGATAAACTTGGCATGAGAGGGTCTAATACTGGTGAATTAGTTTTTGAAGATTGTAAGGTAAGAAAAAGGTTTTTTTTTTTAATTTGTCATCATATTATGGAATAAAAGTAAAATTAAAAATTTTAAAAACCCCCGACACAAAAAATAAAATATAAAAAGTAACAAATAATATTTTAAACCTATTATAATAATTTTATCGTCACAATATAATATTAAGTACGTTCAAATATTTTTTAATTCAAGCGTCGTCGCATCGTCGGGGGACATATGGACACGTCAAACTTATAACACCCCTTTTGCGTCTCTCTAACGGTCCCCCGACGATGCGACGACGCTTGAATTAAAAAATATTTCAACGTACCTACTTAATATTATATTGTGACGATAAAATTATTATAATAGGTTTAAAATATTATTTGTTACTTTTTATATTTTATTTTATGTGTCGGGGGTTTTTAAATTTTTTTAATTTTACTTTTATTTTGTCCTTTTTAAAGTATTAAATATAGGGAAGGTATTAATAGTGATAAGTAAGTAACTTAGTTAGTTACTTAGTATATTATAATAATAGTTTTCATTTACTATAAGATTAAGTTTTACCTTCCTACTCGTAAGTCTAGGTTAAATATTAGGTAGGTATTTGTTTTTTGCATTAGTTTAAGCAATTTATGTATGCCTATGGGAACGATAGGACATATGGAAGGTAGTCAGATCCCCTCATCAACTATTAAAGAGCTGATGATCTTCAAACGGCAAATCAGGACATGGTTACCTTACCATATACTTTCAATATCATTGAAGTAACACTGTACCAAATGTCAAATCGATAGGCTATATGGAAGGTAGTCAGATCCCCTCATCAACTATTAAAGAGCTTGTCTTCTTCAAACGGCTGATCAGGTCATGATTACCTTACCATATACTTTCAATATCATTGAAGTAACACTGTACCAAATTTCAAATCGATAGGATATATGGAAGGTAGTCAGATCCCCTCATCAACTATTAAAGAGCTGATGATCTTCAAACGGCAAATCAGGTCATGGTTACCTTACCATATACTTTCAACATCATTGAAGTAACACTGTACCAAATTTCGAATCGATAGGCTATATGGAAGGTAGTCAGATCCCCTCATCAACTATTAAAGAGCTGATCTTCTTGAAACGGCTGATCAGGTCATGATTACCTTACCATATACTTTCAACATCATTGAAGTAACACTGTACCAAATTTCGAATCGATAGGATACATGTTGATCTACTGCTACGAGCTACACTGTGGCAACGATTACGCATAATATGAACCAGCCGGACCGAGCGGTTCGTGGCAAGTCGAGAAATCGTAGGCCGAGGGTAGTTTTAAATTTATTTTATCTTTTTGCTAAAAACTATTGTTTCTCAGTAAGTGAATAATTGTATTCTTTTGAGAAATAAAGATCTTTAACCACATATGGAAGGTAGTCAGATCCCCTCATCAACTATTAAAGAGCTGATCTTCTTCAAACGGCTGATCAGGTCATGATTACCTTACCATATACTTTCAATATCATTGAAGTAACACTGTACCAAATTTCGAATCGATAGGATCTATGGAAGGTAGTCAGATCCCCTCATCAACTATTAAAGAGCTGATCTTCTTCAAACGGCTGATCAGGTCATGATTACCTTACCATATACTTTCAATATCGTTGAAGTAACACTGTACCAAATTTCGAATCGATAGGATATATGGAAGGTAGTCAGATCCCCTCATCAACTATTAAAGAGCTGATGATCTTCAAACGGCAAATCAGGTCCTGGTTACCATACCATATACTTTCAATGTCATTGAAGCTACACGGTACCAAATTTCGAATCGATCGGACATAAAGAAGTCAGTCAGATCCCCTCATCAACTAGAAAATAGCTGATAATCTTCAAACGGCTGAACAGATTTTCATGAAACATGGCTAAGAACACTCGGGATAAAATTATCTATGACACAAAATAAACTTCATGAAAATCGGTCCATCCGTTTGGGAGCTACGATACCACAGACAGAAACACAGATACACACATACACAGACACGTTAAACTTATAACACCCCTTTTGCGTCGGGGGTTAATAAAGAAATCTTCCTTTGCAGGTACCAGCCACAAATTTATTAGGCGAAGAGAACAAAGGAGTGTACGTTCTAATGTCAGGCCTGGATCTAGAAAGACTAGTGCTTGCTGCCGGGCCTGTAGGACTGATGCAGGCAGCCATTGATGTAGCGTTTGAATACGCGCACACTAGAAAACAATTTGGGAATAGAATAGGAGAATTTCAACTATTACAGGTATACCTATACATAATATGCTAAATAAATAATTTATACATATTCTGTGTTTCACACACTAGGTATTTTTTTTATAAATTATATAAGCACCGCGGACGGTTTAAGAAGTGCGGCGGATTAAGGACTGCGGAGTCCTCTATTCGGAAAGTTAGCTTCATTCGAAATATGGGCCTTTGGGCTTTGGAATTGAAACCGTAGGTATACCTATTTTAGTTTTCCAATAGAGGGATTCTGCGGAATTCCTAAAAGCTTAGGTACTCCGTATTGGCACAGCACGTGTTTTAGTACTGTTTGTAATATTAGGTACACATTTCGTACTTTGGAGTTTGGCATCCACCTACCTTTAAGTATGTATCTACCTATCGAGATTAATGCTTAGACATGTTTAGATAGACATTCATCAAAACAATTTTGACATACAAATATCCTCTGCTGTGGTTGTCTATGCAAATATCGATTTAAAATCCATTGCCCCAGGCTCAAGTGGGTACAGTACGCGCGGCGAGAGTTTGGCTTTGACCTTCGGGTGGAGGGGATTACTGCGCATGGGTACCCAAATTCTGATTGGTTGATACCCAATTTCTGATTTCTCTGATTGGTTGATACCCAATTTCTGATTTCTGCGCAATAACGGTCAAAGCCAAACTTTCGCCGCGCGTACTGTACCTATACTTATAGGTACAGTACTTATCTGTTTTTGGTTAGTACCTAACTTGTTTGCTTGTCTCCGGAATAAGTAAGTACTTAGGTATTATATGGTGCAGGATAAATACAAACCGCTTTCTTTATGGTTAAAGGGCAAGATGGCAGACATGTACACGACCCTCAGTGCGTGTAGAAGCTATTTATACAACGTGGCTAAAGCGTGCGATGGCGGACACATCAACAGCAAGGATTGCGCCGGCGTCATCCTATACTGTGCGGAAAAAGCTACTCAGGTTGCATTGGATGCTATACAAATTCTAGGTAAGATCCTCAAGCTGCGGGGCTATGATGTAAAGATACTTAAATAATTTTGTCTACGTTTGTCGATATCTTTTCTCTTTCTAATCCAGACAAAAGAGAAAGACAGAGAAAAGAGATCGACGAGATCGACAGAACTAGACAGAATTATCTCTACGTGCGCATGCTTTATACGCTGTTGTCATAAGGGCTAAGACACACTTTCTTTAGCTGACCCAACATCCTACTTGCTTATAGGTTGACTCCGTGGGATTTGGGAAAAAAATGAAATCAATGCTTATTAGGGCCGGTTTTTTTAGACATAAGTTGTTAAGTCAACCAAGGGTTAAAATTGGGAATAAATTATACATTTTGTTACAAAATTAACAGTCGGCTTAACTGAATTTCAAGAAATCAGCCCTTACTCTACAATCTACATAAATGACTTTATGTTATTGTTATTCAAGTAAAGTTAAGTGCTCAAACGCAGTTTCCAGAAAATTGTCTATCAGACCTATAAACCTACTAACTAATAACTCTTCCCCTTTGAGTATAATCGGTAAAAATTACGCACGTATTATTTCAGGAGGAAATGGTTTTATCAACGACTATCCAACTGGAAGGATATTGAGGGACGCGAAACTCTACGAAATTGGCGCTGGAACTTCTGAGGTCAGAAGGATGCTTATAGGTAGAGCTCTGAACAACGAATATAAATAAAAAAGGAGTGTTATTTTTAGACCATTCATATGTATTTTATATTATTGAACATTATAATATTTAAAAACCGATTTAGTTTTTATTACAATGTTATTCCAGAAAAACCTTACTAAAAGAAAAAGATAAATCGAGTTAAAACTAATTTTCCTAACACATATGTCGTTATTTGGACCTATGCATTTTTACGCATTGTTTTGGATTAAGGAAGTTTCAAGTAGCAGAGCTTCTTTTGTTTTTAAATTAGCTAGGTACTCTGGAGTCAAAAACGGGCCTCCATTTATCTTTTTCATTTAGTTCGTTTAGTACATTTTCGGACAGTTACAAATAAATATATTTTTTACAACAATAAAAACTGACTAAAAACTGACTAAAAACCAATAAATTGATACTTTAACATTTTAAAGGGCATTTGCTTATTCGCTTCCGTTGATGAGAACAAACGAAACGGTTGGAATTTAGCATAAAACTAGGTGACCGGCAAACGTTTTTTTGCCATAATCATAATGAGATAAATTTTTACGGTCTTATTTTCAGACCTTTGATAGGTCTGAAAATAAGACCGTAAAAATTTATCTCATCACATATCGAAATTTTACTGTATTAGATACACTTTTCTAAATTGATTGTTGCCTAAATTGTTTGATTGGCCTTTTTGATTGATGAGTATAGCAAAATATTTTGTAAATTTAAATTTACAATTTACAATTTTGTAATTCTTCATAGATTTATGGACTTGCACAATGCATATCCCACCAATAAATAATAATTTAGGCAATATGGGTAATTAAGTCTTACCTTACAAAAAATAGTTGACAAATACTATGTAGTTTTTTTTAACTCTTATTATTTCTACCACTACTGGTCACACCTATACACATAAAATTTACAACGATTAATAATATATTAACATCAAAACACGAATAGATTTTAAAAGTTAGCGACTAGAACATTATATTTAAACTATCTTAAACTAGTATGACATTTAACAGTGTTAACTCTATTTAGCAAACATGTTAACAGAATTTTTCAATTTTTCCTATTACATATTTGTTTTAACTTTAGAAACCTTAAAAGCATGAAAGAATCTTTTCCTCCTCCAACCATTTCCAAAACCTTTCCCCAAACCTTATTTTACCAAAATAGGTAATTAAGATTATAGGTATAAACTAGTATTAACCAAAAGGATAAGAACACATTTCTTAAATTCTATATCTCTTATCTTCTTGATTTCTATTCTATACTCTATATCTTCTTGATTTGATTTGATTTGATTTATTTAAATGTGTCTTTGTTAAATAGTTGCTATATAGAGTTAACATTTAGGCATTTCTATAGAGACAATGCATTTTAGCATATTTATTGGAACAAAAAAAGTTTAAAAGTTTTTGTCACTACTACCTGGAACATGAGTGTTTGCATGAAAATAAAAAATATCTAAATTCAAGAGAACAGCTCTTCTGTTATAAAATAAGTTTTGAACACTATCTTTCTACACTGAAAATAATACAATAATATTTGATTTTCTAATATACTAAATTATTAAACTTCATACTCATGAATAGTGTAGTTGCTTTTAAAGCAAAAGGTTATTTTATTCTATCAAAAATATATATAAAAATTATGATTCACATAAATAAAAACGATTTTCTTATAATACAATAAATCTACACATTAAAAGTAGAAAATGCACAGGGACATTCATTTACTTATACTGAAATACTAAATAGGTACATACTTTTATTTGCATAACAACTTAATAATTTGATGGCGATCGTATATTACTGACACTAAACCTAGAAATACAATTCTTTGTCACATTGGAAGTCTGTGAAGAAAGAAGATCAGTACAGGATACATGCACCTGCTTAGTAAAGTAATAAAACCTTCCTGATAGATTTTAAAAGAGGGTGCTGGAATGGTAATCACATTCGCAGCCTTATAACTTATCACTAGTTGATCAGAATTGTGGTTGTTGTCATGCTGCTTCAGTTGGAAAATGCACAACCGTTAGTGATTAAATATTGTAGCGTGCGGTGCACTATCCGGCGTATGCGACCTAGGTCGGCGAAGATGATTGTTCACCGCCACTTACCAACGCTGCACTGTTTGTCGAATAGAAAGAAAGGAGGTAGCTCGTGCCGGCTTTTGGCTTGAACCTTTATGGATCAAGGGCCGTTCTGGAATCCGTCACTCGTCGATGGCTGCAACTCCAGGGTTGTCGGGAATTAAATTAAACTAAGAGATTGATCAGAAAATCATTTACAATTGTATTCGGAATTTAAATTAGGTTAGTAATACATGCGCTTGGCTTAATGGCTAAAGTACTAGGCGACTAGTCTAGAAATCAAGGCCGAATTATTCCCGTTTTCGACGGTAATTGTGTGGCGAATTACGCTAGCGGGAAGCGCTCGCGAAAATGGGGTAGATGAAAGTCCACAGAGAAAGGAAGAGTTTACGATACGGATTGTCCAGGATCCCGAGGCGCGCGTCGTGGAGGGTTGGCGGCGGCGGCCGGCCAACCAGCAGGGAACGTACTGGGGTACGCGCTGGCGTCTCACTGCTGTACCATGGGGAGCAGGGCTGATGGTCTGGCTCCCGACCACGTGTCCGTCTGGGTGCGGCGCGTTCGTTCGCCTGGAGGCATCACTTATTTTCGACGATCACTTCACTTCACTGCACTGTGTTACTTATAGTTACTTTACATTGGCGGTAGGATCTCAAGAGCTAAACAAACGTCCACCAAAGCGCCGATTACAACAAAATACGGCCATTACGCGGCGTGGTCCGCCATGTTGGGATAAGTCGCTCGCACCTGTCGCGAAGTGCGAGCGAGTGGGGTTTAGACACCCGTTTTGAGGTGGTCGCGAAGCGACCGATGAACTTGTGCTCACTCCAGGGGGAATCTGGAGCCCTGATGCGGCTTCACATATCGAGCTAGTGAGCCGTTTTTAAGTTGAAGGGACTAGACGCGTCCGAAAGCGTCGGTTGTCCGTGTGCGACTAGCTGACCGAATCTACGTCCGGCTAGTGATGTACCTTTTTCCGTTTTACTATCTAGTGACGTGCCTTGGGTTTGAAGGTGGGCGTAAGCCACAGACGAGGCAACTGGTTGTCAACTTCTAGGTTGGGGTTACCGAAGGGGTTGATTGAGTGAGATGGTAGTGTATAACACTACAATACCCCGTTTTTTGGAGAAAGATAGCAAGGCTATCGGACAGGCCGGTCAGTTGTAAAAAGAGGATGACTCTATAGTAGAGTCTGTAGTTGGGTGTGTTATGTGAGTAGTGTGTGATTTAACTGTAATTTGTTTTATTTATTAGTTTTTGTTTTTAGATATTGTTAGGTTTCCTATGTGATTATCTAAACTAAATGGAACTGTTCCTTTCGTGCTAATCTACTCATGCATTCTTGTAATTTATTTAAATTTGATTGTGGCGCCTTTTAATTTTGAATAAGACTCTATCACTCTATTTTATCATTCATTCTATCTAGCATACTTGTTAAGTTCTAAATGGTTGAGGTACCTCATAGGATTGGAACAAAATTAGTTTTAATATTTGGTGTTAGTGTTTGAATTAGGGAAAAAAAACTTAATTTTAATTTTAATTTGAATAGTATATTATATATTACTATATATATAGCTACTCGTGCTGATTGGCCACTGACTGACTCACTGACTGATTGATCACCTCTCCTGAACAATTTTGTATGAAAAAATTTTTTTTCACGGATGGGGTCGTATAGAAGAAAAAAATTCATTCGGAGGAAAAATACGGAGAGAGCTGATGAGTGAGGATTTTGGAGACAGGTGAAGAGCACAGCCAGGGTATCAAAGATAGGCGGGGGGTGCTTGACCAAATGTCATTCGAAATGTCATCCGATTGGCAGTGAGCTAGAAAAAATTTCAAAATGGCGGATTCAAAATGGCCGCCGTTCGAATTTTGTCGATATCTCGGAAAGTATAAAAGATGGAAGAACGGTTTCTTGGAAAGAAGTGATCAGGACCCGAAGGTCTATTGGATGCATAGGAAAAAAATTCAAAATGGCGGAATTTATTTTTTTCATAGAAAATGTATGGGGAATGTTGAGACTAAATTTGTAAGGCAAACAGAGGAAAGACAGCACGCGGGCCACATGTGGCCCGCGCCCCCACGCACCCTACTAGTTAATATTATATTGATATATTATGATTCAGTGTTATATGTAGTTACTGAATGTGTAATTTGTTTTTGGAAATTCTGAGTTTTCCAAAATCATGTACTTCATAACTTGTGGGAAAGAGATGTGTGTAGAGTCGATCACCTCTCTTTCTTGCTTATTTTACTGAATAGAATTAAGTAGACTAAGATATTTTTTTTTTAAATTATTGTTATTACCTACGGCATGCGTTGTAGTTTGAAGAAAAGGTCGTTATTTAGTTGACTATGTCGACGCTTCTCGTTGAACTATAATTAAGTGTTGTGTGTTGCATATGCTTAAATTAATGTTATATTTACATTATAGATAGGGAATGTATATTTACAGTAGCCAGGGAAAGTATATTTGTAGTGGGAGGTTATGATTACTGTGGACAGAGAGGATGTATCCACAGTGGATAGGGAAGTTCCCTTGAATAAATGTTTGTAAATTGTAAAAACTTGGTTTTAATTTTTACCCGAAAAGTATTCATGTTTTTGTTATGAGTTTTACAGTATGTAAACTCTACAATGTGTAGTTACTATTTATTAAAAGATAGGCAGTGGCTTTTGACTGCAAGAACGAAAGTGACTCTTTTCTAAGTGGTCAGTTTTTATTAAAAGGAAGCGGTCACGAATGATTGCAAAAGAGGAGTGAATCTCTCGGATTGCTCCAAAATTAACCGGAATATTTTTTGGTTTTGGTAAGAGTTAAGTTGAAGTTGGGTGTATTACCTAAATTATGTTTTGTTTAAGAAAATTTGATAATGTCTTTCCATCTGTGTCGTTGTCGAGTGTGAACATATGATTGGGATGGAAGCTGAGAGGTTGGGATGGTTATGGTTCTCGTTGTTGAACCAGTGGTTGAGGTAGTTGTTTTGGTCTCTGGGTTACCGGTGGAATCATTGTTTTGACTCATTTTTCGGTCTTTAAGTTCAAAGATTTGAATAAAATTTTGTAAATAATAGAATAGGGGTTACCTTAAATGTATTTGTTTTTCGAAGAGACGCGGTGGGCCTGGTGGTCGTTTGTTGCTATCACAAATATGGGTTGGGATCCACTGTTATCACTAATTTAGTCTATTATTGTCTAGTATTAATATTAAATTGTCACTCAGGCGTTTCACTCCGTTGCTATATTAAGTAATTGGAATTAGCAAAGACTTAAGTGTTTGTTTATTAATTGAACATCGAAGAAATCGATAAGATTTAAGTTTTAATTTAATAGAATAAACAATTGAAAACTTGATTGACGTATTGTCAGAAATAATAACGATGTCAAATTCAATTGACGTTTGCTTGTCATTAGAGTGAATGGAGCTGAAACGTCAGTGTGACTTAAGCATAGACATGGCATAGACACAGAATGACATTAGGTTACACAGATTAATATTTTCGCAGATTTTAGTTGTATGAAGTTCGACTAACCTCTGAAGTTGCCAGACAAGCGAGTGACAGATGATACTTATTGTTCGGGCGCCATCTGTGTAGCGTGCGGTGCACTATCCGGCGTATGCGACCTAGGTCGGCGAAGATGATTGTTCACCGCCACTTACCAACGCTGCACTGTTTGTCGAATAGAAAGAAAGGAGGTAGCTCGTGCCGGCTTTTGGCTTGAACCTTTATGGATCAAGGGCCGTTCTGGAATCCGTCACTCGTCGATGGCTGCAACTCCAGGGTTGTCGGGAATTAAATTAAACTAAGAGATTGATCAGAAAATCATTTACAATTGTATTCGGAATTTAAATTAGGTTAGTAATACATGCGCTTGGCTTAATGGCTAAAGTACTAGGCGACTAGTCTAGAAATCAAGGCCGAATTATTCCCGTTTTCGACGGTAATTGTGTGGCGAATTACGCTAGCGGGAAGCGCTCGCGAAAATGGGGTAGATGAAAGTCCACAGAGAAAGGAAGAGTTTACGATACGGATTGTCCAGGATCCCGAGGCGCGCGTCGTGGAGGGTTGGCGGCGGCGGCCGGCCAACCAGCAGGGAACGTACTGGGGTACGCGCTGGCGTCTCACTGCTGTACCATGGGGAGCAGGGCTGATGGTCTGGCTCCCGACCACGTGTCCGTCTGGGTGCGGCGCGTTCGTTCGCCTGGAGGCATCACTTATTTTCGACGATCACTTCACTTCACTGCACTGTGTTACTTATAGTTACTTTACATTGGCGGTAGGATCTCAAGAGCTAAACAAACGTCCACCAAAGCGCCGATTACAACAAAATACGGCCATTACGCGGCGTGGTCCGCCATGTTGGGATAAGTCGCTCGCACCTGTCGCGAAGTGCGAGCGAGTGGGGTTTAGACACCCGTTTTGAGGTGGTCGCGAAGCGACCGATGAACTTGTGCTCACTCCAGGGGGAATCTGGAGCCCTGATGCGGCTTCACATATCGAGCTAGTGAGCCGTTTTTAAGTTGAAGGGACTAGACGCGTCCGAAAGCGTCGGTTGTCCGTGTGCGACTAGCTGACCGAATCTACGTCCGGCTAGTGATGTACCTTTTTCCGTTTTACTATCTAGTGACGTGCCTTGGGTTTGAAGGTGGGCGTAAGCCACAGACGAGGCAACTGGTTGTCAACTTCTAGGTTGGGGTTACCGAAGGGGTTGATTGAGTGAGATGGTAGTGTATAACACTACAATATATTCAAATATTTTCAGGAAAATTGAAGAATTTAAATTCAAAATAGTAGCTTATTATAAGCAGTTCATGTGAATTCAAAGTTACTCCTTGTGTATTATACAGAAGCCATTTTCACATGCATAATAATGTATATTTGGGTACTATAGATATTTCAACTAACAAAGATGCTCCCCACTCTGTAAAAATTGCTAATGTTTTTTTTCATTCATATGAAGTTTGACAGAGTGGAGCACATCATTGTGGATTAAAAAATCTATATATTTTACCAGTCTATTCCCACCAAAAACTTACAGAAAAACTAACAGACAGAGACTCAACAAAATGCCACCATTTAGGAGGGATGTACAACATCTGCCCCGGTTTCAGCACACAAAAGAAACCCTTAGCTTCCTTGTATTTAGGATGCTTTTCCAAATCAGGTTGACGAGGATCCACTCTTGCTGTATTATTTAGTAACTCATGCCTATGAGGGTATAGATTCTCAGATTCTTGTGGAGAAAATAAGAAAATCTGTTTCTCACCGACCACTTGAGCTAATAAGTTCTTCTTTGGATCATGATGGAGAGGGGACACTGTACCTTTCGGTCCGTACCAAGCCATGATGTCGATACATTCATCACTATCAGAAAAACAGCAATACTCAGGTTCTGTGATATCGTTCTTTAACTCTGGGATCTGATCAAACAGCTGGTACTGGGCTAGGTACCCTGTCATACTACCAGGAACAAAGATATGATTTTTAATAAAATCTTCTATAGTCATCAGTTTCTGCGTCCATTTTGCATCAGTGTAATCCCTGCCTAGTTCTATTGAAACTGTTCTTAATCCGGCTAGTTTTATAAAATAGTTTTGGTCCTGCCATTTGGTAAGCGCAGGCCAGTGGTTGATGCAATTATCTAGTACCACTGGCTTCTCTGGTAGGATGTGATCTCTGAAGAAATTCTCCATACTAGGGCAGTTTATAACATCTAAATTGTTTAAATTATAGGAATTCTTTTTTAATTCATCATCATCCCTAACTAAACTTCTAGTGGTCACTCCAGACGTTTCGCATTCTATAGTTAGAGCAGAATGTAGACTTGTAGCGCACACTTGCAGCAGTTTTGGTTCTTCTTCTAAAGGGCATCCAAACAATATGCCAATATCAATTATTTTAAGAGCGACCTTTATGGTGTCATTAGACAAGGTTTCAATAAGTTTCATGTGAGATAGAAGACGTAAATAGGTCGTAATTGTAATGGTTTTTCTGAGAAATATACTCACTTCTTTCCAATTACCAATGTTAACTTGTTCGTACATATAGTCTATGACCGCTTGAATTTTTACAGCAGATACTGAATTAATAAGCGTTGTGTCCTTTAAATGCTGTTCTATCACCGTCATACATGATAAATCCAGCTCTGAAATTTCTGATAGGGATGAAATCACTTTGGATCTGAAGTTTTCAATTTTCTCACGAATTTCCTTTAATGTCGACATTATAACGAAGTTATTATATCAGGGTTGATAGTAAATTGAAATTGAAATTGAAATTGAAATTTATTTATTGATTAGAACATTTACAATTGAACACAGAATAACATGAACGATGACAACTGTAAAAGTATAAACTGCGTAACAGTTATCACGCCCACCTCCGAAACATATAATATAACAACTGTTCACAATTACAAAGACTTAACTTAATTGTGAGGTACGTGCAGCATGCAAAACTTAAAAATAATATAAAGAAATTGATGTGAAAGTATGTGCGCGTGTACATAGGTGTGTGTGTGCGAGTGTGTGTGTGTGTTTGTTTGTGTGTGTGTGTGTGTGTGTGTGTGTGTGTGTGTGTGTGTGTGTGTGTGTGAATGTAAAAGCTAATATGAAAATAAGTTTTTATTTTACTATTTTCAAAAGTTTCTCTGTTTCTTCATAAGTTAGTGATTGCAGCCAATTTAGACATTTTGATTTGCAGGAACTAGTTGTCAAGGGAAATATATTTAACAATTTATTAATTCTATTGTATAAAAGGCTACTTAAAAACGGATAATGTCGACTTGCGATCGCAGTGCGCGTTGCAGGCATTTTGCATACAGTATACGATCTACGCTTAATTGGTAAGTTTGAATCATAGGGTAACTCACGATGTTTGCGCAGAGTCGTAAACAGGACAAACAGCTGCCTCACTGTAAGTACCGTGGTAATTTTGTAAAGCTGGTTTGTAGGAAAATAGATGGGTTTGTTACACATGACCTTGAGTACTGATCTTTGGACTCTTTCCAGTCTCAGCATCAATGTTGACCCTGCACCACCCCAACAGGTAATGCAGTATGTAAGGACTGATTTTGCCAAAGAATCATATACTATTTCTAAGCATTTGGAATCCACAACGTTCCTTAGTCGTTTAAATATGAAGATAAGTTTTCTGACCCGAGGCACAATGGAGTCAATATGTTGCTTCCAGGTCATGGAACCATCCATTATTACACCCAGATACCTGGTGCTTAGCGAGCGCTCTATCGATTCACAATTACAATATTCGTTGTCATTTAAACAAGTGTGGGCACGGATTTTAAACGAAGGAGGGGCTTGGGAAGGTGAAGAAGAAGCGAATGACATGAATTTAGTTTTAGATACATTAAGAGTAAGCAGGTTCTGTTGCAGCCATCTCAAGACGAATCTTAACGAAGATTCGGAGAGATATTGGACTTCTTTCCAGTTATTTCCGTGGATAAGAAGTACTGTGTCATCTGCATAAGTAATTATCTTACATTTAGGAAGTGGAAGCATGCATAACTCGTTTATGTAAATGAGGAAAAGGGTAGGTCCGAGGACGCTACCCTGTGGAACACCGAAATTAATTTGAGTCTCTTTGCTGTCATAGTCATTGATCCGCACAACCTGTGTACGTTCAGTCAAATAGCTTTTAAAAATATTGAGAGCAACACCTCTAACACCAACATTTTCGAGCTTGGTAAGCAACTTGGGGACAGAGACAGTGTCAAAGGCTTTGGAAAGGTCTAGGAAAATGGCCACGGTCTTTAATTTATTATCAATATTTTTCACAATATTTTCTGAAAGTGTCAAAACAGCGTCCTCGGTTGACTTACCACTACGAAAACCAAATTGATTTTCTGATAATACATTATTTTGGTTTATGTAACTAAGGAGCCTCTTGTTAAGAATTTTTTCAAATATCTTGGACAAGGTAGTGAGTACAGAAATGGGTCTGTAATTTGTGACACTGCCTCTGTCTCCACTTTTGTAGATAGGGTGCACGACTGCTTTTTTAAAAGCACGGGGGAAGGTGCCGAAAGAGATGCAGAGATTAAAAATATGGTGCAGTATAGGGATAAGAACATGTGCACAAGCTTTAATGACAGAAGCAGGAATACCATCCCAGCCCTCGGCGCACTTGTCTTTAAGTTTGCTGATTGCATTGGCTATCTCACACGATTCTACGGCAAGTAAAGCCATTCCATTAAGGCCACTACGGTTGGGAGGACGAATGTCGTCAGCCGAAATCTGAGGTTGTTGAGTGATCTTATCTGCAAGACTTTTACCCACGTTTGAGAAAAAGCTATTGATTTTATCAGCAGAGTCATATGGATTCCTGCATAAAGTTAACAACTCGGAAGGAGGTGACTCTTTCTGCTTAAGATTGGTCACTTTTTTTATTAAGTTCCAAGTTTTTCCCGGATTATGTTTGATCTTTAGGAATTCACTCCTTTCATATTCATGTTTCACTTTTTTAAGGAGGTTGTTACAAAAATTTCGATAGCGAATGAAGGTGGCTTTAAGAATTAAATTGTCACGTTGTTTTTTGGATGTTCTGTACAGCTTGTCTCTATGACGGATGCATCTTAGGAGACCCGGAGTAATCCAGGGTTTAATAATGTGATTCTTGTTTGGAATGTTGAGAGTGTGACTATTTACCTTGATAGCCTCTGAAATTGTATTAACAAGCATGTTGGTCGCTTTGTTGGGGTCCGAAGAAGAAAGAATGGTAGAAAAATCTGCTTGTTCCATATAACATACAATCCCTTTGATATCCAATTTTCGAGATGGTCGATTAAAGATTTGTGCTCTAACTTTGGTATCACAATAAAATAAAATAGGAGCGTGATCAGTGATGTAAGAGTCTAAAACCAGAGTAGTGACTTGATTAGGGGATCTGTAGATGATGTGGTCGAGACAATTGTTAAGTCTTGTGGGTAAATGGTGTGCAGGAAGCATACCGTGCCCAGCGAGCATGTTAAGATAATCATCTGCAGAGGAATCGCTATATATATATATAAATTTACAATTACATTGTAACAACATATGAAATTCACTTTATTTTATTCAAATCAATGATTTTTCTATTTTTCATCTATTTTTTGAACAAAATACAAATGAAAGATCGGCAGGTAGGTAGGTACCACAGACCACAAAGCAGGTAGGTAGGTACTGGCCAGTAGCCACAGACCACACATGCTGACAGAAAAAGTGTTTTGACTTTTGACAGAAGTTTCGATTTTGCGGTCTGTGGTTTTGAGCATTTATTTGACAGGTCTGTGGTGCTTGCCACAGATCACAAAGCAGAGATGCTTGCTGGGTTTTGGCCATAGAGTCCATCTATGAATAACAATTAATACTTTTTTTAAGCTATTCATAAAATCAGAAGGATCAGTTAGAAAAGTTTTTTTTTTTAATATTATCCATTTAGCATTCTTTTTCAAATATATACATGAAATGGAGCAGATACAGATTAAAAATATTAATTAATTCTTATATCCTTGACTTCTGTGCGTAAAAAATTAGACATTTGTCTATGGTAAATCATATGACTTTCGCACGTGACCTGTCAAAATAATTTATTTACCACAGAAGTACTGTACTTATTTACAATTTTTTATTTTCCAGTATTTTATAGTTTAATATGAATCCAATAAGTGTTTACTGTTTACCAAGATGATATAAAAAATGACTATAATTTAGAAACTTCGTTCATTACAATCTGATAAAACACAATGATATCAGCTGACCCAAAGCCCGAGCTTGAGGAGAAAATACCTATGTTGCGTGTGAGACAATGGCAATGCTAGAAAAAATCCTTTCCAATAAGAGACGACTTATCAATGATTATTGGGACTCACGGAACAGGGTCAGGTACGTCATAACAAGTGCTTATTCATTGTTTTCTATTTCTGTGTGAGTAGGAGTTAACAATAACATACGAACGATACAATTGACGTAGTTTTCTCCGGGTCGTACAGGTAAGGCGGTCCGCCTTACCTGTACGACCCGGAGAAAATTTGAGACTTGAGTTGCGAAGTTAGCTTTGAGTGACGCACGATGCTCGCCGGCATCTCCGTCACTGGCTGATTGCTCGCGCGGAGGCAGGCTCGGAGCATGTGATAAGCGCGTCGCGCGGGGGAAGAGTGGGCGACGGCCGGTCACATCGTGACGTCACCCAGGAAGAAGGGCGAGCGCCTCATTCAATGTTTACTCGTTATTTACACGCGACTCGCGAGTCAGTACACTACGCTCGCACATTCCAACCCACTCGGCCGTTCGTCCATCGCCTATCGGTCGAGAGAGTGCATTTAATGTGAAACCTCTTTTGTTGCATTTTACTGTGAGCGACTTTTATAGCTTAGCTTCATTGTTGGACTGTCTTGAATTGAATACTTTGCATTCTCTCTGAACAGCTGTGTATGCTACCGAGTATGAAGTAAAATGAAATATAGGTAACAAAGGCACAGCTGATTGTATGTCATTAGTTAATTGTTTATGTTTCTACTGAGAAACAGACGTTCCTAGAATGTGACTAAGGTGTGGTTTGATAAAGTTTGTGTGTGTTTAAAGCAGTCCAATCTTGTGTGTGCCAGCATATACTATGTTTTTAAATACAGTAATCAAGTGTGTCAATTTACGAATTATAACAAGGCTCGAACTAAAGATATCCTCGTCTTTATTAAACATATTGTATAATTATTTACTGGAGAGTATTTTCAGTTATTAATTAGTCTAAAACCAAATAGGAGTTGGCTTAGTTTTAATGTCTTGATATTCATTAGTAACCATTAGTATTTATTATTTTTAAACTTAATTTATCATAAAAACTTCATAATTTTAAGCATTCATAAAACTCAATAATAGAAAGACTGCAAAACTAGCCCCTAAATTTAAATTTTGGTTCAATTTTTCCCAAATAGCAGTTTTAATACATTGCAGGTTTAGGACAATGATAATTGCGCAAATAGCAGTCACATATCTACAAGTTGTTAATAAACAAACTCTCATATGTCCTAAGTTACCTCATGTAAGTTTTCAATGGCTCCAAGTCTGGGTAACTGTACAAAATATTTGTTTGGGAATACGAGGTGAATGAAATTTTTAAAGTTTAATAAAAACATAGCTGTGATGCCACTATTTGTAAGTGTACCTGCATTTTTGACGCTTATAGCAAAAAGCTGAATAGAGTTTTAATTTGGCAGGCTAACATTACACACCTATTTTTAATTTTGCTGTGACTACCTTACATAATTTGCAGACAAATTACCATAAAAAAAACAAAAGTAATTTATTTATATTTTTGTTATAGTGTTTCACACACACATTTTGTATAATTTATTTATAATGTATCAAAATTATCGCTGCCAACGGGATTTGAACCCATATCCCAGCTATTGCGGCTGGGTACTCTATTGGGAAACTAAGGTTTCATTCCAATGTCACTCCGACGGACGCAGCAGTATGCCTAAGATTGAAACAATATGGTTGATTCTGTTGTGCAAAATCTCTAAACTAAACTAATTTAAAATAGTGTTTTTGATTGCTATAAGGATGGCCCTTTTTAAAATTAGTTTAGTTTAGAGATTTTACAAAACAGAATCAACAACAATGTGTATCAAAATTATCATGTCAGCAGTGGTTGCTCCCATAGCTCAATTGGTAGAGCACTCTGTGGCGATAGCTGGGGGATACGGGTTCAAGACCTGTTGGCAGCGATAATTTTGATTCACTATAAACGTAAATTCGATTGTTGTTAGGTCTTGTGAAAAAGCCTTGGAGCAAGTGCGGTTGCTTCTGTACAAAGAGTGTGATCGTAGAGGGAGAAAAGTTCTGTTTGATTCATCCACTATTGAAAGAGTGCCAGCGTCCAAAAATGACAAGCCTAACTTCAGAGATACGGGCAAGGTCCCCTGCATTGTGGAGGTTGCAGAGGGATTCACATATATTGTAAGTAAAAAAATAGTAATTAATATTATACTACCTTTCCTTTTATTTATTATATTTATCTATTAAATTATATAAAATAAGATGTTTATTAAATTCACACCTAGATCAAATGTTTGTTATGGTTAGATTTTTGACGACCTCCCTGGTGCAGTGGCTCCGCGCTCGGATTCGAGTGGGAGGTTGCGGGTTCGATTCCCGCGACTTTGGAATTTTATAATTTCTAAATTGGCTCAGGTCTGGTCTGGTGGGAGGCTTCCGCCGTGGCTAGTTACCACCCTACCAGCAAAGATGCACCGCCAAGCGATTTAGCGTTCCGGTGCGATGCTTGTAGAAACCATTGGGGTAAATTTACTTACCCTTCCAACTTCCAATTTAGTACGATAACATTTTAGGCTGAATCATCACTTACCATCAGGTGAGAGCGCAGTCAAGTACTAACTTATATACAGTATTAAAAAAAGATATCCTCTCAAACTGGAACTATGGATTACTGAACCGATTTGTCTGGAAGTAAAGCTATAGCTCTCGTTTTAAGTTTTTTATCATACAAAATACCTCAGTTCCAGACAGATTTTTCTAACCTACATTTTTTATTTTTCTTTTGCAAAACCATCCCACTTCTGATTTTTTCTTATCGCTACGTAATAACTTACTCACATATCTCTATTTTTTATCATAGATAAGAAAAGGAAGTTGCATTATTAGCATACAGGCTATAGCTCTTATTTACCATTCGTCTGCAAGCAAACACGCGTATCAGTGTTTCGCATATTTGCACAAAAATCGTTATTATTTAAAACAGGGGTCTGATTGCATAAGAAAAACGCATTTACCGATATCGTAATCGTTTGCAGATTCTGCCCCCCGATTGGCTGACGTAAATCAGGGACCAATCAGCGGGCAGAATTCGTAAACGATTACGATGGCGATGAATACGTTTTTCTTACACAATCCAGGGGCTGATTGGCAATGTACACAATATTGTTACAGTACGCGCGGCGAAAGTTTGGCTTTGACCGTTATTGCGCAGAAATCAGAAATTTGGTATCAACCAATCAGAGAAATCAGAAATTGGGTATCAACCAATCAGAATTTGGGTACCCATGCGCAGTAATCCCCTCCACCCGAAGGTCAAAGCCAAACTCTCGCCGCGCGTACTGTACGTGTATGTTCCTAGGCACAGTAGCGGACGTAACAGTTACAATTTATAAATAACGCTACAATTGAGCCGTCACGAGGATTCCTATTCGGTTTATTCGCACTGCGAAGCTATATTTAGACCACTTTATACGTTAGCCTTTTTGATTACAATCGAGACAATAAGTGGGACTAACGAACTATCGTGGGACTGTAATTTTAGAACGGATCAAATTAATATCACTTACTTTAATCGTGCTATATTGCGAGTAATAATTTCAGAATCTTTATCTCAGCAAGTTACTATGTTTACTGGCGGTGAAATTCGTGAAAGATCTTCCGGGTAAAGACTTGCGAAGTTCGTCCGGGTAGGTACCACCGCGGTGTAGATATTCTACCGTGAACCATGTATTACCAGTACTATTTCGGTTTGGAGGGCACTGTAGCTGACGTGATTACTAAGCAAAATGAGACCTAAGAACTGATGTCTCGGGGTGATGAGCGCAGTGCAGTGCGTCGTAAATTCAAAATTGCAATGCAAAATCTTGATAAGCATTGTATCTGACATAGGCGGGACAACTAACGTCAGTTGAATGTCTGAGCTTGCTCATCTCTTCATTCTTTTGTATACTTCAGAAACAGTAGAGCTTAAAATATTTTATTAGGTTTTAGCCGTGACTTCGTTCGTTTAGATTGCGATAATTTTAAAAATCTTGCGGAAACAGAATTTCTTTCTACGAAAAAAATTAATAATACTAATCCAATGTAAAATCTAACTTCTTTTTTGGCTCGAACGAGTAACGAAACTCCGCCCAAAAATACAAACTTTATTATTACTTTACATAAAAATATAAATCACGTGTTATAACTTAAGTATGCAGTACTTATTTTTTATCATTCTTTTAATCATTAATACTGATAAGTGATAGTGATACTGATAAGAGTAATAACATTGCGCTAGGCTTATTCCTACTTGATAAGGCTATCAAGTGGGAGGTGTGGCTTGTGGGTTTCGCTTTTTCGTAATTTATAATTTAGGTCTGCCGACTAGAACTGTGGTTCTAGTAACCAGTTCTAGTCTATCATATGGAAATACAATAAATATACGAGAATTTGAAATTAAGAAAGTTTATTTGATTAGTCATTGTAAATGGGCATAATATCTATTTGAATCAGGATTATATTAAAATCAGTGCCTTTATTTATATTAGGTTATGACCACGGATCCCTAATAATGAAATTTTGCTTTTTTAGCTTTATCATTATTGATCGTCATTGTCCAATGGGTTTATTTCATAAATTAATATTGATCAGTATCACAATAATTATATAACTTATGTATTATTTTAAAAAATACAAGTTGGAGAATCAGACGCACCCATTACGCATATTATTATTCTAGTTAGCTATAATTCATACACTTCTTTCAGCAGTGTCGTTAGGATCCGTATATGATAATCTATGTAAATCTATGTATATAAAAGAGAGTTACCACTCACTCACTCACTCACTCACTGACTAATCACGATATATCAGGAAGTATAAAACCTACAAACTTGAAATTTGAAAGGTAGGTTCTTTGGGTAGGTGTCAGCTAAGAAACGATTTTGAGAAACTACCCCTCTAAGGGGGTGAAATAGGGGTTGGAAGTTTATATGAAAGTCCCGTGTTTTTGAAGTTAGAGACGTGAAAATCGTCATTTAGGTTATCAGCTTCAGATATTAAAAATTTGTATAAGTCGTTTTGGAAAATTCCCCTTTAAGGGTGGTAAAATAGGGGATGAAAGTTTTTATGTGAAAATTTTAATATTGTTACTGTTGACTTGAAATTTGAAAGGTAGGTTCTTTCTAATGGGTAGGTGTCATCTAAGAAACGATTTTGAGAAACTACCCCTCTAAGGGGGTGAAATAGGGGTTGGAAGTTTATATGAAAGTCCCATGTTTTTGAAGTTAGAGACGTGAAAATCGTCATTTAGGTTATCAGCTTCAGATATTAAAAATTTGTATAAGTCGTTTTGGAAAATTCCCCTTTAAGGGTGGTAAAATAGGGGATGAAAGTTTTTATGTGAAAATTTTAATATTGTTACTGTTGACTTGAAATTTGGAAAGTAGGTTCTTTCTAATGGGTAGTTGTCAGCTAAGAAACGATTTTGAGAAACTACCCCTCTAAGGGGGTGAAATAGGGGTTGGAAGTTTATATGAAAGTCCCGTGTTTTTGAAGTTAGAGACGTGAAAATCGTTATTTAGGTTATCAGCTTCGTTGGTCAGCGATGGTTCCCGTAGAAGTAGAGAAAAACCTAAATTCACGCGAGCGGAGCCGCGGGCAACAGCTGGTTAAATATATAACTTATAGTAATCTGCGCCGGGTTGCAATTTAGTAATGAAAAGAGAGAAGCGAGCTTTTATCATTAAGTAATTAATAATTCATTTTTCCGAACTTTTCGGAAACATTTCAAAAAAATCTTGCATGCGAAATAGGTCGCGACAATTTCATTAGAATCATGAAACTAAAACTGTCAGGCCGTTCGTAAGTGATGATCTTCTGTTTTCCGTACATGCGACCAATTGATTTATATTGTTTGTTGATTTACATTATTATTTTTTATTTATGTTTTTTTATTGTTATAGTATAAAGGTGAAGCGGGCGATGCGGGCGTGCTCGGTGAGATGATATTCGGCGCTGTCGCCATGAATTGCAAGGGCATGTCATTGAAGATTCACATTATGAATGACCCGAAAAGGTAATTCCTTAGTTCCGCGACTGGTTACCTCTTTACAGGCAAACACGTAATTACATTTTCGCCTTTCTTTCTTTTTTTAACTTTCAATTTAGCATCGTGGGGTCCCATAAGAAGATAGATAGATAAACACTTTATTTCACAACACAGAATAGAAGAAATAATCAAAACACAAACTTAGGAGTACAATTTGGCGGCCTTATCGCTACATAGCGATTTCTTCCAGGCAACCAATGGTGTGAAGGAATATTTTATATAAGTAGTAAGTGTCATGGACAGCCACAAAATAACCCCTGCTTTCGTCCAACAGGTTAATGTGCACAAAACTGTTTAGCGTGCCTCCGTCGCGACGCATCAGTCAAAACTGCCAGGGGGACAGGAAGATCAGCGAGGCGAAGAGCAGTGGTGATCTGAACAACAACCCCAGGCCTTTGAGCCTGCCCCAACTGAGGGAGGAAGGAGTGTCGTTGAGCTTCTCGCTGGATAGGGGGGATTCCGGTAAGTTTATTTTTAGGGTCAAGAGGATTGTCGGGGTGAAGTGGCGATCTGAACCGAAGCTCAAAATCTTTAAGCCTGCGTTTACTGGGGAAAGAGGGAGTGTCTTTGAGCTTCTCGCTGGGTAGGAGGGACACCGGTAAGTTTATTATTTTTAGGGTCAAGAGGCTAATTGGAGATCGGCACAACAGCTCAAAATCTTTGAATTTACTCCCACTGAGATAGGAGGGGGCATCCTTGAGCTTCTCGCTGGGTAGGAGGGATTCCGGTAAGTTTATTATTTTTAGGGTCAAGAAGTTACCGAGGCGAAGTGGAGATCTCAACAGCAACGCCAAATCTTTGTGCCTGCTCTAACTGAGGATTGGTACAACAGCTCAAAAACCTTGGCCTGCCCTAACTGAGGAAAGAGGGGGATTCTGGTAAGTTTAATTTTAGGGTGAAACGATAACCGAGGCGATGTGGCGATCTGAGGAAGAGCATTTGATACAGCAGGTCCAAACCTTTGGGCTTCCCATAGATAGAGAGATAGAGTAAGCGTCAGACATGTGAAAGCAGGGATTAGAGCAGCAGTTTTTTAGAAGATAATTTCAGTCTTACGCATATTTTATCATCGTCGTCTTTATCCATTGTGTAATCTGTATCTACTGTTGGACATAAGCCAGTCTCAATTAGCGCTATTTCTTTTCGTCTTTTGCTTACCGCAGTCAGTCCATTTTGGATGTTATCGCTTCACCTACTTTATGCGGTCAATAGTTTTATTAATAGTAGGTACTTTATTTATTGTGGTTTTCGGTGGGAAAATAATTTATAATGAGTGGATATCTACCTACTTTTATTCATTTACCTGCATTTCGACTTGCAGCAAGTGATACAAATCGATGTACGAAGACGCGTAGGTTAGATGTTAGTGTTACCTTGACTCGACTGACCTATGATCGATCGCTCACGTGATGCGAAACTTGACTCATAGCATTCAACACGTTATACAATGAAATTATATTGTTGTTACTTGTTGTACACTTTGTATGTCTCAAAATTACTTCCGTTGTTAATATTCAACAAGGAGAAAAGTAAAACCTAACCTTCCCTTTTTTACAGTTTTTTTTATAAAAAAAAGAATCCTCAAAATCGATTCATCCAGTCGAAATTTAAGAGGTAACAAACGCCCATGAGGGCGCAGTGCAGTTAAACGTATGATATTGCAATGCTTGGGATGCACTGTACTGTTGTGTTCTGTGACGTCTTGGGATGTGTTGACACAGGAAGGCACTTAAAATCCATTAAACACTTAGCTCGTTTTGTCTCTTTTCCATATAAAAACAAATTCATAGGAAGTTTTATTAGCATTGCAGTTTAAAGTAGTGTATACTTGCAGGCTTCTATGGGGAACAGTCGCCATACAGCAGCGTCGGGTCGACGTGCGAATACTTCTCAATGTTCGACACATGGGAACACAGCTCACCTGATGATTATTGTCTTTACAGTAAGTATTTATAATAAACCAACGCACCAGCAGGGTTAGGATGCGCTTTATAATAAACCAACGCAGACAGACACCAGCAGGGTTAGGATGCGCGCGTATAGTGATGTCTCCCTATCTTTGTCGCTCTCTTTTCTCTTTTTGATCCATATTGATAGACAGAGAAAAGAGAGAGACAAAAATTAAGAGACATATCTCTACGTGCGCATGCTGCATAGGCAGGAAACCAAGTAGGAACTCACCAAAATGTATTTTTTTTAACAACAAGTACTTCTCTAAAGGACCAAAGTACAACCGCAGGACAATTTTCATTGACAATGGGAAGAATATTAAGTGGTAGACGGTAGGCGCTCACTGCCTTGTCAATTGTTGTCCTTGATTTTTGGTCTTACAAGAATCGAATCCAGGAATCCATATTTATCGTACAACCACATTACTCTTGGTGCTGTAGTTGCGTTCTGCCCACAGCCAAATCAGATGAGGCATTGCAGTAAGTGTCTGAGTCTCGGGGCACTAAATGGCAAAAATTTTAGTTGCTATTTTTTCCAAAGATATTTTTTAGTACCTCTTTCTCTAGCTTATATTGTTTACCGACATAGTGACTAAATAAAGTTTTGTTTATTTACTTGAACACGCCAACTTGCATAGTAATTGCATATAGTAAGTCGAAGGTAGAGCACAGATCGTCACAACTTCCTTTATGTCCCACACTGGGCACGGGTCTTCTCTCGATAGATCGACCTCGAAGACGATATTTTTAACTCCGAAAACGCACATAAATAAAAAAAGGTTTTGTACCCTGATGAGAAGTAGAGGTCTGAACTAATCTACTGGGATGACAGATAGCAAGAGCAATGTAGTATTAATAGGCATACGATGTTCGTAGCGCCGACCCACAAGCTGAGCTGTTCCAGCAGCGGCAGCTGGCAGCGCAGGAGCTCCCAGAGCGCGGCCACGCGATTCGACTTCTCCAGTAGCTCCTTGCAGGTGCCCACCTCCGTCACCATTCACAGCGCTGATTCACAGGTAAAAACTAACTAACAATGATGGGTACTCGAACTAAATGATATTTTTTAAAGAACTTGACTACGAAAATGTCAACTTATAAAGTTACAGTGCGACAAGGCTATCTTGGCACGTGGTTAAAATCGGAACTAATGCCGCTATCTTGTGACACTGTTCGATAGTTCGCTCCGTCGGCATATTTGCCTGCAAGCATTTGTTACTACAACTACCCCCTCCTAACAATGTCATTCAAGTGCCAAGAGATCCTTGTCGGACTGTATAAACAATGCAACAAAAAACCGAAATTCCACTGAAAATATTTTAGCGATCAAAATAAGTTATTTTGTTTTTTTTATTAAAAATCTAAACATACTCTGATTTTTGGGGTGCATCTATAACGATACCTTAAATGTCAAAATCTATCCATCCATTTGTGAGATACGAGGTAATATAAAAATTCACAAATAAACAAACATAAAAGATACGCGCGTAAAACATAGGTAACCCTTCCTTGGCAGACGAATCTTCTTCTTCACCGTCCAACACGGTCTATTCATTCCTATCAGCTGTCAAACTGTAATCCACTTCTTTGATACACATACTATCATGTTTCACGTAATCCGATTCTTCGGCCTTCCTCCACTTGTCCTTTCACAAACTCATCATTCTTTTGTTACAATGATTTTCATCCTTTCGTATTATTACATGCACAACTAAGCTAACCTTTTACTCCTCATCTTTTTGGTCACTGGCGCAATTTGCAAAGGCAAACTTTCCCTTACATACTTCAACTAAATTCAAATTACATATCATTTCTTTTAATTCTCTAGTACGCAATCTTATTCATCTTTGAACAAACATGTCGAGTTAAAAATGGTTTTAGAGAACTTAGACGTTTTTAAACATTTTTCATTCAACGGATATCAGTTCTTGGATTGGTACAATGCCAAAAATCGAGATATTTGTTATCTTAAATATTCACGACTCTATATCCGTTTAATGGAGCTATCTATTGTCTTCTGTTAAATCTTAAAATAAACCATTCCTGTTTGATGACATTTTTGTCTTGTCATTTAAAATAATCCATGTTAATAAAAATAATCTGCTTGGAATTTGGAAATGAATCAAACAGCGTTCAGTTTATGGATTTATAAATTAAAGTAAGCAGGGTTGTTAGATGCCTTACTAAGAATTCACTGGTAATACTGGTAATGCATTCCATTCAGATTCTTAAAGGTTTTTTTTGCTATTATTTTAATTGAATATAAAAATTACTAAACGTATAACAACGGATAAAATTTTAAATTTTTTCATTACAACTTCACTTTATTGAGTCAGTTATTAATAAAAAAATTAAGGACGTTTTAAATTTTTTGGCTATTTAGTTTTACCGTAAAAATCCTTGCTTTCATAATATTGTACATCTAGCTGACCCGGCAAACGTTGTTTTGCCATAAGGGCTATAAAAAATAGTTTACGACCTACTCTCAGACCTAACAAACATACACAGAAAATTTCATAACAATTGGTCGAGCAGTTTTGGACGAGTTTTGTAACAAAAATTGGCACGAGACCTTATATCTTAGAATATGCGTTTGGGCGGTCTTTTTTAATGTATCATAGATGAATTTAGTTGCAGTCTTACCTTTATACAAGGTGTGGGTAAATTCGTAAAGTGTGCTAACCTTTTTAGTTGATCCTAGAAACACACTAATGGAGATAAGAAGACCCAATTATTTTGTTTTATTATTTAATTTAGAAAAAATATTTTTAGCAACCCTAACTGTGATGTCAACAAAGCGTCCCCACTTCATCGTCCCCAGTTCATTCATATTGAATGATCTTTTTTAGGGATGTCACTTAAAATTTATGGTGCTTTTTTATTTTTTGAACTACCTATCAGGACATGAACTTCTTGTGATATTTTTTCATGCATCTATACATCGTCCCCTACTTAAGGCTTTCGACTAATTATGGCAAGTAACCTGCACTTTGTATATAGGAGTTTGAATTCTAGTTTAGTCTGTCAAAAACTACAAGTGTAGCAGCCCTGTAGTATAAACCGGTTCGTGACGCGTCACGTCACATGAGGGACCGGTAGCGATAACGGGCGCGGTGGCACGTCGGCAGCAGGCGCTATTGTAGTCATGTGATCGATTATTTATTTATCAGTGCAGCAGCGGCAATAATTATATCACGGCTGAATAAACTGTTACTAATAGTGTGATATGAATGGGGTAGATACCTAATTTTTATGGCTTTTTTGTAAAGTAGGTTTAAAATATTGACGTTCACAAAAAGTGAAATAAAAATCATACAAAGTTGCATGCATTTTAACTTTTGATGTGGGGATCTTCCATCTGTTTCACGCAAAACAAAAATTTGTATAGAGCTGATGTGGCGTTCAAGAGAAGGAACTTCACAACAGTTTTTATAGCTATCTCTATCTAATCAAAAATATTGAAATGCTTATAACTTTTTTGTTATTTGATCCATAATCAATTTTACGTGTAATAGCTGTTTATTTTTTGATTCTGGTAAAAATGCCCTTCTTACTTGTTGCACTATGTATTAATTTAATTGCAAACTTTTTTACAAGTACATTGCATTAATGTGGATTGTGCAACAATGATGTTTTTAAAATAAATATTGGCATTATGCCCGAGGAAAGCGCGCGTGTTTAGGCACTAGGTCTAGGAAGTTAACTTTCAGAGCACCTATAGATATTTCATTCCACGATAACCCGCCCCAATCTGTCAAACTTCATATGAATCGAATGAAATATAAGCGATTTTACAAAGTGGGGCGCGTCTTAGTGGATTGAAATATCTATATCTACTAAGTACTGAAAAAGGTCAACTATAACATCTTATAAAACTAATGATAGATTAGGTTTTTCCGCAAGATCGCCTTATTCCGTCTTTATATTATGTAGCATCCAAAAAGTATCCAAAATTTTTCTTATAGGTACTATGTTCATATTATATCAATTTTGCGGTTGGAAGTTCTTCGAAGGAAAAATACATGAGTAGGTATTATCAGAAAAGAGTTTATAAATTTTAAAAAGTTTCATAAGTAGCTTCAACAAATTCGGAATCCGTATAATAAAAAGTATAGCACACTCAGCATATTTTCTTTATGATTCACAAGTTTCTGTGATTGAAGAAGCGTGTAATTTCTTTGTAAAGTTGACAATTTTTCTGTCGTGTGACTTGCCTCCAAGATGCACTGTTAATTACTATAATTGCTGGAGATAATTTATACTGCAATAATGCATGCACGGCTCGAGGTTACAAAATATTTACGTAAATAATTGAAATACCTACTTCAAGACAAACAGTATAATTAGTACAATAGGTGGGTCTAATTTTAAATTAAATAACTCTGTGCTTTTCGTGTGATGTACAGAGTAACATACACATAACATTTATGCGCCCATGCAGATGATAGCGGTTGTTGTAATTTTATTATTTGATGAATATATGATGATCAATCTAAAATAATAATTGTCCTCTTCTCTCAATTGCAAGCCAAAGAATAAGTCCAATTAAACTGCAGAAATACTATCAGTTGAGAAACATTTCTTTAATATGTTGGTAAATTTAGTACTATAGAAGCTTGCATTCATCGTATCTTCTTCTATCATTTCGATTCTCTATCGAAAGGTCGTGGTATTGGAGTAACACCACGACCTTTCGCCGCGACCTCGACCTTTTTTAATTTGTCAGAGTGTGTTTCATAATTTGGCATTGCAATATCATACGACACACTGCACTGTGCTCATAATCCTGAGACGTCAATTCTTAGGCCACATTTTGCCCAGTAATCACTACGGCATACAGTGTCCTTCAAACCGAAACACGTTACAGCTATAATATCTGACTGCTCCGGTGGTACCTACCAGGACGAACACCGCTGGGAGAGTCCTACTACCAGTGAATTATGGGTCATCATTTTCAAATATTCGTTTCCCTTTCTCCATAATTTTTGTACAGGAAAAAGTAGCTGGTTTTCGACCTTAAATTTTGTTTGCAGATATACAGCAACAGCTCCGCAAGTGGTACGACGGACAGCCTCGCAAGTTCCACGATGTCAAACAGAAGAGGCAAGCTCGGCCTGGCGTTACTCATCAGCGTGGCAGAGTCTGTTGACATGTACGTTTAAACATACATTTATTTTTCATTTAACAAGGAAATCATACGTTTTTTTAATCTTTACGATTCTTCCGTGAAGCAGTAATTGCCGCGAGTTCAGTGATTTTTCCCATCTCAATAATGCCCCACACGTCAAAAACTAAACTAATGATTATGGTGCTATTCGTTTATTCGTTGGTGGCAGGGATCTGGTACGTCGCTGCATGGAGCACTCGCCGCAGCTGCAGGCGCTGGTGTGTCGGCTGCGCCTGGCCGCGCTCGCCGCGGGTGTCGGCAACGCCTTCGTTTCCAACCTGCACAAAGCTACAGAGGACGCTGCGAGATGGTGAGTCCGTGTTTATGGTTCACTGTGCATACACACATACATCACGCATGCGCATACGCATACAGGGACGCAAGAACACATGTACGCACGTACACAGGAACGCACGTACGCATGCACGCACGTACACAGGGACGCATGCACGCACGTGTACATCTGTATTCGACGTAGCTGCAACAGTAACCTTCAACACTAACACTAACATTTTAACCTTAATACTTACCGTTACGGCTAAAATGGATTCCATCTTTGAATTTCTTTCCACTATTTTAAGAATTAATCACATCAAAAAGCCTTCATCGCCTCAGCTCTCTATTAATCTTTGGAATCTTAAATTAAATCTAATCTTCTCACTTTCCATTTATCTCCATTTATCAATTTTATCACGCGGTCTTACATATTGGACGGTAATGATAAATGTTTATAACAAACTATCGCATTATAGCGTTGGTGAGCTCTTCAGACATTTAATGATTTGGCCCGCAGCCAAAGTGGTTGTCAAATTACTTGATGGGAGGAATTCACAAGTTTTTATGTTGGTACTCGTAAATCTTGCAACTCAAAACTAGACTTTTATATTATTATCTTTTGAATCGTCTGTGAGTTGTTATTTTACTGCTAGTTCGGAATGTAGTTTTTGGCGAAAATATTCTGCAAAAAATCAAGTACCAACTAAATTCTCCAAACTAGTTGTTGCCCGCGGCTTCGTCCGCGCGAATTTCAGCTTTTAACAAATCCTGTGTAGAAGTATGGATTTTTCCGGGATTATAAGTAGCCTGTGTGTTATTCCAGAGTGTAATCTACCTCCATTCCAAACAGCCCAATCGGATTAGTAGTAACGACGTAAAAAAGCAATAAACATACATACTAATATACAAATTTTCGCCTTTATAATATTATTTGAAAACCATAAAAGAAGTTAAAAATGAGTAAACCTTAAAAAGATAGGCACATCGTCGTCGCCGTTTCAGCCGATGACCGCTGTATAATATTAGTATGAATAAGAGTCTTGACATTATTTTCTTGTAAAATATATAATGGTTAATGGCCCTAATTTCTTGCCTCAAAAATCCACTCTATATTGTCGCCTTTCCCTTTTCGTCGGTTTGTTCTATCGTGTGGCTTGTAATTCCAGGTTATCAGATCTGACGTGCGGGCCGCGGCTGCAGTCCGTGTGGCTGGAACTGGCGAGCAGCGAGCCCGAGCGCACCAACAAAATGGCAGCCACCTTGCTCAGCGACCTCTGTTCTGTGTTAAGCGTTGCTGACACTAAGGACACTAATTTGTGAGTGTTTTCTCAACCCCTATTATAGTCTGTGCCTGCTGCGCTTTATGTCTGTCTAAAAGCACGGTCGCGGAGTACGAAGAATTTCGTACATTAACCTGTTACTACACGCACGCACAGATGCAATGACCCCGTCCTATGCGAGCGTGACCGCATTATGTTGACGCGGGAGTGACAGAGACAGGTAGTAACAGGTTAATGTACGAAATTCTTCGTGCTCCGCGACCGTGCTATAGTACCAAAGTGCTCGTCAAGACAGATCGAACGAGTAGAAACTCGAAGGGGTAGAGACGATTAACTACCGATTTCCTATGGCCACCTTCGGACGTGCTCTCTGTTGTATTCACGCAGGTCTGCCATTTTATTGCACCGCAGGCAGCGAGATGCTGTGCTGTGACTGTAACCTATAAAGTCTTTACTCTCTCTACTAAGGAAGAACCCTTGGTAAAGTATGTTATTACTTGTTTTCTCTAAAGCTAGGTTGTTTTAAACCCATAGTTTTCGGAATGTGAGGGTTTAGACTGTGGCCGTTGGAAGTGGGCTGGTAGGCTTCACACACCTGGTTGGTGAGCGCTCGTGGTGAAGTAGACGCAACAGCCAGCCAGCGAGCGCTGTGGGTACAAATCCCGCCTACTGCGATTTATGTACATCTATTTTAAATTTATAATACGAGATTTATATCCGATAATACGATACCAGTGCGAGGCAGAACACACGTGATGTGGGCAGATGATAAAAATATAACTATTTGTTACTTTTATAACCAGAATGCCGTTAGTTGTGTGACGCGTTCATTTTATTAGTAGCATTCAGTGTGTTCTAATCGAAGTCATATGATATTAAGGCGAATACTTTTGGCATTTTGTGTGAATGTAAAAAGGGCGTCATAGATGTTGAAAAAGTTCACATTCAATTCAAAAGTTCTGTATTTTGGGACAGACTATCAAAGGTAATGTAAACATTTATTCACATAGATTTCTGTTAGCAGATTTCAGTTCGAGATGTTATGTAAATTATATAAATAACTAGTGTTCTTACAACCATTTCACTTGAGTGTTTCCTAAGGAACAACAGCGGCTAATTACTAAGTATTTACTTATATAAAAAATTATTCCTGCTACTTCTTCCTTTCCTGTGTTAATTATAAATTTAGTTTATTAGTTATGTTTAAGTGACATATCCTAAATTCTTAAAACAGAAATGGATGTCTATACACTTTGCACCTCTTAATGTAATTTATGATTTAGTGTAGAGACACACCTGCGTTTTACGTCGTCAAAAGTTCGGCTCGATACGCTCGGAATGTTTTGGACATACAATGTGAAGTGTTACGCAACTAAAAGTTCCACCGTTGCGGCAAAAAAAAAAACAGGATTCATTGGCATTTAAAGAGGTTTTTGTGAAGACTCTCCATTTTCCTGTAGACATTTTTGCAAAATTCTGTGAATGCAGGTTAAAGTTTTTTGCATAATTAAGGGAGTCTCCTAAGGTGTTTTTTTTGTAGCTCAAAATAATATAGACGTAGCTGCTCTTAATGTCCAAAAATCCGCCTTGTACCATTGTGAACCTGATAGGTAGTAGATACGTATAGAGTAAAGGTACAAGTTGGTAGCCGACTGCAGACAGCAGCAGCAGACGACGTGTCGTCGCTTCATGTCGTCGCGACACGTCGTCGCGTCATGTCGCTGCAGTCATGATTTCGAACCCGACTGCAGACGGCATCCAGTTGATTGGATTGGCTCGAACGCGGTCGTTGCTCCAGCGTCAGCTGCACTACTGATCTGCGGTCGGACGACACTGCCGTCTGCCGCTCGACGACGCGTCGCTGGCTTCATGTCGCTCACTACGGAGGGAATTTCATAGAAATACATAGAAACCAGTAGTGTCGCCGCGGACACGTCGTCTGCTGCTGCTGCGTGCAGTCGGCTTCCAACTTGTACCTTTAATGTTTTAGAGACTGCTAAGCCAAGCTATAAAACAATAAGAATAGTCCGAGCTTTAACATGCTAATTCAGTCGACACGGGTCGTATTAATCGTTTTAATACAACCATTAATCCGCCTCAAACACACGGAGATATTTTTCTGACATTTTCTTGGAGCATGTCCAATACTTTACACACGACTAGGGTCAACGCAGAAAAGGCGGATACACTTTCCGTCGATAACATTTACATTTCAGTTCTTATGTCTTTCAGGTAGAATTGAAATTAGGATGTGTTTATTGTCACTAGAGAAGACGATTGCTTTCAAACGATTGATAACTCTATTAGGCCGATTTAAGAGCTATATTCGTGCTTGACACTGGACACGTTTTTTTTCCGGTGTCAATTACGTTCTAAAGTGACAAAGCAAACTTTGTCTTTTAGGACGTATCCCCTGATAATTACTGACATGTGTGAATGAAATAAGTCAAGTGCAAGGTTTTATTTTTAGTGTGTTATTTGCGTTAGGTGTTTTTTACGTAGTATTTACGCGATTCTCACGTGATCGCGCGTTTGCTTTCAATGGGTCGACGTGATGAGAGTTCGCGCGGGCTGGTTGTGTAACTCACGTGGGTGTACGATGTCCGATGTACTCGTACATGACGAGTGTATGCTAAATACTGTATGTTTGTACTTATGGTTACGTTTGGTAACTATTTAAAAATGTATAACAATTGAACCGTGGATTATTCTGAGATAGAAAGTATGTGTTAATTCACAAAATCTCTCTCCATTTCAAATTTCAGCCATTTAATTCTTCAATCATAAATATTTCAGAAAAGGAAATGTGATAAACTTATTGAAAAAATTGCCTGACATTATTACTTTTTGTTGATTGTGCGGGTCTTCTGGTATACCCTTCCCTGCTATGCACGTAGAATTTTAGAAAGACGTAAAAAAGAGTAATCCTTAGATTAGTTTTGTTGCTAATCTAAACCTCGCCTTATGTAGGTACTCTGTAGAGAAAATCTCTTCGCAATATCAATGTCAGGTCCATGGGTTTGGCTCGAGCCTTTTTACGTTTACGAATAAGAAACATCTTAAAACGTTAATTCGTGGCACACCTTAGCGTGAAGAGAGCAGTAGGGCAGCCATGAAAGAGCGTCATCTGAACCAAAATTGCATTGTTTCAGTTTCATCAGCACACTGCTCACGCATGTCCTCACGCACCACCTCGGCTGGGTCGCGACTGTCAGCCCGTACGACACAGTGGTGGACCAGAGCACGCCCGACACAACAGACTCGAGGCGTCCGTACAACGCGCTGTGGGCGCAACTCACCGACCTCTGCGGCAGCGTCGGCTTCCCGCCCCGCTCCGCCAGAACCATCGTCGCGGGCTCCAAGAACCTGCAGTTCGTCAACAGACTCCTCGCAGTGTTAACGTACTTCATCCGCTGCGGCGACGTCAAGAAAAACGACTTTCAGTACCAAGACTGTGCGCTCAGTGACGCTAAAGTGAAAGTGATCAGTTCCGATTCTGATAGGACCGCGAAATGTTTGGAAGTGAGAGATACGAGAGATAGTCTAAGAGTGCCCTCGTTCGATAGGAGCAGTGGCAGTAGTACGTTAGTGCCGATCGAAGGTGGCATGAAGAAGTCGACGACGCTCGCTAATCTAAGTCAGGAGCTCTCTAGTTCGGTGATGGACAGCAGTAGTAGCGGTGAGATTCGGCCCAAACCGTTGCGGAGGCAAGCCACAGTTATGATCTCGTTGAAGGATTCCTCGGATTCCGGTTCAGACCTATCGGCGTCAGCGGAGAGCGAGAGTAGAGTTCTTTTTGTCCTCGGCGACGATGAGAAACTAGTGGGGCTGAAGAACAAGTCGAACGGAGGAAAGTGCGTCAAGAAGTCGTCCAAGGTCCACGACGAGCCAGTCGGAACCATTGAAGACGCATGTACCGAAGTCCAGGAAAAGGAGAAATCATCCAGAAGCACCGACAGCCCGTCCAAGTGCTGCGCGCAAACACTGCAACATTCCAAGCCTATAAAACATTCCGGTTTTAAGTTCGAGTTCGATAAGTACCCGCAGATAGTCACTAATTATATGAAGAGTAAGAACTTGGAGATCCTGGATAGACACTACATCGGCAAGCCGGGAAACCTGAAGTTGGACAACTTCCAGTTCGACCCGACGTTCGTCCCGCCCATCCAGGAGGAGAGGTGCGAGACTTGTTATAAGTGCCAGCTCATGGAGTCGATGCTGCAGACGCCGACCAACGCCTCCGAGATGGAGTACATGAACGACATGCCGCGGCAGACCGAGCCGCAGTTCGCGAGGGAGATCATTGTGGAGGAAGCGCAGGCGCACCGGGAGATGTCGCCCAAAACGTTCGTTAGGAAACGGAAGGAAAACACGGTGATAGTCAACGTAAGGAGCAAAGTGGACGTTTGTGCACTAAGCGTGAAGGCAGAGGATGCGCGAGCGGTGAATAAGGATGATAAGTTGGAGGTGAAGCGGGTGATCGAGTTCCCATTGCCGCGGATGTGTACGCAGCTCAGTACGCAAGCGCGTTCGGGCTATGACGTCACTCTGCTTGGCGGCGTCACAGACCATTATGTACCTGATCTAGTTTTACAAGGTAACTTTTTCATCTGCATATCTTTTTTTTAAATATTTGCAAATTTTCTAAAATATTCAATTGCTGCTAACCGAATGCTGCAAATCTCAATGGGCGGCAGAGTTTGCTTAACATCAGGTGACCCCACCTGCTCGTTTGATTGCGTTCATTATAAAAAAAATTGGTTGTCTGTAAAGTCGGTTTACTGACGATAGTGGAACGTAACAACTCTCGCTTGCACTTCAAGCCTTACATGGAACGCCTCAGAGCGAGGTAACGCCGCATGAGCGAGGTAACGCCGGATGAGTCATGTTTTTTCGTGCGTGCAACCGGCTCTATCGAATTATAAGACGTTGTCACGTCAAAAAAATTTTTTCGGTGTGTAAGAAATCTGAGAAATAGGATAGACAGCGTAACATAGCTTTGGGTGCTGGCGTAGGTACGGGAAGGGAATATATGATGAAGTGTCACTGTTGGTGCCAGGCACGTCGGCGAGCCCGGGTGCGTGGGAGGCGGCGCTGCGGCGCGACCTGGACCTGTGTTCGTATCTGCACAAGAGCGTGGATGCGCCTGCGCAGGCCGTCGCGATCGTGGGAGATACCAACACGTGGTGAGTACCTATAATGCTGTGCTGAGTCGACTATTCTACTACTACTATCAAATAGTGAGTCCAATATTAATTTTTCAGCCCCAGAATGGAAAGAATGCACATATCTATATATAAGGTGTTGTTAAAATTTCTGCCACCGTTCCAGGAGGTGAATGTGCCATACATATACACTTCAATAGTGAAGAAATGTCAGTCCCCTGGTTCAATTTTTTTAAATTAAATATTATTAACATATCGCATCATGTTGCATAAACACGTCCATCAGTCAAACTTGAGTACATGTTTAGTACAGTTATCGCCTCGTAACGGAAATCAGCTGTTTGGGCACGGCGTGAGAGCGTTGACCTTGGGTTGCGACGTAATTATTAATTAAAAATAAAAAAAATATTAACCTGGGGACTGAGATTTCTTCACTATTGAAGTGTATACGTATGGCTCATTCACCTCCTGGAACGGTGGCAGATAATTTGACAAAACCTTATTTAAAAAAGAAAGTCGTGTTAGTTACACTATTTATAACTCAAGAACGGCTTTACCGATATGGCTGAAAATTGATGAGGAGGTAGCTTAGAGCCAGGAGACGGACATAGGATACTATTTATTCCGTTCGAGAGAAAAAAATTTATATGACAAAACGACGTTTGCCGGGTCAGCTAGTAGAGCATAAATAATTGTATAGGTCCCGCGAGCGAGACGTGTTTATAATCTGTGCATCGACAATCATCCTTAGCGACTATCTTTGAAATTGCATCTTGTCTACCATTTAGCAACTTTCGTGAGAGAAACGTTACTTTTTTTTGTAATTTAGCGTTAGTTCGCATACATTTTTTGAATTTTGTTCCATTTCTATACGTCGTGACGCAACGCTGTTCTAAGTTGTCACTTGACTCAGTCTGCTGTTCTCATTGTGAGCAGGGAGGTGCGCGTGGTCGGTCGCGCTGCCGGCAGCGGCGGACTGTCGCCGCTCGTGGGCGGGATGCTGGATGCGCTCACGGCCATGCGGAGAGCACACGTACCACCGCAGCAGGTGACTATGCTCTTTATACTAAGTATACCGAGATCTCTTGAACTCGGCGTCATAAAAAAATCAAAAATACCTAATGTACAAGCTCTTATGAAAAGTCAAAACTCTACCGTCAAATTCGGTAAGCTGGTTTACACCGAGAAGGACTGGCAAGAAACTTGGCAATTGCTCTTTTCAAAATGTCATTAGATCACCGATTACTAACCTCAGAATATGGGCATTCGAACGATTTACGTAAACATTTTTCATACAAGCAAACAGTAGCGCCAATTGCCAAATGGCAAATTCTATAGGTGGCCGCTGAGCAAACTACACCGTGGCCTTATACATTGGTATTATTGGCAGCGATAAACTGCCGACATTTTTTCGCGCAGTCCGCCCTGTCCAGGGTAGATGTCAATTCATTAGATACAACTTTCCTTACATAAATATGAACAAAAACACGATAAATAACACGATTTTTATGACATCTCGTAAGGAGATGGATGCATATCAGTTTCAAAGATTCCTTGTCATTAAGAAATTCTTCTTTGTGTGTATGTTCAATGGGTATGAGAATATGACGTAAACTTCTTTATATACCCCAAAACAACGTTTGCCTGGTCAGATTGTATCTTGTAAGAAATAGTGTTGATTGACATTAGAACAGTTTTTGTCAATAAGCTGCAAACACTTGTATTTTTGTTTCCAGTGTCTTCTATACCTAGAGAGCAAGTTGCGTGAATTCTGCGTGCTGTCAAAAACGCTGGCCGATATGCTGATGTCGACCGACTTTTGCGACATCGCAACGCTCACTCGCTCCCTCAACGTCGACGTGAACGATGTACCGCTGCTGCTAGCCATCGCCACCACTCACACGCCACAGGTTGCGAGGAGATACGGTATCAGCTACAGGTGATAATAGCCGACCCGTCTTTCACCGCTCATGTGATCCCCTTGTCTAAACCGTAAATGGAACCTCTATGTTCAACGTCGACGTGAACGATGTACCGCTGCTGCTAGCCATCGCCACCAAGCACACGCCGCAAGTCGCGAGGACATACGGTATCAGCTATAGGTGATACTAGCTGACCCGCCCCTGGTCTTCTTTCACCGATCATGTGATCCCCTTGTCAACATCGTAAATGGAACCTCTATGTTCAACGTCGACGTGAAAGATGTACCGCTGCTGCTAGCCATCGCCACCACTCAAAAGCCACAAGTCGCGAGGAGATACGGTATCAGCTACAGGTGATACTAGCTGACCCGCCTCTGGTCTTCTTTCACCGCTCATGTGATACCCTTGTCAACATCGTAAATGGAACCTCTATATTCAACGTTGACGTGAACGATGTACCGCTGCTGTTAGCCATCGCCACCACGCACACGCCGCAAGTCGCGAGGAGATACGGTATCAGCTACAGGTGATACTAGCCGACCCGTCACTGGTCTTTCACCGCTCATGTGATCCCCTTGTCTACATCGTCAATGAAACCTCTATGTTCAACGTCGACGTGAACGATGTACCGCTGCTGCTAGCCATCGCCACCACGCACACGCCGCAAGTTGCGAGGAGATACGGTATCAGCTACAGGTGATTCAGGATTCTAGCCTACCCACCCTGGTCTTCTTTTACTGCTCATGTGATCTTGTGGGAATCACGCAAAATCCTTTGTTATTCCTTGTCTACATCGTAAAGGAAACCTCTATATTCAACGTTGAACTGAACGATGTACCGCTGCTGCTAGCCATCGCCACCACGCACACGCCGCAAGTTGCGAGGAGATACGGTATCAGCTACAGATGATAATAGCCGACCCGTCACTGGTCTTCTTTCACCGCTCATGTGATCCCCTTGTCGACATCGTAAATATAGAACCTCTATGTTTAACGTCGACGTGAACGATGTACCGCTGCTGCTAGCCATCGCCACCACGCACACGCCGGAAGTCGCGAGGAGATTACGGTATCAGCTACAGATGATACTAGCCGACCCGTCCCTGGTCTTCTTTCACCGCTCATGTGATCCCCTTGTGTACATCGTAAATGGAACCTCTATATTCAACGTCGACGTGAACGATGTACCGCTGCTGTTAGCCATCGCCACCACTCACACGCCGCAAGTCGCGAGGAGATACGGTATCAGCTACAGGTGATACTAGCTGACCCGTCACTGGTCTTTCACCGCTCATGTGATCCGCTTGTGTACATCGTAAATGGAACCTCTATATTCAACGTTGACGTGAACGATGTACCGCTGCTGCTAGCCATCGCCACCACGCAAACGCCGCAGGTCGCGAGGAGATACGGTATCAGCTACAGTTGGTGACCGACCCGGCCCTGGTCTTCTTTCACTGCTCATGTGATCCCCTTGTCTACATCGTAAATGGAACCCTCTATGTTCAACGTCGACGTGAACAATGTACCGCTGCTGCTAGCCATCACCACTCACACGCCGCAGGCTGCGAGGAGATACGGCATCAGCTACAGTTGGTGACCGACCCGGCCCTGGTCTTCTTTCACTGCTCATGTGGTCCTCCATGGAAACCTCTATGTTCAACGTTGACGTGAACATAGAGGCCCTGCTGATATAGTTCATAGCATTGGCAAAGTTATATTTTGGGCACTGATCGGTTAACTTTTGCATTAGTTGTACAATGTAAGCACACTAAAGGCACCGATTGGCTGTGATTGTTGCGATGTTATGGACGATGTACATCTTTATTTACTAGAATCACTCCTGCTTCGCTTAGGTGATCCCGTGGGAATTTTGCAAACTAGCTTATCGCTTGTTTACATCCTAAAGGAAACCTCTGTGATCACCGCGATTTCTTTCGGATGTCGGTTAAATCGGCAAGTCGATATCTGTAACTAAAAACCGATATACCATATTGTGTACTCTTCACTTTTATCAATATTTTATTCAATGGGCATTCATCACATATCCAAGCTAAGGTTGTTAATGATAGTTTGAAAAGTAAAGTTTCTATACAATAAAGTATTGTTATTTGTTTCATATTATATTCCATCCACTAGCCAAATATTATGTTGAAAATATCAACAACATTACATATCGTATTAATGATAAAAAATTTAATAAGATAAAACGTCACAATAATTTATTATGATTGAGAATTATTATTTTAATGTGTTTATAGATTATTATTTATAAATATTGTTTTCACCTGATTTTCCAAATTCAATTATTAAAGTTACCATATTAGAAAAGGTATTTAAAATACTATTTTTGTTGTATAACTTAGCGGAGAATGACGAGATTTTATAATATTATAGACTCTTATATGTGTAATACTGTCTGTGCTATACTTTTGATGACATAATGCGTTGTTTTAAATTGTTATGAAAGCGATTAAATTAAATAGTGTCAACTGCATGTATGTACTGTGTAATTTTATATACTTTGGGATCTCATAGTATTTGTTTCTCTCTCACACTATAACATTGTGAGCGAGAAGTAAATATAATTAACGAACCAAAAAAATTAAATTGGACCGTAATAAAATAAAATAAATTGCTATAATTAAAACGCCCTTTTAGTACGCAGCTCATTTTAAAACTGATACTTGTGTTTTAAAATTTTAAAAATATGTTACTATTGCAAAGTGCGTCCAAAATTTTGTAAAACATAAGCATACAAAGTAGTGCCATAATTTTTACCATGTCACATAATCAAGATCAAAATATATTAATTTCACATAGGCCTAACATACAGGTTCTTGTAAAACGTCGATATGATATTTGTGAGGTATATAATATATGGTGATATGGTGGTGACAAGTCGACTAAGTTACGAGGGTTCAAACGCGCCCTGCACTGAGAAGAAGCCCACAACAAACCCAGCTTTGTTTTTTTTGTTATCACCATTTCACATAACTGAGCCAGTATAATTACATTATTTCATTATCGCACCCAAGGATTGGATTCATGTAAATAATCCTTAAATTTAGAAATTATGGTTCATGAAATATTATTGCTGCTTAATAGATAAATAATAATGGAATGCCTGTGTATGTAATATGTTTAAGTTTATTGTAAATAAATAAATTTTATTACTCTGTAAATAAAAAAGTACCTTATCAATAATATTATTACAATAAAAAGTGATATAGTGTTAAATTATAAATAATTTAATTATTATTTTATAATTTAATTATTGTGATGTCATTCTTTTTTTTTTTAATTTTTACATAGTCAAATTAATAAATTGTTTTTTTCACATTGAATATTTTCTTATTATTTCACTGTCACTCCCAAGGATTTGATTCATGTGAATAAATAATCTTTAATTTAGAAATTATGGTTTATGAAATATAATTGCTGCATAATAGACAAATAATAATGGAATTTCTCTGTATGTATGTTGAAGTTTATTGTAATAAATAAGTTTTAATACTTTGTGAACAAAAAAGTACCTCGATCAATACTGTTACAATAAAAAGTGATATAGTGTTACATACTTAATTAATAATTTAATGATTGAATAATTTTATTATTGTGATGTCATTATTTTTAAATATTTTTTTTATACATAGTCAAATTAATAAATTATTTTTTTCACATTGAATATTTTCTTATTATTTCACGTGTCCTGCAACTTAACATAACACATGATTCCTACAGCTTCATGATATCGACCTGGTCAGAGCGGCGACTACGAAAGTGAATCCCATACTTCCGCCAGTGGGTCCGTCGTAGAGACATTTTTAGTACCTAGGTACCCTTCGCTTCCCCCGCGGTACGCCGCGCGTGCATTTTCTATCTATAAATGAAGATTGGTCGTTTGCTTTAATAAATTTCTCGTGTCCCAGTGTTTGTAACCATATTCTTCCGAAACGCCTTGACTGATTTTTATGAAATTTTTTATCTGCATTCAGTAGATCTGAGCTTGAGAAGTTATTTCTCACACCGCTTTATTATGGCAAAATAACGTTTGCCGCGTCAAATAGTCTAATATATGTACATACATATAAAATTCTCGTGTCACAGTGGTTGTAAGTTGTAACCAATTAACAAACTCCTCCGAAACGACCAAAATGACCGATTTTTATGAAATTTTTTGTCTACATACGGGAGGTCTTGAGCTGTTTTTCCTGCCCCTTAATGGCAAAACAACGTTTAACCGGTCAGCTAGTAGTACCTTAGTAGGCATACCTATAGATTAAAAATAAGCAAATATTTATTATTGCTATCATATTCGATTAACTATTTAATTACACTTAGTTATATTAAATTAAAAATTGGTTGTCTGTAAAGTCGGTTTACTGACGATAGTTGAACGTGACAACGTCACGATTGTGCTTCTTTGTTGCTCGTTCCGCGCTCTCGCTTGCACTTCAAGCCTTACATGGAACGCCTCAGAGCGAGGTAATGCCGCATGAGTCATGTTTTTTCGTGCGTACAGCCGGCTCTATCGAATTATAAGACGTTGTCACGTCAAAACGAATGTAGAAACTGTTACACTGTTAACTATTGATTTTGACAAGATAGAGAAATTTCCTTCTACAACTCTTACTTTTTACCTGTTAACTAACTACCAAAAATCGCGGAAAAATTGCGAACAACTGATAGTTAAGGCAAAAAAATTGGTTGCCTGTAAAGTCGGTTTACTGACGATAGTTGAACGTGACTACGTCTTCTTTGTCGCTCGTTCCGCGCTCTCGCTTGCACTTCAAGCCTTACATGGAACGCCTTAGAGCGAGGTACCGCCGCATGAGCGACGTAACGCCGGTAACGCCGGATGAGTCATGTTTTTGCGTGCGTGCAACCGGCTCTATCGAATTATAAGACGTTGTCACGTCAAAACTTTTTACGGCAGTTGCTTCGCCGGTACCTACCTATATTCTTAGACTCCATCAGGTTAGTTTATGGTGGTTTTATGATTCACGTATAATAGCCGAAAATATAAAACAAGATGGATGGTCCACGATGCAGGGAGAATTTAATTATTTATCCAAACATTTGGCTGACCGCTATACGTCTGCGTCTGAAAAATTCATAGATCTATGAACCTTCATAACTACCGCAGAGAGAGCGCTTTTCTAACAGAAACAATTTTGTCTGTGTCTGCGTCTTAAAATTAGGCTTGTAAAAATGAGAGGATATTTTGTTCGATCACGCAACAGCTGCTTTTTTTGACTTGACTGCGATCTAACCTGATGGTAAGTGATGATGCAGCCCAAGATTTTATTGTACTAACTTGGAAGGGTAAGTAAATTTACCCCAACGGTTTCTACAAGCATCGCACCGGAACGCTAAATCGCTTGGCGGTGCGTCTTTGCTGCTATACCAATTTTACCGAAATTTTGAATGTAGAATGTCCTGACCTATATATATACTTACGCTTGATTATTATAGGTACATAGATCCTCCTCCTCCTCCTCCTCCGTCGTCAATCTTCATTAGATACTGGAGGTACTGAAGGTCATGTCCGCACTGCAGTTACTTCGCTGTGTTCATAGCCCCTCCATACATTTCGATCTTCGGTTTTTCTGATGGCTGTTGCGAAAGGAAGGACTGTGAGAGTCAGAGCAGCGGCTAAATGATCGGCCGCGTGGTCTCTTCCCCTCCACTTTGCCCACAACTATAGGTAAGTTTCTCCAAGTTATTTGGAAGTCGGCTGGCAATATGACGTAGGTACCTACATAGGCTATGTTTTATGACCTGGTGAAATTCAAGGTTAAAATCAGAAAACAGAAATTTTCTACACTAGTTACAGTGGGTAAAATCACAGCTCGTGCTACCCAAGGCCAGGTGTCGCCGAGATTTCCCCCTCGAAATTAAAAAAGGTGTGAAAATGCCAATTAAGGTCCATATCCATGAAACAATAAGGGTGCATAGATATATATATCTTTCCATGGAAAAAAAAACTTTGAGTTTCCATTGTGAATCCACATAAGTACTATAGTTAGAGACGATTTTACTAAACAATCTGACTCATCTCAACACTTGCAACAAACTTCTCGTAAATAATCATGGTTTCCATCGCGACCCTCATTCCACAAATCCACAGTATTTAATGCGTTAGGGCTGTTGCGCTTACCGTCCCACTATTAGCGGCGTAAATCTAAATAAAAGCCTCCAGACACCGTGAGCTTTGTAATTACGTCGAGATAAACTGCGAGGGACGGGATTTCAGCTTATCACTGCGCTGGTAGGGAAGGGAAATTTATGATATAACATTAGGTATAATATTTTTACGTAAACATTGGGAATGTTCTCATAACTCATTAAATGACCACAGCGTCAAAAGCACCAAGCAGTAGGTATGGAAGAGATGGGTAAGCAATAGTGTTAAATGATGTAAGTTCATGTAGGCCTACCTCACTTATAGGCACTTTTGAATACTTATAAGTATTGACTATAGTCACTAAATAATAAGTACTTACACTTATTTATATTAGTGATATAACTATTTCACGACTCAGAACTATGTTTATGTTGGACTGCGATGGTTGATGTTATAATGGTCGGGAAGAGATAGTTTTAAATTAATTTAATAACAACTGTTTTCGTTGTACGACAATAATAAATCTAGTATTTATGCCTAAAGACGCAATGAGTAATGGTAATGGTATAGGTGGAAAAACAATAAAAATAAATCTATTTTTACAATAAAATTTAAAAAAAATATTGCTAGTATAAGCGACGCAATTAACATCTTCAACCCACTAAACTTCCAAACACTAAGCTTTCCAAAGTATCCACTGAAGTATAAAGATCGTTAATGTTGCTCCATAATTGGCTTAGCGTCGCCCGGTTACCGAATTTACATTGAAAATACAAGCGAAATTATTGTAATAAGGTATTTAAGTAATGTATTTTTTGCAGAAAGAAATTATTGGAAAATTACCTTTCTACTGGGAAAATTACGGATATTCTTTATAATAATAAGGAACCTACTTTTTTTGTAGAAATATTACTGTGAAAATTACGTGACTTTTTTCGTTACTAGAATGCCCGGCGTGACTTTGATTAGCGATTTTCTATGGGTAAGTACCTCTTAAAAATATACCTAATACTAAAATGATTAAATTATTTTTGTATATATACATGTACCTACGTGTAGTTACGAATAAATATAATACACAAAATTATACACACTCTTACTCCCTCACGCCAAAACTACTGAACCGATTTAAGAGAATTTCAATTTCACAAAACAACAAACAAACACTTCCGCTAAAGCTAATTTAATACGATTTTATATTCTTTTCATACTTCTAAATGCGAAATAATTTTGGCAACGTTTGGTGGGTCAAAAATAGTTGTTTTAAATACATCCTTAAATTTGCATCAAAATTATTTTCACTGAATTTGGAGTATCTAAGTATGTACGTATTACAGACATTGGTGGAAGCTCTATAATTTCGGCTATGGCTTGAAAACAATTTTCATAATGTAAGAGCTAGGGCGGGCGGGCGGCGGCGGGCGGGCGGACTCATAAAATATTAAATTCCCTGCACCCGCGCCGCGGCGAAGCTTTCTATATTCCGAGATGTAAACTGTCAGAAACACTTTAATACCGCCCGAGTTCTTCTTTGAGAATACCTAATTAAAGTGTTCGGCTTTCATTTATCTCTTAATCATTACAGAATCCCTCATGAATGAGAAGTCACCGTAGCCTACCATGGTGAGCAAGTGCGGGTAAGCAGGCTTGGAGCAACACGGAGATTTTTTTGTTTTTCGCCGTTAAGGGGATTTATTGAATTTATTTTTGTCTTTCTCACTCTCACGGAGATTTGGTAGGTGCGACATGCAGCGTCGCGGAAGAATATAACAGAAAAACGACCTTTTACCTAATTACTCAAAAACTAAGCTGGTTATCAAAAATCTTTTTCTAAGCGTTTTTGGATCTTAAAATTACCAACACTTTAAAACAAAAATTACAATTACATCCAATGTAGTGTCCGATAAAAATTCGAAAAACAGATTTTGGAGCAACTTTTGGGAAAACTTTCTATCGAGAAAATTTTATCCAATCGTGTTTCTGCTTCTTAGCGATTTTAGATTAAAGACCCAAAATACATGACGTGTGAATTTGAAAGTAATTGTCTTTTGTCAAGGAAAATATTTGTATATATATTGTGTAATTACGAATATGGAACACATAATTATACACACTCTGTATATGTCTCTTACTCATTCACGCAAAAACTCCTAAACCGATTTGGCTGTGATTTCAAATGGCGATTTATCTTGGATTAATAATTATACGTTGGTTATTTTTTATTTTGCAAACAATCATAGAAAAGAATTTCAATTTCACACAGCAACAAAGAACACTTTCACAAAAGCTAGAGACCGTCAAAATTTTTACAGAATAAGTACTAGTTGATGGTGGATATCTAATAAGGATGCAAAAGTCTGGAAAACTGCGCAATCACTGCTTAATATTAAGTCGAAATATATTACTAACTTTAACTTCAATAGGGCCGATCCGAGAAAGTTCGAAGGTGCTTGAAACTTTACCTAACTATAATCTCTACCCAGTAAACTATTGAATTGCTCGCTCCGAATAGATTCCAACAGTGATTCTCTACTGGCAAAGATGTCGAGTTCCTGTGATATTAAATCTTCCATGCCTTCAGAATTGCGGGTGTCATGGATATGGAGTAAGTGCCTGGAAAATTGGGTCGGATGATCACTGTATAATCGTAATTATAGTCTTAGTTGAAAGACGCGAATAGATTAAGAAAAATTAACTAAGTAAAAAGAGGAAAATTCCCGACTTACGTACACACTTTATATCCTTTATCCTTTTCAAAGGCTTCCCGATTAGATTTATCATTTACAATATAGTAGCTAAGGTCCTTGAGGAATTGTAGAGCAATATTTTATAACTTTTTATATTGTAACAAAAGTACCTTCCATAATAGGTGCTTATGGAAGTTTTCTGTGATTGAGTTGGGTTCTGTGACCTAATTATTGATAGGCACCGTTCAGAGACCTATTGAATTCATCTGGGAATCACATTAATTACACTTAATATAATATTATAAATGCGAAAGTTTGTGTGTGTAAGTGCAGTGTGTGTGTTTGTTACTCCTTCACGTCGCAACTACTGAACCGATTCGGCTGAAATTTGAAAAGAGATAGATTATACCCTGTATTAAAACATAATAATTTCTATCTCGGAAAAGTCCATGGTTTCCACGGGAATCGTAAAAAACCGAAATGCACGTAGGCGGAGCCGCGGGCTTTATATACAAGGCATGCCCGCGTGGAACAGAGGTTGATTCATTGCGCAAAACATAAGCCAGCCCTTCTAACACTTAATTACTAAACCGCGGGGAAATGTCTCAAAGGAATTAAAAAGCATTTGAAGGGAAACTTAAAAAGCATTATCCTATGATAAAAGTTAAAGCATTTTCCGAGATACGCGATTTATCTCTAGTCCAGACACCGGATATTAACACGGGTTGCCACGGCCCGCAAAGCGATCTCTCTCGCATTCTAACTGGCAGGTGGCAGGTTACCTTGATACTATAAGGATGTTTCAGAATAAAATTAATTTAGCTTAGATCCCCTTTACGTCATCGAGCGAGTAAAAAGGATTTCCTCTAAATATTACCAACATTTCTTATTGATATAAATATTATTGAATGATAACACAATGTACATTATATGTATAAATATTAAAACAAATATTTTTTTATTGAAATGTTACAATAAAACTTATCTCTAGCTTATTCTAATTACTATACAAGTCTTGCCCGCGTGGAATGGCGCCAAGAATACTGGCTGCATTTAAAATAATATTAATTAACTAAGCTTTGTTCATTTCAACTCGAGTTAATGGAATTCTAATATAATCGAATTATTTTTAAAAACTAAGACCTACTTACAAAAATAAAAATTAAGAAATCTAAAACAAAAACTTACTCTAAAGACTCATCGAAGCCGAGGCAGCGAGGCAGGAGGCCAAAATGCTGGCAGCATAGGGCTCTAAGCTTTTTTATATTTGTTTTATCCCGCGGGAAAAATTTATATTTCCGTAATTAAACATATATATCATATATGTGTTACAGGGTTATAATCTATTCCATTCCAAGCTTCGTTTAAACTGGTTCAGTAGTTTGCTCGTGGTATACTTATTCATCAACAACATAGGTACCTACATTGACACACATTCACATGTGCTATTCGTCTTTATAATATTAGTGTGATTACCTACTTACTCGTTAAGTCGACACAAATTATGCCAGTGTAGGCTGATTACTCGTGAGTTGAAACTAATTATGCCAGCGTATACTGAACAATGCTGGGATTGGATAAAAAACAAAAATCAACTAAGAAAGCTACGGTACCTACCTATTAAATACGCTTTCAGTATTCCAAAAGAGGCTTTCCAATTAGCATTTGCAGAACACAACAGCTCTATAGCGCACAATACTTGCGGAGTCTAATTGGAAAAAAGAAAATGAGGCGTCATTAAAATTGTTACTAGTAATTAAATCATAGTACCTACTGAATATTTCAGATTCAGCAGCGTAGCTATTTTTTATAGGTACTGTGGATTAAGCCCGCATACGATCGCAGCACAAGCTTTGAATTTGTTTGTGTGCTGCAACGATGGTTAAAATGTCCCTGATGGATGAAATCACCAGCACTATGAGTTTTTGTTGCATCAAAACCGTACGAATTCATTTGTAGACATAAGTTGGCAATAAGGTAGCGTGAAGAGTAACAAACACGCTAGAGTACGTTATTATACTCAACACACACGCATGCACACAAAAAAAAATTACCTAAAAGAAAATCGCATTTGAAATATTTGTGTGCTTATACAATTATCACATACCACCGGCTTGTATATGTACGTCGTTGGATATAATACTTGCTGACTCGGCAAACGTTGTTTTGCCGATAGGGATATAAAAAATAGCTGAAGATCTACTCTCGGAGTCTCAGACCTACCAAACATACACAGAAAAAAATTTCATATCAATTCGTCGAGCCGTAGGATTTTGGTAACAAACAGGAGACACGGGAATTTTATATATTCGAGAAATAAGTATTATTTAAAAGTAAATTATTATTAATTCGGACATTGAATCAGTTTAATAGATAACCTTAGGCTTCTTGGTGTCTCTTGTACGACCTTTACTTTGATTGAATCTTCAAACATCCTTTCCTAGCCAAACAGTTTTTGTTTGAGCTGTAAATGGTCCAGCGGTTTGAGCTGTGCGTTGAGATTATAATGATAAAAGCAAGCCCGGTTAATTAAATCAGTTTAACCCAGAATCCATATTATCTACGCGCCGATCCAGGACGGTTCACCGTTAATAGCTAATAGCTATGTAGTTATTAAGTCGCTCTAGGTCTAGAGTTAATTAATTTAGCAGCTAAGCTGGTGCAAATCCAAGCGGATTATAAAACCATATTTAATGAGAAATTCTAAGAGTTTTAGTATCTCTTATTAATATAATCTTCTTGATCTTAGTAAAGTTTTTTATTGTAAATAGGCTTAAGTTATGCTTGATGTAAATCAGTGATTATGTCTAGATTGGAGGGTGTTTGCCTAGAAAATTCGAATCACTCTGCTGTTGAAGGCACCCATGCCCATTGCCCAAGGCTAGATTGTACTGGCTGCAGGAAACACGCGTAGAGGCTGGCCTTCCACACCTTTGTCGGATGTCTGCCCACAATTTTGTCGTTTAGTCTCAATGGTGAAGTGCAAAATAAGTACTTAATATATTATTAATTGTTATTTTTTTTATAAAGTAAGCTAACGCTTGACTGTTATCGCACCTGATGGACAATGATGATTCGCAGTCTATGGTGGAGCGCGTTTCTCTCTCAGGAAATGCCTACTCTTTTAATTTATGCAACTTTTGTAGCCGTTTTGTTTACAGGCATTTAAAAAGAAAACAAACAGTAGTTTACTGCAAGCACATTAGGTTCTTGAACGTTCCACCATTACCCACGTTTTATTACACGTCATTAATGTTTAGACAGTTTGAGTGTTTCCTAACGAAGACATTGTACCTAAATGAACGTGTGATGTTGATTCTCGCCAAACGTAAATTCATTAGCGGTGTAGCACAACGACAATGTAAGGTACGTAGCTAATTATACATATAAAAGCTACATATAAAAATATAATAGAATAGAAAATTCTTTATTTCATATAGGCCTAGCATACAGAGGCTCTTAAAATGACAAGACAAGTCATTTAACGACTTAAAACTAAGTTTACGAAGGTTCTAACGCGCCCATCTGAGAAGAGGACCACAACAAACTCAGTCGGGGTTTTTTGTTGTTATCATTATTTCAAAACTAAAAATAATGAACAATTGAGCACAGAACAATACACCATTATTCCCATGGATTATTTTTGTTTGTAATCTTTTATTTTGCAATATTATTAGTTTTTGCTTTAAGGAGATTTATTGAAATTATTTTTGTCTTTCTCACGGATACGTTGGTAGGTGCGACATGCAGCGTCGCGGAAGAATATAACAGAATAATGACCTTTTACCTAATTACTCAAAAACTAAGCCAGTTATCAAAAATTTGTTTTTTTTTATTTTTTTATTTTTAATTCTATACAAGTTAGTACTTGACTGCGATCTCACCTGGGCCCTATTCATCAAAAGTTACAAGCCTTGTATTACAAGCGATTCTCTTGTAAATTTACAAGAGAATCATAGAGAATCGCTTGTAATACAAGGCTTGTATTTTTTGATGAATAGGGCCCTGATGGTAAGTGATGATGCAGTCTAAGATGTTATCGTACTAACTTGGAAGGGTAAGTAAATTTACCCCAACGGTTCCAACACAGCATCGCACCGGAACGCTAAATCGCTTGGCGGTGCGTCTTTGCTGGTAGGGTGGTAACTAGCCACGGCCGAAGCCTCCCACCAGAAAATATTTCTGTTTCTAATCGTTTTCGGATATTATTATTACCGACAAATGAAAATAAAAATTACAATTTCATCCATCGTAGTTTCCGATAAAAACTAGAAAAACCGAGATTTTGGACGAACTATTGGGAGAACTTTCTATCGAGAAAATTGTATCCAATCGTGTTTCTGCTTTAACCAAAATACATGACGTTTGAAATTTAAAGTAATTGTCTGTATAGTTTTTTAATAAAACTTCATCCAAAATCGCTTATATACGGTTTCTACGCCGTTAACAAAAGCTTTGAACTTATTAGAGTCACACGGACCATGTCAATACCCAGATAAAATTTTACACAGGAGTTACTTTTATACTAGAGATAAGGAAGTTTTTTTTATTCCCTTTTTTATTATTATATCTTGGCGGAACAGGAGCAAGTGACCTAGTCCTATTTAAACTGTTTCTAATAATGAAAAGCGGATTACCTAAATGTTATTTTGAGGAAATTCGATATCATTTAAATATTCAAGTAGGTATTCGTGATAATTACCTAATTACCGCGCTGAAAGACTACCTGAATTCCACTGAAGCCGTCAAAGCGGTGCTTCGTTTAAATAATGTTCTTTTATTCTTTGGATTAGGATAATCCAATTACGAAACAATTTTCTTAATTGTGTTTCCTCGACGTGTATTTGATTAGACTTTCGGGAAAATGGAGTTAACTAAAGAATCATTTTGACAGGAACGCTAGGTTAAGTAGTCTTTGGAGGGTTAAATTTTTTCGTCGGTTCTTTATGACTTACAAACCAAGTTTATCGAACTTAAATTAAATTAACTTGAATACTTAACACATTAAAAAAGGTCTAGTTCAATGTTACTTTAGAAGCAGTGATAGCCCATTGGTTCACATCTCTGATTCTTGCCAGGAAGTCATGGGTTCGAATCCTCGCACCTCATATACTTTTTCAACTTATGCGTGTTAGTGAAAAATAAATAAATAATTTGTTTAACGGTGACGGAAACATCGTTAAGAATGCTGCAAGATTAAGAGTTAACCATCATGTTCTGAAAGGTATGCGAAGCTTGCCAACTTGGTAAGGCGCGGTGGATTATGACCAAACTATCTCTTATCCTGAGACCCATTATATTATCTTATACCCATGCTCGGCCGAGGTTCTTGGCCTTTCTTCTCGGTGCAAAACTGCTTTTCGAATTACGTGGCGGTAGAGTCAGACATTTTGCAAGTTCCTGAAAGTTAGGCCTATGTGAAAGAATAAACATTTTTTTTACGTAAAAATTGGGTCAGGGCTCTAGACTGAGGATCCTCGTCTCACAATGCGTGCCATCTCCAGGACCATGTTCTGTATGCGGGCCCTAAATTATTATTTTGATCGTAAAAACACCTATCTACGCTTTCCATGAATTTTTTGTAGCTTTCAATGTTTCAAAACCTGAAAATGTCATAAATTTAAATTGTAAAGACTAAAGGCTTTTGGTGCTGGTATAGTCACAGAATATTAAAAGCATGAAGCAAAATCTGCACACACCGGTATCCAAAGCCAAAATCCGGGCTAACTGTGTCACTGAAAACGGTAGGTAAACGTGAAAAGTGGTTCTGGCGCTTTGTCGCGGCATTTTTCATTTTCAACCTCTGTTTACTCCCTCGGTTCGAGAATTCAATACTTTTTAGATGACAGTTACGCGTAGGTAGCAACTTTGGCGCCCTGGGCTTTTGCATTATGAAAATTGTTTTTGGGATTCCGTGGAAAAAGTGACGTAGATATCTGCAAGCAGTGGGTTAACGATATGAAAGGAGCTTTTTACACATAAAAAATAATATTGTTGAATAATAGGTCGTTGTAACTTGAAGTTATACAAACAAATAATAAAAAGAAAGAGAAGCTTTTAGCCCTAGAAGGTACGGAACTCTCAGTGCACGAGTATGCCTCGCACTAACCAGTTTTTATAAATGTCAAATATTGTACCGTTTCAGTATTTACCAGGAATGAAATAAAGGTTTTATGAGCAGATTTTTGATCTGGTTCTTGGAATACGTCAGTTTTACCCTGAGTTAATAGATATTTCTTATTATGACTATTATTGAGCTACTGAAAGCTCGATATTTAAAATTTTCACGTAGGTACTTAAAAGTGCTGGAAAGAGGTGCGTCAGAGGTTTACTCTTAAAACTAGGTAAGTAAGCAATATACGTATATATAATGAAATAATAGCAGTGGAATATATTACTAAATAAATATTTTATTTATATCTTAAATCATGTTACAATATTTTATTTGAATGTTTTTAATCGAATGTCAACGCACGAACGTTTTCTTCTTATTTTTTATATTTTGATGTAATCGATTATCAAATAGGTTTACTATTTCCAATACGCGCCCTTAATCTATTACATCACAATTTTTTTTTAAATACATCGCGCCCTTACTCTAGTTAATCATACCTAAAGACGCCTTTACATTCGTTAACACCAAATTTGAAAATATTTGATTATAGACAAAATAAAATCAAAATTATTTGCTATGCCCCCTTAATTAAATATTTTCAGACATAACTCTGACAAAAAATGTTTAATTTTAGGGCCATGTAAACATTTGGTTAGAATATCGGCCACCATTTCTTCAGTTGGCAAATATCCAATCTTAACATAATTCTCCTCTCCTATATAATGATATTTTATGTCTATATGTTTTGTTCTATTATGATTCATTTTGTTGTTTGCTATTTTATGACATGGTTGGTTGTCATTATACAACAAAACTGGACTAATCCGACAATCATTATTTAGGAGCTCACCTAGCAAATTACGTAAATATACCGCCTCCTTAGCAGCTTGACAAAGACCAACATACTCAGATTCCGTAGAAGACAGTGAAACACATTGCTGTTTTCTACTCTCCCATGTTATTAAGTTACAACCTAGTTTAAAAATAAAACCAGTAAATGATTTTCGGTCATATGCGCCACCCCAGTCCGCATCCACATAACCATGTAGACTAACCTTGTTTGATTTTTGAAACTTCAAACAAAGTTTTGATGTTCCTTTCAAGTAACGCAATACCCGCTGAGCAGCTTTGTAGTGTGATTCATCATGAGCAGAATTAAATTGCGACAAAACACTCAAAGCATGCGCAATATCAGGTCTTGTATTAATTGCCAAGTAATTTAGACATCCTATCAGATTTTGATATGGCCTCATATCTGACTCCGAAGCCTTTTCTAGCTGGAGACCAACCTCCATCGGAGTAGCTGCAGGCTTACAATCTGATAATCCAAACTCATTTAATACATTTAGAATATACTGTTCCTGATCTAGAAAAATAACCCCATTTTCACGTCTCAGGCGCATTCCTAAAACATGCCTAGCCGGTCCTAAATCTTTGAGTTTGAACTTATCGAGAAGACCTAATTTTAAGTTAAGCTTCTCTTCCTCACTATTTCCAAAAACAAATATATCATCCACATATATAACGACAATAATTATTTTATTGTCACTTGTGCTTTTACGATATAAACATGGTTCAATTTTCGACTGTATAAAACCTAAATCTAACATTGTTGTATCTAATTCGTTAAACCACGCATTCGAAGCTTGCTTTAAGCCATACAGTGATTTTTGTAATTTACATACCATTGTTTCCTGACCTTTGACAACTGCACCTTTCGGCTGTAACATGTAAATATCTTCTTTCAACTTGCCATATAAGAAAGCAGTATTTACATCCCATTGATCAATAAACCAATCATATTCAGCAGCTAATGAGAATAACAGCCGCAAAGTGGAGCTTCGAACTACAGGTGAATATGTTTCATTATAATCTACACCACGTACCTGTGTAAAACCTTTAGCTACTAGCCTAGCCTTATATTTAACAACATTTCCATCGCTATCCTTTTTGATTTTAAAAACCCACTTGCAATGAATAGGCTTTTTATCCTTCGGCAATGGAACCAGGTTCCAAGTTTCGTTTTCCTTTAACGATCGAATCTCGTCATCTATGGCTTTTTGCCATAAATCTCCATCTGGTCTCGCCAAAGCTTCTTCAATAGTTACAGGATCGCCGTCAATGTCTGCAATAGCATTACAAATACAATTATTTACATCAGGTTTTTTGCGTGATCGAAGATTATAACGCGGTTCAACTTTTTCAACAACATCTTTAGTCTCGTCTTCATCATCAACCATTTCTACATTGTTTTCAGTTTCATTTTTATTCTTTCTCGTTTCAACAATCGTATTAACTTCATCGTCCTTATTGTCAACCTCTTTGGGTTTATCACATGGCACAGACTCTTTATGTCCCTCCTCCAGATTTATAGGAACAACTGTGTTCTTCGTTTGTACATCGTTATCACCAGGAAAAACATTCTCTATAAATTCTACATCTCTAAATACATGGATGGTATTGGTCTTTCGATCCATTAATCGATAAGCTTTGGTATTATTGGGATATCCCACAAAAATCATAGCTACAGTTTTGCTGTCTAATTTTTGTCTCTTTTGTTTAGGTACCAATCCATAGGCTAAACAACCAAACACCTTAAGATGACTCAGATCAACTTTCTTTCCTGACCATAACTCTTCCGGAACACTGTCTTTTACAGCCTTAGTAGGACTCCTATTTTTTAAATAAACAACAGTATTTACAGCCTCTGCCCAATACTTCTTCTTTAAATTGGCTTCAGATAGCAACGTTCTTGCCTTCTCTATAATCGTTCTATTAGCCCTTTCCGCGACAGAATTCTGCTCTGGTGTGTACGGGGCCGTCGTCTGGTGCTTTATACCTTCAGACTTTAAAAAGTTATCAAATACACGATTACAGTACTCAGACCCATTGTCGGTTCTTAAACATTTAATTGACTTGTTCATCTCTTTCTCTACTTCCGCCTTATACTCGCGAAATTTATCAAAAGTTTGACTTTTACTTTGCAGAAAATATACATGTGTTTTCCGAGTAAAGTCGTCGATAAACAACAACATCATACATAACATAACATACCTACCATAACATAACATAACCTACCTCGAACCACTAAACGATGGCTCTTCCATTGGTCCACAAATGTCGCTATAAATTATTTCCAAGACATCATTTGCTCTTGTACCTGTATTTTTGAAAGGCTTCTTACATGTCTTTCCTTCGATACATGGTATGCATGGTTCAATTTTATCATTCGGCTGAAATTTGATTCCATTCACTAGATTTTGTAATTTATTCATGTATTGTTTACTCAAATGTGCTAATCTCGCCAAAGGTTTGATAAATTTTGACTTGACAATGTCACATTCAATGTTACGTCTTGATTTTCTTTTAATTCGAAAATTCCACCAACACCACCAACATCATGACATCTGACAATTTGTTTATTCTCTTTCATTATGATACAACCTTTTTCATTGAAATTCATAATGTAACCTTTTTCAATTAGCTTGCTTACAGAAATCAAATTCATGCTCAATTCGGGGACATGCAAAACGTTATCTAATGCAAGTTCTGTGTTTGCACTGATTTTCACGTTAGCATTCCCTCCACCATGGACTGATAGTTCCTCCCCATTTGCCACTCTGATTTTGTTATTTTTCTGTTTTTGGTAGTTAAATAACTTACTTATATCGTGGGTCATGTGGTGGGAACATCCACTATCGATGAACCAACTATTCGTCTTAACTGGCTTCTTTTCTGAAGTACTCATACAAATTGATGCACACTTATTTACCGCTGTGTTCTCCTTCTTTTCTTTGCATTCCGATGCTTTATGGCCTTGTCTATGACACTTAAAACATTTGTAGACAAATTTCGGCTTACTTGCTTTCGAACAGCTTTTAGATTTTTGGTAAATCATGTCCGATTTGTTAGTCATTAACACATGCGATGATGTACTTCCGCTTGATTCACCCCTCTGTCTATTTGCCTCTTGCATCAGTTTAGTTTTCACTTGCTCAAGACTAAGTTTTTGTCCACTGTTATCTATAGCCATTATAAGAGGATTATATATTTCACTCAACCCGCTTAACATAATAGATACAATCCAGTCATCATCAATGGGAGCATCGATATCGTGCAACTGGTTTGACAAAAACATTATTTCCGAGATATATTTCTCCATAGACTCGAAGTTCTCAAGTTTACATTGCCATATTTTCCGTTGTAACATGATACGTCTTCCCCAACCCTTATCTTCATACGCTTTACAGAGACTCTCCCAGACCTCTTTAGCAGTCTTTGCTCTATACACATGCGTAAAACAATCGGGTTCTAATAAAAGACAAAGCGTAGTTCTTACTTTTGTGTCCACTTCTGCTAAGCTTTCTTTTTGCTTGCTTGTTTGAACTTCATTTCCTACGACCCACCACCAGCCTTTCAATTCAAGATAGTTTTTAATCTTAAATTTCCAATTTGCAAAATTTTCCGTACCTTTCAACTTTTCAATATGACCGCAAAGGCCGGAACCAGACTGATGATTTTCTTCCATCGTATTTTTCGTTCAACACTATTTTAGAACAAAATGCAAGCCCATAACCTAATGAAATAATAGCAGTGGAATATATTACTAAATAAATATTTTATTTATATCTTAAATCATGTTACAATATTTTATTTGAATGTTTTTAATCGAATGTCAACGCACGAACGTTTTCTTCTTATTTTTTATATTTTGATGTAATCGATTATCAAATAGGTTTACTATTTCCAATAATATATCCTGGACAGGGCGGATGGCGTGAAAAAAAAAATGTAGCCAGTTTATCGGTATCAAAAATGCTTGTTTTTTCACCAACAGTAAAGTAAGTCCACGCTGTAGTTCGCTCAGCAGCCACCTATAGAATATTGACAGATTGCGCTACTGTTTGCTTGCACGGAAAAGGTTTACGTAAATCGTTCGGATGCCCATATCCTGAGGTGGAGTAAGCATAATACTTGTTGTGTTCGTTAGCCAAGGCTATAGTGCGTCAAATTCAAATACAACCTTGTCGATAGTAAATTGCGATTCAATCAGGAATTCCTCATTTCGTGCTGGTGCTGCTGCGATTCAATTATACCGGGGCTTTATTTAGAATTGGAATTTCAATAAAAGTTTATGACATCGCGTCGCGTAAATAATATACCAAGCGGTAAAGTAAGATAAAGTTTTGAGCAGGCACTCGAATCGAAATTTGAAGTTCTAGTATCTACATCGTTTAACAGATAACTGCCCCTAGATTGTGTAAGAAAAACGTATTCATCGTTATCGGGATCGTTTACCTAATTCTGCCCGTTGATTGCCAGAATTCGTAAAACGATTACGATAACGATGAATACGTTTTCCTTACGCGATCAGACCCCTGAACGTTATATTTAGTAAGTATTGTATCCGTGTTAGTTAGCTTTGCATTCATCAATATTATTAAAACTATTATTGCTATTTTAGGTTTTTTGGATTGCGGAAACATATTGTTTTAAACATGTTTTTTTTGTCTCCTGAAAAGCAAGGGTAATTGCTTATACGCCCCTCTGGCTTGAAGCCCGCGATATGTAAACAATTTACTTATAATAAAGACATAATACCCAAAATTGCCCACTCTCACTTCACCAACGCTTCGCCTGCCCAGTTTTGCGTTATCCCCCATCACAACACTGTAGTAGGTATTCGAGGCATGCATGGCTCTGGAGATGTCCTCATACATAGCCTGGGCAGCGGAACCATCAGGGGCAATTGTTGGCGGACTTCATGGAGAAGGAGGGCCTCTTCATGATGAACTCCTTCTTCAAGAAGTCGCCTCACCGGAAGTGGACGTGGGTGAGTCCGGATGGTTCCACGAGAAATGAGATTGACTTCATCATGTCAACTAAGCGGCACATATTCAATGATGTCTCTGTGATCAATAGCGTTAAGACTGGGAGCGATCACCGAATGGTAAGAGGCACATTGAATATCAATATAAAGCTGGAAAGAGCTCGACTGGTGAAGTCAACGCTCCGCCCCACTGCTGTGCTTATCCAAAACCCCGAGGCTCTCCAACTCGAGCTTCAAAATCGCTTCGATTGCCTGGAGGATTGCGTATCTGTGGACGATTTAAATGACAGGCTGGTGGAAGCTGTCCGTACCGTTGGGTCTAAGTTTTGTAAAACTTACTGCCCAAAGAGACCCAAAAAGTTTTCAGACCAGACCCTCAAACTCATGAACGAGAGGAACGAGATGAGACTCCAGTCATCTGTGGACGTATCCGAATACCAGCGGATCAATAGACAGATCTCAAAATTACAAACGCGCGACCTACGTGCTTACAATACCGAGCGCATCAAGGACACCATAGAGCAGAACAGGGGCTCGAAAGTGTTCGCCAGGGATCTGTCTATCGGGAAGAGTCAGCTGACGCGTCTGAAGACCGATAACGGCAGTCTTATCTCCTCGAAACCTGAGATCTTGAGGGAGGTCGAAAACTTCTACGGAAGCTTGTACACCTCAGTCCAGAAGCCTGTACAAGATTTGGCTAGAGACCCTAGAGCCAAACAAACCCGGCACTATACCGAAGATATTCCGGACGTCAGCTTATACGAGATTAGAATGGCTCTCAAGCAGTTGAAGAACAACAAGGCGCCGGGAGATGTCGGAATCACAGCTGAACTGCTACAGGCGCGTGGAAAACCGATTTTGAAGGTCTTTCAGCGAATGTTCAATTCCGTCATTCACGAAGGAGTGACGCCCAAGGCGTGGAACAGGAGCGTGGTGGTTCTGTTCTTCAAAAAAGGTGACAACACTTTACTGAAGAATTACAGACCCATCTCGCTGCTGAGCCATGTCTACAAACTGTTCTCGAGGGTCATTACGAATCGTCTCGCTAATAGGTTCGACGACTTCCAGCCTCCCGAACAAGCCGGATTCCGAAAAGGCTTTAGTACCATAGACCACATTCATACGCTGCGGCAGGTTATACAAAAGACTGAAGAGTATAACCAGCCACATTGCTTAGCGTTTGTGGACTATGAGAAGGCCTTCGATTCAGTGGAGACATGGGCTGTGTTGAGATCTCTGCAGAGATGCCGAATCGACTACCGGTATATCCAAGTGTGTTGTGTGTGTGAAGTGTTTGTACGAAAACGCCACTATGTCAGTCCGTATTCAAGACCAAGCTACGAGACCCAGTCCAACTGCAGCAAGGAGTGCGACAGGGGGATGTCATCTCTCCAAAGCTGTTTACCGTGGCGTTGGAGGACGTCTTTAAGCTACTGGATTGGAACGGATTTGGCATCAACATCAACGGCGAGTACATCACACACTTGCGATTTGCCGACGATATAGTCGTCATGGCAGAGACCCTGGAGGATCTCAACACAATGCTCAACGACCTCAGCAGGGTTTCTCAACAGGTTGGACTCAAAATGAACATGAGCAAGACAAAGATTATGTCGAATACTCATGTTTCGCTCCAACCAGTAGTTGTTGAAAACTCTGCACTCGAAATTGTTGACGAGTACATATACCTACCTTGGACATACAATACAATTAGGTAGGTCCAATTTCGAGAAAGAGGTGAACCGCCGAATCCAACTCGGCTGGGCGGCGTTCGGGAAACTCCGCGATGTCTTCTCGTCCAACATCCCTCAGTGCCTGAAGACCAAAGTCTTCGAACAGTGCGTGTTGCCAGTGTTAACTTACGGATCAGAGACATGGTCGTTTACTATGGGCTTCATAAGAAGGCTCAGGGTCACTCAGCGAGCGATGGAGAGAGCTATGCTCGGAGTATCTTTGCGCGATCGAATCAGAAATGAGGAGATCCGCAAAAGAACCAAAGTAACCGACATAGCTCAACGTGTCGCAAAGCTGAAGTGGCAATGGGCGGGGCACATAGCTCGCAGGACCGATGGACGTTGGGGACCCAAGGTGCTGGAATGGCGGCCACGCACCGGGAAGCGCAGTGTCGGTCGACCCCCCACCAGGTGGACGGACGTCATTAAGAGGGTCGCGGGGAGTCGCTGGCGCCAGGCGGCGCAAGATCGTGGTGTTTGGCGGTCATTTCAGGAGGCCTATGTCCAGCAGTGGACGTCCATCGGCTGAAACGACGACGACGAAAGACATAAGACGAAAGATAAAAGACGTTTTGATTTTATATGACTTTAAATCATCTAAGGGTATTTCGTCATTGCTTCAAATATACAGGTTTACCAAAGAAATATGCTTAGTAGCTAATACTTCCTATAAAAAGATTTTTTAGGTTTACCTTTTTAAACATTTAATAGTTTGCTAAAATTTTATTAAAATTTTTATTAGAGATAGTACAGTTCTTGAAAAATTCTACAAGGGAGATTCTTGATTGCTTTGCTTCTTTGATGTTAATTAATTGTTTAAAATAGGCACTTCCTACAAAGGACTTTTGTTCTCAAGGAACAAACAAACGGCCCTAATAAAACGTTTTCTGTCGGACCCGGACGCCGACTAATCTTGTTCTCTGGAGATAAATAGTCTGTATTACATATAGGTAGGTAGGTACTACTATATTTGCATAGCGTTTGATAAAAAAGGAAATTAAGTATTCGAAAGCCTTAGCGTAGATTTTTTTTGTTTATTTTAGGAGTTTCAATTTAATTGGTTTTACTTAAAACAGTATGCAGTACGGAGGTATGGAAAATGTTTTGGTAAAATCTCAGGCAAGTTGTTTTATAACAACGTTTCATTTCGCCGACAAACGTTACGCGTAGTTGTTGTGGTCGCTACTCGCTGGTCGATGTTCTTTGGATAACTAAGTATTTGCTTTCATTCAACGAGAAAAAAATAGCTTTCTTTCACATAGGTCTAACTAGTTTACAGGACCTAATGAAAGAAAGGTCAATGAGATATTTGTTATTGGTATGATATATTGTTATTTGTTATGAGATATTTGTTATAAGTGACAACAGCTATTGTTGTGTTTAAAAGTTATCGTTTAGTTTACTTTCCCAGAGTTGTTCGAAAAGAAATTCAAAAATTTAAGTGGTACTTAAAATGATTTAATCCTGTCAGATGTATGGAATCTTGCGATTAAATTAAATTAAGTACCAATTAAATTTTTGAATTTATTTCAAGTAACTCGGAGTAATCGTGTAGATTTGTTACAAGCAATTGTATGAATGCTACCAATATTTTTAGATGATCGCATTGTTTATCTCAGCAATTGTAAGTTTAAGACGCCCGGAGCGGCTTCCACAGATTTAGTCTGCTAATAGTGGCGATTCTATTCCTTGTAATGGCGGTCCCACCCATAAATTGCGTGAAACACGTCCCGAGCTGGAATCAAGAACATTTTACGCGATAGCTGTAGTTCTAGTGATATATTTGGCTGCTTTTTTCACTTGTGAATCAACTACCTATGTAATCGGATGGTGTGATTAAAAAGCATTGTTCTCGTAACTGTACAAACTAGATAATTGAAAAATTTAAAAACACAACTGCCCTGTGGTAGAACGACTTTTTCCAAAAAAGCCTATGTTACTCGGAATGATGTAAGGAATCTATCGATACACCATTATGTCCAAATCTCTTCAGTCGTTCAGAAGTAACTCAACTCAAACTTAAAATATCTTTATTTCACATAGGCCTAACGTACAGGCTCTTGTAAAACGTCAATATGATATGTGTCGCATATGTATAGTAATAACTAAAAGTCGACTTAAAACCAAGTTTACGTGGGTTGAAACGCGCCCTGCACTGAGAAGAAGCCCACAACAAACTCAGCCGGGGTTTGTTTTCTGTTATCACCACTTCACAAAGGCTCTTAAAAACTAAATGAGCTAGTATAGTAGAAGTTATGGCGATATAAAGAAACTCACATACATACATAAACCCTAAAAACGTTACACTTTTTTTGGGCAGTCGCGTAAAAAATATTTTAATCAGATACCTACATATTTGTAAGCACAGCACAGTACACAATACACATAGCTAATACAATGTGGTCAGCGAAATACCCTGCACCGGGCGGTTAGGCTGCGGTCAGACTGCGGTCAGACTGCGTTTGCCGTTAATTCGCCCTGCGGTTGGTTCTTGATGCAATTTACTGTTGATACGTTTCGCCGAAACGTGTTGGTGAACCACATTCGCACGTGATGAAGTTCAATTAAGCTTGCGTGATTAGTTTCTATAATTGAATACTAACTAGTGTGCTGTAGAAATGTATACATATACCTACTGTAGAACAATGATATCTCTAAATTATATAAAATTCTCTCGGTTTTCTTTGTAACCAAACTGCTCCTAAACGGCTGAACCGATCGTTGTGAAATTTTCAGGGTGTGATCTCTGGGTCAGGGAGCGGGTTGTTATCTATATTTGATGTCCCTCAACGGCAAAACGAAGTTTGCCCGGTCAGCTAGTCTAATATATAAAATTCTCTCGATTTTCTTTGTAACGAAACTCCTCCGAAACGGCTGGACCGATCGTTGTGAAATTTTCAGGGTGTGATCTCTGGGTCCGGAAGCGGGTTGTTATCTATATTTGATATCCCTACTAAACGGCAAAACGAAGTTTGCCCGGTCAGCTAGTTATATAAATGTAGAAACTAAAAAAACTCCAGGTGTACCGACTAAAGAGTGAAAACACAAAAGAAGTGTCAGTTACGGCAACAGTGGCGCGAGTTAAAAGGCTTTTTCTCATCTCAAATATGAGCTGGATTGCACATTGCACATGCGGTTAAAAAAAATTTCATTAAAAAAGATTACTCACCATTTTTCGTATTTCTTCATTCAATTTTGCATTTCGCCGAGTTGAAACTTTTGAAAGGTCCAAACCAAGTTCCTATTCAAACATTTGTGAACCGCAATCCTGAAGTAACTAATCACTAATTTACTAATGAGTTCAGAGTTTTCAAGTGTAGTGGAAGATTATGCCAACCTTGCAACTATGCGCCAAATAAGTGACATTCAATACTGAAAGATGAAAGACACCGAGCTCATTTAATATTTAATATTTTCATACAATCATAAACATATTCCGTAGATACTTATATATATCTACTATAACTGCAAGTTTCAAATCGATACGATCTATAGGTATCTACAAATTCAATGAATACGAATTCTAAGATTTGTTTACATAGTTACTTTTTTACCTAATTAGTTAAAAGCGTCGTGGTACTTAATAATTAATTTGATATCAGCAAAAGCGGCTACGATGGAGTGGCGGTTTTGAGTATTTGGCTGAGCGAGGTACTGTAAGGTTAGTACAGGTTTTTGTACAAATTTCGAGTCTACTCGCTTCGAATAAACGAGCAGATTTGTCCACACATTTATGGGTCATTCTCAAAGGGGTCAAAAATGCGTGTCCGAGGTAGAAACCTCTATTCAATTAATTATTAGCGACTTGAAAATATTATGTATGGTAGATATGATCTAAAATAAGATTAGGCCTATGGATTTTTTTAAGATTAAATAAATTTAAGTAGGGTAAAAAAAATAAAAACATTGAAAATATTGACATCGGTGCCGCGTCCGCAACCCATATTGTATCGAATTTTATTTTTTATCTTTTATTATATTAAACGCACCATCACACAAAGATAGTTTAGATATAGCTAATTAGTTCTTAGCTTAACTTGTAATATTTATAATTAATAATAGACGTTATTCGATAACTTATAACGAATAGTTTTTATGTCCAACGTTTAGAATTGATATCAGTGGCGCTCACCAATTCTCTCCGTACTGCTTCACCTTTAATGACTGCGAGAATAGTTGTTAGAGTAGGACAAACTCTCCGTCACGCTACGTTATTTGATAAAGACGAGACGTCTGTGCCTTTTTTAGCAGCTTTGTTATTGAGGTAAGAAGTCGATTTCGGTGGCTTGGTATACCCTTAAAATTGATTTCGGTGCAACTGATTTATCCCAGTGTATTAGAACTACTACTATTTTGGTTTTGTAAAGATATAACGAATGAGTTCCTGATTTAAATAATGGAGGCTAACGTACGGAATTTTCATTAGTTTTGTGGAAATTTAAGATTTAGCTTATTATTTTGATTTCGGTGGAATTTATTTCAGTGTTTTCGGTGGAAATAGATACACCGAAATCAATTTTAGCCCCACCGAAATCAAGTAATTATGGTAAAAATCATGCATTTAAGGGATTTTTCCATACAAAAGTTAAATTTTCGTCGTTGTTCCAGCTACTCCGGAAAAACTGAAAGTCGGAGAGATCTGAAATTTGGTACCTAGGTTGATATTAGGTCATGAAGGTGCACTAAGAACGGGATTTCTGAAATTCACATTTTAAAGGGTAAAAATCATGCATTTAAGGGATTTTTCCATACAAAAGTTAAATTTTCGTCGTTGTTCCAGCTACTCCGGAAAAACTAAAAGTCGGAGAGATCTGAAATTTGGTACCTAGGTTGATATTAGGTCATGAAGGTGCACTAAGAACGGGATTTCTGAAATTCACATTTTAAAGGGTAAAAATCATGCATTTAAGGGATTTTTCCATACAAAAGTTAAATTTTCGTCGTTGTTCCAGCTACTCCGGAAAAACTAAACGTCGTAGAGATCTGAAATTTGGTACCTAGGTTGATATTAGGTCATGAAGGTGCACTAAGAACGGGATTTCTGAAATTCACATTTTAAAGGGTAAAAATCATGCATTTAAGGGATTTTTCCATACAAAAGTTAAATTTTCGTCGTTGTTCCAGCTACTCCGGAAAAACTAAACGTCGTAGAGATCTGAAATTTGATACCTAGGTTGATATTAGGTCACAAAGGTGCACTAAGAACGGGATTTCTGAAATTAACATTTTAAAGGTTAAAAATCATGCATTTAAGGGATTTTTCCATACAAAAGTTAAATTTTTGTCGTTGTTCCAGCTACTCCGGAAAAACTAAACGTCGAAGAGATCTGAAATTTGGTACCTAGGTTGATATTAGGTCATGAAGGTGCACTAAGAACGGGATTTCTGAAATTCACATTTTAAAGTGTGAAAATAATACATTTAAGGAGGAAGGGGAGGGAGGGGGGTTTTGGGGTCAATTTTTTTTTTGACCCATTTGCTCGCACTTGACCAATTTTTTAAAGTTATCATACTAATTAAGTGTAATAATAGTTTATTTTGATTTCCGTGACAAAAATATTGATATCGGTGGTCACGCTTTTTTTAAATTTGAATAACTATTTAACCCTTTGACATATATAGTTCCCTATTATACAAATATTACCCCAAAAAAATGTAGATTTTAATATCTTTGTTAGTATGTCTCAAATATAAAAAAAAATTGTGACACCGAAATCAAGCAAATAACGGGGCCTCTGAGAAAGACCCTTATCCGCTTGGGGCGCTGGCTGTAGATGTATGGAGAAATTTCGCTCGTTTACTCGAAGCGAATCGACTCGTTTATATATAAAAACCTGTATTAAAGATACAGGCAGCTCATCTTGTGGTGTTGGCAGAGGACGGGTTTGAACTGGAAGTCGAGGGCCTTTCCGCTTGTTTACAAATTTCCAAGCGGGAACAATATTCCTAAGCCTTGAAAACAAATGTATGATTATAATCCGCAACCCTTATAAGTAGGTATATCGAATCGACTCATTTTGTTACTTTTTTAAATAATTTAATACTAGCAAAGAAACGAACTACCGATCAGTTGAAATCATGCCAATTCGTTATCGTATAACGTATTATATCGATACACGATGGAGTGATTTTTACTATGAACTTAAATATAATTCTTTTTTCTAAACCCGGGATATGTGAATGAAAAGGGTTTGGTCATGGCATCAATATTAATTTTGCATATACGAACTTGGTACTTGTTCTCACATAGCCGAGTAGAAACGGGTTTTATATATACCTACCTTCTTTTTGTTAAGAACTTTTTAGCAGACTCTGATCTCAACAAAAAGCCTTTTTGGAGATTTCTAAAAGGTCGTCTCTTGCGGACCTCTATGCCTTTTTGTCTGTGGTGAATTATTATTAGCGAACAAAAGAGACTACCAAATTACAAGAGGCCTGATTGAGTTCCTAATCACTTGCCAGCTATATTTGAATTATAGCTGGCAATTATATATATAATATTACTATATATATAGCTACTCGTGCTGATTCACTGACTGACTCACTGATTGATCACCTCTCCTGAACAATTTTGTATGAAAAAAAATTTTTTCAGTTACCATTTCGTATATAAGGAAAAAATTCATTCGGAGGAAAAATACGGAGAGAGCTGATGATTGAAGATTTCGAAGACGAGTGAAGAGCACAGCCAATGCTATAGCAGATAGGTGGGGGGTGCTCGACCAAATGTCATTTGAAACGTCATCCAATTGCCAGTGAGCTGAAAAAAAATTCAAAATGGCGGATTCAAAATGGCCGCCAAACGAATTTCGTCGATATCTCAGAAAGTATAAAAGATGGAAGAACGGTTTCTTGACAAAAAGTGATCAAGACCCAAAGGTCTATTCGATGGTTAGAAAAAAAATTCAAAATGGCGGAATTTATTTTTTTCCATAGAAAATGTATGGGGAAGTTTGAAGGGATTTTTATGGGCGGGAAGACAGCACGCGGGCCACATGTGGCCCGCGCCTCCACGCGCCCTACTAGTATATAATTATAGCTGCTCGGAACTACTTATTCACGTTGCGTATTCTGCAAATTTTCTCGTTTCAGCTGCTTCACAATTCTTATTATCAACCGACTTCAAAAAAGGAGGAGGTTCTCAATTCGACTGTATGTTTTTTATGTTTGTTGCCTCATAACTTTTGACTGGGTGAATCGATTTTGATGATTCTTTTTTTATTATAAAGCAGACGCTTCCCGTGTGGTCCCATTTCAATTTAGTCCAGCTCTGATAATTATTAATCTTAAATTTTTAATTGGAAAGGAATATTTGAATAGCTGCTCGGAACTACTTATTCACGTTGCGTATTCTGCAAATTTTCTCGTTTCAGCTGCTTCACAATTCTTATTATCAACCGACTTCAAAAAAGGAGGAGGTTCTCAATTCGACTGTATGTTTTTTATGTTTGTTGCCTCATAACTTTTGACTGGGTGAATCGATTTTGATGATTCTTTTTTTATTATAAAGCAGACGCTTCCCGTGTGGTCCCATTTCAATTTAGTCCAGCTCTGATAATTAATCTTAAATTTTTAATTGGAAAGGATGTATTAAACAGTAGTTTGATGAGAGTTAAAGTCAGTCTTTTGTTAATTAATTAGCGTATACCTATTATTAAATTTCACACTATCAACTTAAATAAGTAGCAGCTGTTACCCGCGAAATTCAGTTAAGGTATTTCTTTTTGCTTCACAATTCATGGCAGGTAGTTTTAATTGCATAAAGGCTTATGGTGTTATTCTCTTTTCTTCTTATGATATTTTCTTTTCGTAAGTTAGTTCATTTTGTGCCTTTTGCAATAAAAATCGGTTTTATAATATTAGACAACCTGCAAGAAATAAAGTAATATAAAAAGGTCAAGAATAAACGTGAAAAAGGCATCTTATAAGCCGGGACATCTCAATGAATCTCTGAAGTTTCCTTATTGCTCTTATTAAATTATTTTATTAAAATTCGTGATGAGGTTTAACATGATAAATATTTAGATGGAGATAATATTAGTATACATCATATACCTACCTACGTTTTTGTGATATTATAGGGAAACCCGAAAACTGTCATCTCTTTTAACATCTTCGGTGCGCCTTGATTATACTTTCTTGATACCCTATAGCTGTCATTTTACGGAAAGTTCAAAGAATTTTATTAAATCTTGAAGGTTTTTCATGTCGTTTGCTAATAGTATTACAAAGGTAAAATTTAATATTTGTAGAACACCTTTAAAGTACCGTTAGTCGTTTGGGATTTCAGGGTGGAAAGGAAAAAGTTAAAGTTTTATCTAGTCATTCCAAAGTTAAAACTCATTTCTATATCTGAAGTTTAAGAAAATATATTATTTAGATTATATTTCAAAATTTTTTTTTAATAATTTGTAAATGCAGAACCCTTTCGAAAAGTCGAAGCTTTTTTTTAGGGTCGAGTTTTCAATCGCCAGATAATCGTTAAGTAGGGAATAAATATGACGTTTTTACCGATTTTATATAATTTTTTTTTAAATTGATTCCTCAGATGGCGATTGAAAAATCGGCCCTTAGTAGAATTGAGATTGTGTGTTGTCAGAAGTCGTGGGTAAGTATTTGTAATACTCATATAATTTCAGGCAACACGATATAGTACATACAAGAATAGCACATAGAAATGTGATCGAGGATCGCTATGAATATATAGTTACCTGATAAAGACATGAAAGCAGAGTCTACGCAACCCAATATTTTTTACTGCAGGTATTTTAAAATAATCAATATAAACTAAGCTATACATACAGACACATAATGCTTGCAAAGTGCAATGCTACAACATCGAGCCTTACCTAATTTAATGGTAATGGTACCTACCCAATCAGGTTTACAAAATCTCTACCGACATTATGTAGTCTAAAATTAGTGTAAAATAAAAAAATATTGTCTTCGTCATTGGAGAAAATTCTGGACCACCATCACAAACTCCTCCTGCAATGATTTCCAGCCTTCCTGCGACTTTTTTAATATCGTTAATCCATCAACACTGCGCTTTCCCGTGCGGGGTCACCATTCCACTTTGGGTCCCCAACGTCCGTCGGTTCTACGAGCTATGTACCCCGCCCATTGCCACTTCAGCTTCGCGATACGTTGAGCTATGTCGGTGACTCTTCGGCTACGTATCTCATCATTTCTGATTTAATTACGTAGAGAAACTACGAGCATAGAGTATTTCATATATATTCAGAGCTCTCCATTGACCACCACCACGTTATTGAGACTTAATTGTTCAGAGAGAGCAACTAACGTCCTACCTCTATGGGAGAGAGTAGGTAACTTAACTATACTTACTGAAGACGAAATTAAATTTTACATCAAGGCACTCAGGCCGTGTTGAAGGCCTCACGTTCACTTAGCGCCCGGGTCCGCGCGGGCAGCAATTTGCCACTAATTACGAACCAATTTGGGTTGTCATTAACTAAATTTTCACTCGGTTAAGATGGGATTCGGTTCTTGGTTCTATTATAATATGAATGTTAAAGTACCAGTTTGCGTTGGATTTTTGTTAATCAATCATGGCTCTACTACTGAACCGTATTGAGTCATGGGTACTAGATAAATGATAAATATACATAGGTACATATTAATAAACTTAAATACATTGTAAAACACCCAGACACTGGACAACATTCATGCTCATCACATAAACATTTACCAGTAGTGTAAATCGAGGAAACAGACGGCAGGTACGCCATTCGGTCGTCAATTATTTATTCATTTCTTTATTTGTAATAGTTAATGTTTATTTATTTGTTTTCTTGCGTCTAGCCCCCTACTCCGAAAATGAACTTTGTTTAAAAAAATAACTTGACTGTTATTGGCCTATCTAGAGTAAATGTTAACTTTGAAGCTACAGTTACATACTTACTATCCTTACTTGTGAAAAAGATCTGTGTTCAAAGAATTTGAAAAACACAATCAAACAAATATGTCGGCATATCGGTTAATTTAAAAGCAAAATATTTCTCTATACACAGTAAAATTAAACACAGTAAAGTAAAATTTTATTTCTCTATTCACAAAAATATAAAAATATACTGTGAATTTATATAAATTTAAAATTTAATATTTCGGAAGCTGCACTTCATTTGTCGTATACGATTTTTCTACACATTTTTCCTTTGTGAACCCCCATAGCACTCTCGTTCTCTTATTTGCTAACAACCAAAATATAATTGAAAAAGCACAATGGTACACGGTTATTATATTGATGAAAACGAATACTAATGGCGTGTACGGTACAGTGTACTTAAATTTGAAGGTCACGTACACCAATTTATAAACGTCGCCTATAGCTTGTTGGAAGCAAAACGTAAAAATGAGCATCGACATCACCAGAACGATGCGGGGGTTGCATTCAGTTTTACTCTTGTTCGTGCTGATAATGTTCTTTAGAACTAGAATTAGGAATATACCGTTAGCGCAGAGCACGGGCCACTTCAACAGAAAAAGGTACAACACAAAGAACTTCACGTCTCTTCCATCTTGAAGGTTGTAACCGATGAAGAGGACGGCAGCGACGAATCCGGGAACTAGCCACGCAGCCAACGAAACCTTCAGCAGCCTCGGTGTTCCCACGGGGAATATCTTGACGAAACTTTCGTACATGAGCTTGCTGAAAATGCACATCCAAGTGACTAGAACCATTTCGGTGTAGGCGAGCGGGATCGCGTCCAAGTATATGGGATGAAAGCAAGAGCAGCGGAGTTGAAAGAGAGAAGTCAGATCGTAAAAGTAGCGCACGGACGAGTAAAGGAATCGCGCTACCATAAACTGTATGAGCACTTGGTTCTTGTAGACTTTCCTCCATTCGATGAAGAGTAAGGCGGTCAGCAGGAGCATCATCAGAGCTATGATGCTCAGTATCATCCCAAATGTGCTTAAAGCAAACGTGAACGTCGACAGGAAAGTTTGGTTTTGACCGTGGGATAACACAATAATCCATCCGACTGATTCTTCACAAATCTCTTTCAGCATCATTTTCTGTATATACACTGTTCCTTGGAATGTATTTGCAATGTCTATTTTACCGGCACTTGTTTACAAAATGTTGATCGAAACTAAGTTTGGTACTGTATTTTAAAATTTTTGGAGTATATTGGTTTCTTCCTATATATATATTTCTATTTCATTAATTTAAACGTGATTGTTTGCGCACAGGTTTTTTGAAGCACAATTTTCAGAAATGCCATCGTATTTTAATAAATAATTGGTATTAATTTTACGTATTTCCTTTGAATCTCAATAAACGGCTCTCTTGCGTTAGCTTTTCGCGAAAATTGCGTTATGATTCCATACAAAATATGTCTGATAAGGATTATCATTAAAAGATTAGGAAGCTCTCGAAAACACATTATTGAAATTATTTGATGTTATACAAACAAGATTATTCAAATCTCCTGTGGGGTTTATTTTGTTATTGAAGTTATAACTGACCGCGACCATTAAATACCTAATATTGTTTTCTAATTTGTATTTAAGTTTACTAACTCAAAAAGTATAAAAACCTTTATAAAAAATAAAAATTTGAACTACAGATGATACAGTTACCAGATATAGATGATGTCATGAAATAAAACCACTTGAATAGGAAACACAGAGAATATATTTCAGATATAACATCACGAAAGGTCCAAAATAAAACTCACTGCTTTGAGTGAGAAATAGGAAACCACGAATATATAAAACTCTATACAAATAGTTAACAAGGTGAGTGTCTAACATTACGATACAATTTATTGCGTACTTCGTGTAAACGTGTCCTCCGTATACCTCTTTTTGTAAACGCGAAGCAATGAGCGTAGCAAGTTTTTCCGCAGATTGTTAAACATAACTAGATATATTAAATATTATCATTGATGTTAATTTTCAATACAAACTTCAGATTCTTATTAAGATCTTCTGTTTAGTTCCAAGATAGTTTTCAATACGAAAAAACATATTATAATCTTTTATTTTTAACTCCATTTTAGACACTGCAGGCACGGTATATATTTCATGAACACGTCGCGGAGTTACCTTATACCTGACTGTGTAAGTGTGTACTGTATCAACTAAAGCAAAAAATCGGCATAACCAATATAAGAATTTACAACATTTATTTAAGCTTTGCGCTCCGCGTATATAAAAAGAGGCATCAGGCAGAGTGCAAACATTAAATTGGGGCTACCGCATATGATTAACATTAAACTAAACAAAAAACCAATTTTTTATGTGTTTGTATTACTATGCATGCATGTATGTATTATTGGCTGGCTCTGAAAAATTCTAAGCGACTGTGGCCTGAGCTCATTTGACTAATTTTTAGCCTGTTTTTACAATTTTTTTGTTAAAACTTTATATAATTTTATAACAATTTAATATTTGCCCAGTGCCTTAATTTCCAAATCTTAGTCTATAGAGTAAATTAAACTTCTATGTCACTTAGGTATAGTTTTATAAATAAAAACATATGATACGTGTATTGTAAACTGCAATATAATAATGTAAGAATAAAATGCAGTTGAGTACGACGGATAACTTTATTATATTGCCTATAGGTATTATGATTATGGATTTCCCTTTAGTAAGTAAGAAAGTTTATTTTAAATTTTGTGTGGGCGATACAATTAAATATGTTTTCAAGTTTTCTTTCAGTCAATGCAGTCGAGAAAAGTGTGTATTTGCGTTGAATTTAAATGTTAAACTAGAAACAAGTAAATAGGTATTATACTTAGCTTTACTATTTGGGAAAACCAAGGCTAGTCATCTGTCGATACGTCGAGGGATTTCTAAAAGTACATACGATCAGATATTTTGTTAAAAAAGTTTACAGAACCAATAAAACATCAACCATCTCTCCAAATACACTAGCTTAATTTCCTACAAATAAGTGCATTTAGGTACCTATGAAATATTATTGCATTTTCTAATTGAATAACATCTAATCCCAATGTAGGTAATTTTTAATGAAGCCTAATTTTAATAAAAGATTTTATAATTAAATAAACGTTACCAGATTACAGTGTCAAAAATTTTACATAGAAACGGCTCAAAAATTTATAATTTGAGAAAATATTTTTGAACTCATAAATTGAAAGTAAGTTTTAAAAATCATTAGTAGATTTTTTTAAGATTTGTGCGTCTAGTTTTATTTTACGTAATATAACAGACAAAACAAAAAAGTATACATAAAAGAAAAAGAAAATGAGTAAGGTATAAGTATTTTTAAAGTGTTCACTTCGTAATTAAAATAAAAAAGTAGTAAATGATTAAAAAGTTGACAATTAGTAAAATTCTGTAAAATAAATAAAAGAATTATTAAAAGTTAATGTATTTTGAGTGTTTATTTAAATAATCATGTTTTGTTCTATACGATAAATATGAAAGACTTTTTAAATTTTTTAATTTTAAAAAAGTAAGGATTTTTTAAATTTTCCTAATTAATTATCTTTATTAACGAAACAACGAAATGTTAATATTAATAGTAATTATAGACTAGGTGTTCACTAGAATAATTAATGTAGGTACTCTAATATTATTAATAGGGATAACTTTAAATGTACATAATAAAAAGTCTTTATAAGGGATCACAGTTTGGAAAACTAGTTCGATACGGGGAGTTTATTTATTACATTTTTAGCTTAGCATACATTTTAGAACTTTAATTCGCAATATGTAAAATATTAGCAAGCCAATGGAAAATAGGCATAAAAAAGATAAACTTTTTTGAAGAAAGTACTAATGCTAGAAATCTCCGATGCGATGCCATAATATGAAAACCGGGTATAGTTAAAAATAGTAATGAACTGGTATAATTTTATGAAAAGAAAACGATTTTTGGAAACACAATTAGGCACAGCAATTGATAGAAAAAAGTGTTTCTTCATATAAGAACAATTTATAAATTGGAGCAAACTAAGGTAGAAAATTGCAAAATTGTATCAAATGTGATACACAAAAAACTGGTTAGTTCAAAGTTCGATTATTCTCACATCGGAGAAAACACTTGATTTTTTACACATAAAGTTTTATGTTACAAGTTTTTTTTTTATAAAAGAGTTTTCTAAATATTTCTGGAATCTATTCTATTTTATTTATTCTATTATATTATTAAGTTCCTTTCTACTCTAAACATTAGCACGAACATGTATACTTATTTAATTTTTGATAGGAGTAAAGACCAGTTTCAAATATTACAAACCAAATAATAACAGGTCCTTCGGTCTCTTCGGTTTTGCGATGTGTACAATGTCCCGTTCGGTCTCTAGATTAATATTTTATTAATTTACGACATTATGCATCGTAACAATAGTGTAATGTTTTTGTTTCATTTGACTTACATATATCAAGAAGATCCTTTTCTTTTCAATTACTATAAAAGTGAAAATGCCGATGTACAAACAGCAAAATTAAGATTAAGAAATTGCATAAGGTATGATAACATGAATGAAAATAATATGAGATATGTAAGTAAAAATGAAACTGGTCCGAAAACTAAGCTAGTACTAAAAGATCACATTGCATAGAGGCTTGGAAGTCTAAAGTTACTTTGGTATCTATACGCTAATTATTTTAAGTAATAAATACTCTAAACTCTTATACAAGTCATCAAACTTGAAACCGATTAAACTCATAAAGGCAACAACGAGCAGGCTGAATATTTGTAATGATAACTTCAAAAAAAATGTTTGTACTACGGGAAAAAAATTGATTTTTAAAATAATCATTGTCAGCTTTAAAAATAATGATCAGCAGCAATAAGTATAAAAACAATATGCATAAAATAACATTTAACCCCTTTTTGCATTTGATAATGCGTAATTTTTCTTATTAAATAACATCTGAAGTAATAACCATGAATGCAGTTATAATATCTGAAGTAATAACAATGAAAATATTGAGACAAAAGTAACTCTATCTTATTAGCTAATTAAATACGTACATTGAAGTTCATCAAGATCTACAGCAAATTCAAAATTAATTAATATCTTCAATATAAGTCAATGATATGGGCAAAATAATTTGAGACCAGCTCATTAAAACATAATAAACAATTTATAACATAAAAACTAGAGCTTAGAGCTAATTCGATTTAATTTATTCAATATTCTATTACTCCACCATATGTTCTGAAAAGAAAATTAAATTCTATGTAAAATGAACTTGAAAATGTTTCTGTAGGTGTTCCATAAAGGCATAATTAGTTAATGTTTTTACATTTTGAAAATCGGGTGATGGTTGGGCCAACGGTACATAACTTTAAAATCTATACCTGTGATCTATACTGTGAATAGGAGAGTCCTGATTACGATCCCTTTAGACCTAGAAAGCTAAAATTTTGCTCAGCGATTACTTGATAATAATATAGACGAGGGGACGAAAGGATTTCTTTTTAATTCCTTCATGAGGCGAAGCGTACTAATGGGAATTAATAAGTCTCCTTGTTACTAAGTACCCGCACATACCTTGCTCCTCGACCGGGGTATGATCTTCGTCGGATGAATCCACTCTCTCGATTAGAGAGCTTTGCTTAGACAGTGACTGCAACAATGATTGTTCATTTTATTGATTGGGAGATAAAAATATTGACGGGAATATAGGTACAGAAATACAATAATTGCTTGTTAAAGTGTTCCAAAATATGATAGCTATTATTTCTGAAAACTTTGATCAGTTATAAATGTTATCATTTCAGTTCAATTGGAAATCGTTACTTCAGGGATAGGTTCTGTTGAAACTTATTCAATAAGTTTCTTTAGAAAATGAAGGAACAACAATGAAGAAGGAGTTCATAATACCATTGAAAGCACTTCGAAAGAAGCAAAGTAATATTAAAATATCTGGAACGTCTAGACGGAACGTTTTGTGTGTGTTCGATATTATCAATCCTGTAGGTAAATTATATCTATTGATGTATATAGCAAAAAATATTTTTAAGACATTTTCCTAAAAAGCAGACGTCGTGTGTAAAATAAAACTAGTTTTTCAATGATTCCCTTTTTTTGCTAATGCAATAAAAAAGTCTTTCAGTTCACGTACGGAATTGCCATTTTTAAGTAGTCCCTAATGTCCCATACTTTCTACACTTGTGTTAAAATGTACTATTGTTATATAGTCCGTAGAAAGCAATCGTATTTTATCAAGTAGGTGAGTTACCTTATTGGAGCGACGTCGTGGTGGAGATATTTTATTCCAAAGCGCTTCCAGCTGATCAAAGTGTTGAGATTGTGCTATTGCTGCTTGCTCGGGGCCCAAACTCACCTAAACATGAAATCGTTTAAATTAAGGAGCCTATGAATTCAAACAACTACTACGTTTTAGAAAAATAGTTCCTAGCAAACCGATAAATAGGATAACAAAATAAAAAAAAAAAAAACCAACGTAGGCCACAGGCCCAGACAACAGTCTACGGTTGTGTTTCAGGGTCATTACTGAGTTGTTAGTTTTTAGTGGGAGCAAGCCCCACGTAACCCTTCCGTTTCCCCTGCCGGAGGGGTATGCGTTAGGCATTTTCTGTCTATAAAAAAAAAAGGGTCATTACTGAGTTTCTAAGTGCCATACTTATATGTTTGTGCTAAGTATATTCTTTTTTGAACCATTGGGCTGTGCCTTTTGAGATACGGTTTTTGTTCATTTATACAAAATTGTTCATGCTTGCCTAGGTTTGCATTTGATGTTCCATGCCGATGCAGTTGACGATGAAAATAAGCAATTCACTCGTTTAATTGAAAAGTTCATAAGTTTAAGTACGAGTACCTATATCTGTATATAACATAACGAAACACCAAGTCGCCTGGCGTGAAATAACTTTGTTCTATCTTTTTGAAAGAAGACACCAAAAGGAGATTTGCGCTGACTATTATTCTTAAAGAAATAGCGACTTTATTGGCAGAGAGAAAATAAAATACGGGTTATAAGGAAGATTCCATTCTGGATTAACTTATAGAATTGCGTTTACAAAAGAGTTCCTTTTGGAAGGTCTTACCTGTGAACCCAAGTCTTTATTTTTCGCATCTTGAATTTTAGAAATCTCTTCCATTGATGCGGATACGGAAAATCTAAAAAAATATTAAAAAAAATTATATAACACGTAATACATTATTGTCCCAGACCATTGTGGTGTGTGTGGGATGTCACTTAAAATTTATGGTACATTTTTGAACTCCCTATTAGTCCCTATTAGTTTCATGCAGCTATACATCGTCCCCAACTTAAGTCTTTCTGCTAATTATGGCAAGTAACCTGCACATTGTATATGATACAGATGAACAGTAATACAAATCTTAGATGAGTGATTGCTACTCGTACATATCATGAACATTTCTTACCGCCTCTTCAGTCGTTCGTCAACTTGCGCCATCATGGCCGCTGAGGTGAGATGACCGTACTTCTTTTGCCATGTGTACGTATCTAATGAGACTTCCTTCTTCAGCAATCTCCTCATTGGACGCTTCGGTGCCAGCGGCCGTAATTCTGCATCAACAACATTTAGCTAAAATTACACGGTATGATTCGTAGGCCGCTACTCGAATTATCAATTAAATTCTATATCATGTGAAAGGAATCGGTAAGGTGTAATCAAATAATTTGAACTATCCAATCTCCCTAGTTTTAATGTCTACTGTCTACAGCTAGTTCTTGAAAATTAACTTAGCCGTGTTCGATTACTGCGTTTGGACTGGATAAATAAAATATAACAAGCTATACTGACAGACTGTTACATCCATTTCTTATGGTGAATGTAAGTATCGATGATGCGCAGTTTGGTTTTCGTGCCAATGTCTCAACTGATTCTGCTATTTTCAGTTTGGAAAATACTGTAAAATATTATACGTCCAGGGATACCAACGTGTATGCCTGTTTCTTGGATCTAAGCCGAGCTTTTGATCTGGTAAATTATAATCTACTATGGTCAAAACTCAATGAACTAAAAGTACCGTCTGACGTTATAAACATGTTGAGATATTGGTACGAAAATCAAACTAACTCTGTGAAATGGGGCGACATACTTTCTAGCGAGTATATGTTAGAATGTGGTGTGCGCCAAGGCGGACTGACATCGCCGGACCTTTTCAACATTTACGTCAATGGCCTGATAGAGGAGCTGAGAGGTACCAAAATCGGATGTCATATCGGCATAGTATGTGTTAACAATTTAAGTTACGCTGATGATATGGTGCTGCTCAGTCCTTCTATCAAGGCCCTACGGAAATTGTTAAGTATTTGTGAAAAATACGCTTTAAGTCACGGACTTAAATATAACGATTCCAAGACCGAAATGATGGTCTTTAAGTGTGGAAAATGCCCGAACAATATCCCTCCGGTATTCATGAATGGTGTGGAGATACGAAGGGTGGCGGCGTTCAAGTATCTCGGTCACATGTTGACGGAGGGTCTCAGAGACGACTGTGACATAGAGCGCGAGAGGCGGGCGCTTGCTGTCAGGTGCAACATGATAGCACGCAGATTCTTCCACTGCAACGAACAGGTCAAGCGTTTCCTGTTCATTTGACATTCCAGGACATTTGACTTACCATCCACCCTGTTTCGAGCGTTCTGTCAAAATTTGTACACTTGCCATCTATGGTTTGGGTACACCAGACGCTCGTATAGTGCCATCAGGGTGCAGTACAATGATGCCTACCGCATCATGATGAAATTGCCACGATTTTGCAGTGCGTCGAACATGTTCGCCTCGGCAAGAATGCCCGACTTTTTCGCAATAATACGTTCACGTATAGCAACCTTTTGGGACCGAATTCGTTGCTCTCATAATGAGATCCTTCGTACAATGTGTGACCACTTGGATACCGCAATCTGTCGGCATTGGTTGACACAAGGTTGACACAGCATCGCAGTGCGAATCGAAAATAAGCACATAATATTTCTATTTTATTTTATTTTATTTATGTTAATATTCTCATATCATCATTAATGTTTTTATTTTTATTTAATATTTTCATGTAAATTGGTTAACTGGGTTCATTGCCTTTCAATAAAGAACATTTATTTATTCATTTATTTATTTAGTTCAGAAGTTTTTGTCTTAAAATATGCAAAACTCCAAGTTAATTAAATCTCCAAGAAGTATTTAGCTTGTTTCATGGAGATATTATGTCACACCTGGAATCTGTATTCAAAAGAGCTAATAAAATCCTTCAAAAGACGGAGCACCTATTTAGTCATTAAAATGCGTATAGGAATACCCGTATTTGTTATAAAATACCTTTTTTTTAAGTCTTTAATACTTTATCCTCCCAACTGTTTAAGTCACGGCGTCCAATCTCAACAGAGATTTTCCATCTGCACGGGAGATATTTCAGTGACGTTTTCACCTGACTGCTGCGTTTTCTACTCTCTAACCGTCATAGTCGACGGAACCAGGACATTTGACTTACCATCAACGTCCTTGGTGGGCGCGGCGTATGTGGGTATTTTGACGTAAGTAGCCGGCGTGTTGTGGAGACAAATGATCGGCAGGCAACCTGTTGATACGGCTTTACTGTAGCTGGTATTAATAGCTCATCGTATTCGTATATATAATAAATTTATTCCTTCGTGAATAATACAAATGTTTACTTATTTATTCGGGAATAAATGTTGTTTTCTCTTCATTTTCATAATATGAAGGCATACTTACATAATATTTATTAAAGTATGATATTTGAATTTAATCAACAACGTTAATTGATGAATAAGTAAGTGGGAATATTTATAATTACCTACTATCAAAGTCGATACTTTCAATAAAGTCACGGAAATTCTATGTTTTTAACCTTGACCTAATAAAATATCAACGTTGAAAGTAACAATGATTTTAATTATGATTATCTTTTTTAAAATTATTGTACTCATAGAAACAGTTGAGTCATAGATAACACACGTGAAACTTAAAAAGAAAAATATATCAAAGTCAAGCTTTGTTCCTTCAAGCTGTGGAACAGAAAAATTGGATGTTTGTGTGGAAATTGATTCATAAAATAGCAATTTCATTTCAAATATTCCGGGTCGCAGAGGGATTACCCCGTGAAGTTCAGAGCTTGCGGCGGTATTTTGCCGTTTCTAACAATATTTTAACTTATCGCTTGACATTTTGCTAATCTCTAGATGGGAGCCCCTTTCATATTGCTACTACAGTGAAATATTTTTTCTGCGAATAAGTGCTCAAGTAAAATTTAATCAATCTAGGCATAGATTATTAGGCTTAGGCTACTACCGTAAAAATATTATCAACAAGAAAACATACCTTCCTCCAGAAAAATCTGTTTGGACATTCTAGTAGAGAGAGAGCATTCTATCTTGTTTCTTTTTATTAATAAACAAAATTCTTTCCTCTTTAATTGTTTGCAAAATCGCACTGTTAAATTTTCTTTCACGAAGCAATAGCAGCAGCTCTATATTTGAAAATCGATTCTACTTCTACCATTTCTAATGTTTTAGAAAACTGAGACATGCATGGAAATAAAATTCGTGACGTAAGATTGGCTCAGGGAGTTTAATGCAAAAGATAATAATATGTCATTCCCACACATTTAATGATTTTCTAACGCGTAAGCAATAGTACAAATAATTTTCAAAATTTCATAAATAGTCCTACAGAACCACTTTAATTGAGGAAGTATTCATGGTTCACTCAAGTAAAGTACATACCTCTATCCAGAAGATGCACAACGATACGCGAACAGTCGCTGGTGATTTGAAAGCCCAACAGCGGCACGTGCAGTGCCAGCGACGTCAACGCCAGTCCTCGCTTCGTCTCCCAAATTATAAGCGTCTTGTCCTCCGCGCCTAATGCAAAAAATACTTATTCTCACGTACTTAAAAATTATATTTATTTTAACAAATGATTTAGAACTGCTATTAGCAACTTTTCTTAGTACAGAAAACGCATACCAGGATATTGATTTATTTTTATTATCTTATAATATATATAATATCTTATAATAATTTGTCTTTACGCTAGACTCAACGCCTAAGTATAATCGCACAGGCAACGGGCCGTGCGCACACCACAAGCTTCCTTTGGATCGCAACACTCATCGATCGGACACCAAGCTATGCGTTCGTAGAGATATGTCTCTACTTTTGTCGCTCTCTTTTCTCTGTCTATCAATATGGATCAGAAAGAGAAAAGGGAGCGACAAAAGTAGAGAGAAATATCTCTACCTATATATGCGCGCATCCTGACCCTACAGAAGGGTGGCTTTTATCTTTCCCTCGGGTATAGTGCTCGCCTCGAGGACTATACCCGAGGGAGAAACAAGACTCATATCAGATGACTTACCCGAAACAGCAATGGATCCATCGCCAGTGACCTTCACGCAGGTCACCTTCCCCAAATGTCCTGACAAGAGGTGCACGTCGGAGCCAGTGTTGATGTCCCACACGATCAAGTTGTAGTCCCAAGAGCCTGAGACCACTTGCGTCTTGTTTGTGATGGACACGGCCACACAGGTGACTATATCCGAATGACCCACCAGCACCTATGGAGAGCGGGTACTGTAGAGTTGTTCACTGTTTACGCATTGCATTTCCTAGTTTTAATAGAATACTTATACGAAATATTCAGTTTTTACATAAGTCTGGCTATACCACTACCTAAAGACTGATTTAATACTGGAAGGATATTCGTTATCTGATTGAAATAGAACAATTATTATCATTGGAAACCGTCCATATGTAATTGCTAGACGCCCTCCAGCCGCAATAGCTTAGGAGGCGCTGGTTCAGATCTCTCCATACAACATTGAAATTACAGAAAATTTATCAATTTACTTGCCGTAGATACCTAATTACCTGATAACCATTTAAAGTCTTGGGTAAAAATATACCTAAAGAAATTATTTTACTGTTGCTACCATTGCTATACCAGCAACATTGATCAGGTACTTAGATGTTTAATATTTAGAAATCCTTTAAATAATTACCTGTGATAATTTCCCGCCGTCCAACTGCCAAACTTTGAGTGACATGTCCATAGAGCCAGTCACCACGTGCTGCGAGTCTGCCGTCAATGCGAAGCAAGTCACTCGCTCTGCATGTGAGACTGAGCGCTTATCTTCCCCGCTGTCTCCTTCAGCGAGCGCCCAGATTCTCACAGAGTTATCGCCGTCTGATAATACCTACGAAGATAAGGAAATCCTCATGATCATTGATAATAATAATCACCGTCTCATTCCTACGACATGTGGGAACACCCTTTATCATTGGAGGTCGAAAACTATTGCTCCCACTAAATACGAAATGTCTTCTGTTTTTCCTCTTTCTAAGGCAGTTGAAATGTATACAAGGACTGTACCTAAAAAGTATTTAACTTTTTTTAGTTAACAACCCCCTTATGGTACCTATTCATAAACGTGGACTAGAGTCGGAATTGTTATACCTAGGTAGGGTCGATGTGCCGGTTCGCCGGCCACCTTCAGTTCTCGGCCTTTACGCGTACACGATGCCGTAAAATTGAGAAAATATCACTTAGAAATACTATTTCCAAGTAAAATCTTTATCCAGATATTTGAAAGTGTTTGCTTTCTAAATGAAAACATTTTTGGTCAGAAAACACCTTCGAGTGATTTTACAGAATTTGTTCATTTTGGAGGCGGCGATTAGAGGTAACGCAAACTGCAGAAATTAAAAAAAAAATAGTGCCGCGCGTTTCATTCCAAAGTAAACTTTGTGTATTCTAAATAAATGGTATTAATAAGTATATAATGCACTTCAAAAATAACTTGGTAACATATTCCTAATATAACTTTTGGAATATTTTGTATAAAACAACAATAATGATGGGGGCCGGGAACTAACATTTCAATTTTTTCAAAACTTTATTTTTCGGCCTAGGGGCCGAAATCTGAAATATCAAGTCTTCCACACTTTCATGTCTTTTCTACAAATGGTGAAATATTTTTTCCCACGATTCTTCCTTTTAATAATGTACTTAATGCGAAGACTCACGCCATTGGTTTTCGGCCGTCAATTTGTGTCGTAATCATTAAAAATATGGATAAACGGGGAAGACCATTTTGGGGTGGCCGAAAATTAAAAGGTAGATGAAACGGTACTTCAGTTTTCGGCATAAGTTAAAATTGTATGAAAAGCATGGGGCCGAAAATTAAATATCACCTTAGATTTCGGCCATCATACGCCAAAGTTATAATTTTTTAATTTTTTAGAGCTATTTTATTTAACATAAGATGTAAAAAGTTATAAGTAAGTAATTTAAACGTGTGTCTTTAACTATGTCTATTTGTAAAATCACAACCAACTCCCAGAAGAATGGGCCGAATCAACGTTTACAAGCTGATATAAGCTAAAATAATTCTTACTTCTTAGCTATAATGATTTTCAAGCGTTCAAGCGTCCGAAGATCATCAACTCATTTACTACTTGGCAATTGTACCTTTCTTATTTTCTTTCACATGTCTGATCGATTATTTGAAGTAAAGACTAACACATAGGCTACTTTTTATCCTGGAAATATCCATGTTTTCCGCGAGGTTTGTGAAATCCAAAATTCACGCGCGGGAATTAATTCTTCAGGCACAATTACGGAACTGATTCGACTGTTTGGATTGGAGATAGATTGTATTAACACAAAGGCTACTTTTTGTTCCCAAAAAATCCATGGTTTACGTGAGATATGTGAAAAACCGCGGGGAAATACTCCTTCACGCCGCAACTACAGAACCGATTTGGTAGAAATATAGCATGGAGTTAGATTATGTTCCGGCTAACACATGGGCTAATTTTTATCCCAGAAAATCCAAGACAAAATTCACGTATGGGAAATACCTACTACTTCACACCGCAACTACTGAACCGACTTAGCAGAAATGTGAAATAAAGTTAGATCGTATTCTGGATTAACATATGGGCTAATTTTTGTCCCGGAAAAATCCATGGTTACCGCGAGATTTGTGGAAAGTCGAAATCACGCCGGAGAAATACTTCTTCATGCCGCAATTACTGAACTGATTTGGCAGAAATTTGGAATGGAAATAGATTATATCCTAGATAAACACAAACACAAAAACACAAGCTACTTTTTAAAGGACTTCAAAAACGGAGGAGGCTTACAATTCGTCCGAATTTTTTTTATGTATGTTCCCCGATTACTCGAAGACGCCTGAACTGATTTGGAAAATTATTTTTTTGTTTGAAAGGGTATACTTACCAAATGGTCTCATGTTCATCAAATCAGGATCTGATGATGGGATCCTGACGAAATTGAGGGAATTCTTTAAGAATTGAGAGAATTTTATAAGCTCACTTGATGCGATTTGGGTATTATTTGAAAGAGTATGCTTTCCAGGTTGTTATATGGTCATTAGGTCACAATCTGATCGTGGAATCTTGGTGAAATTGAGAGAACTCTTCAAATTTTACAAGTACTTTTGAAAGGATTTGGGTATTTTAAATGGCATTTGCTTGCAGATGCTGACTTAATGGCAATAGTCATGAAGTCAGAATCTGCTGATGGGATTTCGGGGAAATTGATTGAACTCTTCAGTTGCAATAAGCACACTTCCAGCGATTTGGGTATTTTTTACATTGACTTGTGCATTTGCTTCCAGAAAGCAATATTTAAACCGATTTCATAAAGGGGGTGGTTCTCAATTCATCAAAATTTAATTTATACGTTTATGCTAGTCTCTTGGAAAAATTCAAGTCTGTACTCAATTTAAGCTACAGAGGTGCTTTTCAACTAAAAAGTAAAAATAAAATTCTTTTCAAAAAATCAACTCCAAATGCCACTACGAAGAGTGAAATAATGAAAGTCGGGCAATGTTTCGTAAAATCTTAGTTCTTGGTAATACCTATTCGATGTGCGAAAAACTACGATAATATCATAGACAATCACCCGATTTCGAATTGGTGTACATTAAAATTACGACTCCAAAAGTCGTTTTTTTTAAATAATTTTCTATTTTTTCCCGGAAGATTCTATGGATCCCGTGAGATTTGCAAAAAAACGGAATTCACGCGGAAGAAATATTTTTTCACTGCCTTGTTTGTGGGTAATGATGTATTTCTGGTTTTTTGTTTATTTAAGTTTATTGTATTATGTTGATTGTCATTTTAATAATATTTGGATATACTATGAAAATAATGATTAAGTTTTCATATCATTTCATATAATTTTAGACTTACCAATTCATTTTAAATCCATCGCAATGCAGTGGCCGAAAATTGAAATACCCCATGCCGAAAACTAAAATTTGTGGCCGAAAACTGAATTTTTAGCTTTTTTCCAGATTAAATTTAAAATAAAAATAATTAATAACTTCCAGCATAAAACAGTTTTTTAAAAATAAAATTGATTATACTGGCTTTCATATAAGATAGTGAGTGTAACTATAATATGTCTGCAACATTTTTTTCTGATGTCCTGAAGTTGATAGGAGCACTAAAAGGCCGAAAACCGGCACATCGACCCTACTCTGTTTTGCTTTTGTTTGCCAACAGTAATTTTTCATTCGGAGGAAGAGGACAAAACAGAGAATAACTATTCCACTGCTATTACACGTTTTTGAATAATAGGGTTAGTTTGACTTCGTATTTTCGTTTCGTTCACCAATGTAAAGGTGCAATTTTGGAACAAATTGGTTTTACAAAAGTTATTTTAAATAGGTATAGGGGTAAAGAGATGTAGGTTATTACTTCATTCATAAAGGATCATTTTTATTATTATATCTATTGTCAGAAATAAGACAATTTCATTTATCTCTGTAGAAAAATACGATGACTTTTTGAATTTAAACATTTTTATATTCCTTCATAATTTACTGAAAAGTACGAGTCTTTAGGATTCTTTGTGTTCCAAAAGATATTTAATGTATTTTGGTGGCAATAAATTTTAAAGTAGATACGATACATAAATTATAAACAGTAATAAGGCCTGGATTTCCACTAATGGAAAAGTTTATCAAGAAGTCTGAAATGGCGAGCACAAAAATATTTAAAGTAAAAAACTTTACGAATTACTTAAGCTTGTTTGGACAAGAAAAGTTTTAAGAGCTTGTTAACGACATTTACCGAAAAAATGTACCTTTAAAATTATTTTTCAAACCTTTAGGAAAGTTAACTTTGTGAGCCAATGTTCTACCTTAATTTATTTCTACAAAACTTTACTGATGAATGTTCTTATTTAAATCTCAATTAATTATTGCTTATTGAAAGAGGAGATTTTCAAATTACTTTTTTCCAAAAGGCTAGAATTAAATCCCTCGAGTAGGCACAGATTCCTTTTTATCCATTTAATTAAAAGTCTTTCATTCAGATAGCTGAATGAACAGACGACTTTTTCATTATCCTGTTCTGAAAAAGACATCTAAACAAATGCTCATTTACTTAACATTTTTGCAACATCAAAATAATGATCAGGTTTGATGAAGGTAGGTATGGTATTTTTGAGAAAACAAATACATATTATACATAGCACATCTTTATCCAGTTTATTTAATAATTCGAACTATATAAAGATTAGAAATAAAAACGGACTGCGTCTGCAAAAGCTTTTTCCTTCTTATTATGATTTATGGTAGCGTAGAGCAACAATTGTGTGCTAATGTTTATTGATTTAAGTCGATTCCGAGCATATATTACGCTTTCTTATATTTTCGTCAACAAAAACATTCATCATCTATTTACATTGACGTAAAAGAAAATATCCTTGGTAGAAGTGATTGATGGCACCGAATCTAGGAATCGTCACTAGTACGAGTATAGGTTAGGTTATATTAAGAATAGAAGATTCTTTCTATATGTGAAGACTATATAATCTCGCGTTGTGACGTCAATACGAAACGTGCGTCGAAAGTGTTGTGTGTAAAGAATTTTGTGTGGTATTGCGTTGCTCGTTTGGGAACTTTGCTTTTGTGTTTTAGTTACAGGGTGGGTGGTGGTGGCGTACTTCTATTCAATATTGATAAACTCCAATAAGTTTGGACACTCACAGCAAACTTCATGTTGAGCGTGACGTCGATGCTGGCGGTGCACGTTTCGGGCGCGGGCGCCCGACATAGCGTGCCACCAGACCGACATCATCAGCAGGCTTTGATAAACTCCAGTAAGTTTGGGCACTCACAGCGAACTTCATGTTGAGCGTGACGACGATGCTGGCGGTGCACGTATTGCCCGCGGTCGCCCGACATGGCGCGCCGCCCGTCCGACATCATCAGCAGGCTTTGATAAACTCCAGTAAGTTTGGGCACTTACAGCGAACTTCATGTTGAGCGTGACGACGATGCTGGCGGTGCACGTATCGCCCGCGGTCGCCAAACATGGCGCAGCGCCAGACCGACATCATCAGCAGGCTTTGATAAACTCCAGTAAGTTTGGACACTCACAGCGAACTTCATGTTGAGCGTGACGTCGATGCTGGCCGTGGGGCAGGGCGCGGAGTGCAGCACGATGCCGAAGTCCACGAGCCACACGTGCACGTTCCGCGCGCGGTCGCCCGACATGCGCGCCGCCCGTCCGACATCATCAGCAGGCTTTGATAAACTCCAGCAAGCTTGGACACTCACAGCGAACTTCATGTTGAGCGTGACGTCGATGCTGGCGGTGGGGCAGGGCGCGGAGTGCAGCACGATGCCGGAGTCCACGAGCCACACGTGCACGTTCCGCGCGCGGTCGCCCGACATGGCGCGCCGCCCGTCCGACATCATCAGCAGGCTTTGATAAACTCCAGCAAGCTTGGACACTCACAGCGAACTTCATGTTGAGCGTGACGTCGATGCTGGCGGTGGGGCAGGGCGCGGAGTGCAGCACGATGCCGGAGTCCACGAGCCACACGTGCACGTTCCGCGCGCGGTCGCCCGACATGGCGCGCCGCCCGTCCGACATCATCAGCAGGCTTTGATAAACTCCAGCAAGCTTGGACACTCACAGCGAACTTCATGTTGAGCGTGACGTCGATGCTGGCGGTGGGGCAGGGCGCGGAGTGCAGCACGATGCCGGAGTCCACGAGCCACACGTGCACGTTCCGCGCGCGGTCGCCCGACATGGCGCGCCGCCCGTCCGACATCATCAGCAGGCTTTGATAAACTCCAGTAAGTTTGGGCACTCACAGCAAACTTCATGTTGAGCGTAACGTCGATGCTGGCGGTGCACGTTTCGCGCGCGGGCGCCGACATAGCGTGCCGCCAGACCGACATCATCAGCAGGCTTTGATAAACTCCAGTAAGTTTGGACACTCACAGCGAACTTCATGTTGAGCGTGACGTCGATGCTGGCCGTGGGGCAGGGCGCGGAGTGCAGCACGATGCCGGAGTCCACGAGCCACACGTGCACGTTCCGCGCGCGGTCGCCCGACATGCGCGCCGCCCGTCCGACATCATCAGCAGGCTTTGATAAACTCCAGCAAGCTTGGACACTCACAGCGAACTTCATGTTGAGCGTGACGTCGATGCTGGCGGTGGGGCAGGGCGCGGAGTGCAGCACGATGCCGGAGTCCACGAGCCACACGTGCACATTCCGCGCGCGGTCGCCCGACATGGCACGCCGCCCGTTCGGCATCATCAGCAGACTTTGATAAACTCCAGTAAGTTTGGGCACTCACAGCGAACTTCATGTTGAGCGTGACGTCGATGCTAACGGTGGGGCAGGGCGCGGAGTGCAGCACGATGCCGGAGTCCACGAGCCACACGTGCACATTCCGCGCGCGGTCGCCCGACATGGCACGCCGCCCGTTCGGCATCATCAGCAGACTTTGATAAACTCCAGTAAGTTTGGGCACTCACAGCGAACTTCATGTTGAGCGTGACGTCGATGCTAACGGTGGGGCAGGGCGCGGAGTGCAGCACGATGCCGGAGTCCACGAGCCACACGTGCACATTCCGCGCGCGGTCGCCCGACATGGCACGCCGCCCGTTCGGCATCATCAGCAGACTTTGATAAACTCCAGTAAGTTTGGGCACTCACAGCGAACTTCATGTTGAGCGTGACGTCGATGCTGGCGGTGGGGCAGGGCGCGGAGTGCAGCACGATGCCGGAGTCCACGAGCCACACGTGCACGTTCCGCGCGCGGTCGCCCGACATGGCGCGCCGTCCATCCGACATCATCAGCAGGCTCTGCAGGGCTGACTGGTGACCCTGCATGTGGGAAAAGTGATTAAACAAAACTATATTATTAACCTAACGGCTTCAGCTTCGGAGGGGTTACACCTCAGCTTCATCTTCGTCGAGCTAGGGTTTGACTACACACATTCATAATCTTTTGCCTATTGGTGTTGTGTGTCATCGGGGCGTCACTGAAGAGGAGCTGACCTCGCTGAAGTAGCGGACATATTATAGTTCTTAAATAAAAATAGTGTCGATCTCAAGTCTAATTTGACTTTGGAACGAGATTGGTAATTTGGTATCATCACACATAGTATGGTTAACCGGCCAAGTGGTAAACAGAAAGTTGAAAAGACTTCGACACACAATTAATAAACTACAAAATTCCCCATTATGAACATAACTGCTGTACCCTGCGTTAAAATGTGTGGGTTTTTAAAACAACAGACAAAATACCAAATTGCCTTCCAATTCTATGCAAGTTCCAAGATTCCAGTAAAATCATGTTATTTCAAGAATATCTACTAATATTGTTTAAAACCAAGACAAACTTGTCATAACATTTCCCAGCAAGAACAAACCTTGTAAGTCAACGAGGATGAATTGTCAGCGAGTTGCCACACGACCACAGTCCTGTCCTCAGAACCGCTGAGCACCAGCAGGTTGTTGGGGCTGAAAGTCACGCAGGTGATGTGGCCCAGGTGTCCGTTGAGAGTGGCCTGCAGCCTGTGCGTGGACAGCTGCCAGACTCGCACCAAACCGCGCGCGCAGCCGCTAGCCGCCAGCTGACCGTCTCGTGAGACTTCCAAACAGCTGATTGGTATTAGCTCGCTTTGCTCTGCCTATATCAAACGAAGCATCTTCATGAATATCGAGCGAAGTTAGAAGATACATATAGATATTTCAAAACACGACGTCACGCCCCACTCTGTCAAAATCCTTTCTCCTTTCTTTCTTTGTATCTTTCGATTCGTACGGAGTTTGATAGAGTGGGGCGCGCCGTCGTGGATTCCTGTTCAGACCTGATAGCGACATTTAAAAGCAAAAAAAGGATGAGGATAGTGGAAGAGCAAAACAGCGTAGATGGTATAATGTGGGTATTTCTTCCTATAAAACGATTGGTTCAGTGGCATATATATTATGTTAAAAGAAGTTGGAAATAAAGGCTTTATTATTATATTACTACTTATGTTTTTCTTATATATCAGGGGTTCAAACAGAACCACGATTCAGCTTCTTTGTAAGATCTATGGAATAAGAGAAAAACTGAAAACAATGAAAATATATGGAAATATAAACATTCTCATCATATTACATTTACATTTAATTTTATTGCTTTAGTGAATATTTATTACTAGTAGGTACCATTAGCTTAAAAAGGCACTTACTTGCAACAAAGTGATATTTGTTGTAGATTTTGTTTGCCGTCGTTTCAACTGTTTCGTAGGCCTGAAGTTAGTTAAATTATCCTCGGTGTGAAATGAATATATCGTCACTCTATTGCCACCTGAGAAATAAAACAGTCTGATAATAATAATAATCTTTTTACTACTTAGACCTTGCTCCTGAGATTACAGCTGGAATGTAGACACGACGATTATTATTATTGTCCCGATAGTCGTTTCAGTCAACGGTCTTGCTAATAGCATAGACAAAAATTTTAATAAGCTTTCGCTTGGCTGTTGGATCAAGGGCCATATACAGAAGGCAGCGGTTGGAGTCGGCACGCATTGCGAAGTTCCTCACTCTAGAAGCCTTACCACCAGTGCTCTTAAAGCTCCGTGACCGGATTCATTTTTTAATATTTCGAAATATGTGGTTTTTTTAGAAACATTGTTAAAAATATTATCGGATTTTAGTAAAACAGATCAGAGATTTGAAAAGGATGTTATTTTTCCCTGTATTACAAATAATCGAGGAACTGACTTTAGCACGAAACGTTTTTCCTCCACGTTTCTGATACGAACCGCTAAGGTGTGGAACGCCCTTCCAGCCTCCGTGTTTCCAGCCAAGTACAATCTAGGTGCCTTCAAGAGAAGAGTGAATAGGCATTTTCTAGGCAAGCGCGCTCCATCCTAGACCTCGTCATTGCTTTCCATCAGGCATGATTGTCGTCAAGCGCAAGCCTATCTTCAATAAAAAAAATAAAAAAAACTGACTTACCAGCAGCCAAAAGAAAGTGGTCCTTGTCAGCGATCGCCAGCGCGGCGAGGTCGTGCGCCGCAGCCAACGTGCGGAGAAGCTGGGCGGTGTGCAAGCTGTAGATGTAGATACGTTGGTCAGCGCACCCCACCGCCACGCGTGAGGAATCGTGGCCGACGCAGAAACACCTAACCTAATTATACAAACGGTTTATAATCAGGATCTCGTGGGTTCGGCGGCCAACTTCGGAAAGCTACGGGAGTTCGCGCACGCGTGGCATAAGAGGCGAAGCGGCTTGGAGTGACACAGAGAATTTATGCTGTGGACAGCGACGGCGCGGCGAGTCCGTATTTTGTATCCTGCCCCAGAATGGGGAGAGTGAGTTCATAGGGACAAGGAGCGAGGGAAACAACTTGTAGGGAGTCAAGAAGATGCCCCGGGAACACGCCAAGAGCAAGTACCGAACGGGCGCCCTCCCGCGTTTCGGCCCCCATAACCGCGAGGTTGATTGGGCCATGGGTGGTGGAGGGTTGTCCCTATTTTATACAAACGATAATCATAAGTAAAACCTACATCGCTTAAATTTCAGCGAACTCGAACGAAATTTTTTTTCTTCCATGCACGGCTTCCACGTTTCTGATTTTAATCAGTAAGGTGTGGAACATCTTCCAGCTTCCGTATTTCCGGCCAAATGCCTATGAACTTTTCTCTTGAAGGCACCCTGATTATGCTTGCCTTCTGATCTGGTTGCCACAACGCAACCATATCAGAAGGAATACGTGGATCAGAAGGTATATCGTGCCTTCTAATCTGGGTGCCTTCAAGAGAAGAGTGACTAGGCATATACTAGGCATAAGCGTGCTCTACTCTAGACCTCTGCATCATAATATTATGCTTTCCATCAGGCATGATTGTAGTCAAGGACAAGCTTTACAATAATAGGAATTTAAAAAAATCCTTCACTTCACTATACTTAGGTATATGCAGATTTGGAGTCAACTTCAATTGGTAGGTAAAAATTTTAATACAAAAATATCAAAACGTTTACGTCTCAAAATCCGTTCGAGGATTTCAAAAAGGATAAGTACTCCTGTTACTCGTACTCAAACTTAATTCATCAATCATTTCCAGCTAGATTGTTGAACATTTGTAGACGACAATCGTCTACCCTCTTTGGGTGTAGTAATTGAGAATCACCGAATTGTTTCACCTCTTACTTACTCTTAGACGTGGGAAATAAATTACACTCAAGTCGTATTAAGTGGTCTTCAGATCGTTTTATCTTTCACAAAATTTAGGGATAATCCTATTGATAACTCCCTCTTTTGATAAAATAATGATTTACTTAACAGCCTTTTTCGTTATAGAATGCTTTGAGGAAAACTTTTTCGTTCAGACGCTGCTTCTGAGCTGGATTTGTTAGGATAAAAAGAAAATATAGATAGACGAAAGATTGTACCTAAATGTTGTTTTAATGTTTTTTTTCCAAAGAAAAGATAAATTTAATGTGTCGAATTGCGTTCATGTCGAAAAACCTAAACTGTACTTTTTCCTATAAAATATAAATGATTCACTAGATCATTTATTATTTACAGAAGGTAACCACTTTCTACAAGGAACTCTGTTTTTACTTTAGCAATGTTTTTTTGTTAGCAATGATGTTTTTATGTTAGCAATGATTAACGAGTGGCGAGTTACCGGCATTTAACTTACTTACTTACGAGTATAATAATACTGAAACTTTATACATATTATTATCGTTGCTGGATTATTTAGTACACATCGCAACTCGAAAAATTGCTTGCCTCTTCAAACTTCCCAACACATCATTCGCACATGAGCTTTCGAAGTTCGTTTAAGTATTCGCCAAAAGTTCGTAAAGTTACGCCTTTATAGAGCTGATATATGTAAATAAAATTAAGGTTCAAAGCTGCGAGTGAGAATTTTCTAAACGTAAGTAGGTATAACCATTTCATTTTGTTTGAGTTCTTCAATAAGGGTTTGAGTAGTGGACTTATGAAATTGATAGAGGTTATGAAAACGAAAATGTTTTTTTTATTTTTACATAGGCTCTTATGAAAAGTCAAAACTCTACCGTCAGCAAGGAGTTATATTGTACACTTCCAAGTATACGAATCACTGTTAGTATTACTTTATTCAAAACAGGGTTTGTGATTAGAGAATCATTATACGCTACTTTATAAATCTCTTTGAGTATTACATTACCAGCGCTAAAGTTGAGAGCAAACGATTACTAAATTGAAATACGAGCTTATACTTCTTGCTCTTTGATAAATTTTAACAATAATGCTTACAATTATTATTTATGAAGGGTCCAATATTACTAAGGTTTTCATTGTCAAGGATTATATTATTATATTACAAAGGGAAAGTCCACCTTTCATAAATAATCATCCTTTGTAAAGGCAAAATCATGTCTTAGTAAAGTTTTGTTCCAAATTAGACTGAAAATGTAGAGGGAAAATTTATAACAACACCAAAGTAAACAATCAATCTGAAATAAAGTTCGACGGATCCCATAATGTTATGAATAATAAATAATCTCTGTTACATATTTATCTGATTGGCTATAAAAATCGTTCGGAAAAATATTCCTTCACATCAAAGAAACATTCCATGAATTAGTAGATCATTCCAGTAAAACAGGGAAATTAAACACGATAGTTAAAAAATAAGGAGTTTTTATTGAAATAAAATAATTTGTTTTGAAATTGGGATTTTATGTTTGTCGGTATCTTCAAATTTTAAATTTCTAAGAAGTCTTAAAATGAATAATTTTAATTAATAACTCCAAAACGGCTTGATCGTTTTTTTTGGTTTTTAGTTTTTTGGTATATCTTCTCAGACATATTTAATAAATATAAGACGTTTTACTACTATTTTTCATACCCCTAAGTGAGAAATAATTTATATGGTAAAACAATGTTTGCTGAGTCATCTAGTTATTCATAACCCATACCCGTTACTTACCCGTTGTAATCGATTTATGTGAATAAAATTAAGTGAAGATTTTGTAATTATGTATTTCACAGAAGTTTCAAAAGGTGTCGTAATAAAAGCATAGCTCACGTACCAAATAATGATGTTCGCAACTTAGTTCAAAACAAACCCACAATGGAACTTGAATTGAATTTAAATATTCGAGTTGAGTTGAAAGTTTGAACGTAATGTTTGAATTACAAAGTTTATTACGAAACAAATAGGTACGTTCATTTCACAAACAGTTATTTAATCAAAACAATGTTTATGCAATCGTTATTAAACTTCACAGGTAGCTATAACTCGTGCAAAAGTTTAAGGATCATTTGAAAGCTACGTATTATACGTATAAGGGGCAAAGGGAATGTTTGAATTTATCCCTCTACTGTTACGAAATAACTTTGAAAGTTTTTAAGGCTTCTGTTACCTAAGAGTTAAGAAACGAAATATTTGTATTATTGTTTCTTGTCATCATACCTATTTCTTAGAATTACGTGATAAACTGGTATATATAATATTAAGCCCATAACATAAATAAATACAACTACTACATAAAATGTTTCATTATTGACTGATTTCATGTATTAAAATAAATTTAAGACAGTAGGTATGTATTAAAGTTTAATGTATTAAAGTACGTAAGTTTCATGTATTAAAATCAATTTTAAGGCTTTCATTGAACCATGTCTTAGTTTTAAACGTTTTAAGGCGACTATATCCCAGCACTTTAGGCATTTATCGCTCACTCAGACCTACGCTTAGATACCTAGCGAACATCGCCGTGAGTCGCGCAGTTCAAATGAACTCCGTGACCCTATATCATAAATATTTGCGTCACAGTTAATTGTTACAGTTGGACTATTTACATTATAATTCGCTTCACGAAATATATGTTGGAAGTTGCGTATTTAAAGATGGAAGAACGGTTTCTTGACAAGAAGTGATCAGGACTCGAAGGTCTATTCGATGGATAGAAAAAAAATTAAAAATTTCGGAATTTATTTTTCCATAGAAAATGTATGGGGAATATTGAAGAGACTATTGAAAAGTTGTGAAACATGTAGTACTTTGATGCGGTTTTTTGGAGGATTCTCAGAGAAAAATATGAAATGAGATGATGATTCAGGGTTCTGAAGTCTGTCGAGGTGATCAATCAGTCAGTCAGTGAATCAACACAAGCAGCTATATATATATTGACTAGTAGGGCGCGTGGTGGCGCGGGCCACATGTGGCCCGCGTGTTGTCTTCCCCCCTATTTGCCTTAAAACTTAAGTCTCAACATTCCCCATACATTTTTTATGAAAAAAATAAATACCGCCATTTTGAATTTTTTTTCTGTCCTTTGAATAGACCTTTGGGTCCTGATTACTTCTTGTCAAGAAACCGTTCTTCCGTCTTTTATACTCTTCGAGATATTGGCGAGATTCGTTGAGTTCGTCGAGATTGGCCATTTCGAATCCGCAATTTTGAACATTTTTCAGCTCACTGCCAATTGGATGACGTTTCAAATGACATTTGGCTTGTATATGACAGTAGGTATACGTCAAAAAATTTCGTTTCATACAAAATTGTTCAGGAGAGGTGATCAATGAGTCAGTGAATCAGCACGACCAGCTATATATTAATGTACTAGTAGGTCGCGTGGACGGGCCACATGTGGCCAAACAAATTCCGCCATTTTTAATTTTTTTCTATCCATCGAATAGACTTTCGGGTCTTGATCACCTCTTGTCAAGAAACCGTTCTTCCATCTTTTATACTTTCTGAGATACCGACGAAATTCGTTTGGCGGCCATTTTGAATCCCCCATTTTGAAATTTTTTTCAGCTGACTGCCAATTGGATGACGTTTCGAATGATATTTGGTCGAGCATCCTCAATCATCAGCTCTCTCCGTATTTTTCCTCCGAATGAATTTTTTCTTATATACGACCTCATCCGTTAAAAGTTTTTTTTCATTCAAAATTGTTCAGGAGAGGTGATCAATGAGTCAGTCAGTCAGTGAATCAGCACAAGCAGCTATCAGGGGGCACGGCAGTGCCCCCGCCAAGTCGAGCGCGAAGCAAACACTGCCGTACCATCCTTTACTGGAACCATTTCGCCGCATTTTCAGGCCCCTATTTGAAAACCTCTGGATAAGACCAGAACGCTGAAATTTTCGTCATCCAGTAAGCTGCAATCACATACTTAAATCCCAAAATTTCAAGACTGTAGGTCATTTAGTTCCGAAGTTAAGCGAAAGCAAAGTTTCGCATTTATGTAACTCACTCACTCATGATCATCAAAATAGAACTAGTACTTCCCATAAACTCAGAGAGCTGAAATTTGGTACAGAGTTAGGCTTTAATGGCCACATAAAGGGAAAACTATAAAAACTAGGATAATCGAAGACCTGGAGTACCTGGTGACCCTGATTAGAAAACACAAGAGCCCAACCAAATCTAAGGACGTACAGGTGTATGGTGGAATCAAACAAATTGCACATCAAATGAAAGAGCGTAAAAAATTACGCGATCCGAGTCGACAACTTAAATGCGGAGAATTAGGATCATCGAGTATTTTCAAAATAAAAATAAAATTAATAAATTTATTTAATGGCGTTGCTAAGTAAACATTTAATTGATGTCACTTGGGTGTCACGTCAGCACCTATGACAAGTTTGTTTTGAAATTTGCTATTTGTAGCTGGAGTATGAGGTCAAAAGAAAAAAACTATGTCAAATAAGAAAATCTAATAAAATAAATCAATATGCACACGTTTCTACAAAAAGAAGTGAAATCCCACCAAAAACATTCTGTAAAAACTAGCCAAGTCTCGGTGAAGCTGCTTGTTTATTTCTAAAAAGTAATGAAATCTAGACAAAGTCGTGCCAAGTCTAAGGTTCCTTACCGCGATTTCTTTATTATTATAGTTAATGTTGTGTAACTTGGCCGTTGAAGGGTACACAAGGGTACAAAACCAGGTGCTCCATGACACCATTGCACCAATCTGTCGCCAGAACCTCTACCCATTGATGATGGAAAATTGCCACTGCCACAGTTTGAATCAGCACAAGCAGCTATTATATATTAACTAGTAGGGCGCGTGGAGGCGCAGGCCACATGTGGCTCGCGTGCAGTCTTCCCCCCTATTTGCCTTCCAACTTTTAGTCTCTTCAATATTCGCCACACATTTTCTATGGAAAAAATATATTACAAAAACAATCAAAATTCATCGTAAAAAAAGACGCTTGAGCTTGGACCTGGTTGCTGCAAATCTGGTTGCAAATCAGAGGGTGTACTAGATGAACGTTTTTAAATTTTTTTTTATTATTACTTACGTTTTTAATTATTATTTTGATAGTACAAAATCGGTTACAGAGTCTCGTTGGTTTTATGGTAACTACTATCTTCGACTGCAGGTCTCGGCCGGGTTCCCCGGGTTTGTGCTCCGTAATATTATTATATTTGTATTTTTCTAAAAAGTAATTAGTAGGTAGGTGAGGTATTTCTATTTAGTAGGAACCAATATAGGGGTTGGAAGTTCAGAAATATCTCCCGCGCAGTTGGTAAATTTCTATTGACCGCCATGGCCAAAATAAAGTCGAGAGGATATTATTATATTATGTATTCATGAGAAACTCAGTATAGCCAAACAAAAAAAATCTCGTCTCCCTTACTGACTGTATATAGGTCTAAACTGTGGTTACGCGTGATGGTATTTGCACGTGGTGGAATTTACTCTACCTACCTAATTTTCTTAGTTCGTATCAGATTTTCTTTGGAGCTTTTGAGGACTAGGTATTTTGAAAAACTCAAGAAACACTTACCATATTTAAATTTTATTACTAAATGTAGCAAGAGAATTTATTTACAAATAATTAAAAAATTAAATAATTTTAGCGCGAAAGGAGTGTGAGTCGTGAAAACTTGCGCAGGTCCTTCTCGTATAGAGGCTCGTGAGCCACTGAAGTACATCGCTTATTCGATGCGTTAGATCATTTTATGACTTCTGTTAGGCGAAATTTTGCAGCAATTTTTTTATTTAAAATCTGTCTTTCCAATAAATAGGTAATACAATGAGCTTACTTTACGTATAATTTTTATGAAATTTATTCTAAAGCTTTGGAAATGCCATTAGAAAAATGAACAAAAACGACCTGTTTTCAAAAATTTTTATGATCGAGGCAAGTTTAACTTATCGTGTTTTCATGAGTACATTAAAGAGATAAGGCATGTATCTTTAATATTTATTTTTAACAGTGAAAAAAAACTATTTTTTCATGACTTTGAATTGGTTTGAAAAGTGGCGTAGTCGCTAAAAACCGGGATAATGGGCCGTGGAGCGCCCATAAAAAATGTTAAACTTTCGGCGATTTTTGCTCGATTTTAACAATGACCTATTAAGGTTCAAGGATACAGCGATGGTGAAAATTCGACCACTTCTGTTTTTGCCCGTCAAAAGTGACTTCTCTATGCTTTTACCCCACCCACCCCTAAGAAATTACTGGTTACGCCCATGAGCCCAAAAGGCGCAAGCTTTTAAATGGGACTACTATGTACATCGTTCATGAAGGCCCCATTACACCGTTCGTAAGTGTAAATCATGAAGGGGTGGCCTAAAAGCACTTACTACGAATCACCGGTAATTTATCATCCCACCTAAAACGTAAGTTACAACTGAAACAATTCAGCACTCCTCGATTATTGCGAACAATCCGGGGAATTCCCGCTCGCTGTAGGTACTCATTACACCCTCATTTGCCTTGTTAGGGAAATGTAAGATTGCTAGTAATGTTTCCTGAATTTCAGCAACGTTCTTTAATTTGGTGCTCTGATCTGACTTTCTGAATTTGAGGATACTCGGAGTGCTTGAAATGCACGAGATTTTCGAAAGGTTTAATTAAATACGTAACTTTCTTTTATCTTACTTCTTTTATCTTAGGTCTTTCTTTCTTTTATCTTACGTCATAATATTTACCTCATTTTTGTTCTACGTATACGTAAATCCATATTTACATCTATTTTATTATCACTAAAATCTTAGCCTTATATTTCGTGTATATGCCTTTTCAGTAAATGCAAATGTGTGCCAGTTTCAGATTATAACGTCAGCTTATTTTACACGTAACATAACAATGAAATCTGACTATAAAGCACTTCCATCGTGAGAATCAAAACGCCCGTCGACATTGCTCTGAGCAGCGTGAAGCTGTCGACGTTTCATCAGCAAACGGGGCCATCTTGTGATCTTGCACACACGTGACTAGGAGACCGCCATCTTGGTTGACTTACATAGAGTTAAAGTACACAAGTGTGCTTTACCTCTATATGAGTCAACCAATCTCTATGTGTACATACCTTACACATCTTAAGTGTGCTTACCTTAACCTTATGCCTCTTCAGTACATGCAAATGCGTGCCAGTTATAAACGTCCGTATATGTAGCTCATTGTCACCCTGAAGCGTGACCAGGAATACATTATCTTCAGTCACTTCCATCGCGTGAATCAGAACGCCGGTCGATACTGTGCTGAGCAACGTGAAGTTGTCAACGTTCCACGTGCAAACGGTGCCATCTTGCGCGCAGGTCACTAGAATGTCGCCATCTTGGTTGACTTACATAATATAGAGTTAAAAGTGTGCTTACCTTAGCCTTATGTCTCTTCAGTACATGCAAATGCGTGCCAGTTATAAACGTCCGTATGTGTAGCTCATTGTCACCCTGAAGCGTGACCAGGAATACATTATCTTCAGTCACTTCCATCGCGTGAATTGGAACGCCGGTCGACACTGTGCTGAGCAACGTGAAGCTGTCAACGTTCCACGTGCAAACGGTGCCATCTTGCGAGCAGGTCACTAGGATGTCGCCATCTTGGATGACTTTTATTGTTGTGACTGGCCCGCGGTGGTGATCCAGTTTTGTAACCTGAGAACAAAATAAGATATCACGCAATGTAGATTAAAAACATATTTAAGCTTTTCTATCGCAATAGCCTATCAGGGTTCAGTATAATTCTTACCCACGACGGAACGGAGTACGGGTATATGCGTTTAGGGTGAGAGACCGTTTGTACAGTCGCGGAATGAAAAGGTTCGTCACCTTAGTGTCGATTTTCCCTTGCACTAGTACCTACTGCAAGAGTCCATAATGTCAACATACTAAATCAATCGACTAGTGCAAACGAATCACTTTGAAAATTGACGAACCTTTTCATTCCGCGACTGTACATTAGTTTATTGATGAGATTTTATGTTTGTTTGTATGTTAAATTGTGCACACAAACCAATAATGCAAAACTATTTCTGTTTGTTTGTTTGTTCGTTTGTACGTTTGTTTGTGCACATCAATGTTCCCATTTATTTCAAAAAAGGCGTGACCGATTTAGATGCAGTTTTCTGTATAATGTTTGTATTAATTGGCAATGGTTCTAAGAAAGTTGTTACGAATATGGATCACCAGGGGGCACCATTTATATTTTATCAAGACCAATTCCAACCACAACATTTCTGCCTTCCAAATTCAAGTGGTATGGGAGGCCCCCTTAAATATCTATGAAAAAATCTGTGAAAGTATCACGGTACAAGAGATACAGGCTGGTGACAGACGAACGGACGAACCGGTCGGCGAAGTCTCAGTAATAGGGTCTCGTTTTTATCAGTTGGATATGAAACCCTAAAAATCAAAATATATACGTAGCCAGGTACTACAGTCTTCTGAAATCTTTAATTATAATATAATACAATGTACCAATTCCTGTGATGTAATGTTCAACTTCATGCCATTAACTTACCAAAGCTCCATCGACGAGAGACGTTACGATAACTGCGGAGTCTTCTCCACCACTGATGACCAGGGATCGATTCACTATCGCTGCCAGGCACAGAACTGGAGCTATGTGTTCTCTAAACAAAGCAAAACACTATTGACATAAATATGAATTAACACCCTAATCATATAACAGTTGATGCCAAATAGCGGTGCCTTAAATTCCCGTGAGTAGGTAGCAGAAAATTTCCAAAGTTTCAGGCCTTTCATTTACAGTAACAAAATTAATATTATTTACCCAAATCAATCTTCATTAGCGGTCTCGTAACACCGATGTAAAACTCCGTGGACCCAAAAACAATAATTACTACTGAGCTTCACAACGTCTAATTAAAACCATGAAATACAGACTCTTATTTTAAAGCAGGTTGTGTCGGCTTCTGCCACGTAGATTTTTTTTTTACATACAATAGCCTATGTGATGATCCAGGACACAAGCGGCATACAATAGCCCCTGTGATGATCCAGGATAATATAAGCTATGTGTAAGCTATCTTCAAAGTTTGACCCAATTCGCTTCAGTGATTTTGGAGTGATTCAATAACAAACCTACAAACCTTTACTATAAGTGGGAAAAAATAAAAAGTACATGTTTTGTTAATTTATAGAAAAAAAAAACAAATAAAAAAACAAAAATTATGTACTTTTTTACAGAAAAGAAGGTCGTATTCTAAGTAACTCGTTTAACTCACAATATTTTGGTTTTAACTGCCAAAGTGTGTAGGTCCCAAACAATGACGCTTGTGTCCTCTGAGCCAGTGAGGAGATATTGAGATTCTCGCGTCACGCACATGCATAGGATTCTACCGGAGTGACCTAAAAGAAAACAAAATAATCAGTGCAAATTGACACTCAGTTCACTTTATAGAAATGTACATCCCGCCACCTTAGATATCAAGGTAAGTTATCATTTAAAAAATATTTTTCAAAACAAGCGTCAATTTATCCGTATTCTTCTCACATTTTATGTCCATATTGCAAGAGTGCATTAAAAATAATAATAACTATTCCGCCATCTTGGGTGTTACTCCATGTTGGATTTAGAATGACGTCACACAGCTAACTATGTCATCAACTGGTGTTCCGCCATATTGGATTTAATAACGTCACATATGACTATATGCATTGTTATCCAAACTATGTCATGTACCTACACAAAATTACAGCTCATTCGGTTGAGAATAACTCCTTCTAAATTGAGTTGCGAGATTCCACCAATGTCTGCCTCACCATTATTTGTCTGCAAAAGGAACTCGGTGACGACTTTCGAGAGAAAACCTATCACGATTTGAGTGTTTCCTGTCCCTCATCATTAGGAACTGTCATTGGTAAGTATAATAAAAGATCCACAACTCGGTAAATTTTTGAGACAAATCTAGACGAATGGCGTAGTTTTTATTCGATCGTAAAAACTTTACAACTCGCGGCTCTGAGGTTTAGTACGGAGTAAGTCCAGCTGAACAAACTTTACTGTGCAAACTTTCGTCACCAATGACGTATGGTGTGTGCTCGGAAATGTGTATTTCTGAGGATTTATTGCTTCATTTTCGAGTTGAATTTCGCAAAATAGGCTCCTTTTTATTTGAATTTAGCTGAACTATTGCGTTTGTGACAGCACGAAAATATGTGTTCATTTTGATCATATTTATGAAATACTTATCTATGCTATCCAAAATATGATCTCATAATTTTTTTTTTCAATTAGAAGAAGCACCTCTAACATAGTTGAAACTTGAAAAATCCGAATTCATTGTTTTATTTACCCGCAATAATAAATGCCATTCCATTTTCATTTTAGACCAGGATTTTATTATTTTTAAAAATCCTGTCTTTGAAAAATGAAAGAAGATATTCTTTATTAGGTATATTGTTCACGATACATTGCAGAGCTGACTCTCGGAACAACTTATTACGTCTATTCCGTAGCTTCGTTCTCCTGTAATGAAGATTGAGTACATAATGGCATTATGAGGAGTGAAGGCCTGAAGGGTCGAAGCGAATGGTGCAGATAAGCAAGTCACTGTTACAAGAGTAGGCTTACGTACCTTTTTCACTATACAAATAGTTATGATGTTTTGTTTAAAAACAAATTTTCTTTTCGGTCGGCAGGCTATGTGAAAGAAAATGGATTTTCTTCACAATTTGAATGATCCCGTCATGAAGAAAATCCACGAAAATCAAATCATACTATTTTCTGTGTAACTAACACATAGAATTTGCAAATTATTGCATTTATTGATATTTTCTAACCGCTACGCCTTTTCAATCTGTATCTTATGAATCTAATCTTATATAAACTCTTTTAAAAATAGATATCAAATTAAAATAAGGGGTCTCCCATACAACAGACGTTATTTTTTTGGCATTTTGGTACGTATATAATATGTAACAGAATCCTTCATGTGCGAGACATTTGTATTTTCCATTTCAATATTTTCCACACAACTATCACTGCCATAGACTTCATTTATCTCAAAGCTCTACTCGCAATGGGTACGAGGCATATCCTCAAAGAAGTTGACGACCTACATAGACAAAGCCCTTTGTTTACGTTGACAACACAGCATCAGGGCCCTGGCTTTCTCGTCCCACGCTCGTTTAATTACCCCGCCTAAATCTCTTCTCCGTAATACTCGGCAGTTTGTGTGTATTGCACAAAACATGTTTAACCCGGATTACGTTTGTTGTGTGTATCATAAACTTATATTGAGCAAAGGCAGCAAGAATACGTACATAGACACGTCTTAATATGTCGTGGATTCTTAATGAAAATCCTAACACCCACTATGCGGTTTAAAATAGTTTGGATTTAAACCTGCGGCATTTTATGACGTGCTCTATGGCTTCACTCGTGAAGTAAACGCCCAAAAATTAATAGGAAACTCAACAATAAACATTTGAATTTAATAAGTTTTTTACATATATTACTGTAGTTTTTATTTCTGAATACTAAAGCACCTATTGGAGTAGGTTGTACATTCAAGCACTTTAGAGTATCTAGTAGTTAGGAGTTAGGACACTTGTATTTCATAAATTTTTATGTATTCAATTAAATCAATAATAATCTTTACTAATTCGTATAATCCACACCTGTATTATAATGGATCAGAAACAGTTGTATAATATTTTCTCTTAATCCTTCTGTAAAGAAATAATATTATAGAATAACGATATTGCGTAAAATTACAATTTCGACCCTACCTAAAGCGATTAATGTTATTGAATTCTTCGGCGTACCCAGAGCGGGTTTTCCAATTATATTCAATGTTGGGGGCCTGGGAGGTTGTGCACACCTGGTTGGTATACCTGTAGGCTGTAACGGTAAATTGAAAATCGTAGAATTGATACGTTTTCAATGTACGTACGTTACTAACGTACGTTTTGAGATGTCTCGATCGATGGATCCCGATTCCCGACGCGTGGGTAATGGGTATACAATATACATATCTTTGTGACCGAGCTTTGCTCGTAATTTTTTTGGTAAATACAACATTTTCTAAAAATGAATCCTTTTACATCGATTAACCACCTGTTTACTAAATTTCACACCTGTTTCCGAGATTCAGATTATATACAAGAATTGGTCGCTTAAAGATATTAGATAATTATAATAGGTATTTGTTTAATAAAATAAATAGTAATTAAGTAGATAATTCGTTCATTGAATATTCGATTAAAAAACGATGGATAGGTGGATAAATTAAATGTTTGCGAAAATGACATCATAGTTTTCTACCATCGAAATTCAATCACATCGTTCCATCTTAGCAGTAAAGAATATAAGTCGATGAGAGTGATAATACTTTAGTATCAAACGACGATAATAGCCGACCCAGGAATAAAACACTGGACCTTATAGGTAATACGGATTTTCATATTCATAATCAGACCAAGTAGAGAGAGACATAAGTTTGTATATAAGTAGGTTATTTAAATCAAAATATTTATTCTTTCACATAGCCTAAATTGTAGGCACTTAAGGTATCAAACTTTAGCACCACGTTCGGAAAGCAGTATAGCACCGAGAAGAACGGTATAGAAACTCGGCACTTGCTCTTTTAAAAATAAAAATTGTGTATACAATTTAGTTCTTAAAAAATACAGATTATGATAGCAGAACGAATATACATTTACTTCCGAGTCGATTACGAGTAAGTACCATGGAAATTTTCAAAGATGTTTGTAACCAACACGCAATTTAATTATGGCTTCAGAGAATTTGCAATTACTAGCTCATTATAATAATAAACGTCAGTTCTCTAATAAACTGAGGTGAAGCACTCGCGGCCGGCATCGCGGGCACGTGTACACGATATTAAATTAAATTGATTAAAGCCACGCTCGTAGTTTTGTTTAGCTGACGGCTATGGAGCTCAGGGGGAAACGGACGGTTTATTATTACGATGAACTACAAGTACATGTGGGTTTCTAGTTTATTAGAAATACCGCGGCGAATTGTTTGGACCGGGCATCCGAAAGTAGATAAAAGTAAGACGAGCATCTACCTATACTACCTTAAACGATACAATAGTACCTATATTCCTTTGTTAAGATTTATGAGATTGATAAAATAGTCAGCCTTTGAAAATAAAATCATGTTCAAGACAAAATGCTTAATTTTGAAAAATATACATACTCACAAAGACTGTAAGAAGTGGAAAGGTTTCGTGGAAAAAACCTCAAGAAGATCGAATAGAAGTCGACTTTGTAAACAAATTAATTTTCCTTTGCAAAACCTTTTTCGAGAAACTTTCTTATCAAGATGATGCTTGACATAAAGTCTTCTGCTACGGCAAAGCAGATCGCAATCTTATAATTGCAGTACGTGTCCTCTCGCAAACAACTTTCCTTCTTCTCTAGGCTTCAAAGATTGATCAAATCATTTTTTTGCCTTAATATTATGGTCACGTAATTTAGGACTTTTAAGCATAATATAAGTTCCACATATCCTACCAGAATGACGTGTAAAATACAAGCGTAAATATCCTCATCGTCATCTCTCTCATCAGCGTCATCTTATAAAATTCTCATACCAATTTTTCTTACTAAACTCCTCCGAAACGACTCGACCGATTGTTATGTAATTTTCTGTATATATGTTCGGTAGGTCTGAGAGTAGGAGGTAAGCTATTTTTTTTCTCTTATGGCAAAACAACGTTTGCCGGGTCAGCTAGTTCTTTCTCATATATATATATATATTTAGTTTTGTTGTTTTGATTGACTGGTTTGATCGCAGCTATAAATTATATGGCTAAGGCTGGTGATGTCATCATAACTTCATCCACCACTCCATGATTAGGTTGAAGCATTGATAATAATTATTTAAAAAAAAACACGCGGGATTCCTTACTGTGTTTGCCTTAACATTCATGCAAGCGATTTTTAGCTGCTACAAACGTAATGCGAAAACGCTGTATAGGTGTTGGGTTCTACACAAACAAATGTGCTAAGTAATCCCACCAGGGGATTTCGGGTCGTTAATTAAGTGGACGTGGGATGAGCAACGTCACTCCACCGACGAACGTACAGCTGATGTAGACGAAAGTGAGGCGAGAATAGGTTTATTTAGTTACTTGAGCACGTAACTTCTCACCCAGCTATGGCGAAGAGCAAATGCCTTACAATTTACACAAGGTAGGTACCTCTTTTGTCTTACATCATTAGGTAATGTAGTTTTTTAAATGCTTAAAGAAATGACAAAAATGTTTAAACCTCTACACACAGTTTTAAGATTAAATATTCTTTAAACACACACATAACACGCATGCAAAACAATAACTATGTATATTAATTAATATTCCTTCTAAGCTATTCTGTACCTACTAATTATACAAACAGGAAGTTACAGGTTTTATATAAACTTACTCAAGGGTTCCCAAAACTATTGTAAAACGATGTACCTACTTTAAATGAGGAAATAATTTTCATTTCAACTGTGTTAGTAGGTACTTGACTGCGATATCACCTGATAGTAAGTGATTTTGCAGGCGAAGATTTAGTCGTACTAACTTGGAAGGTGTAATTAAAACGTCTGGGGTTTCTAAAAAGCATCGCGCCGAAACGCTTTAGTAATCATTTGGTAATGGTACGTCTTTGCTGATAGCGTGGTAATACGGCTCAAGCCTCCCACCAAACCAGACTCCAATGAATTCGAAAATGGCCGTGGTGGGAATCGAACCCATGGTCTCCCATTCGAATACCAGCGCACGCCACTGTGCCAGGGAAGGTCGGCAATATAAATTATTTTGCTTATAGGTATTATTTATTACTTTTTGATGAATTTTTTATTATGTTTCACATCTTGCTGAATAAGGATCAAACTTTTCAACGAGCGATGGAAAATTACTTGCTCATACTCGTGGCACCGAATACGTAAATTTTTGTGTTAATTGAACATACGGAGTAATTCACGAGTAATTACTTAGGTAAGTAAATACCTGCGTACGTTTAATTAATGATTACATATAGTCCATTGAAAAGTTACATTTGGGGTTGCGTTTTTTAGAGGACGCAATTTTATTTTTTTTATGTGTAAGGTGGGTCAGTGTAAAGCTAAAACCAAGTTTGTGGGGTCGCCACCCTTGACCCACGGCCGCCATCTTGAAAATAGGGGTTGAAATAGTTTTAACGATATCTCTTAAACTATTTGTTTGATAAAAATAATTGTTATCATTTTTTATTGCAAATTAAATTCTCTACAACTTTGGTTTAGTAATTTTTTGTCGTAGAACTATAAATAAAAAAGTTATAAGTGAAAGTGTTCAAAATTTTAGTAAAAAAATTATATATTTCGATATAACAGTGGTCTAAATCAAGAGATCATTAACGAGATCAGGAATTTGCGTCGTGAAATGAAGGAACACTTTGAAAACCAACAAATAAGCCTAAATAAGTTCGATGCCAAGCTTACCGAAGTCCAAAAAGAAGTTAGGGACCTTGGAGGTAAATTCTGTACCCTCAAAAAAGAAGTGGACGAGCTAACAAAGTCCATGCAATATTTATCTAATGCTCACGATGACCAGATTAAGTTAAATGCAGAATCCAAAAAGTCTCTATCAAATCTAAATATAGAAAACCAAAACTTGCGATCGCAAATGATTGACTTGAATAGCAAAATTGATCACCTTGAGCAGCAGGCTAGAGATTGTAACGTCGAGCTTCAGTGTATCCCGGAAACCAAAAATGAGAATATTCTTACCATTGTCCAGCAGATGGCATCAGTTGTCTCTTGCGACTTAACAGATGGCAGCATTCTGAACTTCCACAGAGTTCCTAAGATGGATACACAGTCCCAACGTCCGCGAAACATTGTAGTGAAATTGTCTAGCCCAAGAGTACGAGATGACTTACTTGCGGCCGTAAAACGCTTTAATAAGAAAAATCCTCAGAACAAGCTGAATACATCTCATTTAGGTTTCGCTGGTCAAACTGTACCTATATACATCATGGAACACTTATCCCCGAAGAACAAAAAGTTACATGCTGCCACTAGACTAGCTGCGAAAGAGAAGAAATATGAATTTGTGTGGATAAGAAATGGTCGTATATTTGTTCGGAAAAACAATGAAGCTGCAGCACTGTGGATAAAAAATACTGAAACTTTGAACGGCTTAAATTAGTAAACTATCTGTGTATGCATGCAGTAACATTTTAGTGTATAAAATTCACGTTAAATATTTTTTATCAAAATGTACGAGGTCTAAGGACCAAAACAGAAGATATCTATACAGCGGCTTTATGTCAGGACTACGATGTAATAATCTTAACAGAAACTTGGCTGAACAACACGGTTTTTGATAATGAAATCCTAGATAGTCGTTATATTTTATATAGGCGAGATCGCTCTTCGTGTCCACTATCTTGCCATAAAAAAGAAGGTGGCGGGGTAGCAATTGCCGTTAGTAATAAATATGAGTCTGTTAGGAAGTACGAATGGGAATCTGTATGTGAAGATTTATGGATAGCGATTAAAGTCAGTCACAACGCTTTTGTTTATATCTGTGGTGTCTACGTTCCTCCGCCTGTTAAAGAAGATTACTTGGAATGCTTTTTTAAAAGTGTGACTGATATTTGCAGTAATAGAATATGTCAAGATTCATCAATTCTTATCGTTGGTGATTTCAATTTATCTAATATTTGTTGGGTAACTGATTCGAATGGAAACGGCTTAGTGTCTTGCCAACCATGTCATAATATAGATAGTGTCTTTCTGGAGAATATTGCTTTCAATAACTTGAAACAGTGCAATCATATTCAAAATATAAACGACCGTATTTTAGACTTAGTTCTTACTAATAATACTGCTTTGATAGAAGTAAAAAAAGAAGATAATGCTTTGGTTACAATAGACAACCATCATCCACCTTTACAAATTATTCTAAAAGCAAATTATAACCGTTGCATGAAACCTTCTCGTACACCATTTCTCAACTTCTTCCTATGTGACTTTGATAATGTCTGTAACGAACTGGATCAAATAGACTGGTTGTCTCTATTTCAAAACGCTTACACGGTTGATGCAAAATTAGATATATTTTACCAGACACTAATGCCCATCATTCATAGACATACACCCATGCGGAAACCGCGTGATAGACACTATCCTATATGGTTCTCAGGTCCATTATTACGAGCATTAAAGGAAAAGGCGAAAATCCACCATAAAAGCAAAAAGTATAATAACTCAATAGACAAACTTTCATACAAATTACTGCGCGAACGTTGCGCCATCATGATAAAGGATTGTTATGACAGTTTTAAAAAACGCGTTGTTGAATGTATTCGTGACGATCCCACCTACTTTTGGAAGTTTTTTAAACAACAGCGTAAAAATGGCGCCAATTGTATTCCGACTGAAATGTTTCTGGATAATTTTGTAGCCAAAGGAGGAAAGAATATATGCGATGCCTTTGCCAAACATTTTTCATCGGTCTATACAAACACCAGTAACTGTCAAGTGGGAAATTCACTACTCCTAAACAACACCATTCCCAAAGCTCCATTCGGTACCTGTCAATTAACTGAAAAAGAAGTTTTAAAACATCTTTTAAACTTGGATTCACTTAAAGGACCCGGTCCAGATCTTCTTGCCCCAGTATTTCTAAAAAAATGCGCTCATAAATTAGTTATACCTCTAACTCTCATATATAATTATTCTTTGCAAACGGGTATATTTCCTACTAAATGGAAAATTGCATTTATCACACCAGTCCATAAGTCTGGCAACTCAAAAGATATAAAAAACTACCGGCCTATATCTATTTTGTCAGTTTGTGGTAAAGTCTTAGAAAGCATAGTTCAAAAAAAAATTTATTCACACATAGCTCCATATCTCGATCCTAATCAACATGGGTTTCGCCCTCGCAAATCTACAACCTCCAACTTAGTTAGTTATATTTCAGATATCGCTGAGATTGTCGATGCTGCTGGTGAGGTACATGCAATTTACACTGATTTTCGAAAAGCATTCGACATGGTGAACCACAATATGCTGTTATTAAAAATTGAGTTTTTGGGTATTCATGGCTCATTGTTACGCTGGTGTGAATCTTATTTAAGAAATCGGTCGCAACTTGTTGCTGTTAATGGTTTCAAGTCTTACGAGATAAATATAACATCGGGTGTACCTCAAGGATCACATCTAGGTCCAACGTTCTTTTTAATTTTTATAAATGATTTGGCACTCCAGTTAAATTCTAAATTCAAAATGTTTGCAGATGATATGAAAATTTACAAAACTATTAACAGCCAAACCGACGTGGAAATACTACAAAATGATATTGATTCTGTTTACGCCTGGTGCATAATAAACGGTATGTCCTTAAATATTGATAAGTGTTTCCACATTAAATTTACCAGAAAGAAAAATCCGTTAAACTGTGTCTATAAAATTAACAATATTAGTCTTAAGGAAGTTTATAGCATCAGAGACCTTGGTGTCATTGTAGACTCGGCTTTAAGTTTTCGTCCACATATCGAGCAAATAACATCTAAAGCATCAAAGATATCTGGACTGGTCTTCAGACAAATGAAAATATTCAAGGATCCCAGTTTATCTATTCTTGTCTTCAATAGTATTGTCCGTAGCATCCTTGAATATTGCAGCACGGTATGGAGTCCAGGGTATCAAGTTCATTCTGATAGAATAGAACGAATTCAAAAACGGTTTCTATACCATCTATCTTACACGGACTTCAAATGTAATAAATTATTTTCGTATGAAGCTCGTCTCTCTTACTATAAAATGAAATCACTTAAAGACCGTAGAAAGATTACAGATGTCATTTTTCTGGCAAAGCTAATAAAGGGTGTCATTGATGCGCCTGAGTTACTTGAACGCTTAAAGTTTGTAGTGCCTCGTGCCTGTAGCCGCTTACACAATCGTAAGACTTTCTGTTTGCCTAAAGCCATGACCAATCTCGGACAACATAGTCCGCTGTATAGAATGCAATTTCTTGCAAATTGTCAAAGAGATGTTATAGATATCTTCTGTGACAGTATACCTAGAATAAAAAATAAATTAAGTACCCAGATAAGTTAGTTAGTAATCTGTTAACATATTTTTTCTTCTTTTTGTTTGTTAATAGTGTTTGTGTTTAGTTTGTTTGTTAAGCGTGTATGTTGCGCTGTAGTTATTGTACCTATTATTTAATCGCGCATGCTACGTCCACATCCAGTAGACTCAATTAACAACCAATTTTTTTTTATAGCTACCAACTTGCTTTTATATAATAATTGTAGTCAGTTTTGTGGACTAAATAAAAAAAAAAAAAAAAAAAAAAAAAAAAATAACTTTCTTTTAATCATTTTACGAAAAAATGGTATTAGACCATTTTTGTAGATCGTTTTTTGAGGAACAACTTTTATTCGCAACATTTTTTCACTAAGTCAATAGCTAAGGTTTTACAGCGCTCCGAAGTGAGTACTATTTTTCAGTACTCTTAACTATACCTATATTATTCGTGTGTACTAATAATGTGTCATCAGTTTTACTGACGCAATTTTATTTTTTTGATATGAAGAGTGTAAAGCTAAAACCAAGTTTGTGGGGTCGCCACCCTTGTCCCACGGCCGCCATCGTGAAAATAGGGGTTGAAATGGTTTTAACGATATATCTCTTAAACTATTTGTTTGATAAAAAAAATTGGAAACATTTTTTGTTGCAAATTAAATTTTCTACAACTTTGGTCGTGTAATTTTTTGTCGTAGAACTATAAATAAAAAAGTTATAAGTGAAAACATTTTTTCATCAAGTCAATAGCTAAGGTGTTACAACGCTCCGAAGTGAGTACTATTTTTCAGTACTTTTAACTATACGTGTGTACTAAACCTCGAGCACCCCCTGAGCTTCAAAAATTGATCTTTTGCAAATGCAAAGGAAACTGTGGAGCGAGGTGTGGATGTCGAAAAGCAGGGCTGAAATATTCTGCAGTGTGCTTCCATTGTTCTGGAGAGACTTGCAGCAACGTAAACGTAACTCTCAGAATTAATAAATGAAAATGACTTTGATGATGAACCGCCGACCACCGACATTAACACCCCTTCATTCTCCAGTTCTCCCACTGATATTTAATTCAGAAAGCCAATCAGATGCTGAGCCGCAGCCTGGTCCATCGAAAAGACTGAGGACGGAGTAGTTCTAATTTAGAAAATCACAGTGGATTATATGCCTATTTGGGATACCACGTAAAAAAAACGCGCCTCCAGACTCTACCTCGTGGGTGGTGGGGAAAAGAGTCAATAATTAATTATTAATAATATTGCAAAATTTGTAATTAATAAAATTATAAAAACAAAAAAAGAAACAACAACTGATGACACATTATTAGTACACACCATAGATCGTAATAGAAAGTAGAGGATAGGAAACAAGAAATGTCAAGTGAAGCTTCCGTAGCCAAATAATGGCGAATGGGCGGAGCCTAAATGACATTTAAGGCTAGGGACTACCCCTACATCTGTGGGACTACCGATATCGATGTTTTTATATACTCGAGAAAATTAACAGAAACATTATTTAAATAATATTATATTATAAACATAGGGTACTTTTTACTTACGTGCGCAGGCAAAAGCTATTGGGAATAAAGAAAATCGACTTATTTTAAAAATGATTTATTTCTTAACTCAGATTTATTTCTTAACTTAGATATTATATTTCTTAACTCAGATAACTTATGATAAAGTGAAAAAAGAAAAAAAAAGTGAAAATAATATCATCTATATCACTAAACCGCCAGCGGCCAGATGCCGTGAGCAGTGGCGTCCTTTATTTTGCTCGACATCCATTTTTTGGGAATCTGAAATAAAAATAAAGGGTATAAGTAGGTAAATTTATATACATACATACCTGAATGTATGCAGGCATGGATACATGCATTCACGCATGCATGCATACGTGCACTCAAGCATGCATGCATGGATATATTCATACATACACGCATGCATACATGTATACATACATACATACTTTATTTTTCCCGGAGATGCAAAATTATTTTTTTGTGAAATAAATAAATTTTCGTAAAAAAACTAAAACTTTCGGTAATCCATATGACACCAGCTACTGACTGACATAACCATGACGTATCAATAGATTAAACATAGGACGCATAATATACTTTATGCAAAAAAAAAAATACAGGTATCCTCCTCCATCGGTATTAAAATACACCTGTATTTTGAATATCACTTTTTTTGCGCATTGTAAATTTTTTGTGAGAAACGTCCATCAATGTCTCTTTTGCGGGCCGCTGCAGTAATGTAGGTACTAGATATATATAGTAGTATGCTAAAAAATAACGGAATAGTCCGTGTACAATGGCTCTTGGCTTGAATTTTTGTCTTAGCTCCGTGTTTTTATTTTTTAATAACTTTAATCTATATAATTGTCTATTGTGTGTAAGTATTTTCTATGTATTTATATCAGTAATAATATTTACGTTGAATGATGAAAAATTTATTTAAATCACAAAAAAATAATTCGCATCTCCTGGAAAATATAAGTATGTGTGGTGCACCCTCTCGTCCTACTGAGTAACTTCGAACTAGGGCAACCTGATTTAAACCAACAGCCCTTACTGTTTCTCTCTCTACCCCTCAACCACCTTCAATGTGACAAACAGTACCTACGTATTATTTTTATCGATATTCAATTTGTTGATAAACAATACAATCCCAACACTACATTTACGTTCAAACAAAAACTCGAGAAATAATCTAAGTTTTCCATTTTACCGCATAAATTTGAGTGTTTTTAATTAAATAAAGCAGAAGTTGAGCTAAACTTTACCGAAAAAAGGCAAAATACTCGTTACAAAAAGAGAAACTAGAAAAATTTATTGCTTACCTGTGAAATGAAATTCCTGGAATTCTTTCATTGTTTTTGCTATTACAGCCTACAACTGAGCACTTAACCATTATTTATTGCTTATAACAACAACTTAAACATTAACCAATTTTAATAAAATCCCAAACAAAATTTAAATCAACACCGGAAAAACAAATTACGCCATGTTTACGGTCCTGAAAAAAAGCTTCAACACACAGATCGTATGACGTCATTTGACATTTGCGTAACGCGTTTACGCAATAACATAATCCGCCTGTCTCGTTATAATAACGTAGCTTTCCATGAATGAGAAAGGCATGGAAATAGTTTTATATGTTTCATTCAAAAATACGTCATATAACTATAGATAAGTAAAATGCAACAGATCCTCTTATAATCTTTCATCATTGGTACACACGTATAATATAGGTACAGTTAAGAGTACTGAAAAATAGTACTCACTTCGGAGCGCTTGTAGAGTTGTAGAGAATTTAATTTGCAACAAAAAATGTTAATAATTGTTTTTATCCAACAATTAGTTTAAGAGATATATCGTTAAAACCATTTCAACCCCTATTTTCAAGATGGCGGCCGTGGGACAAGGGTGGCGACCCCACAAACTTGGTTTTAGCTTTACACTGACCCCCCTACACATCAAAAAAATTAAATTGCGTCCTCTAAAAAACGCAAGGTTAGGCCTAAAAAATGTAACATTTCAATGGACTAATAAGCTGATTTACTAATGGAGTTCAGCGGTATTTGATCTTCACCTCCTATTTCAATGTAAGTAATCAGACTAAAATGACTAAATTTCTATAATACGAATCGAACTATACTTAGCTATTGTTGACTAAATTGATCTACTCTTAGTTAGTACAATTTGTCTCGTAAGTACCTAAAGCTGAAATGTGTCCTTAACAACGACCTCAATTATACAAATTCCTCTGACAAATTCTTAATTACACACCAGAAGACTTTAATTAAATAAATATATCAAGACATTATACACTTATACAGATCGTAATCTAGTCCGAAATTAAGCGAAATATAGCTTGTGTTATGGGTACTAAATAACTGACACAACGTGAAATTCTATCATAATTATGTGAAGGATAGAAGGATTGTCCAAAGTCATTGTGATTTTTTATTAAGTAGGTACTTGTAGTAACGCAATGTATAACGCCAAAATATACATAAACACAGTGTATTGAAAAACACACAGACACTAGAAAACATTCACGCTCATCACACTAACATTTACCTGTTGTGGGAATCGCACCCACGACTGCAGAGGGCAGAGACAATTACCGCTGCGAAATTTGGTCATCGCTTCGTTTAATATAATGTCGTAGATACTCCTCTTACGTAATAGAGAGGCACGATAAAACAAACGATAGAGAGGCCAATTATGACGTTATCACGTAAATCTATCGTCCGTAAACCGACTTTACAGACAACCAATTTTTTGATACGAAGCTTAGCTCACCTTTGAAAGTGTGTACTTTAGAGTTGGACATGACGTGCCACAGTTGCGGATCGCCCGCAGAGGGCGCCAGCACCAGATGCTGTCCAGAGGGCGCCAGTTGCAACAGGCGTACACCAGACCCTGGAGTGGACCCACCCACGGAGACGACGCGTACTGTGGAAGCTATTGGTGGATGTAACCTGTAGACAAAATGTAGGATTGAAGCGGGTGTGTTCCGTGTTAGAATGTAGAGAGTAGAACAGACGCGTAGGGCATTTTTGAGATGGGAAAAAACCATTGAACTCTCGATCCCACAGCTTTAAAAGTCTTGACAATCTTTTACAACGTATGATAAAGTGTTGGACACAATACACCGTGTTCTAGTACAATTTCTATAATGAATGACCTTTTCTATGTCCAGACAATATGGGACCAAAAGAGTTAACGAGTATTTAACGAGTTATATAAATAATCGATTAGCGAGTTAATCATAGGGACAACTCCGACAGTGTCGGCATGGATCGATGTCGGTTTTTGGGTCACCACGGCAAAGTCTTTAAGAGTTGTAATAAGCAATCGGGAAACGTGGAACAATCTAGTTAAATGCGTGCCATCTCTATAAGATTTTTGTGAGAACTTTTTGATGGAGCAAAGAAAGAAACGTCGAAAGAAAATAGTATTGCAGGTTTGAAATAAAAATATAACTTTTAAAGCGAAAAAGATCACCATACCTTTAACTTGACATGAAAGAATGACTTGAACTCTAAATCAAAACATTGGTCAAGTGCGAGTCTGCCTCGCGCACTTAGGGTTCCTTAGGGCGTGCCATCAGACACACCAAAACACCTCAAATAAAAAAAAATACCAAAAATTCCTCCTCTATATTCTTGCTGCGAAGTCAGGGAAAGCCAATTTTTGAGCTTGCGGAAGAGTTTATAGAGGTCACAAAAAAACGATTGCGCTGAATTGTACGTCGAATAGGTATGTTAAAAAACAACAAAGGCCAATAATATAAGTTTGGCTTTATTAAAAACAATTTCCCCAAACAATATCAGCCAGCATGCGGTTTTATTTCCGTACAAAAGACAGTAACAGGCGGGTAACAGGTGCGGTCAGTATTTTGTTCAGCTGACGGCAACTAGGGGCTAGGGTGAAACTCTAAAGCCGCAATCTCTTACTCGTATAAACTATAGGGTTGTAACAAAACTATGTAGGTACCTACAACTATAAATATTGGGAGTTGGGAATCTTGATTACAAACTGGTACTTCACTGACGCGTATGAGAGTTTTTATTCATTTTTCGCAAGTGTATGAAAAAACGTCGTCGTAAAAGTATTCCATTTTTATACAAATGCCTTTAAAGAAAAAATGCAAAGAAAATCAATTCAGTTTAGTTTTTAATTGTGTAATTGTAATTTTATGATAATATTTAATAAAATATAATATAATAGTGTAGTGAGTTATCGTAAATATGAACATGAAATTAACGTAAAATTAAGTTTCGTCCCTATAGTACATATAATACAGACATTTTTAGGCACACGCCACCGATAAAAAACGTCAGGATATGGGCATCCATACGATTTATGTAAACCTAACAATAGCACCATCTGTCTAAATTTCTATAGGTAGCTGCTGAGCAAACTACAGCATGGCCTTACTGTTGGTAGCAAAATAAGCATTTTTGGCACCGATATACCCACTGGCCGCCGTCCGCCATGTCCAGGGTATATATCTATTGTTCATCGATGCCTTTTCATGATCCATAACTGGACACGGCTTTGTTCTCAGAATGAGAAAAGTTGTAGTCTACTATGCTGGGCCAAATGAGTGGCCACAAACTTCACAATTACAAGAACACAACAAACTTAAGAATTTCGCGGAGAAGTTTTAATAAACTTCACGATGTTTCCTTCACCGTTAATCTAAAGTAGCATTGTATGTTAGCTGAACATAGTAGGTAGGTATTGGTACTCTTCTTCCCTAATATATAAAATTCTCGTCTATATTTTTATTACCAAAACCAGCTTGGCCTATTGTTATGAAATTTTCTGTGTATGTTCAGTAGGTCTGAGAGTAGATCGTAAGCTATTTTTTTTTAATCCCTAACGCCACAACAACGTTTGCTGGGTCAGCTAGTTAATGAATATAGAAACGTTTCGTCGAATATTCAGACTGATAAGGGTTTCAAGGGCTTACCCGTTCTAAATGAATAGAATAAAACATTTCTATGAAAAGGTTTCAGTATCAAAATAGGCTAACCTTTTTCTCCGCGTGTAAGAATAGTCGGTGGAATTGCGGCGAGGTTTTTTAAATGGGCGATAGCGGTCTTTATTATTTTTCCACGTTGCGACGTCGCCATAGAAATGATTTTATTTGTGAGCTTTTTTCGGGGAAAACCCTATTTTTACGCGTATATATTCGAGGACAAAAACTTTCGTACTTTACAAGCACCGTCGAACACACCTAATGTAAGAGGAGAAATAAATCTTTGTTGTTTTCGTTATAAAACGAGGAACTTTTTTATGTGTCGAGATCGAGACATATAATAAGTGTGCTTGGAAGAAACTTACAATAGGAATAGGAGAAAATGTACAAGATTATTGTTTATTATAAAGTCTCTCACTGGCAAGCCATACCTATTTACTACGCAATCGGTAACTGTTCGGAAATTGAAAAAAAATTCTATGGGAAAGACCTGGGTGTCTATCACGTGGACGATAACGAATCGTCTCATTTATTTTTTATTTATTTATTTATGTAACTTTATTACACCAATGCACTCATACAATACACATAGAGAAACATATGTAATGGAACGCAGTGAGCGCAAAGGCAGCCTTATTGCTAGAGAAATCTCTTATAGGCAACCTTTGGTATAAGAGATTTAATTGAAGGAAGCGTTTCAATGTATTTTTTTAGTTTTCAGATTAATTATAGTAGAAAGAATAGGTGATATGAAAATAATATAATTAGAATTTGTGCGCTAGACGTTTAAAAATAGGGGAGATTTTACAATTTTTTTAGTAAGTAGTTTAGTAAGTTCCTATTTTGAGATGAGTACCTAAGTAAAACTCTGTAATATTATAGATAGATACTTAGGAACATGCTACAGTACACCAACGTAGTCTATTCTTCCTGTTTTCTTCTTATTGCAAGACGTAGTTACCTATCTCATGAATTTTATACGGATTATGGGATTTACCAATGTATCTTCACACATAGGTACACGTAGTTCAGAAAAACCCACATATATACACACACACACACAAGGAATTACTTATTTATAACCCCAAGGCTATACCATCCCTCCGCATGCGTTGGGTGCTAAAAACAGCGAATTGTTTTCGAGAAATATAATATCTCTAAGTGCTACTTAATATTTCAGTGCTCGGCGCTCTGTAGCTTAATTATGCAACAACTGCGTTCGAGTCGCTCCGTGGGGACACATTTATTATACGATAAATAATCCAGTATACCACCATTACGATATTAGTCTTTGACTTTTAGAATAAAATAAAATTGTAACAAAAAACAAAAACGACTTCAACTCTCATCAAACTACCCTTATAACTACTACTACTACTACTAAAAGAATCATCGAAATCGGTTGACGTAGTTCGTTGGAGTTATTAGTCCATTTGCCGCCCACCTACTTAGTGCGAATTTAAATTCATCTTAGAAAATTAATCTTAGAAAATTGGACACGGGAAGCACCAGCTTTCAAATAAAAGAAGAATCATCAAAATCGGTTCACCCAGTCGAAAGTTTGAGTTAACAAACATAAAAAAGAAAATACATTCGAATTGAGAACCCTTTTTTGAATTTCATTGAATATTTAAAGCAAATTGTATTCACTATTTCACGTACCTACAGTCAACAAAATAATTGGGTAGCAGCCTCAAGTCTTAAAAGATGATCTTTTCTCGAAAACTTGAGGATTGAAATTAAATTTAGTTACAATATTGGTATTTGTGAAAACTTCAAATAACCTAAATTAAACATTTATCCAGGCTCATGGTTATCGCCATCTCAAACTTTAATCCATAACCAAGATCTGTAATTCTTGTAAACGCTAAAGAAGAAGTCGAAGACGCGTTCTTGTGGTGTGTAGTTTGAAGTGTGAATTCATTAATTCGACGAAGCTTTACAGCTACCGATGAAAAATAACAGGTTACAGTACAGCTGTAGCCGTGTTAGCTTTTACTACTATTGCTTCTGGTACGCTTATGGCATATTATACTAAAAAAATTGACAATGGGTCAATTTTTTAATTAAGTTCTTGCGTACGAAAAGTAATCGTAGGAATAAAATAGTTAAGTCATAATATACTGAACAGATTGTCTACATCATACATATTATTATCTTACTACTTACTATAATTAATATTAACGCTTCGGAAAACAAGTACCTAAAAATACATGGGAATGACCTATTCATTCGATAGGTTGATAGCATGGCATAAAGATAGCAAATGTCATTATCAAAAATGTATAGTGTTCTTTGCGTTAACGATTATTATAGAAAGATAATCGTTATGTAAAATGACGAGAGGGGACCCCCAAAGGACTTAAGCGTCGTTGATAATGGTGATCACTTAACTACTTCAATGATTACTTACTTTCTAATATAATATTAGATCGGTATTATATTAAAATTAGATCGGTTTCTAAATCGGTCGGATATTATATCGGTCATATTTAGATATTGGGGGGCTATTCCCGTAACGCGTCCGCTACATTTCGTGAGGTGAAATGTTTAAATGGTCATGGCATTTACGTATATCAGCAGACGATATTGAAATCAAAATATTTGCGAACACTGAAAATTAATTTTACGACTATCGACATAGAGCGTAGAATTTAATGTAGCTCAAATCCCAACATTGTCGACGATTGTCAAATTAAAACTTTGCACGATAAGGTTGAGGTTTTGTGTTTCCTATGTTGAAGTACATTCAATTTTACACTAATCAGTAGACGTAAAGTTAATTTTTGATTGTTATTTCTTGTTTCACTTCACCGAGTGTGTGAAAACGTTACGTGGATAGCTCCTTCTAGATCATCATCATCAACGGCGCTACAGCCCTTTGTGGGCCTGGGCCTGCTCCAAAAGATTCCTCCATCGGTCTCTGTCCATTGCATTCGTTTCTCATTTTTTTGTTCCTACGGCTTTAACATCCTGCTACACTCCGTCCAGCCAACTTTGGCCGACCAACATACACAGACGGCCGTAGAAATGTTGGTTGGTCAAAGCCCCCCTAGAGAAATGCGAAAAAACTGTAAATACTCACCATCCATTGAGCGGTACGAGGAGTGGCTTATCGTAGCCATCGCACCACGCCATGGCGGCCGTCACGAGCGTGGCCAGCACGCCGCGCCGCGCCACCGCAGGCCGCAGCCACGCTATTATCTGCACACAAGTACCACATTCAGATAAATAATATTATAATGGGTCATGAGTCGAGTCGCGCACTGAGGGTTCCGTACTTATAGTAGTGTTATTATCTCGCTGCAGACTCGGTCATAAATCGTTCGAGTGTTTCGCTTTTGTTGTTCTTTGTTGAGTTGTGCATTACTGCAGAACAACAAAAGCGAAACACTCGAATGATTTATGACCGAGTCTGCAGCGAGATAATGAAAATGAAAATGAAAATGAAAATATTTATTTTCACATAGGCCTAGATAACAGGCTCTTATGAAAAGTCAAGACTCTACCGCCAGGTTCGGAAAGCAGGTTTGGAAAGCAGGTTTAATAACACTACTATATTATCAAGACCGATTCTCAATAGTATTAGGTACAGTAAGCTAATCACCGCTGCCCACCGAACTCAATAATTGGTCAAATGCGAGTCGGGCTCGCACACTGAGGGTTTCGTACCTACTATCAAGACCCATTCTCAATGGTATTAAAATAAACTAAACACCCCTGCGTACCAAATTCAAATATGAGCAGAAAATCGCGTTTGTTATATGGGAGCCCCATTAAATATTTATTCTATTTTTTTTTTTTTGTATTTGTTGTTATAGCGGCAACAGAAATGTCATCATCTGTGAAAATTTTAAGTATAAGTATATCACGGTTCTCACGGACGGGCACACGGCGAAGTCTTAGTAACTAATAGGGTTCCGTTTTTTACCCCTTTTGGTACGGAAATCTAAAAAAAGTACGTGACTGTCGTGGAACAATGTTAGTAATAACACGTAAAGCAAAACTCCATTTTATATTTTCTTTATCGCTCGATAGATGTGATTGCATGCGTGCCCATTCTGTTAACTAGTAAGTTACATTCTAGATTTCTAGATTTATTCTACATCCTAGATTAGAAAATCTTTGAAAATCTAGAATGTAAGTTACATTCTAGATTTTCAAAGATTATCGTAGATTTTCTTCGTGACCGGATTTTCCACTAATTCAGTACTAATTGGTGTGCTTCAATAAGTATTGCATTTGTATAATTACTGTTTTTTAACTTTAGGATCAGGGCGTAACTAAAACTAAGCCTTATTTACGTTTAGTATTAAAGAGGCATTAACGAAGGTAAGTCTCTTTTGGAAGACACATATCCCTTATAGTTGGGTTATTCCTAGCCTTATTCAAACTTCGAAGGTCCGTAATAAGGCCCGGATTTAGCTACGGCCCAAAATTGGATAAGTTTCTCCCAAAATTTATGGTTATTTTGTAAACATGTACCTAACACAACTATTATTTTTTAACTGTAGGTACGTAAGAGGGTTGTAAAAAACGTATCTGCGTGGTCACACATTTGGTCACTATAAAATTATAAATTAATTTGAAAATAGATACAAAGTGTAGCTCAAGATTTAATAGTCAACGTGGATTCCATTACAACTAGCTCATGGCCGCGTCTCCGCCTGCATGAAATCTGGTTTTCATCCAGTGGGATTATTCCGCGATAAAAAGTAGTCTACGTGTTAATCCAGGGTTTAATCTATCTCAATTCTCAGCAACACACACTTACACATATTTACGCACAACGCCTTTATAGTAATTGTGTGATAATATCAGATGGAAAACGGTATCTAATAGGGTAAAATTTGTGCGCGCTCACCATAATACTAAGGATGGCGGGTACTAAGGACAGCGCTAAAAGTGTCCGAACCGAAAGAGAGATAAAACGCCAAAAGGGAGAGAATCGCACTATAGCCAGTTGCAAGTAAAATTAGGCTGTATCATAATGGTGTAAGACATACATTACAATGTTTTAGTTTGTTTATAAAAATACACATACCTTCGTTTATATATAGGCTTTCTCGGGACACTTTTTTCGTGAATTTTGTATTACACCCGGTGTCCTTAGATAGTAAGTCAATGGCGCTCACCAAGAAAATGTATTTCTATCCTTCTCTAAAGGGCACTGATCTTACTCATAGTTGGCTAGAAACACGAAAGCTGGAATAGTGTTTCATACCTTAGCACGAGTAGGAGTAATTTTAATAACAGCCCAATAGGAGATTAAACTTACAATCTGTCGAATAACGGTCTATTTTATTTCCGTAGAGTAACTAATAAAACGTGAAAACTATTAGAGAAATGTAGTATATATTACTTTTTGCCAAGCAGTAAATATATTTTATTAGTCAATAATAATTATCATTAATTTAATTTTTTTAAACAGTTCTTCTCTCTGTATGTGTCAAGTAATTATTCTTTTAAACTACACGAAAAATACCTACCAATTAATCGAGTTAAGCCGTGCTTGCTGATATTGATTAGCACTAACCCACTCGTATCCCAGTCAATAAATCGAATATTATCTCAATAGCCGTAGGAAGTGGAAGGCATTCAAAAATATTTTAGCATTTCTTGATTTTAAGGACCAATCAGTTTCTGAAAGGGATTCGCAAGATTGAAAATCTTAGCTATCCGCATTTTGATAATAATTATTATTTCACCCGAGCGAAATATTTATTTTCTTGGATCGGCAATCAGTGTTAAATTACAGAAATATTGCCTGAAATACATTCAAGATGAATACAATTTCATAAATTATAATTTCACAAAATATTCTTAACTGTACCTACCTACGGTACCTACGAGTAAATTGAATAATGATTTAACTTTCTTCCATTTTCATATAATTCAAATATCTGCTAAAACTGTTATCTATCGAAATGCTTATACATATTTGTTTTTATACTAGGTTTTTCATGGGGTTTTTCTCAATTGAATCTCGGTTGTTTAGAAATTCAAACGGGAAACACACGTATATTGTATATGCAAACTTTCGCCTTTATAACATCTTTATTCTGGATCATCTGTATGGTATACTAACTGACGCTCGCGGCTCCGCCCGAGTGATATTAGGTTTTTCACAATTCCCTTTGCAGCCATATGTTTTCCGGGATAACAAAGAAGCCTACGTTTTAATCCAGGGTGCAATCTATCTCCATTACGAATTTCAGCCGAATCGGTTCAGTAGTTGCGACGTGAAGGAGTAACAAACATACACACACAGTAGCACAACACACACACACACACACACTTACACACAAACTTTTGCCTTTAGGTATGATATTAAGTGAAAATGTGTTAAAGACTTGTATGCATATTATGTGAACAGGTACACTGGACTTCTGTGTTTCTAGTCTTATTTAAATACATCTATATTCTATGTATACCTAACCTAAGTATAAAATGTACCACCTAGGTACCTACTAAGTAAAGAAATAAACGAATAAACGAACAAAAAAAAAAGAATATTAGTGTGATGAACAAATACCAGACAATCAAGACAAACATTCATTATTTTGCTTGAGATCGTGTACCTGAGCGCCCAATTGCATGGGGTCCCTCGTGAGGATGTCGCTAGATTTCCGCACGGCGCCGTAAACGAGCTCCACGTCGCGATCCAGGATGTAGCAGCGGACGTGCTCCAGGATGCAGCGCAGATACGATATCGTCACCGTCTGGACCTGTGCGGAAATACGATCAATTTATCATAAAGGTGGCAAAATTGTTACATATGAGATTGAGTGTTCTTTTCACTCCCGAACCAACCTATTTAGGAGATGAATTTTACGGTACCATACTATGTATAACTCTGTGAACAGGATAGCATTGTATAAACCTGCGATAAACATTGTATAAACCAGCGACATCACTATAGAAGCTTTTGTTATCATAATAAAAATGAAAAGCTTTTATTATTCTCTTTAAGCCTTTCTGACTTAAAATTATATTACAAAAGTCGGAATTACTTTTAAAAGTATAAAAGTAGTCTTTATTTAAATTGTCATACTTTTTTCTTAATTACATTTAATTTCGCTTAAGAGAGACATCATAATTGGATTGTCGAGAAAAAGTGCTGTTAGACTTTGAGAATGTCTTCGTTCCCAAAGCTACGTGTGTTTGCAAGGATGTTGATGTTGTCAGGGATGAAAACATCATGAAGAAAACTGTAAGTCTGAGAGTTCTTCTTAAAGTTCTGATTCGTATTATTAGGTCCTTTAGGCAGGACTCCGCAGTCCAGTCTGGTCCTTTAGGCAGGACAGGCATCTCTCGCGGCACCCAGCCGCGAGAGATGGGGAGACGCGGGTTCAAATCCCGCTGCGAGTGAAAAATTTTGATTCGTATTTAAATTTATAGGAATTATTTCCTAAGTGTGGAAAACACTAATCAAAAAGATAATTAGTTAAAAACGGCAATGTGTCATCTCTCGTTCGAAGCTTGCTTCATATGAAATTATGAGCCTTCGAAATTGGTTTGAAACTGTTACGTTTCACTAATAGATGACGCTAGTCCTGCCTAAAGGACCTAATAATACGAATCAGAATTTCACCGCAGTTGGATATGCTCGTATAGCTCAGTGGTAAGAGCACCCAGCCGCGAGAGATGGGGAGACGCGGGTTCAAATCCCGCTGCGAGTGAAAAATTTTGATTCGTATTTAAATTTATAGGAATTATTTCCTAAGTGTGGAAAACACTAATCAAAAAGATAATTAGTTAAAAACGGCAATGTGTCATCTCTCGTTCGAAGCTTGCTTCATATGAAATTATGAGCCTTCGAAATTGGTTTGAAACTGTTACGTTTCACTAATAGATGACGCTAGTCCTGCCTAAAGGACCTAATAATACGAATCAGAATTTCACCGCAGTTGGATATGCTCGTATAGCTCAGTGGTAAGAGCACCCAGCCGCGAGAGATGGGGAGACGCGGGTTCAAATCCCGCTGCGAGTGAAAAATTTTGATTCGTATTTAAATTTATAGGAATTATTTCCTAAGTGTGGAAAACACTAATCAAAAAGATAATTCTTCTTAAAGCTCTCAGAGTTGTGCAAAATCTGCTAAACTATGTTTAAATAAGGACGTAGTCTCTGGCCAAAACTTTTATTACAAAAAACCGGAGCCATAGATGATGGATTACATGGGCCGCGTGTAAGTTCATACTCTGCCAAATATTATTATTTGATAGTAGGCTAAACAGCTTTCGCTGATGCGCCTATATCGACTGTGCTCATTTTCTGTTGCTTGCTCAGGTATTTAATTAATTAATTTCGATTAAAAAATAAACAAACAATAGCCGAATATGATTAGGACTGTAGATCAATTTATTTTGCTATAATCCGCATCTTGAAAAGAATCTGTTTGGTCCAATATGCAGGAACACCGCCCACGTGAAAAATCACACACGATTCTTCCAACACTTTCTTCGATGCACGTTTCGTCCCTACACCGGGACATCCTCAAGAAATATTGACTTCACAATGCGAAATCATAGAGTGACTCTCATATTTATCATGGATTTCTGCAAAATAACGCCTACTTCCATTCAATATTATTCACTGCAGCAAGCAAAAAGTCGAAGTTGCAGACGGTCAAATCCTTGCGCTTGCTAAAGTCCCCAGCAAGTAACAGATGCAGCCACGACTCCTCCACGTATCGCTGTGTGAAGGCCGCCGCAGTTCTGCTTGCCGAGGGGAAAGGCGTTGAGTCCAAGTTTATACGATAAAGATTATGATTACTCACTGCAGCAAGTAAAAAGTCAAAGTTGCAGACGGTCAAATCCTTGAGCTTGCTGAAGTCCCCAGCAAGTAGCAGATGCAGCCATGACTCCTCCACGTGTCGCTGAGTGAAGGCCGCCGCAGTTCTGCTTGCCGAGTGGAAAGGTGTTGAGTCCAGGAGGGCATCATCATCTACTGAATCTACACAACCTGGATAATCATTTTTAGCAGTTAGAAATGCAAATAGTTACGCCAATATAATTGGCTCAGTTGACCCATTAACGATGATAAAAAATTTGGTACGGCATTGAAACATCTTGAGCCATCACCATAAATTAATTCATTTAAAGGAAACCAAACTTAAAGGCAAGTCCTCAGATTCCACAGGAAAAAATAAATTGAAGCTGCAAATTATAAGAAGGCAGGTACCTAAAATTTGCAGGTTGAATTATTTTCCGAAGTATCAGTTTCATCATTGTAGCTTTATGACCCGTAAGGAAAACTTGGGACAACTCACCAAGTTTATTCGTTTCAGAATTTATATTTTCATGTGACTTAAAGGAAAACTCAGACATAACTTTTCCGTCTGTGCGATTTCTGTAGCAATATTGCTTGCATCATGCCCAAAAGCATAACGTAGCAATGAAAGGAACCTTCCTGACCAGGGTCTAGTGTTTTCACAATAACATTATGTGGTTTTATAAGTGCTGACACTTTACAGAAAAATTGGTTGCCTGTAAAGTCGGTTTACTGACGATAGTTGAACGTGACAACGTCTTCTTTGTCGCTCGTTCCGCGCTCGCGAGGTAACGCCGGTAACGCCGCATAAGCAAGGTAACGCCGGTAACGCCGGATGAGTCATGTTCTTTCGTGCGTGCAACCGGCTCTATCGATTTATAAGACGTTGTCACGTCAAAAACATGATTTATTATTTTTTTTGTATGAAATAAATAATACTGAATTTTGAAAAGTCGTGGAACAAATGTTGTTAGTTCTAATGTAAACAACTACAGGCCGAGCGATTTGGTATTTTTGACGTGACAACGTCTTATAATTCGATAGAGCCGGTTGCACGCACGAAAAAACATGACTCATGCGGCGTTACCGGCGTTACGGTAACGCCGCATTTAAGGCTTGAAGTGCAAGCGAGAACGCGGAACGAGCGACAAAGAAGCACAATCGTGACGTTGTCACGTTCAACTATCGTCAGTAAACCGACTTTACAGACAACCAATTTTTTGACGTGACAACGTCTTATAAATCGATATAGCCGGTTGCACGCACGAAAAAACATGACTCATCCGGCGTTACCGGCGTTACCTCGCTCATGCGGCGTTACCTCGCGAGCGCGGAACGAGCGACAAAGAAGACGTTGTCACGTTCAACTATCGTCAGTAAACCGACTTTACAGGCAACCAATTTTTTTTTGACGTGACAACGTCTTATAAATCGATAGAGCCGGTTGCATGCACGAAAAAACATGACTCATCCGGCGTTACCTCGCTCATGCGGCGTTACCGGCGTTACCTCGCGAGCGCGGAACGAGCGACAAAGAAGATTTTGTCACGTTCAACTATCGTCAGTAAACCGACTTTACAGACAACCAATTTTTATTTCACCCTGTATATTAAAAGCCCTAACTTACCAGGTTCATGCGTTTCGGACGTGTCAGTGTCATCAGTGTCGTTGAGGAAGTTGGCGAAGTGCAGCGCGGCCAGGTCGGAGTGCGTGTCTCTGAGCGCGCTCTGCACGCGTACGTAGCGGCGCCGAGCGCGCGCACCCGCGGCCGCGGCGCGCCACCGCCACGCGCTTCTACCGGATACCACGTTCTCAACTATTATTGTTTCTGTGTACGTAAATGTTCACACTATTACAGGATTATCTGTAGTTAGTTCTACTCTACTGTGCTGCGATTAGTACAGCGGTGTTATTCTCGAAAAAATAAAATTGTACAGCGGCCAACCATCGACGGTAACCATAGCAACGCAGCCATCAGCAGCCAATTGTCGCCTTGGCTGCATAACTGACGGAAGCATTAACCAATCAGCGCATAGCTGTCAGCTCGTCGCTGCTATAAGTATTTTTGCAGAATAGCACAGCAGGTATGTACCTGAACCTGTCGTTCCTCGAACTTTGAACAGTACGCGTATGTGCGTAATGTTCAAAGTTTGAGGAACGACGTCTTGAAGATCTCGATGCGAAACCCCTAGCCACAAAGAACAGACCAAAGCCTTCCTATCCTTACACATACAATGATTCGGGTCAATTGTATTGTACGCCATTCAACAGGATCTTCAGGGCGAAATTTGGTTTTGAAAGACACTGTGGTCGATTCTGTTGTGCAAAATCTCTAAACTAAACTAATTTAAAATGGTGCTATCCTTTTCCATCGGGAGCAGTTTGAAAAGGATAGCACTATTTTAAATTAGTTTAGTTTAGAGATTTTGCACAACAGAATCGACCACACTATCACTCACATGTCTTTTAGCTAGGTCCGCTGTTAGTTGATAAGTCAAGGAGGATCATATTATACATACACGCGTAGTAAAAATAAACTCGAAAGAAGCAGGTTTTTACTTTGAGAAATTCTCAACAAAGAAACGATGTCTGCCATTGTAATGTTACAATATCAGACTTACTTTCGTCTATACGAAACTTTCGTCTTGATATGTATCAAGACGAAAGTTTCGTTCATTAAAAGAATTAACGTACTCGAAAGTTCGTCGATCTCATCCAACTCAAATTAGTACTTGTATCAGATAAGTAGAACACGAGAGAATGTACACTAATTTCACTTCAGCAAAAAATATCTTAATTTCGAAACTTGAGGGAGGAAATTAAACTCATGGACCAACGCCGTTAGTAACAATTAAATTCTTTAAAGCACCCAGATACAGAGAAACAGGAGAACAAAGTACAATAAGTATGTAAGGTGATCAAAAGGCGGTCTTATTGCCATATGCAATCTCTTCCAAACAACCTTTTCTTTTTGGAGACAGTAAACTAAATTTCATAAAAGTAGATAATATAAACGTTGATGATGATAAATAATGAAATTAATTATAGTAGATTATAACTTAAAAAGATTAAATTTTTGATTGCTACTCGTAACATTCAGCAGATCTTTTGCAACGTAAAATTTAAAAATCTAACTCATTAATTTAAGATAGTTAGATAGTTACTTAAATTAGTTACAATATTTAATTGCAGAAAACTAAATTCATTTGGTAATAGTTTTTGTAAAATAAGCCACTGAATACGCAAAACGCAAACATAACAACACATAAACAAAACTACCAAACACTACAACGCAAATATAACAACACTTTCGCAAAAATACGCAAATATTCTAAAAGTTAAACTGGAATAACAGAAAGGGTAACATAAAAGGGCACACTGAATACACATATAAGCTGATTGCTTCCAACTTCTGAAAAGAATCCAATCTAACTTGAGTAACTTCGGGAGAAATCTGAATACAACCATACTTACTCATCATATATTTAGCGACGCATAAAGTGGAAAAATTGAAGTTGGCATCCTTTAGTGTAATAACCGCTTCGCTGTTGCTGGTTGGCATCAAAAGTTCTAGCAATTCCAATTCCGTGAGGCCAAACTCCGAACAAGTTATATAACCTGAAACATATGCGGTCAAACTACTTATTTATAACACAATATATTAACTTTGTCAACAAAGTAATAATGAAACTACTAATATATCTGCAATACTATTTGAAATTATAAAGTTATACAAGAGTCGTAATTACCAGCCAATTTGCTAAACGATTTTGAACCGAAGACGACTTCCAAGTTATCAAAGGCACCATCAATGTAATCGCCGGAGCTATTGTTTTCAGCAGTCTCCTCTATCGAGTCCAACAAGTAGTAACTGTTTTGAACTTTGAACTTTTCCTTCTGCGCCGGCGTTAATTGCAGCTGCTCTAACGACATCGCGCTCGTACAAACTAAGAATACATTTCTAGGCAAGGACATAGGCAGCCAGGATAGCCCGGTTACGATGTCGCATTCTAAAGGATTCACCCTGTGTACGTTGTCTATGAATATTAGTAAAATCTCGTCTTTCATATCTTCACACCTCTTGAGCAAGCTTTGAAACCAGTTGTTTATGTACAGGGGGTCAAAGCTCGCGTCCTTTGGCAGATAACCTTCGGGAATATTCAAGATAATGGATATCTGCTGGCACATCACCCTTAGCAGTTCCAGATTGTACGCCGATCTCGGCGTGGATGCAGAGAACCTTATTATCCTTAAGACCGGCTTGGGGAATATTTCTTCGCATTTGAAATAGAGATGTGTCAGCAGTGTACTTTTCCCGGATGCATCGGGCCCGTAAATCAGGACGGGGGGATGCCGGCATCTATTCTCGTAGTTTTCTTTGGCGTTATCTAGTATATCTCTAGCTGCGTCTTCGATTTTCTTAACGTTTACTTTATAAAGACGGTTATGATCTATACATATTCTAAGGTGAGTGATGTGTTCCAGAAACACTTCCTAAAATAGAAATTAAAAAACTTTAAGCATCTGTTAATAATATTACATAGAGGTGTTCTCGGGCACAAGGTTCTATCATTATCATTTCCACTGCTGTAAGGTGACGCCTTGCTTGAAAAGAACCAGTATATTTTTTGTTAAATTATATACGCATTGAAAGAATTACACCAATTTGGTCATGTGGCAGTCAACTGTTCAATGATTTTATGTAACACAAGTGGCTCATGCACCATACCTGTACAGTCTTTTTCCTGCCCTTGCCCTGATCAGGCTCGCCGCTAAGGCTGTCGTCGACCAGCGACGCCACAACCGCTTGCACCTTCTCCCGAAAAGGTGACAGTTTCTCTTCGTTGTCCGACGCCGCATCAGTTCGTGATGAATCGGCTGATATTGCTCTACAATCACATTTATTAGTGGCGAAGGGTCCATAATAAAAAGATCACCCCAGCTTTCTTTAACAAATAATACTGCGGCGTTCCTATTTAAGGATACTCATTCTGCATCTTTTTTAGGGTTCCGTACCCAAAAGGTAAAACGGAACCCAATTATTAAGACTTGTACGTCCGTCTGGCCGTCTGTTGTTCTGTACGAGAACTCTTCAACTTTAATAGTTAGACAGTTGAACTTTTCACAGATAATGTATTTCTGTCGCTGCTATAAAGGGGGCTCCTATACAATAAATGTGATTTTTTGCTCGTTTTTGCTCGATATTGACATTGGCAGCAGGTAGATACTTGAAATTTTTACAGAATATTTTATATATTCACTTTCAAAATAATGTTCAATATGAACGATGAATGATAATATTGAATTGTAAATTAAATTGCTATTTAATTACAGTAAATTATAAGATAAAGTCGGAATGTGGTGTTCATACTTACTCTAACCTAATAACATGAGTGTCTGGTAAAATGTCTTCAAACTTTTTTTGCAGTTTTTTTAACCGCTCGTGCACTAACGCTGTTGACTTGGAGTCATCTGCCTCCAAGTCTGGAATGTCTCGGAACACAACAATAAGGCCTTTCGGATGCCTGCCGTTTGCCAGTAAATCTGAAACAATTTACTTTCATTTATTTCGTTTCTTTGAACATGCAAGTTCAATCTTACCATAATGCAAATATTAACCCTCTTTTACACAAACGTGAAATAGCGGTGGAATAGTTATTCTCTATTTTGTCTCTTTCCTTCGAAAGTCAAATGACTGTTGACAGACAAAGACAAACAGATTATAATTAAGTATTCTACCAATATAAAGTTATTCCTTGGTCTTTGGTTAATATTCAGTCGTTTTCTCACCTAGAGCCGTTTCACATTGGATCTCCACAGGACTTCGGAGCAAGTCGGCCACATCCGCGCCTGCTTCTAGAGCCTCCAAGACGAGCGAGTTAAACACCTTCTGAACTATTGACAGCTTTTTGCGCTGTTCATCCCGCTCGAGTAAATCACTGTACCTGATGTACAAATAATAACATTATTAAATGTTGTTAAAAACAAACTTAGACTTTTCATGTTGATCTGCTCGCGTAATCTTCAGTTTTTCACAAATCCCGTGAAAACTTTAGACTTTCCAGAATAAAATGTAGCTTTTGGTTAATCCAGGAAATTATTTATCTCCATTCCAAATGATAGCCAAAATGGTTCAACAGTTTTAAAGAAACATATAAACACATGGAAACATTCGTCTTTAAATAAGTGTGATTTGACTCACTAACCAAATATATCTAAATTCGAGGAGTAGGTAGGTAAGTTTGTAATATTTTAACAATTGCGATAGTAACTAATAATACACCTTCACAATACATATCCATTTTAGAAATCATTGCAAAGAAACAAACTGGCTAACCTTAACTCGATGGGTCTACCAAACAATTGAAGAGTTTCGCAATCCAACTCTTCATTCCACAGATACAAAAAGAATGCCTCAATTGTTTTATGGAGACTCCTAAAATGAGGAGTTTCAGTTTCTAACTCCTCATTCCGTAAAAGTATGTGTAAAGTACGGGTGCTTGTGGTATCTTTGTTGTTTAAAAAACCCCTATATCATAAAGCTGAAAGGGGGTTAATTTTCATATAATAGGTATAAAGTGGTAAAATATGAAAATAAAATGAAAAAATATTTATTTCAGAATATACGTATTCCTTTTCCGCATAAAACGACAAGGGCAAATGAAATATTTCTATTTCGAGAGCAGTTTATCGTGACCGTAATAGTTTATATTACCCGATTGGCGTAACCCTTTTACAGTAGGTAGGTACCTACGTGCTACCTTAGTAGGTAAGAATAAGTAATGGCATAAACATCCCACAACCGTAAAAGGGTCAACGTTTATTGAATAATGCAATCAGTTCTACCATCCTTAATGTTTCTGGGGTTTTCCACCTTTACGACAAAGTTAACAACTAAAATGTATCTTGTTTTTAAGTTACGATAATGAGTCTGTAGTGAATCTCTTCTTTCTAACACGGTCCTTTCTAGCAGCACAACCTAGCTAGGTCTAAAACAATTTCTTCAGTAGGTCCCAAAATTTTCAATGTATTTTAAAAATTCTAAACGCAAAAATTCTTTTCGATGATATCACACGTGATTTTTTTTTCATATAATCGACGACTTTGCGTCAACACTTTACGTAATAAAGGCGAATTTTTAAAGTAATTCTGTTTTCAACGCAGAACTTATAAGGCTCTGACTGAGGCTCTGACAAACTGATAGTCAAGTGTTCGGAGACCGGCCCCGCTTATGGTATAGGAGCTAGCAACGTTTTCGAGAAAGAATTTTAGGTGAGCTGATTTTGTGATATGTCGTTTTTCTTGCACTTTCGGTTAGAGTCTGGGCCATCTGGCTGCCGGTAGCCGTTGCGTTTATTAGTGCGCATCCTAAAATTCTTACTTTTCAAACGTTGCTAGCTCCCGTACCATTATATTATAATCAATTTGATTAGAGGCTATGATCGTAATGCATAATCGTCTGACATTGGCAGTAATCCCCGCAAATATCGTGCAAGCATTTATATTATCGAGACGCATGTGATGGCATCATTGGTTAACCGCTGCCGGTGAATGATCAATGAATTAAATTGAAAAGAATGAATTAAAATTATCAGCGCACTCACGCAATTCTCTTTAGCGCGTGTGAAACCGCGAAGTCCCCGATCGTCCCAATCATTGACGATTATTTATAGACGGTTATCGGCGACTATATAGAATCAAATTTCTCTCGGCGATTGTGTAGCGGCTACTCTGTTAAGGTACAAAGACTCTTGGTCGTTCTATAAATTACTTTCTTTACGACCCCACCGAGTAATCGCATCTTATTCCGAGCATGATCGTAAATTGTTATAGCTCAAATAGAGGGTTCGAGATGCGAATAAGGAGGATCTCTCAAAATAAGGTAAGTTTATGTTTATATGCTGAAAATACTTTATGACAAGCTTTTACTACATTATGTTTGTGCGTAAAACCACCAATTCTCACAGAAGATTGAAGGCTCTAAACTCTATCCCTCATATTTATGAGAAGAAACGCATGTTATATTATATTAATAAATTAATCATGAAGTTGATGAAAATGACAGACTTAAACTTTCAAACTCAAAGTTAGCCATGACGATTTTTTTGCACTGTGCAAGTCTCTAGAAGTTAGTATAGATATTTCAATCCACGATGACGCGCCCCACTCTGTCAAACTTCATACGAGTCGAATGAAACATAAGCGATTTTGACAGAGTGGGGTAAGTCTTCGTGAATTGAAATATCTATAGCTAGGTACTTGACTGTGATCTCACCCTCACTGTGAAGTGATGATGCAGCCAGTTATGTTGTTGTTCTAACTTGTAAGGGTAAGTAAACGCATCCATAACAGTTTCTACACAGCATCGTACCAGAACGGCTGCGGGGCCAGAAAAGTCCTGAGGTAATTTAGAAATTATTAAATTCTTAAGAAGCCCGTGACGGGAATCGAACCCGCGACCTCCAACTCGAATCCGAGCGCACTCCACTGCGCCAGGGAGGTCGTTTGTATTGATAAAATTGCAAACATGTACGTGACCAAATGTTATTGGTTGGTGATGATAGATATTATTCGTAGGTTCCAAAGCGCTCTAAGAACCATAACTCAGCTGGGTAATTATTGCATGCCTTGTAATGTATAAATTAATAAAAAGAAAAGCATATTTTTCACTGACAGACGACAAATAGCGGCCTTTCACGGAATTGGAACTCTGAATTCCTTTCTCGCTCGAAACTGTAAACAATTCTACGCTGAGAGCTGGCAATAATTTGTTGTGACATTGATAAGTTAATTTAATTACGCGCGAAGATTAGCCAGATTATATCGCGGCGTGGAACATTGATATAAAGTTTTAATTAAAAAATAACCGACCTGAACTCTGAACGCTCGTAAATCATCCCGTGAAGAAAGTTTTTCACTCTCATTTTAACCGACTTAAAGGAGGAGCAGGTTCTCTATTCGTCGGAATCTTTTTTTTTACTCCGAAGATGATGATGGCTGGGCCGATTTGGAAAAGTCTTTTGGTTTGAAAAGGTAACTTTTTAGATGAATGTAATATAAATATGACGAATTTTTAGACGAATGAACCTACGAACCAAACGTATGTTTTTCGTTTTCTATATTTTTTAATATATAACTTTTTTATGATAGCGCCAATGAAATTATAACGAGGGGATTTTCGAGGGGAAAAACGCATCTCCGTTAAACTTATATTATTACCTAATTAGATACCTACAAAATACAAAAACTGTGTCGAGTTTGAGGTACTAACGGAATCAGTTGGTGGTAAGACGCTGCGTCACTGCCGAGAAAGCATAATAAGTCTACACATACTTTTACTAATAATATAATTTATACTTACCATTTCTCATCGCCTTCTAAGTGGTAAAATCCATCACCATTGAGCCGATAGCACGCGCGTATGAGTGCCGTCTGAGCTGACTCCGACTTGATGAGCTGATCGAAGGTACCACCGGCGATCTTGAATGGTAGCACTGGGTGGTAAGCCGCCGCGTCGCCGCCGATGAAGCACTAAGAAAAATATAGTGTTTTTATTTCAATTTAGCACTTGATTATTTATTTCCCACCTCTACCCACATTTTATGATCTCTTATATCCAAATGGAAGGGGATTTGACTGTTGCCTACTGCTGCCCAAGTACGGGTTGGCAGGCATACAAGTTTGTGTAAATGAGGAAATAAAAATTGACCCAAAATGGCAATTGTCTATGTAGGTACACCTTTGCACGCGTACACCTTTTTTCGCGGCACCCTCGCACTGCACCTGAGATGACACCCGAAAATATGTTCTGCACAGGGTTCAGCTTACACGCTGCCTTGACTGCAATTTTTTATAATGCAGCCGAATATATGACCATCCGAAAGAGTATAGCACTATTAGAAGCTAGTACGAGTAGTTACACAGATTTTTTTACCTATAGGCTATATATTAAGTATAGGCTAGCGCTAGACTGTGATCCCACTTGACGGAAAGTGATGATACAGTTTAAGGAGGAACGCGCTTGCCTAAGAGATGTCCATTTACTCTTGATTTGAAGGTGCCTTAGGTGTAATGGCATATCACGGGTATGTTTCTTCCATTTTAAGATACGCTATTGTACTTTGGGGCAACTCTGTAGACTGGGAGAGAGCATTTAAAGTGCAAAAGAAATGCATCAGGGCACTTTGTGGTGTTGATATGTTCCACAGTTGTAAACCTTTGTTTAAATCATTGAAAATATTGCCATTACCTAGCTTATATACATATACGAAATATGTGTATTCGTTAAAAAAAATCCACGCTTATTTAAAACCTTTAATGAAATAAGAAACCTTAATACTCGAAACAAGAATAAGTTATGTGTCCCTTTGCAGAAGCTGAGAGTAACCAGCAAAAATGCATACTGTATGGCTGTCCTGATTTATAACCGCATACCGGACTCATTTAAAGATTTGCCAATGACAAGATTTAAAAAAAGGTTGTTTGACATGCAGGATAAGTTATACTATATACAGTTAGTGATTTTATTAATGACAAACCGGCGTAATTTATTTACATATACACAGTTCTTTTTTACCCACGACGGAACGGAGTACGGGTATATGCATTTAGGGTGAGAGACCGTTTGTACATTACTTTATTATTGAGATGTTATGTTTGTTTGTATGTTAAATTGTTCACAAAAACCAATAATGCAAAAATATTTTTGTTTGTTTGTTGGTTTGTTTGTTTGTGTGTGCACATCAATGTTCCCATTTATTTCAAAAACGGCTTGACCGATTTAGATGCGGTTTTCTGTATAATGTTTGGTGTTCAGCGGCAATGGTTCTTAGATAGTTGTTACGAACATCGATCACCAGGGGGCGCCATAAAATACATTTATATTGCAAACGAATGTTCCCATTTATTTCAAAAACGGCTTGACCGATTTCAATGCAGTTTTCTGCATAATGTTTGGTATTCATTGGCGATGGTTCTTAGATAGTTGTTACGAACATCGATCACCAGGGGGCGCCATAAAAAACATTTACAGTGGAAACGAATGTTCTCAATTATTACAAAAACGACTGAACCGATTTGGATACAGTTTTGTATAAAATATTAGTGAGTCATTGGCAATGGTTCGCAAATAATTGTTCTTGTGATTGAACAGCAAAGGGCGCCACAATAAACGTCTCTTTATGACTTGGGAGGGATGATGCCTTGAAACGCTGCTAGGGGAGCTAATGGCTAGTTTGAAGATTAATTTTGATTTTTTAATAATAATATAATTTAAATTACATTAATATATTAATCGAAAAACTATAAAACAAGTGGAAAATTAAAAAATTTTAAAACACCCACGACTTTTGCAGACTTGTAATTGAAAAAGGATTAAATAATTTTTTTGAAACTCCCCGACTAAAGGAAAGTAAGAACTAAGAACCAATCAGTATAATTACAAATCCAAGAAAATCCGTCGGAGCTGCCATTGCTATTTTCGTTTCCAATATCAATTAATGTAATTAGTAAGTATTGATAAACTGCCGGTATATGAGAAGTATCAAGAAATTGAATCAGTCATCAACTGGTAAACAGCACCATCAACACCGTCATAGGCAAAACACAGCAGCTCCGACGGATTTTCTTGGATTTGTAATTATACTGATAGGTTCTTAGTTCTTACTTTCCTTTAGTCGGGGAGTTTCAAAATAGTACATTTCAATATAAGTGCGGAAAGTTCAATATAAGCGAGGGTCAACTATAAGGACGAGTAAAAATGACAATTCCGCACGTGCATTGAACGACGTTTTTTAATACATTTGCGAAAAAAAAATATTGATTTTACGTGTTTGCCTGCTCCTTGTTTGCATGCCGTGTTCGTGTTCATGCTCTCCTGGTACGCCCGCTCCGGTGCCGCGTAGGAGGAAAACACAAAAGCACTAGTGCGGAAAAGAATAACTTTGCGCACGCTAAACACACATGGAAATGTCAACTTTTTGAGCAAATGTATTAAAAAAATTATTTAATCCTTTTTCAATTACAAGTCTGCAAAAGTCGTGGGTGTTTTAAAATTTTTTAATTTTCCACTTGTTAATAGTAGGTATAGTTAGGTATTTGACATTATTATGAAAATTTTTATTAGGTTTGACATTTCATTGTATTGGGCGATACTGACATTATTATAACAATTTTTATTATGTTCGACATTTATTGTAATCTTTGAGGCAATTTTTAGTACTAATGATTTTTTTTTCCTAGAATACTGAGCGATGCAGATACCTAATCATATTTTGTAAACTGATAATTTTATTTGTTTTTTCTTTGTATAAATTTGCATGCCAATAATATGGTATGATATAGCGAGAACTTGTATTGTATTGTGTACCATCATTGTAATAATGTACCTATATCAGCAAATAAATAAATTGAATTGAATTGAATTGAATTGAATTGAATTGAATTGAATAGATGGTGGGAAAGACAGTGCTTGCGAGGGTATTCCAGACCTTTGCAGTCCGTGTCAGGAACGAGGAATCAAACAGCTCCTTACGCGTAGATTGCTAATATTATAGCTTCAAACTTACAAGAAAGTATCCCGCTTTGGAAGTCTGGTTGCAGCATCGTATTTCCTCGAGGTGGTAGCGAAGTAAAGCTGGATTGGTCTCGTCCCCGCCGTCCGTGCCGTAGTGCATATCCACAAACTCGAACTGTATCAAAAATATACCTTTTATAAAAATTCGCGTGTCACAGTGTTTTGTAACAAAACTCCGAAACGCCTTGAATATGTATTTTTTATGATATTATTCGTGTAGGTATAAGTATATTCGGTAGGTCTGAGAATAGGTTATTTTTTGCATAAAACTTAATAAATCCCTGAGTGAGAAATAATTTATATGCCAAAACAACACTTGCTAGTCAGGTCACCTAATAGTATTAATGTGATTAGATTGCGTAACTTCGATTCCTTTAAAAAAAGCAAAATGAGTCCAAATCAAAACTCCTTTAGAATTTCATCCATTTTGTGGTTTCATTATCAGATCAACATGGTAAGTTAATTACCTAGTTTAAGTGAAGCTAATAAAAGTGTGAAAATACTTCATTGTTAAAGTGTGTTTCACACACACGCATATTGCTTTTCGTAGACATAGGTTAAGCGTTTGAACTGTTCCGAAAGCGTCGAGTTTTTTTCCAGCTCTTCTCGGTGCAAAGTTGCTTTTTTTTACTTGGTGGTTTACTTGGTGGTGGAGTTTGACATTTCATTGTTGATACTGACATAATGCCAGCATTTACTAAGTACCAAGTCGGTATAAAGAGTAAAGAGTATTCATAAGTGCGAAAAAGTGATAAAACTGAAATAAAAAATATAAATGAACGTTACTACAATGGTATCATATTAATTTTTTCCATCTCTTTTAATATCAATCAATGCCAACATGTCTGCGATGCGGTTTTTTGAACTCGAAACGTGAAAATATTCTTTATATTTAAAAATAACTACGTCGTCAGTCGTCATGCGTTTAACACTTTCCATCAATATTTCGTTTCAGACCGTTCAAATTGGAAGTGTATTTTTGGCACATTTTAATCAACTAGATTTTTAAAATAAAACAAAAAAAAACTTAAAATTGGACCCAACTTTTTAAACCATATAATAAAAGAAACTGTATCCAGAGTCTATTTTTTATAATGCAATCGGAAAAGATCATCGCGACGTCATAACAGTTGGAATATAAATCTAGTAGCACGAATAGTAAAGTAATTAAGTTAGAATTAAACTTAATATGGCAGCAAATACTTGAGTGAAGTGAAATTTCAGATGTTCGTTTCAATGCATTGTGCGGTACCAATTTGGGGAACTAGGAAGCAGTGCGGTGGTGGCTAATCCAGCTTTATTCTAGGGTTGTCAGTTCACAAATGTCCCGCTGAAACAAAGTTTTCACTTGTTCAGTGCTCAGTGCACAAACCGCGTAGGTACAATTTTTTGTATTGATGTATATAAGTATAATTAGTTCAGCACCTTGTAAACTTCGAAAAACAAAAGAAGGAGGAGGTTATCAATTCGGCCTGTATGTTTTTTTTATTATTATTTTTTTTATGTATGTATGTTCACGAATTTCTCCGATAATACGCAACTGATTTTCATGGTTCTACATTAGATCGATAGGAACTAGTGTCGAATTGGTCCCATGTAAATTTTATCGAAATTGGTTGACTACTTTTTAAATTATCTTTAAAAATAGGGGAATTTTGTTGGAATTTTGCCAAATCTTATGTCAAATTAGAATAATTTATTATTTACTAATAAACAAATCATTGCTTAGCAACAACTGACGGGCCTGGACCCTTATTCTGTATCTCAGTGATAATGACTCTGTGACATAGTGTTTTTTTATCTATTGAAGGTTCTCCGCAAAATCTTACTTTCGTTTCACTTAATAAAGCAGCAATGTATAACGTACCATAGATAACAGTGAACATCACGCTATAACTGGCAGAGATACGGAATAGCCCCCCTGGTTTTGGTAAACAACGCATCAAATTACAAGTGCGACAAGGCTATCTTGGTGCGTGGTCAAAATCGGAACTAACGCCGCTATCTTGTGACGCTGTTTGATAGTTCGCTCCGTCGGTATATTTGTCAGTATGTTGCAAGTATTTTGTGTTGTTTTGGTTTATTAAATTATAATTAATATGAAAATTTTGTTAGCTGGTTGCCATAGTTCCATCACATGTCTACATTTCATAATAGTCTAGAGTCTACATCATCTACATTTGTTCTCCGACTGCGCCCTCCTGACAATGTCATTCAAGTGCCAAGAGATCCTTGTCAGACTATACTTTTTAATTCGCATGTATTTGAGATAAGATGATGGTTCACTCGTCACTAGATGTGAAAAAAGGTATACCTAAGATTTTATTTATATTATTATCAGCATATATCATTAAAGGCACAAATTAAAAGGTCTGTGACTTGACTCTTTTTCTCAGGAACAGCCGATTCATGAAATACAACCCAAAGTAAGAGCTATTAAGTAGGTAGAAATTGACAAGAAATACAATTTTATAATATAAATAGACTAGCTGGCACTCCTATTGCCTTTTGTATCCCTAATAGCAAACGTTGTTTTGCCATTAGGGATACAAAAAATTGCTAACGTCCTATTCTCAGACCTATCTAATATACCCTGAAAAATCCAAAAATAGGTCGAGCCGTTTACAAACACGGTGACACGAGACTTTTAAACAATTCAGATAAGTTCTATAGTTTCTTGGAAGTATTAAAATTCAAGTTTCTACTCAATCCAAGCTAGAAAAACAGCTTCCACTAAAAAGTAAAAAATAAAAATTCTTTTCAAAAAACCGACTTCAAATGCCACTACAAAGAGTGAAATAATTTTGATGTAGGTGCACCAATTCGAAGTCGGACGATGTATGTAAGGTACAATCATAGTCCTTCACAATACCTACTCGATGTGCTTAGAAACGACGATATTATAGACAATCGTCCGACTTCGAATTGGTGCACCTACATCAAAATTATTTCACTCTTTGTAGTGGCATTTGAAGTCGGTTTTTTGAAAAGAATTTTTATTTTTTACTTTTTATTATGCGTTTTAGACACTCAAAATTGTCTAAAACCTATATTTTTAATTTGATATTTACTGTACGACTTAAGGAAGCGTAAATTAATGATTAAACTCATGGTGTATTTTTTGGATAAGAAACTCATTAATAAGGGAAACGTTCCCATAATCTTGGAAAATTAGTACTCTCAAGATAGGGCAAGTTTTACTTAAATATTTAATTGTTCAACTTATCCTGGTCACGCGTGTTGTCACTGTAGTTTTTTGAGCACGAACTTTTAGTTACGTAATTAGCACACAGCTACGACAAAGAGTACGTAAATAATTTTAGTATTTACAATGATGGAGAAAGTAAAAGTTTGTTCAGTAGATAAGTTTTGAGATTTGTAGTTTGTCAAGGCTCGACAACCCTGTGTTAAACGTGGTATTAGAGTTTATGCGGCACAAATTGCAATGAGCAACGTTGCAAAATATTTTATAGATGAGAACATATTTAATATTCACTGACATTTAGAAGGGATGTGAGTTAAATCATTCCAGGGTTAAAAACATAGTAGGTTATGTTTAGTCGTAATACTGATCTCTCTTGCAGTTTAATAGATTTTTGCAGACTCCGTACCTCAGATTACTTCAAACGATCTAAGCTCTTTACAAACAGGACAAATGCGAGTCAGAAGCGCGCGACTAGGGTTCCGTACTAAAGAAGCAGTAAAACTATTATCACTTTTGTTTGGGAATCGAAAAACATTCTTTGTTTGCCCTCTGCAAATTAAATTTATTGTCATAATGCGAATTAGATTAAGTAAAATATAGTAGGAACATACAGTTTTACTGACTATAAATGCGTCATATCAAAATCGTCTCATCAATATTTAAAAAATATTCATGCAACGCGTTATGCAATCGAAACTTTCCCCGGATGTGTCCCTAGCTATGCATATGAGTCTCTATGGTCCCCACACTAATACGTGTTATTAGGTCGAGTGCCCTGTCCCGTAGCTTACCGAATGTTATTGATTGAACACGGCTCCGCAGATGTGACCGCATGCAATGACCGCTGAATACGGCCACCGCTCATCATCATCATCAATAGCCATTTTATGCCCCATTCTCATAGCAGAGAGCGGTAACACCACAGACCAAGGAATAACTTTATATTGACTAAATAAAGTTATTCTTTGGTCTGTGGTGTTACTTTTTCTGTGGGTTACGCACACAACCCTTTTTATAAAAAAGTTTTGTTAGTTTTGCAGTTTGAAGTGTGAAAGACAATTGACTGCTTGAAAGATATCACAAACTGTAAATTGTTTGACCGAGCAAAGCGAGAATAGCATCTTTAGATCCTGCTCGTATACAAATAATATCTGAATGTGGTCCATGTTTTTTGGTAGTTGTGTGTAATAAGTTCAAAGTGGCTGTAAAACGAAAGCTTATGAATAAAGCTTACTATAGTATTAGGTAAGGATTATTTACATGAATTAAATCCTTGGGAATGAATTAACTGCTGTAATTATACTAGCTCATTTAGTTTTTAAGAGCCTTTGTGAAGTGGTGATAACAGAAAACAAAACCCGACTGAGTTTGTTGGTGGTTGTGGTCTTCGTCTCAGTGCAGGCCGCGTTTGAACCCTCGTAAACTTAGTTTTAAGTAGTTATCATCATACTATGCGATCATATTGACGTTTTAGAAGAGCTGTACGTTAGGCCTATGTGAAATAAAGATATTTTGATTTTGAATTTGAATAAACATTGATAATTGTAATATAATTATTTATTAATGATATAGGTACAATTGAAGTGGTCTTCTTTTTTTCACAGTAATTAGGCAAGCATCTCTGTTAAAGTAGTCGTATAGTCAATGTTCTGTGTTAAAGAGAGAAAATGAATGAAACAACTATTGATTTTAGAGATTGTAGTGCTATAGTACCTTCTTATGTAGGTACTGACGCTAGTCATAATATTCTTTGCCACATACAGGATTTACCCCATTTCCGTGTCTGCCGGAAGCGTAGCGCCTTCCATGAGGCTCGTTCTATAATATACAGAGTATGTATTTATCTAGATTTTTACCACTAGGTAATATTATGTAATAATTATGGTCATTACAAAACTTATACCTACTATTATTAACTATCTCACGCAGCAAATGTTGTTTTGCCATATAGCGGTATAGAAAATATCTTATGATTTGCGTATCAAATCTACCGAATGTAGACCAAAAAAATTCATAAAAATCGATTAAGCTTTTTCGGAGCAGTTTGGTTACAAACTCTGAATACGAGAGTTTTATATATTAGACTAGTAGGGCGCGTGGGGGCGTGGGCCACATGTGGCCCGTGGGTCAATGAAAAAATAAATTCCGCCATTTTGAATTTTTTTTCTATCCATCGAATAGAACTTTGGGTCCTGATCACTTCTTGTCAAGAAACCGTTCTTCCACCTTTTATACTTTCCAAGATATCGACGAAATTCTCATAGCGGCCATTTCGAATCAACGGGGTTTGTCATGTAAATATATATCTATAACTATAAAAGGCTTTGTCCTGAGTGACTGACTGACAGACAAGCTACAGCCCAAACGGCTGAACGTAAGAACTTGAAATTTTCAGGGAAGATTCTTTGTGAACCCAAACCGCTCGCTAAGAAAGGGTTTTTTGAAATTCTACCCCTAAGGGGGTTAAATAAGGGATTTAGGTTTGTATGAAAGTCCCTCATTTTTCAAGTTAGATTCATGAAAATTGGTACATAGACTTTCGAATAAAAATAAGAGAATGGGTGTCCGAGGGATTTTGGAAATTTCACCCCTAACTCTCTAAAAAGGGGGTTGAAACTAGAAAACGCTTGATCCCGGCTGGCTGGCTTTTGGACAAGCTACTGCCCAAACGGTTGAACGTATAAACATGAAATTTTCAGGGAATATTCTTTTAACACCCTAGATGTGTACTAAGAAAGGAATTTTTGAAATTCTACCGGTAAGGGTGTTAAATAAGGAATTTTATTTTACATATATGGAAATCCGTCAATTTTCAAGTTGTGTTCATTAAAATCGGTAAGTAGGCTTTTGGATAAAAATAACAAAGTTCCTCGATTTTTTAATTCCACCCCTACTTATGAGACTACCTCCTAGGGGGGTGAAAGGGGGGTCCAAAGATATTACGAAGAAATGCTCCTTCACGCCGCAGTTACTGATCGGAATTGGTTGAAATTTAAAAAAGTGTTAAATCATATTCTGGTTTAATAAATAGACTACTTTTTATCCCACAAAAATCTATGGTTCCCGCGAAATTTGTAAAAAATAGAAATACGCGCGGGGCAAATGCTCCTTCACATCGCAATTTCTGAATCGATTTGTCTATAATTTAGAATAGAGGTAGATTATATCCCGGTTTAATACATAGGCTAATTTTTATCCCGAAAAAATCCATGGTTTCTGAGGGATGTGTGAAAAACCAAAATGCCTGCGGAAGAAAAACTTCTTTACGCCGTAACTACTGAAACGATTTGACAAAAATTTGGATGAGAGGTAAATTATGTAATGTATGATTTAGAAGTAAGGTTACTTTTCATCCCGGAAAAATCCTTAGTTTTACGGGATTTTCGAAAAATCGATTTCCACGCAGGAGAAAAATCCTTTACGCTGCGATTACTGAACCGACTTGGCTGAAATTTGGAATGGAGATAGATTACATCGTGTATTAATACATAGGCTACTTTTTATCCCGGAAATATCCATGGATTCCGAGAAATATGTGAAAAACCGTAATTTTCGCGGTAGAAATACCTTTATGCTGTAACTACACAAATGATTTAGTTGAAATTTGGAGTTAAGATAAACGATATCCTGGATTATCATACAGCTTATCTTTTATTCTGGAAATTCCGTGTTTACCGCAAAATTTATGTAAAAACGAAGTTCACGCGAGGGATACCGTCAGCTACTTTCTTGAAAGTAGGTATAAAGGTTAAGTTTGATAAGGAAATTCAGGTTTTTGAAAAATCTTAATCTCTGGGTTTGTGAAAAATCGAAATTAACGCGGGCAAAGCCGCGTGCAAAAGCTAGTTATATATAATTACCTATACCTACCGAATAGGTACACACAAAAAAATCATAAAAATCAGCAGGGAAAAGATTCTGTATGGTAGGTACAATATGCAGGAACATAATATGCGAAATCGTAGAATTGTGAAGTCAACATTTCACATTGTGATCTCCTGAGGATGTCCCGGTGTCGGGACGAAACATATGTCGAAGAAAGTGTTGGAAAATTGTGTCTGGTTTTCATGTGGGCAGTGTTCCTGCATATTGTACCATACAGAATCTTTTCAAGTTGCGGATTATAGCAAAACAAATTAATCAGTCCTGCTAATTATGGATTTCAGCAAAATAACGCCTGCTTACATTCAATATCATAAAAATCAGTCAAGTCGTTTCAGTGGAGTTTAGTTTCAAACACTGTGACACAAGAATTTTATTTATATTCAGTAAGATTTATTGATATGGTTTGATCTTGTAAGTAGGTCATCAGTATTCACGTTAACGTTCCGAGCGATACCAATTTAGTAAATGGAATTAAAATGCTTTTTAATATGCGGAGTGCATGAGGGTAGGGAGATTACGTTATCTTGCATAAAGTGCAGGTTATCAAGGAAATTCCTTTTACATTATGGAAAATAGAGCTTAAAAATGCTTTTAGAGCTTAATCCGATGGTTGGAAATTGTCGGACGAAAGTAGCTATTAAAAGTCTTAGCACGCTTAGGTGAAGGTAAAGCGATGTCAAAATTGGTATTTACTATTTTACCTCGTTTAGTTATTATGAAGTAATTCTGCTTTTGAGAATCAGTCGTGAGGAGTCTTGGTTATTTATTCCATCGTAAAATATATAAAATAGTATAATTTTCTAGATAGGCGGGTGACGTGGGTACTTACCTCGATGTGCCGATCATCGTAAGTTGACTGCAACTCTGGGCCCACCAACTCGAGGACTTGGCGTCTTTCTTCCCGGAAGTCTACAATAAATGTGCCTTGGTGAGAAATTTTATTTTGAAATGGAAAAAAATATGCGGCTTAAATTATATAAAGACCTAGGCAGAACGCCTATTATTAGAAACTTGACAATAAAATAATGCTTAGTTTATTGATAAGTCTTCGCATGCGCTATCGTATTAGTAATATTATATCTTGCGCTACCTAAAAAAGACAGCTGCAACAAGACTAGCTTGGGTACGCCGATTGCGGTGTAATAGTTGTATATTGCTGCGTTTTAGAATCTAGTGGTGGTAGTTTTCTGACTTTTTTGAGAAGCTCCGTAGCATCAAAGGCTCCGTAACACTGATCGTACCCCATTATGCGCTCACACGTTAAACACACGCTACGCTCCGCTATCCTTATTATTGTAAACAGAAACGACGTATAATTTGACTGACGACTCGAGGCCATGGCTTCGTAGCACTGATCGTATCCCATTATGTGCGTCATCTTACGCGCGCCCAACTATGCGGGGTACTATTTAGTGTTCTGTGATGCGGGTCACCTCACGCGCGCTCAACACAGGCTACGCCATCTTTACCATTGTAAACAGAAGCGACGCATATTTTGACGACTCAAGGCCAAAGCCATCTTGTCGCTCTACTCTGTGTATCACCGTAGCATCACATGCTTCATAGCATTGATCGTGCCACAGTATGCGCGTCATCTCACACGCGCTCAATACACGCTACGCTATCCTTAACAGTCTAAACAGAAAAAAAACATTTGGACGATTCGATGCCCTGGCCACTTGTCACTCTACTCTGTGTAGCACCGTAGCAACACAGGCTTCGTAGCACAGATCGTACCCCATTGTGCGCATCAGCACATGCGTCTTCAACACACGTACGCGATACTTACCATTATAAACCGAAGCGACGTATATCTTGACGACTCGAGGCACTGGCCACTTGTCACTCTACTCTGTGTAGCACCGTAGCATCACAGGCTTCGTAGCACTGATCGTAACCCATTGTGCGCGTCAGCACATGCGTCTTCAACACACGTACGCGATACTTACCATAATAAACCGAAGCGACGTATATCTTGACGACTCGAGGCACTGGCCACTTGTCACTCTACTCTGTGTAGCACCGTAGCATCACAGGTTTCGTAGCACTGACCGTACCCCATTAATATGCGCGTCAGCACATGCGTCCTCAACACACGTACTCGATACTTACCATTGTAAACCGAAGCGACGTATATCTTGACGACTCGAGGCCCGGGCCACTTGTCGCTCTGCTCGGTGTAGCCCTGTAGTGCTTGGAGCACCAAAGGCTCCGGAGCGCTCATCACGCTCCGCCTCGCTCCTCACCTCACCTCGTGCTTAACACACCCCACGCCATCCTGCAGAAAAAAAATATTAAAATGTTAGTAATAGGCTATTTGACAACAATGAAAATATACCTGAAATTGTGGTAAATCTCACTAATAACAACGTAAATAAGCATATTTCACTTTATTTTAATCAAATATATGTATACTTTTCAGCAAAATAAGAGTTTAATAATGTTATAATTTTTGATATTTTACCTATGACAGGAACGCCCTGTGATTGGTTGCAACTCTGGTGACGTCACACTCGAAAATTTGCGGGAAAACAACAGCTTTTTGTACTGATTTTTCTGAGTGTTTTGTTTGGCGGGCGTTTTATTTTATCTTTTAGCTATTTCAACAGTAATTTTCTGGTTAACTTTATAACTAAACATACTAAGGAAATAAATAATTAAGTATTTCAAATCGCAGAATGGAATCAAATTTTGTGCGAGCTGATAATAGCAACCTACCTAAGGTAGATGCTTTTATGGTTGCACTTTACTTTAAGAATAATGCTGATTATTATGGCGCGGAACTGAAAAACATAAAAACAGCAATGTAAGTACCTACCGCGTCGAACATATTAGTCCTTCCTTTATTTATTATAATTGTTAATCATTATCTCATTTTAGTTTATGTTCACAAATACTCAGGAAGTTCATGGGAGTTCGGTTTATCATGGTGTTTTCTTTTGTTTTACAGTTCTGCAAGGGAATCCTATGGAGACGATGCGATTGGCTACGTCCAGTTACACAGAGAAAGTGGAGTTTGCACTGTGAAGTGTAAAATATGCCCGGAGCATAAATATTAGCAAGTGAAGACATACCTATTATGTTCCAATAAACATAATAAACTTGAGATAATAAACTTAAGAGATAACAGCTATGAATATATTATATTAGGTAGTTAAAATACACAAAGAGACTCTAAATGCTAGACCCATATTACCTAAATTGGGGTTAGTTTTAGATGTTAGGTTATATAACTTATTTTTTAATAAGAACCAATATTATATTTAGCTTGAATATTAAATTAAAAGGTAATTATTAGGTAGGTACTTACATCAAAGTGATCTTCACACATAAAAACATTTGAATGCGATAAAAAGGCCTTTGGATCTCTTCGAGCTAACTGTAACCATTTTTTTCGCCTTCTATCTGGTACAGACACAAACACTTTTTGAGGGCAATTTATGGAGGTATTTGTACATAATGGTACTACACAGCATTTGTAAACCATTCTTTCTGTTAAAATATATTAATTTTTATAAAATTTAAAGAAAAGCGAAGAAATTCAACTAAACTGTACGGTACTGTAGTCTGTTTATATGCGTTTGACAATGTGTGACGTCACGAGTCAGATGACAAGCGCCATTACAAAATTGGCGTTTTTGGTGCGGTTTTGAAAATTGAAACTTTAAAAGTGGTTTTTAAAGGGAATTACATTAAATTTCCGCGAAATATCAATGTAATGTGCTTAATAGGTAGTAATTAATTCTTTAAAATCATTTTCAAAATTTAGTCAAATAGCCTATTGATCAAAAAATTGGAAATGCCGTGATACGGAATTACGTTTTACTTACTGATTTTTTGTGTGAATTATCAACATAAAACTTATTATAAGCGTGTAGTCATAGTGAAAATGCCGTGATTAATGCCATCCAAATGATCATTCATTGGCCAAAATTCTATAGCACCTTACTTTTAATACTTAACTATAATAGGTGCAGGTGTTTCATATCGTCGTTTTAAACTAATTGGTATTGCTTGAGGGTAAATAATAATCAGGTGATGTCACACACACCTGATCCTACAGTAGTATTCATAAGTGAGATTTAAATATTTCATCTTGCTGTAATACAACAATAGGTACAGATAACAAGGGAGTCGCGATCTCGCAGATGGCGCTGCTGGCACAAAGGGTTCTAATCAAAAGCAACTCCAATGGCTATTATTATACGCCTTTTTATAGCGAGCCTCCGCTACTGAAGTGAATGGCGTCTCGGGCGAGGGTGAGCAGACATCTCCATTTTCCCGTATAAGTTTGAATATTTATGTGCCACTCGAGTTTAGAAGTTTAGCGACTTTCAATTTTTCCACTCGTTATATCATAATTATAAAATATACATAATATTATGATGATGAACCCATCTAATTTTATAAAGAATTAATGAAAATTACTCTATTTTACAAACAAAAATCATCGACTTACTGTCAACTGATTGGACTAAAAATTTTATTCCCTTTTGTTTAACTTCCGCGCATACAATTTTCATTTATATACATTTTTTTATTTCGTTCCATATGTGTACCAAAAGCAATCTTACAAATAGAATCGATATGTCATTTGGCTACAGCTGCTTATAGGATTGGACAGTTTTAAGGCCATTTTTTAACATTCTAACATTGAGGCTAAAAAGTCTATTATTACGATTAGATTATAGGATCTTGTAAATTTGCGAGGAATACATAATTTAAATCGAGTGCCATGGTCACCGTACCAAAAAGATTTATCGATAGCACCGATAGTACGTACTTAATGCCCTAATACCCATCGTTTCGGGTAAAATGTAGAAGCGACTGCTTATTCACTAAGCTCCTATGTTAAATTGTTACCTACGCTAAACACAGGTTAGTGATCGTTTAACTTTATAATGTACTGATACTTTTTTTTATTATATGAACCAACAAACGGGCTAAATGTTTTGTTACTACCCTTTGAGTAATCCCCAAATTTTCATATGTTTAATTAAGTTAAGGGGATTTATTGAATTTATTTTTGTCTTCCTCACGAATACGTTGGTAGGTGCGTCATGCAGCGTCGCGGAAGAATTTAAGAGAAAAACGACCTTTTACCTAATTACTCAAAAACTAAGCTAGTTATCAAAAATCTATTTCTAAGCGTTTTTGCATATTATGATTACCTACACTTTAAAAACAAAAGTTACAATTACATCCAATGTAGTGTCCGATAAAAACTAGAAAAACTGAGATTTTGGAGCAACTTTTGGGAGAACTTTCCATCGAGAAAATTTTATCCAATCGTGTTTCTGCATCTTAGCGATTTTAGATTAAAGACCCAAAATACATGACATGTAAATTTGAAAGGAATTGTCTTTATAGTTTTTGAATAAAACTTCATTCAAAATCGCTTAAATACGGCTTCTACACCGTTAAAAGGCTGCGTTGAAAGTTTTAGTTAACAGGTTTTCATGTTACGTAGACTGTCGTGGCTACATACCTATTAGAATTGTACACTTCATAAAATGGTTGTATGTGTCCAGCTGTAGAAACGCATATAAAAGACTGATTTTTCTACTAAATTAGAGTTAGGTGATGTTTATGTTAGAGTTAGATATTACTTAAGTTGTTCTCAAAAACTCGAAATACAAAATAAATACAAACATCTTACAGTCTTATAATTTTTTTAATTAAAAAACAAAATTAAAGTGATCTTGGTTATTTCTGAAAGTTAAAGTCTAAACTATATAAAACAGCTAATGTTTTTATATAACAGTTATTAATATTAGTGTAGTAGTGCAAGTGTAATGCGATATGGAAACTCACACATAACTCAAATTAAGTGCATTTTCGTAAATCTTAAAAATTTAGACACTGAAAGATTTCATAAAAGACGATTTATGAAGGGCCTTAAATGATAAACTGCACACAAAAATTTAATTCTGACCAGCTGTGTACAAACAGAGAAATAATTATTACGCAAATGCAATAATTATGGCTGTCAATTACAAAATTCGTTCAGACAATAGAGATACTATGTTGTTGTCGGGCATAATTCATTAATGAATTAACGTAACAATACCAGGCGTGTTTTGTCAACCCTTCTTGACATTAATTCCATTCAGAACAGTAATATTAAAAGTTCTGTAAATAAATGACAGTTACCAAACTCCTCCGAAACGGCTCGACCGATTGCTATGAAATTGTCTGTGTATGTTCGGTACGTCTGAGAGTACGTTTTAAGCTGCTTTTTATATCCCTATTGGAAAAATAGCGTTTGCTGGGCCAGCTAGAAATTTATAATAGTTAATTTATTTAGCGTATTATAACTTTTGCCGTAGCCCTATTTAATAAATCTAAGTTAGGCTAAGATTTAAATTTCTTATTCAGCTGCACTTTGAAACTTGGGAAATAGGTATTACAGACTTTTATAGAGCTCTCGTGAACTAGTTGATGCAAATCCAAAACCTCGGATCGGGAAAACCCTAACTGAATTGGAATTGCATGTCACTGGCGTAGGTACTCCGAGTCGGAGATACGGCAATCAGTTACGGACACTGGTTACAGAGCTTTTTAATTTTTAAAAATACATGTTTCAACTCCTTGGAAGTAGTTTTATTTTTTGTGTTTGCTGATTCGATTTCTCTTAACTGTGGTTTTAAGCAATTTTTAATGGTTTTAGTCTAGAATTAATATTTGATTATTAATGTGTCGGTAATAATAATATCCAATAAAAATAAATAATAAAAAAATCAAAACCACGACTGCTCTGTTGAAAAATGAACTAAAAAGTAAAAAAAAAACAAGTTATTTTAGTTGAACAGATAAATCCATATGGCAGTCGGGGGGCTGTCCAAAGGAACACCTATTCTAAGAGGTCCCCCGACTGCCATATGTATTTATCTGTTCAACTAAGCAATAAATTTTAAAAACAGGCCGCCCGTGGCGCTTTCTGAAACAGGAGTCGTCCTGTTTCTTCATTTTACAGCGAAAGCGCTCACTAAGGCTCGAAGTCTTCAATAGGCCTCGCACTATAAATTTAAATAAAAAGGGTTAAGAGGTTTCTTCGGTAGCTTTGGATATTATTTAAAAAAATTTAATATTGAAGGAAAGTTGGTCGGTAAATCGGTGACCAAGGAATTTATTAATTAATAAATTTAAAGAATAGTGCATAGTGTAAAAACACAGTGTGCCTGTGACTTGTGAGTACAAAATATCCTCCAGATTAAAAATCTTTAGAAAATCTTTAGCTGCATGATTTAACCCGCTATTACGTCATATTAACCTCGGCATAACCTTGAACGGAGTCAAAGCTAGGTACGTTTTAGATATTATTCGTATACGCCTTCTCTAAAGCAATCTTTTACAACCTATGTAAAGCCTTGCTCTTGCGATATTAACGCACAACGCTGCGGTACGCGACATGCGACGTCAGACACAAATCGTATGAAAACTTCACGCTAACTACGACGGAACGAAATACTATTCTCGACGTTTTTCATACGATTACGTGTCCGACGCTGCATGCCGCGTACCGTTGTGCATTGTGATCGCGAGACCAAGGCTTTAAAGGGAAAACTCGACAAAAGCGAAAGAGATTTATTCAAACGAATATGTAAAAGCAACTCAAAAGGCTTAATACCAAGCTGACAAGGAAGCTAAATTATGCCATGAATTATTCATCAAACTCACTCCAACGAGGAAACCATGTACATTGTACATAACCTAGCATATTTTCACAAAAGCGTGAACGATGTATGAAAATTGTTTAAAATATGTGAAATTGCACTGCCGCGGAAAATGCCATGTAAATCTCTTCAGAACTTTTATGCACGTCTTGAGGTATTCTTTAAACGAGTACTTTGTAACTTTTTTCATAAAGAACTCGCTTGAAAAGTTAAAGCGATTAATGTCACTTTAATTTTTTTTTTACTTTGTACAAGTTAACGGTAAGTGATGGTAAGTGATGATGCATTGTGTGTGAAGATGTTATCGTACTAACTTGGAAGGGTAAGTTTATAAGTTACCCCAACGGTTTCTACAAGCATAGCAGCGGAACGCTAAAATCGCTTGGCGATGCGTTTTGCTTGTAGGGTAGTAACTAGCCACGGCCGAAACCTCCCACCAGACCAGACCTGAGCCAATTTAGGAGATTACGATATTCCAAAGTGGCCCGTGGCGGGAATAGAACCCGCTACCTCCCACTCGAATCCGAGCGCGTTGCAACTGCGCCAGGGAGGAAAAATTATAGATATTTAACGATCGTAAAAGCAGTTTATATACGTAGCAAGATTTAGTAGTAGCCTTATGGTACTGAAATGTGTTAAGCATGTCTTAGTACTTGCTAAATAAATAAGCTATGGCTGAAAAGTTTGTACGAAAGTTGAGGTGAGAATCACATTCAGTAGAAAACAGACATTTAAAACATATAGTTTTGGGTTGCCCCAGAAGAAAAAAGCGGAACTCTTATAAGATCACTTTATTGTCCGTCTGTCTGTCTGTCTATCTGTCATGACCCTTTATTTCAGTAACTATTAAAGCTGTTGATAGGCAATTTAGAATAATTTTAAGTAATAGTCGCTCAACGTCTGCAAACGTTAAAAACTGAAAATCTTTTTATTTTTATTTGAAAAGGGGAAAAGCCGGGGCCTCAATATTTCAAAGTGTTGAATAAATATGGAATTGAGTATCATATTATGAAAGAGCGTTATTTGTGTATTCTAAAATATATTTTTATTTATTTTTATGCCTGATAGTTTTTGATTTATTGGGCAAAATGACGATAAAAATACCGTTCCACCCGTCCTTTGTAACTCTGAAAAATCTGAAATAATTATGATTAATAGAGTATAGAAAAGGTATACTTTAGGTGAAAAATAGAATCAACTCTGTATCTATTATACTTTTTTTAAGATATGTTTGCGGTTCGGTAAGAAAAGTAGGTAATTCTTGTGGTTTGACATTTTGTACAGTAGTACGGAACCCTCGGTGCGCGAGTCGGACTCACACTAGGCCAGTTTTATTTCAATTAAAGAAGGAGTGAAGAAAAATATTTGTATTAATTTTACACAATAGTATTTCGACCAATGGAAGTGACAACCAACAAGTGTGTGACCAATGGAAGTGACAAGTTATGCAGATTAAATTTACCACAACGCTAAAAGGAGATAAATGTGACAACATTATGACATAACGAGTGCGGTTTCCAATGACATACATTTTCATACTCGAGGGAAATTACTGAACTCATCAATTCAACGATATTTTCAAACTTTTCCTATGAAATTTAATGGGTGGTTTATGTTTCACACTCAGTTATATGGAAGCTGTGTGCCACTTGGTCCTTAATTGAACATGTTTCATACAGAATGTTTTGTAACTGAAATAGAGTTTATCAGAATAAAAATAAGTCTGGAGTTTATATCAATATTTACATAGGTAACTAGCTGACCGGGCAATCTGCGTTTTGCCGTTTAGGGCCATCAAATATAGATAAGAACCCGCTCCCGGACCCAGAGATCGTACCCTGAAAATTTCAGTTTGAGTTTAACAAGAGTTGAACTTAGCTGCAATGGCATAGTGCTTAGGGTCTAATATATAAAATTCTCATGTCTCGTGTTTGATACCACACAGAACGGAAAGTAAGTTGTAAGCAAGTTTTTTTATATAATTATCTCTAATGGCAAAACAAAGTTTGCCGGGTCGCCTTGTATTTTTATGAAAATAATAACGATCCAACAGCTTGTTTTGAAGAACATAATATAAGCATTTTTGTCTGAAATTAGAACCTAATCTTAATTCTTATACGCTTTTTGAGCCATGATTTTTATTTTTTTTGCTGAAATTTGACCCTTGAAAATCATAAATACCTACCTACCTAATGAAATTCGATGCCTATTTAAAATATGAGTAGGAAGGATATTATGGCGGGACGACTAAATTCTTTGTGTTCATGAATAAGAGATTGATAAGGTGAATGCCTCGGTTAATATATGGGGATGGTTAGTAGACACAGTGGTTTAAAATAAATAAGTAAGTGTAGAGAATTGGGGGGTCGTGAGCTTCACGCGAGCTTTTATTTCAAGAATAGTTTTTAACGGGTTGGCTTCGTGTTATTTGTACCTACTAATGTATTTTCATTGTCGTCGTACATTTTGATAGTAAAAATTAATGTTCTACCAAAGTCTAAGACTTTTTTATATAGAGAATGGAACTGTGATAAAAACCCAAAGATTAAAACAAACCCAAAGATTAAAACAAAGAGTAAAGTTTAAGGTTTAATAAAACTAATATATTAATCTATAGGTATGTACGATGTGGGATTATTAAGACGTAGATGAAGAAGGTTAATTAGGTTGCAATTGTAGGACGTAGGTAGGTATTTTTCTTATCAGGTGTAAATGATTTTCAACTTTTTAGTTCTATTTTTAACAAAATTATAATTAGTTCTATTTTTAAAAGCTTGTTTTTTATAAAAAGTTTTATGCTTTTAATATTATTGATATAATATAAAGATACATACTGAAAACTATTTGAGTTCTTTCACTAACAGAATGCTCTATAAACCCGTGCCTAGCTTGTTTATTTTAAGTTTAGTATGATTATAAAACGAGTTAAATAAATAAAACAACTAGTTCATAATATAATGGCGCAATTCATCTTTTAAATCGCTTGTATCCAGACACCGGCTGAGTTTCCACTTGGGTGTTTCAGATTACGAGGAAGCACTTGACAATAATTATACTCATAAATAAAGTAGCAATATTGACCGTTAACAGTAGGTATGTATAGGTTTTATAGCAAACAGTTAATAATTAATTACAATCCGAAACTACACGGCTAGTACAATTTCAAGATACAATAATGGCAATAATTCGATAGTGTTTATACGTTTGTATGGAAAACCCGATACGAGATACCAATTATTGATTATACAAAAACTTGTACTAAGCCACTGTATAGGTAGGTACATCTATATATATAAAAGAATGAGGCATTTTGGTTGTTCCACGGATTCCGCCAAAACTATAGGTCGTAGAGATCTCAAATTTGGTACCTAGGTAGATATTAGGTCATGAATTCGTACTAAGACGGGAATTCCAGAAATTCCGTGTTTAAGGGGTAAAAACCGTAGGTTTTCGGGATTTCCCCATACAAAAGTGTAATTTGTTTCGTTGTTCCAGGAATTCCCGAAAAGCTACAAGTCGTAGAGATCTGAAATTTGGTACCTAGGTAGATATTAGGTCATGAATTCGTACTAAGACGGGGATTCCAGAAATTCCGTGTTTAAGGGGTAAAAACCGTTGGTTTTCGGGATTTCCCCATACAAAAGTGTAATTTGTTTCGTTGTTCCAGGAATTCCCGAAAAGCTACAAGTTGTAGAGATCTGAAATTTGGTACCTAGGTAGATATTAGGTAAAGAATTCGTACTAAGACGGGGATTCCAGAAATTCAAATTTTAAGGGGTAAAAACCGTTGGTATTCGGGATTTTCCCATACAAAAGTGTAATTTTTTTCGTTGTTCCAGGAATTCCCGAAAAGCTACAAGTCGTAGAGATCTGAAATTTGGTACCTAGGAAGATATTAGGTCATGAATTCGTACTAAGACGGGGATTCCAGAAATTCAAATTTGAAGGGGTAAAAACCGTTGGTTTTTTGGATTTCCCCATACAAAAGTGAAATTTTTTTTCGTTGTTCCAGGAATTCCCGAAAAGCTACGAGTCGTAGGGATCTGAAATTTGGTAACTAGGTAGATATTAGGTCACGAATTCGTACTAAGACGGGGATTCCAGAAATTCAAATTTTAAGGGGTAAAAACCGTTGGTTTTATGGATTTCCCCATACAAAAGTGATTTTTTTTTCGTTGTTCCAGGAATTCCCGAAAAGGTACAAGTCTTAGAGATCTGAAATTTGGTACCTAGGTTGATATTAGGTCATGAATTCGTACTAAGACGGGGATTCCAGAAATTCAAATTTTAAGGGGTGAAAACCGTTGGTTTTATGGATTTCTCCATACAAAAGTGTAATTTTTTTCGTTGTTCCAGGAATTCCCGAAAAGCTACAAGTCGTAGAGATCTGAAATTTGGTACCTAGGTTTGTATTATATCATGAATTCGTATTCAGAAAGGGATTTTCGAGATCCAAATTTTGAGGAGGAAAAATTTTGTACTTTTTGGCCGCCAATTTGAACTTTTTTGTTACTGGGCCGATTGCTTTGCAAATCGACTTTTGACTATGGCAGCAAGCATAGAGAAGGAATTTGTTGCCAAAATTAAAAAAAGTGGCCGCCATTTTGAACTTTTTTGTTACTGGGCCGATTGCTTTCAAAATCGATATTTGACTATGGCAGCAAGCATAGAAAAGGAATTTGTGGTCAAAATTTAAAAAAAGTGGCCGCCATTTTGAACTTTTTGGTTACTGGGCCGATTGCTTTGAAAATCGATATTTGACTATGGCAGCAAGCATAGAGAAGGAATTTATGGCCAACATTTAAAAAAGTGGCCGCCATTTTGAACTTTTTTGTTACTGGGTCGATTGCTTTGAAAATCGATATTTGACTATGGCAGCAAGCATAGAGAAGGAATTTGTGGTCAAAATTTAAAAAAGTGGCCGCCATTTTGAACTTTTTTGTTACTGGACTGATTGCTTTGGAAATCGATATTTGACTATGGCAGCTGGCATAGAGAAGGAATTTGTGGTCAAAATTTAAAAAAGTGGCTGCCATTTTGAACTTTTTTTGTTACTGGACCGATTGCTTTGAAAATCGATATTTGACTATGACAGCGAGCATGGAAAAGGAATTTGTGGTCAAAATTTAAAAAAGTGGCCGCCATTTTGAACTTTTTTGTTACTGGACCTATTGCTTTGAAAATCGATATTTGACTATGGCAGCTAGCTTAGAGAAGGAATTTGTGGTCGAATTTTAAAAAAAGTGGCCGCCATTTTGAACTCTTTTGTTACTGGACTGATTGCTTTGGAAATCGATATTTGACTATGGCAGCTGGCATAGAGAAGGAATTTGTGGTCAAAATTTAAAAAAGTGGCCGCCATTTTGAACTTTTTTGTTACTGGACCGATAGCTTTGAAAATTGATATCTGACTATCGCAGCAAGCATAGAGAAAGGATTTGTGGTCAAAATTTAAAAATTTTGTACTTTTTGGCCGCCATTTTGAACTTTTATGTTACTGGGCCGATTGCTTTGAAAATCGATATCTGACTATCGCAGCAAGCATAGAGAAGGAATTTGTGGTCAAGATAATAAAATGATGAACTTTTTGGCCGCCATTTTGAACTTTTTTGTTACTGAGCCAATTGCTTTGCAAGTCGACGTCTAACTATAACCAGCAAGCATTAGGAAATATTTAGTGGTCAAAATTAAATTAAATGACGGTTAATAAAAGAATTTTGGAAACTTAACGCCTGAGGGAGTAAAGCAGAAGGTCAACGTGAGCGAAGCCGCGGGCGTTTGCTAGTACAATTTTAAAGTTTCAAATTATTTTTATTTTGCCTATTTTGCCTAGGAAATGCCTATTCAAACTTGATTGGAAGGTGCCAAAGTTGTAAGTGGTGGGAAAGACAGTGACTGGGAGGGTATTCCAGACCTTTGCAGTACGTATCAGGAACAAGGAATCAAACCGCTTCATATGTGTCTTTGGTACGTCAACTATGTAGGGGTGTGTAAGACTTTCCTTGCAGTTCCATGGTAAAAAGGTGACGGGGGAACCAAACTAAATAGTTCCTGAGCATACTCTCCGACATACATTATACCTATAGAATAACGATAATTGATATCTATATTAATAAGTATATCTGAAGACCATGTACCCAGACTACAAGAAGAAGAAAAAAAAACTAAAGACACTATTTGTTTTGTCTGTGGTGACTGTATTTGTTTTATCTGTGGTGACTGTTTTTCTTTGATCTGTGGTCTCGAATAGAGAAAAGGCGATGACAGGTAGAGTGACTTGGCTTGTTTTCGGATGTATTGGAATTTCTTGTTTTTAGACTTATTTTTGTGATAAATAAAACTTCCTTGGTTGATTAAATATAGTTCACTTTCACTAACTAACCCGCTTCTGGTCCTTTAGATCAGAAGTGGGATATAACTCGCGTGTTTTGACCGCTTTATGTGCCATTTAGTGGGTGTCGTGATTTCAACCGTAGGTAAGTTTTGTTTGTTATAAAATGTCAGGACGTGCATCTCGTTCTAGAAAACGTTTATATCCTTGTGAACGGCAATCTTCTGGAGAAGGGTCTCGTGACTCCTGTGTTGCAAGCCGTGATAGATTACATGATTGTGAAACGCCTCCGATTGTCGTACACCGTCGCCGACGAGATAGAGATAGTTCATCCGAGCGTAAACGTAGAAATCGTAAACGTCGCAATCATGCTCGCGATACAGCTCTTAATCGAATAATTTCGAGATTAGATGTAATAGAACGTAGATTGCCGACAGAGTCTAATGATATTCCAATGCATCAATCTGGCGAAAATCAGTCAACGTCCTCGCTGTTGGCCGAGCTCACCACTGTTAGCGAGCCAGGCCCGGGTACAAGCGAGAAGACAACTGTCAATAATAACTCCAGTTGGTACTACAGATTTGAGTACCGAAAATAAAGTAGCTGCGAACAGCATTGTTAGTGCATTAGCCACACTTCTTAAAGCTAAATCATATAATTTTTACATATCGCCCTTTGACCCAAGTACGCATGATTTTGATATATGGTGTGCTGAGGTTGACCGCGCTCAACAGATAAATAATTGGGATGATTGTGAATGCCTAGGGCGCATAGGTGTGTGTTTACGTGGTGATGCAAAGTCATGGTTGAATGACTGGGTGACAAATGATAGATCCTGGACAAATTTTAAGATAGAATTTTGGTCTCTTTGTCCTCATAATATAGATTCTGCTTCTATTTTATATGAAGTAATGTGCACCAGCTCAAATAAATATTCAACATATGCTGAATTTGCACGTAAATCTTTACTACGCCTCAATATAGTAAAGGGCTTATCTGATGAACTAAAATCTGCTATTGTCATAAGGGGTATAACTGATCCACAGATTAAGGCAGTGGCAACCAATGCCAAGCTAACAACTAAGGAATTAGTAGAATTCCTGTCAGTGTATGGTAAACCTAAAAGTGGAAACAATATTGTTCGTCCATTCACTTAAAACACATTCAACCCTCGAAAACGTGAGTTACCTAAATCAGACAGTCAAAACTTTACTTGTCATATCTGCGGCATAAAGGGTCATAAGCAGTGGTATTGTTCTAAGAGGCAAAAAAATAATACCTCAAATCAGGTTACTAGCACTCCTAATGTACCTAAATCAGAAAATATTACTCCCAGTGATAAAACATATAGACAGGTTCAACATTGTACTTTTTGCAAACGAAATGGACATTCAATTGACAGGTGCTTCCAAAAACAACGTTCTGAAAGTAACAATAAGAAAACTAATGAAGTAAATTTTTGCTCCGAATTGACTCCAAACGAAATAACGTAATGTCAGCTGTAGTGCAAAAAGTACCTGTGGATATATTGGTCGATAGCGGATCAGATGTATCCCTGATTTCGGAAAAAGTACTAAAATATTTTAATTTTAATCGTATACCTACTCACCGATTGCTTCGCGGGATAGGTAGCCAAGAAGTAGAATCAACTTCTTTTATAACAACTGTCATTGAGTTTCCGGAAGTGTCTCTTGAGATAGATTTATATGTTGTTTCCGCTGAATGTATTAATGCGCCTATTCTGATTGGAACTGATGTACTAAACCAAAAAGGATTAAAATATACTCGTACTAGTACAGAACAGAGGCTTAGTAGGTCAGCCATTTCATCTACTGTGCAGAATGTTAACACAGTAGTTGATGAGATTATTAAGACTCCTTTAGTGGGTGGAGATATGGTATTGTGAAACCTGCCTTCATTGAAGCTTATAGATGTGTTACAATTTAAAGATTCTTACTATGTTTTGGGAACACCTGTTTATTCTCCTTACTTGCTGTCAACGGGAGATATGGTATTGTGAAACCTATCTTCATTGAAGCTTGTAGATGGGTTACAATTTAATGGTTTTTACTATGTTTTGGGAACACCTTTTTATGCTCTTTACTTGCTGTCAACGGGAGATAATATGGTATTGTGAAACCTGTCTTCATTGAGGCTTAGATGTGTTACAAATTCATATACAAAACATGTTTGTTTCTGTTATGCTTTTGAGAACATTGGTCATGTGTTACAAATTCAAACAGAGCATTTTTGTCTCTGTCATGATTTGGGAACAAGACACTTACACATACCAGCAATGTATAGCAAATGATGGAAGTCCGGATTCTATCATTGGTGATACATTGATTAATTTTTGGTTTTGAAGCCCCTTCAACATTTGGTTTGGGGTATATTAACATTTTTTGTTTCTGGGCGCAAGAGTGCACGCTTGCGTCTAGAGTATAATCATTAATTGAATTCATGATCTATTTGCATAAAAAAATGCTGAGTTGAATGAGCTTCGAACTAAAATGGCTAAGTTATTTACTTGTTACTTATGGTTATTTTTAATTTCAGAGAACCATCAAGTTAATGATGATGATCAGGTGACGAGAGCTGGACCCGATGTAGATGAATGAGATGAGAGAGGTGATGCAGTCGCGGACGACATGCGTTCAGGAACGGCCGTAATAAGTATATCTGAAGACCATGTACCCAGACTACAAGAAGAAGAAAAAAAAACTAAAGACACTATTTGTTTTGTCTGTGGTGACTGTATTTGTTTTATCTGTGGTGACTGTTTTTCTTTGATCTGTGGTCTCGAATAGAGAAAAGGCGGTGACAGGTAGAGTGACTTGGCTTGTTTTCGGATGTATTGGAATTTCTTGTTTTTAGACTTATTTTTGTGATAAATAAAACTTCCTTGGTTGATTAAACATAGTTCACTTTCACTAACTAACCCGCTTCTGGTCCTTTAGAATATATATAAAAGAGAGTTACCACTCACTCACTCACTCACTCACTGACTAATCACGATATCTCAGGAAGTATAAAGCCTACAAACTTGAAATTTGAAAGGTAGGTTCTTTGTAATGGGTAGGTGTCAGCTAAGAAACGATTTTGAGAAACTACCCCTCTAAGGGGGTGAAATAGGGGTTGGAAGTTTATATGAAAGTCCCGTGTTTTTGAAGTTAGAGACGTGAAAATCGTCATTTAGGTTATCAGCTTCAGATATTAAAAATTTGTATAAGTCGTTTTGGAAAATTCCCCTTTAAGGGTGGTAAAATAGGGGATGAAAGTTTTTATGTGAAAATTTTAATATTGTTACTGTTGACTTGAAATTTGGAAAGTAGGTTCTTTCTAATGGGTAGTTGTCAGTTAAGTAACGGTTTTGAGAAAATCCTTCCCGTAGGGGGTGAAATAGGGGTTGGGAGTTTGTATGAAAGTCCCGTGTTTTTGAAGTTTAAAGAATCGTGAAACTCGGCATTAGCACTGAACCTATTTTGGGAGCGGCGTATTCTCCTGTGACCACTCTCCATCAAGTGTACACACGTTAGCGAATTTCACGCGGGTGATGCCGAGGTACTTTTTATCCCGGAAAAAGCGATGGTTCCCGCAGAAGTAGTGAAAAACCTAAATACACGCGAGCGGAGCCGCGGGCAACAGCTAGTATTCTATAAACGGGAGTAGGTATATTCCTATTACAGGAGTAGCTGCCTACAAAATTTCAACGAAGTATTCTTACTTGCAGCCCCAAGGTCAATAAAATGGGAAACAAGCCGCGTGTTTCGATCTCTGTCGCACTTATATGCTTTACCGCAGGTCTGATTTCTCAATTTAGTGCAATTAAATTAATCAACAAAAAGCTAGCAATTAAGTAAATGTTTTAAATTGTTAAAAAGTGAAAATACTTCAGCAACGATATTTTGGCAGAAAGTTTTCTTTTAATGTTCTTTTAAAGAGCTTCAGTTCATAACTTTCCGCTTCTTTGTCTAAAGGCTCCGGGCAATAAGAATTTTATTCCACGGGTTTGTGTCTACGTAATTGATAAAGCCTGCGAATATAATATTATCTTCGAGTTTGCCTTTAATCATTGTACTTAGATGGTTGAACCTTGTAACATTTAAGAAAATAAAGGAGATAGGAAAATCAAGATCTAGGTAAAGGAATGTCCTTGGTGTATATGAAGTAGATAAGCGACAAGCTCACGAATTTTCAGACCACTGTGGGAAGTCACGAATTTTAACAGCATACAATAATTAAAATTATAAAACGAAAAGATGCGACCTAAGCGGGTCGCGTCCTAACCTAAGCGGTGTTATTTGTAGAGAGTCGCTTTTACCGCAATTTTCTAGGCAGTGTAAATTATACCCGGTAAATATTTCATAATCCTTATGGCGATATCGCGTGCTTATTGCTGTGTCACGGTTTATTTATCGCTAGGTATGAAATCCTTAAACTGTTTCAGTAGGTAGGTATATTTACTAACTACATATTATAACGGCACGGCATTCGAGCAATAATTAACGTAGGTACGTTATGTAGTATTGTTTTATGTTTCATGAATATAAAATTCGTCTCACACTCGTGTTTGTAACAAAACCTCCTCCGATTTTTTGGTAGGTTTGAAAATAGGGCGTAAACCTATTTTTCATACCCCTAAGTGAGAAATAACAATTTATTTGGCAAAACAACGTTTGCCAGGTCAGTTGCATATAAAATCCCTCAAATCCCTCAGTGCCCTCAAGATAGAGACTGAGTAGGCATTTTCTATGCAAACGAGCTTTAACTGAGATGTTTTTACGATTGCTTTCCAGCAGAGAAGATTAAAACGCTGTAAAATCATAAATGACAGGTTTTAATTAAAATCATATCCTCAAATATATAGGTTGTTAAACGGGTCACCGGATTGTAATGGAAATTGTAGAGTTGATAAAGTTTATGTACGGGATTAAAAGATAAATAATAATTTTTACTTGCATTCTAGGTACCTATAACATTAAACATGCATCGTCACTTCTTCTTCTGAGCTGTTGTCTCGGCATATGCCAGAGTGGGCTTCCCTGCTTAGTCGTTTTTTGTACAATAAAGCTTTTTAATATGCAGTCCGATGACACTAGCATCTGCTTGTATAACGTTAATCCCAGGTTACTTGGCTCGTTTGTACTATGTAGTAAGGATATTTTGTTTATTAACTTGATACTTCCATTGTTATATATTTCCAATAAAAGCTTATTAAAGATAGAGTCAGAAATAGCTTAAGCCTTGAAAGTAAAACTTGGTAAGTGGAAAATGTTTTGTCTCCATTTGTTAAATAATCGATAGAGAAAGAAGGGAGTTTAGGGTTATAATTGAGGTCATATTTTGATTGTATATTACGACGTTTTCCGGGCGAGGCGGGGGTTTGAATTGAACGCCTGGGGGGCTGGCAAACGAGCGCTCCGAAAACATTTTTGTCAGAGGTAATAATATAATGGAGGTTATAAAAGGTACTGAACTAATGAACCTAGCTACTAAAGTATTTTTCATTAGCCTGATGTAAGTACGCCTACTCCAGATAACTTATTTTCCCGAATGTTTATTATTTTTGAGTTTTCTATCGTATATGTTGTTATACATGTACATTGTAGATTGTAGAGACCTACATAATACGTTTTTATTATGGATTCTATTTTATATAATACTAGTTGACCTAGCAAAAGTTGATTAAAATATACCTAAATATTTTCTCACTTTATATCTCAAAAATTGTCTCATGGATTCTCATACACAACAAAAAAAAATCATAATATTTAAATCGCTCAAATGATTTATATCGTTACATTTTATATTTAGCATATTTTGGGATGTTTTGTGATGATTGAATGTTGCAGTGTTCATAAGACGGGGGGCTCGCCAAGCGGCCTCCACGGGTGCCCGAGTGCTGCGGTGCCCCCCTGTGGTGCGCGGGCCGGTGCTCCCTGGTGGCGTCGGTTGATAACCGACGGCGAATAGCTTGGCCCGGCGGAAGGGTGACGTTTCTTCGCGTGTCCCTCTGGGTCCCGGCGGAGGGCACAGTGTCGAAACGCACCAACCCCGGAGGAGGAAGAAAACCTCATTGAGGGATTGCGGGCGGGGGCGGAAGCGCCCACGGGTCCCTTCGGGGCACTACGAGGAAGACAACCTTGTAAAAAAATCACTGAAGTGGGCGGGAACGCTCGTCGAGAGGGATATTTACGGCGGCACATCCCTCTCGCAGGAGACGCGCCAGTTGCTGGGGTGCGAACACCTTCCTTCGGCTACGGTGCCGGCCTGCGGGTGACGTACGTAAGGGGTTCTGGTGTCCGTCACCCGAATTCCACCGACAGGCCGAGGTGGTGGCGCAACCTGTTCGGGACGCGCCTCCCAGGAGGGTCGGCAGCGGCCAGGCTGCCGGCAGCAGCGGCGGGACCTGCCGCTTCGGTAGCGGGTCGAGGCCTGGCGGGAGCGCGGTGAATACGCAAGTGAATCCCGTACTCCCGCCAACGAGGTCCGTCGTGGCAAAGCACAGGTTTTAGTGGGTGCAAGCCCCACATAACCCCTCCGTGTCCCCTGACGGAGGGGTATGCGTCAGGCATTTCCTGTGGGTAAAAAAAAAAAAAAAAGTGTTCATAAGACGCTATAATAATTTCCTTAATTTCTTCACGGAGGTAACGCAATTTTAATCATGATACAGTAAATATTTATTTCGTAGAGTCAGTTGGTACATACTAAAACAGAGCAGAAGTCTGGGATTTACCTAAATCAAACTAAGAACCAGCCAAGTAGGTACAATCTGGGTGCCTTCAAGAGAAGAGTGAATACGCATTTTCTAGGCAAGCGCGCTCCATCCTAGACCTCATCATTTCTGTCCATCAGACATGATTGTAGTCAAGTGCAAGCCTATCAGTTATAAAAAAAATCTATACCAAAAAACACCGGAGGTATTACTTATGAAAATGAGCGCAGTTGAGTACCACTCATCCATTCACTCACCGCTGTATTTCAGAACATCCATCGGTTTGATGGGCGCGATAACCTGGCAAGAAAAAACGTGAAATCAACCGAATGGAGAGGTGAATCTCGTAAATTATGTAGGAATTCATTTGATTTCGTAAAATGATTTATATCCACCGAAATTCATCGTTCCCCAACAAATCTGTTTTGTTTATGGAGAATTGCTTTCATGGTGAATTACCTTCGCTGTCGTGTTTTAGCATTTTATTTCTATTACGATTTAGATATATTCTGTACAAGGTTTTGTTACGTGTATTCTTGTACCGCTCTTCTGCTGCTTACGATGTAGTAACGTAAAAGGATGTTGGTATATGAAGACCTACAGCTCAATCGGTCTACGCTGGGAATCAAAACCAAAACTTTCACTTTAATAATCGTTCGCTGTCTTATCAATAAAGTGTCTAACATAGATTCATAGTAGTTATCTATATCTCTCTTTATTTATACTTACCACAAAACTAAAAATAAACAAAACACTTATTATGTCAATAACTTAATTCAGGGGATTTAAAATGTTAAGTTAGCAAGTAGTTGGTAAACAACGTTTGCGGTAACAGCTACTCAATTAATACAGATGATTGATTGCGCCCAAAACGAGCCTAATTTCAACAGCCTTATGACTTGTACACCGAGAGCCGGTGAATGGTATTTACCGTGAATTTACTGGTCTTGTGTGATCATTAAAATAAAAGTCCTGCGGACCTAATAGTACGAATCGAAATGTCATCGCAGAGGGATATGGCTCGTATAGCTCAGTGGTAAGAGCACCCAGCCGCGAGAGCTAGGGGACGCGGGTTCAAATCCCACTGCGAGTGAAAATTTGGATTCGTATTTAAATTTATAGGAAAATGTAATGTACCTAATTAACTACCTATAAATATTGTACTCAAATTGGATGCTATTACCACGTAATATTATGAATTCGATGCCGTTACGGATGTTTTTTTTTGTATTTTTGGTGTTACTTTTCGTGGGAAACGATATATTATATTAACTCCTTGAGTAAACTAAGCATGCTGTTGTCGTCCGCACCCTCTGTCTTACTTCGAAATATACAACCAATAGCATGATAAACATCGACGGTTATGATCGTGTAAAATTTATACCTATTGTCGATTGCAAAAAAAGGCTCCTCCATATCATTAATTTTATTATTGTTTCTATAATTGATTATTAATTTTCAATATAATATTATACCTTGCAAATAGTACCTCATGATATAAATTTATCAAGCTGGATTTTTTCTAATAAAATTAAAATTGAATACCAAATCAAAATGTTCGAATAGTTACTTACTCCTAGACCACTAACGTTTATAGATGCAATCAGCTTCGTAACCTGATTATGTTATGGGTGATGATTAGGCATAATATTGATATATTATTTTTATGGATACCGGTATGGGAATTACCCAAAATGTAATAAGGAAATGACTCATAATTTGGGGCGTTGCTCATTTCTGGCATCGCGTGACGAAAATATGTTCAATTTGTTCTAAATCCACTGTGGAAAACCCATATTTATAAAAAAACAATGTCATCTTTTTATTGTATAAAACTTGCTATAAACTAAACGAGTCGTTTTGTTAAAAATATTCCAGTAAAATTCAATTACATGCTTAGGTACCTGCTGCATGCCTTTATTGATACAGAACACATGGACAACAAGGAATTTCGTTTTAGTATGCATAGTGTAAATTTGAATATGACTAGCGAGCGGCACAACTTGCGAGCTACGTTCATATTGAATTTTAAATCATGCCTATTGAGTTACACGACTTGTTGGTACATTCAAAAATTACGCTCCTGCTGTTATAATTTTGCAAAACTATTTTGAATTTCTTGGTCACACATGATTTGGTAAATTGTTTATGGATGAAACAATTCATGGTTTATTTATACCATTTCCTTTTAAGAAAACCCAATAACAACAAAAAATCCGAATAAGTAAGTAAATCATACCTCTATTATGTGGATCCCAATGTAGCCCCAAATATTTGGGGCTTTTGTACCTCTAAGCCCTTAATCCCAGTTGTATATAGGACCGAGGGTTCGCAAGCCCCGGTAGCTTGTTTTCGCAAGTCCTTGCGGCGCACCTGTTGCAAAACTTTAAATGAAACGGTCAAATCTCAAGCTGTGCATCAAGTAATTTTCAGCTCTATCGCGTCACAACAAAACTCAAATTAAAAGATCCGAATCGAATCGTATTGTATATGATAAAATATTGATCCGCCTTTGTGAAGGCATTGTTTTGCGAGCCTTGCTGAAAATTGGGCCGTGTTCTGTTGGTTTTCAAATGCCGATTAAAATTAAGGTAATTTCTCACAAAATTTCGTATATTTTATAACTTCGTAATTGAGCGTCAGTGGGGAATTTACTCGGAATTTACTGCTAAGTTTATGCTAATGTTTAGGAAATCCGCCTATAAGATTAAACTTTCTTGAGGTATCGGCCCTAATAACTAGAATTTTATATTGTTTAGTTGGAATTTGTACTAATCGTTGTAATAATATTTATTGACTTTTTTCTGAGAAGTGGTGGTTGATACGCTTGAAAATTGTATAATAGTAATTTACTTACTTAAATAGATCAAAACGATAGGAATTTAATGAAGGCAAAGTTTGTTTGAACAGACTGGGCCGAAACTTGGAATGAGGAAATTTATGAAAGAAACCTTAATGAAAAATATGCTCTCAGGAACAGGGCGACTGGGTACTATTATAATATTATGTATCGACTAGCAAGCATATTTGATTTATGTTACATCGCTCTCCCATTGATACCGACTATACCTAGATATGGTAAATTGTGATACCTACAGTGCGCTCGGCCATGACTTTGACATAAAGTCTCTCGGAAAATCTGAAATATTAGCATGTAGTTATGAAGCGTTGTAAGAGTTTACAGTTTACAAGCACCAAATACATAACATTATAGTCAAGGCCAGATCAAAGTTGATAGAATTTCGAAAAAAAAAATCTATGAGAGGGAGGTCCTGGGTTTGATTTCGGGCACAGGCCAGTTTTATAATTTTTAAATTTCTAAAGGATATTGACCATAGTCGGAATCCTGTACCAAGCTGATTCAAACACAGAACATATAATAAGTAGGTTATTATGTGTTCTGTGGGTTAAAATCCAAACTATTTTTATAGACTACAGTCTGCAATTAACTCTGTGACAGAAGCTGTATGGCAGGAAATTTATATTGAAAAGAAATAGCATAATATTATACTTTTTGTATGCAAAAAAAATTCCGGACATGTAAAACCAATCCTAAAGGTTCTTAAAAAACAATATTTTATTTTCCTAGAATATTTTGGTTTTGGATTATACCCACCCTACCTTCACTTAAGGCGCTTCATGCGTTAGTATTATGCTTGAGCCAAAATTTACGATTTCCGAAGGAACATAAAATAGTTATGTGTTCAATTATAGATTAGATAATTGAATTCATATTATTTGGCATTTCATAATCTAGAACTTGGCTCAAAAATATTTTAAAATATGTGTATAACTTTCTCACTAGAGCAGTTTTTGTATAGGCTGTTTGCTAAAATAGCGGTCGACGCTCTACGCAGATGCAAAAACATGGCAAATATCATTGCTCAAAGCAATGATATTTGCCATGTTTCTTAACAAAAACTTATAGCAATGACATATATAGAAAATTAATAACATTTACTAAAAAGTGTTTAAAAAAAAAACACGATTTTCCTAGATTTTCATTCAAAAACCATAAACCGAAAAGTGCCATTTTCAGCATTTTTCGATAAATTAAACGTATTATTTTAGGATAAAATCCAAGATATTTTGTTATTTCTAAATTATAGTAATTTAATTCAATTCATATTCAATGTCACTGGTTATTTATTATTTTAATAAGTTGTATCTTTATTTTATTATATTTTTTTTGTGATACCATTTTTCGCGCAAAATTGCGTCAGCGGGAACGGAATTCTTTTTTCGTATGGAGCGACACGCGATTCACGCGTAAACGTATAAAGGCTCTCAACATCAAATGAGACTGCAGTCTAGTAATAGCTTGTAGTGCGTAAAAAAGAAAAATCGTAAGTGCAAGTTTACTTAAGTTAAAGCATATTATCCTGACGAAAATGTTTGGTTCTAAAGCTGTAAAGATGTTGAAACTGTACATCTTTGATTAATTAAAGTGACATGAAAAAGCACATGAAGGTCATAACCATATTATCAAGAGAATAAAAAAGGGATGGCGATGATAAAGCGAGAGAGAATGTCTGGCTTGCTCTGTTTCAGTTATGAGCTTATTTATGACGTCACACATGTTTATGAAACCTTTAACATTTACAAAGCAAAGAGTTTTTTACTGCACTTTTACGAAGTAAAGGTTTCTTTTTACACGACTGCCCAAAAAAAAGGAGTGTAATGTTTTTAGGGTAAGAAACTCACATACATACATACATACATACATACGTATGTATGTATGTATGTATGTGAGTTTCTTTATTCCACCATAACTTTTGAATGGCTGAACCGATTTGGACAAATGGGGTATCGTTAGAATCCTTACATTATTCCGGGTAACATAGGCTATATTTTTTTTGAAAAAAGTTAATATGGCGACCGTGAGGCGCCAATGTCAAAAGTGGAAATCGAAATGTTTTCTTCAATTATCACAATATGGGTATCAAAATGAAGGTATTGGAGAGTAGTAACCGAATATATATATATATTTAAAATATAATTTTACATAAGTGGAAAAATATTAATTTTTAAATCTTTGAAATATTAAATATTTAACCCAACCGCAAATTATTTAAAATGCCCGCAAACACCATCACTAAAAAGTATAAAATAAAAATAAATATTAAAAATTAAAAAACACGACTGCCCTGTTTTAAAACGAACTAAAAAGTAAAAAACAAGTTATTTTAGTTCATCTGCATATTAACAAAGGGAAAAGTGGTCAAATTTCTCATTAATTAAAACAGATAAACTCATATTATGGCAGTCGGGGGACCGTTCTGAGGAACACCTTCTATTCTAAGAGGTCCCCCGACTGCCATAATATGAGTTTAACTGTTTTAATTAATGAGAAATTTGACCACTTTTCCCTTTGTCAATATGCAGATGAACTAAAATAACTTGTTTTTTACTTTTTAGTTCGTTTTAAAACAGGGCAGTCGTGTTTTTTAATTTTTAATTATTTCTTTTTTTTGTTTTCTTGATAAAAGTTCGTAGCTCAGTATAAAATATTTTTTTTATAACAATTAAGTAAAACATCACAAGTAGAAAATATTGTTTCATAAATTATTACGTTTTATTATTAACAAGGTTCACCTATAAAATATGTAAGTAGGTACGTAACAAAATAATTTAAATCATAGATAATAATTATAATAACTACTTACATGGATTCATTGTTTAAAATTACGATTCCTGTAGAAACATTCAAAAAGTTTATCACAAGTCTGTTGATACAGTCATTTTATGTCAGCATAATACTTAGTACATAAATATACGGTCTGTAATGTTGAATACGATAAATTGTAAACTTCGGTGCCGGATGGAGATGAAGCTTATCTTGTAGTTACAAACAGTTACAGCGTTTTTATACGATAATGTTTTAATAGGTATTATGGATGAAGAGGAATAATTATCCCAGAAATACTATACCTACTTTATATTATATTTTCAGCCATATCGGTAAAGCCGTTCTTGAGTTATAAATAGTTTAACTAACACGACTTTCTTTTATATATATAAGATGTTAAAACATAAGTACTTATTAAGCAAATACGTGTAACACAAATTGTAGAACTTTTTTGCCTAAAAACCTACTTCAGTTATTTGATATTTGACACAAGGGAAATCTTGCGCTTTTATAAAAGCAGAACACCGTGCCGTGGCGGCACTAATTACTAAGTAAGTTCAGTTGTAATAGCCTCTCGTTATCATTCTTTAAGCCAGCGTCGGGTCGCGTCTCAAAAGTGGATTTCCACATTCATCTTTCGTTCGTTTCAGCCGACGACGGACGTCCACTGCTGGACAAAGGCCTCCTGCAATGCTTTCCAGCCCGCACGGTCCTGCGCCATTTGTACCCAGCGCCTTCCCGCGACTCTTTTAATGTCGTCAGTCCATCTGGTCGGAGGTCTGCCAACACTGCGGTTTCCCGTGCGGGGTCACCATTCCAGCACTTTGGGTCCCCAACGTCAGTCGGTTCTACAAGCTATGTGCCACATTCAAATAGCTCGTTCTACATTCATATTCGAGTAAAATACTTATTTATACGTTTCGCAATTTGTCACAGTAAACCTCGTGTAGTGTATTAAAAAACTGTGTTATCGATCAAACGAAAATGCGAGCTTTGGAGTCACACTAATGGAATTTGCCCCAGTTTTTCCGAGCACAAAAAGCGTATAGGCAGGATTACGAGTATGAAGCGGCCGCTGGCGCTGCAATTTGTTACATCGCTATTACTGTTCTGGAAACAAGATTATTTTTTTTTTCTTGTAAAGGTGGTCTCATATATTTTTTTCAGCAGACACTCACCAAACTTTACTTATAGTTATGTTTACTAAGACACGAACTGCACATGCATTACGACGATGAAAAGATTCTCGCTTCAACCAGCCATCGTATAAAAAGCCACTCTAACAAAGATATAGACATAAGGTGAAAGTTTATATGTAAGTACGTAAATGTGTTGTTTTTCTTCACGCCGCAACTACTTCACCAATTTGGCTTAAAGTTGACTTAAAGATAGATTATAGTTTATACGCTAGATTAAAACATACTTAATCTACTTTTTATCCCGAAAAGTTTATGGTTCCCAATGATTAAGGGAAACCTAAAATTAACGCAAGCCGGGTGGCGGGCAGCAGTTATTAAATAATCCGCATTTCGCATCGTGTAATCCACTACTTATTTTAAATGAGTCTTCGAGCGAGAGTTTTGGTAGTGATAGCAGACGATTGTGTGCCCTGGCTAAAAAGAAAAAGATGATTGACTATCTTTGGTACTGAGGAACATTATTATGATGTAACTTTTTGATGCTCGCTCGAATTTCAGTGGGAGTTTCGTTGGAACGATTATCGCCATGTACCGCCTTTAGACCCGTAGCTACAGATGCCGGCAAACTACTTGAGCATGAAGTGACGTAGTAGGGCCAAGTTAGCGCACGCGACTCTCCGCCGACGCGCCCCGCACTTACCACCAAAAGGATCTAAAATTCGCTTGTACGCAAATCAAGGTTACATACCCAAGAAGTTTGCTCGTGCCGTGTACTGTACCACCCGTGCAGCAAAGACGCACCGTCAAGCGATAGTATTCAGCGCGGTGCTGTGTTGAAACTGTTACCTTACCCCCTTCGAAGTTAGTATGATAGCGTCTTCGACTGCATCTTCGACCATCAGGTGAAATCGCAGTCAAGTACTAACTTTTAGTGTATAAAAAAAGTTCCGTTAATGATTCATGAAAGCCGACCCCTAAGGGGGTAAATAATGAGCGTAGCTGCGGGCGTCCGCTACTTCAGAATAAATGGCGTTGCGAGTGCTCGGTATGCTTCGATGCATTATGCACATTCTGATGGATAATATACGATCTGTTCTCAACGGTAAATGATTATAAACAGCGAGCAGCCTTTAGTGAGATAAATTTTGTTGTCGCTACAATAAAATGCTGTACAAAAAAGAAATCCATTTTTGTTTCGAATAAAAAATAAAAATACATATTGTATGTTTAAATGGCGCCTAGCGAAATATTTCTTCGCGAGTTCCCATGTTAGTATTAGTTTTGTTGAAAATATTTTTTCCCTTGGTAAGCTCCACAAAAATAAACATTTTGAATTCTTGGTAGAGCTAACATAAGAAGTAAACACTCTAAAATGATATCTAAAGGCTGCTCTAACTGAATTGTGTAGAAAGTAATAGCAATCAAACCAAAATAGAAATCCAATTAAAGTTTATACTCTTACTTACCAATATACTTTACCAATATACTTTTGACGACATGCAGTTATATTGCAAAAGGTCGAATACCGTTGCTGGTGGTTTGAAATTTTAGAATTTCTTAATTGGATCAGCCCCCTGAACCATGTAACAAAAAGCGTTACGCCACGACGTATAGAAATTGACGAAACAGATTTTGAATTTTGTTCCATTTTCATTTTTATACGTAACGCTATATGTCATCTGAGTATGGTCTGGTAGAGGCTACCAGCATAGACCGTCACCAAGTGGTTTAGCGTTCCGATGCATTACTGTGAGGCAACCGGGTAAACCTATAAAACACAAAATGGTGCCTAGCGAAAAAAATTCGCACTACATCGGAAAGGAAACCGTCTGCAATTTTAGTCGATAACGTTATTTTTAAATAATCTAGGTCTACGTCTGGCTTTTGTTACCTCGAGAATCATAGCGGGACGAAATCAGCGCTACATCAAAAACCAAAATAGACCAAAACGTTTTTGCTAACGGTGACCAGCCAATAACCGTTTTTGTAATTCAATAACCAACCCTTTGATATTTGCCAATCGAATATTCGCTGTGTTGGAAGTATTTTTATTTACGTAATTTGGTTTCAGCGTTTCAAACGACTGAATTTTCAGTTTTTGCGCCAGTACTCGTTATGAATCTAAATTTCATTTAGATTCAGCTGAAGGATGATTCTCATGACGAATTTGTTACTGAGTAATCGTTTTAGATCAGGATGCAGTAACAAGCTTAGAAAAATTGCTTTATTCTCGCTTATTTCACATTTTGCAGTAGGTACGTAACTTACTCTATGTTGTAGCAGATGTCTAGCAGTTTTTCTATACAAAGATTTACATCTGACCACAGACGAAGAATTTCTCCCAGAGTGCGGAATTAGATAAAAGGTACAGAAACAGACTGAAAGGAGGGTAGCCGTAAATCTTTGAAGATAGTTCATAAATAATGTCTGCGCTGGCGTGCGAAGACTATTCTAAATTAAACTTTATTATTTAAGAAATATGATTGACTTTTGGATGAACTGGAAATAGAGCAAGTTTAAAATAAGAAGATATTTTGAAAATGAATTTTGAGGCGGGAGAGCGACGCTTTCGGATTATCTTTACTTTGAAATTCATGAGTTTTGGTGAAAACCTCTAATCTTAGGAGTAATTTGAGCATTTCTAGACCATCTTAATATTTATAATCTGACCGATAGGTATTTATGTAATCTATAACATAATTATTTTAATCACAGAAAAAAGAAAATTTAACTTTGAGAACTTGCATAATTACATGAATAAATATTATTATAGTACAATCGTCATCGAAATTTCTAGATCCGCTCATTCCTGAATTCAATGCGTTATTCCTGAGATTAAGAGCTGTCTGCAGTAAGTCAGGCGATCAATTTGTCGTTCAGGTTTGCCATTTTGTATAGTGGCGTTACGCATCGCTTACACGACTTGGTGACCTAGAGCCGGCCATTGATCCAAGGGAAAGTTTTTGAGATTTTCGTCAAAGCTTTCCCTATAGGGTCGTTCACCGAAACGATTTTTTCCACACAAAATCCACATTCCACAAGGCGATAATAAGGTCTAAGTATTTTGAAACATTTTCCTTTCAGTCTTTTATGAGAATTTGATAAAAATAATATGAATTGTGAAAAAATATGTTTTCCAACGAAAAACGTACTCGTATTCTATTACGGCATAAAATTACAAAGGGAAGTTGTATTAAAGATTCAACTGTTGACCAACTTTTATTTGCGGAGTTATATTTCGTATGTTTTCCGTTTAATTTCGTTTTTATGCTCTGTGAAACTACCCAGTGCCATGAAACTGAAACTGCTAGTATCAAGGCAAAAATAAATATTTTTAATATTTGGTGGTGTAGGTATATTTTGCTACAAAAAATTGGTTGCCTGTAAAGTCGGTTTACTGACGATAGTTGAACGTGACAACGTCTTCTTTGTCGCTCGTTCCGCGCTCGCGAGGTAACGCCGGTAACGCCGCATGAGCGAGGTAACGCCGGATGAGTCATGTTTTTTCGTGCGTGCAACCGGCTCTGTCGATTTATAAGACGTTGTCACGTCAAAATCTTTATCAATTTCAACATTAAAGGAGAGTATTCAAGAGAGGAGAGTTGGATGCATATTTAACGAATAAATAAATAAGACAGACAATTGAATTGGTCAAGTGCAAGTCGGTCTCACGCATTGAGGGTTCCGTTCCGTACTATCAAGACCATTCTCAATAGCATTAAAGTAAACTAAAGAAGTTCAGACCAAATTGAAAAACGAGCAAAAAATTGGTTGTCTGTAAAGTCGGTTTACTGACGATAGTTGAACGTGACGACTCTCGCTTGCACTTCAAGCCTTACATGGAGCGAGGTAACGCGAGCGAGGTAACGCCGGATGAGTCATGTTTTTTGACGTGACAACGTCTTATAAATCGATAGAGCCGGTTGCACGCACGAAAAAACATGACTCATCCGGCGTTACCTCGCTCATGCGGCGTTACCGGCGTTACCTCGCGAGCGCGGAACGAGCGACAAAGAAGACGTTGTCACGTTCAACTATCGTCAGTAAACCGACTTTACAGGCAACCAATTTTTTTGTGCGTGCAGCCGGCTCTATCGATTTATAAGACGTTGTCACGTCAAAAATTACGTATGCTGTATGGGAGCCACCTTATTTTATTTAACTATTTATTTTTAATTAAACTATTCATTTTTAAAGTGAATATATAACTAAATATTCTGTGAACATTTAAAGCTTCTTCAGTTTATTCTTATAGCTCCAACAGAAATACATCACATCATCTGTGAAAATTTCAAGTTTCTAACTATCACGGTACTAAAGATACAGCCTGGTGACAGACGGACCGATTGGACGGCGAAGGTTTAGTAACAGAGGCCCGTTTTTTACCCTTTTGGTACGGAAGCCTAAAAGGCAAAAGGGAGAAGAGGGATAACAGTTACGTAACTACAACACAAACAAATTTAAAGAACACAAACAACATTTGTACGTCCATACAAACTTGTACCATTTCTTTCTTTTTCCCATTTGCAACCTTTTTTTTATCTTTGTTATACTTTTCTTTGCGCCAGTGTTTACAGTTTCGTCTGTATACAGGTACACCTACGTATTATACTTTTTAATGAAGCCGTAAAAGATGGTTTATAAAACACGTGTTTTAAAGCGACGTATTATCATGTTTCGTTATTTCGCTTAAAACAGCTCTGTTTGATTTCTTTTCACTAGTTTTAATTACTGTTGCTAGTTGCTACGCGTAAAAAAGAGAGCGTCGAAATACAAATATTCTACAGTAAACGCGCCCTGGTAAATACAGCAGACAATAGTATGATTAACAGTGGCGATGGCGAAGGGTGAATATTTTAAAACGGGGAGCCGGAGAAGTTTATTAAAATTTTTGTTAAAAGCAAAAAGTAACGTGTACTTTTGGATATGGTAGATACCTACCCCATTTCGTAAAGACGACGGAAAGTGTGCTTGGAGCCGTTGGCATTATTATGAAAAAAAAGATTTCGACCAATTGAGAACCTGCTCCTTTTTTTTGAACTCGGTTAAAAAGACGACTTCACGACTTGACGACGAATTTGACGACCTCCCTGGCGCAGTGGCGGCACGCTCGGATTCGGAGGTCGCGGGTTCGATTCCCGCCATGGGCCACTTTGGAATTTTATAATTTCTAAATTGGCTCAAATCTGGTCTGGTGGACGGTTTTGGCCGTGGCTAGTTAACACCCTACCAGCAAAGACGCACCGCCAAGCGATTTAGCTTTCAGGTGCGATGCTTGTAGAAACCGTTGGGGTAAATTTACTTACCCTTCCAATGTTACACATACATACACATGGACAGGCTGAATTCCATCAATGCTCTTCTTCATCCAACCTCTATCCATCATTCAGTTCAATTGATGTTATATTGGGTACTTGAACCTGATGTTCTCATACAAATGACAGATTAAAATCGTTTTGCTATAATCTGCTTGTTAGTTAAAGTAATCCGTATGGTGCAATAAGCAGGAACACCACTCACATGAAACACCACACACAGTTCTTACAACAATTTTTCGATACACGTTTCGTCCCGACACAGGGAGATCCTCAGGAGAAGTTGGGTATCACAATGCAAAATCATAGGCTGCACATATACATATATCGTAGAATAGGTAGATAGACTTTCACATAACCCTCAATGAAGAGCACTGAGCGATTGCTGATGGATGACCTGCTGTTTTTACTGCGATCTAGAATGATCGATACGTAGGTAATTGTTTCAAAGGTTTATTAATTTACAGCAGTGAAACAGGCTCACGTGCAGCTGCGAGTGAAGCATACGTGTGGAGAACACCAAGCATGTTTCAAGGCACAACAAAGCTATGTTACGCTCTGGCGTTTACAACACGATTATTTAGGTTTTCGTCTACTACATGGTATTTTGATGCGGTATAAACAGGAGCTTATGAAACGAGTTTCATAAGCTTTCTTCACAGTTTTTTCGTGATTTTGTCATATGAATGGTTAGACCTTGAGGTAAATGGAATGGAATGGTAAGGGACTGAGGTAATGGTAAAACCAGTAGTTTGTCTTATGTTGTTGGTTGTCATTTAAAACGTTGTTCAGCAAATTAATAAGTTGTCAAACTAGGGTTAATAAATGTAAGGACACTTATGAGGTTCCTTATCATTTGCCAACCATGGTTTGAAAATGAAAAAAAGAAAATTTATTTCAGTAAACGTATGTCATTTACAATAGAAAACCTACTCAGATAAAATCTATATAATAAGTCTTATAAGATAAGCAACCCGCTTCGGTTTGTTTCAGTTGAGAACACGTGCAAAATTTGAATTCGGCGGGTCGTACCTATATTACTAGCCTAAGGGCTCGTTAACTATGACGAAGAGACGAATACGACGAGGAATAAATATGACGTTTTGACAGATTTTGTATAGAATATGTTTCAAATTTATTCCTCAGATTTGGCGATTGAACAATCGGCCCTTAGTTTAAGTATTCTGTGTGTTGCATCTATTATTATAAGATAAGATATCGTTGTATTACCGCTCGAAAAAAGCCACGTAAATTACTCCGACGCCATTAGCATCAGTTACCTTAATGAACAAGTCAAATTAAGAGCTCTGTCCATATTTTACCTCTACTCCGAGCACGTAACAAGGACCGGCACTCAACGACTACAAGAGCACTCGGGCCGCGGTCCAGAGGGCCGGAGTAATAAGATCAGCTTCCGTAGGTACACCGTACAATGTACCTACTATACAATATCCTACTATCGTGTACCGGTCAAAATAAACGAGGTTACCGGCTACTGTATTCCTGTTATAACGAAGCCCTACTCGTTTTGATGTTGTAATATGTGTAAAATAATTGATCACACTAATAAAATCTTAAGTGACTATACACGTGAAAGTTTGTAAGTGAGTCTGTATGTTTGTTTATTCACACTCACTTCACGACGTTAAAAATTGAACCAATTTGGCTGATATTTGGAAGAGAGATTGATTATACCGTAGACTAACTTGGGCTCCACCAATTTCGTGTTTCCACTAATCTTTTTGGAATTTAAACGTCTCTCAGTGCACGTAACATTGGAAGTAGACTATGTAGGGTCATGTCAGGGTGTGGATGGTGAATATATTTTGATAAAGCCGCTAGAGAAATAATAAGGCGTATGAAGATAACAGACACACCTGAATCGAATTACTATGTTCTTAAGGGCGGAGTTCTTTACAGGACAGACTTAAAAGGGGACACTTTAAAATTGTAAGTTCCCGAGGACCTACTAAAGGCTGATGTGGCGGGCCGAGCCCTGGCTGGAGCGCGGTGAATACGACAGAGACAGTTTTTAGTGGGTGCAAGCCCCACATAACCCATTACTTTCCCCTGACGGAGGGGTATGCGTTAGGCATTCACTGTTTATAAAAAACAATGGTGCACTGATCAATATTGTTCAACATCATAAGTGGATAGTAATATAAAACATCAGCTATTTAAAGTTTCGGTGAAGTAGATCTTATTTTCAAAGCAGGTAGGTAGCCTATTTATTTAGTAAAGATATGATAATGAGTCCTACTAACAAGGAACCTACCAGACTAAAGCCTTTGAGCATCTAATTCTGACTAAGTAACGTTCCAACAAAGATGCAAAGCAAATAAGCCTTTTACGCAACACCGACTGAGGTAATATTTGAATACTGCGAGATAAGGCCTTCGAGATAAATGTTATATTTATTCAGCGATAAAAGTAACCAAGCGTGAACTGCTCACGCGTCTTATACGGAGCGAGGATTTTACAAATCAGTGCGGCATAACAATCCTTAATAATCTGTACTTATTGTTAGATAAAGTTAAAGTAGCATGTACACATCTATCCGAACGATTTACGTAAATCTCTATATGGAATCTTTGGCTGTATAGATGACCGCTTGTATGTACTCAAAAATTATACGTACTAATAGATGTATACCATGGACAGGGCGGATTGGATAATAATACCTCCGAATAACTACAAAGGTATTAGTACTAACGAAAATATTAACGGTCTAGCTTTGGAGAATGGTGCAGGTGTCTGCTGACGAAACTAAAATAAATAAATATGAAGTACCCTGGCCAAATGAAGAAATCCATTTTCAAATTACCAATCAACATCAGATATAAATACTTACCTCAAAGTTAAATCTATGCCCTTAAGCTCTTTCTTCAGTCATCCAACCACTTTAATCGCCTAATTGGTTATTCGGGTCACCCTGGATCGTGTCCGCAACATTTCGGGATTAAATATTTGGGAAAGGATTTGTTATTTTCGCTTTAGCTTTCAGAACGACTTTGAACGACCGATAAGAACATAATCTATAGCCTTTGATCTTTCTTAGTTGCTGCTAAATCGGAAGTTTTGTGTGCGACAAATACTTTTGATTCCAATATTTATTAAATTTTAAGTACTTTTGTCTTCTACGTATGAACATTTTACGTATTGCTCCAGTATACCTACAGCGTAGATAATGACCTTGTGGTTGATCGTGAATCCATAAATATTTTGGGAAAGACAAACTTTTTTCTCGTCCCTTGTTATGAGGTATAGTTGGATTGGGCTTTCAAAAATATTGCGCGTATATGATATCCATTTTTTTGTTTTATTAGAGTGTTTTTTTGAGTTTTGGATGATTATATGATATAGGCTAGTGGTATTAGAGCTATTTATGCAACTGTATCGTAAGAAGGGTTATTTTAATTAGAGTGCTGGTTTTTGATAAGTACGAGGCTTACCTCGTAAAAACCAGTACCTACTGCCGAGGCATAACAATTCAGCTGTCAAAATCGAAATTGGAAGTTTTCGATGGTCCTCCCTGAAGTCTCAATGGTGAGGATTCAGAAAATTCTTTGACACGATAAAAAATAAAAACCGATGTAAAAGAAATTCGTCCATATTCGGTTCCAAAACCCTTAAAGTATTTATTTATAAACAAAATATCCAATTAGGCGTGAAAGGGTAGCCGAGGGACCGTAAAAAAAATTGTTTGTAACTTTGAAGAAAAACCGCTGAAGAATTCATCGAGCCGACTAATTATAAGTCTGAAACTGATGAATCGGTCTGACCTTCGGTAACAGCGGCTAATTGTTTATCAATTTGGACCATCTGCTCCGATGTTTGTGACGTATTTCGTGGCAAATTTTGAAAAGTTTTGGGCTTTGTTAAAAGTTTACCTATAGAGTTTTGTGATTTTCAATTAGATGCTACGTGTTGATTAAAACTTAATTAGGTGCCGAATAGTAATTAAAACATTGTTAGTTCATTAAATCATGAGACACTACTACTACTACATGGGATAGTGTACTTTTTTTAATAATACCTACTAGAACTGTATGATGACGACAAAAGTCTCACTTGTACCTAAATATTGAGTCAAGTTTTCAAAAAAGGTATTTTTTTATACGCCACAATGTAGCTATTTATTAGTACAGTGGTTCAATTTGCACGAACATATTTTAGTTTGGAATATTAAAATCGATAGAAGAAACACAGAGTTGAAAATTGTTTCTGCTGGTTGAATTTACACTTACCAAGTAAACAAACTTTTAATTCATTACGGGCAAGATTTTGAAGAATTTAGAAAGTAGATACTTAATAAATTTAGTTAAGTATAGCACTATTGTGTGGAAACGCAATAGACATACATATATTATACACAGAACCTGGCGAACCGCGCAAAAAATGTCGCCAGTTTACTTGGTGTCAAAAATGCATGTTTTGACACCAACGGCGTCAGTAGTAAGCCGACCCGACCGCAGTAGGTATTGTTTATGGACTGCGGACCATGCCACAGCTGGATACTTGTTATTAGTCCGCACGCGTCTTTTCACATGGACGGTTTCCGCCATTGTGACGTACCTATTAGCGGGAAATTTCAAATTTGACAGATGGCGCTACTTTTTTTCTGTATGAAAAAGGTTTACTTAAAACGTTCAGATGAGCGCATCCTTAGATTCATATTGATGGTAAACGCACAGGAACCTTAGTTAAAAATGTACTAACTTAATTAAATTATTTTCAAAAGTCTGTGGAAATGGAGATAAATTTTGAATAAAACGCGAACAACGGAATAGGCACTTATATAAAATGTTACCTGTATCTCCAAAAACTCGAAGTAGAGCGTAGTTAATAAACGATGAGGCAGCTAGAGCCCGAGGCATCTGGCGTCGCATCAATTATGTAGGGAACGGGCCCGGGAATACGGGGCGCTTTATTTTAGCCACGACTCGTAATCAACGTTGGATTAACCGGCTATTGTGTTGAATTCGGTAGTTCTGTGGTAACTCCCTGTCATGACCTCCCTGGCGCAGTGGCGACGCGCTCGGTTTAGAGTGGGAGTTCGCGGGTTCGATTCCCGCCACGGGCCACTTTGGAATTTTATAATTTCTAAATTGGCTCAGGTCTGATCTGGTGGGAGGCTTTGGCCGTGGCTAGTTACCTCCCTACAAGCAAAGACGCACCGCCAAGCGTTAAAAAAAGTTAGTACGATAATATCTTAGGCTGCATCATCACTTACCATCAGGTGATATCCCAGTACTAACTTGAACAATGAGAAAAAAATTGGTTGTCTGTAAAGTCGGTTTACGGACGATAGATTTACGTGATAACGTCATAATCATAATCGTAATCATAATCACAATCGTAATCATAATCATTATCATAGTCATAATCATAATCATTATTTTATGTAATTTTTATGCCTCTCTATCGCTTGGTGGAACGTTCCGCGTAACATTACGCGTAACGTTAAGCGGAACGGTACACGAAAAGGTACACTTTTTCTTGAGTGCTGCTGGTGTTCATCAATTTATTAAACGTTATCACGTCAAAAACTGAAATGTTGCGTACCTACCTAAGGTATTGGTCCCAGTGTCGACGATTAGCGAGGGACGAGTCGAGCTAAAAATATGAACAACGCGCGAGCGCGAAAGCGAGCGTGTAATCGGGATAGCTTACAGTGGTATTCATTAGCTTATTCTGTCCATTATTTGCCCGTCTACGTATGATAATAAAGTCCATAAAAGATATCAATGTCAAATATTTCGTAGTCTTACTCTAATAATACCTAGTCTGGCCATAAATACTGTTACATAAAAACTTTTCTTTTTTTCAGCTTTTTAATTATTTTGAATTTGGAACACGTATATTATTTTAAAAACTTCTTTCGATTTCGCGCCATTTCACATACAGTAGAAACTCGATTATCCGGCTCTCAGTTATACGGATTCGCGATTATCCGGAATACCGGCTCATTATAATATTAAAATTACCTACAAGTCGAATTTATGCAAGCACGAACGTGTGTCGTGTCAAAAAAGTGCATAGATGAACTCTGAAATATTCATTGAGTGGTATGACTGCAACACTTTTATCCCTGAAGTAAAAAAAAAACAAAACGAAATTAGTAAAGAAGGAAATGTACTACTTTTACTGGATAATGCGCCAACCCATCCTTCGGCTGAACTGTTAGAGAGAGAAAATGGAAAGTTTAAAGTAAAATTTTTGCCTCCTAATGTGACATCCTTGCTACAACCAATGGATCAAAGTGTTATTGAAACATTGAAACGACTTTATAGAAAACAACTTTTACGTAGATTGTTATCTGTTGATGAAGATAATGTAGAAGTCGTATTATCATTTTTTAGGAGAATTAATTTAAAGGAGTGTTGTTACATGATGGTTGTAGATGCGTGGGATTTGATTGAAAGGAAGACTTTGAACAAAGCTTGGAACAGAGTACTTAATCGTGAGAATGAAAGTTCAATAACCAATTCGGATGATTCTATTTTGGAGGAGATTAACGACTTAATGTTAAAGATACAAATATGCAAGGATTGTGATGATGGTGATATGAAAGAGTGGGTCACTAGTGACAGTACTAATCAAGGCTTTCAAATTATGTCGGATGACGAAATCGTAGAAAACATATTGCAGAGAAATGAACAGCAGGAAATGCAAGAAGATGAAACAGAAGAAAATCTAGATGTAGAAAATGATGCTGGACCATCTCATGATGAAGCACTTCATGCCCTGGAAACAGCTCTCAAGTGGTTTGAAAAACAAACTGAGAGTGATACTGTAAGTTTACTACAGCTGAAACGAATTCGTGATATATAGCAGCAATTAAGAGAAAAAGTGGCTTACGTCAAATGACAATTACCAAATATTTTAAACCATATTAACCTTATTATTTTTTTCATTATTACCAAATGCAAATTACCAAATATGTACACATTGTAAGCAAATTATACGTACGCACATTCGTACCTAAATATTTTTATTTTATGATTAAGACTGCAGTATTTTAGTATGTACGTACATGTATGTATATAATCTAAGAAGATGTATCTCCTAATAATTTCTTAATAAACATTGATTTTCATTGTATGTACAACATATGTTTGCACAAACCCCGCTTTTCTTGGTACATTCGATTATCCGGATTTTCGATTATCCGAATGCCTAACGACAATAATTAGTCCGGTTAATCGAGTTTCTACTGTACTTTTTCGTGTTCACAAATTACAATATGGAATGGGGTGTTAAAGAATATAGGATTGCAGTGATCGCCTTGCACAAAGTGGGTATGGAGCTGTGCACGACGACCTAAGAACTTCCCCTTAAGGAATCACGAAGATATTCGCCTTAACTGCGCGAGTCCCTAACACGTGCACTTGAAACAATGGCTAACCAATCAGCGCGCTCGTAAATATGAAAATTCTAGAAGCACGCCTCTTTAACACCCTTTTTTGCTAACAAAAAATTGTGCAATGAATAGAATGACCATTTGGGTGGAGTATATTTTTAATGTAGATCTATTGTTTTGAAAACGTCTTGACCCTTTTTTGTGGCACTAGAAAGATGTATGTATTTTACATAACCCAATTTTTCTAGAAAACTCTAATGGCGTAAAATTTGGTTTAAAAGGCCGCTGATTGGTTGGCGCAGACAGTACAGTTCAGTTTTAGTACAGTGTTCAGTTACAGTTCGAAGTGAGTTCAAATTGGAAAATAAGTGTACAGTGAAATCAGTGTTCGGAAAGTGAGAGTGCAGTGAAAACAGTGAAAATAAGTGGAAAATTAGTGAAAAGTGAAACGTAATTAATTTCGTATAAAGTACGTCTAAAGTCCCGTAAATAATTCGTTAGTACAGTTGTAAATCAGGACAATAAATAGTGTAAAGTGTATATCAGTGGTTCTTATTGATCGGACATTAATTTAATCTCATAGTTGGGGTGAGATTCGATAACCCTAGGAAAGCTATCCCCGACATTGTATGGTCCTTCGAGCCGGATATAGAAGATTTTTCCGAGGTCTAATATTGTATGGTCCTTTGAAGAAACAGAATACAGGAAAATTGTATAAGAACTTAGCGCGGGTTATCGAGTATCAGGAAAATGCCAACAACACGGTCTCAAGCTAACCTTGTGGAAAATGATGTTCCGGTTATCGAGAGCCACTCCGGCGGTGTGAGAAGTACTGCTTCAAGACCTACCGCCACCAGCAGCGTGAGGGGTGCGCTCGGCGCCTCAAGACCGGCTGCTACTCAAGACAGCGGTGTGAGGGACTCCGTCTCAAGACCTACTGCTGCAACAAGCCGCGACGCGATAGCGGCCACTCCCGAGGGTACAGACTGTATTAAGAAATGCGGGACAACTACATCCGCGGAAAATACGGTGCCTTCTAACGTCACGGCTAAGCCATCAGGGGACTCCGGGCAGGCGAGATCGGCGAAGTCACGTTGCTCTAAGTCAGGAAAACTGAGAAAACTTAAAGAAGCTGAATTAAAGGAAAAACTGGCGGCCTTGAAGTTAGAAGAGATCCGAGCATCTATCGCTCTCACTCGAGCACAGTTGGAAAAACATCGTGCTGCCGCTACGGACGAAGAGGACTTAGCGTCGGCGTCGGAAAATGAAAATGAAAATGAATATGAAGAGGAACGTTCTAGCCGCGTATATGAATGGCTGGAGGGACAACCGAAAAAAGGAAATGAAAAACCAGGTGAGGCGGAAAATGAACGACGAGGACAGGGCGCTCGTAGTCGTGACGACGGGAAATGTGAACCCCAGGAAAATGAAGACGGGGCTCGCAGTTGTGACGGCGGGAAATGCGAGCACCGGGAACAGGAACCCCGGCCTGCGCGTCAGCCACCTAGCGTGGATGTAACCTCCCTGGCAGCGGCTCTCACTCAGGCAGTACGGACGGCGAGAGACGCACCCAAGTACCTCCAGGAGCTGCCGGTATTCAATGGGAATTCCAGCAGCTGGCTAACGTTTCGCGCTGCATATGAAGAAACCGAAGGGTTATTCTCGAAAACGGAAAATGTATCAAGATTGCGCCGTAGTGTCAAAGGCGCAGCGCACGAGGCTATCAGTAGCTTACTCATCAGTTCTCCAGATCCGAAGACCATCATGGAAGCTCTAGAAAGAAGATTTGGACGTCCTGATGCACTGGCGATAAGTAAAATACAGAAAATGAAATCGCTCGGAAAATTAAGTGACAATCCACGTGACTTGTGTATATTCGCGAACAAAGTATCGAATATTATAGCTACACTGGAAGCTTTGAAGAAAGTTCAATACCTGTATAATCCAGAGTTAGTGAAAGCCACACTAGAAAAGTTGACACCTATTTTGAGAAAAGCGTGGTATGACTACTCAGCAAAAGAAAAGGAGGACATTCCGGACTTGAAGCGCCTTGCAAAATTTTTAAATGAAGAAGCGGATAAGTGTGGGGCGTACGCGCAACCAGAAGATTTCTCAGAGTATAAAGAGAGAAATATGAAAAAGAAAACCGAATATACTTACTCCGCGAAAAATAATAATACGAGTAAAGAACAATGTCCTGTCTGTAAACTTGATCATCGGTTACCCGAGTGTAAACGCTTCCGTGACGTCGACACGAACGAACGCTGGGAAATTGTGAAAAAACATCGTGTGTGTTTCCAGTGCCTACGAAGTACACATCGGAGATCTACGTGTAGAGCCAAGAAGTGTGGACAAGACGGCTGTTATATGGCACATCATCGACTTTTACATCATAAAAGGAAAAAGACATCACCACCATCTTCACCACAACCAACGCCACCGGTCGTCGCCGAAGTCACGTCTTCAGTGGAAATAGTGAAAAACGTCGAGAATAGAAGTCGACAAGCTTACTTGAAAATCGCACCTGTCACACTGACGGGGCCAACCGGTGCCCGCGTCGATACCTACGCACTTTTAGACGACGGGAGTACAGTTACACTGATCGACGAAAACTTAGCGGAAATATTAGACCTCGACGGGCCGGAAGACCCTATGTGGGTGCAGGGAATTAATGAAACAATGAGGCACGAAAAAAGCCGGCGTGTAGACGTCAGGATACGCGGAAGATTCAGTGATAAAGAATACACTTTACGAAACGCCCGCACAGTACAACGCCTAATGTTTACGAAACAAAATATCGAACGAAGAGATCTACGGGAATGTGTCCACCTACAAGAAATCGAGGATAAGTTGATATATAAGAATGCAAACCCGAAGATACTCATCGGTCAAGATAACTGGGAATTATTAGTAGCGTTCGAGATTCGTACCGGTTGTCAAGACCAACCGGTAGCATCGAATACACGTCTGGGGTGGGTGCTTCACGGATGTCGCACGTCATATCACGAAAATGTCGCATTTTGTGGCCACACTATACTCAAGGAACGAGATGGAAATATGGAAAACATGATGAAAGAATTTTTTGACTTGGAAGCTCTCGGTGTCGAGCCTAAAAAGCAGAAAAATGACCCAGAAGATCGGGCTATGAAAATTTTAAATGAAAATTGTAAAAGATTACCCGATGGCCGGTTCGAGACTTCGTTACTATGGAAACAAGATGACTTCGTTATACCTAACAACGACGATGACGCCTTCAAGCGATTGAAAACTCTAGAAAAGAAATTAGACCGCGATCCGGGTCTCAAGGAAAAATACGAAGAAAGAATGGAAAATTTACTTAAATGTGGATACGCTGTCGAGGCACTAGCGCCTGCGAAACCCGGGAAAACGTGGTACTTGCCGCACTTTGCTGTGTGTAACCCATCGAAGCCGAAGATACGACTAGTACACGATGCAGCTGCGAGGTCACACGGATGGAGTCTGAACGACATGCTGCTCTCAGGACCTGACCTGCTGCAATCGCTGCCGGGAGTCATCATGCGGTTCCGACAGCACGCCTACGCGATCTCAGCCGATATAAAGGAAATGTTTATGCAGATTAAAATACGTGAAGAAGACAGAGACGCACTGAGATTTCTATGGCGGGGAGACAGCAGAGGCGACGTAAGACCCAAGGAGTACCAGATGACATCGGTAATCTTCGGAGCTACATCATCACCGTGCACAGCGCTGTACATAAAAAATAGAAATGCAGAAGACTTTGAAGCGACCTACCCGAGAGCCGCCAAGGAAATTAAGAAGAATCATTATATGGATGACTTCATATCAAGCTTCCCGAGTAAAGAAGAAGCAATGCAAGTATCGAAAGACGTCGACTATGTACATCGACAAGCTGGGTTCGTGCTACGAGGATGGGTGTCAAACGATCCGTCTGTGTTGCGTCACTTTAACACAGACACCGGGGCCGAAACCGTACCTATAGGAGGTGTCAACACTGAGAAGACTCTTGGCCTACTATGGGAGGTGGAAAAGGATTGCATCGGCTTCCGGCTGAACATAGAGAAAACACCACGCGAAGTTCTCGAACAGGCGCGACCACCAACGAAAAGAGAAGCTTTAAGTGTTATTATGTCACTTTTTGACCCGTTAGGTTTGGTTTCGCCACTCACAACGCCGGCAAAGAGGCTTATGCAAGAAACATGGAGATATGGAACCGGGTGGGATGAACCGATCCCCGAAGAGCTGCAACCGCGATGGTCGTCATGGCTAAATAATCTACGAGCAATAGAAAGTCTACACATCCCACGGTGTTACAATGTTGGATCGTCGGTCGTCGAGAGACAGCTACACGTGTTCGTCGATGCAAGTCAAGAAGCTTACTCGACCGCGATTTACATACGTATGGAACGAATAGACGGAACTACGCATGTCGCTCTAGCTGCCGCGAAGAGTCGTGTGGCACCATTGAAACCCACCTCTATACCCCGCCTAGAGCTACAAGCTGCGTTGCTAGGGGCGCGCCTAGCTAAACGAACCGAAGAAGAGCACGAATTTGAATTCACAAAAAAAATCTTTTGGACGGATTCACGCACTGTACTCGCATGGATAAGATCAGAACCGCGCGCTTTCAAAACATTCGTAGCGCACCGGCTAGCAGAAATAGAAGAATTAACGAAAGTGAGTCAGTGGCGGTGGGTTCCGACTAAAGAGAATGTAGCTGACGACGCGACAAGAGAAACGCCGATGAACTTCAATGCGGATCACAGGTGGTTTCATGGACCCACATTCCTCAGAAAATCAGAAGAAGAATGGCCGCGCGAAGAAAAAATTGTCCCGGAGAAAACTGGCGAAGAGCGATGCTGTGTAGCGCGTGAAGCCACAATCGCAACATACTTACCGAAAATCGAAAATATTTCGAAGTGGCAAACACTAGTAAGAGCAACTGCACGTGTGCTACAATTTCTCGATCTGTGTAGACCCGGAAAATATGTAACGGCTGCAGCAAAAAGAAAACGTACGAAACCGAACCCTAAGGAAGATCCTAATCGGATAAGAGGCCGAAAAACCCAAAATGATTCTAATGAGAATGTGAAAAAAATGGTAAAAACGAAATTCGTGTATTTAGAATCAGACAACATTCTAAAAGCCGAAAAACTGTGGGTACAAGCAGTGCAAGCACAATCTTATGGAAATGAGAGAGAACGCATCATAGAAGGAAAACCTCCAGGCCCACGTGACAAGTTAGCGAATTTAAGTGTTTACCTGGAAAATGATGGGCTACTTCGTCTACGTGGAAGAATCAAAGCAAGCAAAGAAATGCCCTTTGAAACAGTCAACCCTGCCTTGCTCGATGGACAACATGAGTACACAAGAAAGTATATACAGTATGTGCATGAAAAAATGCAACATGGCGGCGTCGAGTTGACTGTGAACGAGTTACGACAACGATACTGGATCACGCGGATACGACCCACTGTAAAAGGTGTTATAAGAAGCTGTCCGGTATGCAAACTGAGAAGAGCCAAGCCGACGACACCGTCGACAGGAGACCTACCACCAGCGCGACTTAGCCATCATACAAGACCATTCTCGTATACAGGTCTTGACTACTTCGGACCGATAGAAGTAACAGTCGGCAGGCATCGCGAGAAACGATGGGTGGCGCTCTTCACATGTCTAACAATGAGAGCAATACATCTTGAAATTGTAACGTCACTGAGCGCGGATTCGGCAATCTCAGCATTACGGCGATTTATAGCTAGAAGAGCTGTCCCAACTGAAATATGGAGTGACAATGCAACGTGCTTCAAGGCCGCCGATCGGGAACTGAAGGAGGCAGCACGGGAGATCGTCGACGCGATGAAAGAAGAAGCCAGCGCACGCTGTATTCGTTGGTGTAACATTCCGAGCGCAGCGCCGTCTATGGGCGGGGCTTGGGAACGATTGGTGCGGTCGGTCAAGGAAACCCTACGCATCACGCTACATGAGAAGCATCCGAGCGACGAGACTTTGGCTACACTACTAGCCGAGGCGGAAAATATTGTGAATTCGCGCCCGCTCACACATGTACCTGTCACACCGGACGAGCCCGAGGCGCTAACCCCAAATCACATACTGTTGGGGCCGAACAGTCATGTGCCAGCACCAGGTCATTTCACGGAAAAGGACGAAAGTGCAAGAAAACTATGGAGGCGCGCACAACGCCTAGCAGATGAATTTTGGAGACGTTGGGTAAAAGAATATCTTCCCCAGCTTCAACACCGGTGGGAGCCTCACCGTACCGGCTCTCAGCCCAAAGTCGGTGACCTGGTCATCATCTGTGACCCGAATTTACCCAGGAACGTATGGCCACGAGGACGAATATCCCGCGTGTATCCAGGGCCGGACAACGAAGTGCGCGTCGTGGACGTGACGACAAGCAATGGACAAGTGCTGAAGAGACCGAGCAAGAAGATCGTCGTGCTACCGGTAGATTAGTTGCACTCTGCAACTGGCGGGGAGAAATGTGCACGACGACCTAAGAACTTCCCCTTAAGGAATCACGAAGATATTCGCCTTAACTGCGCGAGTCCCTAACACGTGCACTTGAAACAATGGCTAACCAATCAGCGCGCTCGTAAATATGAAAATTCTAGAAGCACGCCTCTTTAACACCCTTTTTTGCTAACAAAAAATTGTGCAATGAATAGAATGACCATTTGGGTGGAGTATATTTTTAATGTAGATCTATTGTTTTGAAAACGTTTTGACCCTTTTTTGTGGCACTAGAAAGATGTATGTATTTTACATAACCCAAATGCACCAATCGCGTACTTTCTAGAAAACTCTAATGGCGTAAAATTTGGTTTAAAAGGCCGCTGATTGGTTGGCGCAGACAGTACAGTTCAGTTTTAGTACAGTGTTCAGTTACAGTTCGAAGTGAGTTCAAATTGGAAAATAAGTGTACAGTGAAATCAGTGTTCGGAAAGTGAGAGTGCAGTGAAAACAGTGAAAATAAGTGGAAAATTAGTGAAAAGTGAAACGTAATTAATTTCGTATAAAGTACGTCTAAAGTCCCGTAAATAATTCGTTAGTACAGTTGTAAATCAGGACAATAAATAGTGTAAAGTGTATATCAGTGGTTCTTATTGATCGGACATTAATTTAATCTCATAGTTGGGGTGAGATTCGATAACCCTAGGAAAGCTATCCCCGACAGGAGCCGTCGGTCATATTCCAGACACTTCAAAAGCTTGGTATCAGCCGTATGTTCGTATATCGTAGAATCAACAGATACAACAACACTTCGTCTGTCGAATACCAGAAAAGATCGGGGCGGCCGCGTGCTGTTAGAACTACAAAGGCTGTTAATGCTGTTAAAGCCAGAATTCGTCGAAACCCCATTAGGAAGCAAAAAATCTTATCGCGAGAAATGAAGATTCCCGCAAGGACTCTGTCGCGTATTATAAAACAAGACCTGAAGCTCGGTGCTTATCGTCGATATACAGGTCATGCCCTAAATCAATCTTTACAATTAAAGAGAGTATGGAACGATAAAAACGCCTTCTGTGGCGATACGCAAGTGAAAGGCACAGAAATATCCTCTTTACCGATGAAAAAATTTTCACGATTTAAGAACACTACAATAAGCAAAATGATAAAGTGTACGCTCACAGTTCTAAAGAAGCTGCTCAAGTGGTCGGGAAGGTACAACGTGGTCATCATCCTGCGTCAGTGATGGTTTGGTGGGGCGTGTCTTATCAAGGAGTCACAAAACTGCATTTTTGTGAAAAAGGAGTGAAAACTTCAGCTAAAGTATATCAAGATACAGTCTTGGATCATGTTGTGAAACCTCTCAGCAATACTCTTTTTAAAAATATATCGTGGACTTTCCAACAGGACTCTGTACCTGGTCACAAGGCACGAACTACCCAAGCCTGGCTTGAAAAGTTGAAACCAATGTTCCGGACTTTATAAGAGCTGAAGACTGGCCCTCATCTAGCCCAGACCTCAACCCTTTAGACTTCAAATTATGGTCAGTTTTAGAGGACATGGCCTGCTCTAAACGACACGGCGACATTGAGTCTCTTAAAAAATCTTTGGAGCAAGCAGTGGCCAAATTTCCCTTGGAAACAGTGCGTAAATCCATAGATTCGTGGCCAAACAGAAAGGCCTGTATAAAAGCCAAAGGTGGCCATTTCGAATAGAATTTTTTTTATTTATTGCTGAGACTTTAATAAATTTGTAGGTATAAATTTTATAAATATTACATTACTTCATTTAAAAAAAAAGCATTTTCATTTGTAACAGAACTTATGGCTGGACTAGTTAGTATAGGTAATTATTATAAAGACAAAAATCTCTATGGAGATAGATTGAGATTTGAGACAGGCTACTTTTTATCTCAGAAAATTCCATAGTTACAGCTACAGTTAGTATAGTTATTTGTTGTGTTCTTCACGAAAGCGACGACGGATCTTAGCTACACCGCTTGCTCTGATATTATGTACCTGCGTGTAATACAATCACATTGAGAAAGTTTTTAAACGAGAGTTTTGATGCCGAAAAGCTTCGCCGAGCGAGTTTTTTCTTGGATAGTTTGGTAGTGAGTTTATAAAGATAAATATATAAATAAATACTTGCTGGCACAGAATCATAGTAATTTATACAATGGAAGATAGTTAGTCGCTTCCTCGTTCGTCGGTGGTGAATTGAATGTATTTCATCATAGGAAATACAATGCTCGACTTTGACGCGCTTAAGTAATTTCAATCTCAGAACTTTCGACCAACATGGCGTTTTGAATTAAATTCAATTTTACGCTCTATGTTAACTCTATTAAAATTAATTTATCAGTGTTCGCAAAAATGTTTTGAATACAATATTGTTTGCTTATGTACGTAAATGCCATCACCTTTTTAAACATTTCACATCACTAAATGTAGCCGACACGTAACGTGGATAGCCCCCAAGTTATTTTTTCAAGACGCATTTTCTCCTCGGCAGGAATTAAATATTTTTAATTTGTGCCGAGTAGAACAGGCATCTCTTTTCAACACCCACACATATTCGTATACCAGAATAACATTATTCCAGCGTAGTTTAGCAAAAAATAATAATGAAATAATGGTGAACACGTACTTACATCACGCGATTCAGCATTTACGTAAAGAGCTTTTAGACAAAGGGTGGGACTCTTTTTGAGGAAAACCCTTAAAAATCCACAAAGGAATAAGTAGGGAAAATAATTATCCTTTTCACAAAGAGCGACTGCCTTCTTTCATGTAAGTACCTACCTGCCCACTTGTAAATGGGGCTCTGATAAAACGAAGAATAGGTTTCAACGATCTTGAACATAAGAAGATTGAAGTTTACATAGTGACAGGAATATCTATATCTACATAATTTTTGCTTATTGGTAGGCAAAGACACATAGTTGAAAATATTATGAAAAACTTTATGGATGTACATAATAATATATTATTACAGATAATTTCTAAAATGCCTCTGGTCTAGTCTGGTAGGAAACTTCAGTCGCGGCTGGTTACCAAACAACACTGAAGCACCGATTACGATTTAGCGTTGTAGTGCGATGCTCTGTATTACTTACCGCTTTAATATTAGTAGGTATGATAACATCTCGTCATTTACTGTCAGGTGAGACTGTAGTCAATTTTGATACAAGTATGTAGCTAAAATCTTGTGTCTGCTGTTTGCTGTCAAACTCCTCCGAAATGGCTGAATTTTGATATTATTATGTCTGAGTATATTCGATAGGTCGTAAGCTTTTTTTTTTTTTTTTAAATCCCTAAACGGCAAAACAACGTTTGCCGGGTCAGCTAGTCTAATATATAAAATTATCGTTTCAATTTTTGTTACCAAACTCCTCTCGAACCGATTGCTATTAAATTTTCTGTGTAGGTATATATATGTACGAGAGGTCTTAGAGTAGGTCGTAAACTATTTTTATATCCCTAATTGCAAAACAACGTTTGACGGACAGCTATTGATGTATAAGAAAATCTATTTTACACCAAGATATAAGTTTTACTTCTGTTTTCACAAAAAGACAAATATATTCCAGAAAAAATCGGTGTATTTAACTTCACGCGTGAAGTGTGATAAGGAAATAGATAACAACATTCAGCATTTATGTAATCAACGTTCAACTGCGTACATAACGAATTAGCCGCGCATTAGCAGTCGTACAGGCGCAGGCGGGGGGCATTCAAATGCAAATTATCTAACGAACGTAACAAGATTCCATTCAGCGACGCAGCCCTCGCAGATAAGATTAGTTCCCGTCGTTACGGATACTGCAGACTACAGACGCGCCAACATCCAACTCCAACTTCTGAATATTTATCACACTTTAATATTATAAAAGCGAAATTTGGTGAAATGTGTAACTGTGTATGATTGTTACTCCGTCACGCCACTACTGCTTATACCTGCAGGAATTTTATTATATGTACACCTATTTACTTTTTTCCCTTTTCTATATGAGATTTAATAGTGGGATCCAACTTCAGCAACATTCATTACACGCTTTTCACTATTTTGAATTATGATAATACACGGTGACTTTTTTATCGTCCTACAAAAGCAAAGCGGTTAAAGTACATAATGCCTGTAAAAAAAAATAATGAACACATAAATGAGTTAAATTTTATAATCTCAAAGTATAAGCTTGAATGGACTTTTGACGCAACCCTTCGCTATTGGTTTTTAAAAGTCATGACTTGTGACAGAGTACTTCGCGTGCAATTTTATGCAGTTTTTCAGGGTGTTTCATATTTTTTCAAAATTGTATTTTTTTTTGCTAATGCATGCGTATTGGCTTGGCGTCATTTTTAATAGTGTTCAAAGATTTCTTACATCGGACTCATACTTATGACCACTTTTGTAAGACTATTATAAAGTCACCTTGTATAATAATTTAGTATTTTTATAGGTTTTGTGCAATAAGTACATAAGTATAATATACACCTTTCATCATCGCAGTCTCAAATTTTCCTGGTAATGCGTGGTCGGGCAACCTCTAGTCCACCGATGCTTTTTGTACAAACAAGTCGGCCTATGTGTAGAAAGTACTTTCAGATAAAGAGCGCTTCGTTGCATGAAAGAAACCCTTAGAAAATCTTGCATTTTTTGTAATTTGCTATACTTGAGTAGGTACCTAATTCCTTTTTGTAACTTCGCTTTTACTTCTGTAACAAGAATAATACGGTTATGTTTGAGCTGACTCAGCTCTCGATTTTCGCATATCAGATTATTTACCGTCATTAGCAAAAGCGAGCAGGGATTTTAGTAAAGGTAAGACGTTTACTTACATTAGCTATTATGAAGCATTCTCTGAAATATAACGTTCGATGTATTGAGATGATAATAAAATAATACCTATCAATTAAAGTGTGTTCTTCTATATGCTTTTACCAAATAATAAGACCTTCTCTCTCTCTTCATAAACACAAAATACTCTACAAAAATCACTACTCATTTCCGTTTCTATATTAATTTGCAATAACAGAGTACCTACGTAAGTTTTTTCAGATCTACAAATAAAAATTCACCAGTATATTTTTTTAAATACGAGTTTAATCTATGGGATTTAGCAAGGCCTGGAATTGTTCCACTATAACAACGAAAAACCATTTGGAGCTCTCGTGCAAAAGTTCATATTTTCATACATTTAATCTTAAAAGCAAACCAACTGCGCTTTTCCAATTTAGGGACTTGTGGGTATTGTATTTTGTATGTACACAGTCTTTCAATGTTAAAATACATGAATTGGTCTAAATTATTTAACCACAGATTCTGGATATAACGTCACAAAACAGCTAGGTACGCTTTTTGCACGTACGTTTATTCTTAAAGAATTGAGAACCCTCCTCCTTTTTTAAAGTCGGTTGAAAAACTCGGCAAATGATAGAATCATGCGATTTGCGTATCTTTTATTTCGACGATGATATAAAACGGAAACGCCGCATACTCGGACACATGCGATTACGCGTTTAAAATAAATTCGACACCTACCTAATTTGAATGCTATGCAGTGATATATAGTATATACATTAATACATAATTTATTATTTACTACGTACTCATCATATTGTTTAGTATGCGAAGCCAATGTTAAACTTGATTTTTAGGGTTCCGGGTAATATTGATAGAAGGTTAGGATAGTAGGAATATTGAGGTTGTAGAAGAAGTAAGTATTTGGTGAGCTAAATAGTTATAAAATTATTAGTGATTATGATTAAGAATGAATGGTTTGTAAATTAAGGTGACGTAGACTTAATCAGGAAGATTATAACGAGTGAAGAAACAGGCACTCAGTTATCGAAACATAATTAAAAATAATTATATTTATTGAAGCTGTATAGATAAATTTCCGTACTCGATTAACGAAAGAGCCTTTGATGTTTCAGACGGTACTATTTACAAGACCCTGAAAGTGTAGTTTGTTTGGAATCGATAACAAAATAAATAAGAAAACCGACTAAATGCGAGTCAGACTCATGGGTTCCGTACTATTACAGAAAAAGTGAAACCATAAGAATCGCTTTTCTTATCGAAACGCAAGCTTAACTTCGCTTTTTTGAGATTGTTATTACCAAAATCTGTACCTATATTCAACTCAATTCAATTCAAAATATATTTATTTCACATAGGCCTAACTTACAAGGCACTTGTAAAACGTCAATAATATTTGTATACATAATTATGTACGGTGATAACTACAAGTCGACTTAAAACTAAGTTTACGAGGGTTCCAACGCGCCCTGCACTGAGAAGAAGCCCACAACAAACTCAGCCGGGTTTTGTTTTCGGTAATCACCACTTCACAAAAGCTCTTAAAAACTAGTTGAGCTAGTAATTATAATACAGCAGTTCATTTACTCCCAAGGATTTGATTCATGTAAATAATCCTTAATACTATAGTAAGCTTTTATAACGAGCTTTTGTTTTACAGCGACTTTGAACTTATTGAGGGATAAGTTTAATATTTCAATAGGAAGTTTATTGTAAAAGCGTATCCCATTGCCTTTAAATGATTTATTTATTTTCTCTAGTCTTGTTTTATTCACTACTAGTTTGTTTTTACTTCTAAGGTTAATAGCATGGAGATCGCTTTTTTTTTAACAAAATTATTAATATTTTTATGCACATATATCAAGTTATCAAATATATATACTGTGCATGCACCGTCATTATATTAAATTCTTTAAATTTTTCTCTTAAAGACTCTCTTAGGCCCATTTTGTAAATGGCACGAACAGCCTTCTTCTGCAGCACGAAAATTGTATTAATGTTAGCAGCATTACCCCATAGCAAGAGACCATAGGACATAATGCTGTGAAAATAACTAAAATATACGAGTCGAGCAGTCTGGACATCTGTCAGCTGCCTAATTTTCTTAACCGCGTACGCAGCAGAACTAAGCCTGTTCGATAGATTATTTATATGAGGGTCCCACTGTAGTTTAGCATCTAACGTTATTCCTAAAAATACGGTTGTATCTACGAGATCCAATTCCTCTACACCTAGTTTTACTAGGCAGAGACTTGATTTTATTTTTTCTGTAAAATATACAAACAATTACTTTTGATTTTTCAATTTGTAAACTTCAGAGTGAACGGTCTTTTATATTTTGCTCAATGAATTAAAATTTATATAAAAATATAAATATATATTTTTTTACAATACACTAAAAACGTCCTTTCACATAATACCCCACTCATAAGTTTATCATAACTTTCACATAGGTTGTTATCTCAATTTGAAATTTTAACAACTCAGTTTTCCCCTTTTTTAAATTACGTTGGGCCACTATTCCTGAAATAACAGGTCATAACAAAACGGAAAACAAAGTGATCGTTTAAGGCACAGATTACTGTTGGGTTCCGTTTTTTTTCTTCTGAGGTACGGAACCCTAAAACGTAAAAAAATGCTGAAGAGTTTAAAATGTTTAAATTGTGACATAATTAAACGGCCATTAAAACAAAAACAAAAAACAAAACATTAGCAGCACAAAGCGTTATATAACTTTTAATAAATTATTGTGGCCAGATTTCCCGTAGCCTGCCATCTTTGTTTGTGTTTCCGTTGATGCGTCAGCCATTAATTTCAATTTATTTGAAAGCGCCATCATTTTCATTCGCCATTTATAACATAAACAAGACTGCGAAGACGCGCCCCAGCACTCAATCATTCTTAAGATATCTACCATGAAATATTATTTCTGCATTTATTATTCTTTGCTTTATGATTTTGTTTGGGTTTGCCTTCGTATACCTTGGTTTACACTAGTCAATCAGTATAGAGAAGCTAGATGGTAACAGTTTTCTGTCTGCTCCGATGGTTACCAAATACCATCGATGCGTCCAATATTCTGTCGTGAAGTAGTGTTCGTGAAACATAAGCCCCTTCGCACACGACATCGTAGCGTAAGCGTATCGTGATCCACTCGTACGAGGAGAGCAATACGAGCACGAACATGTTCTACAAAGTCCGAATATGAAGCAGTGTTGCAGCGAATCGTAGGAGGTGTTTTTTGCCATTAAAGTAAAAGGTTATCTTTTCATTATTTTCTTTAAAAAAACACCTGTCTTTTAACTTTCAATATGAAAAAAACAATTGAATTCATCAAACTGGTTAAAGACTACCCTTGTCTATACAATCATCACACGTACGTCACGTTTGTGCATCACTGTAGGCCTCGTATGCGAAGCGTTATAACGATACGCTAATGATACGACTACGCTTACGACCCGAGTGCGAAGGGGCTAACTGTGTTTCAGTTTGAAGGGTTCTAAAGCTTGAAAGATTTTTGGGCATAATATTTACTTAACAATTGATCGTAAGGATAACGAGCAAATTGCAGTGCATATGAGAACTTATTGCAATGTAAAGTCTTGGGACTGCATAGGCAGATGCATCATGCATTACTTTTCATTATACATACGTCTTGCTCATCTGGTAATTCTAAGAAATTTGTATCGAACGATATATTCACTATTAAAATTCATATTTACGTTAAATAAAAATAGGTGACCTCAATTCGTAAGCATTCTGCAGTCTGTACCAACCAACCCAGTCGCAATCATATAGTTAACTACGTATAATATGGCCAACTGCAAATAGTTAAGATCGCTCAGTGAGGTTTCCGATCGAAATTGTATGGGAAATCCAAAACTAAAACTTAAACTCACATAAAATCTTATCCCGAATATATAAAGTTCTGGTATCACAGTATTTGTAACCAAACGCCTCCGAAGCGGCTATTCCGATTTCTTTATGATTTTTTTTGTCTACATTCTTTAGGTAGAGCCCCCTGGGGGCTGATTCTGTATCGTTCAGTTTGTTAGTTAGTAACCCTTACTGGGTTATTAACTAAGAAAACGTAGGCAAAAATCCTACTTTTGCATACTTTTTGCACAAGTTAGCAACTAGCATGGTATGTTGACAGGATACCATACCAACCTAGGTTGGTAACTTGTGCAAAAAGAATACAAATATATGGTTTTTGCCTCCGTGTTTTAGTTAACAACCCAGTGAGGGTTGCTAACTAACAAATTGAACGATACAGAATCGGCCTACAGGTCGTAAGTTATTTTTCATAACACTAAATGGAAAAACAACGTTTGCCCGTTTAGCTAGTCTTCTAATTTATAAATTTTTCGTGTCACAGTGTTAGTTACCACACTCCTCAGAAACGGCTTGACCGATTTTTATGAAACATTTTATGTACATTCGGTAGGTCTGAGAATAGGCCGTAAGCTATTTTTCATACATCCTATATGACAAAATAACGTCGGCCGCGTCAGCTACAACATCAAAAATATTTTCCTGCACAAAGGTTTGTCTAACCTTTTGGCTTGTTCTAAAAATACTGAATGCTGATTAATGACGCAATTATGTATATTGAACAATCTAATCTTATCAAGTACGTTACTACCTTGTAGAGTACCTATTCAATCATAATTTGCCCACTTCTGTCGATCTTCATCCACGTGGACACTATATAATATTGTATATCTTACTAAATATATACGGGACATTTTACACATCGCAATCTAGCCCCAAAGTGAGCGATAGCTTGTGTTAAAAGTACTAGATAACTGATAAATATACAATATACATACTTTCTAATGTACATAAATTTATGTATTGAAAAACACCCAGACACTGGAAAACATTCATTCTCATCACACAAACATTTACCAGTAGTGGGAATCGAATCCGTGACCTCCGACGCAGACGGCAGGTTCGCTACCACTATGCCATTCGGTCGTCAATGAATTCGCACGATGTTCCTAATAAGAAAGGTTTTTGCAGGATATTGATATTTTTAACTGACATTACTTTTAATACGTGCAGGTTATAAACTAACTTTTTAATTTCATTTTGCGTCGGTGTTTAAAACGATGTGTAACTTTTTACAAGAAAAATCATAACCATTAAAGTAGGATGCACTGATTACAACTAATCCATGAAAACCGCTGTCAAAATTATTTTCATTTCATCACCCAATAAATCATTGCCAACACTTTTCTCATCGCTCGTACCGTCTTTCATAAAGCCATCGTTTTTCCTCATTTTCCCGGTGACAGTTCATTTAATATATTACACATTCTCTTCAAATGATCACTGGTGCGTTAATAATATAACGTACGGGTGGATGCGTACACCCTGGCTATGACATTATCGACAAAAGGTGCAATCTTCTGTGCCCATGTGTCTGTCTATACATACCGTAGATATATCGCACATTGATTGGATCCTGAAAGAAAATATTTCTATGGGCATTGTGGTATGATTCAATTATTGTGAAAAATAATCCTATTCAGTCCAGAAGTTATCATTGGTTGTTATTTCACATTTTACTCAGTTAATTTTTTATTTAAATCAAGCTTTTTTCATTCAATGAAATTCATTCGGACTTCTTCGTATGCTAAAGCGAGGATAGATTTTGTTAAACAATAAAATAGGAATGGTCACCATTCGATTTATAATTTCGGAAAACTGTTTACATAAGCATAAGAACAAACATATCATAAAACAACCATGCATACACCTATATAATTTACCTATATAAATCATGCATACACCATTTTATGTACATTTTACAATTTTAGCGTTTAGTGAATAGCCTACCGGTTTATAACCAACAAAGTGTGTGCGTTTGTCAGATATTTAAAAGTACGTCAATAACACGAGTTGGAGTTGCTACATGAAGACAAAATTGGATCACCTGCGATTGTCAGGTCTGAAAGTGACATTTGATAAGGGATAAATTGGTGCGAGCGCAGGCGATGCAAACTTGGAAAATCTTCTATTTTTATTCACCCCACTTCAAAAGAGGGTGTTGTGTATCAAGTGTTGGTATACCGTATAGCGAAACTTGAAACCTTTTAATGCTCTTCTTGTTAGCTCTATATTCAGGTCATTTATTTTTTAATTTTAACAAGTAGGTAATTAGAATTGTAGATTGTTTAAATTTACCCAAAAAATAGTCCTGACGCACAATATGAGTGCTTGATATACTATAAATAGATTATCGTAGATACTTGAAATAGATCAATAAAATGTAATCTGAAGTTTTCATCAAGATATAAAATTATATCCATGATGATTCAATTTAACAATTTCGTCACGTCGTAGTTCAAATAACATGCGAAATTGTGTCACGACTTACGTATAGGTTTATCTAATACTGATAGTTATTATAATTTAATAGCAGGTGTTATAACTTAATCAGTAAATAGGTCTGTCACAAATAGACCAATAACAGTAATTGGTTTCTGCACGCATACGCACCGTTGTAAGTAAATACTACCTATTGGACCCGTTCATAGAGTACCTAGTTAAGGGGATTTATTGAATTTATTTTTATCTCTCTCACTCTCACGGATACGTCGGTATGTGCAACATGCAGCGTCGCGGAAGAATATAACAGAAAAACAACCTTTTACCTAATTACTCAAAAACTAAGCCAGTTACCAAAAACCTGTTTATTAGCGGTTTTGGATATTGTTATTACCGACACAGAACAAAAATTACATTTATTGTAGTTTTCGATAAAAATTAAAAAAACTGAGATTTTGGAGCAATTTTTGGGAGAACTTTCTATCGAGAAAATTTTATCCAATCGTGTTTCTCCTTCTAAGCGATTTTAGATTAAAGACCCAAAATACATGACGTCTAAATTTGAAAGTAATTATCTTTATAGTTTTTAAATAAAACTTCATTCAAAATCACTTAAATACTGCTTCTACGCTGTTAATATAGTTATTCGCATAATATGAGTATTTGTATTTATTAACAAAGAACCAAGGTATTGTAAAACATGGGGAAACAGGGCGGCGCCTCTTATTTTAGCAGGAAGGCCGAAAAGCCGGTAAGCGCGAGTAAGAGCGCAAGTGCAGGCTGTCTTTTTCCCCGTTTTATTGCCCCGCGTGCAGCGAGATTTTGCGTAAAATATATGCACAACTATACGTCTAATGAATGTAAATTATATTACATTGATAATTCGTTTTGCTGATCATAATAATGTCCACTCCTCCTATACCATGGTCACATTACGTGTAGTTTCAGAACTTCAATTGAAATTTCTGCGCCAGAGTTAGACATAGCGGTCGTAAAATAGTAATAACAGGGTTAACAGGTCAGCAATCTTTCAGCGTGGTTTCGGAAAGCAGCTACAATTTCACACATGCTAATATTGATATTGTGAAGTGAACGCGTATTTTAAACGCCCGCGCACGTTGTAATTGTGATTCGTCGATCGGAATCCTTGACGCTTATCATCTTGGTTACAATTTTTTTTAGCGTAAATAGATTACAAAACGTTATTGACAATCTAATACAACTTGTTACGCGTAGAGTTTATAAAATTAAAACTAACATTTAAAGTGCGAGTAGTTTTAATAAACCCAGTTAAGGTTTTTCAAGAATAGCTTACAAAGAAAATGGATTTTATCCATCACGAAAATCTCGATACGAAGGAAAAAATTGAAATGGAAATGTATATTTTCGAAGAAATTCCGTCATTTATGAATTTTGTTATTTTCTATATTCAATTTGCAAATTTACCTACTTTTATTTGCCATTATGATAAAAAGATATTTTGTTCGGCGGTGAAATTTGAACCAATTCAAAGATTTGCTACACCAACGCAGATACGAAAAAGTTAAGAATTGCGCAATATGTATCTAATGATCAACTGTTCGAATTGCGTATCATTTTAATGATATTACGAAAATTCAAAATAATTCAATTTAATAATTAATACTACGAAAAGTTTTACAACCGAGTGTTCGACATTCAACGCATTCTTTTTTTCAAAAATATGTGTTTACAGTACTGCCTAGTGCTGCTTAGCAAACATACTGTATACCTAGGTAGAGAGGTAGGTAGGTAGTAGGTGTCTAAATAGGTATAAGAACAAAGACAGTCATTTTGATATTACAAATAGACATTCCTTCACTATAGAATGAAATCGATTCCGATTAGTTAATAGCAATTGTCCCGATGCTCTAACCCACGGTGACCCAGTTATGAGTGGTATTGTAACTAATATCTACATAACAATAAAACATTTTTATCATTTCGTGTTCGTGTTTAGTGATAAGAATTTATTTAATTTGCATTTGCGTGTTACATTGATTAGAGTGTTTTAATATTTAGTTTTACTTACTGCCTATATTTATGTATCGTGGTTAGACGTAACGGTTGTTCATTTCGTTTGTTGCCCGTGCCCCCAGTGGTCCCCCCAGCTGCTCATGTTGTGGCTTCATGAAATGGCGGATTACAGAAAAATAAATTCACGAAATGGTGGTAGTTCGTTCTTTCTCATTAAAAAGAGATAGAGTAAAGTATTTCCAGGAAAAAAAACGAAATTGAAGACCTCTGACAGGTACCTAGCGGCTATAGTTTATTTTAACCTAATGTACCTAATCTCTATGTGTATCTAGTTTTGTAGAAAAAATCGGATTCGATGTTTTGATTTTTACAGCCTGCAATTTTGCTCATGAAAAACAGCTATTTTATGAATAAGTGATGAATTCTAATATCTAGTCTGAGAATTCATGAGAAGAATTCATAAGAATCTATGACACTATATTATATTTTTCATATTATAAAACAAATCTTTGTTAAATAGTGTCCCATTTTAGAAAATAGATCCTAGAATCGACTTAATCGACTATTTTAATTTCATCATGCACGATTGGTTTAAAATTTGCGAAAAACTGAATAAAATTTCAACATGATGATCACTGTGTCCCTAAATATTTTTTAATATTCTGTAAGTTGCATTTTCTTACTATGTTTTTGTATTTTAAATCGCAAAAAAGAACTAGAGCGCATACCTAAGTTTAGTATTTAATTCACACAAAATTAAGCTAAATCTTACCTACAAAAATCCCAATCGAAAGAGCCTTAAGATGTTTTCCACTAAACACACTTTCACTCGTATATTTGTATCTTCCACTGAACAAAAAAAAAATGTTTTTCACTTGATCAAGTACCTGTTCTTATTGTACCTATGTTTAATTCATATTATAAATGTTTTCGATACGAGCCGTTTTCGTGTTGGTAGAGCGGGTAAAATACGTGTGTTTCACTCGCGAACCGGACATTGACTGCGGCAAGGCAAGGTGCGGGGATACGCTTCCCGTGGAACTCCATATACGAGCAAGGTGGATCAACACGCCGCCCGCCGCGTCATAGCTTCCGACCTATCTTTATGTTTTCATAATAATAATCATCAGGCTTAGCCGTTTGATATTAGGATATCGAATGTTCGTCTATATTAAACAGACAATTAGTTTTGCATAGCGAAAAGGTAAAGGACTACAAGAAATATTCTACAAAATTAAAACGCAAACGAATTGTATTTGGTGAACAAAAACGGAAAGAGTTTGTTTGGCCTTTGCGGCTACGTTTTATATGAATCTGGTCTATATAGGCACTGAGATCTGGAAAATGTATAATTTGTGACGTTTATCTCATCAAAGTTAAAAATGTCGTTGCCAGATTTAAGAACTGATAATTTCATGATGTTATTTTGATCAATTTTATTTTATTTTTTATTTATTTTTATTTTATTTGTTAATTCAATTTTATTAATTGTATCTAGAGTCGGTAAAAACTCAAATGTTTTCTATCATAGGAGTGCGGTAGAGTTGAATTCTACTAAGTATGCTCTTATTCCAAATATATAAAATTATCGTGCCTATTTTTGTCACCAAACTCCTCTGAAACGGCTCAACCGATTGTTATATAATTTTCTGTGTATGTTTGGTAAGTCTGAGAGAAGATCGTTAGCTATTTTTTATATCCCTAATGGCAAAAAAAGGTTTGCCTGGTTCGCTAGTAATATTTAACTTTGTTAAAATTTTCTTATACAATCGGACTTTTACAAGTATGTTTCTTACTATTATTGCTAAATAATGAAATACGACCGTTTCACGAAATATTCCATTCCAAGATCTGGCAATGACAAATGCACAGCAGCTGTTAATAAACCCCATCCCTATAATTAATTTTCCTGCTAAAAGCGTTATCTTATAGCTTCGTTGTTCATATTTCTATATTGATTTCGTTTAAGCCTTATGTGCTTTTCATATCACTTTATATGCCATCATTTATATGATAATCGGAGATAATATTCTATCGTACGAAAAATTCTGACACACTTATTTATTGACTCACTAACGCTTATTACAAACCCTAGAATTTTGAAAACTCTGTTCAGAAATACCCTTTATATTATACTTTCAAGAAACAGGGCAGGTTTTGTAAGTCCCTCAGGATATGTTTATACGATCCATTGGTACCTATAGATAGTTGAAACGTCCCTCACATGGTTGTGTTAGCAGCCCCAACATATTTAGCTTTGTTGCCTTATCTATTCTCTTTCTACGATTTCTATTGGATCGGAATTTAAAAATAATTAAACAATGGCATTTGCTATCGACAAGTCACGTGATCAATTTTTCTAATTAGTTTATAACGACCGCCGATATTTTTTCGTACTGACCATTCACTTCGGATAGCCAAGCCAGTGCAATTGATGATTTCATTTACATAGTGGTCACGTTCATTTTTCTAACTTTGATCGTAACATATTCCTCTCTGCACTCCTTCTCCGTATGAACTAGGAACAGAACAGATTATTTTTTTGCTATAATTCGCTATTTGAAAAGAACCTGTAGCTATGGTTCAATATGCAGGAAAGCCGCCTACATGAAACACCACACACAATTCTTCCAATGTTCGATGTACGTTTCGACACCGGGACATCAACATTTCCTATGTTGACTTAATGATGAGATATGGTAGAGTCTCCATTGATTTCCAAATTGATCTATCCTGCTAGTAAAGCCTGCTTTCATTCAAACTAGGAACACAGTCAAAGAGATATATGCCTACCTACAGTGTTCTCTATTCTTCTCCTAAAATAGTTTGTATGGATAGATAATAATAACTCATAACTTGTTATCAATTTTAAACTTGTTGATTTATCGCCCACATCCGATAAGCTATGATTTAGTAGCACCTGCAATACATTACGAGCGCCATGCTACGCTACTAATTGCCGTACGTGGGTACGGGACAGGCGATCCATCAGCCTGCACACCGTAATGGTCATTTACTGAGATATTTTTAGCTGATAACAATACTTTATTGTCGTTACATCGCTTTTTATTGAAAATAAAATGATGAGGAATTGTAAATGAGCGACATTAAAGATAGAATAATAAGCGATACTGACTATATCATGCTGTACCTAATAGTCCATTGGTTCAGACATCTTCCTCTATTATGGCGGTCGGGGGATCTCTTCCTCAGATTATAATAATTATTATGGTAGTGATATTGGCCCACAACGCTTCCCTGTCGCACCCACACAACGTATTCGTAAGAATGAGGAGTGCAACTACTCCGGGTACCTAAGTACCGGCGAAATTACTGTAAGCAGGACAGATTAATTTGTTTTGCTATAATCCGCTACTTGAAACGATTAAGTATGTCCTATTAATGATTATGTATGTAGTATGGTCCAATATGCAGGCACACCGTCCGCATGAAATTTTGATAAAAACATTAGATTGTAACGATTTCGCATTGTGAAGTCAGCATCTTAATGTGTCTCGGTGTCGGGATGTTGGAAAGAATTGTTGGAAGAATTGTGTGTGGTAGGTATTTCATGTGGGGCGGTGTTCCTGCAAGTTGGACCGTAGAGATTCTTTCCAAGTAGCGGATTATAGCAAAATAAATTAATCAGTCCTGCTAATAATGGATTTCCCCAAAATAACGCTTGCTTCCATTCAATATTACTATAATATTTTGTCTTAAGATAAATATCTCTCACCATACAAATCACGAAAAAAATATAAAAAAATCTGTTTTCTTTGCCATTTGTGATGGTCCATTGGATTGCGATAAAACATCGCTCACCATACAAAACACGAAGAAAATATGTAGTTGTTAAATATATAAATTATAATGTCACAATATTTTATGTTTAAAACACAATCTATGATTTTTGTTATCTGTGGCTGGCAACACTCTCTTCCTCCTTCTTGACTTTGCAAATGGTGTGCCGGCTGTATTTTCTTGTGATTTTATTATATTTTAATTAAACTAAGTATCAAATACATATTTATTATTTCAATTCATCCACTCTTGCAATCACGGACCTCTATCAATTGTAATATTATCTTCGCTGTGTAAATAATAGTCCATTGGATTGTATAGTGAGTGATACTTTTTATCTCTTAAGATAAAATATTATAGTATCTTCATTGTTCACCCCGTGTGACGCACTTTAAAAGGAAAATGTAAAGACGATTAAATAAACATTACTCGCAAACGTAATTAATTTACGTTTAAACCTTACAAGCAAACATCAGCGTATACCAATCTTAAATATACAATCGCTGCTTCCAGGAGTAAGTAAGCTTAAGAGGCTTTTACTCTATAAATAATTCAGGAAGTTAAGGGGAAGTCAAAATTTATGCTCGATAGCGTAATTTTAAGCTAAAGAATCGCAATTAAAGTCTAATTTGAGGCAGTGTAGAATATTAAGTGCTCGTACAGGAGGCGAATTTATAGTATTAATTTATTGAATGGAAACAGGCGTTATTTTGCGGAAATCCATAATTAGTAGGAAAGACTAATTTGTTTTAGCTATAATCTGCTTCTTGAAAAGATTCTGTATGGTACAATATGCAGGAACACTGCCCACATGAAACACCACACAATTTTCAACACTTTCTTCAATTAATTTAAAAAAAAATGATTTCAGGGATCTAATAAAACAGTTCTAAACAACATTAGTGCAAAGGACACAAACTTAATATGCTTTACTTTTGTCAGACCCTTACGAATGGTAATATGGAGTACTTAACAGAGAGTTACAATGCATCAGATGGCTGATATTTTATGGAATACTCAATAATCATCATAATTTTATGAAACATCAATAATTGTGAAGATTATCTTAAATAAATCCAACAGGAACATGGTAAACACCAACACGATTATTTAAACAAATTGATGTATTTAATGGTGACCGTTTATATATTACATCATACTCAAAGATACACCGATGATGTCGTTCCTGTTGACGAATTGTTTCCCATGTTACCGTTCGTTGTATATACATTTTAAACCACGAAGGTGTGCCCCACTTTGTCAAAATCGCTTATGTTTCATTAGCTTCGTATGGAGTTTGGCAGAGTGGGGCGCGTCATCGTGGATTGAAATATCTATACCTACCATGTTTCATTACACAATTACGCAATAAAAAAATTCAATCTGTTTTATCTGTGTTAAAATATATGATAATTTTTATATCGGTAGCGAATTTTATTTGTTTCCATAACTACATTTTGTTATAATTGGCTATAAAATGCACACTGACACAGGACTGTAGATAATTACTGACATGTGAATGCAAATTCCGTGAAACTCCGTCCCAGGTGGTCATTATAAATTTTATTATCGTCCACAGTATCGAAATTTATTTTTGGAACTTACGCATGTTATCCATTTGATATTCGAAAGGACGTTTTTCAATAGGATATTTTACTTAACGGCGTAGAAGCCGTATTTAAGCGATTTTGAATAAAGTTTTATTCAAAAACTATAAAGAAAATTACTTTGAAATTTACACGTCATGTATTCTTGGTTTTTAATCTAAAATCGCTAAGAAGCAGAAACACGATGGGATAAAATTTTCTCGATAGAAACTTCTCCCAAAAGTTGCTCCAAAACTCTCAGTTTTTCTACTTTTTATCGGAAACTACATTGGATGTAATTGTAATTTTTGCTTTAAAATGTCGGTAATAATAATGCCCAAAAACGCAGAGAAACACATTTTTGATAACTGGCTTAGTTTTTGAGTAATTAGGTAAAAGGTAGTTTTTCTGTTATATTCTTCCGCGACTCTGCATGTCGCACTTACCAACGTATCCGTGAGAGTGAGAAAGACAAAAATAAATTTAATAAATCCCTTTAAAGCAAAATATTGATTTATTTAACTCATTTTTGAAATAATATCGAATAATGGATAATATTTTGAAAAATAAATAAAATCGAGTAAATAACGCAAAAGTTATAAGCAATAGAATAATCCTGATTAGACAGAGATAACTTTATTTTATATTGACGTCATTATCGCTCATGCCATTGTAACTCTATACAAGTTTCCTTTTGCGAGAAAGGGATAGAAGAAAAATTCAAATGCTTGTATAGCTTTTGATATCCTTGTCGGATTAAACTATTATTTTCAATGGATGTCATTAATTCCAACCTAATTTACAATAAAGCAATAAAAAAATGTAGAAAAATATCGTACCTATTGCTATTGATCAGTTATTCGGTAGTTCCTATAATATACCCCAATTTTGTACCTTTATACCCAACAACAGTCATTTCAACCGACGTAATGAAGAGTGCGTACTACAAACCCAAAACCGGCCTTTAGCATTAATCATGCAAAGTAAACTCACACCGAATTCACAGAATTCAATTTGCCATACACGCATAGCTGAATTTTACATGTTAATTATCGTAACGAAACCCTGAATAGAACCTTATTTCTGTGTTAATGTACCTTCGTTATTTCCCAGAAAAATAAGTAGCACCAAGTTTCGACTCATTTGAAAGAATTAATGTCGGTTCTACGGTTTCCTTTTTACTTCAGCGTTTTCATTTTCTAGTCTTTTCCTAATATACGACCGATTATTATGATTTTTTTACGTATATTCGTTGGCTGTGTCGTAAGCTTTTTTTTTTTTTTTTTAATATTCCTAATGGCAAAACAACGTTGGCTGGGTCAGCTAGTAATAAATATATGAAATTCTCGTGTCTCATCCAAACAAGCTTGACCGATTTTATAGTTTTTTTTTATCTAAATTCGATAGGTTTGAGAATAGGTCGAAGCTATTTTTCATACGTTTTCATGCGTTTTTTCATCTTCTATAACTATAAAAGGCTTTGTCCTGAGTGACTGACTGACAGACAAGCTACAGCCCAAACGGCTGAACGTAAGAACTTGAAATTTTCAGGAAAGATTCTTTGTGAACCCAAACCGCTCGCTAAGAAAGGGTTTTTTGAAATTCTACCCCTAAGGAGGTTAAATAAGGGATTTAGGTTTGTATGAAAGTCCCTCATTTTTCAAGTTAGATTCATGAAAATTGGTATATAGCTTTTCGAATAAAAATAAGAGAATGGGTGTCCGAGGGATTTTGAAAATTTCACCCCTAACTCTCTAAAAAGGGGGTTGAAACTAGAAAACGCTTGGTCCCGGCTGGCTGGCTTTTGGACAAGCTACTGCCCGAACGGTTGAACGTAGAAACATGAAATTTTCAGGGAATATTCTTTTAACACCCTAGATGTGTACTAAGAAAGGGATTTTTGAAATTCTACCGCTAAGGATGTTAAATAAGGAATTTTATTTTACATATATGGAAATCCGTCAATTTTAAAGTTGTGTTCATTAAAATCGGTAAGTAGGCTTTTGGATAAAAATAACAAAGTTCCTCGATTTTTTAATTCCACCCTTACTTATGAGACTACCTCCTATGGGGTGAAACGGGGGTCCAAAGATATTACGAAGAAATGCTTCTTCACGCCGCTCTTACTGATCGGAACTGACTGAAAATTGAACAAGAGTTAAATTATATTTTGGATTAATAAGAAGACTACTTTTTATCCCACAAAAATCTATGGTTCCCGCGAAATTTGTTAAAAAATAGAAATACGCGCGGGGGAAATACTCCTTCACGTCGCAATTTCTAAATCGATTTGTCTGAAATTTGGGATAGAGGTAGATTATATCCCGGTTTAATAAATAGGCTACTTTTGATCCCGAAAAAATCCACGATTTCCGCGGGATGTGTGAAAAACCAAAATTCCTGCGGGAGAAAAACTCCCTTACGCCGCAACTACTGAAACGATTAGGCTAAAATTTGGATTAGAGGTAGATTATATAATGATCTTGCACTTAGGTTACTTTTTATCTCGGAAAATCACAAGGTTTTTGCGGGATATTCGAAAAATCGAATTCCACGCCAGATTAAAATCGTTCACGCCGTAATTACTGAACCGACTTGACTGAAATTTGGAAAGAATATAGATTATATCCTGGATTAATGAAGAGGCTACTTTTTATCCCGAAAAAATCAATGGTTTCTGCGAGATGTGTGAAAAACCAAAATTCACGTGGGAGAAAAACTCTTTTACGCCGTAAATACTGAAGCGATTTGACAAGAATTTGGATCAGAGGTAAATTATGTAATGATTTAGAACTAAGGTTACTTTTCATCCAGGAAAAATCCATGGTTTAACGGGATTTTTGAAAACTCGATTTCCACACAGGAGAAAAATCCTTTACGCTGCGATTACTGAACCGACTTGGCTGAAATTTGGAATAGAGATAGATTACATCGTGCATTAATACATAGGCTACTTTATCCCGGAAATATCCATAGATTCCGTGAAATATGTGAAAAACCGTAATTTTCGCGGTAGAATAGTTATTTGTTATGCAAGGCCGCAAAATGGATTTTTGGGCCGAGTGTCAAATTTGAATGCTGAGCGGCGAAGGATTCTAGGTTTGAACCCTGAGCGCAGCGAGGGGTTCAAAGAATAGAATCCTGAGCATAGCGAGGCATTCAAAGGACACGAGACCCAAAAAAATTTGCGGCCGTACATAACACAAAATTTTTCATCTCACCACAGCGAGGAAAATTACTAGAAGAACACTGATCGGCATTGCGAGTGTGTTAGATGTTGTCTGTAGTAATACTCTGCAATAACTTCACTCACATAATTAAATCCACCTTAAAGCATCACTCATCTAATATTACAAAACAGTAATAAATAAAAACAAGCTATTATTATTATCATTTAGCACGATTAAAAAAAAAATTAGGAAACTTTTTTTTCTATTTTTTTATGCGTTCAGAAATATCAATTTCTAAGAACCAAAGATAATAGAAGATTAAAAGAAATAACAATAATTAGATAAACGTTAAGTAAATATCATGGTTTTAATAAGGTTTTCTTTATAATTAATCAAACTAAATAGGAGTTATTATTTTTATTGATATTCTAAGAAAATGTAAAAACAAAAAGTTATGTACACCTATACAAACTCAAAGGTCGAACTTCGTTACTGACCGTATGCATTATTTAAAAAAAAAGAAGTCTTCAGTTTAATGGTGGCACCACACATGGCTATTTGTATTTGCCTATTTTTTATATTTGTCAAATAACTTCCATGTGTGGAGAGTATATTTGCCAAAATTATTGCTATATTTGCCTGGTTGGCAAATACAGCCAATAACATATTTGGCTCCATGAGGTCGAAAATTTTGGCAAATACGCGATCATCCAATCACAAATACAATAAGCCATGTGTGGTGCCACAATTAGACATTATTATAGACGCAATACGAGATCACGTCATGTTCGAATTTAGAAATGCTTTGCGGCCCTAGGGCGGGAAAGGATTTTCATACTACTTTCTCGCCCTAGGGCGGGAAAGGATTTTCATACTACTTTCTCGCCCTAGGGAATATAATAGCATTTCCCGCCCGCATTTCGGGCATTAAAAATCTTTTTTCCGAGCGGGTGAGATGAAAATACCTTTATGCTGTAACTACAGAAACGATTTAGTTGAAATATGGAGAATCTTTTATTCTGGAAAATCCGTGTTTACCGCAAAATTTGTGTAAAAACGAAGTTCACGCGAGGGAAGTACTACTCCTTCACGCCATAACTACTGAACCGATTTGGCTGGAAATTTAAGTGGTAAAAGATTGTTACTTGGATTAATGCAAAGGCTACTTTTTGTCCCGGAAATGATTGGCTGAAATTTGGAATGGAGATAGACGATATCCTATAATTACCACATAAGATACTTTCTAGAAAGTAAGTATAAAGGTTCAGGTTGATAAGGAAATCTAGGTTTTTTAAAAATCTGAGTCTCTGGGTTTGTGAAAAATCGAAATTAACGCGGGCGAAGCCGCGCGCAAAAGCTAGTAATCTATATGGCAATACTATGTTTGCCTGGTTGGCTACAAACACCACCACTGAAACTCAATACTCACTAAAGAATACTCACTTTAAAAAAAAACCCCGGATTTGGCTCAAATTTAAAAAGGATAGATATTATCCTTTATTGAAGAATAGGTTACTATTATCCCGAAAAATACTGTAAAAAATAAGGGAAAAATCACGCGGATGGAACTCTGTCTAGGTTAGTTTACTATAAAAGTGCATGCGATCCATCTAGTCATCCTAACCATGCCTGTAGCTAGTTTCCTACTGATCAAAATTCACACGCCGTCACATACATGATAATAAAGTGCTATAAAAACTTGCTGGCAATATGTTAAAGTGTCAGGAATCGTATATCTTATTCAGTTTACGCATTTTAAAACCATCTTTCTTGGCCTGTGATGCTTTCACCTTAAAAGGAACTTAAATTATTAGGTACGAGTTCCAAGAAAATAACCATTAGTTGATAATAATACCTATATGATGTCATGTTTTAATAATAGCGCTATTTTAAAATCCAAAAACTAAACGTGTAGGTAATGTATACTTTCGAACAGACCTAATTTATAGGCTCTTATGAAATTAAAATATAGGGTAATTAACTTTCATTACATACTATTCTTTTAATATATGGAGCTCTGCATAAGTATTTTTTTCTTATTATCGTTTTTGAATAGTGTTTTACACACTTAGGAAATAATTCCTGGTGGTATTTTTTCTTACCAGCTTCTACGTCGTCAACGTGCGTTTCTTTCCCATAAATAACAAAATAGTGCGTGACAATGAGATATAATAAGCCCCTTTTTATGATCAAAGAACATCATGAATATCGATGGCAAAGTTATCGTAAGAATTAAGAAGGCTCCATTAAACTTTTACTGTCTTCTATTACTTCGAAACTCCGTCAAAGGCTTTGAAATTTTCGATTAGTAAATTTTTGCTTCCAATCGTTTTCGGAATACAAATTAGGTAACTCAATGATTTGCATTCCTTCTCAAACAGTAATAAAATAGTTTTTTTTTAATGAAAAAAATTGGTTGTCTGTAAAGTCGGTTTACTGACGATAGTTGAACGTGACAACTCTCGCTTGCACTTCAAGCCTTACATGGAACGCCTCAGAGCGAGGTAACGCCAGCGAGGTAATGCCGGTAACGCCGGATGAGTCATGTTTTTTTGTGCGTGCAGCCGGCTCTATCGATTTCACGTAAGACGTTGTCACGTCAAAAACCGAGATATTTTATAATTAAAATATCATTACTAACCTGAAATTCATGAATGGTTACAATGAAGATCCAATTTCGAATAACACTTTTTTGGATATAGAGGTTTTAGGATATAACGCATTACTATTATTTAGTAGATAAACAGTTTTCTTTGTTTTTTCACAGAAAAGTTTATAAAAGCTCTTTGCTAGGAGATGTTGTTTACAGGGGCGAATGAAAAAACTTTGTCAGATCGTTTAAAAGTACATCATGGACTTGCACAGTAGTACGAAAACTTATTTTTTCTAAGTAATTGACAAATAAATACTTGCTTAGAAGTTTAGTGGGTGATCCCCGAACATTGACATATTATAATACTCGGCGGGACTTACTCTGCATCTCTCCTAGCTCACGACCTGTGTGTATGTGTGTGTATGTGCGTGTGTGTGTGCTTGTGTGTGTGTGTGTACGTGTGTGTGTGTGTGTGTGTGTGTGTGTATTCACAGTATTATCGCTTGGACTTATTATGTAGGCATGATCCCGAAGGGTTTGTAAAAAACCGACATACTTACCAACATGTGTAGAGACGCGGGCAGTACCTACCAAGTATTCATAATAACCAAGTAATTCATAATAAAATATACGAGCCGGATCACGATAGTGTTAGAAAAATACGCATCACGTAACGTTACAATTATTACCAGATAACGGTATTCTATCAGCATTTTAATAAATTCTGGTCATAACATATGTGTGACCTTTAGTTATATCACACAAGCCACACACAGCGCCAATATAAAAACGTTAAATAAACCAATCAATAATGTGATAATTGTGTGTTAGAAGGTTTATATGTTTAGATGTTTTAATATCCCTTCACGTTACAAGTCTTTATTCTTTAAGATCTAGATTAAAACACAGGATTTGTCACACAAATCTAAACTGTCTCGGTAAACCGTGAAACTCGATACGTTCTCCGTCGATGCTTGAGCTCAAACCGCTAAACTGACTGGAGTAAATTTGAAAAAATGACGTTACCATTGTTTAGAAAAGATTTTTGATAATTAAACTCCTATATTTTAGGGCAGAAAACAGGGGGTGAGCGAAGCTGCGAGTGTCCTCCAGTAAATAAATAATTAAAGCATGTGACGACTTCCTTAGGGCGATTCTCTCGCAGGTGAGTCCGTAAAGTTCAGATTTTACATTTTCTAAAACGACATGTTTTCATCCTTTCAACAGCCAAAGCTTGGCTAGGAACAGGGACTTCCACATAAATCGTGTAAAGAAGTCATAACTCAAACCATACTTGTTAATTAGGTATAACTACATATTATTATATGTACGGTATGAAGTCATACCTAATTAACAGAGTACTTGAATCATTGACGAAAAAAGTGAATATAAACGAGGGTATGTGTATTTTTATGAACAAACTAAAACATTGTAATTTATGTCTGAAACCATTATTATACAGCCTAATTATACTTGCAACTAGCTATAGTGCGATTGTCTTCCTTTTCGCGTTTTATCTCTCTTTCGGTTCGGACACTTATTAACGCTGACTCGTCATCCTTAGTATTATATGTATATCTATGACTTGAATCTTTAATTTGGTGGTCTAAATTTCGAGCAGAAGCAGGCCTCTTGACATTTCAGAGTATACCTTCCTATTATTCGAAGTTGGTTGATACTTGACTATTTTAAGGGAAAAGAGTCTAGAGTCATTGAATTTGATATAAAGTACCTACTTATATTTCATGCGAATCACGAGTGCCGGCCGAAGGCGGTGCCGGGGGACATTCCATCGCAATATTGTGTTTGCCGACCCATCGCTTATAGACGTCAATACAAGGCGCGGCTCGTTTTTGTGTACTTGAGGGATATTAATGTTGATGAATCGGTTGTACATATAATTCTCATTTGTTATTTTTTCCGTTTCCACTTGCTTGGCTTTGAGACTTGTATTTTCTGGACCTTTGTTCATCGACTGCACTGTTCTGATTCTAAATAAAAATACGTCTTTTGTGATCGATATTGCTTGCAGTGATTAATGATAACATTACTTTATAGTTGAAAGAAAAAAAAAAACCCATAAGAGTTCATAAGGCGAAAAGGTACGTGTTGAATCAAGATCTAGTTGAGAGATCTAGTAGCTTCTTCATAACAAATGTTCGATAGTTGAAGTGAAACGTTGTTAGTTGAAACACTGTTGTTCGGTCCACTCGTGCGAAACAGAACTTTCGTTGTTACAAATGAGCTTTCATCTAAGAAGCTTCCCACTATCATCTCAGGCACCTCAGGCACTAGTCGTGTAAAGTTAAATGGAAATGCTTAAGACGTTAATGGGTAAAGTTTACGGCGAACAACTTACTTCTATTTACATAATATCTTTAGGAGCTATGCTCCCGGTATGGCCTCTACCATATTTCTTATTTCCTGCTCCTCACTGTTATTAATCGGCTTCATCTTCTCTCACCAAGATAGTTTGAAGCCCAATAGCAGAAAGAGTATGATAACTTTGGCTGCATCCTCATTTAGGTATAGCGAGATTGAAGTCAGGTTTTACAAACGTATGATGGATGCTATGATAGACGTCTATTTCTGGATATAGACCACCTGAAATGATCGTCAATCCTATTTTGCACCGCCTAAACTCTAAAGCCAGTCCTCCTTACTCTCACGAATACGTTGATGGGCGCGACAAGCAGCATTTCGCAAAAATATCACAGAAAAACTGTTTTACTTTATGACTAAAAAGCTAAAGCTTCTCAAAGTACCAAACATAAAAACTCAAATTAATGAACTCAAACGCAAATGCCACGGTTTGAAAGTAATTGAGAATTTGAAAACAAAAAAGTTAACCTGTTGGTCACTAAAAAATGCTGAAATAATCATTTGAGTTCTAAGTTTTGTGTGTTTTAAGTTTTAAGGAATCGTTAAAACATCGTTAATGTAATATTATGGGTAATGGATAAAAGGTGAAAACGAGAAGAAATTCCAAGAATTGAATTGAAATAGCTGTTGTTTAATTTTGAAACTGCCAAATGTTAAAACTATCGCGCACACTTTCATCTTCCCAAAGGCGTCGAATTAAGCCAAGCTTTGCTCGATACGAAATTGTTTTACAGTTTGTGCTGAGTAATTGTTTTAACTCCAGTGTGGCCCGATTTCAGTGAAAAGTGGATGCTGGATAAAGTTTGTTGTTAGATGGATTTAGTTTTACTGTTAAGTAATTTGGAGTATACAGTCTATAGAGTTATCCTAAGAACAGAAGTTACAATTAACCTAATGGTGGAGTATTTGGTTGTCTTAAGTGGGCAATGGTCAAACTCCCTTTCTGAGAGGAGGCTTGTGAAATGGGCAGTTAAAAGGGGTTGAAACAAAAAATACCTATTATGCATTCATTTACTAATTATTTTTTAGGGTTTCATAAAAATATTGTAAAAATAAAAGGGTAAGTATAGGTATAAGTCCGTCAAAAAAGTCATGAAATTAATTCACGGAAACAATAATTTTTCTTTGCCTGATATGACTGATTAAACAGTATGTAAATACAGAATATTAAAAAGAATAATTAGTATAATTTTTGATTACTTAATCCATTAAAAATGTACTTTACTCTTTTTTATTTCATGACTTTTTTGACAGATTATACGGGTATCCTCTCATTTGGGAAGAAGTATCACTGCTAGGGACGGTCTAGCAGTGGTACTTAAAATATTGGTGATGAAGAGTACACAAGAACCTTATGCGATTTAATTCGACAGGCTCTCAGACAATAGGTAAGAGTTTCGAGCACTCTGAGAAATCTACGTTATAGGTACCTTAACAAAATTAGCCAAGTATAAATCGGACTCGCGCATAAAATAAAAATCAGGTTTGTTGTATGGGAGCTCCTTTAAATATTTATTCCATTATGTTTTCTAATATTTGTTGTTACAGTGGCATCAAAAATACATCATTTGTGAAAATTTCAACTTCACAGACGGACAGACGGACGGCGGAGTCTTAGCAATAGAGTCCCATTTATCCCTTTGGATACGGAACTCTAAAAAACTATCAATCTATCAATTCAAGATTGATGTCACTAAGATTTCAAGTAAACGAGGACAAACTAAGTTATTCATTAGTAGTAAAGTAAACACAATTGCAATATTTCCATTTGGACTGCTTTAAAACAGTCCCTACCTAATTTGCAATATTTCCATTTGGACTGCTCTAAAACAGTACCTACTTAGTATAATGTAGAGAAAAGTTAAAATAACGATCACTTTGTTAAATTAACTAAACTCACTGATACGAGGAGTATTGTAGTGATCGCAAATTGGAAAACCTCCTGAAATATCGTTAATTTTAGACCGCATGTTCGGCTAAGTTCCCAAAGGCAGCGTAATTTGGTTCGGCTTTGTGCAAAGCGAAATTGTTTTACACTTTGCCCGAGCAATTGCTTTAGCTCACACACTCATACTTGCAGCCAACTTCGAGGTAAACGTGGTGGAAATGTAAAGAAAAAAAGGTTTTTTTGGTGCAAACATCACCTATAGAGGCCACGACCTTAAAATGTTTTGCCCATAATTTCCTTCTTTGGCCTAAACTTGAAATGCAACTTGTTTTTTGTTATGTTTTGGTCCCCATTTAATTTTATTCTATTACTAGCTAACCCGGCAATCGTTGTTTTGCCATAGGGATATTAAAAATAGCTTACAAACTACGAGTATTTGACCTACGGAACACACACAGAAAATTTTGGAGGAATTTTATAACATAAAAATGGGCACAAAAATTATATCATATATTAGAAGATTACAAAAACGAATTGTGTGTGTATTTGACATAAATAATACAGATACTAATACAGATAATAATACAGACAGTTTTGCTATTCACCAACTTAATTGTTTTCATAACCAGAAATTGAAAACTTTTTCAAATGGTGGCAGTTGTGTTGCGAAAATTATTGCTCCCAGTGATTGAGCAAGTTGCCGGCCGCATCGCACAATGGGGCACTACGCCTGGAGCAGCTTAGAGAACAATGCCTGCCCGCACAAAAGCCTGTTGTGTGGCGTAAGTTATTAGTGACACAATCCCGAAGCATCTGGACCAGTTAGCAACGCTTCTGCAACAAAAGGATCATTAAACCCACAACTGCTGCAACAACAAGTACAAAATAGGGAATTTTCGTACTGAATTGAAAATTATGTGCACTAGTTTCTGCAAAAAATAGCAAATAAATTATAATTCCAACAAAGAATGATCAGAAGTTAAATTGATACGCATGCCTTTGTTAATGTCGGATGCAGTGCGACCCATAATTTTGCATTAGATTGTACAAAGGATCCTTAGAACCAAAACGGCTGCATGTGGTATAGGTAGTAGGTACATAGTAGTAGGTAGATAAATATTACTCATATTTCAAACGGACCACCCACGACTATTGTTGATAAAATTCCATTCCTTATATAGGATCATGTTATTTGAAGCCGTAACCCGAGAGCGACATACGAGCTCTCCACGTGTGACCTATGATGTCATAAAGTATGTACCTACCGCGCGCCCCTCACTCCATTGTACCACTATATATACGGCTATCCATAATAAAGAGTTCAGTTCAGATTCAGTTCAGATTTAGAGACAGATCAAGAGTGTTTTACTTCTTGAACCCTCGACCCTCATTACATGGCGACCCTGCCAGTTGGGGTCTAGAAGCTGCCTCATTACATGGCGACCCTGCCAGTGCGGGTCTAAAAAAGGGGTCCGCACTCTGCCAGCCGGCGCGCACTTCCAGAATGGCGTGCCGGCTGGACAGCAAAAAAAAAGAGGAAAAAATGAAGAAATAAACGAAAAGAAGAATAACTGGACAGCAAAGAGAAGAAATGAAGAAATAAAATAAAAGAGAATAATAAATAAGTGAAGAAACACCGAAGATGAAGCAAAAAATTTTTTTAAGAAGAAGATTAACAAGAATTTATTTAGAAGAAAATTATAATGAAAACTATTATGAAGAAAATATAAAGAAGATTATTTTGAATTTATTTAGAAGAATATTATGAAGATTTAAATTAAAAAGAAAATATATTAACGGCAACAACATGCGACAGCAACAACAGTTCCAGAGGTGTCCAGGGTGTGGTGTACACTCGTAGTCTGTGGGAGTCATCATACACGAGTGTAGGATACAGATTTAGGTGGCGCCACTGAGATGTACACTAGCGCCACCGAGACGTACTGAGCAAACCTATAAGTAAGGTGCCGCGCAGTAGCTTGTCCCTGTTACATTCTAGCCGCCTCGGCGGTAACAAGTGTTCATGCGGTGAGTCCTATAATTACATAATAGTGTAGTGTATAGATATTATACAGATTAGTAAGCGTAGGACATTACACCGTTTATTGAGTGTTACTTACTGTTTACAATTGCAGTTTATTATTTAATAATCCCCAAGCGTCCAGTGGACGCCACAGTGGCGACGAGTAAACGCGCAGTAAGTAAAATTACCACTCAAATCAAGTACCTGTTTACGGAAATTGGTCAACAACAAAACATAAAATACTTAATGAGACTCATCAAATGACATAATTTAAAGTAAACTCAGTCGATATTCCAATCAAAATAAAGAGGAAAAGAGAGAGAGCATCGCTGAAATGCAGTTTTGTAGATTATCGTACTACCTTCATTCTCACATCGAGTTTGTTGTCAATTTTTAATTCTGCATGATTCGGATAGCTCATACTTTCTACGATTGAGATTTAATTGTAGGTAGAAACCTTTCCACAGAAACAAAACTGTCTTCTGCGAATTAGATTTCCAAGCATGGATATTACAAAGCTAAAAATAGATTATTCTACTACTATTATTTTATCAAACCGATAACTAGGATGATAAAAGAAATGTATTTAGTATGTTGTCGTCTATATTTGGGTCTAAGCACAGAGTTGTATTCAACGGTCAGCTGTGGCGTGGAACATTGGAAATACATATCACGCGACGGCTGGTTTTTGCAATATAAACTTTGTGTAAAAGCAAGGTATTTCAAATATTATAACTGTTGTTGATCAAATCCGTTTACAAATGTGATAGAAATAAAACATTTTGCTATCAAATAAGTACCAACGATGAATCGTTAAATTCCTGTTAAAGCAAAGTACCTACCTATCACTGCAAAACCAAACAATAACGTTCTCGTTAAACAAAATATAAACTTCTATATAAGGTTATATAAATTATAACAATGCACCTGTTATTATAAAGTATATAATAACAATGTAACTGTTCGAACAAAGTACTACAGTGATAAATTTGGAATTTGATACCTATCACTGCAAAACCAAACAATAACGTGCCCGTTTGAACAAAATATAAACTTCTATATAAAGTTATATAAATTATTACAATGCACCTGTTATTATAAAGTATATAATAACAATGTACCTGTTCGAACAAAGTACTACAGTGATAAATTTGGAATTTGAATTCCATACATTAAAAAATGGTTGTAGGGCCGTAACTTAATGTTTCAATAACAAGTGTTAAATTACCTGCTTTAACAAAGTACTACTTTGATAAATTCGAAGTTACGTGATTGTACCAGGTTGTCATAATATCAAATGTGTTTTGCCCTGTCCATCAATCAATAAGTATTAACTATTGAAAGTCTATCGCCGAGTTTCAATAAAGCCTACTAATTATACTTTATGATTGATTGCATACGTATCTCATTATAAAATTAAGTACTCTTAATTCATTTACAAATTCAATCATAAGTACAAAGTACGAAGTTGTTCCTGCTTCCTGTGGGCTAATCCTTCATACAACTTACAACGAATTAATTGAATACCTGACTATTATGGACATCAAACATACCGGTATATGCTAAAAACGAAAAGTGCCAATTTAAATATTTATTTTCCATATTTTGTGTTTCGTAGTACTAAGTACCATTTTGAGTTTCGTAGTATTGATTCTGAAAATGATTAAAAGTAAACAAGATTCGCTGACCATTATTTATAGGTCGTTCAACATGTCCCAATCACAAATGCCTACGCGGCTATGAAGATGACATAACCTCCACAAGTTTCCGTTTATATTATAATTAAATTTATATTATCAATTGTACCTAGGTTTCAAGTACTATATTACATCGAGTCCATGTCATTTTAGTCTCCAAAACTACTTTGTTCACTTCAATATTAAAGTTTCCGTTTTAAAGCAAGCTTTAGAAATATAATAATATGTTGTAGTGACCAACTTCAATGACTGTTCACAAGAAACGTGCAGTATTACTGCATTCTAGAGGTTTGCTACTACAATTCATATATTTTAACATAACCGGAGCTCACAAGACTGATGCTGACAAAGACGATATGCATGATATTATTATTAAGTATTTTCCCCTAAAAAACAGTAGTTTATTCGAAGGGCACATCTTTTAGTCGATGAATTAAGAATTAATCGAAAAATAAAGTTCTTAATTCGCTTGAGACATCAAAGCTCGAAAGTTCATTTTTGCTAATAAAGATGAAAGTCTATAGACCAAATGAGAGAGAAGTGTAATTCGAATAAATTATGGAACAATATTTTGTTACTCGGGGAGACAATTATTCAATTTATTTCATATAAGCTTACTTTACGACTTATTCATAGTCAGTACTTAAATGTTCAAAGTTATTAAATGGTGATAACTATTTAACGACTTAAAACTGAGTTTATGAGATACAGGAAAAACGGTAGTATTTTACCAGAGGCAGATTATGTTAAAACTGTACAGCGCAAACTATATGAATTCGGTAATAGATGAGACAGGACAAAATGCAACAACGAAATTGAAAGCAAAATTAAAAAAGATTTACTACTACCATAGATATACAATAACCATAGTATTGTATATAACTACTACCTACCAATTTAATTCCTGCTACCGATGTGGTGGTAAAAGTCACAAAGGTGACAAAAGTTGCTGCTGCCGATGTGGTGGTAAAAGTCACAAAGGTGACAAAAGTTGCTGCTGCCGATGTGGTCGTAAAAGTCACAAAGGTGACAAAAGTTGCTGCTACCGATGTGGTGGTAAAAGTCACAAAGGTGGCAAAAGTTGCTGCTGCCGATGTGGTGGTAAGTCACAAAGGTGACAAAAGTTCCTGCTGCCGATGTGGTGGTAAAAGTCACAAAGGTGACAAAAGTTCTTGCCCTGCAGTGTTTCATAGGTATGTGGATTCAAGGGTAATCCCAATAAACACTGCAGAACAAGGCCTATTAAAATAAAAAATGCCAAAAATAGTACTAATAGTGAGCAGTAAAACTAACCTAAAAGTCTTCCAAAACAATTATAGTTCATTAGATGATTAATTACATTTTCCGCATAAATAACGATGCGAAAATCAAGTCTGAGGTAAATAAAATTAATATTCTGTAATGCAGAAATAAAAAGTGATTTCAAATCCTTAAATGAAAGTTTCAGGACATAAAATATACACTATTATTATGAAAATTGTTAATAAGTAACTTCTTGAGAAAACTGCCATCACTATTAATATAATACTATAGTAATAACAGAAATACATTTTGACAAGTTCAAGGATATCCAAAATCACCATTGACAAATAAGTTCCGCCAGCTCGTCAAACTTATAAAGGAGTCTCACTTTCCTTGGAAGCAATGAAAAATAAAAAAGTAATTATGAGCTGGGAAGAATGGATATCATTGAACGTATAAAATAAGCTGTCGTCAAGGATTTCTCCGGTGAAAATCAATGAAAATCTAGCTCCATCTCTGCAAAGTACCAGGCGTTCAGCAATTTGGAAGAGAAACTTGAACTTGTAGACCAGACGTAGCGCTAGAAGCTGTTGCGTAGCACCGTAGCGGTAATGGCACGGCGTACGCAACGCGAGACAGCGTGCATTATTAAGCGGGACGGAGGTTGGGCGTTGCCTCTTACAGAAAACTCCTTTCACTTTCTGTAGTCCTAGTATCTCGTGTTAATTAAAATTGTCTATATTTTATTTTAAATGAAAATATTATTTAGAACGTATATTGTTTAGTTTATATATGAGATATAAGTTCCATTAAAAAATAAAAATAAAAAATTACTAATTTACTGAACGGTTCCATTATCGCGGGTACACGCAATTTAAGTTAACGAATATTTGAACCTTACAATCATAACACTCTTAAAAAGCTAGAAATTTAATGTGAGTTTTGACTTTTCCCTTCATGTACAAAGTGTCAGATTGTTAGCGCTTAATTTCTGTGGAAAAAGTAAACTTTTAAATTTTTGTATCGTGGGTGCAACAAGTAAACATTGCATTCTAGCACTCATTAATTCTTAATAAATAAAAACATTTACTTTCATTTTTGAAACAGAAAGATAAATGATTATTGACAAGTTTAACGTCTAAGACATAATCTCCAACTATTAACAACGGCTATTGTACGACACTGTTTCTAAGTGATTATTTTCAATTTGTATCAACTTTGCGGGTGGTATTATTTTCAAACTCTCCAAAAAATTTAATATGGAATTAAATCGAAAAAAAAAAGAAAAAGACTTTCTTCATTGTACTACTCGCATAAAAAACAACTAATTTTAAAAAATGATTTAAAAAATTAATGTCGGGAAGCGTCTATAGCGGAATCGCCCTAATCTGACAAATTTCGGTTGCTGTACCACATAACACACATATCATTTTGATCTTAGTTATGAGATATTTATTGCTCCCAATACATGATTCCATCGATCTTTGCAGTGAAAAGAAATTGCAAACACACTTCAAAAAATTAAGTTCCAACTGTTGTAACTTTAGTATTTATCAAGATATAATGTATTATATCTATAATGCTAAAATTAACATTTAAGTATGTTAATTTTATATTATGATAATTTATTCAATGTATTGTGAGTAGGTTTGGGTTGCTTTGTCGGTTTGCGCCCCCTATTCCTCTCAATGCAGTATTTCAGTGCCAGTGAATAAAAACAAATACTCAGTATGAATAAAAACAAATTATTCTTATTTTATAATAAATTTGTTAAGGCTAACATTCATCTCCTGAATTGGATTAGGTTTGTTATACCATAGATAACACTAATGCTATTATTAATTGTTCAGAGCAAAGTTTAAATGGATTTTGCAGTTCATACAAAATTCATAAAACGTTGTGACTAGGAAGTCGTTCTTTTCAGCAGATAACGGTTGTTTGAACCGGTTATGCACTGTTGATATTATTTATTATTGGTCTTTGTTATTCATTATTATTTTTATGAAAAACCCCCTACATGAGCAAAATCTTTCAAAGCACTATCATTCAAAAGTATGAGTAAGCAGTAAATATTTTCGAAATATTTGATTTGGTTATGATATCGGAGAAACAACACTCCGGGTATCTATTGGTTTCATGTACAAATATTCCAGTAAATTATTATTAAATATTATTATTATTATTAAACGCCCTTAGTTAATTTAAATGGACGTTTTTAAATAACAAAATGTCCACAAAAAAGAAAAAAAAAGAGGGAACGGATAAGTAGCCAATATTTTAACATCTAGTTATAAAGACAAAAAAAAAAATACGAAAAGGAAGGGATGTGGTGTACACTCGTAGTCTGTGGGAGTCATCATACACGAGTGTAGGATACAGATTTAGGTGGCGCCACTGAGATGTACACTAGCGCCACCGAGACGTACTGAGCAAACCTATAAGTAAGGTGCCGCGCAGTAGCTTGTCCCTGTTACATTCTAGCCGCCTCGGCGGTAACAAGTGTTCATGCGGTGAGTCCTATAATTACATAATAGTGTAGTGTATAGATATTATACAGATTAGTAAGCGTAGGACATTACACCGTTTATTGAGTGTTACTTACTGTTTACAATTGCAGTTTATTATTTAATAATCCCCAAGCGTCCAGTGGACGCCACACAGGGTATTCCCGGCCCAGTTCCAGAGGTGTCCAGGGTATTCCCGGCCCAGTTCCAGAGGAGTAAAGGGTAATCCCGGCCCAGTTCCAGAAACATCAAGAAAGAATACATCATATTAAGAAGATCAAGATCGACGGTCAACTATGAGTCACCCGAAACAACCTTGAACAAGCGCGCGCATCGCATCGTGACCTCATCGCATCGTGAACTATGTAAGTGCGAAGCATAGTTAATTTACAGTGCCATAAAATCTTCATAATATTACCTAATAATTATATAGTCTGCGTTTCCATTTAAGTATATTAAATAATATACATAAAAATATGTAACGTAAGGGTCCTATTTTTACCACAAAATATTTTTTGGGGATGCTTCCAATACAAAAAGCGTTTATAAACTAAATTAAACAAACAAATAAATGAACATTATTGATTTGAGTACGAATAGATATTTTAAAATAAATTGACTATTTTAGGTACTTAAATAGTAACTAAACAATATAAAATAAATATAAATTTTCGTATCCACTTCAATACTTAATAAATTACAAACACATTATGTGACTGTTTGACTATTATTTGCTACTTTTAGTATTAAATAATAAGGTAAAACAACTTGTTTATTCAAAGTAATTGAGTAAATGATTTTATGTATAGAAACCTCGATCATTATCTACTCGAGAAGTGATAGCAGTGGCGTGCACTCCATATAGGCATAGGGGCAGTGCCTACCCTAGCAAATTAATCCTATAAACCAAAAAAAAGAACTTAAAGTTATTATTTCTAAGGCCTTTTGCTTATAATTATAATTATACTAATATTTAATTAATTATTATAATATTATTATATTATTAATTAATGATAATTATAATTATATTAAGGTAGGCACTAGGGTAGGCACTTCCTTTGTGCCTGTATGGAGTGCACGCCAATGAGTGATAGTGAGAGAAATAGCATCAAATCAGTATTCAAGTGTCGAACTTTATTTTAAAATTAATTAAACGTGAACAAAACTTATAAAGTACGATAAAAAATTATAAAGGTCTACGATTAGACCTTTATAATTTTTATCGTACTTTTTTACCAATAACGCGAAAAGTATAACTTCCAAGATGTATCTATCTAACAAGGATATTACATATAACAGAGAGCCGGCCGACTGCCGAGCACTGCCATATACGGCACACGTTATTACGGACATAAAGGTCAATGACCAATGTGGCATGCACTCAAGTATCATCTCTCCACCATATAAGGCACGACCTATATAAGGTGACCGGTATCAATATCAGTTTAAGATCGGAAATCTATTTAACCACCTAGCCTACAAAATTAATATATTTTGAGATACTTAGACTCAAAATGAAATATTTGATATTCGACTTTACTATCAAATAATGCCGCTGCAGACGCGTTATCTCGGACAGTAAAACACATAATAAAGACGCATTATCTCGTATAGTATTAACATCAGAGGAATTAGAAGGTATGGAAAGACGAATAATAAACACCCGGATAAGACTAAAGATATTTCATCAGACAATTGGATGCCGGACCCAAGAGTCGTTGAAATTCTTACAAAACACAGGACTTGACATTTAATTGGCTAATATGCCATAAATATATACACACCTTATAATTATAGTTACTATCCTAATGTTCAGATCATGATCGAAACGAGCTTTCATCGTGATGAAATTGGTACAAAGTGGTAACAGTTAAATAAATAAATAAAAGTGCACTAAAATATAAAAATATAAGCGCGTAAGTTACAGTACATGCCAAATATCCAGATCATGATTGAAACGAGCTTTCATTGTGTTGGAATTGGCAAAATGTCGTAACAAAGGTAAAATATATATATATATAAAAATGTTATGCATAACACACGAAATAAAAATAAATGCGCGCTAAAGGTGTGGGATCCAATAGTAAAAGGATCAAATATTTTGAATCCATAAATAGATGGATCAATGAAGTATGTACAATGAATTAAATTGTACGATCTATTAGTAAATAGATCAATGTGGTATAACCACAAACAATGGACGAAATGGTATTTCCATAAATGATTGGGACATAAATTCCACAAGGAATATGTGATAAACCCGTAAATAAATGGATATAAGGGTATAATTACAAATACAAATAAGAACAGTAGTAAATAGATATATCAATTGGATAAGTGGAAAATCCACAAATAGATAAAAAAAAGGAGTGGCAAATAAATAAATAAATAAATAAATAAAAATAACTTATTAAATTATTAACAGACCAATTTTGTTTTAGATAGGTCGATATATCACCTAATAATATATTAATATATTATTTGTAAATGAGATATTTATTATAATATGGAAGCATACCCGATACCCAATACCCAGTTAACAAATAACATTTTATGAAACTGTCAATGATTATTTTTGAATAAAATTATTGAATTGTAAAGGATAATAAAAACTTAAATAAAAACTAAAAAAGGACGCCTTACATAACTCTACAAAAAAAAAACTTTGCTATAGATATAAATTTTAAACATATTGTCAAATAAAAATTGAAATAAATTTGAAAGAAATAAGAATTAAGAAAAAGAAAATAACGTTGTTAAAGAGTAATTAGAAAGATGAAATGTTATAATCAAAAATTAGAATATTGAATATAATGTATCATTATTATTGTTTGTAATCGAACTATATAATCAATGTAATACATAAGAATAGAACAGTACCATATTATATTTAGTAATAAAAAAAAAATAATAAAAAAATAATAATAATAATGTACTTTAATAACCATACCTACTAACAATACTAACAATAAGTATATAACTACATAGTTTTGTAATAATAGAATAAATATATCATGTAATCATAAAATTAGAAGATTGTCATACCAATGTAATCATAGAATAAGTTTTGTAATCATAGATTTAAGACAGATAAAATTATAAAGAAAACCATAACTATGTAATAGATAACAATATTTTTATGAAATCAACATGTATTAACATTCATTACTAACCGAAATTGAATAACTGTTGATATTGTATTCAAAAAAAAATGTATTTCATAATTTTTTTTTTTGAAAAAGGGGTGAAGATGTGGTATAGGTAGTAGGTACATAGTAGTAGGTAGATAAATATTAATCATATTTCAAACGGACCACCCACGACTATTGTTGATAAAATTCCATTCCTTATATAGGATCATGTTATTTGAAGCCGTAACCCGAGAGCGACATACGAGCTCTCCACGTGTGACCTATGATGTCATAAAGTATGTACCTACCGCGCGCCCCTCACTCCATTGTACCACTATATATACGGCTACCCATAATAAAGAGTTCAGTTCAGATTCAGTTCAGATTTAGAGACAGATCAAGAGTGTTTTACTTCTTGAACCCTCGACCCTCATTACATGGCGACCCTGCCAGTTGGGGTCTAGAAGCTGCCTCATTACATGCAATAACCAGTAGAAAACTACTGGTAAATCCCATACTGAAATCCTATCCTGTTTCCTAGGAAAACAGTTAAGAAGACGTTATTTAGCAGACGCTAAATAATATGCAATTTTCTGCACATACATATATAAATTCTCCTGAAAGATATCAAAACTAAGATTTTTATATACCAATATATGGGAGCAACTAAGAATTACCCTTCCCAGTACTTTTAGCTTACATTCAAATAATCTGGATTTACACAATAGGGAACTTCGCCTGGAGCAACATACAATGGTCTGTTGTATGGCGTAAGTCATTAGTGACACAATCCCGAAGCATTTGAGCTAAATATTTAGTGAAGCTCCGCATATAGATTTGCAAAAAAGAAGCATTTTGATGCAAATCTCGTGGCACGACTTTCCGGAAGGCAATATAACAATGGTTGCAGAGCTTTTTCAGAGGTTTTCGACGAAGCATCTGAAGCATTTAGCAAAGCTCCGCATATAGATTTGCAACAAAAGAAACATTTTGATGCAAATCTCGTGGCACGACTTTCTGGAAGGCGATATATAACAATGCTTGAAGAGCTTTTTAAGAGGTTTTCGTTGCAGTGTTTCAATTGAAATAGCAAATGCGGTTCGTGTCTGAGTCGAGCAATACGCGAAGCTAGGACCAGGGTATAACTTTGGGAATGGTTGTAAAGAAAAGATAATGCTTTTTAAAAATGGCAAAAGTTGACTCAAGACAGATCAAGATTACTTGTGAATATTTATTTAAATCTACTAAAAATCTTTTTGATTAGTGTTTTACATACTTAAGATGTAAGTCTTATAAATTTAAATACGAATCAAAATCCAGCTGCGAGTGAAGGTTTGATTCGTTTTGAAATTTTGGTAATCTAGATTCTAGAATCTAGATGGTAGGCGTATCTACTAGTAATTCCTCTCATGAGTTTAAGGGACGTTGCCCGAGCCGAGAGAAGAAGTACCACAACGCGTGAAAAAAAGCTTTCGATTTTCGCACAATAAAGCACTATACCAAGCTTAAAGGAAAACCAGTATCTTCACAATAGCCCCTTGTGGTGGAGTAAGTTATTAGTGACGAAATATTTCACACAGTGCGCCGCGACGCCGTTTCCTTTATACAGAAAATGTAGCACGTATTTTATTTTCTACTTTTCTTTAGGGAGTGTGGAGCCGTGGCATGGTGGCGTAGCGTACTCGTAAATATAAGGATCTTTTCAACGATCGCGGTAAGGCACTAATGGTACAAAAATCATTTATACTTTACTAGGTTTTGTCCTTAATAATCGTATTTAAAAATGAAAAGGCCTCTAGTAGTTAAGACTTCAGTCTCATTCAAAGGCTTAATATTTGCCTGTGGTTAAACTGGTGAACTATAGCTTCTAATCTTCTCGGTAAAAGACCTTTGCCCAGAAGTGGGTCGAATATAAAATGAGTTTGAGAGCAAGATAACACGTCATACTGTACCTACTTACAGAAGGTAAAGGCACCTAATAAATAATGAGCATCACAGAACACAGTTTGAAATAAACTTTTTGCGTCCTAATTGCCGTGGGTCAAGAATGAAACAGCGTCCATATTCAGCGAGGCTTATGAATTTCCCTCGCACAGTATACGCATTGAAACGAGTGTATTAGACCATGACTGTATGTAGACTACAGTTACAATGATATATTGCTGTAATTTAGATGGGACGTGTCGGACGAAGTAGGAGATTGTTCAACAAGGGACGAAAACAAGCTGTTTCTTTGATGGGTTTTACTTTTTTGATGAGTCTGAGTTAAACACTCCACTTTAATTTTAATTGAGGAATAGTCATTTTCATTTCACCCCTTCGGAAAAGAGATGTTTAATTTTCAAAATGCGGGCGGAAAATGTCATTCCCTAGGGTGAAAAAGAATTTTCAACATTCCAGCCGGAAAAGCATCTCCAAATTCAAACATGACATACTCTCGGGTTTGAAATTTGAATGAAAAAAAGTAGGTTCGTCCTAGGTTACACCAATACGAGCAAGTTTAAGTTTTTTTTAACTAACTGTTACAATAAAACTTATCACTAGTTTATTCTAATTACTATACAAGTCTTGCCTACGTGGAATGGTGCCAAGAATTACTAACTGCATTTCCGCGTTGATGTTTAATTACTTTCAAACATCACTAAAAAGCATCCTAGCGTTAAAAGTGAGTTCAAGTTTGTGTTCGGAATTCAGTACTTGAAACTACTCGTATATATTGGGTGAAACTTGAATCTACAAGTTCCCTTTGTTCAACAAGAACTAGTAACTAGGTACGAACCATTTAGTCAATATATGGGCTATAGCTCTCTACTCGTACTTGTTAGGTACAAAATTGTTTCTACTAGTAGTACCTACCTATATATGCATACAACAGTGCATTCCAATACAAGTGCGGAAAGTATGTCATTTCTTCACGAGTGTCGGTTTGTTGACCCGAGCCGAAGACAAGTAGATAATATGACTATATTGGCGTTTAAATACACTTGCGAAAAAATAAAACACTGGAAATTTTAATTCATTCTAAGTTTAATTAATGTTTTACAGTATTTATAGTGTAAAATAGTTCTTTCATACAAAAAAAAATTGTACAGAAAACTTTTTAATACTCTTCATGTCTTTAGATGTTATATGTTATTTGTTAAAGGAAACAGAAAAGCTTTTGCGTGGAAAAGAATTACTTTCAGCAGCTAAACACATAATATGGAAATGTCTATTTTTTGAGGAAATGTATAAAAAAGTATATTTATATATTTCATAAAAATTTTTGAAGTAAGTAAACGAATATTAATGAAATCTACCACAACTAATACAAAATTTCTATAAGAGCAAAAGTATTAAAGACGCCAAGAGCGGTGGCATCCTTACATGGTTAGACAATACCTAAGACATCTAACAAACTCGCTCGATACGTTTTTCTTCCATGTTTCTGATACGAACCGCTAACATGTGGAATGCCCTTCTAGCCTCCTTTAGCCAAGTACAACTTGGGGGCCTTCAAGAGAGTGTGCCTTTTCTAGGCAAATGTCCCAGCCTAGACCTCATCATTGTTTTCCATTAGGCATGATTATCGTTAAGCGCAAGTCTATCTATGATTTAAAAAAAACTATTCTTATTATTTGAATGACCCATTTCATGGAAAAGGAACAAAGCGAGAACGAGCAATTCCTGTTCCAACGAACCATCATAAATCAGGACAGTGATAGAACAGTTCCTTTTATTTGATATGCAAAATCGCTGTCGGTATATTGGAAAGCAATTTCCATAACTTCCTTCCAGGGCACGAATTGCCGCACGGCAGTGCCATTTATCATCCACGTCTTGAATTTTTTCGTGTAACTTTCATTAATTGTAACTAGAAAAGTAATTTGCGTTGGTAATATAAATTAGTCGTTGTAATTGTATCTATCCATAATTTGTTTTTTTGTATTGTATATAGGCGCTTGACGACAATCATGCCTGATGGAAAGCAATGATGAGGCCTAAATTGGAGCGCGCTTGCCTAGAAAAAGCCTATTCAATTTGTTAAATTATTATGAAAGAGAAACCAAATAAAATTTGAATTCAAACTTCAGAGTTTGCATAACTAACTCTACAGTCCACAATTTAATATAGGTAATAGGTTATATCTTCTGGTACCTAAATCATTAATAGTCAACTCAATAAGAAGAGCGCCGGAGTGCGTATTAGTTTGGTACATTCTGACCAATCTTTGGTTTTTTAATTGAATAGTTATTATTGACCGTCGTCAAGCCTTGATGACAAGTAATAAATTATTAGCTATGGGAATTGGGAGCGAATTGGATAAGAGCGCAATAGACTCTTCATCCAGTAAAAGACATAATAATTATCATTATTTGTACACTGAAGCCATGGTTTTTTCATTCTCGTTTCTGCATGTCTTATCTCGAATTTTTCTCGCACCTAAGGCGTCTGCAAGAGATTTAATTCGTGGGATTTCCGTGTGCACGTCGTTTCTGTGTTTCTGTTTATTTTCATATTTAGGTGTGCAGAATAAATAAAAAAATAAAAAAGACTTCCAGTAAGTAAAAACCACTCAGAAAGCATCAAAGCACCTTGTGGTATAGGAATTGTAGTTGTGTTTTTTAGGAAAGAGTAGACTAGTTATTGTATATTTAGTAATGGTTATTTAAGTTTTATCAATAAACCTTCCTACCCAAATATCTCATGTTTGCGCATGTTTATGAAAGGGAGCGTCTTTGTTTACTCTAGCTTCTCCGGAGTCGCAGGTTAATGAGATCGCGCCTGCCGGTGCCGCTCTACTTTGCATATCTGCTTTCTGATTACTTTTGATCGACGAAAAAATCTAAATACAACTAAGACTTGGTTATTTCCTCCACTGCTCATCAATGTTGCGATCGCTATCGTTTGTTGTTTATACTTATTTATTTTGAGCTCATTTGGTAAAAAGGCTGGACTTATCAACTGTAAGTGAGTTAGGTTATTATGTTACATTATATAACAAGTATTTGTGTTGCGTTGTCGCGTTAAAATATCGTCTTCAGTTTTATATGTGACTCTAGTTTTCTTTAGCAGAGGGATAAAATGGAGCCAATAGCATTCCTCAATAAATGGGTTATCTAACCAGGGCAAACATTTGGAACAGATCTGAAATGATCAGTCCAGTAGACCCTGGGATTATCCCGTTCAAATAGACAACCTTTCAAAAAATAAAATGTAAAATTAAATAAATCTTAAAAATTAAACATTAGTACCTACCTACTTAAAGCATAGCCCACTTATACCTACTGTAGTACTGTAGTACTACTGTTGTACTGTACTGATTGTCTTGTCTACCGAGGTCAACTTATTCGTCTTTTGATAGCAGAGTTATTTTACGTATTCCATTTCTACGATTGCTTTTCCTTGGAACGAAATTCAAAAACTGTATCAGAATGACAGTTGTAATCGATTAATCACGCGATAAATTTTTCGATTGGATACATCATTCTTACGCATTTTTGAATTTTGTTCCATTAGCTATGCCTACAGCTGCACTTTACCGACATCGCCGCGATAAGTATTAAAGTCAGTTAATTTTCTTAACGATATTTGTCGCGATGTTAAGCACGTTCTTGGCCTTCACAATAAGATTACTAAGACCGAGATTTAATTTGAAATCATGTCTCAAGAAGGAGTTTTTACGAGTCCATTGAGCTCGAATAAAAGAGCTCCAGGAACATATTGTTATTTATTATTGTCCACATAAAGGTAGCGACAATCCCCGTCATAAACCACGATTAATCCCCACTATACGCGCACAAACTGTCTGATTTATTATTCTCTGCGTGCATTGGCATAGTTAAGGAGCCGGTGGTTTTTATTTTATAGCTATAGGAAAATCGAGGACTGTATGGAAAGTCTGGAGATCCAATTAATATTATACGTATGGATATTTAGATGTCTAAATAGATGTCCAAATAGATAGATTATTGATTTCGAGTAACAACGATATTGTATAATAGGTTATTGTTTTTAGAATTTATTAATTTCGTGCTGATTTTGGTCAAATATGTACTTACCACAATTTTTCTGCAAAAAGAAAAATAGTATCGTCCCTACTGTAGGGTTGGGTACAGATTGTCTCGTATTCTCTGCTAGAACTACAAATTCCTTGTTTTCACAGTATTATTGGAGTGGACGGGGAACGATTGCTAAGGAAAAGTGAAGGATAATGAATGAACTATTTGGATGATTTAAATTATTAACTAAGACGTCAGTTACGATAATTGTTGAAGTTGTCGTAACGATGTGGCAAGTTCAATGGTTTTTTTTTTCATTAAAATATGCCACGCCACGCCTGGTACGGGAGCTAGCAACGTTTGAAAAGTAAGAATTTTAGGTGAGCTGATTTTGTGATATGTCGTCCTTCTTGCACTTTCGGTTATAGTCTGGGCTGTCTGGCTGTTGGTAGCGGTTGCGTTCATCAGTGCGCATCCTACCTGTCCAGGTAATAATCCTGGATTTTAAAATCATTTTAGAAGGCTTAATTTTTATTTTTTTGTTTTTAAATAAGTCTACCTGACATACTATTTTTATTGCCAGACATTTTCGACATTGCTAACTATGTGCCATACGCGATTTTTTATTTATTTTTTATAAAAATTTCAAAGTATTTTAGAATGTCTGTAATTTTAATATTATGTTATTTAAAGATAAGAAAAACTTAAAATAAATTTGCCAGACAATAATTCGATTGTTAAGTCTTAAATTAAAATGAAAAGTCATGAAAAGTATTGCAGTATAAAGCTATAATTAATTAATTCTATAGTTAATTGCAGTATAATGTTTCAGCCTATAGTGACGTCACAAAAAAAGAGGCATCTTCATAATCATCATCATCATCGTCGCTGTCTTTGTCAGTGTCATTCATATCATCTTCTTGGGAACTTTCGTTATCTTCTAAAACTTTATCATCTGCAACAAAAAAAATATAAACAGTGTAATTTTTCTTGTTCGTTATAAAACATTTTAGTTATTATTGATGAATATTCCATTTCACACTTACTTTGAACAATAATATCTGCAACTGAGGATGGTAGTTGATCTCCCAAAAACCAGACAAAATCATATTTGTCACCGTTTATGGTCCAACCGGAAGCCATTGGAGATAAAGATGTTGGATGTTTTGAGTGAGCATTTCTCCAAATTTTCGTCACGTAACGAACCCTCAATAAATGCTGTTGCAATTCCGCTTTACAGGGTGGCAAACTGGATGAGTCAAAGTTACGAAATTTTTTGTCGAAGTTCTTATCTAAATTTTTTGACTTAAAAGTACTTGAAAATAAATGAAATCGAACATCATTAACTTTGGAACAGTTTTTAACTCCATACATTTGACAAATAAATTTCTCCAGGGTTACAAACGTAGTTTCAAGTACTTCTTCGTCATCCTTAATTATATTATTAAAAGGTAACTGGTATTCTTCAGAATTTTCTAATATTTTAAAAGGCTTAACCTTGCCTTTTCTAAAAAAAGCTGTTGTGTAATCACATCCAGTTATTGCGTGGAAGCATGGTAAAGCTTTGCATAAAGAGTCACCAAGAATTCGGTGTAATTCATTGATGTTTATGTAACGCTGATGATTTCCAACACCCATATTTATCCAAATTTTCAAAGATGCTTTCAGGTGATCCATATTTCCCAGAAGTATAATTAAAATATCAGAATCAGAACAGCGTATAACAACGTCTGCGTCAAAATCGATTTGGCAAATATAAAAAATTATCCTAGAATCAGCTTCTTCGTGTTCTTCACACGATAATGATTCTTCAATAGTTTTAATTACTTTGTTATATATCACTTTGTATGAATAACATTTATTGAAACTTACGTAAATGTTTTTTTTACCAATAAAAGGCAATATGTCTTCACTACCCCAGTGATCAATGAAAAAATTAATCAAAGCTTCTTTAAATTGCACATTTTTAAGTTCAGCTACGAAATGATGGGGCCGAATTTACATCATACTGCAATACTTTTCATGACTTTTTCATTTTAATTTAAGACTTAACAATCGAATTAATGTCTGGCAAATTTATTTTAAGTTTTTCTTATCTTTAAATAAAATAATATTAAAATTACAGACATTCTAAAATTCTTTGAAATTTTTATAAAAAATAAATAAAAAATCGGGTATGGCACATAGTTAGCAATGTCGAAAATGTCTGGCATTAAAAATGGTATGTCAGGTAGACTTATTTAAAAACAAAAAATTAAAAATTAAGCCTTCTAAAATGATTTTAAAATCCAGTATTATTACCTGGTTAGGTAGGATGCGCACTGATGAACGCAACCGCTACCAACAGCCAGACAGCCCAGACTCTAACCGAAAGTGCAAGAAGGACGACATATCACAAAATCAGCTCACCTAAAATTCTTTCTCGAAAACGTTGCTAGCTCCTATACCATAAAGAAGTTTTCACTTCAATAAATCATTTTCGCCACACAAAGAACTACAACGTTCTGCCACCGGCTCCTGTGAATTTCCTGCCAGCTACGCTGAACCGTGGCGCATTGTTGTGACAGCTACGCTATATGTCGCTGGTCTTAATTACTACGAATGGAGTATTCATGTTGCCCTGGTAAATCCAGGCCGGATTTCAATGGCAATTCTGTACGACTAAACTAGGTATATGACGTAGAATCGATCATCGTACTAGAATAGACTGATATTTGTAAAATTCCTAACAAAATAAATCATCGTAATGAAAAAAGTTTTGTCAAGCTCCTCGACGCCTGATATTGAATACTATGCTACTTAGTAAGTGATCATAACTAATCTTAACAATTTACACGACTTCGTCTGGGTCCCTCAAGAGCGATCTTTTGCCGTTGCTAGTGCTATAGGGGTGTACCATGCAACTGTTCTGTGGTGATGCGCTTACGTATACATGGTAATTGATGTTAGCACCTTTCAAAATGTTTCAACATAAATTACCTTTGACGGTCTTAAATTTGAGCTAGAGGTCGCCGGTTCGATTGTACCGGCACGGGCCACTTTGAAATTTTATAGTTAAGTATGTCTTTATAATTTCTTAATTGGGCTGAGTTAGTACGACAACATCCTGGGCTGCATCGTAACTTAACATGAATGATTGCAATCAGTTAAGTACTAACTTGGAGTACCTAAGTAAAAAAACCCTATTAGTATTTACTAACAGCCAAAGACCAACGTTAATGTTAAAAGCATTTACATTCACCGTAAAATGAGGCACTGAAAGGAAAGGAAATTACCCGCGACGTGAACTTATCGCTCTCATGTCAAAATATTATTTCGCTTTTTACGGGTGACAATTTAATTTCGCGCGACGCGAAATAAGATGAGAGCGCCCGCCTCATTTACCGATATACGCACATGGTATTGACGAAAATACCCGTGGAAAGCGTTTGGCTTTTATGTAACTCACTTGTTACAAGTGAGTGCTCCGCTAAATAAGACAGAGCGCCTTACATTTCCATTGTGTTAATATTTCCAATGTCTTTAGAATCTTTCAAATGTACCGTTCTTTTTCCATTGAAACTGTTTCAACAAACCTTAACCCCTTAATTTTACCCAGTCCTGTAAGTAAATAAAGCCCTACCCGTGTGGAATGGTCCCAAAAATACTCGCTGTTTCCGCGCTTATTATATGTATTTTTAATTGAATACTTACATTAAATTAATTTAAATACATTTGTGTAAAATTGTATTTAATTATCTGCTTTTATAAACGTTTGCAAGTGCTGTCGGTCAACCGATCGGTATAAGTTCTGTTTAATATTTTAAGTTTATTATTATCACAAAAAGCTTGTCGCTTTTAAATGAGTTCCATTCGTACTGCTTCATGGTAAATTAGCTATTTATATATATATTGATATATTATTATATATATTGATTCTAGTGGCTTTGCTCACGTCACCTCATCTTCCCTCTCTAATAGGGTTGATGAAGGGTTGAAGTTCTTTCTAAGCGAATAGTCAGGTTAGCTATCTGTCTCAGAATACAATCTGTATATCATATTTAAGCCAGCAGCCTTAGCCATATGGTGATCCGATATACTATTCCCATATATTTTCTTGAAAAGCGTCCCATTTGAACGATAAACGAATTCTTGCGACGATCGCAGACAAGTCACATGGCTAAGACTGCAGATATGTCCAGTATTTTAATCTGTGCTATGATAGGTACACCTCTTCCACGTTGTCCCTTTGTTCATTTATACACATCATAAACAATCGAGCAATATTGGCATTATTAAATTGTATTTATTATTTTGCTATTTTGCCCGCGACAGCAAGATCTATTGTGCTGTCTACATCTTAACTCTATATATCACTGGATCCTCACGAAACTATAGATCACTCTAGACACTTTAGTATCACAACTTCCACTACCCACGGTCCATCACTGTATTATAAAGTGGCAGACTCGTACACTTTAAATGGAGAATTCATGTAGCTTTGGCGAGTTAAGTTCAATCTTCACACTCGAGGGCCGTCTACACTCGTCAATGCCGCAATGTGATACGTACTCGAAAACTCTTCAGGGTCGGGTAACTTATACTTAGTAACTTTCCTATCCTCCACCACACACAACATTTGTACAAAAAAAAACATCAAATTAGTCAGGGTTACAAATTACTTACGATACAACTGCTGACAGATATTCCTGAAAACTAGTACTCGTAGATACACTTTCGCCTACTCAAGAGATATAATAATGTAAGTAATAATGTAGTAATAACTAGTATAGATATTTCAATCCACGAAGACTCGCCCCACCCTGTCAAAATCGCTTATATTTCATTCGATTCGTACGGAGTTCGACATAGTGGGGCGCGTCATCGTGGATTGAAATATATATACATAACGTGTTGCAGATCGGCATACTCTAAGCGGAAGAACGACATATAGACAGTCGCGAGGAGTCGCTGGCTACACGCGGCACAAGGTCGTGGTGTTTGGCGGTCATTTCACGAAGCCTATGTCCAGCAGTGGACGTCCATCAGCTGAAACGACGACGGCGAACTAATATAACGATATATTCACGAGTCACGACAGAAAACAGTAACTAATTGGTGTTTTTTTTCACTCAAGTATCAACACATAATATTATGCTCGCACCGAGTATTGAATCGGGGATGTATTGTATACTTATGCATGCTTCCTTGCCGACTGGACTGATCGAACGGTCGTTTTAAGCGACTTTTAGTGACCTGCAATTTAAAATCTATAAAAACAATTAATTTCAATTTTAAACGTTGTGTATATTGGGTCTTCAATCAGTTTTTTTTCATACCATATAGTGACTGCGCTACCATACTCCGCTTGACTGTGATCATACCTGATGGAACGTGATGATACAGTCTAAGGTGAAACACGCTTGCCTAGAAGATGCCTATTCACTTTTGATTTGATGGCGCCCGCATTGTAAGTGGTAGGAAAGACACTGCGGGAGGGTATTCCAGGCCTTTGCAGTGCGTATCAAGAACGAGGAATCAAACCGCTTCGTACGCGTCTTTGGTAGGTACGTCGACTATGTATGGGAGGAAGCCTTTTTGATGCCTTGCCGTTCTATGGTAGAAAGGTGACGGGGGAACCAAATTAAATAGTTACTGAGTACACTCTCCGAAATATATTCTATAGAATACCGACAGACAGGCAACCTTACGACGATGTTCAAGGCTTTGGAGACTTGGAGTTCTTTGTGGACCAGTGTCGGGTTCACTAAAATCTAAATTCACTGTGAAGCAGAAACTCGAAGTGATAAAATTTTCTCGATAGAAATCTTTTTAGAAATAATTCGGAAAAACGTTGTTTGTCTGTTATATTTTTCCGCAAAGCTGCATGTCGTATCCACATACGTGTTTGTAAAAATAAGAACGACAAAAATAAACTCAGTAGGTATATCCTTTTAACATGATTTATTTATTATTTTGCGTTCCGACTACGTTTACTAAAGGATTCCAGCACTATTGATATACGGTGTTCGATGTTCATTCAAACAGCCAGTACGACGTTTCATCATAGCAAAATAAGATATATTATATCAAAGCAACCGATATGAGTTATTCCAGAACATTTATGTTACCTCACGACATCTGGCTGAATCTCGTATTCCAGTTGATTGCGTTTTCTGAATAAGTTAGTACCGCTGGACATTTTTCTCCGCAAACGTAATACTCAGCAAATACGAGTATATCCCCTGTGTGGGATTTCGTTGAAATCGATTCTTGGGTTAGTGAAATAACCCCAGGGCAAGTTCTCAATTTTGGCATTGATACAATCTTTAGCAAATTTACATTGATTGATAGTAAAAAAATTTAAATGTTTATTCTTTCTAACTTCAGGCCTGAAATGTAAGACTCTACTGCTACGTATTGCACGGAGTTGAATGGGCCAGAACTTGAACTAAAAAGTGCTTTAAATTTTTCTTAAAATCACAAGATTCTAAATAAACATAGAATTAATTTAGAATCTTGTGAGGAGGAATACGGTGGTTATAGTAAGGGAGCCCAAGAGGGGGATTTTGGTAGTTACTCGAGCGTCGTAGGGACCTATAGGATAGGATTGTAAATATTAGGTGCTAGGTAAAATATGTATGCTATATCAGTGTGAAAACTCCTCGACATTGTCAGATTATCGTTTGTCAGAGACATTGTCATAGGGGTCAGAACGAAAAGCACATCAAGAAGAAGCATCTAATAAAAATTTGTCGCGCTCGATTATTGTCAAGGGCAGGATTATTTTTTAATTTTATGAAAACGTGTACAAGCTTCCCCCATCACTGAAATAGCAAATATATCAAATAACATTTTATTATTCTTTATAATGCAATAGGCCCTCAAAACGCTTGAGTAACTACCGAATTAGCATCGTGGGCTCCCCTATTATTGAAGTAAAGTGCGCGCAACAGGGTTGTTTTCTCCTTCGGGAACTGATGTCCATTCGGGGTTTTTGCTACTTTCTCGGGCGACGCAGCGCGCTCCTGGTGTTGGTCCTCTAGCCCTAGCCCTGGTAAGAGGCTAAGGCCTTGCCGTCTTGGCTTGAAGTCTGCTAGATGGGGGCAATGGGGCAAGTGATAATCCCGCACTGTCAGTGATAGCGTCGCCGTCTTGTGCGGGGATGATGGAGTTCAGAGGGATTATTACAGGTATGTCAACGACTGTCCATGGATGGCGCTGGCTGTAAATGTATGGAGGAATACGGTTCATTTGTGCGACACGATTCGACACAAAATTCGTAAAAAAAAACGTACTAACCCCTCTGTTGTATGGTCCCCGCGTCGGTGTCAACGTCATTTGAATTCGATATATGGATGGCATTATAATAAATTATAGTTACTAGAACATCTAATGTTTTACAATTAATATCACGAATGCTATAGCATAGGCACATGACTTACTATCCTACCTCTTTTATTATGTCACATAATATAGGACAGTATATTCAGTAATGTAATTCAGACGGAGCCAAAAAAGGTTTCGTGTGAAACTTGCTTCGCCTCGCAAAGTCGGGTAAAGCCTACGACGCTGAAGCAGCTCGTAAAATTTTATGTCCATACTGATACGTAGGTACCTAAACGACATGTGTACGGGATATACGACACACGCCCCGCGATGCAGTGTTATTACGTTTTAATAGTGTTATTTTTCCATTTCGTATGCGAATTTATGTCTTAACGTAATCCCTATCGTAATCATCATCATCATCATCATCTCAGCCTGCGGACGTCCACTGTTGGACATAGGCCTTCCCAAGCGCGCGCCACCACACCCTGTCCTCAGCCTTCCTCATCCAGCCGCTTCCCGCCACCCGCTTTATATCATCAGTCCAACGACCAGGGGGTCGTCCTACACTACGCTTACTCGTACGCGGTCTCCACTCAAGGACTTTGCGGCTCCAACGGCCATCGCCTATCGTAATGTTCATTTCATTTTCATTGGAATATCATGGTTAGTAATATTATGTATTCAGTTATCATAATTTCATATTATATCACTTTGTAAGAGTGAGTTTTTAATTCGCCGTGTTTCTATTTTTTTTCATTATTCATTATTAATTTGACACCGTGTCTATAGGTAGTGTATAAAATGTGTGAACACGAACTTGGCCAGAGTAATATGGCCACACCCTTTTCATTCTGAGACCCGTACCTAGTTGAAGTCCGTTAAGCGTATGATAATGGAAATTACTTCCTACAATGTATTTCGTATAAAGAAAATAGCCACAATATTATTTCTTACAACACACAGCTCACGCTTGAAAGCATCTTGAAATATAGCAGCGAACGAGAAAAAATGGAAGGAAAAAGAAAAACAGTAGCAAAGAAGCCTGAGGCTTCAGTAACACAAATGAAAACGCGTTCGACAGATACCCTCGCTCATCATTTACGACCATCCGTCCACTTCCACTGATGGCGGGGCCTGTTTTTTTATTTACTTTCAATTTACTATGGAGACACGGAGTCTTTCAGTAGCTTTTTATATTGAACAATTGATTAGAGAAGTTATTGGCAGGGCGTGGTCTCAAGCCCCTTTTACGACCTACGCCATTACCCACAACTTTGACCATTGCGGCTTTGAAAGTTTCACAAAGCTTTGAGAACAGCATAAAGAAATCCTAGCCATGTTGGTTTCCTCGCTATTTTTACTTTATAAGCAAAAGGAAATTAGGAAACAGTCCAACTAAGCTACTCTACTCCTAGCTCGCCCAGTAAAGTTTATTTCTATTTCTGTTCAGAGGGGTTAATACGGGTTTTTGTACGAATTTCGAATCGACTCGCATCGCACAAATGAATCGAATTCCTCCGTACATTTACAGCCAGCGCCATCTATGGACAGCCATCGCTGACATGCGGCTATCAACAGATGGCGCTGGCTGTAAATGTATGTATTCGATCCGTTTGTGCGATGCGAGTCGACTGGAAATCCCTAAAAAAACTTTTACTAACCCCTCATGTCTACCCCGGTACCTGCTCTGTAATTTTATGCCATTAAAACGCTCACCCCTTTTTCCCGCGCCCTACTTTGTATGCGCTAGAAAACCTAGATTGGTAGCACAAACCGTGTTTTCCTCCTTTTTCTCAAAGACCCCAAGTGCACACCTTGTGCTAAATACATTATTCATATCGCCATTTACATGCACTTTATTGAAGCGGGTGCTATATTATAATATCGAGATTCAACCACTTTCCGGTAATTGGACGTGATACAATTCTGTCTAGCACGCTATTGCGGTGATTTATAATGTCGTCGTCGTCGTCGTCGTTTCAGCCGATGGACGTACACTGCTGGTCATAGGCCTCCTGAAATGACCGCCAAACACCACGATCTTGTGCCGCCTGGCGCCAGCGGCTCCCCGCGACCCTCTTAATGTCGTCCGTCCACCTGGTCGGGTGGGGGTGGGGGTCGACCGACACTGCGCTTCCCGGTGCGTGGCCGCCATTCCACCACCTTGGGTCCCCAACGGCCCCCAATCCCCAATATATAATGTATGCTATATATTATACAGCTATATTATATACTTTTCTTTGTATTAGTATTTAGTAGCACACAATACATAAAATAGAAGAGCTGCTAGTAGGCGCTAGTAGGTAAATCTCGGTAGAAACATAGAGTACGTATCCCGGTGGTATATTTAATTACCTACTAAATTCCTTAATTCAACGTTAGAGGCGGATTGAAACCAATCAAACACTCACTTATATGGCATATTTACCCTTAGTAACTAGGTACGTACCTACGTATGGACGAGATTGAAAAATTTATAAAGCACTAGCTGACGCGGCAAACGCTGTTTTGCCATTTAGGGGTATGGGAAAATAGCTTTAAATAACCTATTCGCAGACCTACGGAAAAAGAAAATCATAAAATAAGTATTAAGTAAGTCGTAAATCGGTTGGAGTTTGGCTCCAAACACTGTGACATGAGAATTTTGTATATTGGAAGATGTGCTTACATTACTATAATCAGTATAATAACTTATTTACTGGTACAGAATTGCACATAATATATGCACACACAGGTGCACTGGCTAAATCAACCTGACTTCATATTTGTATCTTAAAATATTCGCCTATATTCATTACACACGTTTTAGGTTTCCGAAGCAAAGGATCAAAAAGAAAACATCCTACCCTGGTCACTTCCTGATGGTATATTACGAAGACTTTTACAGGAATTCAAAGACTAGCAAGGTATGTTAGAAGTTCCCCAGGCATGAATACTAGTGGAACAAAACAGTCTCAGTTTCGCTGGGAATTCACGTCGAGAGCGGAAGGCGGGTTTAATCTGCTTCATTGAAATGCTATACATCATAGAGACCCTTGTTCGAGGGACAGGGTCGATCGGGGCAGGGACCGGAGGCGCTTCATCAAAGTGATGTTTACTCACTTATCAAAAAGGCTAGGGAAATCGTGAGTCGCATTAATCGAGGAGGCAGTATAGACCAATAAAATTAAGCGGCTTGGCCATTGTGTAAAAAAACGTTCATCAGTAATTGTAAACGTATTCTGCCCACTGATTGGCCGAGTCCGATTATGGAATTTTCCTGCCAATCTATTGAGGAATTTGTTTACAATTACCATAAAGATAACGGAAAATTTCCTTTGCATAATTTTGAGATCCGTCCGTACAAATGGGCGGTTCGTTTGTACGAAAAATGTGTTTCTTATTAATGTGACATTGCAAAGTCGTAGAAAATAGATTTTTCAACATGTTTTATGTTTAGGTTTCGTCACTGAAAACTCACGGTAAGAGAATTTATACACAATTCACTTGGGAAGTTATTAAACGCCATTCCTTACGGCGCAGGGCTCAGGTCGTAAATTATTGAAACCTGGCAAGTACCTACGCCTTATTCGAACGGATTATTCTCAAGCCGCTTTATTAAATTTTCATAAATATCACTTCCCTTCTGACGGTAAAGAAAGATTACATTGCATAATTAATAAAATAAAATGCTTTTCCAATAAGCTACTGAGATTTGATTGATGAATTGGAGCATCAAGACCCGGTTGTTTCAACTTACTTTAACAGGCACTTAACCATTAAATATGGCGGTTTGATTCTTACACTACTAGAAACAAAGCTCAGACAGCCATATTTAACAATCTGTTGAAGTTGTAGAATTATGAAATAGGGGTAATTTATAATTTGTATGGCAAAGCAACCGAATAGATGGAAAATCGTGAGTTTTAATTTGCCGGGCAAATGTGTGTAGGCATTTAATACGATATTAATTCATGTACCCGTAGTAACACTTTTGTTAATCTATGAAGGAATGAAATATTTCAAGTCGTGCAACCAAGACGGAGTTAATATAATACTAATAATTTAAAACCAACCATACTAAATCAGCTTTTAGGATCGAGGTTAAAGTGATAGTAATGCAGCCGGAGATGTTATATCGTACTAATATGGAGCTTACATGTAATATTCCACCTGAAAGCTACAGCAGTTTATCATTTACGTCTTTGCTCCGAAATGTCAATCCGATTCGAAAACCTTTAATATTCGATATTGTATAACTTCTCTTGTGTAGTAATAACAAAACATACCCATTCCGAAAAACAATGTACCTAGCATTTGTAAAAAAAAAAAATAGAATGCAATCTAGAATTAATTTCTCTAGACCTGATTTCAAAATTTCAACAATAAATATTGTCTTATTCACGTACTTAATCCTTGAAAGTTGTTGTCATCTTGAGCCGAGAGTTCTAGTATAAGCTTCTCATGTCAGTGTCAGAGTTGAGACGGAGCGAAGTTATAGTTTGTATGAAACACGATCCTCGCAGTCGTCGAGAGACAGATTAAGCGAATTAATTAAACTGCAAACAATTTACAATACGAGCACAGATCCTTTAAAATACGAGAAGGATGAATGATGCAATTTAAGACAAGATCTTGTCCGAAATTAACGAATAAATAATCTATATTATACTAATATGATAAAGAGGTAACGTTTGTGAGTTTGTGAAGTTGTAAGGGGTAATCTCTGGATCTACTGAACCGATTTTCAAAATTCTTTCACCAATATAGAAAGCTATGTTATTGTGGAGTATCGAAGGCTATAATAATTTACAAAATTAATTACGCATCTTTACACTAAAACTTGAATAATATAATCCGATTGCGTCGCGTCTAGCGCTGTAGGGAACGGGGTTGAATTATTACGCGGGACAAACGGGCGGGACAAAAATATTTCTAACGCGGATCGGAGTCTGCGGGCAGTGCTAGTAAACAAATATTATATCGGGACATTTCACACATCGAAATCTAGCCTCAAATTAAGCGACAGCTTGTGTTATGGGTAATGTAACCGAGGATGTAAATAAACATCTTCTTACGGTAACAGTACGGATTTGTGCGTAGGGTGGTTACTTGTAACCTGTAATAAACCCCACCAGTCCAAACTGTCCTCAATTAAAATACATAAATTTTAATTTAAAACTCAAAAAAACTATTAATTAAGAAACTATATAAGTCCTTACTGGTTCATGCTAGGAATTAAACCTAAAACTAGCCCACGACATGAAATACGGCATGACTTTGCGTTAGCCTAAAATAAATATTACTCTATTTTAATACGTGAAGCGACTTATTTACGTCACAGCTATTTTCATAATTAACTTTCAAAATTAACTGACCTATATTATGCGAATGAAATTACTAATTTGAATCATGAAAGGTTTTCTTATATATTTAGGTTTCGTTTTTAAGTAAATTTACTTGTCTTTCATTTTCAATATAATATTTAACATTCTTTTTATTTTAGATTTATCTATGATTAAAATTAATTAAGTATATATTAATTACAATAAAAATATAAACAAAACAAAATCACCCATCCTACTATTTTATAGCTCTACAAAATATTTGAGTTTTGATTTCACATTCTATCCCTATCTTATTTAGCTACTCATTATATTCTCTTTCTACCATTCGTTTATTTTCTCTTTGACACATGAATCACATGAAACTAGCAATACCACCAGACCAGAGAGAGATAAAGGTAAAGCGGTCTCTTTCTGGTCCCTCGCTATTGCTATATCTGTTTCATGTGTCAAAGAAAAAATAAACGAATGGAAATAGTATAGTTCAAATATCAAATATTACACTGAGGTATGTCATAAAGATTGCATTTTCCTTTTAGTGTTAATCCGTTCGAGTTATGGGTCATGTGTATTTTAAAGAGTCGATCACGGATAACTTTTACTATGCACTATTTTTCAATTAGGTAATTCGATACTTATTTTGATCATAATGCAATTAATTTACATTTTCATCAATCTACAAAGTAGGCTATCACGAAAAACCGGCATAATCTCAGTTTATGGGGTCAATAAAATCCACCATACCGATAGAAAATAAATTGTCAGCCCATAATTCAGCAGCGATAAATGCCTTTATTGTCCCATCCAAATCGCAGGGAATTAAGTACCAATTTATGACAAAGACATAATCGTCCCGGCGCGGTCGGTCCGTATATAAGACAATATATATTTTGACTTAGATTGGGCTGTCTTTTGAGGGTAAAATCGGATTCCATCGGTATACACAAGTGTCAATATTATTACCAAAACGGCAACAATAGTACTTTTAATATAAGTATAATATAAAGATGAATAATAATAAAAAAATTCAAAAATTCAAAAGGTGGTCCATGCGTCTCGTGACCAAAGGGGGCGCTTACTTAGCCTTACGGTTAGGCCTGGCAACGAGGTAATAGCACCAGTGTTTTGGGCACCATGCCAATAAACGGCCATGTGGACAGATTTTTTGTAAATATTTTTTTATTGTCATTGAACCTAATTTTAAATATTTTCTTATTGAATATTCGGACAAGTTGATCAAATAAAAAAATAGTAACAATTTACATAACTTTAGGTAGACCTCAGCCTCGCGTCTGGCTCTGACTTTTAAGTTTTGTGTAGAAAGTATCACCCATTAACCCACCCAATTTCTACCTAGAAGTTGCATAATTAGTCCTTAGTCCCTACATAATTAACGTACCAAAGACACGTAGGTATGAAGCGGTTTGATTGCTCGTTCTTGATACGAACTACAAAGGTCTGGAATACCCTCCTAGGCACAGGTCAGGAATTGACATGCATGTTACTCCTTAGACTTTTATCACTTTTCATTAGGTGTATGCGTTAGCTTGTAAAAAAACGCAGCTTTTTTTATACGAACATTGATACGTATGTTTTCAAGAAATAATTTCATTGGAAGCATATCGCATCTGATTCTATTTCCCGGTGCCAGGAGATGAGGCAGACGCCGAACCGGTGTCGACATACAGTGCTTTTCATACCGAAACACAGTAATAGGTACTACTTAGTTGACAAAGAAGTCACCTATAGTCACTTCGGTACTCTATTAATTAAATCTTTCACTCTAACAATTTATATAGTCAGCAGTATTTAGTGCGTCCATTTTTTGCACTATAGTTATTTGTTATTCGAGACCGCAAAGTAGATTTTTAGGCCGAGTGTCGAATGCTGAGCGGCGAAGGATTAGATTTGAACCACGAGCGCAGCGAATAGAAGCGAAAGAATAGAATCCTGAGCTCAGCGTAGCAAAGCATTTCAAAGACACGTGACCCAAAAAAAGTTTGCGGCCTTACATAACACAAAATTTTTCATCTCACCACAGCGAGGAAAATAACCAGAAGAACACTTTGGATCGGCACTGCGAGTATGTTAGATGTTGTTTTTAGTTCTTAACTCTGCAAATGTTTTACTCTGCAATAACTTCACTCACTTCAATCCACCTTATTCATCACTCATCTTATTTCAAAGTTCAAACAAAACAGTAATGAGTATCACGATTATAAAATGAAAATTTAGAAACTTTTTTTCTACATTTATTTTGGATTCAGAAACATCAAACAACAATAGATATACCAATTCCTAGGCTTTCCCGCCCTAGGGAGAAATGAAAATGCTTTTGCCGCCAAGGGAATATACTCGTAATAAAATTTCCCGCCCGCATTTTAGGCATTAAAGATCTCCCTTGTCTAATTAAAGATTGTATTGCTTAGTTTAGGAAAATATAAATCAAAAACGAAAGCGCGTAAAACTAAACGAATGCGTGCGGGAATTTTATGACAGGGAAATGGGAATTATGCGCGACCCAGATACCGGAGAGCGGTCGAGAGGCTCTCGGTTAGTGAGGTATGACAGGTATCAGGGGAAGCGCGCGTCGTCGAGAGATTGTAGTTCGCAGTTGCCTACTAGTAGACTACTCCCTCTTCTCATCACAAAGCCAGTTTTAATTAATTGTCGAATACGAATTTACTACGTAAAAATGTTTGAAGAATAAACATCCAAAATTAACGACGTAGGTAAGTATACGGTATACTATTTAAGCAATTATTAGTGACCTGCAGTTGAACTATACAGAAAATTACTTTCAAATTTAAAAGTCATTTATTTTGGGTCTTAAATCTAAATTCGCTGTGAAGCAGAAACACGATTGGATTACATTTTCTCCATAGAAAGTTCTTCCATAATTTGCTTTAAAATCTCAATTTTTGTAATTATTATCAGAAACTACAATTATTGATGTTATTGTAAATTTTGTTTTAATTGTGTTTTGTTGTAACTGTTTAGTCTTTTAGTAATTAGGTATAACGTTTTTCTGCAGTTATATTGTTCCGCGACGCTGCATGTCGATCCCACCAACGTATTTACAAGAGTGAGAACGACAAAAATAAATTTAGTATATCTTCTTAAATGGTACCAATCGATAATCCTAAACCAAGCCATCGAGTAATCGAGAGGTTATCCGTTAGTGAAGTGTGACAGGGAAAAACATCGATTGAGCGTGAATGCTTACGTTCACTACACCCTTTTCTTACTTACTCCCCAATTTAAATTACACGGATGCATTACTGTGTTAATTTTTAGATACAATCGTTGGAATTTACAACATGTAAATGTTAAGTTCTGAACTAAAGTATGGAGTTTTGGATACATGAAACTTGAATGCTTGGGGGAATTTTATAACATGGAAATGGGAATTATGCGTGACCTAAATACCGGAGTCGGAGAGTGGTTGAGACTTTGAGGAGCTCACTGTTAGTGAAGTGTGATACGAGTTGGTGCCAGGGGACGCACGTTGTCAAGTCAGCTTGCCTATACTCTTTCCTACCCATCAGTATTTCACTCTTTGTAACGCCATTTGAAGTCGGTTTTTTGAAATGATTTTTTTATTTTATTTAGGGTGGTACACAATGGTAAACTGGAGCCCTTATGGTGCGATGTTTTTTATCCATTCATCCATCTACCTATCACAGCCGATTATTTTAGTATCAGTTATTAAAAACCCGTACCTATCTTCGGAGTTTATCAATTGAAAATCTGAATAATTAAGGTAAATGTACTATGTTATTCTAAAAAAACTGCAAAAAATATAATTTTGATTGTTGAATCGTTGATTTTAAAACTGTGCGTTTTAAAATCAACGTTTTTTTTTTGTTTTTTTCTCTGCGAACAATATTAGTTTTGCTATTCGCGAGTCTTATCATTTTACTTTTTCTGCAGTACGGGTCCCTCCAAAATAGTGTGTGTTTTATATTTCTACTAATCAAAAAATAAACGTAAAATTTAGAAAACGTTATAAGAGGAATAAAATTTATGCACCCACGCGTAACAGCTGTACTTCAGAATTTTTTACGGAATATTTTTACGCCGTATATGCCTCTCTAATGAAACGGAGTTGATTTCTTTGAAATTGTTGACCTCGTTTGGCCTTTCGCTTCCGTAATAACGAAGGGCTTTTGAAAGTAAGTAATTTTTTGCACTCCACTTTTACAAGGAAAAATATGAAGCGAAAAGCTAGTAAGTTAATATGTATGTACTATGTAGGTACCAAATACCTATATAATACTATACCTATATAAAGGGTCAGTTCAGATAAGATTGCCTATTTACTGAAATTGAACGATCGAGGCTTGTAAGGGTCTTCTGATTGGGTCAGAGATCGACCACGAATTTCGTTGTGGTCAAAAGTAGGAGATTGAATCTTCTAGCTATTATAAATAGTTACTAGCTGACCCGGCAAACGTTCTTTTACCAGTAGGGATTTAAAAAATAGCGAACGACCTACTCTCAGACCTACAAAACATACACAGAAAATTTCATAACAATGTGTCGAGCCGTTTCGGAGGATTTTGGTAACAAAGATTGGTACGAAAATTTTAGAAATACGTCCACCATTGTATTTTATTATGGGCGCAGATGAGGACCTGGGTCACTTGATGCTCAGTGATAACCGCTGCCCACGATTTGTATTCTGCGAATGTTTTGCCTTAATTTATTTATCCGCAGCTCGGATAACCGCATAGTCTACACATGTGATAATTTTGAGTGCACAATGCTGTAATAGGTTTAAAAATTTTATACTGAAAGGATTTCTAAAAATACTTTCATTTTCAAAAGAATTCTGTATATTACCAATCTGTTGAGATATATTATATTAAGCTGGATGTAAGCAGAGCGATTTTCACTTGGAACAAGCGCATTTTCTTTTTATTCTTGTTGTAAGGTTAGAACCTTTTATCAAATTATCTCGCGACGGAGAGCGATGGCAAGTCGTCCGAACTTGACGTGTCGAAGCCTTGTATCTTTAAGTTTTGTACATTATATAGGTAGAATGTTATGGATAAAAGTATATACCTAATTATTTCTGACTTTTTGCCACTTTGCCCCATAAATCAAAAACAATTATTCATGAAAATATGAATAGTATCTCATAAAGAATGTACATGTAGAATTCAAATGAAACCATACAAAGTTTTCATCACTATAGAGATAGTGTAAAATGAACTTATGACTCGTCATAAGAGCCTCTGTAGATAGGTATGCTAGGCCTGCATAAAATAAAGTATTTTCTTTTCTATGCTATTCTATTCTATTTATATATTTTTTATTTAGTACACATTAATCATGAAACTTTTATTTAATGATTGAACTGTTACAATGTTAGTTAATAAATAATAATGATTAACATTTCACACACGCAAAAAAATTAGATTAATAATTCTGTCGGAACCTCACAATAAAACGAGATGAACTACATATTCCGATGTATATTTTTGATATTTTATACATCGCTTGCCGATGTAAAAATAATTTGTATTTTTAAGTCAACAATAAACCTCCAAATTCTAAAGATATTTTTTCCTTCTTAAATTCCGAGTATATTGTAGGCAGCGAAATATCAGGCTTTCATCGAACCAGCCTGAGGGGACTTCGGCCGCTTTTATAATGTCGAAGTTTTCCGCCTTACACCCTCGCTAAGGAATTACAAATTGGCATATCGTGTCATGGGATTTTTATACTGTACTAGGTTTTGGACTTGGTTTCACCCGCTTGAATTTGAGCTTTTAATCAATCTTCTTTGTATCCTTAGAATCCTTTATAAAAATAGTCTATGTTAACCCAGAATTAAGTTATCTTCATTCCAAATTGCATCGAAAAGGATGAAGGACGTGATGGAATCGCAAACATTCATAAACTATGAAAACTTTTTTTAATACATGAGCTTAGCATAAATGTAATCGCTTGACTGTGATACTGTATACCTGGCGATAATTACGGTTACGGAATTGGGTGGAGCGCGTTTACCAATAGGTACTTATTCAGTACCTGTTCATTCTTGATTTGGGGCTACACCGATTTTGCATGGTGGGGGAGATGGCGGGGATATTGTTAGACCTTAGAACGATGGAGTAATAATTAATGACTATATATTTGTTTTTATATACGGATAAAAATCCGTGTCTTAGATGTATATTATGCATTACGAACGAGGGACTGATGGTCGGTTCACAGGTTAGGTTAGGTTAGGTTAGGTTAGGTGTATAAAGGTAGTAGTTATTCTTACGATGCTTCGAAGTTCATAGTATCGGGTTCGAATTTATAGGGCTCTTTGAATCACATGTAAAAAGTAGCCTTTTCTTGTAGTCAGTATAGCGTAGGCTTAGATGGAAAGATGGAATTTCCCTCTAAAGTAGGAAGGTACCTAAAGTAGTTTAAATATTGAAGATACGGTCACGTTTAATAATCTGCACTTATACAATGCTCAGAAACGCCAAAGTGTTCTCTTGTATTCAAAGACTTGGCGAAACGTCTTACGAAGTTCAAGTTTCGGTGAAATCCTTGTTCCGATCTCAAGTACCATTGATGTTCAAAATCTAAGGCTGCGTTTATTTCATTAAATTTAATCTCTACTAGGTTAGTAATAAGAGCTGTGACTTGGTTTGATATATGTTGTATAGAAATTCAAACGATGGTCGCTTCAAGTTTAGCAACTAGGTACCTATCCGTAAATCAGCAAATATTTGTATCGTCAATATCCCAAATGTGTATCTCACACATTTATGTAACAACTTACATAGAGCTCTATTCAAACCAGTTTTTAGGTTAAAAGTGAAGAGCGGGAACATAAGAAAGATTTAATATTTCACTTGAAATTTGACATATCAAGTGCAATTGTAAGTTTCAAGACGTTGCATATTGTATCGTAATGCATTTTCCGCGCACCCGTCGAAATAAATTCAATTTAGTTCGCAAACATGGAATAACGATGTGTCAGCGTCTCAACATAAAGTTATACAATGTTGCTAGTTTTATCCGAAATCAGATTGACAGAATATTGTATCTAACAAAGCTAAGGAAAAATAACAAACTAAAGGACGAAATTTGAACGAATTATTGTTTGAAACATATTATTTATAAGAACTTATAAATAATCCTTTTCGGTTTAATTTAGACATTTCGGTCTAAATTAAATAACACTCGCAATCCTATAATTATATAAAGATACCCTAAATAATATTTCAATCCTCGACGAGCCCTAATCTGTCCAACTTCATACGAATCAAATGAAACATTAGCGATATATTAGCGATTTTGACAGAGTGTAGCGCGATTTCGTGGATTGAAATATCTAAATCTCTCTAATATATAAAATTCTCATGCCACCCGAAACGGACAAGCCGATTGTTATAAAATTTTCTAAGCATGTTCGGTAGGTCTGAAAGCAGATCGTAAGCAATTTTTTTAAACCCCTAATGGCAAAACAACGTTTGCCCGGTCAGCTAGTTTATATATTGAAATCAGAAAATAATCACTCTGCTCCGACTGGATGAAAGGAGAGTAGGCAAAATTGGTGGTGGGGAATACGGAGGCTGTCCGGTTGGGGTTGGGGATTACGGAATGGGAAGACGGATAGAATTCTAGACCTTTGCGGTGCGTATCAGGAGCGAAGGGCGTTTCGTACAGTGTCTTTGTATGTAATGTAGGATATTCGTTTCTATACTTTCTCTCTACTACTGGTATAAAATTAACGGATCAAATCAAAATTGAAACAATTGGATTCCGTTAATCTAAATGCTAATACAAATGAAATGAGTTTTCATCGCAACACTCGCTTTGTTACCCCAGCACCGCTCTTGATTGGGCGATAAAATATTTATTGCCTCAATGATTGGTCGAGGATTTATATATCCCATTAACGTTTTATGAATACTCCACGTCAGATAATTAAACACAGGAGCTCAGTACTCGATCGGTCACAGTAATTAATAGTGATTGAAGGTTAATATAAGAGCCGCAATTTACGCACCCTTTATAGGCATAGGTACCTACTTACATTATAGTTTTTACTCTTACAACATTTTGCACTTACCAAAGAAAAATAGTTAATGATTTAAAAAAATATATATACAATTTGTTTATTGTCTGCTACTTATATATTATAGGCTATAAGTTGGTATAAACTTACTTTGAAATCGATTTTGTCATATGAGTGTAGAAGTGGAACTCTTTAAAATGGCCTATAATATATAAGTAGCAGACAATAAACAAATTGTATATATATTTTTTTAAATCATTAACTATTTTTCTTGTAGTTGGTATAGGTGTGTACTCTTACATTTATACTAGTTAATTGGTTATTACTACGAATGAAAACGCTGAACAAAAAACGCCGGAGAGCATTAACTTATAGCCACACATACGATTACTATTATTTACTTAATAATAGGTAAAAATCGTGAATAAACATCTCAAAAAAAGATAAAACTAAGGACTGATTAGGTACCTATAGACTGTTTTTTCATATTTAGGTATTTGTTATCTATTGATTTGATTAATATATAATCTAGAATTTTTGTTGTATTTTTTTGTAAATCTATCAATCTATCACAATGGTCAATGTGGTAATTTATTGGTTCGAATAAACCTGATCACTTTGTCCATTGTCAGCCGCAGCAATACTAATCACAAAAAATATTGAGGGACAATATTGATGTATGGGCGTGAGAGCAATAAATTATCGGAGTGTCCTCAAAATGTCCAATGAATTCAGTACAATCCTAAGTAGGTATTATATTATTTTTATTTATTGTATTTTATTTGTCTCTACAAAAATGAGCTCTAAAAGCAATTGTTCTACTGCTTTTATGATCAAGTATGAATTTTAGTGAATTTTTACGACCGCCCTAGTGCCCGAATGCAATTGGCCCGCACTCGGATCCGAGTGAGGGTTGCAGGTTTGATTCCCGCCGTATACCACTTTGGATTTTTTTATTATATTATAATAATTTCTAATTTGGCTCTGAACTGGTCTGGTCCGGCGCGATGCTGTGTTAAAACCGTTGTGTAATGTTGGTTTTATAAATTTGGTAGAGGTAACCCTTCCAAATTTACTAACTTTTGTGGTAGCCTTGGAAGCGGGCGATAACATAATGGGTTGCATTGTCACTTCTCATCGTGAGATCACAGTCAATTACAATATTGTCTGAAAAAAAAAAATATATAAAAACTTTTCTCAAGGATACTAAATATCTTACTTAAAACCTTTTTCTGATTAAAATTTCATAAAATATATTCCAAGAAAGTTAGGAGGGATCGTTAAAGAAGCGTGCCCAATGAACCGTTGCCATTAAGAGTTTTAATGGCTTTCGAGGATAATTCAGAACTTTCTGAATTCCTTTACTACTTTTAGGTAAAGAAAATATTATATTCATGAATACTTAAATTTTCACATTATGTTCCTTCTGTTAGGAAGATTTTTTTTTTAAAAACCTGTATTTTTAGTTTTCTATTTTATTTATTAATACGTCGTGTCTGTTTATCAAGTAATTAGCTGTAAGTTTTCCCTGTCTATTATAATAAAATATATCTTTAACAACTGATTTCAGTAGTTAAACAACCCTTGTAGATTGGGTCAGGATTGGCGTCTATAAGGGTCAATTTACACCGCGGAGGAATGGAATGGAAGCCACTTTTTTACATAGGATAATGAACTTTATGTCAATTATATAACCTACAAAATAAATAGTTCTTGAGAATGCGCGAGTATTCCTAAGAAGATGCGCGACTTTTTTGGCTCCTATTTAGTTTGTATCTTACTTGACATAAACTTCATTTTGCTATGTAAAATAAAGTCGCTTCCATTCCATTCCGCCGCAGTGTGGAGTTTAGAAATTTGGAAAATGATAAAGATTTTTTTCCCTTTTAATTCTGTTCCTCGGCAATCTGTCGTTGGACATTGGGCAGTGCAGTTGTTGGTTGCAGTCGTTTCTTGTTTAGAGCAAGGTATACGTCCCTTGACGGAGTTTCGTATGGGCTGTAGAATCTGTAAGTTGTTAAAGAATAATGAAAAACATATTTAACGTTGTATTATTTATTTTCGTGTGTGTTCCAGCCGCTCGGTACATCGAGCGGCGTTTGTTCGTTATTAAGTACACGTAGTAACGCTACTTTACCAAATACTGATATTATCTTAGGGCCAGTGCCCCGCAACGCAAACAACCCGCGTGGGCAAACCTGAGAAAGAAACAGTCCAGCCAATAGTACTCTATATTGAACATTCATTTACGATATAAACATTCATGACACAAATCATAAAACGAAACTATTTACACTATGTGAAACATCTTTACATAATATATATATCGGTTATTGCTATAGGTGAAAACTGATGATTTATATCATTATTCAAAGCTCCTTTTAAAGCGTCAATGAAAATTTAATTAACGTTTACCTAAATGAACACTGAAGGTAAAGGAAGGAATGCTTTGGCACCATCTGTCAATACTATTGCGTACACATTTGAATTTTATATAGGAATCTAATCTTAGATTTTCGTTTTAGTGCTATCCTAAACGATATAATAATAATATCTATATTTGCTAAATCCTAATCATGTTAATGAGATTACATCAAATGAAATATTTTATATCTACACACTAACATTAAAAATTTAAATTTCTTTAAATCTTAATATAATTTTAAATATTTTCTTTATCAATAAATAAATTATTATTTTAAGATTTTATTAGTTTCATAATAAAGAGATTACTGTCATTAATTTTGTCTAAAATTCACACTTAGTGGTGTTTTACAGGGAAGAGTATTGTGGCCTTAATTTTTCCCAATTTATACTAACGATGCATTCCCAATTTTGTATAAGAAATTTAATATACACAATAGTAATATCGCTAATATAAACAAACGTCTAACAATACTTGAAAATTGTGCGATTAAATCTACCCTGGTAAGATCATTAAACACAAAAAGCTTGTGTTTAAATCTACGTGTCTCATTAACATGAATAGGTGATTTCTTTAATAAATTCACAACATATAATTTTATCTACATAAATACGGCTAAAAATTGTTCTTTCTCAAGATTACCATCGCGTCGAAGCCAACTTAAGCCGTGCGCCGTAGTCACTACACACTATACTGCTGGAGTGCTGATGGGAAATTTTAAGTTTGTACTTACTAGTGGTTTTACTATTTTACCTGAAAAAACTTAGGCCTGCTAAATCAGGATTAGCCATTTATGAATTTTAGGTTAATCTGAAGCATGAGGATGGGTCATTTTAAACTCTGAATCTTGTGTAGTATGATCAAAGAATCTAAAAGATTACCTAATTCCCCTTTGAGAACAATTATTTGAACCTTCTGCTACGGTACCATTTCTCCACAGAATTAGTTATTATAATTTTTTCGGGGCAATATTAGGTATATGCCATTGATTCGCTAATATATTTTATTTTCGTTTATGTACAACTAAGTGTAACTACAAAATAGGTATCTAATATTGTTGTAAAACAAGCTGGTAAAAAAGGATTCTTTTGACGTGCTCATAAGTATTTTTTTTTACTTTAAACATGAAATGAAATTCAGAAAACTGTTGATATATTGTCGGTGTGTTTTCGGTGAAATGTTACTGCATTTTCAAATTCACAATGAAACTTCGCGTCCAGTTTTTTCATTAATTTAACTTAAACCCTACGTTAGCTATCTTGAACTGGATGCTGATTAAATTGTCATGCTCAGAAAAAGCGGAAAAACAACGTTATCAGTTTTAATCAAGACATCTTCAAATTTCCCATCAGTGCTCGGGCAACTACTACCGCCATTGCGGCAGGCTACGCACTGTCGAGCGACACTTCAAGTTATATTTACACCTATACTGTATGTACGGATCGTACTATTGAATTATCATAATATTTATTATTATAGTAAACATTATTATCAATAACCATTAATATGTTAATTATATAAAATCGCTAACTTTTAACACTATCCAGAGTGGCGGAAAGATTTTCGGAAAAGGAAATAATTATATTAAAATTGCCAACAAATCTTTAGTTTCTTGTTTATTAGTTATCAATTTACAATGTACACAATATTTTGAATGTACTTAGAAACGCTTATGTTTCGCTTGAAACCAAAGCTAAACTTTTTAATAGATTTTAATATTCTCCATCTTTTTATTAAACAGAGAAAGCGTATTTATACAATGGTTAGGTAATAATTATTGGTTGTAATTAATAGTGTTCCAGGAATAGCAAAGCGTAAAGCATTAAATTATTATACCTTTTTCGCCACTCTATACAATCTCAATTGTAAAGTACCTACCTATTTTATAGGCTTCCATATTAAATTCTAATTTGATTTTATGTAAAAGCGATGTACAAATGTCATAAAAACTTCAAGATTTGTTCGAACAAAATGTAGATATTACAAGGTTTTTGTTTTTATCTAGGCTTAATATTCATTACAAACTCTATGGCAGCGCGATATATTCATTTATTTCAAACTTTCCAATAATACGACCCGGAATATTCAACCTGACCTTGCGAATAAAATTGCAATGATACTAGTTTAGGTATGATGGTACTTACCTCCTGGTTGTCGCTGTTCAATACCTCATATATTTAGTGTACAAAGTTGAAAGATTTCATTATATTTTTCTTTACATAGCAATTTTATTCACATAGCTCTTTATAAACAATATCGTTCTTCCATCAAAAATGTATTAGATTTTATAAATTCACTTCCAAAATCATATTGTCATCGATTTTCAACCTTCAGAATAGTTAAGAAACATCCGTGCATGAATTCTCTACCACGAACTACGGTACAGTTGCGTACATTGCAACCATCTAAACTACGAGTAAATTCATTTCATCCATATATTTAGTTTAATTAATTTCATATATTAAAGCACATTAACATGTCAATACAATAAAGATCAACTTTTTTATTTTAAGAATAGTTAAGTTTAGGATTAATTTAACGTATAATAACCACAAGAGGCGTACTTCCGCCGTGCCCCATTTGTAAATCAGTGATAGTAGAATAAGAATTCATGAGCGAACATTCAGTATATATAAAAGGCGAGGTTCAACACAAGTCCTAGTATTATCACAAACGATAAACAGGTAAAACGGTAAAGTATCAAAAACGTTGTGTCCCTTATCAGTCGTGTTCTTTGTGCAATGCTATTTTATAATAAACAGTAATAACAAAACTTCTCTTGAAGTGTTGCTCAAAAGCCATTTGTAACCAAACAGCCTCCGAAAGACATATAAACAAGTGTAATAATATAATATTCTCTATAAAAAATGGACCAATCATGGCAGTGAAAATGAAATCAGTGCTGTCATTGGTCGATTTCTACCACTCTTATATGTCTAGCAGACGCTAGTTATAAGAACTGAGGCATTATTTGCGAATTTCATTGAAGTTATAAGAATTGATTGAATAAGTGATGACGAAGTACTGTATTCATAAGCATTACAATTGTTTCAGCTTTTGCATAGACTGTTGAAATCACTGTACATAACGTTTTGTCCTTTCAATTATTTTTATTGCAATAGCTTTTCCTAACGATTATAATATGTATTACGTTTCCTATTCTTGCCTTACTCCTAATAAACCTTTTCAATATTATAGCTTCGTTTTAATCATAATAATGGAATGTAACAAAATTCAATTCGAAATTCGAAAATGATACCTCCGATCTTGAGATTGCGACCGATCTCAGGATAAATAAATCCATTCCTTCATAGAATTAGCGACTCGTAAAAATGCTTTGCTAAAATCTATATTAGTTTAATTTACCGTTATACATAATATTATATTTATTAAGTTATTAATGAACAAGGAATATTTGGAATATTTGAAACTTTCATAACAGTTTACAATTACTAGACCTTTCAAACTTGTCACGTAATCGCTCGTTCTACGACGGATGTCCATCGAATGTTCCTATGTACGAGCTACTTTGATATGGTCTCAGTCTCAAGACAGTCCGCACGTCTGATCTACTCGTATGATACACTCTCCCTACTCGAGCTACTGGCTCGCGTGCTCGTCGGCGCTCGCTGCTCGCAGTGACCTTCCGCCCATCACTGCTGTCAACGGAGTGGTCATCGGGGATGACGAGACTCAGCGCGACGCGCGGTCGAGGCAGGCCGAGCACGCGAGCCTCTGATATGTGGGATGATGTGTGTAGCGCTCCGGGCCGTCCGACGAGGCTCCGCCCGAGAGGTACCTTGGAGCGTACCGACACATACGTATTCAATTATATACAATGTACAACACGATACGATTAGCACTACAGCGTCTACGGGGCGGAGCGCCGGCGTTCGGCGAGGCCCGCGCCTCGCGCGTCAGTAGGTACACATTCTCACAGTAATATACATCGTAACTCGCTCTATATATAACAAACATTTCGCGAACGCGCACCACGCTCGGCAAACAACATAATATACAGCAGAATCGTAGCACTCTTTCGATTCGATAAAAAAATTGACTAGAAAATCTCAATTCGCTATGAGCACTATGTGTGCGTGGATGACGAGGAGAAGATGTCGGCGGCGCGCCACGCCTCCGCCTCCTCCTCGGCGTCGTAGTGCTGCAGGAACGGGTTGGTGGAGCTGTAGCGCGGGCTCAGCGCGCCGCTCGAGTTGAGCGTCACCGCCAGCCCCGCCGACGTGCCGGGGATGGCGGAGCGCGGCGACTCGCGCGACCCGCCCTCCCGCGGCGTGGACTCGCGCGGCGTCGACTCGCGCGGCGTCAGCTCCCTCGGAGTGCTCTCGCGAGGAGTGCCGCGAGGCGAGTCACGCGGCGACGCGCGCGGCGAGCTGCGCGGCGACATGCGCGGCGAGCTGGCGCGCTCCGGCTGGCGCAGGATCGACGACACGGAGCCACCGTGCTTGATCGTGTCGGCCGGGCTGTGGCTGCCCGAGCTGCTACTGGGCGAACCGGGGGACGACACTGTCACCTGCCGGGAGCGAGGAGGAGCGGGCAGTGGGCCTCGTAGAGGCGACTGCGGACGATATTGGCCTGCCCTGACTGATGAGAGAACCTGTAGGTACACCAAAAATTAAATTCAATAGGTACATCGTGGCCATATAACTCTTCCAAAAATTGTGTATTTACTTTAACGGAATGCGTAGAATCTTACATGTGCGGGCGGCGAGCGGTCGGCCGCGTGCCGAGCCGAGAGAGCTGGCGGCGGAGATGCTGCTGATGCTGCCGCTTGATGCCGATATGGACTGACTGAGGGCGGAACTCGGCCTGCCGACACACCGACGACGTTACAACACAAAGTATTCACTCATTTGCGATGATTTCAATACAATAATACCCATGGATGGTATTACACAGTGTTTTCACAATATACAGTCGAATATTACTTATGAACTTACGTACAATAGTTTTTTTACTTATCTTTAAAAACGCTCCCATATCAAGGATGACAGTTGTTCATATCTAAACAAAATCGTATTTATCTACTTTGTGCAATAATAGTGTCTTAATTTTTGAAAAATTCCATCCGTTTACCAATTTAATGTTTTTGGGAATGATGTTCTCTTTGATCATCATCATTGTTATGTTTTGATGGCTTTTAATCTCAAATGTTGTGCTTTGAGTGCAGGATTGAATTTGTCTGATGATACCTTGCAAAAACGATTAAATTGTTCTGATTTTGATTTGTGAAATTTATTATTTTATATTGTATTGCTTTGCGTGTATATGAAATGTCGATTTTTTTAATTTTCATGTGTCAGCTTTTTGATTTTGTTGCCAAATGTTATTTCACGTTAAGCCAATAAGCTACCACAGAAACTAAAAGTAACATTTAGTGATAGGATGAAAATACTTAATTTAACTAACAGAGTAACTGAAACACATAAAGCATACTCTTTATGACAGAATCACAGTAGAATATATCGGGAAGATAACAGTTCGACACGGCTCCAATAGCATCAACAGCAATCGAGAGATAAAGCCTAGACTATGACGAATAAAGCTCTCCACCGACTACATACGGTCGTGCCATGGTCTTATTACTGCCGCAACAAAGAACATCGATATTACATGAACAACAGATAAACAGGATAGTCGTGGCAAAACCTGAACTCTTTCATACAACCACTTTAAGTAAGCCACAATAATTAAAAAAAAGATTCCAACGAATTGAGAACCTCCTCCTTTTATTGAAGTCGGTTAAAAATAGGCATAAATAAATTTGGAAAAACAAATGCACTGGTTCATGATAATCTTCTTATAGCCACTGTTGACGTTTCTCTAATGCCGGTTCCTAATATTCTATCTATCTTCTATTTGCCCTACTACAGATATCAATGTGACATTCATAAAGCTGAGGTTAAGCTCCATGCAAGTAATGTCAAATTTGTAACTCTAGTAAGGCAAACCATGGATAGATTGAATATTGGGAACCGCCATTAATGTGGCAATACGACAGACATCAATGAAAAATGTTAATTTACCAGTCGATGTTATTTATATTGTAACTGCTGCCAAGAAAATTCTTGCTAAGTTCGACCAAAAAACCACTCGGTGTGCACCATCGGATAAAACACAAAGAGAGCAGTTCCATCATAGGGCAACAACAAACTCGACATGCAACTGAAGGTCAGCTTACGGTCATTACACGGTCGTATGCGGTAGGAGGAAGTTTTAAGGTTCAATACCAGGGTCTGTCTATCCAAATTCAAATTTTATTCGGTTTTTCGCAGTTTGTTAGCTTATAACTCATTTTAGGCTTACGATAGCAAAATTGCGGGCATGGCAGTAATCAGTATGATCTCCACATGTTTATATTGAAATCTTTGCTTGAAAGTGTCCAGATATGGAAATTAGTCCGAGAATCGTCCTGTATGTTGATATACTTGATACTAGAACTAAATTCCTAAAATGGATACTTTGAAGATTTTAATATTTTTAAAATGTGAACCGCTATTTCTGAATTTTAACAACCATGGGCCTTGAATGTTTTATTAGCTTACGAATTGCGAAAATCGATAAAAATACTAATGCATGGAATTAAATCCTTTGCTCAAATAATAATAATATGATCCCATTAAAAGTCTAGGTAATTATAGTTTACTTTTGCTTATGGTTGGTTCATACGCCAACTGAGAAACTGTTAAGTCGAAACTGAGTCGGCTAATCATGCCTCATGACACATAAAATGAACCAATCGCGAATGTTTTGGCAATTTAAGTTACGTTTTAGGTTGATTCTGAGGGTTGATCCATTTTTTAAAGACAAAACGTCAAAACGGCGGCTTCCATGGTTTAGTATTTCGATACGAGAAGCCGAATATAATTTAAATTTGGCGAGCAGACTCGTTTGGTTCGCCAAGTTGAAGAAGTCTGTTAACCTTGGGGGATGGTGGCTGAGGCCACTGGCGATGCACTGACTCTGTTTCCACGCGGCCCGGTTGCTGGCTCGCCGCGCCGAACTGTCTACAAACATACATGCGTTAAGGTACCGCTTAGTTTAATCAGCAACAGCAACACGAACGAACATGCAAACAGCAAAGAAAACACAACTAAGTACTCGTTGGAAAATAATGAAATGGAGATGAGAAAGGATTACGTCAATATAGCGATATGCGATACATTTTTGTGACACATCAAAAAATTTAAGAATGAGACAACACAGACAAATGATAGGTAACAATAACAAAAGAAGATTATGCAAATGTTTAAAATGAAATATCTTTTTAAAGATATAAATGTTACGATGGTAAGTAATGTGTCGATTAAAGTTGGTCTATGTGGTAAATCCTGCAATCCTTTCTTATCTCCTCAATAAACGGACTGTTTAATGTTAGTATTGATATATTTAATTTAGTTCAGAGAAATAGTAAAAGTGTTTCAACTTGTGCAGTCGAACTCAGGGTCTATTAGTATCTACTAAAAACCGATATTTTAGAATACTTTTTTCAAAGATGTTATATTAAAAAATGAACTAAGAATCTGAGTTCGATTGTTGCAGAACAAGTTTAATGATCTTTGTGTGAAATTTAATGCCAGATAAAAGAACATAAGGGTACTGATTATGAAATTGATATAAGTATGTAAATGTGTAAATGTAAAAAAATGACGAGAGTCATCACAACAATTATTATTTATGAAAAAAAAGAAAAAGCGACAACATAGACGAAGACATTACCTGAACGCTTCGGTGGAGGCCAAATCTGTAGAAGGCATTGTAGGACATGTATCGGACGCTGATACTCAAGTTCCGCGGGTGGTTGGGAATGTAGCATCAACGGCGGTGCCATCGCCACAGCAAGATGTTGCGGCGACATTTTGTTTCGGTCCTGGGCGGCCACCACCAGAGCTAAGTGGTCAAGAAGGAAGACCAGTGTGGCTCTAGCAGCACGCGGCAAACATTCCACTATTGAGGCCATGAGTCGGGCGTTGCCTTCTTTATCATCGGGTAGACATACTCCTGCAAAAGGAACCGAAAAGTTCACACCATCTTTGATGTTACCTTTAACGGTTTCATTGTTTGTCTCTTCAATACAATAGATTGATAGTACTTACCAAGAGCATCCAGTGTCATTTGATACAAGCACCTGCTGAACAGTGGCTGTGGCAATTCCGTCAAGTAGTCTTTCAAGACGCCGGTAATCACATTGATGTCCGGAACAGAATCAGGCGTAAGCTCCACCCCGCGTGCGTTGCGCTCAAATGCTTCTCGGAGAATACGTTTCTTATTAGCGGATCCACACAACCGATAGAGACCTTTGGACAAACGACAAAATTCATTATGAACTAAATTTCTTACCGCGTCTCATCATTATTAGTATTTCTTTCTTTGGACATTTTCTCCACCGTAATTTAAAAAAAAACTAAATAAAGTCAGTTTCATTCCTTACCAGGTGGTAGGACTCTTCTTGTGGAGTCCGTCCAGATGGATACACACGTCACATTGACAGATATTCCAACAAAAATTCAAGCGTTTTGAAGACAGATTCTACTTACCGATGATATCCAATCCACGTCTCTCAATCTCTTCAACGCAGCGTCTCACAACGAGCGGCACGGGGGCTGCGTGCGGGGGTCTCAACTCTCGCGCCACTACGGTCTCCAGCTCAGCACCGAACAAGGGTGGAGGTGACAGCCGCGGCGCCGCTGGTCTCCGGCGGAACAGCTCGTGGGGCTCCGTGTGGCGCACGCGCATGTACAGCGTGCCTCGAGGCTCCATCTGTTACAAATACGTCCTTATTTACTCTGGGTATATTATATCTATGGACTTATTCCGCATCTCCGCAAAGCCTGCCCTTTTCAAAGACAGATAGAACGGCATACTGGCCGCTGCCAACTCGATCTGGGAGGCGCTTACAACACGGTATCAAAATATGCCTACTGTGACTTTGCCTCCCGTAGAAACCAGTGTTCTTTGCAGAAAAATAAGTAGTTTATTATTTGGTTTTTAGTGAAGAAGATTTGGTTTTCCAAACACAGATATAACCCACTTTTTAAAGCCCGCAGATGGCACGGGTTTCTTTGCAGAATCAAAATGGTCTGACCTTAGCTAACTTACTGCTCTTTTCTATAAAACGCCAGATGTGATATTGGAAACGACCTCCGATTATGACCTACGTTTGAAGCACTGCATCTTGTGGCTACCATAGTACCTTGCTTTTGCTGTACTGTAACTAATTACTCATCAATTACTCTTACTTTGATCGCAAGTTGGTGAGACGGCGAGCGGGACAGCAGGTCGGGCAGGGTGACAGCGCCTCGGAAGCAGAGTTTGTGCCTGTGCTGCGGGTCCCAGGAGTATACCAGCACATCCAGCTGCCTGTTATCTACTAACTCCAGCTCGAATGACTCGTCCCAGTCAAACTGAAGCTCCCCGGTACGGACCTGACAAATAAAAAATCACGTTAATTAATTTTTATCATCATTCTGTGCTGATGTAATAAATAGACTTGGATTAACAAGCATCATCTCAAACGATTACATGTCTTCTAAATATTTTTAAAACAACCCGTTTCTGACATATTTTCTCCTTGCGCGCAATGCTTTACAACTGCGGTACAATTGTTCAAGAGAGAATTCATCAATCACTCACACCAGAAGTTTCATTTAATAATATAGATAAGCAATTTAGGTTTTTTCAATCCCCACGGGATTACTCACGCTAAGCAGAAGCAATAAGCTAGTATTATGAGTATTATAAGACACTTTCTACTGGAAAATAGTAAACTTTACTTCATTTGAAGGAAAAACAAACTTACCACAGTCCGAGCCTTATGGACTCGGTCGCACTCCAGAACGCAATACAGATCTCTCGGCGCCACGGGCGGCTGCGGAGGTGCCAGCGGTCCCGAAGGAGGCGACCCGGGCGAGGACCCCGTGGGCGCCGGACGTAGCCCTCTACCAGCGAGGAGATGCACCCACAGCATCCCGGAAACCCCGCCGGAGATGCGGGACAGACCGGTCATGGACGTGGATAAGCCTCCCGTACCTGGCTTCTCTATTTTGTATTTTAGGAACTCTGAAGAGAGAAATAATTTATATTATAACTAGTATATGCAGCTCATTTCCGTAACCTATACACAATTTTACGCAATTCAAAAGGTATCGATAAATCTTCACCTTAACACACTATGTCTGATTACATTCAAGTACTTACAAAGCGACGGAATAAAAAATTAAACTTTATCAGATACCGACGTTTTGTATCATGGTGTACCGTACCTCTTATTATAATATTGTACTTGGTGTATCATCAATCGCCATAAATAAAAGAGTATTACCATTGGGATTAATGTCCAAATGTCGCTGATGTCTCGAGCCAGGAGTGGGCACAGGACTGGGGTTGGGACACGTGAACTTCGAGCCCAGTTCCAGCAATTGCCGGACACGCCGTGCTGACGGCGAGCCGCCAGCGGTCGGCCCCAACTGCTGCGATGATAGGGATCTCGCGGGCAAATGACGCGGTCTTTCGATGCGGCGGTTGGCTAGCCCGAGAGACGAGCCGAAGCGACTGCCGCTTTCCATCTAGAAATAGGTACATTATTTCAATTTACTGGTAATTAAACAGCTAAAAATACTGTATCTATAATCGCTGTGGGTCTGAACTTTACGTTTACTTTATTTTTGTATTAAGATGGTCATGTAGTTACACACTGCTGCGATAATAACGCCGCAATGGAAGTATATCGGTCGATATTATCGCAAGCGTTATTGCGATATCTGTTTTCAGTACATTTTGTATTAGGATGATCAAGTAGTTACACACTGCTGCGATAAGAACGCGCGATAAGAACGCGCGATAATAACGCGCGATAATAACGCGCCTGTGTGGGACGACGGACGCAGCGTCCTACTTCCATTGCGGCGTACAAAATGTACTGAAAACAGATATCACAATAACGCTTGCGATATTATCGCGCGATAATAACGCGGGACGCTGCGTCCGTCTGCGCGTTATTATCGCGCGATAAAAACGCAGCTGTGTGCAAGGAATCGGGACGCATTATCGCAATAACGCTTGCGATATTATCGCGCGATAATAACGTGCCTGTGTGGGGGAGGCTTTATTCTCCAACTATAAACAATTAAAGCCTCAAAAATGCTCACATTTTTAAGAGCGTCGTGTATGTTCTCAGCTGAGTAGTGCGTAGGAAGCCTCGGACGTAGAGACTCGTAGAGTGCGCTGGTCGAGGGCGCGCGGGAGAGCCAAGCGCGGTATTCGTCCGATGTGAACACTGAGGGAGAGGAGGTCAGTCGACCTGAACACAATTCTTACCATAGTACAGATGATAAACAACAAAATGAATTAAAAAACAAAATATAGTATAAGGTGAATTAATTATAATTGTTAAATTGCCTAGCAATCTACAAACGTTATGCAAATTGACAAATTAAAAATTGATTTTTTATTTAAAGTAGGATTGAGTATGGGCAACATATTAAACTCAATCTGCGTCCCACAGCTAGACACAGATCTCTCAGAATGCGAGGGATTCAACCATAGCCCACCATGCTGTCAGCGGGCGAATATTATGGGGTTAAATTCTATTGTTATCATGATTTTTTACGTTTGAAAAATTAACATTATGATTTACTGTTGCTTAATAAAGCAACAGTAAATCCTTAAAAAATTCTCAATACGAACCTCTGGAAGAGCGTAAATCTAATCGCGAAGATAAAGGTTCTGGTTCATCTTGAAGGACGCTTCCCGCTCGTCTGGATAGTCCCAGTCTAAGTGAAAAAGACAAACATTAAACGGTATCGACTTTTACACCAATCAATGTTTGAAAATATTGGTCTCACCTTTGACCTGTTCCTCTTACGTCTCGTGGTAATGAGTTGAACTTTGATCCAATGTCTCTGCCTAACGTGCTACTTCTGTAGCCACTTAATCCTGAGTAATAAGGTGTCCTAGTAGGAGCCGTTGCTTCTGTATCAGAAGAATAGTCCAAGCTACGATTCCTCCTAGTAGTTCCAAATTTGCTTCCGTATGAAGATAATCCTAATCCTGTAGTGCCGTAGCCTCCGCCGAGGGCGGAACTCAGTCCAGTACCCGTCAGTCCACCTCCGAGCCCTGAACTGGTTAGTCCTGAGCCCACTAAGCTCGAGCCAGTTAGTCCGCTAAGACCAGTCGTTGATAAGCCCGAAGGTAAGCCAGGACCAAGACCAGTTCCTCCGAGACCTGTTGATGTAAGGGCACTGCTCGGTAGACCAGATCCTGGCATCCCTACGCCGCCATAACGTTGGCCATATCTTGATAAGCTTGAAGCTAGAACAACAAAATAAAAGTGTTATAATATTACACATATCATCAAAGTATTACACTTTGATTATCAAAGATTTTCATTATACCACAATATTATATTTCCAGAATAAAAAAAGTTCAAGCAAATACACAGATTTTCAAAATCTCCTAGGATTCATTTACCTTATGGTAAACTAAAGTTGTATCATTATGGAGGACGTAATAAATGTAATTTCATAGGACTTACCGCCGCCAGGGCCTGCTGCAGATGCTTTTAAACTGGAGCGTAGCAACGAATGCCGACCGAAATCTGAATGTGTCTCGGCTCTTGGAAGCTGTTGTTCTGAGCCTGACCGAGGGACTCTTCCACTAAAACGCGTGCTAAACAACAAGAAGGAAATAGTTACGAATTATAATATAGCTTAGCAAAATGAAAATTTTAATAGAAATCCCTTAAAAATGATTAGCAGACTTTGAGGCCATTGTCAGGTCAAAAAATAAGCAGACGTTCTCTGTGTTGTACAATAAAATGAATGCTGCTTGTGAACAGATCACTGCAATGTATAATTGCTGATAAAGTTAATGAAGAGATGATACAAGTTCTAGAAGAAGCAGTTCTTACCTTCCACTTTCCGATGGATAGAAGGAATGCACCTTTTCTGCCAAACTTTCCAAAGTGTTGGGATACGAGCGTTCGTAGGGCACAAAGTGTGTCGCTTGTGATTTGGGTTGCTCCGTTATCACAGGTGGTGGCGGTCTGTAGCTGTAAGCATCGAATAATATTTTTTATAACAAATCTTTTCATTAAACGAAGACACTTATCATCACCCAACCCAAGCCATTGTACTTAGAAAATTGAAACGTTGTTGGTTGCTGGATAGTTATTAAAGTTACGGAAGGACGTAGAGAAGGAACCTCTTGCTTAAGGATTTTAGAAAATTCCTTAAATTCCTAAAAGGGGATACGGGATCACCAATCACAGTGGGTTAGCTTGGGTAACCGAAAACAATAACAGGACCTAAAGGCTAAAATTATTAATTTTATCTCTTCGTTATATTTCGGTAATCGAACAAGATTTTAAACCAATATAAGAGTAATTTCGTAGATTTTGTGAACAAGGAACAAGTTAATTACTATTTAAAAATTCTCTTTTACAGCTATTTTATAAAAAAAATAAGACGTTGTTCAGTGTATAAGTTTACCTCCACGTTGAATGATCGGAAGGTGGTCTAGAATTGTAATAAAGGTCCAGTGGTGTAGAGTCCGGTGACAGAGTTCCGAGTTGCATGCGACTCCTCTCTTCCCTTCCATCGCCGACCGGTCGGACAGAACTACCCGGGCCTCCCGTAGAACGTAAAGTACCATGCCTGGAGTATAAAACAGTAATAAATTAAATAAAGCTCATTAGGTTACTGAACTAATAGGGTGAACTAAGTCATGGGCCATCATCCTATTCATTCTATATTATTTATATGTTGTGGAAGAAAGAAGACGTCTGCAACAAAATAAGTTTATCTTGTTTCATTGTTCCATAGAACAACAACATTGTTCTAATTGACAAATGAAAAAAATCATTTTCCATAAGACATAGGTAATCCAAAGTTCTGGAATAGTGTGATTTCAAAACGATACTTGCAGTATTAAGTTTTTTTTTATTCAATATAAGTTGACGCTCGACCACAATCTCATCTGATGGAAAGTGACGATGTGGTCGAAAATGGAGTGAATCTTTTTTTACCCAGGTCGTAAGATGCGTGAAACAGAATTCGGGAAAGCATTCCAAACCTTAGCCATGCATACTAAAAATGAAGAAGCGAACCGCTTTGTGCGTACTGGTGGTATAGCGACGACATAGGGATTAAAGCCCGCCCGATGTCTTGCGGTGCGGTGGAAAAATAGTGAGGGAAGGACGAGATCAAACAGCTCATTTATTGTTAGACTTGAAAGTAAAGTGAATAAATATCAGATATTAAAGGTTATTACTGTGAATAAAGTCCATCTAATCGATCTCGATCCCGATCATCGTCATCTCGACAATCCCGTTTCAAAACAACAACCGGCGGTGGCTTATGTTCAGTGCGCGGCAACGATGGGGATCCAGGGCCTGATTTTCCTGGAAACAAAACAGATTAAGAAGTAGAATATACCTGCATAGAGGATTTAAAATTAACATGAAAATCTTACAATATTGTTAGTGAATTCAATAAAATTCCATCACCTTGATGAAATGTGCTACATGTTCTGAATAAAGTTTTAGATGAATAAGCTTAAACGCCAATAAAGATTAATTCTTATGGAAAAGAATGATGAAATGAATACGCTGATGATGTTTGATGATCAGTGATACGCCCAATATCAAAATTATGTGCGAGACATTATTACATTGCCATATTTGCATTGCATATTGTTCTCATCATCCTGTGACATAAGATCTCAAGTGTCATTATAATACTTCGGCAACTTCAAACAAAAGACCCAATGTATATTTTCTTAATACATTTGCTCAGAAAGTAGACATTTCCATGTGTTTTGCGTGCGGAAAGTTATTCTTTTCAGCACTAGTGCTTTTTGTTTTCCTCCTGCGCGGCACCGGAGCCGGTACCGCAGCCGGCATCATAGGCACGCAAACACGGAGCAGCCAAACACGTAAAACCAATACTTCACAAATGTATTAAAAAACGTCGTCCTATGCACGTGCGGAATTGTCATTTCTACTCGTCTCTATAATCCCGCGCCTTCAGCTTGGGTCAACAAACCGGGACTCGTAAAGAAATGACAAACTTTCCGCATCTTACATTGAAATGTACTATTATTTTAAAGTAAGAATTACCTTTCCTCTGTCGGGTGCATAGCAATAACCGTCGCGGTATCGACATGATGATGACCACGTCATCCAATGACATTCTTCTCACGTCCACCAGATTCACAGCCAAGATTTCGTCTCCTACTTTCAAACAGCCGCTGTTGTAGACCGCTGACTCTAGAGCTATCCGTGATATGAACACGCCGTCGGTCCTCGCACCGCCGTCTCCTTCTCTGATGTACAGGCCCAAGGTTTGACCAGGGCGCTTGACGATTTCCACTAGTTGAACTATGTGGCGTGCGTCCTGCGACAAATTTTGAAGACTGCATCAGTACAATAATTCAGGAATTTGTATGCATTTGTTTCATGAACTAGGATTTGTTGTGGAAACATTTGTCGCATCACAAATTCGAGCATATTATTAGCGAATCAATGATTTGGTGGGTTCGTTGAATCAAATATCGGATGTAAAAACAAATATTATAGTTGTGCTCACAAGAGCTTTTATCGATATTTATTTGACGGTTAGCGTAACGAACGCTCGCTCACAATGAATTCTTTCCATGAATACCGTTTTACCTATATGCAATAATTTTTTTGTGTTTTATTGGGTGATTAAAATACTTTATGAGTATCATAATATGTTGAGTATAAGTAATACAATGATGCTTTACTAGTTACAATCGTAGAAAATATTTCAGATTATTTAAATAAATTGCGGTTAAAATAAATAGTTTAAATCATAGTTAACTATAAAATCCCTTACGCTTAGACAATTTAAAAAGCATGGGGTGATTTATTGGTTCATGCAATTTGACTTCAAACAGAAGGAAAATTTAAATGAAACGTTTTACAATTGAAATTGCAAATAAAAATAGGTAGCATTGTTTAGCAACCTGTCTTTGATACTCGTTGCGTTTTCTGATAATAATAATCAATGCACATAATCTAGATGCGATGCACGAATTACGAGATATCAAAATGAAATCAGCAGTCGACGACAGATTCGTAGCGGAACGTCGTATTCGTTGCAACAATTTTCTGATAAGCAATGCAGATAATGCAGACGCATTGCTCGAGCCACGAATCGACCACGGAACTATGGCAGGACTCCCACAATGCATAGCGAGGAACGAGAACTGGAAGTGCACATCCCAACAATGCTAGTCTAGATTGCGTTCGCATTCCCGTGACGCGATCTAGGCCGGGAACAATAGGGTTGTCTGGAGTGAGCTCTTTCAGCGCTCTGTTGGGTCCCGAGCAGTATTCGGGTCAACGGAGCAAGGAAAATTACCTGTTTTTTTTTTAACCAGTAAGTAGTTTTAACGAAAGAAAACTGAATTCATTAGACAATACCAATGTTGAATGCGAAAATAGTCATAAGCTCGGAAGATTTTTTATTATTACGCTTACGCTTGACTACAATCATGTCTTGTGGTGTCTGATGGACAGAAATAAATAGAAAATGCCTATTCACTCTTCTCTCCAAGGCAATAGGAGAAAATATTCTGGGAATACAGAAGTTGGAGGGGTGTTACACGTCTTAGGGGTACGTAACGTGGAAGAAAAACTTTTCGTTTATTAGTTCGCTGGACATCAACCACATTGATTTCTTTGAAATTACTGAAAGAATGGCTGAAAGATCTGACCAAAACTACTCGTAGCGCAGGCTACCTATGAAACCTCTTAGAGTAAAGGGTGTTCCACAGAACGGCCCCCAGATTGTCAATATGCAGAACAACTAAAATAACTTGTTTTTTACTTTTTAGTTCGTTTTATAACTACTAGTCGTGTTTTTTAATTTTTTTAATTATATATTTTTATTGATAAAATAACTTGTCAGCTCCGATGCTTGATTCCTCTTCCAATTCTTTCTCGACTTCACCCTTTATTATATTTTCCTACCGCGAGGCACGAGTTTTGAAATAGTAAACTTCAATAAAGTCCAACAGTAGTATTAACAAAAAACGAATGTTAATACGTACGGAAATTTTGTGGTTATTTATTAGAGATTACTCTACGTAGAATTTATTTAAGGTAGAGCAATATAAACCCGTACAAAATTACAGCTCATTTTTGGAACATCAACCATTCTCGAGCACGGTTATTTAATGTACAATAAAATTAAATGGTAATTTGGAAGATGTAAATGGCGATGAATAAACCTCTCAAAGGATCCGTGAGTCATGTGGGGGAGGTGTTATTGACTTAAACGCTTTTTCCTTGAAAGGTTTCTTACTGAGGTGAAAGATACTCAACGCCGTAATAACGCAATATAAAATTGGATAGGTATTATTGGAGTTCTTTTATCATACTTCAAAGAAATATGACCAAGTACGAGTATTGCAAGTGCTCTTGATGTTACCAAAAATATTATTTTGATTTTTAAAAATTAAGAAAGATATTAAATATGGAACGACATTATTACTTCAATGAGCATGAAACATGTATAATTTATTTTTCTTTACTAAAATACTATAAAGGGCCAAGACGCTAGGTAAGGCTTAATCATATAAAATGGAAGCGATTCCATTGATGAGTCTCATTTACGGATGCCGGCTGGGGATTTTTCACAATTTCTATGCGTATTACAAAAAGGAAGACAAACGCTCCTCGGGGATCTCTTGCGCCATCAGTGTAAACAGTTGATTTATATAAAACAGTCCACAGAGGAAACACGTACCTGTAGAGCAAAGAACTTCTTGGCGGCTTCTACATTATTTCTGCCAACTTGCCTCAGTTCCAGAATTCTCACTATCATCTCACCGCGTCTCTCCACCGCCTGTAAATCATTTAAATGAGGTTAATGACGCCCTGGAAATTAAAATATACTTAACTGGCTTTAATGACGCTCTGTAGATCATGCGAATAATTTAAACACAGCTATTTTTATGCTCTAAACCATATTATTTTTTATTTATTTATTATTATAGGTGGTTCAATCCACGAAGACACGCCACACTTCTTCCTAACTCTTTACGAATCGCATAAAACACCAGCGATCGTGAAGGAGTGGGGCGCGTCTTCGTGGATTGAAATATCTAGGCGTATCAGTTGTTTAAAAATATAACGAATAAAAACTAAATATTTTTTAAGCTATTGCATAGCTTCTATCGCGGGCTTTGAGCGTGGAGACCGAATCCAGAAATTCCGTAACGAAAATAACCTAACACCCCCACTCCGACTGGCACAGCGGTGATACTTTTTAGTTTTGCCATCTATCGATGAATAGCAGAACTTTTAATGACTTTTTGAAATATCACGCTTGTCTCTTTAGCTCAGCAACTTGTCTCTAGGTGGCATTTGTTGTATAATTATAATTGCATAAGTCATTGTAATTTATGTCTACAAATAAATTAAGACTAAAAATTGCATAAGTTGATAAAAACAGCTATACAATAGCTTTACCGCGGCAGTCTCCGAGTGCCACACGCCTTTTTTATTTGTTTCAAGTACACCGGCTACTTCAAGAAAACTTTCGGTGTCAGTGTTGTTTAAGAACACATGAGTTTGACTCATTTCACCCACGCTGATTCAGCCCGAGTGAGTCAGCGTGGAGGATGCAAGCTTTAGGTATTATTTTTCTTAATAAGGAATCTAGGACATGAAAGGATGAAATTTTATTGTCTTTCAGCGTCTGTCATCCCTCGCAAAATAAAAATACAGTAAAAACCTATTTTTAAGACACCAGCTGGTTGATTAGGCACCTACTTAGATTTTAATTTATACATTGGATGATAATTATGTACCTATTTACAAAATTCAATATTATTATAATACAATTTACAGTCTTCACAAAACACGGCGCCCATAATAATCGACGATTCAAATATTTGGGTATTAAAAAATAGACTCTTGTGGATAGGGTAATCTATTATAGTTAATTTTATAATTTGAAATTCTTATAAGTTTGTCGTTCTTACCTCAAGTGCTGCGGCCGTGGTGGCATCATGGTCGTTTTCCACCATTTCAATTTGCCTGAATATTTCATTGCTGACACCTGATACCTGATAAAAATGTTAAATTTTTGAGCAAAGTTATGTTATACTTACTGGCAAAACTCATTGCCATAAGCCTATGATGTATAATAATTAGCCTACTATTTCCGGTAAACTGAATAACACGTTGAATGGAAGCATCAGGCATTATTTTGCGGAAATTCATAATCAGCAAGAAAACTTTTTTTTTTGCTATAATCCGCTACTTGAAAAGAATCTGTACGGTTCAATATGCAAGAAGACCGCCCTCATGAAACACCACACACAATTCTTCCAACAATTTCTTTGTCGCACGTTTCGTCCTGAAACCGAGACATCCTTAGGAGATGTTGACTTTACAATGCGAAATCGTATTATCTACGATTTCGCATTGTAAAGTCAACATTTCGCATTGTGTTCTATGATTTCCCATTGTGAATTGTGTGTAGTGTTTCATGTGGGGGGTGTATATTGGACCATACAGATTATTTTCGAGTAGCGGATTATAGCATCCATCCTGCTAAATAAAATTTAAATTTCGCGTGCAACTTTAGCGGGTGGGGTTACAGTAGGCCCTTCTCACACTGCTCGTAAGCGTAGGCGTAGCGTAAGCGTATCGTTATGACGCTACGCATAACATTATGACAAATACGCCTCCTACGATTCGCTGCAACACCGTGCCGCTTCGCCTGCGGACATTTTTGAACATGGTCGTGCTCGTAATGCTCTCGTCGTACGTGCGAACGGCGCTACGCTGACGCTTGCGAGTCGTGTGCGAAGGGGGAAAGGCTACCTTCCGGAAGTCTGGCTGCAGCACGCAGGGCGGCGCGTGGTTGGCGCGCGCCGGCTGCGCCGGGCCGGGCGGCGCGCGGCCCGGCGACGCTGTCAGGTCCGGCGCCGCTCGCCCATTCTCCTGTGCAACGAAACAAACTACTTCAGAGGCGATACTGTAAAGCCTATCACTAACAGGGTTTCATAATCAAATGCCGAAAATACAAATGCATACTAAATCGTCACGTCTTTCTTTTCCTACCTATTTACGACCCACTCACATACAGCTTGGCAAACTTCTTAAAACAGATTTTAAAGTAAAGTTCCTTTGCTCAGTATACTGTATCATGTAATATTTCCGAATTCGTAGTGTTTCGAATTATTGATTTAGATTTTGTTTTCCTTGGGAAGTCCTTCCGTGAAAAACAAATTTTAATTTTGGCCACAGTTTAATTGCCAACCAAATAATTCGCACTTGGCGATATTATTATCAGTTTATCATTGAAAACTTATCTCTGACTCATATTAATTGCTGGTGATAAAAATATATGCGGAGGATGTTTTTTGCATTTCTATCGGCAGGCAAAATAATATAAAATTGTTTGTGAAACATTACTATTAGTGAAGATGTACGGGTATGATAGTAATGTATGGTTCTAGTCACCATAATTCAATATTCTAGAGATATTGGAGAGGCTATTTACATTTACAAACAATATAAAAAACAGGAAATACTAGGAAACAAAGCGAGCTATTAGAAACAGCAGCGCAAACAAAACTGGCACCACACACGGCATATGGAAAACGCTTGCGTATTTCATTTTAGTTCTGTTGGATGGTCTGTGTGCAAAATTAAAAATATAACAGGTCGAGGGGTTTATTCAAAAATTGTGGCGTGCCTAGTTCATTAGTTTTTTAATTGCGCCATACGAAATGCAAAAGTCGACACCCCACTTCATTATTTTAGATTCATTTGTCTCTACACTGAAATATTTTTCATTCCTTTGGCCACCGAATACATTACCACGCATTTTGCAATAACTCTAGTAGACGTACAGTGCCTACCTATTTCAGAATAAAATACTGTGCATCTGAAAACTTCAAAACATACATAAAACAGACGTAATTTGATGTTAAAAATGTTATTTCAACTTTATCATTTACAAATATTCAGCCAATGCATATGCTATTATGCTCATATCAAGATATCAAGTTCAAAAATAATTAATCACGGTCTCAAAAAACATCTTAGAACAATCACTAGTACCGTACAATTTTCTTCATATAATTTTTTTCAACAATAGATAAATACTGTAAACTGATATAAAATAATTTTAAACATAGCAGCATTTCATACATGTTACTGTTATTACTACGAACAGTCAAGTTACAAAAGTAAATAAGCTTTTCTAAGATGTTATTTTTTAAGCAGATTCTAAGTTAAAATTATACCAAGTTAAGATAGAATCTCCTTAACCCCATTGAAAAATATAATCTTCTTTTATGTAGGCCCCTACTTGCAGTATAAATGGGAAACACAATCATGGGATCGTTTTCCTTCACTCGTAAAATGAAACTAGGTTAGAGATCAGAGATAAATTTACATAATATATTGTGTGCATGTGTTTATTATTGTATAGGTATTTACCTACCTATTGTGTAATTTCTTTATCCTTTTTTAGGGTTATGGAAATAAATTAATATACCAAGTCATCAAATAACTTATTAATAATTTAATTTATAGGCTAGCCTACCCGCCTTGCCTTTCAGCTAAAATTGCAACAATAATCTTTGCTTATTCCTTGTCTAATTTATTTATGGCAGTATTAAGGAGGTATGTGTGCGACAAATGGACGAATAATTCAATACGACGCCAACCGATTTCGATGATTTTTTTTATTGGAACGAGTATTTAGGATGAGAATTGAAGTCAGTTTTCAACCGACTTCAAAAGAGGTGGAGGTTCTCAATTCGACTGTATGTTTTTATGTTTGTTACCTCATAACTTTTGACTGGGTTAATCGATTTTGATTATTCTTTTTTTATTTGAAAGCTGACGCTTTCCGTGTGGTTCCATATCAATTTAGTCCAGTTCTGATATAGTACCCATGAGAATACCATTTAAGTCATAAATTTCTATTAAGTAGGTCATATTGAGCCGGTACCGATATTATCCGATTTCTATGATTATTTGTTATTGGAACGAGAGTGCAGTTTTGAGTATAAGAGTTGAGGTGACTTTTTCCTTAAATTTTTGTATTATTATATAATGAGTATACAGAGATAGAAAAATAAATCCATTTTTTATCGCGTATCAGTGGGAACGCGTGGAATTGGGCGGTCGATGGCGGCGGGGAGGGGGGGGCGAGGCGGCGGGAGGGGGTCCCTGACCTACTTCCCTCTCGTACGCACGAGGTCACTGTACTGCAGCTGCAAGATCCCGAATGCCGCAAAGGTGACTGGACGGTCTCGAGCCGTCCACGAGTGCTTTTATCTATCACCGACGATGTACTTTCGTTAACCTCTGCGCCGAGCGTTGAAGAATGATTTAAAATCTTTAAACGCCGAGATTTTATTGCTTTTCTAAAAAACACGTTTTCAAATGAAAATGAAAAGGAAAATCTTTATTTTTCACATAGACCTAAATAATAGGCTCATATGAAAAGTCAAAACTCTACCGCCAGGTTCGGAAAGCAGGTTTGCGCACCGAGAAGAACTGGCAAGAAACTCGACACTGGCTCTTTTCAAAAATGTAATTGTATACTATTGTTAGAAATCAAAATATGAAATTATGATATTGTTTTTTATCACTACTGCCAGCCGTGCTTGTTGATTGAAATCAGCATTCTGCAGTTTAAAATTATGTTAAATCTCATACTTACGTGAAACTGGTTACTTGTTTTCAAATACTTATTATTTGAATCTAAATATTTCTTTATTAATTTTAATTCATGACTATCTACTAATTAGACTAATATAATATCAAATACTGATAAATGATTTCAGCTATCGCTATTTATCGCTAATAATTTACATGGACATAATTATATGTTTTAACTATACAGTAATTTATATTCAAAATAAATAATTGAGACAGATTATGGTTTACTTTGAATTCTATTTTCAAATTACAAATGCAGCTCAGAAAATAGGCTAGGCGTATTTCAACTGAATATAGGTGACCTAAACCCGTCTATAGTTGGCCAGACAAAAACGGTTTAAGCTAATATAGCTCACAGAGTCTGAGTGGTGACAATGCCTTTGGAAGCTTAGGAGGTTTAATGGATGGTTTTCACTAAAAGCTAGATTAACTGAGCAACCGGAGGCGTGAATAATTCATTAAACACTAGAAGTTTTTAATTTAAGTAACATTTTAATTATTAAGAAAATTACGTATCTACTCTTACTCAATTAATGTATCAAAAATGACTTAGGAATGCTAACATCAATTCTACTTTACCCAAGAACAATAAATTTCAATAAATTGCGCAAAAACGTTCTCAAACAAAAGAGTTCGCAATAACAATTATGATGGCACAGTTTCCAACAATGCGAAACAAAGTATAAAAGCTCATGATTCATATCGTATTGTTGATTCATTTTTCCCCGACCTACTCACAGAGCACATCGAAGTACAACAGTGAAAAGTTTGACTCAAATTATACGTCTCCCTATATCCCCATATCCTTTTTGGGATTTTCCGGGATAAAACGTATCTTATGCGTTAATCCTAGATACTTCATTCCAAATTACAGTCAAATAGGTTCATTAGTTGCGGCGTACAGAACCAACAAACTTAATAAACTATTGACAACTATTCGTGACAGCTGACAGCATTAGTTTTGATAAAACCGTACTTCAAAAAAAAATCGTCTCGCCAATTTCATTTTCCCCAAGCCTACTCTACCGTCGCTACAATCAAAACCGGCAGTTTGTCGTGTAACTGAAAATTATAGCAAAAATACAATATTACGTCACAGCCGTCAAACGTGACTTTTCACCCATTTCCGTATGCGAAGCAATTATATACACAAGCTCTCTATGCCGCGTCCCTGTAACGCCTGGTGCATTTCTAAACCGGTGGCGTGTTACTCGAAAATCCAGTCTATTCCCAATGGGCACGTCTCGTTTTTCATTGACTGGCACCTAGTTACTCGCATATCTAGATGTGATCCACGTAGGTAGCACATAAGACAATGGTTAGGGGTTAGTGGAAAGGGTGCGTAAAGTAGTCTTAAATATGCTAGTTAGGTTAACTTCATAATTTTATATTTTTATTTATCTAGAACAAGTTAAATGAACACGGTAGTTAAGATATAGGAGAGTCATGAAAGCGTTTATTCTAATCGTTAAAACTATCGGCCATTATTACCACCGATAAACAACTGGCAAAACAAAAGTCGCCAAACGAATTAAACCGTTTAACGGTAGTACATAAAATCAGCGGACGGCTTAACGAGGCGTCTAGATTAAAAATACAAGAGAAGACGGAGCAGTTAAAAAGACGCTAGGGCGGAATCGACGGGCGGGCGGCGCACGGCGGCCGTACGCCTAATCGATATACCGTACTACTACTCTGAATGGGTTGCGCGCGCCGGCAGACTTATGTAACGCGCATACCAACACCTGTTGCTTTACTACCACCCATTTATAACCCGGCAGCACGAAAAAGCCCCGCCCGACAATCTGCGGACGTTTATTCAACACCCGCTCTGAATTTAGGCGGGTAGCCGGTGTCAATGCACCACTGCAACCTTCGCTGCACTCAAGGGTAGTACTAGTAGTGGCTATGCTATGATGATGATCTTCGTTACTTATTGGAAGTCTATAATGAGGCTTTTATTGTCTCTCTGAGTTGTATTGTTTTAATGTCCGTTATTTCGTATCATCTAGATTTTATCGGCTGCAAATTGCAATCAGCAATATGGATTAAATTTACCTAGTAGACAGTTTATGGAATAGGAGTTATTTATTGGAATTTCCTAATTATTTAAAGTACCTATAACTGACGGGGATGGAGATACACATTTCATTAAACAACAAACGTTATAAAGCTAAAAAAAAAATCATAATCACCTTTGTTTAAGGCGTAATTTAAATTTTTAACGTACTTAGAAAAACCAAATAAGAGAAGGTTTTCAAGACGGCACGTATGTTTCCATATCTCGAGTAGTAAACGTAAAGTAGTATATAATTTTATCTTCTCTAGTTTCTCTTCCTTGTTTCTAAGTGTACGATGCATTTATTCGTAGTACCTACTCAGAGTTTAGAAAAGGGCAGTGCTATCTTAGTACACTAATTTTGTTTTACAATTACATTTTTCTCGAAGTTGGATGTTCTCTATTGGGTTCCCCTTGTAGCCAAACCTGATATGTGCCATTTCACATTAAGTCACAAAAAGCATAATAGAAGTTTATAAAATTGACGTTTTAAAACTCATTGTTAACAAGTGGAAAATTGAAAAATTTTAAAACACCCACGACTTTTGCAGACTTGTAATTGAAAAAGGATTAAATAAATTTTTTTAAACTCCCCGACTAAAGGAAAGTAAGAACTAAGAACCTATCAGTATAATTACAAATCCAAGAAAATCCGCCGGAGCTGCTGTGTCCTGCCTGTGACGGTGTTGATGGTGCTGTTTACCAGTTGATGACTAATTCAATTTCTTGATACTTCTGATATACCTACCGGCAGTTTATCAATGCTTACTAATTTCATTAATTGATATTGGAAACGAAAATAGCAATGGCAGCTCCGACGGATTTTTTTGGATTTGTAATTATACTGATAGGTTCTTAGTTCTTACTTTCCTTTAGTCGGGGAGTTTAAAAAAATTTATTTAATCCTTTTTCAATTACAAGTCTGCAAAAGTCGTGGGTGTTTTAAAATTTTTCAATTTTCCACTTGTTTTATAGTTTTTCGATTTTACTATGTACATCTAAAGGTTTGGAGCCTAGTTAAAACATACGAATCCCTGTTTTCTAGACTGTATGCACAATACGTGTTTAATAGAAAGATAACACACTAAACACAGGGAATTTCTCTAATAAAGTAAGAAAAACTGAGTGAGGTGCGGCTGGCGCCGCCCCTCGGAGGCTGACGCCCTGGGCCATGGCCCTCTTGCCGGGTAAATGCGCCATATTCATTCATTAATCCTCGCCACCAAGACTAATGTGTTAGAATAGTTTAACCAAATCAAATGAGCCTAAACTCGAGGTATTTACTAGTCACCATTAATATGCATAGCTAATCAGCCCCATGTTGCATCGTCAGACCCTCGTCACCAAATTTAATGTTTGAGACTAGTTCAAACAAACCCAATCACTAACACAAGGAATTTACTAGAAATATATTAAAACAGAGAGTTTCCCTTCCAAGTCATACAGATACGTTTATTGTGGCGCCCTCTGCTGTTCAATCACAAGAACAATTATCTACAAACCATTGGCAATGACTCACTAGTATTTTGTACAAAACTGTATCCAACTGTACAACTGTATTGGGAACATTCGTTTGCACTGTAAATGTTTTTTTATGGCGCCCCCTGGTGATCGATGTTCGTAACAACTATCTAAGAACCATTGCCAATGAATACCAAACATTATACAGAAAACTGCATTTAAATCGGTCAAGCCGTTTTTGAAATAAATGGGAACATTCGTTTGCAATATAAATGTTTTTATGGCGCCCCCTGGTGATCGATGTTCGTAACAACTATCTAAGAACCATTGCCAATAAATACCAAACATTATACAGGAAACTGCATCTAAATCGGTCAAGCCGTTTTTGAAATAAATGGGAACATTCGTTTGCAATATAAATGTATTTTATGGCGCCCCCTGGTGATCTATGTTCGTAACAACTATCTAAGAACCATTGCCGCTGAACACCAAACATTATACAGAAAACCGCATCTAAATCGGTCAAGCCGTTTTTGAAATAAATGGGAACATTAATGTGCACAAACGAACACACAAACAAACAAACAAACAAACAAACAAACAAACTAACAAACAAACAAACAAAAATATTTTTGCATTATTGGTTTTTGTGAACAATTTAACATACAATCAAACATAAAATATTTTTAATAGAGTAATGTACAAACGGTCTCTCACCCTAAACGCATATACCCGTACTCCGTTCCGTCGTGGGTAAAAATACAAAAAATGGTATAGAAATAGATGAAAGATTGTACTATTTTAGTGAGTATTTTATTCATAGCTCAATTCTTATGAATTAAAACTGCCTTTCTTTCATTAGAACCAGACGTCTGCGGAAATTCTTAAGGCGCGTCATGCGGTCATATCTTTTGAATACGTTCCTACACTTTTCTTGGGTATATTGCAAGCCTCCGACTATATTATGTACAGTGTAGTATGTATAAATTACACGAGGGGGAACGAAGCCTCGTCAAGGCTACGATGTCTTCTGTCTAGACATGTTCCTAAGGGTCTCTTTACATTATGATCCCGAGTAACACGATTAAGCTGTTGCTTAATCCCTTTTTAGGGTTCCGTACCTCAAAGAAAAAAAACGGAACCCTTATAAGATCACTTCGTTGTCCGTCTGTCTGCCTGTCTGTCATGACCTTTATTTCAGTAACTATTAAAGATATGGACATGAAATTTGGAATAGTTGTATATAATAACAATAATACCATACAATAAAGAATTACCAATCCTGCATATAATCATACTCTTAAATCTGCTACCTACGAAAAATTATAGAAAATGTATTAATGACCAGAATGAGGTAATTATACTGAAAGAATCGCCGAGAGAACAGATCCACTTGAAAGCTCTTTATTGAAGGACAGACGGATTACGTCAGCGTGTCAGATGCCATCTATATAATAACGGAGTCGGCGCCAGTCTAGACGACTGAACCAAGAACATAATGTTGAAAAGTCTGGAATGACATGGAAAATACACATTTTAATATTTTTGACATTTAGCTTCTGTCTAAGCTTATCCCTCAAAAGTTCTTCATTGAAGGACAAACGGATTACGTCAGCGTGTCAGATGCCGTCTATATAATAACGGATTTGGCGCCAGTCTAGATGACTGGACCAAGAACATAATGTTGAAGAATCTGGAATGACTGGAAAATACGCTTAACATTTTTGACATTTAGCTTCTGTCTAAGCTTAACCCCTTAAAAGTTCTTCATTGAAGGACAAACGAACTACGTCAGCGTGTCAGATGCCGTCTATATAATAACGGAGTCGGCGCCAGTCTAGACGACTGAACCAAGAACACCGTGTCAAAGAGTCTGGAATTTGTGGAAAATATGCACATTTTTTTGACCGTTCGCTTCTATATCGTATCATCCTTCATATTACATCAATTATAGTGTTATGATTGATATATGACATTCACTTTGAAAATGGATAAGTACGATATACAACAACTTAAAAGTTTATGTTACCAAGGTGGGTTCTATCTTTCTAATGAGCCGCTTATCGCAACGCTTGGTTCCACTGCGCTTCTAACAAGGAACAAGGAACTTACATTTTTGCTCCTAGAAATTAAAGAAAAAATATAGATAGTTCTTGTAAATTCACATTCTGTTGGGGGACCAGAAGCATAATGTCAAAGACATAAGTGGTGTCAAGTTTTCCCGTGAATCAAAACCAAATTATTATAGGAAAATAAACTAGTGTTTTTAAGAACCGTTGGCACTAGAAATTTGTTTTTCACATCCAGAATTTGATATTGCATACAAAAAGTTACTTTCTTTTCAATGCACATTTCCTGTCATACAGATTTTATTGAGACGTACCTACAACTTATTTATTTGCCTTTAACTTTGGAATCCGGATGTTACTTAAAAAATAATGATTGTAGGAGTTAACAAGACCGTAGTCTGTAAAAAATAATGTTACTTAAAAAATAATGATTGATATGATTGTAGGAGTTAACAAGACCGTAGTCTGTAAAAAATAAGGTTTGGTACGGGAGTCCATACATCCACGATCATTCCTCTGCCTAAATATCAAGTAACTCTACATGGATATTATTTTTGCAATAAATGAGGTTACTGGGATAGCGTATAATATGGAACACCACGCCATGGGGTTATGCAATTTACGATCTCTTTCCAACTCCAACTTAATGGGATGCTCGTCGCCAAGTGCCAGCTCTATATGACCTAGCCTTAGTGACCTCTTGTATTCGTAACCCGTTTACGAAAGGTTGAAGACCTAACTTAATGACTAGCTGTTCGATTTTTCGCTAATCCCGTGGGAACAATGGATTTTCCGGGATAAAAGTCTAAGTTAATCCGTGTTATAAGCTATCTTTGTTGCAAATTTCAGCCAAATTTTAGTAGTTGCGGCGTGAAATAGTAACAAAGATCCATCCATCCATACTTACAAACTTTCACGTTTATATTATTAGTATGGATGATGAACGCTTGATTATATTATTGTTTATCTGAGGAGAAACATATTCATACATACATATTATACTGCCAAAATTCTTCAGTTATTTAATGAGAAAATTAAGAAACAAAGGACTCTGCGCGTAACTCTATACAAAGTAGGCGAAGTCAAAATGATTATCATAAATCTATAAGATTAGCCGAATGCTATGGTATTTTCTCAATAAGCCTGCATGTGATAGGTAACTAACTATCCTAAATAGCGAAAATTAAAAAAATGTTATGACTAATTAATGCTTTGTCGCTAAATAAATAATTACAAACCTCCTTTTGCGGAAGTAACTACGATGGTAACAGGTACTTACTTGAAAGTTAAAGTAAAAATTTCATAGTAATGTCACAGATAATATAATACTATACTAGATGTAAAAGCTGCATATCTCCCTTCAGAAGTAGGTAGGTATATGTAACTTGCAAAACACTGCTTCGTTTTAATGCCCCGCATAAACTTTATTATGATCGTAAAATTGAAAGTAACATTAAACTAATTAGAAAACTTAAATGAAACCTGTTTTATGTAATAAGAGCATTTATGTTTTCTTGTAGGTACATGCCCAAGACTTAGCAGTATTTAAGAGTCCATTATAGTAAGAATATAGTATAGTAAGAAAAACTAGCAGTTTTGACGTTGTTGATGTTTCTGAGTCACAAAAAGCCTGTGAACTAGATTAGGTATATCTTCCCTCTTGTCTTTTTCTCTTCCTGATATTATAGACAGGGAAAAGGGTTCCAATCTTTTAATTAAATTTAAATTTAAATAAAATTTATTAAATTTAATGTAACTATAGTTTAAGCATTGTGTTTAAGTTTTCGCTGTTTTTCAATATTACTTTATACATATTTGCACGCCATAGAATGGCAATACACTGTAACCACTTTAGCTATATTTAACACTTCAATGTAAGTGTATTATGCGAATAAAGAATTATTTATTTATTTATTTATTATTTAATCGTGAAACCTATTTCTTCTGCCTTTGTTGAAAATCCAAAGCTTCTAAGTAATCGTTTGAGCTCTGCATTTATAGATTTGTCAGTTATTCAACTTTCTATTCATATAATATTTCGTCGTGGTCATATTTTCAAGTGTCTGGGTGTTTTTCAGTATACTGTGTTTATGTATATCAAACATTATATACAGTTATCCGTCATCCATTCTATTACCCATAACACAAGCTATCGCTTACTTTGAAGCTAGATTGCGATGTGTAAAATGTCCTTTATATATTTATTTATTTATATCAAAATTGTTCAGTTCATGGTGTAGTCGACACCGTCTTGGCCAAATCTGATAATTTATCACGTCATGAAATGGTTATTTTTCATGATATGGCCAACCATAAAATGTAAATAGTTAACTCCGAATAGTTCCTAAATATCTATAACACTAGATTTAGACTAATATATAAAATTCTCCGAAACGGTTTGATTGAATGTTATGAAATTTATGACTACATTCGGTAGGTCTGAGAATAAGTCGAAAGGTGTTTTCATAATATCCCTGTATGACAAAACGTTTTCCCGGACAGCTAGGAGTAATTTCTATCTTCGATTTTGAAGATTTTGATACGATGTCATAGTTTGTAAGTAATGCAGTAGTTAGTTACTCTTATGAAATAAAGCTTCGTATCACCTAGATGCCATAAGTTATTCAAACAAGTAAGCTCCCACTTCCACACTATATCAAGTATTATCAAGTTATAGTAGAAGCTTATATGAAAGCTTATTAATATTCTGCCGAGCGCTTAACCTGCCTCTAATGAGTTGATTTGTAGGGTGCTCCAGTTTGACGGGAATGCATTTTATAGAGGCTGCGACGTAAGGTCTTAATTATTGAGCAACTAAGTACGTACTATTACAACCTACTACGAAACTTTTTCTGGTAAATAGCAACGTTTTGGTTCTAGAGTCTCTGAAAGCGTGTTTAAAATTGGTATAGTACCCTTAGTATAGGTACTTTATGCACAGGTACCTTTCACAAAGGTCTTTAAAAGTAAAGGTACTTTCAAAAGGTAAAACGGCAAAAAAATCACGTTCGTTGTAAAATCACGGGAGCGACCTAAAACAGTTTTTTTTTTATAATTTTTCCTTTTGGAACAGGCACAACGGGTGGCAGACGGATAGACGGACAGACTGACGGCGGAATCTTAGTAGAAGGGTCCCGTTTTTTACCTTTGGGTACGGAACCCTAATACCATACTATCTTAGTAATCTGGTTGGCCTAACTCGATGTTTGCATATTTTTGAGCCAATCAGGATTCGTAATTTTTTTTGATACAATCAGAGGAGTTGTTCAACAACTTAGTTCTCGGTCAGGACAGAAATGGAAAAAGGGTGTTCTGTCAATACCTAGTTGGAACTTCGGTTTAGATTTTTTTTTTTTCAGAACGACCACCAACGGGGCATCCACTACCTCGCGAGCTCCTGCGGTCCCCGTCCCCTGCGCGCATCCGAGCGGCCGTCGGCGGAGACGAGGACGACGACGCGGGGTTTACACAATCGGACCCCATCATCCCCGCGCAGGGCGGCGACACGATCGCTGACCGCGCGGGACAACCAGCTCTTCCACACCAACAGGCCTCAAGCCAGGAAGGCGAAGCCTTAGCCCCTTACCGGGGCTAAAAGAACAATACCGGGGAATCAAGGGTCCCCTGCGACACAACGCCCGGGTAAGGAGGCATGCCTCGAGGCCCGTACCCCCTTGGGGACTCGTTCCCTACGGAGAAGACCACACGTCTTAGATTTTTTTCAGTTCTAGAAAGTGGGCAACATTTGGCCTAGAATGCTTCGGAGAGAAAATAAAGGCGTTCATACTGTGCCTTACATCATACATGACGTAATAACTGAAGTTCTATGAATGAAGGGACGTTGCAGCGCACTGTCCACTTCACGTTAAGGACTGTCAGTGTAGGAACACTGTTCAGCATTCACCAAGTGGTCAGATCACATGCAGAATGGCGGATGGTTGCAGACATCAAGCTTCGTGAAACCGTGGTGTTTCATCAATCATTTCTGGAGGCTTATATGTATGAGTGGATGTCTTTCGGCTGGGTTAAAGATGACGACGGTATTATTTAAGTTTAAATTCATACTCCTTTACATCCACATTCCACGAACTACTATAAGATACAAAATTTCCCACCATTAATAACAACCGGAACTTAATTACCTACCTGTAAAAGCAGTTGACTCATGTGTTAACCAGCAACAAAACAGTTAATCGCCTCGCTGACTCACAAAGCCTCAAAGTGTACCTTTCCTAGTATTCCCTGAATATATTCACATTACTTGTATCTGGCAGAGACTGAAGGAAAACTTAGATGGCGCTTTTTTTCGAAACAATTTGAGTCTATTTTGTGTTGTAAAATTTTAATCCCCTTTTACGTATACGTTAACACTTATTGAATGCTGGCAGCGATGTAAATTGTCTCTTTATGTATATGATAAAAATGGTCTAAATGTGCATTATTCTGCTTGAAGTAGGCGTGTATACTTAATGTTAAACTTTCAATATTACATCCAGGAGAGTATTTTATTTATTTTTTAATTATTTATAATAGCATAATTAGCAGAACAGATTGATTTGTTTTGCAATAATCCACTACTTGAAAATATTCTGTATGGTACAAAATGAAGGAACACCGCTACATGAAACACGAAACACCACACACAATTTTTCCAACAATGTCTTCTCTTTTATTTCTTTTGAAGATAGCAAAAGAAATTAACCTGTCCTAGTTTAGTGTTTTAATAATTTTGATCTTATCGTGTATGTACTCACTGTATATTAATTTCAAGCAGACTGTAGATTTGTTGCGATTTTCCGGATTGGCTTCATATTCTTTAACCCTATTCATTTGTATATTTTAGGTGTAGTCTAGGGAACGGTCATAAAATGGATTTGGTATTAAACGTTCCAAGTATTAGAGTTGAACCACCAAAAGGTCAAGTTAGTAATTAAGTTGGTCAGAATCCCAAGAATAGTTAGCGTTCGTTAAAATAGTGGGGACTGTAACGTTAAGCTGGAAGAATCTTCCTGAATCATTTAGAACTTTCTATGCATTATGTAATGTTGTAATTTCGGGCCCACAATTTGAGTAAACTCACTCACTAAATGCAAACTATTTTGCCTCCTTGTCATACCACTTATCCTAACCAAGGATTAACATAGTTTGTGATATGAACTTCAGGTTAACGTTTAAGGTATTTGGGACTCGTTCTTTCACCGGGAAAAGTTTCAACTCCATCTATGAAGACTATTTTCCTGAAACCACCAAAATCTTATCTGGCTGGTAAAGTTTCCTTCCAAAATTATTCCACCAGTACTTTACGTGGTTTGAAGTTCAAAGTCCCCACTCAATGTGGTCGATACATATCAGGCGCGTGCTGTCATGTTCGCTGTAAAGTTCATACATTAATAATGTAGTAGGCACTTAAGGTACTTTCGACAGAGCTTACACATACAATCTCTTTAAACCGAATCGACTATCCCTATTATACTTTATATTGTACCCTGAAGCAATATTCTATACTAATCTATAAATATAAAATTCAAAGTCTTGACTGACTGACTTATATATCAACGCTCAGCCTAAACTGCTGGTTCTAGAGACTCCAAATTTGGCACACAGGTTCCTTATGAGGTCTATGTATGTATTTAACGTATCGAACGAAATTTGATATATTTTTTTTATTTAACATATCAGGCAGGGTTGCAACCCCTGCCTGATATGTTAAATAAAAAAAATATATCAAATTTCATTCTAATAGATGGTCTAGTAACTTTACGATTTTACAAGAAAATAATGCATACTATTAATTTTTGTGTATAGAAAGGGTACGTAGCGTGCCTGAGTTTCAGACCCCTGACTAAATGCTAAGTGGTAGAAGTTTGAACTGAACCCACAGGGCTGTCAATTCTTGTTATCACCCTTGATTTATCTATTTATTAAAAAACCACCGATAAGAAACCTCAGGATGTGGGCATCCGTACGATTTACGTAAACCTTTTTAGTAAAAGCAAACAGTAACGCCATCTGTCAAAATTCTATAGGTGGCTGCTGAGCGAACTACAGCGTGGCCTTACTGTGTGTTGGTGACAAAACAAGCATTTTTGGCACCGAGAACTAACGACATTTTCTCGCGCCATCCGCCCTGTCCAGGCTAAATGTCTATTTAAAAACACATTTACATAGTATGCTGACGGTTTAAATTCGATTAAAAACGTGTTGGACGGGCACCAGCGATTTTCATTAAGGCAAGAAACTTTAAGAGGGCGTGGCTGACGTCTCGGAACGTTGTAGGAGGCACTAATGATCTGGAGAGCAGCTCAGCCCAAATGGGATTTTATTTACATGGTGATTACGTTCACTTTGCATCGCTAAATGTAGCCAAACAACCATTTTCCGAGAGGATGTCAGAGATTGATAGGAAGTTATTAGAAGATCGGGAGTTTAGAATTTTAGGTCTTTAGGCAATTCTTGTTTGCAAGACTGTCATTTCATTTTCTACAAGTCGATTTCAAAAGCTCGACATTCAGGGTGTCCACGGACCTGGAAGGTCAGGGAAAGTCAGGGAAAAGTCAGGGAAATGTTTTGACGATTTAGAGTGGACACCCTGACATTCTCTACAATAAAATAACTGCATCTGCCTTCTTTTATTCTCAGTAGTTGGAAATTCGCTACAGTGGTTCTTGTCATTTTTTTTTTAAACCAGAACTTATCGACGTTTCTGTCGTGTCTACTACAGTTACTTCCCGTTGATGAATGCTGGTTTTCTGTTTCATACCGGCACTCAAAGTTTTTCAAATTTACTAAAATACGATTAAAATTATTTTTAGATGTCCTCCATTACAAAAATTCTGATTCATGAGACAGGAAAAAAATGCACGTACTTAGATCTAAATACCTTACTTAAATTGTTACTAGCAGATACCCCGCACCCCCTTAATTTTTAGTTTTTCTGAATTTTGAAAAATCCTTTCTTATAGTGAACCCCTAGACATACAGGTACAGTGTATAAAATGTCAGACTCTACCGCTACGTTCGGGAAGACGCTTTGCACGAAGAAGAACGGGAAGCTGCTCGGAAGTTTTCTATCTTAATAAAGCGGGAAAATATCTGTAACGGACATAATTGCGATAATAAATCAAGCGAGCGGCTAATAATTCCGCCGAACCAACAGTTTTCCTCATAATTGCCGAGGTTTGCTGACAAATTGAGCGTTGATCATATTTTACCGTCTTTTGTGGTAATGGCAACAAGTATTGTAACATATTTTGTTAATAATAATGGACAGAACTTGATAAGAAATTAGTATAAGAAAGTCTCTAACAACGGTTTACCTGTGTTTCTATTTTAAAGCTTATACCGTCATTTTGCCGTTTTCCGTATTAACAATAAATCCTAAAAGGAATGTTTTTTCATTTTGGTAACACCCAACAACTACCGCCTTAATTATTATTACTTACTCAGGAATAACATTAACATTAAAATATTTCTTCCATTTCCCAATTCTTTGAATATTTTGCTTTCTGAGTTCAATTTTTATCTTCCGGTAAGTAAACATCCGTTTAGAAATTAAAGATGAGACACACTGTAGGCGAAGCGAGAGCGTTTCGGGTGAAATCTTACCTTTAAACGAGCCATAATTATATTATAATCTGAATCTCGGAAACGACTCCAAAGTTTATTATCAAATTTAGTATACATGGGGTTTCAAGGGCGATAAATCGATCTAGCTAGGATTCATAATTATGTAGAAAACGTCGTATTTACCAAAAAAACAGATATTAATGACTTATTCTTTATAACTCGATACTTTAAGACTACAAAGGTACTTAGATATTGCTGATATATACTGACGAAAATAATAATAGTTATATACTTATCGAATAAAATACTGCTGTGATTTTTACGCCCCAGAATGCCCCCGTTTCACCTGTTGTGTTAGTGTTGCTAGAGCTTAAATATTCTTTAGGCGGATATTTCCATTACCAGAATTGAGATGCAAATGCATAAATAATAGTCCCGAGTTGAAATGAAATATTTTTCTTTTCAGTTCCAGGCCAGCTAGATGAGAGTTTCATCTGATATATTAACAGAAGAGCTTAAAAGCCGTACCTATAGTATTTTATTTTGCGGCATCTTTGGTGCGATCTATCTACTAGGTAAATAATGAGATTATCCATATAAGTCATATTTACAATATACCAACTTTATTATAATACTTAAATAATAATCATTAGAATTTCCTAGTTTTAGTATTCTGAGACTACTTTTGAGTATTAGGGCTGCCATGAATTTATATTTTCAGTGAATTTAACCAACCACTAGCACCATGTCCCTTTGCCGCTGCATCAAACCTGATAAAATGCACACAGCATGTACGTAAAGAAAGATGAAACAAAACGCCCATCACAGCAAAACGTCAGTCCCCTCCTTTCTTTTCTCACTTTTCTGAGAGCAATGCCTAATGAGAAGCGTAGAGCTAAAATTTTGTGCCAACTCGAACTCCAAGAGCTCTAGAACGGAGAGCAAACGATTCAAACTGAAGCACTAAGAACCCAAGAACGAAACCTTATAATCAAAGCGATAAAGCGCTTTCAACCTTATGCTTATGTATTATATACGCCTCTTAAAGTGCTGGAAGCGATAAAGAATTCTTGAGGATTCCTTTTTCTCAAATAAGTATTTTTTGCCGTCAGAAGGTAGGTACACACTGTCTAATGCAGTGAAGTTAAATTTTTCTCTTGAAGCATAATGGAATCTTGGGTTGAATACTCGTAAGTTATGTTTACCCATGCATACTAACAACGAACTAGTAAAAAACGAAACGGACAGAATAGCAAACTAGCATAGCATAAGAAAACCCAATATTAAATAAACACCCACTGAAAAAACTCAGCTGTTAGGCAAACAAGATTGGGAATAGAAAACAACATTAATATAAAACGAATTCTACTTCGGTTTAACAGGCCGAGCATTGAATGTTATTATAAGCTGAAAGAGAGAAGATTCAGAATGAACTTAATTAGTGTACCATAAATAAATCATTCATAATTTTTAAAATGTCATGAAAATGTAGCCTTTTCAACATTCATAAACAAACTCTACCGAGCCTATAACATGTGTGCAGGAATCACCACAAATTGAGGTTTATCATCATTAAAACACTTTCACTGATATCTCGAAATTAAATCTCCTGCTATTCACCAACACGATTAGGGACGTGGCCACTTGGCCAATGAGCAGACACGAAAGCATTCAGCAATTATTTAACCATTAGGAGTTCTTGAAACAATATTGTAATGTTCCACGTACGCGACATTAAAATCCAGGTTTGAATCGTTTTATTTCTTTAGGCTTCTCTGGTATTTATTACGAAAGAATAATGAAAGCAAGACACATTTGATACTAATGTTAAACTTGTCCATATAAGGTGCAGTGTTTTGTTTCCACGACTTTTATAAATAGTTTACTTACTGCACGAGGTACTGCACTACGCTCATCATCTTGAGACATAGGTTTTCCGTTCTTGGACATTAGCCCAGTAATCTCGGTTCTGAACGGAATTTAAAAAAACAAGTGTGATTAAAAATACTGGTCAAATGAAAGTCAGATTTGCAAACGGGTTATATACGACTTATATCAATAAAATACCGAACACTAGAATATCATATCGATACCTTTTCCAATCTACGGTTCCCGAAAAAAAGGCCGTCAGTGGCGAATAGGCTGACAACGTGCTGACAACAAAGTGATACTACTTTAATGGTTCCGTTTTCTCATCTGATGTACAGAACACACAAAAAACCATATCTTAACAGTTTTTTTAATTCTATACAAGTCAGTACTTGACTGCGATCTCACCTGATAGTACGTGATGATTCAGATGTTATCGTACTAACTTGGAAGGGTAAGTAAATTTACCCCAACGGTTTCTACAAGCATCGCAACGCTAAATCGCAACGCTAAATCGCTTGGCGGTGCGTATTTGCTGGTAGGGTGGTAACTAGCCACGGCCGAAGCCTCCCACCAGACCAGACCTGAGCCAATTTAGAAATTATAAAATTCCAAAGTGGCCCGTGGCGGAAATCGAACCCGTGACCTCCCACTCGAATCCGAGCGCGCCGCTACTGCGCCAGGGAGGTCGTCAAAAAAAAAGATTACTACGAGTTCTTAATCTCAACAGATTACACTGCTTGTAACTGCAATATCCTAGGATTTTCCGCCCTCCTGTCTTATTCAGAGACAAACATACTTCCCCAAACATACTGTCACATTGAATGCGGAGGAGCAATCAAATTGAAACGCATTTAGTAGGCAAGAGTAAATGAACAAGACACAGAAACTTGTAATGAGAACAGAGGCATAAGTACACTCAGCAGCGGTTAGGCGTGTCTCAACTTGTGTGTGCAAAGGCTTGGAGTCACAAAGGCTCTTAACCACATACCGAGTAGTTATGGCTGATTAATATTGTTAGGGTACCCTTTATTGAGAGAAGTTACGCCTAATGGTATGTATAGCAGTCATTAGACAAGAAACTGCAGCTCAAGCGTTTACAGTTGCCTTTTTTGTTGGCATCATCTCAATCAATATTAAACTCATTCTCTGATCTGTGGTTTCAATAGTAGTATGTATTTAATTCTTGAAAAAAAAACTAAACCAAAAGTTTAAAGTTATCAGGCAATTACAGGTAGTTCAATCCACAAAGACGCGCACCACTATCGCTTATGTTTCATGCGGTGGTCTTCGTTGATTCCACTACCTATATACCTATTGCAGAATCCTCTTACGGAAGCCACGCGCTTAGCTGGTCCTTTGATAACCAGCGTCCTCGCCGCCCTTAATTATTATTAAATAAATAAAAAAATAAAAATAAAATGAATTTATCCATAAGAATGTAGGTCCAATTAAGGTCTAACACTAATATATATGGTCCTTATACATTCTACCATATTATGGTGTATGAATATTTAAAAACATGATATTAATAGTAGTTTATGTAACGGTTACATAATGGGGGTATTAAAACATGAGTGTGAGTTTAAAAAACGAGCCGCAGGCGAGTTTTTTAATAGTATCACACGAGTGTTTTAATACCTAATTATGTAGAGTTTCATACACTACTTTATCTACGCTCATATTATTATCATAAATCCAAACCATAAAATCTTGCTAACGTTTGTCGTAAGTCATTGCAACTACTAAGATGTCAGGTGGAGTGAAATTTTCTTTAGTAGGTTTCACTGCTAGACATTTTTCAGCGCAAAGTTTTGACTAAGTAACAAAAAAAATTGGTTGTCTGTTAAGTCGGTTTACGGACGATAGATTTACGAGATAACGTCATAATCGTAATCGTTATCGTAATCGTTATCGTAATCGTAATCGTAATCATAATCACAGGCCCAGGTGGAACGTTACGCGGAACGTTAGACATTGTGTTGTTGTCTATGGTCAATCATGGCCCATCCATACTCTCGGCAATGACTACCAACTATATGTTGTCTGTGGATTCACTTAAAAAATATTACATAAAAAATATTACCCCAGATACAAATACAGGAATCCAGAGCCGTGTATCGTAATGGAAATTAAACAACTTTCTTTAAATATTTCCATAGTAGAGCGATGTTATAATGAATAACTTTAGAATATAGAAGTCTGTGAATAAAGTAGATAATTATTTGACACATTTCGATTTCATAATTCGAACTTTAAGCAATGAGCGTAGATAAAAAAAATTAAGATAATCTACAAATTATATTTAAGTCAAAACAATAAAACCATTATAAATGTCCGTTATAAAATACATATTATTAATTAAGAATATTGTTTTGCTCTATGTTTTGCTGCACACATTATTAAAATAATTAAGAGCATAATAAATTAAAGAAATTTATATCTACTCCGGCATCGAAAACTTCCAATTTCGAATTTGACAGCTACTTCGACTTTTGGTTTCGCTTGTCATAACGATGCCTCGTTGTTTGGGAGTTACATCGAAAGGGTTAGTCGTTTTATATCTCGTATACTATCCTATCCCAGTGGCGTATTTACCCTAGGGACAAGTGGGCCATGGCCCAGGGCGGCAGCCTCTAAGGGGCGCGCAAGCCGCACCTCACTCAGATTTTTTTTACTTTATTTTTTTGAACTTTATAGCTTTATTCATTTGCCTGAACAAATTAAGAACAAGTGGAAAATTAAAAAATTTTAAAACACCCACGACTTTTGCAGACTTGTAATTGAAAAAGGATTAAATAATTTTTTTGAAACTCCCCGACTAAAGGAAAGTAAGAACTAAGAACCTATCAGTATAATTACAAATCCAAGAAAATCCGCCGGAGCTGCTGTGTTTTGCCTATGACGGTGTTGATGGTGCTGTTTACCAATTGATGACTAATTCAATTTCTTGATACTTCTTGTATACCGGCAGTTTATCAATACTTACTTATTACATTAATTGATATTGGAAACGAAAATAGCAATGGCAGCTCCGACGGATTTTCTTGGATTTGTAATTATACTGATAGGTTCTTAGTTCTTACTTTCCTTTAGTCGGGGAGTTTCAAAAAAATTATTTAATCCTTTTTCAATTACAAGTCTGCAAAAGTCGTGGGTGTTTTAAAATTTTTTAATTTTCCACTTGTTTTATAGTTTTTCGATTAATATATTAATGTAATTTAAATTATATTAAAAAATATATATTATATAAAAATATATTAAAAAATGAAAATTAATCTAGCCATTAGCTCCTCTAGCAGCGTTTGAAGGCATCATCCCTTCCAAGTCATAAAGAGACGTTTATTGTGGTGCCCCCTGCTGTTCAATCACAAGAAAAATTATCTACGAACCATTGCCAATGACTCACTAATATTTTATACAAAACTGTATCCAAATCGGTTGTCGTTTTTGTAATAATTGAAAACATTCGTTTGCACTGTAAATGTTTTTATGGCGCCCCCTGGTGATCGATGTTCGTAACAACTATCAAAGAACCATCGCCAATGAATACCAAACATTATACAGGAAACTGCATTTAAATCGGTCAAGCCGTTTTTGAAATAAATGGGAACATTCGTTTGCAATATAAATGTATTTTATGGCGCCCCCTGGTGATCGATTTTCGTAACAACTATCAAAGAACCATCGCCAATGAATACCAAACATTATACAGGAAACTGCATTTAAATCGGTCAAGCCGTTTTTGAAATAAATGGGAACATTCGTTTGCAATATAAATGTATTTTATGTCGCCCACTGGTGATCGATTTTCGTAACAATTATCTAAGAACCATTGCCGCTGGACACCAAACATTATACAGAAAACTGCATCTAAATCGGTCAAGCCGTTTATAAAATAATTGGGAACATCGATGTGCACAAACGAACACACAAACAAACAAACAAACAAACAAACAAACTAACAAACAAACAAACAAACAAAAATATTTTTGCATTATTGGTTTTTGTGAACAATTTAACATACAAACAAACATAAAATCTTTTTAATAGAGTAATGTACAAACGGTCTCTCACCCTAAACACATATACCCGTACTCCGTTCCGTCGTGGGTAAAAACCCCGCAGTAGATAATTAGAAAGGTATTATTTATTTCTTGATTAGGTAGGTATGTATATCAAAAACTTCTCATGTGGTATTTTTCAACGCGAGGAATCGTTTAAACTTTAACGTGTTACTGACAGGTGCGCCAGTGGTGGAGGGCGGGCGACGGGCGGCGTTATGTCCGTCGAATTCCTTCGCACGTACGACTTAGAAGTTCAGGCAGTTTGAGGATAGGGCGGCGCGAAGCAATAATGAATTTCATGTTTAAGTTGTTACAAATTATCTCTAATCAGGGCCCTTATTCTATATCTCAGTGAGCTTCAATGAGCTTTATTGACATTTATTTTTATCCATTGCCGCAAAATATTATTTTCGTTTCACTTATTGGAGCAGCAATGTATAGCGAATCATAGACAAAACAGTAGATAACTATCACTGAAAGTGTCAATTTTATAGAATACGGGATCAGAGCATACAATTTTTACTAAGTTTTGTTTTGGATTTACATTATCTTTATCATTTTAAACTCAGTCTGACAAGTTTGTCATTTACACTATGGGCGGCGACAGACGATTTTTGTTACCAGCCAATAAAGATTGGAGGTAAACTGTAGTGGCTCTTGCACTAAAAGTTACTTGACCCACAAAAGAAATTTCGTAAAAAACAGATTTACACAGAAACTACCAACGCTACTTATGGGTTTATGGGTTTATATAATTATGAAAGAACTCAAATAATGCGGTCCATTAGAGTCGTGTCACTTCTAAAATAATGAACAGAATAATTTCAAATTCACTGATCATCCGTATATTGATGAGTGATAACCCAAAGCCAAAACCGGTAATTGCATACAAAATTATAAAAATGTTATTGAAGAGAGGCGCTCATAGAAGCTTTATTTAACTTCTCATAAGCTTGTGTTGTACCGTTAAAAACGACTTTCTTAGAGGATTACAAGATTATTTTAACTTAAAAATTGAAGATATGATGGAGCGTTCAATCTCGTTGTTTTTTCGCGGGTAGGTAGTTTGGAGCGAACCATCAGCAATTGTTAGTAATAAAGCTGCAAACTATAGCTTTTTGAGCCGAGTATCAAAGTATGAATGACGAGCAGCGAAAGATTCTTGGGTTAAACCATGCGCAGCGAATAGTTCAAAGTTCTTAGTGTGGCAAGGTATTCATAGACACGAGACGTAAAAAAAATGCGGCCGTGCATCACATCACACTAATATACGGACATAATCAAATGCATAAAACACTGCTCATATCATCTTTACGCTGATGATACCCAACTTTACATCTCCTTCAACCCATCAGATACCATGAACGCTGTGTTAAAGCTAAATTCAGATTTGGATCGAATAAATTTATGGGCCAATAAGAACTGCTTGATATTAAACCCCAATAAGTCCAAGTGCATGGTACTTGGTTCGAAAAAAGTGGTTGATAAGATAAATATGCTTAATCCTCAAGTAGTAATCAACAATATTCCGGTTGATAAAGTGCAAGAGGCGCAGAATCTCGGAGTCATGTTCGACCCTTCACTGCGGTTTGAAACACATATACTTAATGCTGCTCGCAATGCCCTGTATCGTTTAAAGTTACTCTATAAGATGAGGCCATACATAACCGTAAAGCTGAGAATACAACTTTGTGAATCTCTAGTGCTCTCAAGGCTTAATTACGCTGATACGGTGTATGGGCCTAGACTGTTGAGTAGGACAAAAAAGATTGTCCAGCGAGTACAGAATGCCTGCGCTAGGTTCTGCTTTAATATCCCCCCGCGCTCTCATGTCACACCATTTATTAATGACGCAGGACTTCTGAAAATGGAGGCCCGTAGAAGGCTGCACCTCGCGACCCTGCTCTTCGGGGTGTTAAAATCGGGAATCCCAGAATACCTGCGTCTAAAGTTGATGTGGCGTAGTGATAAGGCAGAACGGAAATCAAGATTCGCAAACTTATTGCTGATGCCAGTTCATAAAACGGCAGCTTTTAAAGGAAGTTTCAAATTTGCGGCTACAAAGTGCTGGAACGATTTACCGCCACCACTTAAAAAGCTTCAGTCCATCGGGGCTTTTAAAAGGAAACTCAAAGACTACCTCTTATCGGAACAAAAGCTTGTACCATAGGAAAGTAGCTTATTAGCATGAAACTGAATTATCATTCCAGCACCTAAGTAGATAAAAGTATTTGCCAATATGTTACTTAAGTACCTTACGTGTGTGAATTGCATGACGTTAACAGTTATTTATTTATGTATTATATATACTCTAAATTAAGACCCTAATTTATTTTTGCCGTAGTGTTATTCTAACTTTGTTTATAGAAATTCTGTTAATGTTCGGAATGACGTGCACCTTGACGGTCTTGTCGGTGACCACTCACCTAGGCTCCACTGAAAAACAGCGCTGCAGCTTGCTGTAGCTTTATGCTGAGTGGTGACCTATGTTTGGTCACTTAGAATTATTATAAGTAGTTAAGTTTAAAGGTATTTTTTGCTATAAGTATTGTCTTTATTTTTTTAGTGTGTTAAATGTGTGTGACCAAATAAAAAGCTTTTCTTTCTTTCTTTCTTTCTTTCTAATATTATAAAGGCGAAATTTTGTAAGTAAATGTGTAAGTTTGTTGGATCTTACTCTCACCCTACAACAACTAAACCAGTTTTGCTGAAATTTGGCACAGAGATGTCCTTAATTGAAATATCCCGGAACGGTCAAAAACAGGAAATTTCGCGCTCGCTTCGCTCGCATACCTAGTTATCAAAATATAATTTAAAGTTCGTGTTAATTTCATTTGCGGCTATTTGTGATTTCAAACTCTTTCGCTTACAAAATTTGATTATATTACTATTTTTAAAGAGGGAATTACGAAATGATTTTTTATCTTCAGCCGGAACAAATACTGATTTATCGTGTAAAAACTTAAAAACTTTAAGCTCGCTTCGCTCGCGTTTGTTTCTTAACTTTTTGATCCTTATGATAACAACAAATAAAAATAGAATTATAGGTTTAAAGATTAATTTTAACTAATTAAAATTAATTTTAGTTAATCAAAATTAATGTATACTAAATATTATAAAGAGGTAACGTTTGTGAGTTTGTGACATTTTAAGGGGTGATCTTTGGATCTACTGAACCGATTTTCAAAGTTATTTCACCAATAGAAAGCTACGTTATTGTGGAGTGTCATAGGCTATAATAATTTTCAAAATTAATTACGCAACTTTCAATAAACTTGAATAATGTAATCTTAGTTGAAAAAAAATTGCTTTCATCGCGTGCGCTGCGGAAACTATTGAGGATAGAACAAAACAATGTACTACAATATTAAAGAGTATCAAAATCTGTAAAAAAAGTTCGCGATAGCATATGCCTATCTCCTTCTGATAACTCACAATAACTGCTTTTATTGATAAAATTGTGAATAAAAAACAATATTTTTTGAAGCTAATTTATTAATAATAAAAAACAATATTTTTTGAAGCCATATGGTATTAATTTATATCCTTATAAATATGTTTTTAGAACGGAAATTTAATGTAGAATATTTGTGCCCTTTACTCAGTATATATACTATACAGTTTAAACAAATATTTTCAAAGATATAAAAATATGCGGTGTGTGCCGCCCCGGCCGTTGAGTGGCGATATAGGTAGGTCAGCTCCCTACGCAACGGACGTTGACGTACGAAATTAAATATTTTTTTCATTTATCCCGAACCTGAAGTATTACGCGGGACAAACGGACCGGGACAAAAATATTTCTAACGCAGAACGTAGTCCGCGGGTACTGCTAGTATTTAATAAAATAAACTTCCACAAGTCCGTTTCACGCTTGGTGGTTTGAAAAAAAAAACGTTTCGGTCCGTGATTATGAATTCTACAATTCTATAGGGCGACAAATTATTTTGGCCCGGGGCGCTGAATTTCAAAATACGCCACTGTCCTATCCTATAACCAACATAACGCTCCTTACGATGCAGTTTCATAAACGGCTAAAATAATTCTCTGAAGTAAATAATCAAAGAATCAAAATACTGATTAACATTATAGGTAAGCACGCAATAGGAGTGACCGATAAAGTGATTATAAAACCCGTCTGTTATGTTATGTATTCGGTTGTGGAAACACGTTTGGTTGCAGTGTTTTGAGTAACATATTATATTATTTTATAAATAAGTACTTAGATACTACAAATTAACAGATTGCGTATAATATATCGATTGCTAGTGAGTACCTACTAATCTAAAGCTACGAGCTTCATTTATTGCTGTTTTTATAATATCGACTTTAATGTGTAGTTAATATTTTTGGACTGAGTTAAAAGTTTTCTTTTTATTATTTTGTGCAATATTTTTCCAATTCTATTTTTAATTTTTGTGCAGATTTTTCCCATACGTATGTATAAACATGTGCCTTGTATATATGCCCGTTAGATTTTGATAACTCAAAATAATAACTAGTAATGTCTTAATTATTTAGTCCTTTACCTAAGTATAATGGTGTACTGTGTTTTAATAAGCCTTGAAAGATCGAGACCTGAATATCTTCATCAGTAAAATATTGTGATTTTTAATAGGGCCCGTTTTTTTCTTTTAGCGGTCAAGGTAAAGAAGGGGTCAAAAATCATCCATGGTATGCAAGTAACCATATATTGCCCTAAACAGACTATTATCAACCTGTAAGACAACAAAGCTAGGTTCAAAATACTATGTAATATTAAACTATGTATACTGACTGGCCGAGTAAATGTAAGGGATTTTGTTTGCAAATTCTATATGCACTTTTGACCCTAACCGTATCTATTAAAACCTAAAAATAAATAATTTCATATTGTTATCATCCACGATAACTCCTTATAATATCTTTTATATCAGAATGTTATTGTAATGATTGTTATTATATACCTATCTATTATTATTTCGGGCTGTGCAAAAATTGTTTAGGTATGCCAGTGGCCTTGTCCGATCAGATAAAGACGTTGGTATAAGTAGTTGTTAATTGCGTGGATTTGCTTTTCCGTCTGTCTGTCCGTCTTCCAAAGGCTAAAAACTTCTGAATAATTGCTTAAAACTATTTATAGGTAAACCGCTTTAAACTTGACCATCCTGATGGTCTGCGGGACGCGGGCGGGAGCCGCTCAACCAATCAGCAAGTCTGTCGCTGACCGCCGGCAGCGCTGACCTATAGCCAATCGCATCACCCGCCCTGCGTCCCGCAGACCATCAGGAGGGTCAAGTTTATAGCGGTTTACCTATAATAATGTAAAATGACGACCCACAGACGGTGAAAAGTAAAAAAAAAACGTTACCACATAGTTCACCCAGGGGAAAAAATGTTTGATTACTACCAACGTGAGTGGTAACAATAGTTTGAGGTTTGTCACCTTGATACACCTATTTGGGAATATCTTGTCCCCTGAATGCTTTAGTGTAGGTACCTACTAGATACACCTGATAAATTCGGGCCAAAGCAATTCAAGTTCTGACTACGAATAATTAAATAACACGTTTTAGGATTTAGAAGAAAATTCGTCAATTATAGAAAAATGGTATTAGATACTAGTTAGAGAACTAATTAGTAATTGAAAGATTACATTTATTTTAAACTTCCACCCTTAACGCTATTTTGACGGGAATATTATTTCATCTCTAGAATGTTAGGTTTATAGTGAAGTTACAACATTTACATTTACTTATTAAAGGTTCAACCCAATAGTTTTAATTAAATTATTTTAATGACATAAATGTTTCTCTGGGTACCTATATTACTCATTAAAAAATCATATGGGCAAAACGGCGACAAAGGCTAGTATAAATTAATCAAGTTGGATTCACGTGCAGAATAGTCAGTCTATTAATAGATTTCTTGATTTTTGTTACGGTGCGAAGCGAGGTTTCTTAATTTACCAAGGTATAATAAAATTGTAGCGGGTGGAATTCTGTACATTGAAGATATTTTGAATTTTTTTGTTGGAGGGCACTCTTTAGTCGATACTGCAGCCAAACCTGTAATTTGTTTTATTTTTGTCTGTCTGTCTGTTTCATGGCCGCGCATCACGGTTAATCCGCTGGATGGATTTAAATGAAACTTGGCATGATTTGAGTTCATACTTCGATTTAGGACAAAGGGATATTTTTTGGCCCCAAATTCATCATAGTTTCCTTGGATGACGGCATCAAAGTCAAAATGTGTATTTAGCTATAACTCATTAACGCATTGTCCAATTTCATTCATTTTTTTTGCTAGAAAGAAGGTACTTCATGGATCGTCCTAGAAATATTTAAGGGTCATCAGTTTTATAGTTCAGAAATTACAGACCTCCAAACCCTCAGTCCGAATAACAATGTACAAAGAACCCTTAAACTTAGGGCTCAACTTAGGCTGGCGTTTCCTTCCAGCCGTAAGTAAATCGCCTTTATAGAGGTATATTGTACCTATCTGGTTTTTCGATTTTTAGGGTTCCGTAGCCAAATGGCAAAACACAGAACCCTTATAGATTCGTCCGTATGTCACAGCCACTTTTTAACGAAATTGAACAAAAATAAAAAACAAATGAAACTTGCGATAGCGCCATGTCATACCGCCATCTCTACAATTAATGAGGTACTTGAATGTCAAATTCTGTCTACCGAATTTTGTCATGAAGTAATCTACTGATGCCTCACGTTTTTGTATGTACCCAATGCGTATTGAGATCAGGCAAAGATTTTTAAAAGACTCTTATGTTGGACTGGGGGATATTGTTAGTAGAGTATTTTATCGCAGTGGTAACTACCTGGCCGAACTCTGCAAGAGTGTCCTACCTGTTACCACCCGTACAACATTTGTTTGCCCAAGTAAACGTAGTAGGTATTAATGCTCTAGGATTCTTCAGTGCGAATGTCCGAATTGCACTTGTTTTTTACAGGCAATGATCTTCTTGATTTGGACGACGGTACTTCTTGCAGCTATAATTTTCTACATACACAAAAGCTATTCAAGATTCAAAGATTATGGCGTTAAGACTCCTCCAGTGGTTCCGTTTTTAGGAAGCATGTCAAGACTGGTGTTCCGTACGGAAGATTTTTCGAGAGATATGAATAGATACTTTGCTGATTACCCAGAAGAAAGGTCAGTATATTTAATTGTATGTTTATAAATGGTTTATTTATGTAACAGGCAGTTTAATATTAAAAAAAAATAACATTTTTTCAGATTCGTAGGCAGATTTGAATTTTTCAGACCAGTTGTATTTGTGAAAGATTTGGATTTGGCAAGAAAAATTACAGTCAAGGATTTTGAACATTTTCTAGACCACAGAAGATTAGCTGATGAACATGAGTCACTTTTTTCAAGAAATTTACTTTCTTTAAAAGGTAACATTTGTCTAGTGTGTAGTGGAACAGTTTCACATCTAATAAGAAAGTATTAGAAAGAGTTGGAAAAGATCGAGAACTGATGTCCACCATTATGCGCAGAAAATTTGCTTTCTTTGGCCACCTGCAAAGGGGAGTGCAGTTTTCCTTCCCGAGACTGGTGTTAAAGGGAAAAATCGCTGGGAAAAGGTCTCCAGGGCGCCAGAGACGCAAATGGCTGGACGATATAAAGGGGTGGACCGGACTTACTTACCCAGACTTAAAGAAAGCGGCGCTTAATAGGAAGGCTTTTCAATTGTTGACCGCCAAACTTCGGTTTAAGGAAGAGGGCACGCGATGATGATGATGATTGTCTAGTCACTAGACAATCATCATCATCATAGACATCTAGACTCTAGTGTCTATGATTTTGTACCTCGTATAAAAATCATGGTTTAATTTGAAAATAACAAACATTTCACCTGGTTGTTCATTTCAAGGTCAGGAATGGAAGGACATGAGATCAACTCTGAGCCCAGCGTTCACGAGCTCGAAGATAAAACTGATGGTTCCGTTCATGGAGCAGGCTGGGGAGCAAATGATTCGAGTAATGAAGGAAAAGATCAAGGCAACTGAGAGTAAGTCTAAATGGTACGAATAAGTCTGAACTGATGCGCCACTGGAGTTAATCGAAAAATTGTAATTTGTGTACTGATTTGTCGATAACACCATGTCTTACGAGTACATGATTTACTTATTTAAAAAAAATATCACTCGATGGTTAAACAGACTGTAGGTAAGACATAAGCATTGAAGTTTTTGCATTTATGGTTTAAAACTTTTATAAAAACATCCATAGCCTTAGTTAAATATTTAAAAATGCAAGAAAGATATATTTGGCTGATTGATTAATTGACACATACGGTACTCCTCCATGGATTAATTAACACAAAATACTGTCAAAAATAATAAAAAAAATTAATGATTTAAGACTTACACACTATGCTCAAAAGGACAATTTTAACTGACGATATTTCAACCTAGGCTGGGTAGCTAAATAATGATAAAGATTCTATTAAAGTTAGTTCAAGCAATCGAGCTCTCATCGACGAGATCTCGACCTCATCGACACAAAATATGTACAAGACATTTTCATTATAGCTGGCGCTGTGGACATTGATTGCAAGGACTTGACGGCGCGCTACGCGAGCGATGTAATCGCTTCTTGCGCCTTCGGGCTGAAGGTGGACTCCCATGCAGACGCAAACAATGAATTTCATGAAAAGGCCATGGTAGGCTCGGCAATGAACCTCAGGCAGCAGATCGTAATTCTGATTATGTCCGCCTGTCCTATAATTGCTAAGGTAGGTATAAGGGGATTTATTGAATTTATTTTTGTCTTTCTCACTCTCACGGATTCGTAGGTAGGTGTGACATGCAGCGCCACGGAAGAATACAACAGAAAAATTACCTAATTACTCAAAAACTAAGCCAGTTATCAAAAATCTGTTTCTAAGTGTTTTACGATATTATTATTACCGACACATTAAAACAACAACTACAATTACATGCATTGTAGTTTCCAATAAAAAATAGAAAAACTGAGATTTTGGAGCAACTTTTGGGAGAAAATTTTATCCAATCGTGTTTCTGCTTCTAAGCGATTTTAGATTAAAGATCCAAAATACATGACGTTTAAATTTGAAAGTAATTGTCTTTATAGTTTTTATCAGGTTTTTATATAAAACTTCATTCAAAATCGCTTAAATACGGCTTGTACGCCGTTAACTACATAGTAACAACTATTGGTTATTCTGTTATTTTTCTGGTTAAGTCCGAACCGCGGAAAATAATATGTATCGCTTGCTCTTTGCTGCGCAATTGTACAAAGAGACAACTCTTTTTGGCCTAATCAACAATATATGCAGGGTGTAAGGAGACCGCTTTCGAAAACAAATTCTTACATCCTACATTATGTAATGTACCTATAATATAAGCCCATCAAAAAATTACCTCGAGTGATTGATTTATATTATGAAGTATATTTTATCATTTCAGATATTTAAACTCACTTTTTTCTCAAACGAAATCAAAAATTTCTTCATTAATTTAGTGTCTAGCACTATGAAAGACAGAGAAAAAAGTAACATAGTCAGACCAGACATGATTCATCTCCTAATGGAAGCAAAAAAAGGTATAGTAAATTAATCAATCTGTTTTTTGGTAATCCTGCATTGATACTGAATTAAAAATGCAATTTTTTGTTCAGCTGAACAGCCCTCCATGTAGGGTGGAAAAAACAACTAAATATTCCGAATTATTTGTAGGGCGCCACCTTTCATATAATGAGAAGAGTACGAGTAGTGCATCGAACGGCAGCAATGACCGAGATGCTGGCTTTGCAGCCGTTGAGGAATCATTCATAGGAAAACGGAATATTGAAAGAGGTACCTATATAAATGTTTTTCAAAGATAATTTCTAAACTATTTTGATTTATTGCTGTATTCACTTCATAATTACTAGTAATTTACTGCAAATAATCGCAAGAGTTTCACTTGAAATTCGTCAGTCGAGGTGGATCTCGAAGCAGAAATTTCACTTGATTGGTCATTATAGAACATAGCAACTAACAGGCCAGGCTCCAACTCAATACTTGCCAGATGAAACAACAAAGCAGCAAGACTACGCTGGTTAGCCATCTAGAGAGGATGGGAAAGGGCCTACTAGATAGCGCGCCCAAAATGGAAATGTCTTATGAGACTCTCTAGAATAGGTTGCGTAAATACTTGCAAGACCTTTTGGGTGTCATTGAGAAGCAACACAAGTCAAGAGTGACTGAACGAGTATCGCACAGATCTAGATCCACTTTTGGTTGCTGACCCAGTTTAGTAGTATATTACTTACCTAATCAATCATTGATCGGTCACTATCAACCTAACATATGAGTTGACCAATAAATCAGTCCTTCTAAAAAGTAGTGTGCAGAATATTATGCTTCAAATATCGAATGCACCATTGCTTCAAAAAATGCGTCTGCCAGTCAATCAATAAATTTTTCGTATACCTAGTTTGGTCCGAAATAGACCTCTTCGCGCAAGGGACTCTGTTCTTCATCGCCGGTTTCGAGACGGTGTCAACGGCTATGGCTTTCGCGCTGCACGAACTGGCCTTAAACCCGGACGTGCAAGACAGATTGTACAAAGAGATCAAGGAGAACGATATCAAATATGTTGGCAAGCTGAATTTCGCGGGTATACAAAATATGACGTACTTGGACATGGTTGTTAGTGGTACGTATCTTTATCTTTCAAAATATAGAAATCGGGGGCGCGGCAGAGCCCCCACCAAGTCGAGTAAATTGTTACAAAATAAAAGAAAGAAAAATTGCGCAAAGGCGGCCTTATTGCTTGCAGCGATCTCCTCCAAGCATGAAGCATCCAGGCAGGTAGGAACTTAACATAAACATAGTATACAGTTTTACAAAAAATACACAAATAAAAACATCCCATTGCTGGAGAAAATATTTAGCTGATATAAAGCTGATTCTGGGATAACTTATATTGTCAAGAGAATACATTTGATAGTTAGAGACAGAAAATTTTTCGACTAAAATTTTAAATTAAAAAAGAAGTAAACAAAAAAGCACTAGTGTGGAAAAAATAACTTACCGCACGAGAAACGCACAGTCTGTGTTTGTCTGAGTTCCCAGGTCCGCCATCTTGATGTCCGCATCAAAATCAGTAGTGGGAATCGAACCCACGACCTCCGACGCAGACGGCAGGTTCGCTACCGCTACGCCATTCGGTCGTCAAATTGTTATGTTTATCTTTTTAATTTATTTCCTGCATCTTCATTTGCAGAAAGCCTTAGGAAGTGGCCTCCAGCTCTAGCTCAAGATAGGGTCTGCTCTAAAGACTACAACATGGGGAAACCTAATGCTAAATCTACCAAAGACTACATAGTAAGTTCTTAATTGAATTACTTGACCACATCTAATAGTTCTATGTAAAAAGTAATTACACTTGTCACGTAATGTTTCCGCGAAACACGAACAAAGTCGCGAGAAACCGCTAATATCATATTGTATCATCATACGGATTCAAACTTAAATCTTCTTTATAATGTAATGAGAAGTAATTTATATGGCAAAACAACGTTTGTCGGGTCAGCTAGTAACTATGTAAAATTACTCAAATAAGTTTCTTACAATTTTAATATAATTAAATTTAACAAAAGCAATTCGATATATAGAAACAAGTTCCCACGTCGACGCATAATTGAACAAATCACAAGGAAAACGTGAACCTTCCTGGCATAAAAGGTTACTTGTTAATCCTGGGTATAAGCTCAAAATTTCAGCCAAATTGTTCGATTACACAAACTTTTCCATTTGACGCGTACTCATCAATACTTACTTACATAATAATTTATGCCTCAATTTCTATCCCTTTGTAGATTCGTAAAGGCGAAACAGTCTTGATACCGACTTGGGGTTTCCACCGCAATCCTGAATATTTTCCGAACCCCGACAAATTTGACCCGGAACGATTTTCAGAAGAGAATAAGCACATGATCAACCCAATGGCGTATATGCCTTTTGGCCAAGGACCTAGGAATTGTATTGGCAAGTACATTTTTATCCTGAAATCTGAATTCAGCTATATTATTGTCGCAGTATTTTTGCAGAGAGCACTATTTTTGTATGGTAAAGATTTTAATACTTTTTAATTTGAATGATGATTTACTCAAAATTTTATAAAACATGTAGTTTGAACATCATAAATTCTTTAGCTAAAGTTTACATGTTGCCGGAAGTACAGAATATCATAACAGTACCTTACGGTATCTTACAGTGCAATTAAGTTTGCAACTGCACCTTATAGTTATATAGGTACCTAAGCCTTTATTGACCTAAACGTTGGGCTCTCTTTTTGTCGCGATATCTTCCATCTATCTCTTTCTGGCTCGCTGAATGGTAATTCAAAAACCGCTGGGCGTAACGTACTTGTAGCATTTGTACCTATAGTACCAGTGAAACCCTCCTGCCCGGGGGTACAATGCTAAATGGGAACCAACTCAGGCATTGGCCGCAGGTCTTACAGCCCACTGTTACTCCAACGATACCTGAGATAAACGGTCGAATTTTAATTGCATAGTTTTTTATGGCCACCACAAAGAGAAGACCAGTTCTCCTTCCCAAGACTTGTGTTAGAGGAAAAAATGCTGGAAATAGATCTTCAGGGCACCAGAGACGCAAATAATTGACGATATGAAGGGGTGGGTCGGACTTAGTTATCCAGATCTAAAGAAAGATTTTCGATAGTTGACCGCCAATCTTCAATTCAAGGAAGATAGCTACGCGATGATGATGAAAAATATTATTACAATGCATCGAAAGATCAATTTACATTTCAGAGACCGTTTATCACCTTTCATGGCTTTTATTTTATTAACAACTAGCAAACGCCCGCGGCTTCGCTCACGTTAACTTCTGAGTTATGCTTTACTATGGTGGTTTAATTTCCAAAATTCCTGCATTACACACCATTTTGCCCACAAAATTTTCTCTTGCTTCCTGGTAATAGTCACATATTGATTTTGAAAAATTCGATCGTCACAAAAAAGTTAAATATGGTGGCCATTTTTAGGATTCCGTACCCAAAGGGTAAAAGCTCTTACTAAGACACCACCGTCCGTTCGTCCATCCGGCCGTGGTTGCTTGCTACCATGGTAAGACAATATATAAGTACAAAATTGTGGCCAATTCTTTTAAATTTTTACCAAAAATTCCTTTTATATGCTCGCTGCGATAATCAGATATCAATTTTGAAAACAATCGGCCCAGTAACAAAAAAGTTCAAAATGGCGGCCACTTTTTAAAATGTTGACTACAAATTCTTTCTCTATACTTGCTGCCATTGTCAAATATCGATTTTCAAAGCAATCGGCCTAGTAACAAAAAAGTTCAAAATGGTGGCCAATTTTTTAAATTTTGACTACAAATTCCTTCTCGATGCTTGGTGAAATAATCAGATGTCGATTTTCAAAGCAATCGACCCAGTAACAAAAAAGCTCAAAATGGCGGCCACTTTTTTTAAATTTTGACCACAAATTCCTTCTCTATGCTTGCTGCCATAGTCAAATATCGATTTTCAAAGCAATCGGCCCAGTAACAAAAAAGTTCAAAATGGCGGCCACTTTTTTAAATTTTGACCATAAATTCCTTCTCTATGCTTGCTGCCATAGTCAAATATCGATTTTCAAAGCAATCGTCCCAGTAACAAAAAAGTTCAAAATGGCGGCCACTTTTTTAAATTTTGACCACAAATTCCTTCTTTATGCTGACTGCCATAGTTAAATATCGATTTTCAAAGCAATCGGCCCAGTAACAAAAAAGTTCAAAATGGCGGCCACTTTTTTAAATTTTGACCACAAACTCTTTCTCTATGCTTGCTGCCACTGTAAAATATCGATTTTCAAAGCAATCGGCCCAGTAACAAAAAAGTTCAAAATGGCGGCCACTTTTTTAAATTTTGACCACAAATTCCTTCTCTATGCTTGCTGCCATAGTCAAATATTGATTTTGCAAAGCAATCGGCCCAGTAACTAAAAAGTTCAAAATGGTGGCCACTTTTTTAAATATTGACCACAAATTCCTTCTCTATGCTTGCTGCCATAGTCAAATATCGATTTTCAAAGCAATCGGCCCAGTAACAAAAAAGTTCAAAATGGCGGCCTATTTTTTAAATTTTGACCACAAATTCCGTCTCTATGCTTGCTGCCATAGTCAAATATCGATTTTTAAAGCAATCGGCCCAGTAACAAAAAAGTTAAAAATGGCGGCCAAAAAATTCAAAATTTTTCCTCCTCAAAATTTGAATCTCGAAAATCCCTTCCTGAATACGAATTCATGATATACCTAATACCAACCTAGGTACCAAATTTTAGATCTCTACGACTTTTAATTTCGCTGGAATACCTGGAACAACGCAAAAATTACACTTTTGTATGGGAAAATCCCTTAAAAGTAGGATTTTTATCCCTTCCAATTTGAATTTTTGGAATCCCCGTCTTAGTACGAATTCATGACCTAATGTCAATGTAGGTACCAAATTTCAGATCTCTACGACTTGTAGTTTTTCGGGAATTCCTGGAACAACAAAAAAATTACAATTTTGTATGGAGAAATCCCTTTAATGTACTATTTCTACCCCTTAAACATGGAATTTCTGGAATCCCGGTCTTAGTACGAATTCATGACCTAATATCTACCTAGATACCAAATTTCAGATCTCTACGACTTTTAGTTTTTCTGGAATGCCTGGAACAACGAAAAAAATTACAATTTTGTATGGAGAAATCCCTTTAATGTACTATTTCTACCCCTTAAACATGGAATTTCTGGAATCCCCGTCTTAGTACGAATTCATGACCTAATATCTACCTAGATACCAAATTTCAGATCTCTACGACTTTTAGTTTTTCTGGAATGCCTGGAACAACGAAAAAATTACAATTTTGTATGGAGAAATCCCTTTAATGTACTATTTCTACCCCTTAAACATGGAATTTCTGGAATCCCCGTCTTAGTACGAATTCATGACCTAATATCTACCTAGATACCAAATTTCAGATCTCTACGACTTTTAGTTTTTCTGGAATGCCTGGAACAACGAAAAAAATTACAATTTTGTATGGAGAAATCCCTCTAATGTACTATTTCTACCCCTTAAACATGGAATTTCTGGAATCCCCGTCTTAGTACGAATTCATGACCTAATATCTTCCTAGGTACCAAATTTAAGATCTCTACGACTATTAGTTTTTCGGGAATTCCTCGAACAACGAAAAAATTTTACTTTTGTATGGGAAATACCCTTAAATGTATGATTTTTACCCCTTAAACATGAAATTTCTGGAATCCCCGTCTTAGTACGAATTTATGACCTAATATCTACCTAAGTACCAAATTTCAGATCTCTACGACCTATAGTTTTGGCGGAATCCGTGGAACAACCAAAATACCTCATTCTTTTATATATTATATAGATATAGATATAGATATATAGATATAGATATAGATAACAATTCCTTTCTGTATCCAGGTTCGAGATTCGCCTTGTGTGAGTTGAAAATATTTTTATACCACATCCTACTGCACATTGAGGTGTCGCCGTCAGCAAGGACCCAGCTCCCGTCTATATTATCTCCAGAATGCTTTAATCCTCGACTCGTAGGCGGCCACTGGTTGACATTTAGAGCAAGAGCTTAAAACTATTGTAATATGGATATCATTTACCTTGAAAAACATTTTTTACGAAATAAAGATTTATAGATACCTACCTACGTATTTTTACTTGATATTACCTACGTTAATTTTATATTTCGAGTTTTTGGTTCCTAAAAAATTATCGTTAAATCTTAATATCGCTATTTGTCTAGTGAAAATATTTGTCGTATATTTATTTAAAAATAATATTAAACCAGTTTAACTGCCTTAGGTATTTAATTTCTTTAAATCCTTTGTTTTCATTAATTTGTCGTCTTAATACTATCTGTCTGCATAGCCCGATCCATCCCGTAATTTGAGATGTGTGTTAATACATCAGTCAGTCAGTCAGTCATTCAATCAGTCAAATCTATTTGAGGTTTTAAAAGATATAATTTTCTTTGATTCATTTTGATTGTTTTGTCTTCTTGTTAAACCAAAATTAAAAGATTGCAAGCAGGTAGGTTACAGCGAAAGCTGATTCAGAAAATGTGGAGCAAGCTTATAGTCGCAGGTCGTAAGCTTAACTTGGAACGAGTGGTTCAGCAATTGTCTGAACTTGGATGTACGAGAACTTTTAATTACAAGACTCTAACCGCAGCGCTGCTAATAAACTTTGTTAATATGGTGCTGCGTTATGTAATACCTACTATAACTTGAAATATAATACGTTGCCGGCAAAGTGTGGGTTAGTAGGATTCACATCTTACATATTAGTTTTTCAGTGTGATTAGGGTTCCGTACCCAAAGGGCGCCGCTATAACAACAAACACTAAAAGATAGAATAAAATAACTATTTAAGGAACGTAAAACAAACGTGTAGTGATTTTTTTCTCGTTTTAAATTTGGTGGGTGGGGGTGTTTAGTTTACTTTAACACTATTGAGAATTGGTCTTGATAGTACGAGAGCCTCAGTGCGCCAGCCCGACTCGTACCAATTGTTTACTTCATTTCTTGATTCACATCACTGTGTGTGTAAACATTACGTGAATAGCCCCCTGTGCGGTGTTTTCGCTGCTTTATAAGAACCATATTGTTTTATATGTTTTATTTAACAAACAAAAAATAAAAATAAGAGTAATAATAATTGCATTCTTAATGTGTAAAGCACTATAAAAAGATAACTGTATTAGAATCTTAGCACCGTTAAGCTTTACCTACATGCTTTTTTTTCTTTCTATAGGTAAATCTTTTTTTATTTCTAGCAATCGTATGAAATAGAATTAATAAGGTAACTTTACTGTGGCTGTAGGACTGATAATAATTCACACTTTAAATAAGATTTATAAATAATCATTAGAACACGTTTTGCAAGCTATTGAAATTGTAGTTTTTTTTTTAAATAATTGAATATTATATACGGCTTCAGATTACATAACCTTTCCTAAACGCTACGCATTTCCAAATACTCCGAGCCTCTTTTTAAAGAAAGAATTTTTTACACGAAACAAACAAGCCTCCTGCCGAATTTTCGTACAAGGGACTTTTATCTTTTGTGTTGAACAAACAACTTTTACCTCCTTTGTTCTTTTAGTTGTATGGAACAAGAAACACGGGATTACGAATTCAATTTGCAAATATTTCGATTTCGTTTCGGAATTAGGGTGAAATCTTCTTATTATCCTGAGGGCCTTATTATCATTAACAAGAGAAACTTTGATAAGTACTTGTCTGTTAAAAAATATATTTTACAGGAAAAATAAAATAAACTCTATGAGTAGTATATTTTTTAATATTAAATATAAACCTTTAAAAACAAAGTTAGGTTTGCGGTTCATTTTCAAAGGTACTTGTACATTATAGTTCAATGAACTAATGTGATTATATTAAAGTTTCACTTCTTTTGTAGTGTGGAACCCTCGGTCCGCGAGTTGGCTTTTTTTTATTTTTCCAAATACATAAAATTATTACAGACCATGTTCATACTCTAACTTGTATGGTGTATATTGATCTAATACTCCTAGCATCCCCAATGCAGTGTTTACGATATAACCGTATAATGCCACTACGTTACTATACTCTTTCCATTTGCTTATTATCTCTTTGACACATGAAACAGATATAGCAATAGCGAGGGACCAAAAAGAGACCACTTTACCTTTATCTCTCTCTGGTCCCTCGCTTAAGCTATATCTGTCTCATGTGGGCACATGTGTCAAAGAAGAAATAAACGAATAGAAAGTGTAGGGTGACCTAAGTATTTCTTGACCATAAAGCCCCTAAAACGACCTCTCAGAGCACTTTATCACACTCGAGGTGACTATCTGGAGGCAATCTGTGGCAGATATTATGACAGTTAAGCGTTTTCTGTTTGCTGTTATAACCAATATTTGTTATTATCTACGTTTACGTTATCATTGTTTTTATTAACAAGAAACGTAGCAAAATATGTTTAGATACTTCATAGATAGATGTTTTTTGGTTTAAAAGTGGAATAAAAAAACAAAACAAAAATGAAAACAGCAATGTATAAATAATATTGTTTTAGTCGACCGATCGGTGTGCCATACAATAATTGTGGATATCACCATTCCACATGATGAGAATCTCGTAAAAGCGCGAAGAAGGAAAAATTATCAAAGTACTTGCTCACGAGTAGACCTTGCTCATGAAAACAATGAAAATATTTATTTTCACATAGGCCTGAATAACAGGCTCTTATGAAAATTCAAAACTCTACCGCCAGGTTCGGAAAGCAGGTTTGCACCGAGAAGAACTGGCAAGAAACTTGGCACTTGCTCTTTTCAAAAATGTCATTGTTATAATACTTACAAGATTGTTATAATACTTACAAGATTGTTATAATACTTACAAGATTGTTATAATACTTACAAGATTGTTATAATACTTACAAGATTTCCGCCATGTGGAATGTGAACTCTACGATTATGGTTCCGATAGTCGTTTCAGTTAACGGTCTTATAGCGAAAAGCTTTGACCAACATCTAAAGAGGTTTTCGCTCGACTGTTGGATCAAGGGCCGTATACAGAAGGCTGAGGTCCTGAAGACGGCACGCATTGTGAGGAGGTTCCTCACTCTGGATCCCTGACCACCGGTGGCTTGGGCCGTTAAAGCTTCGCGACCAGTGATGGCTTCATTGTTTTAATATTTTTAAACGGTTTTTTTGTATATTTAATTTTTTTAGAAACATTTTAAAAAATATTATTAAATTGTAATAGAAATAAATGAGAGACTAAAAAATTTTATGTGTATCTTATTTAGAGCATTGAACACATAATAAATAAATTATAAATTTATGCAACGATGTTAAACGTATAGCAAATTGAGAATACTGTGATTTACTCATATTTTACAAAGGATTATTCCTAATCAACCTATCCGCCAAGCAACCTCCACGAGTGCCCGAGTGCTACGGTGCCCCTCTGTAGCGCACGGGCCGGTGCTCCCTGGTAACGTCGGTTAATAACCGACGGCGAATAGCTTGGCCCGGTGGATAGGTGACGTTTCTTCGCGTGTCCCTCTGGGCCCCAGCAGAGGGCACAGTGTCGAAACGTCTACACCTACCCCGGAGGAGGAAGAAAACCGCATTAAAAAATTACAGGCGGGGGCGGAAACGCCCACAAGTCCCTTCGGGGCACTACGAGGAAGACAACCTCGTAAAAAAATCACCGAAGTGGGCGGGAACGCTCGTCGAGAGGGACAATTACTGTGGCACATCCCTCTCGCAGGAGACGCACCGGTTGCTGGAGAACGAACACCTTTCTTCGGCTTCCGGGTGCGCCGGCCTGCGGGTGACGGACGTAAGGGGCTATGGCGTCCGTTACCCGAACTACATCAACAGGCCGAGGAGGTGGCGCGCCCTGTTCAGGACGCGCCTCCCAGGAGGAGCCGGCGGCTCAGCGTGCCGGCAGCAGCTGGCGGGAGCGCGGTGAATACGCAAGTGAATCCCGTACTCCCGCCAACGAGGTCCGTCGTGGCAAGGGACAGGTTTTAGTGGGTGCAAACCCCACATAACCCCTCCGTTTCCCCTGACGGAGGGGTATGCGTTAGGCATTTCCTGTCGATAAAAAAAAAAATCCCTAATGAAAGGTCTCGAAAAATGTGAAGTGCCATTTACAAAATCACCGTTCATATAAATAAAATCATGCAGCGAGGATCAATCAAAATCGTTAGCGCGGCGGCCATTACGATTTATGGCTACAACACCAACACGCCCCTAGTACAACACTACACTTAAAGTTCTGGTTAGTGCTGTCCTTTTAGAAAGCGAAGGGAGAGAGCTGAAAAACTATTTATAATTTAATTTTTGCCAGCGTGACATTCGGTCTTTCACATAGATAATCCGGATCAAAAATATAGACATAGAGAGTACTGGTCTACTCTAGACAGGGCGGACAGCGCGAAAAAATTTCGCCAGTTTGCTGGTGCCAAAAATGCTTGTTTTGTCACCAGCGGTAAGGTCACGCTGTTCGCTCAGCAGCCACCTATAAAATTGTGACAGATGGCGCTACTATTTGCTTGTATGAAAAAGGTTTAGGTACGTACGTTGGGATGCCCATATCCTAAGGTCTCTTATCGGTGGGATCAAAATTTGTATTTCCCGTTCCCGTTCCCGCACCCTATTCCGACCTTTATACTTATTTTCAAGACATTTTTCTAAATAAATCTAGCTATAGCTATAGATTACTGTGGATTTTTTTAAATACCCCACAGGAAATTTGGATTTTTCCAGGATTAAGTATAGCCTAATTCCTATTCCAGTAAGCTAAGCGGGTACATAAAAACGTCTATAACTAGGACGAAACTCAAGTCTTTGTTGCGATGTATAATAATATTATATTATACATTGCGATGTAAATTTCGCCGGAATGTTCATATTCTTACAATGCTCTTCAAAATTTTAAAATCGTCATCCCCTGTCTACTTGCGTGAGCGTTTTCAGGTCGCTCTTCCCCGAGCCAGACCAACGCGATCCTGTGTTGCAGTGAAAGCTCTGGAGGTGCCCTCGTATAACACCAGCTTCTACTCAAAATCATTTGCAGTGCTTGCAGCGCAACTGTGGAACTCGCTCCCAAGCCATATTCTCTGTGACAATCCTTCCATTAGTACATTCAAGGCTAGACTGAAACAGCACTATCTCTCGATCCAGGATTAAAAATAATTAATTTTTGGTATATCAATGTATATGTTAAATTTTATATATATATGTATTTATTTAGTTATGTATTTATATATATATATATATATATATATATATATATATATTGCTATATATGTATTTTTATATATTATGTTTTATTTTTATCACTAGTTATTTATATTGTTTATATATATATGTATCTTATATTTTATCAATAGTAATATCCACTTTCAGTACCTACTCAGCATTTCAAAACTTTATTTTTCCCACATTCAAGGGCTCCTGGAAGAAATCTCTCCAGTAGAGATAAGCTGTCCTTTGTGCACGTCTTTTCTTTGTATAATTTTAAGTTAAGTTTCTGGTACATAAATAAATAAATAAATAAAATAATAATATTATGTGTAATCGAATTTTTATATACTTATGGTATAATTTATCATGGGGCAAATTAGTGTTATTTTACCGTGTCACTTCTCAAGGTTCTATATACTGGTACGAATACATTACTTATCACCGAAACTATAACTTTAACATGAGGGTGCTTGTCCACCAGAGATGTGTTCAGTTGCTAAGGTTCATTTTCAAAGCTTATGAAAATCAAGTTATTGGTGCGTTCGATACAAAACAGCATAGCAATGTAGCATATTTCTGGTGGAGAGTAACCCCAAGTATTGTCAAATAGCTTCTTAATGAGCTATGAATGTTTTAATAGTTTACATGGTGCTAAATGATTATTATCTGCACCCATATAAACGCAATGAATGCATTGCGTATAATTTCAGATCCGCCCTTTAAAGGCTTTCACTTATTAGGGCTCTTACACATCCGGGAGGGCCGCATCGCATCGCATTACAACAATGCTCTTTCGTTCATTTTATATGAAACTAGTTGACCCTGCAAACGTTTTTTTGCCTCCAATGCAAAAAGGTAGGTATAGAAAATAGTTTACGTCCTTTATTCTCAGACCAACATTGACATAAAAGAATCATAAAAATGAGTCAAACTGTTTCTTACGAGTTTTGTTCCAAACACTGCACTAGTCTCTATTATATGTCTGCGTGTGTACTATGCATTTGCATATGCAAATATAAAAATGTGTACATGTATGATCCGATTGCGAGTAATTACCAAAGTAGGTACTGTTTTTCAGTCGGGCCAGTGATTCAAAAATTACTAAATTAGTATTACACTTTCTTAATTTACCTTCACTCAAAAGAGTGTTCAGTTCACATACTCAACGATCATTATGATCTTCTGTAGGGCACAAGCCTCCTGTTTCATATCAAAGAGGTATATAAAAACAAAATGACGTACGTACCTATGTACTTGTATTGCGATGCGATTGAGTGCGGCTCGGCCCTAATATGGGTGAGTAATCGCGTAATTATTATAGATCTACAAAGACGATAGGTGCAACGTTGTATTTAGAGTACTAATAAAACGAGCAATTAGTTAGTTGCTTGTAGTACGAATGCTTCCTAAACTAGGTACACTGTCCTTAGCCTGTTAGGATAAATGATGTAATATGTGTGAGCAACTGAGCACCATTATGATTTAGCCATTAGTGATTTTTAGTGATCAGTGATTTAAATTAAAAAAAACTTAAATTAAGAAAATCTAAACAAATATCATAAAGATAAATAATACAAAAATATCATAATCATTTGAAAAACGGACCGAATCAATTCAGTTTTTCTCATCTTTTGTTGATAAAAGAGAAATGAGGGCATACAATAGTCATGTTACCATGAACTACTTTCCTCTTTACTTAAACATGTAATTTAAAATCCACTAGTAGTTTTTTTTTTTTTTTTTTGATTTAGGACATAAATTTTTTTACTCTGAAGGCATATAGTATCACGATGGAACAAAATATAAAAATTTGACTCAACCAAAGGTGCTAAGAAGGATGGTCATAAAGACTCGAGAAAGGTTATTTGAAGTTATAAGAGACTTACTGCATATAAATTGTTTTACATAAATATAAGTTTTTTCAAAACTCATAAAAGTCTGTCAAGGCTTTCTGTTTACAAGATCTTTGGCAAAATTAACCCAGTGAGGCCAATTTATAGCTTTCCATCGAAAATATTTCTTTTTACCTCGTTAAAGTAATTTTGTTTGAAGCACTAATTAATGTTTACATCCGCATAAAAGGCATAAAGAAGGGGCCAGAAAGTAGGTGAGAGGGAGTATTCACAATTTTCCCCCTGAGCCCCTGATTCGTTGCGATTGACCTATATCCCACTGTTTATGCCATTATTTCATGTCAAATGTTATAATTTTACACTCAGGCTCAGAGATCAAGATAATACAAAAGTAACAAAGCATTACTTTTAAACAAGTTTGTGCTATAAATGAAAAGCAGCATAGGAAATGCACGGAAAATGTTTAGCATTTAATTCGGGAAAAAGTTTTTTAATTGTGGAAAATATTTTTTTTATATAATGAATTTTAGATACTTGTCTATAAACCTTGCGTTAAGTTGAACTACTATCATATTGTTTGTATTTTTGTAAGTAAAACTCGACCTTTAAAATACAATGAATGAAATGGTAAAACAAAATTTTAAACTTACAAGTTGAACAATGGCATTACTATCCCTACGTCTGACTACCGGTCAAGTGGAAATAGATATTTTCCAATGACGTACTTATTCATGATCGACATGGTATAGAAATCTAACGTTTGGAGTTTGTCAAGTTTGTATTTGAATTTTGCCACATTGGAATTTTTATAATTTCTATATTGGCTCAGGTCTGGTCTGGTGGATTTGGCCGTGGCTAGTTACCACCCTACCAGCAAAGACGCACTCACCGCCAAGCGATTAAACGTTCCGGTGCAATGCTTGTAGAAACCGTTGGGGTAAACATACTTACCCTTCCAAGTTAGTACGATAACATCTTAGGCTGCATCATCACTTACCATCAGATGATCGCAGTCAAGTACTAACTTGTATAGATTAAAAAAGAAAAAAAATAGGGTACGGCAAATGGTATTGGGAACCTCGCAACTTTCCCTCCTTTTTCTTTACGCTACTTGCGTATTCTACTTACCAGATGTCATTGACTGGTGTGAATAGCACCTTAGTCACAGCTGTGGTCTACTTTGACGATCGAGTTATGTCATCATGCTCATAACAGTTGGATGGCTAGCATCATGTATTTAGAGTGCCAAGGACATCGTTAAACGCCTTAACAGGGTCACGTGGTACTAACAACACAGTCCTATCGTTATGTATAAATAAACAAATATGTATCGTGTAAAAGTCACTGACTATTTGATAGGTGGGTCTAAAATTCGTCAAGTAAAATTTCTGTGACATCGTACGACAAAATTAGGAGGGTTCAATTTTGGAACTGGACTGTGAAACTCCAAGAACGTTTTTATTTGGACTGAAAATAAAATGTACCATTTGAAGCCGTCATCTTTACGAAGGCTACGAAGCCTCTACGAGTCCTGTAGCGCTGCCGAATGACGGGAATCTCTGTTTGAATATTTTTTACTGTTTGCTGACAGTAATGTTTGCATTTTTGACGTGACAACGTCTTATAAATCGATAGAGCCGGTTGCACGCACGAAAAAACATGACTCATCCGGCGTTACCTCGCTCATGCGGCATTACCGGCGTTACCTCGCGAGCGCTATCTATCGTCAGTAAACCGACTTTACAGGCAACCAATTTTTTATTAAAATCGAATTCTCGATTTTCTAACATAATATAAAAAATTATAATTAATGATGTCACAAGTTACCAAGTACAATATTTTACTACCTATCTATTAAGTTTGTAGCCCGTTTGCCTACGAAGACTACGAAGCCTCTACGAATACCGTAGCGCTGTAGTAAGAGTACCTCTACGTTTGGGCAAAGACGAGTATTATGTTACTGTCTACAAACGGTAATATAATATTTCAATTTATTGTTTAGTCTTGAATTACTTTTTGATTGCTCATTCTATTTCTAATTTGATCACGTCTTAAAATCTGTCTGATGGTAGCGGTTGTACCATGAATTCGGAGAAGTAACTTCTTATTGAGAAGATTTCATCAGTTCTACATAATTTTTTTCCTATAGTTTGTATGATTTGGAAGACTGATTTGGCGGGGAAAACTCTGTAATGAAATGTTCCATAAAAACAGAAGGTTAGCTTGGTACGGGCATGTAATGCGGAGAGTGAAAATCATATTAGATACCGTATGACTTTTTTATAACAAATAAAATATAAACTAGACTTGAAATCTGTTATCTCCACGCTAGGATGCCTTATCTTGTGGAGATCCTTATCATTAATAGAGGAAAACCAAAGATGAGAAGGATTGCGTAAAAGAAGATATGCACGTTAAAGGTGTAGATTGCACGCTGACAGCTGATATGAATGAATGGAAGAAGAAGACGTGTTTTGCCGACCCCACATAATTTAGGAAAAGAGCGAAGAAAAAGAAGTACTTACAAAAGAAATTAAAGAACTGCTTGTATGGTGGAGATAATTACTCGTATATTTAAATTTTATGTGTCTGGAGGATGGTTATGGGGTCCTTTCTGGTGTATCTTACTTCTTAAATAAATCAGCAATCGTATACAGTAACGTAAACGTATTACCATAAAATGTCATTCGAGAAGGAGAGAGGAAGTCTCAATTCACTTTTCGCAGCATCAATATCCTTAACTTAATTTCATCCGGCACATTGTAGACGAAATCAAATTTACACGTTATAATAGGCATTTCTTGGCGCACGATAAAATATCGACAAAATGGCGAGATAGACGCCTACTTGTACGATAATATCTTACGACCTACCCTTATCACTTAACAGCGTTAATTTTATACAATTTGTGAGCGTATAACTCAATGGTCCTCGTAGAAGCAATTTATATTTATAAAAGTCAATAAACGTTAATTCAAGGAGAATAGGTAACAGATATAGGTATGAACGTGTGCTTGTGAGGGTTTTAAATACGTGGGGGAAATATGAAACGCTTTGTAAGTTCCGACAAAGCGGCTTAAGTCGTGGGCTTTCAGACAATTTGCTGCGAGGTGCTGCTTTATTTAAACTTGATCAATAAAAGCACAGGTTGATGTCTGAACTTAAAAAGCTTTGGTTGCCATGTTAAGTTAAGAAATCTGCTGGTTTATTTCTGTGCATTTGGCGCCATCGACGTTTTTATGTTTATGTCGACAATTATTTTATTCCATGACAAGATTTAAGTCTAGAAGATCGATATAGCTATAGATATTTATATTAGAGATGGATTTTACGGACTATCAGGTGCTTGTTACATATATATAGCATCAGATAAATGTCTAAGTGAGGTTAGAAATTATGATAAAATGACTGAACGTCACTATGCATGCCATGCCAATCATAGAGCCTGTGATAACGCACACACATAGCCGTTTGCGACGCACGATCAGAATCGTGATTGGGCGTAATGACAATAGGGAGTAGTTCCAGGAAAATTCACAGGCTCTTAGTTAGCGAGGCCTTGCGGAGCGGGGTCGTCGAACGGCGTCGGCGTCCGGGCCGGGCCGGGCGCCGGGAGGGGCGACGGTTTCGGCGCGCGTTATCGATCGGATCGCATACCTTCCTGCGGCCGCAGCAGAGCATCCTCCGAGCGCGCGACTGTCCGCCCGGCGAAGACTTCAACCTGGTTAGTTTTCGCCACTGCATCGGTGCAAGTTAGCGCGGCGCTTGCGGGAGCGGCCGCGGCGCCGGCAGCTCGCGCATCGCGGTCGCTCGCGCCGAGAACGCGGCCGGAGCACGCGAGCCTTCCTCGCGGAGTGCCCGCCGCCCGCCCGCGCCTGCGCGCTGCCCGCCGCCCTGCGCCACCCCGGCGCGAGCCGCGAGCCACCCCGCGCTTTACTCCTCACGATTAATAATTCCGGCTACGCTGCCAGTGCGTATGTGGGTTAGTTTTTTGGCGATCGATGCGATTATTCGAGTGAGCTTCCGCTTAACCGATGCAACCGCTGCGACCACATCACATATCGGCAGCGGTTGATAGGGCAAGATAAATCTAATGGCCGCGTTTACATGTCACGATTAAAATTTCCAAATTCCAATAGACTCCTTGAGAAGAATAAGGATATCCAATACAGAAGATAACAATTCATGCTTAAAAATTTGTTAAAATGTAGGTATCCAATTTAAACTAAGTACAACTAAAACTCTGCCACTTTTCTGAAGCCTTAAATTTCAGTTAGAAGTAACGACGATATCCCAACGGGTTGAAAACCCGCGTCCCGTCAGTTTTAGTCCAATTCTCAACCGAGCTTTTGAGGCTTCGTAAACGACAAAAAGTTAGAAATTCGAGAAAATGTTGTTGAGACATTTAGGCTTTTGCTATGCCGTTCTTGACTTATGTAAAAGAAAGTCGTACCTAATACAGCTATAGGTACCTACCTAGGTAACCTACCTAACTAACATATTATAATAGTAAGTACCTAATTGTTACTCAGTATGTAAGTATGAACTCTTAATGTAAATGATAATATAATTAATGATTAAACGAACTTACCTGTACGTGAAGTTCAATCATAATTGCTCGAAGAGCTCGCTCCAAGGCGTTTAATAATAATAATAACAGTAGTGTCACCGTCAGCTGCTCGCTATTTCGCCACTAAAGTTTGAAGGAAGGTAGGCCAAAGAAAAAGACCCCGGCGCCGCACAACCCACGGCCCGGACATCTCATTTAGTTTAGAGAGAGCAGAGCTGTTTAGAATCACAGATTCTTTGAAGAACAAAGAATCCTTATTCAAAGAATCTGTGCCTAAAATAAATTGATTATTTATTAATTATTTTTTAACTTATGTTTCACGCCCAGGGCAATGGCATGTCCATCTTGGGAGGGAGGGTTGCTAACGCCTTGGAGCGAGCTCTTCGAGCAATTATGATTGAACTTCACGTACAGGTAAGTTCGTTTAATCATTAATTGCTCTCCTAGCTCGCTCCAAGGCGTAATAATAATAACAGTAGATGTTGAGAGAAAGTTAGTGTCGTGAAACATAAATTTATGGCATATCAAAAAAAAGTAATTAATTAATATTGTTATCAGAAACAGAAAATTTCATAATAACCGCGAAACAGAATATTTCCATAATAACAGCTAATTTCATAATAAACAGAAATATAGCAAAATTACTTAAACATTGGTTTTAGAATTGGTTGTAAACAACTTTACATTAAGTACACATAATACGAATGATCAACAACCGCTTGAAAAATATACGAAGGTATAATTCTATTACGATCTATGTAATTAACTGAATTAATTAAATTATGTATTGATATATTTTGAACAAATCCTCTAATTAAACTTCATGCCATACTATACTAGCATAGTATTTTTCAAAAACTAAAGAATTTATTGACAATCGTGTAGTATTCCTAATACTCTCTGTACTATGAACTAACTCCCAACCTGCAGGCGTTCGAAGTCGACGCGTGCCTAGTAATGTGCAGCGAATATGACCAACTACTCAATGTTTAAGAAGAGTTTTTACCATGAGGCGTTTTGAATGAAACGAATAATGTAGATAGATTCGAAGGTCCTTAGTTCTCTTACCATAGATATATTATGTACTTAAAGCATTTCCGGTTTTTTTTTTTAGTAAAGATAAATATAAACTTGGTGTTTATGGCTATAGCAGCCGTGAGGTCTTTATACAGTTTAAAAATTTTATTATTACTTCAGTGTTTGTGAAATTAATATTATTTATATATATATCGCCGACAGAGTTTTAACTCTGTGAACTGCGAAAAGTACCCATTGTTTTTAGTTGATATAGATTGAACTTTCATAAAGGTACGATACAAGGTCTGTTAAGCAGTCCGAAACTTGGTCAACATGTTTATTATAGAAGTTAAATCATAATTAGCTATATCTTGACCTAACAAAAATAAAGGAAAATATCTACAATGATTGTTGTTCGTTTCTAGCCATATGGGACAAAAGAATAGAATGAATAAAATGTTCTTAATCACATTATTAAAAATATGTAAATCCCATCATTAAAAATATGTTTGACCGCAGTAAGTAATTCAATCTCCAATTTATGGCTTTCAGCAGCCATAAGTAAATTGTCTTATACAACAAGTGTCCTACTGTTTAAGAGTAGGTACATTGTCTAAAAGTGACATCATCCTTACTGGGATGGGTGACTAAATAAGACTCCTGTTCAGAGTAGTGAAATCCAGATAAGATACCTATTCCCTTCAATCACGGTGGTTTGACACAACACTGCGCGTTCCTTACATTAATTATTATTATTATTAAAAAAAAAAATCTTGTGATTTTAAAATTAATGCTTAAGTATTGGTGTTAAGTAGGTATCTTATAGAGGGGGTTTCACGGGTATGTGGGCCATTGAGGCACTACCGCAACAGAATCCCCGTTCTTGACCGTTAGTTAGATTTGTATTCAAAATTTATTTGTTTCAATGTGTGTGTAAGCTGATCTCTCCACGATATAGTATATGCGTTAATTGTAAAGACATCGGAATCCAACACCATGACCCATAATATTATTATGTTTATACAATTGTGGTTTTTCCCACTTGCAAACAAATCTGCCGAGAGATTACCAATTATCATCGTGATTATGTTAATTGTATAAGCTCAATTCGATAATTCCCATTAGATATTAAGATGGTGATTCTGCATCCGTGATTTTATTGTCAGAACTGCATAAGTAATCAGCATGTGCAATTATATTAATCACTAATAAGTAAGAATAATTATATTTCACTAATTATTTATAAGTGCCCGTAGGCCAGGCCTATATGAAATAATTCTTTTAAATTTTTGAACCACAGACCGTTATATTACACAATTTTTACCATTATTATGATTCCTGTGCAATATTTGTCAAATTTGAAAATTATATGTCCCCATTCTATTGATATTTGCATATTTCAGTCGCACTGTCAATACAAGACACAAATTTTTCGGTCCTGGAGACTGTTTGTGTGTAGCTGTCATTCCTGTTCTCTCCATGCTCCACAAGCATGATCCCCAGTTGTTGAGGCATCAGTAAATGTTTTCATGGCATAAGTACTATTTGCTATTTTTCATGATTTTAATCCATATTATTGCTTACCAGCATATTATATTTATATAGATCTTCGTGTAGATTTAAGCATTTACAGCGCTCGAATTTTTTTGTGTATCACCAGCAGTGGGTAATCTATGGTTGACATTCCTAATTTCTTCATAAATGGTCACATTATAATCATTTATATACACATATGAAAATATATATATTTATATGGCTTGATTGAATATTATCAACATAATTAATTTGGAGTTAACACACTTTTATATGTAATAAATAGAAAATAAATCCCAAGTATTTTAGTGTCGGATCTTGTATCGGCCACGTTTTGTAAACAATTATTTTAAACCCCATTAAAAATATATATCCAATAAAAGATGAAAAAAGTATCCGAGGGTCGCAATACTTTTGCAACAGGCTTAATCTTGGTAAATACTGGAGCTGAATTGCATCCAAATGGTAACACATTAAATTCCTAGAGATTGCTATTTCACTGAAAGCATTAAATTTTCTTGAATTGTAATCTTAATCTTTATTTACTTAAAAAGGAAATTATTACGTCTTTATTCAAGGTGTACACATGACGTAACTATTGTTTGATATTAATTTAATACTTGTTTTTAAGATCTTCTAGTTTTAAAAAGAAAAGCTATGTATTTATGAGTTTATTTTTCTAATTTCTTCACATTGAAAGTAAAATGGTTGAAATTATGCCCATATATGTTAAAAAAAGATTATCTATAGATTCTTTAAAATAATAGGTATTTAATATTCTGTCTAGTAGTATATTTTACTTCTTTTATGTAATATATAATCACGAAACATGGCAATGGATATGACATGACATAACCTGATATCCACTATGAAATTGTAGAATTATTGATATTAAATCATAAACAAAATAATGATTGACATTAAATGAATAGTCAGTCATTGTAGAAATAAATCAAGCGGCTTGCCAGCTTTACCGTTCCTTGTGTCCGTATCATGGCAGCTACTGCCGCGATGTCTTCCTCGAGGAAGCGGCGAGCTGCGTCGACACGTCACGTGACTCGTCGTCCGCCTTGCCGCGCGTAGGGCGGTTGCCGCACAAGCGGCCGAGCAAAAACGGCTGCCTGCTGGTAGCTGTGGTGGTGGCCATAAGCTTGCGTACTACAGATCTTAATTATCTGCGCTATATTTATTAATAATAATTTTTGTTGACTTTTAAGTTTCAGTCAAATTCTTACAAAAAATGATCAACTCATCGATTTAGATTTTTCTTTTCGCTCTCTTTTATGCATCAGAAAAAAATAAGTCTCCTTAGGAGGAGACGATATGTTGAAAATAATATGTATAAGGTTCGAGCCGAATGCACTTGAGCTGAATCCGTTTAAGCAGGTATCGATTTTTCATCTTTACAGGATAAGAGTAAAGTACCTAATAGCTACGCATGGTGATGACAGCGTACGAAGAATTAATACTTGCTTATTTTCTATCCTTTCGGATAATCTTTTAACATGCTCAGAATGGGTCTAATATTCTGTAGGTAAATCCGTCACAACAGCAATCGTACAGCAACTAGTAACAGGTAACTAGGACCAAAACAGCCGATATTGCAGCGGGGCCGATGTCAGCAACGTTATAGTACCTACTTACATTCGTTCCAGTAAAAGCATCCTTCGTGACGTCGACATCAATGGCGGCGATCGGTTCGCTGTCTGCGTAGCAGTTATGCTTCGGTTATCAGTAAAGGGTGTATGTGAGACTCCTAGATGAGAAACACGCAACCCTGTATAGTATGGGCGTATGTGAGACTCCTGCATGAGTAACACGCAACCCTATATTGTAAAGGTGTATGTGAAACTCCTAGTTGAGAAACACGCAGCCTGCTTGTGATCTGTTTCCGTTGCCGGGAATCGAACCCGAGCCTGCTGAGTGAGAGTCAGATATCCTAGTCACTGGACCATATCAGATCCTGTTAGGTACTTTCATTTTATAATTGAGTAGGTACTCACGGCTCGGGTTATGCTGCGTACTAACGCAGTATCCGGTGAAGATGTTCGACGACAGTATTTTCACTAAATAATCAAAATCACAATCACCACTTTTATGATTCTTCCTTTTCGGAATGATAAGAAACTATATACCTCCTTCTTATCTCGAGAGAAAAAACAAAACATTAATTATGATTTAAAACGTGCGAAACAGCGATGCACTAAACTGTGAATGAGATGTCCGGGCCGTGGGTTGTGCGGCGCCGGGGTCTTTTTCTTTGGCCTACCTTCCTTCAAACTTTAGTGGCGAAATAGCGAGCAGCTGACGGTGACACTACTGTTATTATTATTATTAAACGCCTTGGAGCGAGCTAGGAGAGCAATTAAGCACATACCTACGTATGGTTCAACAATGTGTATAACAAGAGGTCAAAAGTTAAACACATCCTCAGGATAATAAGCTACAGTGAAGTATAACTTTCGCTACCGCACAAAGAGCCGACCAAAACCACAAGCAGCGGCCAGCGGCCCTCTCCTCTGAAACTGAGTTTGCGACCCTTTAGGCGTATCCGACGTATCAACATTTAGCTACTTATTACAGTAAAGCGTGTATGCTACAGTGACAGAAATTAGCAATTCCTAAGTAAAAATAAAGAAAAGCAAAATTTAAGAAAATGTGTAGGGTAGTTACTTTGTTGGCAGAATGATTATGAAAGGCTATTTCTTTTAAATTCGAAGTAGGTACCTATATTCTGACAAAATCCTCTAAAATATCTTGACTTACTAACTGATTTTGACACCTAATAAGGACCTAATTGTCTACCAATTAGGTATCTAAATCAGTCATCAGGTTTTTAATTGGGCAAAACAAATGAGATTATATACTAGTACTTACTTAGTGTAACGGTCAACAGTTTTTTAAAAGTCATTTACATGTCTGTAAACTTTCCAAACCACAAAAAGGACTGACGAAGCTGCCTACAGGCAGTTTTAAACAAAACTTTTTAAAGCCGCCGAACTCCAAAAAATTTAACATTTCCTAAGCATACCTAATTATTATTTACTAAGTAGGTACCTCCCACAAGCTTTTGTTTAGTTTCACCTGTTCCTATGTTTGTTTGTTTGTCTGTAATCGAATCTTGTTAAAAATCCACTTTCCGTTTATATCAATTGAGTTGAAATTTGCACGCCTGTAAATGGCCTACCTGATGACAATGCAAAATTATTATAACATGGAACTGTACTGATCATGGGACCGGAAGGTGGTCATAGGAATTATCGGTAATTAAACGACACAATCCCATCGAGTTTGGACTCGTTTGACCCGTCTTGACGAGTATCTACTTTGGTGCTAGATGATAACCGAGTCTGCTGAGAATTATATTTATCAGTTGTCTGGTTCTCATATAACACAAGCTAAGTATATCGCTTAATTTGGGGCTAGATTGATATGTGTGTAATGTATTAAAAAATACTATTTCAGCTCAAATGTATGACACAATATAATTTGGTCTAACTGTTCGCTGGGTATATAACTTAGTATATAATATAGGTAAAATGGGTTAGGATAGGATGTTCTTAATTTCGAAATGGCGTGGAGTCTCCTGCCAAAATTAATTGGGCAATTTTCGTAAATTGTTTCACATTCGGTTCTCCGCACGGACCAGGGAGAATGTTCCCTATTTCGTGGCTCTCCACGTCTGACAATACAACGCTTTCGTACCTAAAATAATTGTAACCTACCAAAGTAGGGACAATTAATAAAATTAAAACTTTGTGATATCTAGATAGGATAGGATAGGATGTCAAGAATAAACCACATTGGGTCCATATTCTTATTTTTCGGTGGATTTTTGAGGAGTAGCTGCTATAGGTACATAATACAGTACCTACCTACGTACCCCTTAGAAAAAACAAGAAAATCGTCATTTAACTAGTCATAAACATGTTGAGAAATTTTGAACTGCATATTCTTAGGTAGGTAATATTAAAAAATGTATGTCTCACCACACCTAGGTACCATTTTTGATGTTTAAAAATTTCCCATACTACTTACTTAGGTAGGTACACAATATATACCTAGTTCCCAAATGAAAATGAAAATGAAAATATTTATTTTTCACATAGGCCTAAATAACAGGCTCTTATGAAAAGTCAAAACTCTACCGCCAGGTTCGGAAAGCAGGTTTGCACCGAGAAGAACTGGCAAGAAACTCGGCACTTGCTCTTTTCAAAAATGTCATTGTTATAATACAAGATTTCTTATAGATTATGAAAAATTATAACATATTTTTAAGATATCTCGTGAGGAGATGGAAGCATATTTCTATCATTCCAAGAATCATTGTCGTTAAGAAATTCTTCAATGGTATAGAATTAATTAAATTGATTAATTAAATGTTTCTTGACATTGTCTTTAAACCTGTGCAAAGGTAAGTCCAAAACAGACTTCGGGATCATATTGTAGAAGCGTACACTCAACCCCACACATGACAGATAAAAGTTAACTAAGGAATAAATAATATGACGTTTTGACAAATTTTGTATGGCATATGTTTCAAATTTATTCATCAGATAGTTTATCTGGCGATTGAAAAATCCCTTAATGATGTTATTACTATGCTTCCAACTAAATTTACAAGTCACAACCAAATAATTTCAACAACAGAACCGACCCCTAAAAAGTTAGCGCCGCAATAATTGGCCAATCCAAATGTCATTTTGTGCCTTGATTGACTGCTAGATTGCGTTTTTAATGGGAAACTGTGAAGTTAGCGAACCAACATGAAATGTAATTTCATATAAATAAATTCATCGTTTTCAAATACTTAGTTTTTTAAGAGTAGGTAACTCGTACAATTTTTCCTGGCTACATGATTTCGTATGGAGTGTATAAATAGATTAATTTCGATTGGTTATGTAGTTAATATTGTTTTTTTTTTTTGCCTGATAAAGAAGTTTCGGCCGCGGCTATAGCTACTGCTTGCTCTACAGCTGAATTACTTTATGGTATTAACTATGTTCGTACCCCCATACAATGGATATTCAAGGATAAAACTTGATTAGGCACATGCAAATTCCCTCCTTTATGTATCTTGGAAGTCTGCAATTAACCAAACTTAAACTATCATCAAATAAAATAGAAACAAAGTTGAAAATTGTTAAGTTTTTTAATACATAAGTACTTAAATTGCTACCAATCTACAATAAAGACTCATAAAATAATTAGATATAGTAGGCAGCATATAAGTTGAACCTGTACAGAACACATTTTCGGGTGTCCATTGAGGTGTGGAAGGAACCGCGCGGGGATGTGTGTAAGACGAGGCGCGAGATGTACTGCAGACGACCGTCATTTTGGATCAAATTAGTTGCCGCGTACTAGAACCAATTATTTACATCTTATGATGAAATTTCAACACCTATTTAGCGGTTCAAAAATATAACTTTATAACATGTAAAAGGTGTAGTTTTATTATGTACAATTTTTTTTTCTGTTTTGTATTTTATTTTGCTTGGCACAATAAAGTTTTAATCTATCTATCTATCTGTTACATGTTATACAATTTTTAATATTCTTGGATAGAATAGAGATATCATTTGCAGGTTTTTTTATAATTGATAGGCTTGCGCTTGACTACAATCATGTCTGATGGGCAGAAATGATGAGGTCTAGAATAGAGCGCGCTTGTCTAGAAAGTGCCTATTCACTCTTCTCTTGATGGCGCCTAAATTGTACTTGGCTGCGAACACGGAAGTTGGAAGGTGGTTCCACACCTTAGCGGTTCGTATCAGAAACGTGGAAGAAAAACGTTTTCTTCGAGTACGCTGAACATCAACCACATAAGGATGCCACTTCTCTCGACGTCTCGCGGTTTTATGGTAGAAAGGTGAAGAAGGTACAAGGTTGTGGAGTTCTTGAGCACTCTCCAAAATATGTACATGTAATTGGAATCTTGTAAACCACAACACTACATCTGGTATCCTACTCTTACCATTCTCATGGCAGATATTGATTGGTACAGATCCTACATAACCCTTACATTGTAAGTACATTTGACAGATTTTGTGGCAAATGTGGTGTCATAGAAGTCAGTTTAAGGAAGTATGGTTCGTGTTGTGTTTTGTTTCAAGGCATCCCAATCTGACAAAGTAGTTAAGAATAAGAATAAGAATATAAGAATAACTAGCTGTTGCCCGCGGCTCCGCTCGCGTGAATTAAGGTTTTTCACTACTTCTGCGGGAACCATCGCTTTTTCCGGGATGAAAAGTACCTCGGCATCGCCCGCGTGAAATTCGGCTTCTTCATGCGCGTGAGATTCAGTGCTAATGCCGAGTTTCACGACTCTTTAAACTTCAAAAACACGGGACTTTCATACAAACTCCCAACCCCTATTTCACCCCCTTAGGGAAGAATTTTCTCAAAACCGTTTCTTAACTGACAACTACCCATTAGAAAGAACCTACTTTCCAAATTTCAAGTCAACAGTAACAATATTAAAATTTTCACATAAAAACTTTCATCCCCTATTTTACCACCCTTAAAGGGGAATTTTCCAAAACGACTTAGGTATACAAATGTTTAATATCTGAAGCTGATAACCTAAATGACGATTTTCACGTCTCTAACTTCAAAAACACGGGACTTTCATATAAACTTCCAAGCCCTATTTCACCCCCTTAGAGGGGTAGTTTCTCAAAATCGTTTCTTAGCTGACACCTACCCATTACAAAGAACCTACCTTTCAAATTTCAAGTTTGTAGGCTTTATACTTCCTGAGATATCGTGATTAGTCAGTGAGTGAGTGAGTGAGTGAGTGGTAACTCTCTTTTATATATATATATATATATACTAGTAGGGTGCGTGGGGGCGCGGGCCACATGTGGCCCGCGTGCTGTCTTCCCGCTCATAAAAATCCCCCCAAAGTTCGCAATACATTTTCTATGGCAAAAAATAAAGTCCGCTATTTTGAATTTTTTTTTCTATCCATCGTATAGACCTTCGGATCCTGATCAACTCTTGTCAAGAAACCGTTCTTCCATCTTTTATACTTTCCGAGATATCGACGAAATTCGAATGGTGGCCATTTTGAATCCGCCATTTTGAATTTTTTTTCAGCTCACTGCCAATTGGATGACGTTTCAAATGACATTTGGTCGAGCACCCCTCACCTATCTTCGATACCCTGGCTGTGCTCTTCATCCGTCTCCGAAATCCTCAATCATCAGCTCTCTCCATATTTTTGTTTTTAATGATTTTTTCCCGTCTATATGACAGCGTACGTCAAAAAAAATTTTTACATACAAAATTGTTCAGGAGAGGTGATCAATGAGTGAGTGAATCAGCACGAGTAGCTATATATATATTAATATAGATTTATTATACAAAACTTACAACTGTGGCTTAATATCTAATGTTACAAAGTGAGATTGCAATGGCTTGTATTTTATACACAGATTTTTAACGCGCAGACTCTGCACTAAGATTGAACTTGTATTGCAGAGGTCCGCATACCCTTCGGGGGATCTCGTGAAGCCAAAATTAAGAAAAAAAAATAAAAAAAAACTATATATAAAAATAACTTATTAATTTCTATTTTACACGTGTGGTATGAATAGATGTATGTGTGTGCATGTGTATGTGTGTTGTGAATGTGGTGTGGGTGTGTGTGTGTGCGTGTGTGTGTGTGCGTATGTGTGTAAGTGTGTGTGTTTGTGAGTATGTGTGAGTGTGACTGAGTATGAGCATGTTTGTAATTTAGTGAATACTTTTAAGTATTTTTTTCAGTTTCGTCATAGTTCAATGATTTTAGGAAATCCGTAACAGCAATTTTGAAATCTCTATTTGTAAGTGATTTTAGGTTTTTGACATACTTACCGACTTTGTTGTAAATAAACGGACATAAATACTTTGATTGATGTTGAGCTAATCTAGTTTTTACCATAGGGATGTCAAAACATTTATCTTGTCTTCGCTTTGTTTTTAGGTTAGATTCAACTAATTGGGATACTTTTGCGTGATGAGCCAAGATTGAGTTCAGAATAAATAGCTGTCGTACAGTTAGTACCTTACATTCTCTATATAGATCAGCAGTTGGGTATCTGAAGGGCTTAAACGTGGCAACTTTTAAGACAGCAGTTCTGGTAACTACCTTTATTTAAGTCACCACTTCCCCCACATGACATTGGTAAATAAATTGAACCCAGTTTGTACAACACAAGCTCTATTAAAATCAATACCTACTATCATGGTGGTACTTTTTTCCTCAGTCCACCCAGGGCTCATATGATGCAGTTTGCAGCTCTAGCCATAATTATGTACTTACCCATGAATTTTATAAACATTACTAGTGCATTGCTTTTGAACAAAATTCAAATGAAAAAAGTGAAGAATTCATCGGAAAGGGGGGTAATATTTGTGGGTCACTAGCTATACCTACCTGGTATGTGTTTTTTCTAAGACTGTAAATTATAGCGCTCTCTAAGAAATTAAAAAATTAAAAAAAGATGTCTTACGTAACTTTGCCATTTCTTTTACAATTGCATCTTTATTAGTTGGAGGGCGGGGTGCTTTGAATGATTCAGTCACTATAAATAGACCTTGCGCTGTAGTTGCACGAGAACAAGCAACGTATAACATAGCTACCTTGGAATCGTAGGTTTTAAATGGACAACAACTCGTTCTAGTGTTGTACCTACCCTGACTTTTGTGTATGGTGATGGCTTCTGCTGGAACTAATGGGTATTGACTTCTGCGAACTTGTAAATGTGATGATTTATATATTTTTATTGTGTATGTGACCGGTTCTAACGGCGTCCATTTTCTGTTAAATCTATTATTATAACGGCTTAGTGAACTAACTTATTTCTTTTAATTTTACCAATAATAGCGTCATCGAAATTGAACCAAATCCGCAACGGCCGTTTTTCACCAGTTTCTTTGTTAATAGCAAAATCAATAGCTGTTAATACTCCAGTAGAACCGTTAGTTAGACCATCAGCAGTGTCTATGTTAATAATTGTCAACATATATTTTGCCCCTACCTTCAATATCAAACTTTATGGAAGTCCATATGTTTGTTGAGTTGACAACCTAGAAACAGTTTCTAAGGCTTTCTCCTTCATAGTGATATTTGGTTCTCCTGAGACAGAATCGATTGCTAATGACAAAGCACCTCCACTTTCCATGGTCGACAGAACTCTACTGTTATGGTCGTCTACTTCTCGGTTCCTAGCGTACAAATTGACAGCGCCTCGGGCGTCATCTGGTAACGTAGAATGACTAAAACAACGACTTCTAAACAGTTCTATGTCGTCACTCGTCATGGTTCCACTTGCTAAATTATTTAAAGCCGTAGCAAAGGCCACATCGTCCTTCTGTCGCATTATTTGGTTTAACTTAGTAAATAGAAAGAGATCCCAAAGAGGTGTCCCCGAAATTTCAGCAAGAGGATTTCGTGAATTAGGTTGGAATACCCAATTATCACCAACTGGTGGTAATTGTCCTACAACTATAACTGATATTCCAGCAAATAAAACTCCTGTATGAAAAATTTGCTGTAGCCGGCGGTTTATTTGGTGAATAGTTCTAGACCCAAGCATTGAAATTTCGTTTATAATGATTAAACGCAATTTTGATAATTTTGTTGCAAGTGTATTGGCAACACTTGGTGAAAGTTCTGGTAAAATACTTCCTGCTTGTGAAATTGGTAAACCTAATGCACTGTGGACAGTTTGGCCACCAATGCCAAAAGCAGCTTTTCCAGTAAAAGCTGTAAGTAATATCTTTAAGTCATCTGGGTTAGAACCAGGTTCTCTATTAAATCTAAGTGTCAATGTTTGAAACAAAACTCTTATTAAAACGCTTTTGCCGACTCCAGCTCCACCACTCACAAACAGAAAATGGATAAGAAGGTGCAGGTCATGTGACCAATATAGCAATCATTTGGCAATTATTTTCAAGCATTTTACAAATTTGTTCCATTTCTATCTATAGTGTATTCCAAAATGCCATATGGCTAGAGGTGCACTCTATCTAACATGGGCAGACATATCAGTAAAGAAAAAAGTTAATGAAGATACACCCTTAGTACTTAAAGAGGAAAAACTGGTCATAGAATAAATTTAAAGCTAAAATTTATATCAGATTGTCATGGATTCTGCCGTTGCAGGTGTTCCCATGGGTCTTTCAGCATGGAGGGATGCAGGTAAGCATCAATGTTGCTCTTTGTATCACCACCATAGCTGCTGTTACAGTCACTCTGAAACAGATAATAAATAATTATTGGTTTGAATTAATCCAGTCTTAGGACTGCAACAAATTTTGACAAACAAATGCTCATTTTCATTGGCATTTTTCCTTTCAACATTAAATTTTCATTTACATTTTTCCTTTTGTCAACATGTTGACAAATAGTATCCCAGTTAAATGATCATCGAGAAACTATCTTATTTGTATGTAGTCATAGAGGATCCTTTATAATAGTATAGTGTAATATCGGCCTGATATTATGTACTCACACCAAAGCTACTGCTGTGTTGGGAGTTATTACCCCATCGTCGGTTGTATTGCCCGCGATGCCTTTGGTTCCTTTGTTGCCAATGTTGATGTCCATTTTGATTATTTTGGCTTCTCCCTTGCCACCTTCCTTGCACAGGGGTACTTTGGTTCAGTGGGATAAAGTCGTCTGCCATGTTTTAGCAAACTGTTAAACATTAAACCAATTACATAGACATTACATTTTGTGAGCAAGTCCAAAGAGTTTATAATCACTACGTTTTAGCAAGTCGTCAAAACATTATTCGAAGTACATATCCTTTACAACGTCGATCCCCACTACGTAGGTATTTACATAGATCGTAATATAAAGTAGAATCTTAGAATCTTTCATCATTGGGTATTTATTTTCCATGCCACCAACCTACTCTAACACAGATCACGAAACCAGACAAACCAGAGACTCTATGGTCAAAACTTCAAAAAAGTTTATTTATTACCACAGACCACACAGAGCTCAGAGCCTCAGCATAGAGCAGAGATAATAAAACTATGGAGATGCCTAGCTTTGGGCTTAAATATTGGGTTTGGTAGAAACGGTAGATTTTTTATTTTTGTATTTTTATAATATACCAAAACGAAACATCTAACTATAAACTCTGAAACTTATATAAGTTTCTACAGTTTATATAAGTTTCTACAGTTACTTTAATTAGTTTCTACAGTTATTATAATTATTTTAAATGATAATTATTTCGTTGTATTAAAAAAATATCAATATTGAGTAAAAGTAGTATTTATGTCCTTGGGCCTGGTATTACTAAAAGTAAGATGGTGGTTTGTTCACTGCTTTGCTTGGTGAATTTTCGTGCTTCGATTTGCGATTGATTTACAAAAAATCTATTTGTTTTTTTCATGGTAAATGGTAAATTTATGTTGTGTGATAGGATGCAAAAATGAATCATATCCTGGCAGCCGCTTTTCTTTCCATGGGTAGTAAAAACAACAATAATAATATTCTGTAGGGTAGGTAACCATGAATTATTACGTAGATCAAAGACTTTAATTGCAGATGTATAATAATAGTCTACTGTTATAATAAAAATAAATCCCCCATGTTGATGTGTAAGCACATACCTACCTTAACTTCCGATCGACTGCACTAAATTGGAATTTTTCATTTTTTTTATTGTGTATGATATTGTCAGGAGTTGGTTTGTGTAAAAAATATTATTCGAAATTCCCGGGCGAAGTTTGGTCGGGTCATTAAGTAGTTTCTGAAATAGAAAATTATTCGTAAAAGTTTGAAGTTGGGAATAATGTCCGATGAACAATAAATCTCATGATTTCCCGCTACATACTACATTAATTGGGTTCATAGCTGGTGAAATGTGGGTGATATTCACCTTTGCGCACACCTTTGAGTAGGTACTTAAAAGATTACGCTATGCGGAGTGTCGGTCCAAGTAGCACAAGCATCTATACATGTTATATTAATATATACACAATCGTTTTTAAAAATAATTTGTCCTGTGAATTTTTTTTTCATCGTGGTCACCTTAAATTAGAAAGGGACGCACTACCTGAGGTGCCTTCTCACGCGAACCGTTTTTTTCATCATAGTGCTCAGTCTTGTATAATGTCTTTGGTACTGTCTTAGTTCTGTGATCATTTTATCATTTTAGTGTTAGTCTCTAGTTTTGTGGTCTGTGGTGTTATTTGTCTATGGTGATGTTATTCGAGTGCAGATTTTGTTGCTGTGTATTATTTTATTTTTCAAACAAAACAATGGCTTAGCCCGATTTTCTCACGTGATTCCGATGAATCGAAGTTGAATTACAGTGCAGAATGTGGATTCCATCGAAATCTCCGAAATTGGCTGTCGGTGAGTTTGACGTTTAGATTCAATCGGTGATACAGGATGTATTGCTTGCACAGGAAATATAAAAACATGATATGAATTTTTATTATTTATTTCCGATGCTGATATAATAATTAACACTATAAGCTATGAAACTCGCGTATTATATTGTTTTACTAGATTCTATAATACAATATCGAATATATTATGATATTTCTGTTTGTATTCTATGCTATTCCTTCTCTCTTTGCTCTTACATTATTGAAACTTATCACCAGTCCTAAGTTTAGTATATTATTGTCCTAGCTTATCTAGCATTGCATTATAATTCAGAACAGTATTTGTAATTTAACTTTAGATTACAATGCAATTTATTGAAACAAAAACAAACTTATAATCGTTGGAAATCTGGGACCAGTGTAGGGCCAGAAGATAATTACCAAAGCATTTGCAAAATATTCACCTGATTTTAAGTGTGACATGATCATTATGTCCAATAATTTCACTAGCTAAAGTGTCCTTCAAACCAGAGTACAGTACCTAATAAAATCTTGCTGCTTCACCACAGAATAAGTGATGGTAGGCACCTATCAGAGTTGAAGCTTGATAAACTGTGCTTGGTCAGCCTATTTAATCATAATCATAATCATATCATTTATTTGCATTCGGTACTTGATGTATAAGTGTTTTGCCCATTTATAGGCATGCAAATATTAAAATCAGTTTTTAACAATAGAAGTCAATAGAATTACTAGTAATTAATCACAGTTATTAGATACATATTAAAACAAAACCACAAAAAATTCAAAGTTACACAATATAAAATGTCTAATATAATATTATGTCATGCAACCTTAACAATTACTTATTGATTTCATTTTATATAAAAGAAAATCACATAAAAGATGAGAATCTAAAAAAAATATATTTAAATTAAAATATTATGTTTCATTTAACTTGCTTACAGCTGTATATAACTGGAAAGGAGATGTGCGATCAGGACTACCGTTGGAAATTGGAGAAACAGTGCAGATATTAGAAGAACATGGAGGTAATTTAAGTGTTATACAGAAATACCCTGTTTTACATGATTATGCAAAGGATTGAAGGATTCTAGACAAATTCGCATATAGTGAATTATTGAAGTATGATGAAATAAGAAGCAAAATAAAATTTTATTGCAAATAATCAGTTGATTAGTAATAGTAGATACAGAAAAATTTTACTATGACTTAATACTTAATCTTCAGAATCAGTAATTTTTGTTGGAATTTTTACCGTCTTTGTAGCAAACAACACTTTTCTATTTCTTACCAAAAATTTTCAATACAACTAATGTAATTGTTTGAATTTTCATACATTCTGTGGTCACCATTGTATGTGGTTCCCATCTGATTTGTGAAAACCCAAAGAAGATGAAGCTGCAGATAACAGCTAATAATTGTATCTTATATCTTACTAGCTATCTTATATCTTACTAGCTATCAGCTGCTAAGTTTTCTACTATGGCCTTCAACATGCAGGTTTTCTAATGTCACTAGCTATACAATTTAAATGCATTTACTTATTACAAATATCCTAGATTTCTAGATTAAAGTACTTAATTATACTACTCATGTAACATGTTGCTGATATGAGTACAATATTATTTATTTTTTGGGGAATAAAGGAATACAGGCAGCTAAAGAACGTTTTACTTTCATATATTGAACTCAAGTTAAGTCACTCTGAACACACAGAGGATGCAGTACAAGACAAGCTAGTTAGTTGTTATACTTGTTGCTGTGCTATTTACCTATTCCCTAATTTCTTCTCTCTTCTCATGTCCAAATAGCTCCATTCCAAATTATGGGGCTTTGAAAAAAAAAGAATCCTATTAGAAGGGCATCAAAGTTCTGCCTACAACTGAGTTTAGGAGAATACATTACGAATTTTCGTTAATTCAGGAATGTCTTAAGTGCGAATTACCTTATATGCATTCTAAGTTTACAAAATTGTTCATTTACAGCAAAAATAATTCTGCCTTTTACCTGTATCAAATAAATGAATGATTGCTATTTTCAGGCTGGTATCGCGGCTTCAGCACAAAGAACAGATCCGCTTGGGGCATATTCCCCGCCTGCGTCGTCTCCATCCGACCTTGCACGGTCAAGGGCAGTGGTGCGGCCGCCATCGCAGAGTTGAAAGACGATCCGTTGGTGCGAGAGATAGCATGCGTTTTAAGAGATTGGGCTCGCCTATGGAAGAAGCTCTATGTGGTAAGTAAAATGGGGGAAATTGCAGAATTTATTTTCTAAATTAAACTTTAAAAATCCTTTAAAGGTCCAGAATTGCTTTTCAAAGCCTTCTGAGCTCTAATAAAAAATTGTGGTTGAGCTGAGCAGAAATCAAACCACTCTAATCCGATCACGCCCCAGTTGTGTCAAACAACTTTTAGTAGGCAAAATCGTAGGTGGGTATAGCTTGAAAACTACTGTAAGCTGACCAAGTGATGGTTAATAGGTAACCTTTGATAACACTACAGAATTCTCAGGCATGCAGTTTTCATAAAAATGTTTTCTTTCACCAGTCCACAAATAATATTAAACTGTCACATAAACACATAACTCAGAAAATCTGCACTGGCAAAATATGTCATCAACCTAAAAGCCTAAAAACCGGAAATCAGTGCTGTAATCAAATTAGTTAATAAAAATTGTAGAGATTTCTTAGAAACAGGAAATATGACTAAAAACACATTGATGACTATAGACATAAACCTGTCTAGACAACTAAACTAGTTCCGACTTTCGCGCATAGTTCTTTAGAAAACGTAGCTACATCCTCACACTTCGATTATAATTATTTTTCTAGCTTGTATTTTTAATTAATGGAGATATAATTATCTTGGAACGACAAAAAAGCGTATGACTTTCCGTCAGATAATCATGATGTCCCTTTCTTGCAATCAGAAATCCTACTCATTGCACTTCTCATATTTTTGACGTGACAACGTCTTATAAATCGATAGAGCCGGCTGCACGCACAAAAAACATTACTCATCCGGCGTTACCTCGCTCATGCGGCGTTACCTCGCTCTGAGGCGTTCCATGTAAGGCTTGAAGTGCAAGCGAGAGTTGTCACGTTCAACTATCATCAGTAAACCGACTTTACAGACAACCAATTTTACTTACAAGATTATTAAGTTTCAGATCTTAAAATACTGTGCCTACTTGTAGAGATAAATTCCAGATAAGACCATTATCCTTAAATGAACTTTGTGATCAGGTTTCTTTGTTCATTATGTGAATCATACTCTGTCATACTTACCTCTAATTGTCTCAGAAAACGCTGAATAGTTTTACAAACCATAAGACTATCCTATTTATGAATCATGCTACTTCAACACTATCTGGGAGTATATGCTCTAACATAATGCAAACGACTAAACTAATTAAAAGCGTGTCTTCATAAGGTTTGTAGGTAACATGAATTTATAGCTAAAAGATCTCAATTTATTGAAACGGAAAGCGTGCATTTACGCTATTCGAGGACTAAATTATTTGTTACCCAAACAAGACTTACACACTGTAACAGGGTAAACAAAACCTGTAAAACCAAAGATTTTAAAAGAAGGTAATGTGGTCATCTGAATATTTTACATAATATCCTTTTTTCATGCCGCCAAACAACGCCATTTGTCAAAGCCTTAGCCTAGCCCTAGCAGCTGCTGCCTTTTTTAGGGCCATTTTGTCGCGCGGTTCACTGTGTCCTAAATAATATAATGTTTAATATACCAACAAGTTCTTGATGCGGTTCTTCCATCGGAATCTACAAAGATATAAATTAAAATGATTTGTTATTCAAGCAATAACTCTTTATTTGTAGGAGCGAGAGACGTACAGGTTCAGCGCTGTCGCCAAGGTCATGCGGGAACTGCTGGCGGGCCGGCGAGCTCTCTTAGCAGGGACCTTGACTCAGGATCAGACGAGAGCTCTTCGCTTGAAGCTAGTGGCGAAATTAGATTGGGGGAATAGGTAAGTTATATAGATACTTACGTCTTCTAAAATATACAGTTAAACCTGGTTAAGTGAGAACTCAAGGAACCGAAATCTCTTTTGCTCTTACAGAGTGCTCTTACAGAGTTTCTTACTAACCTGAGTTTCAGAGTTAGGAGGGAAAAATGACGGACCCCGGCCCTCACATTAATAGAATTTTTTAATACATTTGCTCAAAAATTAGACATGAGTTTTGCGTGTGGAAAGTAATTATTTTCCGCACTAGTGCTTTTTGTTTTCCTCCTGTGCGGCACTGTAGCGGGCGCACCAGGACGCGCCACCGGAGCCGGCACCGCAGCCGGCACCGGAGCACGGCACGCAAACACGGAGGAAGCAAACACGTAAAACCAATATTTTTCTCGCAAATGTATTAAAAAACGTCGTTCGTGCGGAATTGTCATTTCTACTCGTCCCTATAGTTGACCCGTACCTTCGGCTCGTAAAGAAATGATCTACATTCCGCACTTATATTGAAAAGTACCTACCATTCTCGTTTACCCAGTTCTCACTAATTCTTAGGTTCGACTGTATTATACTAAATCATTTATCGCCACATGCTCAAGTTTTGCAGCGTCAGTATATCCATATATGACCATGAAACCTGATAAGCTTGTATTTTTTTATGACAAATGTTCATGCAGTCCCTTACTCGGCCCTAGTATGCATTTCTTCGTTTGACGTGGATACGCCCGTGTTTTTCTGTTGCAATAGGGGTCATTTTGTAAACAGGAACTTATGTCAGTGCATAATTGAACAACGTCGGTAAGTATCAGAAGGTTGTAAAAGTCGATGTATTTTTTTTGATGTATAGGATATAAAAGTTAATCCACATTGCAGTAGTATCGTCACTTAAAAGTCCCCTCGGGTCGTGATAAGAGGATATTGAGGCAATTGCGGAATTTGGAAACACCTGCTCCAATATCCTCTAAGGCGCTCCACCCACTGAAGACGCGTCCCGCCGCGGTACGCGGAGCGACAGATAACGCGCGCGGTGACGGAGGCGCAGATCTGCCTTAGCGGTGTAATCTGCTCCCCCGCGCGGTGATGCAGATTACGACGGGCTCGCGCTAAATAAACTCGTATGTTCACTGTGTGGTCGATCGACGTGGAGAATGGACGAATTTATTCAAATTCAAGATGTTATATTGTCATTTTAAGGTTTTTGTAGAGGTACAAGAATTAGAAGACACTGCGTCCATAGAAGATTTTGGACAGTATCAAATCACGCCCGGGACTGCGGAGCATTTTTTTAGTAATCTACGAAACACTTACAGCTTAAAAAAAATCATCAAAATAGGAATTATATTATACTCGAACATAACCTTGGTCAGTGGATGGTATTATTGAACAAACATGATAAATTGATCATCGCCCCGCTCGCTGAAGATTTACAAAATTCGAGTCTATGGTAATAGCATAGACTCGATTTCGTACACAATTGTATAAAAATATTTGGATTTTTCTGACACAATAAAGCCTATTACATATTTTTTTATGGCATGGTTGTCAATGAAAGCCAAGTATTTGAAAATAAAAAAAAAACGTTATATATTTTTTATGACTTGTTTATTTTTAAAAGAAAGTAAAACCAAAAATTACAAAGAATCTATTGAAGTAGTTCATCATATTATAGTTATAAAATGAAAAACTATCGAAATGATATAAATGATTATATGAGCTGTCTTTAGTGTCCACTTTTCTGTAAATTGATAATCTATTTTTGTAGAAAGTAAACGTTTAAATATAGTTACGAAACTAGGTAGATTTTGTAATAAAACTAGGTAAATAATAATAATAGAGATATGCAAATGAAGCATTGAGTAGTTGGGTACTCGAAGTAAAATAGTATACATGATTTAATTCTAGTAGGTAGGTATAATAAAAATACTTAGTTCGAAAATTATAGTAAAATCTATAAATTTACTGGGATTTATTATGCTACTATTGGAAGATGATATTATAGTCGAGATTCTTGGAAGTCCAGCAGTGTTAGATCTTAAATCTTTACCTTAATGAATATGGCTAAATTGACTTCAATAACCACTTAAATGTAAACTACAACTTTACACATAGGAGAAATACCTACTCGTACAATCATTGCGGAATGATATAGTAAACAAATTGGAAACATTTTCTAGAAAAATGCAATTCTGGTGTTACAATTCCAAAAATACCTGTTAAATGGCACAATATTTTGAGTAAATTACTTGAGTATAATAATATCTTCTAGAGAATAAACACCTTGTCTTTTGCACCAAATTTCTTATTCTAAAAACTAAACTTATATTTTTAAAAAAATCTTCAAAGGCAAGCCCAGTTCACTTGTCTATACAGTTGAAACTGTTTGTACTTTAATAACGCCTTTAAATATTTTTCTTGTCTTTTCATCATAGGAAATATATCTTATTGTCTTTATATCTAGGGAAATGTATATTGGAACATTTATAACACTAACTGCACTTTGTTACAAACAAAAGTCAAATACAACATTTTTAACATGGAAAAATTTGAGCTGTTGATATGTATTGCAATCCAATAACATTACAATTTCATTTTAACGAATCGGAAGATTTCATCAATCGATATGTATATTGAACATTCTTATACTGTCATGATTCGTTATACATTTTATACTAATTGATTGACTAAGCAACATTACCCTTTCAACGATATCATGTTTAAACCAATAACACTACACAAACAGTCTTCAGCAAACAGAAATCGATAATTTCATTTTTTACCAACATTTCCAATTCATCACACTCATAAAAATTTTCCTAACAAAAATCATATTAAACTAAATGTTAGTTTATCAAAAAAATGCCTTAAATATATGAGACCTTATCGTTTAAAGCTCGGGCTTTATGTAGCAAGGCAATCGCGGCTGTTTGTACGATAAACAAAATTGCCTACAGTATAAAAATAAGGAATGTCATGAACTTTCTAAATTCGCGCAGTGGAAAAATATATGTATAGTCAATGCATATAATATATGTACTATTTTCTGAGCAATGACATCCTCAATCAATCGCGATTCAAAAAGATCACAACTCGACCACAAGAGTTGAGAAGACTTTGAAAAGGTATTTTCTCAAAATTAGAACTAGGAAACCTCAAAAAATGTGCTCGAGTCATTATGTACTTCAATTATAAAGGTTCATTTGATTTAAGGTTAGAGGATGTATTGCTTGTTTCTTAAAGCCGTCCCCAATAACAGGTCTATAACGATAAAAATTTGATATAACTTTAAGCTCCAAGCTATGTGAAATTTGTATCTCTAGTAGGAAAAATCATGGATAGGTCATTGGGAATGGCTGTAAAAGACCTAGTTACTTATGTCTCCGTTTCTTTGGAGAACTTGTCAATGTCAGGGTAAATAGGCGCCATCTCTAGGGTAGAGGGTGCCGAAGGTGCGTTAGATCCGAGGTGAAGGCGACGCCCTAGCTCGTCTAGTACCTCACCGAACACACGAAGCGAGATGTTCTGTCCAAGCAGATGAAGGAGAAGGAAATCTCCGACCTAGAACAACAAAAAACTTAATTAATTTAAATTGTAAGTTGAAATCCAAAATTCTTTTATGGAGTATGTGTATTGAGATGACTTTGTGGCCAAGAATGCCGTTCACAAATCCATCGCTTTTGTTTTGTATAATATGTATGTCCTTTCATATTTATCAGTATGATGTCCATTAAGAACATAGTTATCAGCAGCGGCGATTCGGTTTTAAAGAGTTTTTAGCGCACTTAAAATAACGCTATTCCTTTCACAACGGTCTTCGTAAAACGGGATGATTCTATTCTTTACAAGTAGTGCTATCTATCCTTTTCCACAGATACAGTTATGAAAGAGAGAACCATTGCTATAGGCGCACTAAATTTTAGAATTGAATCGCCACCATAATTTAGTACCTAATACCAAGTAACAAACCTGAGTCTTTCTAACGAGAGCTTCCACTCCATTTGGAGATCCGAAACGGAATCTGCGCTTGAGGATAGTCTCCCGGGTGCTCGGTAAAAGAATGACAGCGGCAGAGTAAACCAGAGCCAACCCCGAAACTACCGAGAGGATGATAAACCTGAAATTAACAATAGAACCAGGTGTTATTTTATTTATTTTTCAAAATTTTCTGAAGAAGATAAGCATGAATATACTAAGTAGGTATGTATTTTGTATATCTTCAATCTATCTAAGTTTCTTTCTAGGAATGTCAAGTTCAAAAGTTGGACTACTTAATAAAAATATTGTATGATGAAAAAAGTTGAGGGGATATAAGATACAAAACCTTCAAACTTTTAATGTAAACTTAAATTAGTCTTTTTATAATCTTTATTACCTTTGTTTTTGGGACTGGGCGTTGAGTCAGAATAAAAAGAAACATTAAAATTACTGGAAATTGGTTCATTCACCGATTCAAGGTTATTTTTAATTGCGTTTAGGTCATATAAAAGGATTCATTTGCATCTAAAGGCTCTAAAGCTAAATGTAACGTTTAAATAAGTAAGTATTATTTGATTTACGCGTACCAGAACCAGAGGAAGATGAAAATCTTCTCGTTTAGGATATTTAGAGCGAGCACACACAGGGCGTCGTGTTTCTGGATCGTTCCAGAAGCTCCGTATTTGTGGAATGTACATTTTGTTACTCTTGGGAATACCTCAATCTGAAAAAATATATTGTGAAACAATTATTTATTTAGGTACAAAAGGGTAACAAACCCCGATAAAACCATAGGTTTTTCGTTATAAAAAGTAACTTATTTGTTAATACAGGATATAGTCTATGTCCATGCCAAATTTTAGCAAAATCGGTTCTGTAGTTTTAGCGTAAAGTAGTACCTAACAAACAAACTCACATACCTTTAACTCGAGCAAATTTTCGCCTTAAATAAAAGTGTGATATTTACCATGGGATCCGTTCGTTGTTCCTGATTCATGTTAGAGAATTTCACTACATCGGTTCCGTATGACAAGAAAGCTCCGCCAAGGAACGTGTCCAGGAAGAAAATATTGCCCACCTGAGAAATAAAGTCACTATTAGCTATAAGTAAGAATCATTTTAATCACCCTTTTTTGCCCTATAGCGAACAATATTTGTCCGTTTAAAATAGAGTTCAGCACACCTGCCACTGTATAAAGTTGTTGCTTGTGAGGCAATAGAAAATGGCAAATAGGCCGCCTTTACGGCAGGCCTGCCGGGTCACATTCGCCTTCCTATTCCCCAATTTACTTCCCCACGTGTAGTGACTGTTCCCTACAGGTATCATTGCGGTTTGAAGTGTGCGAACGGGAAAATAATAAAATAACATAAACTAGGTACACATCACATCATCTTTTCTACCGATAAGACCTCCAACTGGTTGAACAAGGGTATCTTTGTAGGTATGAAATATATCTGCCTCAGCAGGGATAAGTAGGATGCGCGCATAGAAACATGTCTCTCTACTTTTGTCACTCTCTTTTCTCTTTCTGATCAATATTGATAGACAGAGAAAAAAGAGCGACAAGAGTAGAGAGACATAATATGTCTCTACGTGCGCATGCCGCATAGGCTGGTCTGGTTTATAACAACGCCGAGATAAAACCTTATTTGTAAGAATAAGAGTGTTACGGTATTTTTTCCGTGCTATACTCACAACATTGACGAAGTTCAGGAATTCACAGAAGAAATATCCGAATGAATATGTGTTGTGCATGTGAAGCGTATCAAGAAGATACTGGACCAAACGGTTCTGGAAAAAAACAAAATAATAATGAGTAGGTACATTGTTTCAGGAAGAAATAAATAAATTAATATAAGCCGGTACTGGAATATAATCCCATCAAAAACACATATTTTACTCGTACACAAATTAATTATACTTTTTTTTTCATTAATCTCACTTAGATTAGAGGTATTTAAGACCAGATAAGTCTATATTTTACGTTAAGAGAAGTCTTCGTACAACTTTTTAAGCTTGATGCGAGATATAATGTGAGATTTGGTTTATTTGAGGAGTGCGTACAATGGCGAAGCCAACGGGTGGCCACTGGTTTATAAAATCTGGCACATGTTTTGCAAAGGGAGGTCGTATAAGAGTTAAACAAAGGACAGGAACATTCAAATACGAGGGTAGTGTGACAAGGAAAGGGTTGGGTCTTTTGGAAGAAAGTGAAAGAGAAGGTCAAAATCATGTGCACATTATATTATACAATGGCTTCCATTCTTTTATGTTTATTGAGAACTTTAAAATTGTGTGCGAATTATGTAGGTCACGCGACAAAACTCAAACATTTAATTAAAATTCCGATTTGTTAAAAGTATCGATTGCATTACGCAACGGAGCTGAGGTCAATTATGAGGAACGTCGAGTTTTATTAGTATACTCCTTATCTTAATTGCTCCAATTGAGAGCTGGACAGTATTCTTGTGATTAAGAAGTAGGTAATATCATCACAACAGAAGCTGTATTCGTACATGTATTATTATAATTTGGTCTGTTTACCTATATTGCTTCTTGCTAAACAAGATATTTTGGACCATAGAAAGCGAAATAACCCATCATTTTTAAGTTTTCGAAAATAACTTATAGCTGTAACTTTCGATTGATTTGACTTAGAGGCCTTGAACTTTTAATAAGGGAACCATAGACTTGTATTTCTAGCCGTTCCTGAGAAAAAGGCCCCTTTATGTGGCCCAAAGACGGACAACAAAGTAAAGTAAGTAAGCAATAAGGGTTCGGTTTCACACGATTGTACACAAGAAAACACTTAATAGATATAAATATAAAATCCTTCATTTATCCCATTAATTAATGTTTACTTAAAGTTACGACAGTTGTTAATGTTAATTACGGTAATTTACTATAACCTATAGTAAATTATACGTAATACATTTTAAACTAAATACGAGGAAGTATTCTATTTATGACTTACTTGGTACCTCGTTTACAGGATTCAAGTTAGTATTGTATCTTTTTAGCCACACAGAAAATGTCATTTTTGGAATTTTATAAATATTACCTACAGTATCAAGAAATAAACGTACGCGTCGAATTAGGTAATAGAATTGGTATCGGTGCTATAAGTATGAAGTTCAATTATATTCTAAATATTACCTACAGTATCAAGAAATAAACGTACGCGTCGAATTAGCTGATAGAATTGCCATCGGTGCTATAAGTATTATATTCATACATATTTTTAGTAACAGTTGTATGAATAGTAAAAATTGAGTATCCATTCACCTGACGGTTCGTCTTGTCATCAGCTATGATGGCGGTTGTACCGCGCATGCCATCGGAGATCATACGCACTTTGCCTTCTTCCCAGTTCTTCCAGATCCAGTGAGGGATGTAGAACAGGAGACCCTGAAATTATGACAATAAAGAGCTTTTCAAAAACTTGTGAGATCATCGAAAATAAATGGTTCCGATTTCACCGACAGAAGTAAGGTTTGGCATTTAGTAGGTACCTAAGTTACGTTTCTGCAGGGAAGGACATCACTATTTTAGACCTGTCAATTTTAAAGTTTTGTAAGGTTTTTAAAAGATTTATAGCAGCATCTATTTAGATATTTACATCTACGCAGATATATTTTATGCATACGACTAAAAGAATGGAAACAAATGTACATCAGCATACAACAGGTGGGCGCCCCCTGTCTGCCACGTCCTTTTTAGCCGAGTGCAGAATAGACTTGAGATTTGAGACTTGTTTTTAGAACAATTCATATGAAATAGAGGTCATCATTAAATTGGAGGTGATTGGTGGCGGCAGAAAGTTGCAGTGATATTCAGTGGTTCAGACGTCTGCGTCATAACGGTAACGAAAGTGTAGGGTTTGAATCCCAGACATGCTTCTCTGACCCTTCAGATTTATCTGAGTAGGTAAAAAACAACAGGGAAACCTTTATGCCATAATAGAGTTTTAAATAATGTTCTTAAAAGTACTGTGAACATTGTTAAGCTTTTTGCCAGCAATCCTATTCTCTTTCTGAGAGGAAACCTGTGGCCGTACCACCGTCTCTTAAAGCAGTAATGCTGCAGTACTGTTTTAATATTTTCATACAAGAGATGGTGGTATGGCCCCTGTACCCTGTGGGCTGATTCTGTATCTTTATTAACACACCTCGCAACACCGCAGTCCTGTCGTGACCACGATCCATGTAACTGGGTCGAAATATCGGCACATAAAATCATCGTTTTATATCGTGGTATGTACCCGTTTTAAACACAGCAATATATCTTTATTAAGTTTGTTAGCTTGTTAGCTAGCAAAAAGTTTATTTTTGTATTCAATATTGCGCAAGTTAGCAACTAGCATGGTATATTCACATGAAACCATATCAACAAGTGTGCAACAAAGTGAATAAAAAATTTAGGTTTTTGCCTTCGTTTCGTTAGATAACAACCGAGGGTTCTCAACTAACCCAATTAGGGATGTTAACTAACGAACTGAACAAAGAATCAGCCTACTGAAGTAGATCGTAAGAATGAGTTATTTAAACCTACTAGAGGGCATGTCTGATCCTCTTATATAACCGCTTCGTTTGTTGAGGCTTTGCAGATGACTTCCTCCACCGCTAACACACTTCATACCACCGCCACCCGCGCTCTTCTGTTATCAGACGTCCGCGGGTTGCGGTCGTCTGATAACAGAAGTGGGAAAGAAAGTCATCGGCAAACCTTTTGCGAACGGGTAATACTTAAGTTAGTTAATTTACCTGGAAGAATAGCATGAACGGCACCCACTGGTAGTAGGAGTGAATGCGTTTCTCTTCGTCGTAATCGTTGCCGAGGCCAGGATGTGCGACGCCTTTGTGTCCGCTGTACGGTAGCGTGAACGTGTAAGTGATCCAGCAGTACGTGTTCAGGATGTGTCCTGGGACAGCGCCATCGCTGATGCACGAGATCGGGTCACCTGAAATGGCAGAGATGAAAACATTTTAAACTTTCCATGAAAAATAGTATTTTTAAAAATGTTTCCAAAAAACACGTTTAAAAATATTAAAAAATTGAGTCCACCGTTCGCATAAGCCACCGTTACGTGCCGTGTCAACAACATTCTGCCTGAACAATTGCCTTCTGTATGTGGCCCTTGATTCAACAGACAAGCGTAAGCTGCTTAAGATGTTGGTCAAAGCGTTTCGCTATAAGACCGTTAACTGAAAAGACTATCGGAGCAATATGCATGGTGAAATTCTGTATGAAAATTTTATTGTTGCGTTGTCTGCAAACATGCAATATGAAACCGATTCTGTTAAGTGCACTAAATTGTTGAAATTAGTGCCATCCTTTACACGTGGATATGTCTGTGGAAAGGATTGTCAGAGTTTTAGCTTTACTGGCATTTAGTAGGGTTTCTATACTCTTATCAACGTTAACGATTCGTATGTTAATTTTCTTCGTGATACGCTAGTTGGCACTTAAGTTGAACTTAAGAGCAGTGGTTTAAGTTTGACTTCGCCTAAGAAAAGACTTATACGACCAGCTTATGTTTTAAACGTATGTGTGTGGTTGTGTGTGTTTTTGTTACGCCTTAACGTTAAAACTACTTAACCGATTAGGCTAAAATTTGGAATGGACATAGATACACACACTTTGGATACACTTTGGATTAACAAAGTGCTTATTACTTTTTATCCCCGAAAACTCATGGTTCCTAAGGAATTTATGAATAATTGAAATTCACGCGGGCAAAGCTCGGTTACAGTAGAAGTTATAACAGGAAGTAGAAATGGACTGTAGCGATTCGTCACCACAGTTTTACTGCGTTTCCTAATTCTTCGTGTTTTCTTACTCTTGTGACAACCTACATATTTTGTTATATCTAGGCAATTTCTCACGCGTCCTCGACATTGTATCGTGTAATGCGGATGGCGCTAATGTTGTGTTATGTTAGCACCGCTGTCCCTACCTACTGCAATTGGCGGCCGTGACTCGATTACCTTGCCCGTGTTGAGGGTTACGAAGTGAATATTAATAACTGGTTCACCTACGTTTAAAACTAAACTATCATTCCGAATATCGTCACCGAATACAACCTTCAAATTTATCCCAAAACATCTCTTTCATTTTCTTTAGTACTTCTTCGTTTGAAATTGGCTAGCCTTTTTTATCTACTTTTATAATTGACTTAAATTTCGGTTCAGGTTGTCATCCTTTTATACCGTAAAACATCAATCCGTTGATTGTTGTCGTAACGGTAGAATTTATTATGTCCGTTCATCCATGTCCGACGTTAACTGAGTAGGTAAGTAACCATATTCAGGGCAAGCTCTTTTTTTCTGCAAATGGCATTTTTTGCGACGGAGTCATTTAACTTGGTTTCCATGAAATTTCACAGTGTTGTCAGTAGTCACGTCCGCTGGATTCCTAGAAATTATTATTTGAAAAAGCGACACATTTCCCATCACGATTTTGTATGATTTAACCGTGTTTGGCCATAGGACGGATACTGATTTACTGGTACTTAATGATTTCATTATTCATTAAAAATAAAAAAATTTTTGTCTGTAAAGTCGGTTTACTGACGATAGTTGAACGTGACAACTCTCGCTTGCACTTCAAGCCTTACATGGAACGCCTCAGAGCGAGGTAGGTAACGGCAGCGAGGTAACGGCAACGAGGTAACGGCACATGAGTCATGTTTTTTTGTGCGTGCAGCCGGCTCCATCGATTTATAAGACGTTGTCACGTCAAAAATTGGTTGTCTGTAAAGTCGGTTTACTGACGATAGTTGAACGTGACAACTCTCGCTTGCACTTCAAGCCTTACATGGAACGCCTCAGAGCGAGGTAACGCGAGCGAGGTACAGGTAACGCCGGTAACGCCGGATGAGTCATGTTTTTTTGTGCGTGCAGCCGGCTCTATCGATTTATAAGACGTTGTCACGTCAAAAAAAGAAGAAATTGTTAGTGGCTAAAGAAATCACAAGGTTAAGAAGAAAAAACGATCAGCAGCTTATTGATAGCTGAACTTTAATTCAATATCAATATTACGAAATTTAAAACATATAGAATTTACGATAGTTATTTACTTTTGGCTACTATCAACGTAACTTATCATAAAATAGCTGAATAGGTATTTAATGAGATGTTACAGTTATGTAACAAACACATCTGTACCCCATTTGTGTCTATTGTACATGCTGTTATGTGACATTGAACCAAATGTAATTTGTGAATGCATAATGTAAATAGACTGCGGACGTGCCATACGGGTACTGATGCCTAAATATGTGTTTCTGATACTGGAATGTACTGGCGATGTACCTACTACATACTAGTTTAAAAACAATTAAGAGTCTGGAGATTAGAAACAAACATGATAAAAAATAGTTCATAGCATCTCGATAAACGAATGCGATAGGAAGGTAACTATATAGATTATATTATTCCTTTAAAAATTGGTTTTCAACCAATATATTATGCGAAAGATATGATGAATAAGGGGCTGCTACATGGCACAGTGACGATTTTAACCAACGAAATTATAAAAAACAATCGCTTCTACGTAATTTTTACTAAATCAACTTTCTGCTTATTTAATGATTTTCAGAAATAGGTATATATATTGCGTAAACAACAAAACAGCAAAAAGAAATCATTTCATAGAATTGAAACAAAAGAATCAAAGTAGAGCAGTTTGCATATTGCAGTTTGCATATTGCAGTAGACACCTAACACCTTAGTTATTGTTAACGAAATCCTGAAATGTGAGAAGTCTGATATCGTTTACATGTGAAATATGAAATACTTAGAAGATTAGTGCCAATTGAGGCAAGTCGCAGAGTTGCTAATTGCCCTATAACGAGCACTTAGCATTGTTCGAGCATTTATCATCAAATTATATGAACCTATTACAGATGCAGTTTTAGTACCTATACAAAAAGTTTTAACCGGATTAATGGACTTATTTAAGAGCAAAGTAGAAAATATATAGTATATACAAAGATATATTATATAGAACAAAGTAGAAAATATAGATAACATACTAGTATGAAAATTAAGTTTTTGATTAAGTACAAAAGTAATTTATTCATTGTTTTGCATTATATAAAGAGTATCGTATGAGTAAATGAATATTTGAGGGCATATTAAAGTGTTTTTAGGGTTCCCAAAGGCTAAAAAACGGGACCCTATTACTGAGACTTCGCCGACTGTCCGTCCGTCTCTCGCGAGGCTGGACCCTTATCTCTTGGACCGTGACAGTTTTTGACCACATTTGATCACAGATAGAATAAAATAAATATTATAGGGGGTTCCCACTTCCCATACAACAAACGTGATTTTTTGTTAGTTTTTGGTCGGTGATCCAGAAGCCTTAATATCACCCTACTTGTATGTAGTAGGTAGTAGCTAGTAGTAGCAGTAGAGTAATATTGGGGCTTCTGAATCATCTTCTCAGTACGTCATAATGGTACGGAACACTTCGTTCACGAGTCCGACTCGCACTTGGCCGTATTTTGTTTTATATTAGGTATTTGGTTCAAACAGAGTAGTTATTGACTACGTAGATACTACATACCTGGATAGACCCAGCTATCTAATAAAGGAAGTACTCGTGCAGATGCATAAACGTTTAAAAGTTAAATTCCTCCACGTGGACGTCAATCATAGTTACTTTGCAGTCGTTATCATACCTAGTTGAGCTACAGAACCCAACTTGCAATATCTTTAGGGCACCGTAATATTTCTGCCATTAGTTATAAAATAGCCTTTCTCCATTAGGGATAAATAAAAATAGCTTACGACCTACTCTCAGACCTACCGAACATACACAGAAAATTACATAACAATCGGTCAAGCCGTTTCGGAGGAGTTTGGTAACAAACACAAGACGCGAGGATAAAAATTCTCCGATTATCGACCGATTGTTATGAAATATTCGAAAATGAAAAAAATTACTTGCATAAATTAATCCAATAGTACTGTAGAGACTGATTAATTACATAGGTCTCCTGAAATTACTATACCATATGACAACAATAATGTATGTCATGCTGAACGACGATGAAGCAATAGACCTTCATGCTGCAAATATTTACAAATTCAGTGTAGAGAAATCAAACCAATATGTCAAACTAGGTCATCTAAGGTATACCTGTAAATGTGTAGGTATGCACTATACAGCACAGGTATAGGCATTAAGTTATGTGATACGGGCGAGGTGGTAATAAAACTCAGTTTATTCAGGTTTATAGCTTTACGTTGATAGACTGTAGACCTAATTTATGACGATTACAGCAATTACGATTACCAGCTCAAGCCTTATGTTGAAAGGAGTCTGCAGGCAAGCTTTCAGATGCGGCAAGATATTTTTTTAAATTAATATGCTGCGTCATTATTATAAATCTTTGCCATGGATTGGTCCTTTGTACATATTTTAGGAATAAAACCCACCAAACAGTACTTTCAATCTCAAATTAATACAAAAGATATTTTGATATTCCCATGGTCCAACCAAACCAACCTACTGCCTGGTTTTTTAACCGACGTAAAAAAAAGGAGGAGGTTCTCAATTCGTCGGACTCTTTTTTTTCTATAAATAATAGTTGTAACTATTAACATTAACGTTTTGTAACAAAACTCATCCGAAACGGCTTGACCGTTTTTGATGAAATTGTTTTTTTGTATACCTACATTCGCTAGGTCTGAGAAATAGGTCGTAACTCGTAAGCAATTTTTTGATATCCCTGAATGGCAATACAACGTTTGCCCGGTCAGCTAGTGATAGTTTTTGAGATGCTGTGACTGGTCATAGGATATATTATAATTTTTCCACTTACAGAGGCGTGTGTACCTTTTTTTTATACTATACTATATAGGCTAGCGCTTGATTGTGATCACACCTGATGGAAAGTGATGATACAGTCTAAGGTGGAACGCGCTTGCCTAGAAGATGCCTATTCACTCTTGATTTGAAGGCACCCGGGTTATAAGTGGCAGGAAAGACACTGCCCGGGAGTGTATTCCAAGCCTTTACCTACTGAGCAAATGATGAAAGATAAATCAACTTTGCTATGATACTAATAAATATATTAATCTAAGCCTACGAATATACGCAGTTACATACATTGTGTGATAAGAAATAGTTTAATGCTTATTTAAACTCCACGAGCTCAGCACATGGAAATGAAATGAAGATTTAATACAGGGGTATAAACGTGAAAGAAACTAATGTATGGAAGAAAATAATTCGTGTTAAATAGATGCGCGACACTGAACATTTACATTTTATTTAGTTTTTCGCAAATTTGGTTTACACCAATAACAGCATTATTGGCAGTAAGACTAAGATTGCGGGATCAACAGTACTTTAGGTATCATCTTCACACAGTTATCAAGGGTTTATATAACAAACATAAACATACAGAGAGATTAAATTAATGTCGCTAACGATTGTTACATAGTGATAGATAATTCAGTGCAAGGCAAGTTTTATTCAAAAGAAAATAAATCACCATTCCATAATGTTTTAATAAAAGTTTTGCGACTAAGAGTTTCAACTCTTGAACTTACGTGTATATCGGGTTCATCTACTCGGGTTATAAACGAGTTATTTAATCCTTTACCAATACCGATATGAATATAATATTCGTTCTTTGTAATCGTATTTGGTAATACAACCAGTGTTTAGTGCCTAGTCCTATTCTAGGTCACGGTAAACTTAGACTGGCTGAGATTATGTTCACACCTGTTGCACCTTATTTGTACCTACAGTTTACACTTGGCACAAATTTTCTAATTAAGTTTTCTTGTAAGTGATAACGTAATACTTAATTACTTATTAGGTACTTATTTGACAACGTAGTCTTCAGAACATGTTAAATGGAAAATGATTATTGACATAAAATGTTAAGTGTCTACTTCCGATCATTAGATAATGGCGATGGTTAGTGAATAGTGATTATCATTTGTCGATTTTTCGATAGGAATTTATCTTTTTTCGGGCGGGATTTCTTCATAATCGTTAGTGAAGACAATTTTCTAAAGTTTAAGTTGTGTGACTCCTCTGGTTTAAGGGGATTTATTGAATTTATTTTTGTCTTTCTCTTTTCCTTATTTTCTTTGATAAGGTATTACTCAAAAATTAAGACATTTATCAAAAATCTGTCTGTAAGCGTTTTTGGATATTATTATTACCGACACATTAAAACAAAAATTACAATTACAGCCAATGTAGTTTCCGATAAAAATTAGAAAAACTGAGATTTTGAAGCAACTTTCGGGAGAACTTTCTATCGAGAAAATTTTATCCGATCGTGTTTCTGGTTCTAAACGATTTTAGATCAAAGACCCAAAATACATGACGTTTAAATTTGAAAGTATTTTTCTTTTAATAAAACTTCATTCAAAATCGCTTACCTAAATACGGCTACTACGCCGTTAATTGTAAAGCAGTTGTATAACATAATAGCATCAATTTGTTTGCATATTTTACCGTATTATGCTAATCGTCATGTTGTGATTTTTATCATTATAATCAAATCGTATTGGTACGCTGACTGATTATTATCTTTTTCCCAATTGACATTTTATCCTAATTATGAATTATTTCACACTATCCCCACAGGGCGCTAATAGTAGGTAATAGTAATCAATAGTTCGTTTTATTAACAAATATTAACTTTCTATAAATACAGTTTAGTATACCCTCAAGTATGGATACCCAGATTAAAAATAACCTTCAAATAAATGTTATCAGTAATTAGTAATTTCTCTGCTTAAGTAGGTAGTTTAAGGAATTCCATTTTAAACGACTACCGCTTATAAGCTAGTAATTAGTTATTAAATAGAATGTGTTAGGCATTTTGTAATATAGCCGTAATTCATTATACCTACACATTTTATTTAATAAAGAAAGGTCCCTATCTTTTTAACTTGACTCATTAGATTAAAGATGATAATACGAGATTATAATCTTTATGGTTAGATTATAAAAACTTATGACTTTGATGGCCTTTAGTTATGAAATACGAGTAAGTAAAAGTATGCTAAGTACGGATTTACAAAAGTCCTAATGAAAATACGCAATAGTGAGATAAATTACGTACTGAGAATTTATCTCATCTTCTGTGATGTTGGTGATAATCTTTGTACATTTCGGCATTTGTTTCGGGTTTTAATTGTGTGAAGTCTGACAATGGAATCTTTGAAGTGTATTAAGGGTAGTATAGTAATCTTTCTTATTCTGAGATGATGTGGCTCACTTTATTGAGTACGGACTAAATAAATTTGTGAGCCGGCAATGGTTAATACAAAAGCTTTTAGGATGTTGACTGCCAAACATCACTTTAGCATTGTGTGCCATCTTCGTAGTTAATACAATAATATCAAGATGAAATAATTTAAGGATAGTAGATATTGGTGCAAATTGGGTTATGCAAAATATCTCAACTAGTTTTAAAGGTTTACATGAAATATTTCACTACTTATTGACTCGTCAAATTAGATTTTGTAATCCTGCAAAAGGCACCATAATATTCCTGGTATTGCAGCTTAGTTATAACAGCCATAGCAACAAATGTTGTCGATGTCTCCATGCACAGGTATTATTGAGTGCAAAGGTTCAAATTACCAGCAGCGCGCACCTGCCTGGCAGACGAGATAGCTCGGAGCGATCTACATCACGCACTGCCGACGCTGCAGCTGCACTATATTATGCGGACTGATGCTGATTATTGCAAATTGCTGCTGAATCGATGTTTACCGATTATGGTTATGTTTAGTCATTCTACATTGCATGTTCTAATGGTTTAGTATAAACCTGCCACTGAAAGAGTTCAGTGTCAAAGTTGAAGTTGTGGAGAATTTCAATGAAAACATTTGGCGAAATTTCATACTATTGGGCGCACTAGCTTTCACATACATTTACAGATCTTACGCATCATTTATGTTCGCATACCTAAATCCGAGAAAAATTACAGTTTTGCGCTTGACTACGTACACACGTATCTAAGAAAAACTCTTTATTTTTCATTGTCTAAACTCTATATCATAAGAAGCAACAACAATATCTAGGCAATTCGAAATTCAAGGGTTCGATATGGATGTGGATGACTCTGTTTCTTTCTTTGTAATTCGCTACTTACTGAAGATTGTAGATAGATATACCTACGCTATATTTTAAAAACTATAAGAGCCTATTTGCTATTAAAATAAGACGACGAAATCAAATCAGCGCAATCGCATTTTATATTATTTAAAGAGATAGAACACATAAAAGAATAATTGTGATGGACGAGAAACTTAAGGTTTTGAAACGTGACATGGATTATTTTTCATTCCAAGAAAACGAAGGATTCCATATAATGCCAATACTATTTCCTATTATAATTTGCGGTTGAAAACGTATTTACTTAGTAGCTGTAAGTAGTGTCATCATTTAGAGACCTACATAGAGGAGTGAGACTGTTACAGACAGATCCACAAAGAACTGCCTTTTATGCTCTTCTTATCTGATATGAAGAAAACGATAAGTCGTGAAAGAACATCAAGATTGTTGTACGTATATTATGCTTTATATTTAATGTTAGAGTAAAAGGTTTTAAAAATGATTCACTAAGGTAGTTCCGTGTGTGACGTAGTAGAAACTACAGTTAACTTGGTCGAGCCTTGAAATGATTCATGTACCTAACGATGAGATGTTGAATTCATAATCAGCTACGGAGTTTTATGTGTAGTTAATAATAGTGACGATTCCAGCTAGTATCGAAATAGATTATTTATTTATTACCTACTACGTAACAATATAGGCGTGTTCTAATGTCCCTGTCTGGCATGTAAATACTTAATATTATAATGATTTCAAGTTTCCACCAAAAAGGTGTTAATAGGATGTACATCTTAATTCACTGTTTATAATTCAGAACGTGACCTAGTACAATTAACTATAGTTATTGTTTATAATACAGAAGCGAATATGGAAAACTAAAGCAGAAGTTAATGTACCATAACCATAGGAATAGCTTAACCTGTCCATGAACTTAGTCCTAACCTTCTGTGCAATAGCTTCACGCTTAGTTGGAGTCTCGAGGGGAAAGGAAAAAAAAAAGAAAATGCATGTGAAAAGAAAAGGGATATCAGAATGCTTTACAAAAGCTCAGTAATAACACGATTAATGTTCGCAACGCGTTGTATATAGGATTAGTGACTACCGATTCACTGATTAACAAATGACAAACAGGGAAAAGTGTTATTGAACATAAAATATAAAAAACGATTTCAGCACAAATCAAATTAAGTTGTAGTTAATCCCACTTCTGATGTTACATTCATGATAGAATAAATAATTATCTAATGTATTAAAATCTTCGTTTCAATAAGAACAAATCGCTTTTTGCTGTGGTCAAAAAAATAACTCAAGTGTTTGTTTGTGTCGGAATCTCTTTAAATGAGTAGCACGCGATAAAACCATCGTTAACTGGGTGTAATGACGCTATTTAGATTTGTCGTCACTTGTAAGCTACAAGCATCTCGTAGCCATCTTAATTATTTCCCATTCTCAGTTATGTGACCAATTTCTACATCATCTGCGTCCATAACGGAAATTGGTCAGTAATGACAAATAGCTTTACACGGATTCGAATGTTTAGCACTCTGGGGTAAACAAGGAAGTCTTCTTGGTCTTTTTGTATGAAGAGAGTGTGATATAGCCAGGTTACTTTACATCATAGCTAGCAAATGGGAATCATAAGGTCATTGTTTTTTAACCATACTATATTACTCGTAGATAATACGGAACTTAATCGATTTACCAATTTGATAAATTCGCTAAAGTGATAATTTCATTAATTTATACGTATTCTAAGTACATATCCGGAATAAATACTGCAATTTGATCTCCGCTAGGCAGCAGTAATTTTAAATGGAATTCTTGGATTCGATTTTTTCTAAATTCGTAATTTCATCGGTTCAGTTGGTAAGCTACGGTCGCGGTGGGTTACCACTTATCACCCTACATGAAAGGATGCGCGGATTTAGCATTTTTTTTGAAGAAACGAATGCTAAATCTTTTGCTAGGACGGTACTTTTAAATCGTAACTACTTGTAATGAGTAAGAAAACATAATATCTCTTCTTGGCTTCAATAAAAGGTTATTTTAGTCGCTAAATCGAACACAATATATGATAAAGTAAAGTAATAACCGATCATTAATTTTATTACTGTGTGTCGTTATTAATGATATGTTTTTTCTTAAGAGCTAACATATAAATAAAAATTTCTGCAGTTTATTTACTGCCTATGCGTTTATTTACTGCCTACTGCGGGTATTCCTTTCCGAATTTCTGTTCTATTCCATTCTTAGAAATACTCGTACGATATTTAAGTTCTAACAGACTTGAGACTACTGAAGTCTGACTCCTATGTAGTATCCAAAAATATATAATCACATACAAAACTTTGCAAAAAAATTGAAAGAGGACACGTTGCGGTAAGTTGTGATTTAAACCTCTTAAATTTTTTTAACATTAAAATACACGAAACTGTTTTTATGTTCATCGCTTGTTTTTATAAATACATTTTAAAAGTAGGTACGTATTGTGACTAGCTTCACTTGCACAGCGCATAAGAGGACATGAGCATTTTAGAGTCATTATTTCATAAACCAATTTGTACTTATTAACCTTTACCTAAGCCCTAAGGATGTTATTAAAATTGCTTCTGCAATCGAAAGTAACAACGCCTGTAGTTCTAGTTTTTCTACTTTCTGCTTTTTAATTGCACTCGGAAAATAGTCTGTAAAAATTGATCATTTTTTATGGTGTTTCTTATTATTGTTTCGAAAGTTTAACCATAACAGAAAAGCGTGTATCTTGTTGATTAACGTGTCAATAGGTAGGAGGGCCTCACGGATTTTTAATCAGATTGTTATATTTACTTTGCTTTGTACATACGTACTTTATTCATTAACATCTTGCCAGTTTGTAATAGTAACTAAAAATAAAAAATAAAATGGTATCTTATTAAAATACAATATTCTTCTCACACAAAATACGGACGGTCTCGCAATTTTTACTATTTTACGCTCGGTTGCTTGACTTGACTTTAACCGAAACGTTATAGTTAAATATAGCGGTCTGACTCTTATGTCTTTCAAGATAAGGATCACACCGCCATATTTAACTATAACGTTTCGGTTAAAGTCAATTCAAGCAACCGGACCTAAATGTGTATGCAAAATTAACTTGGGTTAGCTTTAGGTGTAGTAAGTACTTGCTGAGAAATCGATAAAGAATCTAAATACTGAATATGATTTATGTAACTAATAGTTCAGTGCCATGGCGCGCATCAATGACTTTAACCGTATCACGTTAGTACCAACACGCCTCCAATATTTGTGTGCTCAACCAATTTGCTCATGACGTCCAAATTTGGGTAACTGTTACGAACTTACAATGAGGTATGAACTGTGAATGACTCAATTTTACGGTAATTGAATGCTCAGACGTACGGTTATTTCTAGGTATCTCGACTATTTTGACTTAGATTTATAGGTCAATTTAGACGTACCTAATTAACACGCAAAGAATTTGAGTCATTAGCTGGGATCAGGTGCGTATGCGTGCTGAATCTGCGTTAATGCTCGTCATGAACTGGCTAAATATAAATTTACTGACACTAAATATCCCCAAAACTAAATTCATTACCTTTGATACCACCATATACACTCAACCTAAGTCTTTTTCGATCAAAGCTCATTCTTGTAATCTGCCTGATGCGAACTGCTCTTGTTTTTCAATACAAAGAACTACTGACATCAAATACTTGGGTGTAATAATAAATAGTACTCTCAGCTGGAAAACACATATAAATGTTTTGGTAAATCGCACTCGAAAGCTTATGTTTATCTTGAGGAAGCTGAGAACGGTCTGCGACCGTAAATTATTAAAAACTGTGTACTTCGCACTAGTGCAGTCCATACTTTCATACTGTATCACAGCTTGGGGTGGCTCCAATAAGACTTACATGTTACGCCTAGAGCGCGCTCAAAGAGGTATTCTTAAGGTTTTGGGAAACCGACCTCGCAGGTATCCTACGACAGTACTTTACCAAGAGTGGGACGTAATGAATGTTAGGCAACTCTTTATTTCCCAGGTAATTTTACGTAAACACTCAGACCATAATACTCAATCTGAAGTTAATGCTAACATTCCTCAAAGACGCAAACAAAAAATATTCAAAATTTCTCCATGGAGAACTGCACTTGCCGGTCGACAATATCTCTTTCTTAGCACAAAACTTTACAATAGAATAAATGACACGCTTGTTATATCTAAGCTTAACAAACCCAACCTAAGAAAAACAGTTAACGCCTGGCTAAAGACTCTTAGCTACCATGAAACTGAGGATTTGATCGCTAAAGCGAAATCATTTTAAGTTGTTATGTTCATGTTTACTGTCTACGCATACACCACAACCACACATACAAACACTCACACTCACACTCTCACACTCACACACACACACACACACACACACACACACACACACACACACACGCACCACTTATCATGTTATTTGAATAGTCAAAATTTAAGTTTGTACATGTACAGTTTAAGTATTCGATGGATCCAAGGGAAGGCTATGGTGCCCGTAACACAGGTTTTCCTAGTACGGACGCCAAAGCACTCCATCAGGTTAAACATCTTTTTTTGTATGTACCTATTCTGTGCACTAGATTTAAGGAGATTTTTGTACTGTGCAATAATAAATAAATTGAATTGAAAAATAAAAAAAAAAAAAAAAAAAAACTAAACAAACTCATCAAGTTTCTGCTTTCACTACGTTAACAGTGGCACAGTATGCATTTTTAAGTCAGTGATTTTAGTGGTTTTTGATGCTAAATTTATAGCTTGATAGTACGTTATATTGAAATTAACATTTATAACAAATTACCGAGCATAGAAGTATGTGCTATTGTCAAAAATGGTTTGCGTTTATTTTCAATTTAATCTTAACTTGTTGAAGAATGCCTACTACTATGGATTACGCAAATATTCTACTAGAAAACTCTGTTAATATACTAGAAACTCATCCATGAAAAATTAGAGAAAAAGTGATAGAAAATGTACAACACTAGAATCTTACAGTCAAACAAAGGACTCACCAATGAGATTATTAGCAGTGACGAGAATACAGCACAGGAACATAATAGCAGAAGTTATTCTATAGTGCATGCGGAAAACCATGTTGTCGATAACTGCTTTGTCGATGAGGTAGCGGACTTTGACGAAGCCCGCTACCGCTGACGCTAGTCCAAACACTGCCATCTTAGTCTAGTATTGTCTAATTCTGAAACAAGAAAAAGGAACATTTGATTATTTATATCGTGACCCAGTGCAAGAAATTAACAAGATTAATGAAACAAATAGTTACATAAATATAATATGAAAAATGAACGTTATCATTGATCAATATTTAAAACAAGTATACAATTTTTTTATTTCCATTCAAGCAAAGTTTTTTTTAACAAATATTATACTGGATTGGGCCTGTAAGTTTGTCAATTGTCTCCTAAAATGTAAATTATTTCACACTATCTTCATATTATGTTCCATATTTAGAAATGTCTATAAATATAAACGTAGATACCAACACAATAGTGACTATAAATAAATCCTTGAACAAGTGCCACTGTCCCTACCCATACAAAACGGTAAACTTTATAGTCTGTGTTTAACACATTGCTTATTCCATTAACGTCTGGAATAGATTTGGACACATCAATGTTTATACGTCCCACTTTTGGTAATACCAGTATTTTATGCGCGTTTGGAAGTTTACCATATGGATATGTATAGAAACGCGTATCATTAATTTAAAGAACCGTTAAATGTGAACCTACCATCTATACTGCACGTTTGACGAAGTACTATGTCTTTTCAATCATTGACCTCTGACAATATAATATTAAAATCTCAGCTACTTCTCGCCCACGCCCAGTATTCGAGTTCGTTGGTTTTTATAACTTCACATTTTTTCAATCATAGCATTCAATTAATGATATCTATTGGATTGGAGATTAAATATTTAAATACAGGTTTTGAATGAACACTACGTACGCAATACTTCGGTAGTAACAATCATAAGTGGCAATTCATCACAAATGGATCCAACCTTGACGACTTCTTGATCTCGTTCCTACGCGGTGTCGTGTGTCTAAGATATATTAGCTAAGGCGTCGGGGAGGGAACGAAAATTAATATACTGGTGTCGTCCTCAATTACATCCATTTACATAACACCTATTATGCTTAATAAATAGGAACTCACGTAAATTGATCTTTTGCCCTGCACGTTATCAAGCCAATATCAACTGAAATGGCTTATGAAGAAAATGAAAAATAAACGTTTCCAGTTTGTAGGTGCTTTGAAAGCTCAACCTCATTCTGCTTGAGTCTAGGTTTCTATTAGTTCAACTCGAAATAATATTCGTTGCTTATAATACTTATTTCTGGATATTTTATTTTACTGAAATTTTATTTCCGTACATTTCGCTATTATAATCTCTTAATCTGTGTTAGGATTGGTCTCGGTTGCGGTAAAGGCAAATGGTGCGCCGGCGCAGGGCCTACGGGTCGTCGACCGGCCGCTGTTCGCCTCCTGCGTTTCCAACTTACTCCCCCCTCTTTGCCATACCTCCCTCGGTCCAGACTGATGCATCGCGTGGCAACGCGAATTTTACGCGGAAACCAGTTTACCAGGCCGGGTAGCGACAATCTTTACCCGTTTTGGATGTCAGTGTCGCGCTGTGATTTACTTATACAGTTGCTTTATTTCAACTTTAGCCACGGTCACGATTGTTTAATTTTTAGCACCTTGAAGATAAAAAACTGCCACGCAATCACTTTAAGAAATTTCGAAAGGAATTCGTTCAGCTTTTTATTCAATGCATAAAACAGTGCGTCCAATAAAATTCAAGAAACGCCTAGAGACAATGTTCCAAACAAAAATGTTCTTCTTAACTTCCAAATTCAACATCATTTCTTATTATTCAAAGATGCTTTTCTGAGTAACAAGCGTATACAAGTTACGTACTTACGTAGGTCTAAGCTTGTTTGTATTGGCTGATAATGTGGTATATGTATATGAGGGGACATCACACGCCACACATTACATATTCCACGTTTTACGAAAAACATGAACGAGCGCACGATCCTGGTCGTTCCTAAACAAATATCTCGAACATATCACACCTATACTTGACGTGTGAATCCACTTATTAGAAATACAAAAGGATTGTTTTAGTTTTAAGCTCCGTGTAATAATAATTCGTGAATCTTCTACTACGTCTGTGTTATATCATCAATCCTTTAAGCGCCTGATCTTGAGAATCCGTTGAAAAGTTGTAAGTTACCTCTGTACTCATCGTCAAATCTGGTAGTCTCGCAACTGATCATTCACATATTAAATGAGTATTACGTTTCGGATGCCGATGAAGTAGCTTAATGATACCGTCTGTTATTTAGGCGCGCGTTTACAGCTGCCCAGACAGTAGGCACGCGTCTGCTGACTGCTCTCTAATACTAATTGCGGGAGACGAGGCGTCCGCGTCCGTACGAACATCGCTCACAGCAGTAATACAACTCGTTCGTGGGAAAGAATCTCCGTATACCCATTTATGTCCGTAATTGGTTTCCGTGTGTGAAAGACCATTGAACGCTTCGGTTGTCTTGACAGTTGTGATTACAAATTGTGCAGCTATACGAGTACATATTTATGAGATCTTGTTTAGCTAAATTTCAACACGCACTTTGCCATGCATGACCATACATTGTGCATACGCGATGATTAAGATTAAATTACTGTTCTCAATGATATAATTTATTAGGTCAGTCTCTTCAAGTTTCGTATCGTTATCGTAGTTTTATTAAATCAAAGGTATGGTAATAAGGTTTTCGTCTACTTACTTAATTTTTGGACTCGTTATAAGACGTCTTCTAATTCTATGACAAGTGTGGTAATTCTACGAAGCGTTTAAAACTTTAAATTGAGCGTTAATAAATAATTAGTAGGTATGCCACGTGAAAATCACGTAATTTGGACTTTTTTGTAAGTTACAAGATACGGACGCGAGACGGTTCACTTTATGTTTTTATAATTTTTTTACCGAAGTGTGGCCAAAGAGAAACGCTTTAGTTTTGTTGAAAAAGATGCAATACTGTAAGTGAATGGCGGATTGCTGTCTGCAATCTACGTGATCTCGGTACATTCTCGTAGTAAATGACGTCTCGTGATGTCCGACATCATTAACTCCATTGACTATTGCTTCGTTCCACGTTGGTCGCCTTGATAGAAATTATACTAAAGAAGCACGTGATCCGAAACAAGAAGCAATCTTAAATGTTTTATTCTATATGGAAAAGACATCGTAGTTGGCAAAAAACTATACTGAATTATAAAAGAATTCATCTACAGTATCTTTATCATTGCATCCATCTTATTTAAAGTGAAGTTCAATGCAATTTGAAAACCTTTTTGTCAAGAGCTGCTTCCACCTTGTAAAAAATACTTGATAACTTTATAGTCCGGTTCACCCATTATATACATCGCCATGCAATATCATTTATATTTTCATATAGATAAAGTCTGAAGTTCAAGAGCGTCATTCTATCTTTGAATTTCAAAAGTATAAAAGGTAAAAACAAATGAAATGAAGATAATAAATACCTATATATCACTAGTTCCACAAGTAGTTTTAGAAACAAATGAAAAATTTGACTGCAAAATAATAAATGGCAAGACCGTAAACTACGCTTAAAATGTACCTAATGGTATCTGGTATCTATTTAATTTAAAGATAAATGTCATTATATTTTAAGCTTTACATAATACTCAGTTTATTGAAGCAATTAAACGATTCATTGTGGTCAATTTATAACAGGCTTATAATGTGATACGTGATAATTACCTAAAACCGTATTGAAAATTTGAAACCACAATTATTAGAAATGCAAAAAATACTAGGTACTTGATAGAGGTGACAAACGTCATATCCCTATCATGCATTACGCATAAATATGTACTTTGTTCAATCATTAAAACATGTGGAAACCATACGTAATATTTTCAGGGAATGGGTGTGGAAAGATAAACCCAGATTGGTACCCACTACCCAGTCATTGCATCCGTCGTCCTTCGTCATGGCACGAGTTTTAGAGATATCTCGTATAAATTACGGAAATGGGTCTCGGAACCTAGATTGCGGTTGCATATTAGGTCTTGGGTTTCATGTACCATGTTTAGAGGTGATGAGTTATCGTGCGCGATACATTTCTAAAGTATAGAATATCATGCTGTGGTCGTAACTATCCTTCACTTATTATCTGTCCCACATTATAAGTATTAGTTTTGTTTACAACACTATGCTATGTTCTTACAAATGAAAAATTAAAAAATTTTAAAACACCCACGACTTTTGCAGACTTGTACTTGAAAAAGGATTAAATAATTTTTTTTAAACTCCCCGACTAAAGGAAAGTAAGAACTAAGAACCTATCAGTATAATTACAAATTCAAGAAAATCCGCCGGAGCTGCTGTGTTTTGCCTATGACGGTGTTGATGGTGCTGTTTACCAGTTGATGACTAATTCATTTTATTGATATTGGAAACGAAAATAGCAATGGCAGCTCCGACGGATTTTCTTGGATTTGTAATTATACTGATAGGTTCTTAGTTCTTACTTTCCTTTAGTCGGGGAGTTTAAAAAAAATTATTTAATCCTTTTTCAAGTACAAGTCTGCAAAAGTCGTGGGTGTTTTAAAATTTTTTAATTTTTCACTTGTTTTATAGTTTTTCGATTAATATATTAATGTAATTTAAATTATATTATTATTAAAAATGAAAATTAATCTTCAAACTAGCCTAGCTCCTCTAGCAGCGTTTGAAGGCATCATCCCTTCCAAGTCATAAAGAGACGTTTATTATGGCGCCCCCTGCTGTTCAATCACAAGAACAATTATCTACGAACCATAGCCAATGACTCACTAATATTTTATACAAAACTGTATCCAAATCGGTTCAGTCGTTTTTGTAATAATTGAGAACATTCGTTTGCACTACAAATGTGTTTTATGGCGCCCCCTGGTGATCGATGTTCGTAACATATATCAAAGAACCATCGCCAATGAATACCAAACATTATATAGGAAACTGCATCTAAATCGGTCAAGCCGTTTTTGAAATAAATGGGAACATTCGTTTGCAATATAAATGTATTTTATGGCGCCCCCTGGTGATCGATGATCATAACAACTATCTAAGAACCATTGCCGCTGAACACCAAACATTATACAGAAAACTGCATCTAAATCGGTCAAGCCGTTTTTCAAATAAATGGGAATATCGATGTGCACAAACGAACACACAAACAAACAAACAAACAAACAAACAAACAAACAAACAAAAATATTTTTGCATTATTGGTTTTTGTGAACAATTTAACATACAAACAAACATAAAATCTTTTTAATAGAGTAATGTACAAACGGTCTCTCACCCTAAACGCATATACCCGTACTCCGTTCCGTCGTGGGTAATAAATAGAATTTTATTATTTTAAATACTCTACAATTGTTGCAATACTCATTTTATTCAACATTCGAGAGCATTCTTCTTCCTAGTTAATTATGATGTTTTCCAAGTTCCAACCCAGTTCGGCTAGGTAGCTAATCTCAAATGAAGACTGCGTTTTATCAATAATAATGTAGATAATGTTAACATTGAAGTCTGTAAGGGAATTCACCTATTTCATTATTTTTATTTTACTAGGAAGTTGAGCACTAATTATATTATGCTCATGGCGAAATTCGTGACCTTACCCGAGTTATTAATTAATTACTTTCCCTGATCAGACAATGTGGAAGAGCATTGTTATGACAACAAACGGTATCGTGTGATTGCTACACAAACTGAGTCAATGTTGAATGTCATTTTGATAATTATTCTCGGCGCGGCGAACCTTGATCCCTATGACGTTTGTGTTAGTGATGGGTCGTGTCTTTGGTCGTGTCGATAATTTTTTTTTAGAAAACGTCGTGGCTTGCATTCAGCCACGTTGGTATACTTACATGTTTTAAAAATATTATAATGTGCATTTTTAAGGTCCATTATGTTGTTGGTGTATTCATTTAAGATTTTTGGCATAGATTAAGTAGGTAAGTAAAACAAAAGTTTCCAACCTTGTTATTTTGCATAACCATAATATATGAACTAAAACCATAATACAGGGTGTCCAGGGATAAAGTGCAACCCCGAAAGGGGGTGAAACTAGACCATAAATTATCGACAAAAAAAATAGAAAAAAAATTCTAAAAAAGTTATTTTACTTTTTATTAGCAAATTAAGATTTTCATTTCATAAGTAGACTCTATGTAAGAAAAAAAACGATTTCTTCGAAATTAGTGGGTCGATTGCTTTCAAATAAAAAAAAATACTATGCCACATACTTGGCGGTAAGGATTAAATAACAATTAGCTCGCAAAAAAGTAGCATCATGACATAAACTTTGCTTTTTATGAAAAAGAAACCCTTTTTTATGACTATTTTTTTCAATGATATCTAAATTTCTCAGAAAAATGCCCCCAATACCAGAAGATTTTACGATTTAAGAGTATTCTCTATCATATTACCTTTTAAATAGAAAAAAAATCTTCGTTGTAACCCAAGAAATGAGCTACCCACCCAGACACGACCCACTAATTTTGAAGAAATCGATTTTTTTTCTAACATCACAAATAAAAATCTTAATTCGCTAATAAAAAGTAAAATAATTTTTTAGATTTTTTTTTTCTATTTTTTTCGTCGATAATTTATGGTCTAGTTTCACCCCCTTTCGGGGTTGCACTTTATCCCTGGACACCCTGTATATGAACCATAACCATAATATATGAACTAATATGTGAGTATAAAAAAAAATTGTGCACTCGTTTCCATTACCGACATTTTTTATCGATACTTGCCACCCTAGTCGATAAACGTCACACGACGTAAGTTTTGCAGGACGTAAACATATATTCAGATTAAGATAACTTCTTGTAAATGTTAAGAATTGTTAAAAATATCAACGGAATATCATTACTAATGGTAAAAAGCTACGTAAAATTTATAAATGCCATTTTTAGACGCCCCCAATATGATCCCAATTTAATGGTGACGCCACTACAATGTTATATGGTGACTTTAGCTGTCAGTGTCATAGGGATCAACATTCGCCGCGTCGAGTATAATTGATGTCTATCAAGTGTTCAGTAGTAAAATAACAAGTCAAAGGTCAAAGTTGCGCATGAGTGATGACTCGTACAAATAATTACTGTGACGCTTGCTGAATTTGCATTGTATCAGTTTTCAATCTACTATCTATTATGTGGCGCACTTTGTGGTCAAGTAATCATTTCTGTTTTCATGTTCAAAAACGCCTTAAAAGTTAAAATCATGATTTATTTTAAAATTTGGTAAGACTTTCTCCGTTGTTCTCGTTGAAAACATTGTTATCTAGTATGCATTAATTGTTTATTTTGCCTTAACTTAATTTCAGACAAGTTTAAGAACTCTTGTAAATCTGTTTTTTTATACGCTAGGTGATTTTGTATTCATTGAAGATAATAGCGTTAAACCTGATGAGCAACCAAACTATAGATGTAGTATTTACTTTTGGCCATGGCTCGAATATTCTTCTCATGTGTTTAGTGAACATTCTTATGTTTCACGATACAATCGTGTCAGAATAATCCATGTTTAGTAATGATGTAAATCATGTATTTTATTTTTGTCAACCTTAAAACTATTGCGTGTATTTTTTTATTAAGTATCAGTATTCACTATTCAGTAGTCTTTTGATTTAGCGTTATTGTTGTTAGAATCGAAAATCTATTGTTTTCAGTCATTGTGGTATCGGTATTGTGAGGACTATTTTCTACTTGTGGCAGTTTAATACTTTTACCTTCGCTTACTAGTGAAAGGTCTTTATTTTCCAATATTTCAGGAAGATCATAATGTCTTATGCCGGTTAATGTCTTATGTCTTATGCCGATATTCTATCTATCTTCTTCTTCTTGCCCTGCTGGAGACATCAATGTTACATAACTTGTATCATGGAGCTCATGTCACATTGATATCTCTAGTAGGGCAAATAGAAGATAGATAGAATAATGGGAACCGGCATTAATAGATATAGGGATAGTGCGGGTTATCGTGTTCGGATCGCTATGCAGGTGGCGCGCACGGTCCGTGACAAGAATCCCTTGTTTGTGACCTGTTTGAGATATGCTCGATGCTCATTGCCCGTACGATGAACTATATTCATATTTTATGGACGTGTTCATGTTATCATAGGGATTTCATCCTCTTCTACATTTATTCACGATTCCGAGTCGAATTCATTATAGAATTTGGGTATTTAGTTCAGTTTCTTTTTATCATATTATTACTAATTAAAATTCAGTTCGTTTCAGGTACTTAGCTTCGTAATGTTTCAAAGTACTTAAGTGTGCAGATGGGTACTTACGATATTTAAGTATAATTAATATTTTGAGGTGACTTAAAAGTGTTGACACTTTTTAAGTTTTAGCCATGATTTTTGACTAAAATGCCAATTTTTGTCTGAGACGCATTGAATAAAGCAAGTTAATTGAAGTACTTGATTTTCCTGAGAAGATTTAATATTTTAAACTGCCTATTATTATTTTTTTACTTTTTATTCTTCCATAGATTCCCGTAATTTTATTTGCTACTGGAAGTGGATTCCAGCATCCATACTATCACGGTAAAGATAAATGAAAATAACCAGAGGTTTAAGTGATACTAAATACCCAGCTAAATAAAATCCGTAAATGATATATAAATAAAGTCATAAAATTCAGTCTAAAGGTAATAAAAGTCAAAAGGCTTTACTTACCATTAGTATGGGAAAAGTCTCCTACAACCATCTCATTGTTTTCTAGTCGCGTATTGTACTTAATTTGTTATTTAAATAAGTTTTAAGAATTCGTATTATTACTTGGAGTGAATTTGAATAGATACCGTTTAGGAACAACGAACCCCAAAACAAGTCCTTTGTTATAATGTAGTGATCTTGAACGTGGGAAAAGAAACATATGGTTTAATATTAAACTAGTTCTACTTATCGATAATTTTATCATCAATACATACAACGTTTTGATGATTTAACGTACCTGATCTAAATATTTAACCATTTATAATTTTTTTAGAGACAAAAGTAAATCCTAATCACTCAATTTCCAGTGAATCTAGACTGTCGTTCAGGAACCACTAGTCAGCTACTTATTAGTCCCACTCTACGTATCTACAATTGTATCTACATCGATATCATAAGATCAGTTTTTGAGGTTTATTCGCTACTATTTTTTTCATATTATTGTGAATGCGTGTTTTATTAGGTTCAAGTTTAGTGTATCCGGATTGTTTAATCGTTAATAATCTGTGCCATTTCCTTGTTTTGTATTCTCACGATTTTGTATAATTTACAAGCTAAAATCTACCTTAAAGGTGTAGCAAAGAATGAAAAATTTTAATAAATACTTCATTGTAAAGCTAAAGGAAAGCGTAAACGAGCAAGGGCTAGGTTAATTGTTGCAATGGTTAGGAGTTGCTAAACAGTTAACTATTGATAACCTATTAGTAATTAATAATGATTACAGATGAATGTAAAAAGGTCAAATACAGGATGTTGCAGAGATAAAATTACAGAAAGATTGTGGATATAACTCAAGATTTACCTACTTATTATGATGAAATTAGGGGAAATCAGAAATTATTTCCATAGGATCAATCACATCAAGATTCCAAATTATGTGCTTAAAATTTGCTTCAAATTATTTAATCATTAATTTCTGATGTAAGTAATGCTCAGTTGCTTGCTTCATGATGTTTTTGTTGTTATTAGTCACGTTTAATTTAATATCTAGCTATTTAAAGAGTATTGTTTGTTATTATTGAACAACAAACTCAATATTAATAATCAGAGATATTATGTGCTAAAGTTTGTTTTGTTGTCTATTCACAAAGTGGTCGCTAAAGAGACGCAGCGTCGCAAACGCATCCCCATTCTTCAGGTAAATGAGTGCAGCCGCTACCTGTGGGGGACTTAACACCTCGTAACTCGTTTGATTCATAACCTGTATACTATACGTCATCTTCATCTGTCACGGTCTAACCAGAAAGCGGGGCAAATAAAAAAGCCCGATGACTGTGCGCGAAGCTTTTGTTCCTGCACATGCTCACATGTATGCCGTCAAACTGCATTCCACCGTCGTCGATAGCCGCTAAGCGGGTCCCAATACGTTCTGAGCTTTTGTAACATAGCTTACCTTTTTAAAAAGTAACTGTTATTTTACCCGCCGAGATTTCGTAAAACGCGCACCTCTCTTCGTATCACAACACAACAAACGCGACGGGCGCGTACGACTACACGTAGTCACGTCAGATTTACGTCATATTATTCGGGATACGCGAAGTTGGTGAGGCCAAATTATTGGAGTAAAACGAGTGGCAATAGCGGGCGGCGCTGCACGGTGCACGGTGCACGCCAGCTGCTGGTGGCTCGGGAACGCGGACTGGAAACTGGAAAGCGCACTCGCCACTCGGTCGGCTCGAGCGTCGACTTGCGCCTGTATCGCTAGTCACTACTGAACGGCAGCGTGTGCGCATCAGCCGCCGTCTCTCTCGCACCTCTGCCTGAAACGGTACCCGCGACGCCCGTCTCTTTTTCCCCGGACCTGAGCAAATGCACAGTAGTCAGTCTCGAGAATCCATCGGGGAACGAGTTCTGTCCATCTCGACTCCTTGCGTTTTCTCCGTGTCGGATGCTTCAAAGTTTTGTACGCCAATTTAAAGCGGTTATGAATATGATTACTGATTGTAACGGGTGAAAAATGCTCGCGGCTTTTAATTAATACATTGGTCACTCCTATTATTATGTCAGCGATGAAATATTAATTCTATTCTTCTTCTTTTTTTGTTCGCACCTACTTCGCCTTCGAAAATATTACCTTTCGTGAAGAAGTTTATTAGTTTAGACATGTCTATTAGTTAAGTAATCTAAGTAATATATATTTTAATGAATATTAGTTCTTATCCATAGGTAGCTTAGACATTATGGAATTTATTTTTTAATGTTCCAAAGGTCCCAAAGATTCGAAGTATGCTTAGTTTAGGTTCCTCACTAGTATCTGTATTGGGTAGGTACATAATAACATCTACCGACGTGCCTAGTGTATTTTTGAATAAAATTACATTTTCATACTTGAATAGATTAGTAGTTAACTACTTAGTAGGTATTCGATTATCTTCAAATTTTATTTATTAATAATTTTATATTTAGGTACCATCCCTACTTTTTATTCGTGTTTCTCTCAGTTTCTCTATATATCACTTATCCACTACCTGCCTGCCTGCCTATTATAGCTGGTCTCTTATACTAGAAGTACTTAACATAATAATTATTGCATGGTTATGTAAGCAACTAATTGATTTTATTGTAAAGAAACTTGATAATTCGTACCGACAGCGATTTTATTCGATACTTTGTTATCCTTACTTTGTTACACTGCACTCTTAATAACTATTTTAAGTAGGTACCTACAATTATAGCTTCGACTTCAATTATACAACTTATCTAATTGCAAGTTGATTGCAATAATTTTTTCACATTCTTGCAATAAGTAAGACACATTCATATACTTAGTTAAGTCTTCACTCCTTTGACCGCTTATCATACCTAAATACAGTATTAATTTATGAATACACTTGTGCATTGTCGCTCTTTAAACGAGACGATCAGTCGGCAGGCCATCCCAATTAATAATAATCTTCTGTTCAAAGAGGTCTTGTCTGGACCTGAGGTCAGCTGCTCTGTCATTGGCTAGGCATTTCAAGCGCTCTACCTGTGCGCAGAATGTTTCTTTTTTGTAAAAAAAGTAAATCGCATGGTTCATACTATTCAAGGTCCCATCCCGCATAACTTGTCGCATTTTTGTTATGATATATAGATAACTAGGGCACTTGAAGACAAGTAACTTTATGAACGGACAAAAATAATTTTAAATTCGATATAGGTCAATAATTAACCATAAAAATTTGGTACGAATGGTACAATTTAGTAAACGACGAGGTACCTATAACCTAATTGAACTTATTTCGTTTTGATCAATTCCGTCCTTAGTGTACTAAAATGTAGGTTCTTGCCTATACGTCATTTTCACTAAATTTAAGCAGCCAGTCATCAACATTTCTAAATAGAGGATACTTACTCCCTTTTACAAGAAAAAAGTAGAGGGAAAAGTTTTCGTAGATAATCTAAAGATATTTCAATCCACGACAGCGCGCCCCACTCTGTCAAATTCCATACGAATCGAAAGAAACATAAGCGAGTGGGGCGCGTACGGCGTACCTATTACCTAGAGTCATAATCAACGCTGATCTAGAAAGGGTATGGAAGAAATTTGTGAAAAACTGAGAGAAACGAAAATAAACAAAGAAAATCAAAGAGATGTTGAAGGTCTAACAACGAAGCTGCTAAGGTTGACAGGTCTACGTAGGAAGGTACTACAGTAAGATACCAAAAAACATGACGCATGAGAACTCCAATGCTAAAGAGGCGTTAAATTAATGACATTCCGATATAATAATTCCGCTTTAAGACTATAATAAAGCTTAGATAAATATTAACTAATGGCCGTAATCATCCAAAGTTCATTGCGCTGAAACGCTACCAAAACTTGATTTACCAGTTTCACTGTCCTGCTATCTAGACGTCTGACTAGCCTTATCTCAGATGTGAAACACGATGTGATGTAAGAACAGACTTTTCAACTTAATCTGCCGCGCCGAAGCTGGAAGTTTTAGAATTTTAATTTGTCCAACGGACCATAGAAAAGTTACGTTAGTTTAGGCGAGGTTATAAAGTTTAAATACAGACCTAATATAATATGCCGCCGGTAGCCTGACGATTTATTCCGAGACAATTGAATTAGGAACTACATATATTGCAACGTAGTAGTCACAAACATAGCGCTAGGGCGTGCGTAAGGATTCAAAATCCAGAAATTGCAAATCCTAATCCTATACTTAGTAAGCAACAACTCATTAAATCGGCGTTGGTCTATTTTTTTATAACATCAATTTTACTGAAATCTCTCTTGTCAGTGTCTTTTACTGAAATCAGTGTAGCTTAGAACTGATCTCTGTTTCTGGTACTTACCTTGCGGTCCACGATTCTCAAGGAAAAGGTTAATTTTAATATTTATTTTACTCTTGAAACACATATATGTTTCTTTCATTTATTAAAGTTTTAGTCTGTCAGCCTATGTTGAATCTGGTTCGATCACCTTTAATGTGGACGCTACGTAATGTACCAGCAATCGACTCTTACAAATGTATCGATTAACTTATAAACTATATAATATTAAAATTAAAGGTGTTTTCCTTTCCCGACATCGTGTGTCGCACCGCAGGAAAAAGGAAATCCATAACCCCATATTAAAATCTTTTACATTATCTTCGCTCTCCCTTCCATTTCGATTTCTGCTTTCATATCTTTCTCGACTCCTCCCTCGATCTCGAGCCCTACCTCTTATATTTAAACCAGTTGAAAATTAAAAGCTTTTTTTGAATTTCCAAGAAAGTACAACCGTACTGCTATTACATTAATTAAGTTTACATAATGTGCTTGTATCATAAGTGAATGTCGTTAGCCGGCATTCGGGGCAATTACGAGACATCGTCCAGTGTCGCTCAAAACTGGTTTGATCACTGATCTGACCTGAACTGCAGCGCAAACGAAATGTATCCGCTTTCCTGGTGTGAATTAGTACTGATCAATAATCATCATCTATGTTCTACCTCTTGACGTTACTCACACGTGATGACAATTGATGACAAAATCTCCAATTTCGATTATTACCAAGCAAGGACAATCGTTTCAAAATACTAACTTACGGCCGAAATTATCCATCCGAATTTGGCCTATCTTTGATAGAGATTTGACACAAGCTCCGTAAAAGTTTTTCTATCTCTGGTAGAACAAATGCGGATTCGATTGGTTATTTATTTCCACCATTAGTCAAAACATTGCAATTGATAAGACTTGCAAAAAAATTATTACCTACGTTGCGAAACGTTGCCAAAGAATTCAGGTTTCACATTATATAATGTATAGGTACCAATTAATATTGTATTCTAAAGGCTTGTTCCCGTTTAATGTAAAAATATGCTGCCATTAGATTTGCAACAATCTTACTTTTATCATAAAGATGGTATTCGAATCGCGAACTTTTATCGTTTATGCAGATACGTCTGTTTCTACGTGACTTGATTGAAAGCTCATTCTTCAATTCTGGTTACGTAGTCGATTATCATCTTATCGTTTAATTTGACTTCTAAGGTACAGCCAATATCAACGAAGGAAATTACGAAAAATATTAGCTTTCGTTCAAGCTGTATTTTTAACCTTTTAGTGGAGGCAGTCATTGCTAAGGCAAAAACACAAAAAAAGTATGGTGTATATAAGGTGCGTTTCGGTTAGTAGCTAAAGGAATTCCGTAATGACTTCACTCTTATGGAAAGCTTTCGCTTCTTAATTGCAGAAGCTTTGCTAGTAATCTTCCGATTTTGGTATAATATCTGTAGTCCCTCACGTTATCCTAATCAGTACCAGTACCTGTTGTTTTAGAATTACTTAAGTAGGATTTTGTGTCATAATTTGTGAACACAGTCTAGTATTCAACAAAAAAAACACTCGTCACTTGTTGTCTTTGTTCATTATTTTTTGGTGCAACTTTAAATTCTCAGAACTCTCTGATTCATAATAAAATATTCACGTCGTGTTGGTTTGGTGCCCATTTGCATGTTTTTTTTTTACTTGGAATTAAACGTTTGTACACTATACTCTATTTCCGGAGCCTAGTTTATATAGCGCGCTCTCTGTCACGTAATCCCATACAAATGACAAAGACAAAAAAAGTCCGTGGGCGTAAACAATTCTGAATGTACGTACACACAGCGCTACTATTCAAATATACGACTACACTGATTGCCTTTGTAAGTTTGTAATATAATAAGTAGGTGAAAATTTGGGCTAGTAGATTTTTTTTTAAATAAATTTAAAAAAAGCTTATAATATCCTATCCTATTAATATTATAAATGTGAAAGTTTGTGTAATGTCTATAACATTATAAAAGTAGGTGTAAAAGTAGGAAAAGGTATCGGGAACGGGTCAGGGAAATCCACATAACCCTGGGATTTCTGAAAACCCGAATTTCACGAGGGGGAAGCCGCGGGCAAAGGATGGTTAAAAGTCAAATGGAAGTCATATATTTAATGAGAAGGAAAAAAAACTAGAGTAATAAAATATTTACACCATTTATTTTCAAAATTTACGTTAATAATTATCCGACGACGAATCACTGCTTTCATCTTCTACATTTATTATGAATTTTTCACACGTCACAATGAATGCACCAAGAGTCTAAAGTACGCGTCAGGTCACGGAACAATAACGATAGATAAGGAAAAAATATGAACGCGTCTGCACAGTACGGGTACCACGATCAGACCAAAATATACACGTAGTCTGTACACTGCATTAACGGTTATCGCTAACCAATCACAAACGAGTCGATGTTTTCCCGCTGAACTTGTCTCTGTAAATAGAGTATAGTAACGTTTATTTCTTTGAATTTTTTGACCACCTAATCATATATAAGGGCTCTTGTTATTCGAACGAATTCTATCTTGTCATTACCAGAATAACCTTCTAGTGCAGCTAATAAGGGTGGTTGTGTTAATTGCTACGACCACCTATGCAATGACTCTAAATATTAGCGCGATGTATTACTTTCGATTGATCACCCACGTTCCTAGAATCATTGGTAAGGAACTAAGGACTTACTAAGAAAGGGAAAACTGCTCAGTTTTTACAGAATAAGTATTGAAGTTATATTCTCAACAGAATGGTAAGACCGTCGTGGGGGGTGGTATTGTCTATTCAATGTCATCCATGTTTTTCTTCTATGGCTCCTGATACGCGTTGCTAGGATATAGAACGCTGTTCCGGCATCTACCCGCCGTCAATGTTACTTAAAGTGTCCTGCACTTTACTAAAGACCCTGTTATTGCGTTCCATCAGACATGATTATCGTCCAACAATAGACATATACCCTGAACAGGGCGGACGGTGCCAAAAATGCTTGTTTTGCCACCAACAGTAAGGGCACGCTTTAGTTCGCTCAACAGCCACCTATTCATTTTTGACAGATAGCGCTACTGTTTGCTTATATGAAAAAGGTAAACGTAAATCGTTCGCATGCCCTCTTGAGGTTTCTTTACCGGTGCGTCCAACAGGCTTTTTTTTCAAGACGCTACTTATTAAAACCATTGAGGTAATTAACCTATGTAAATAATAGAACGTCTGATCATTTGCGGTTTTCCTTTCCGAAACTTCGAAATGGATTTTCGCGGACTATGACTCGCGGGACGTGTGTTTTGACACGGTTTGGCAATAAGTATAGGCAGTCAATTACGACGTATGATTTCATCATCTTGTTTTTATTAATTATTTGCATAGTCATTGTGTGTCAATAAAACCTTCAAAAACAACAAAACAATATCGGTGGTAGGTAAAGGCATAATATAACTATGTATGGTATAGGTATGGTATGGTAGGTATGGTATAGGTCACGTATGGTATAGGTGCGTCACTGTTGTAAAGAATACTTTCTACTTTTTTTATTTTTAACTCTTTCATTAACAGGACACGCTATAATAATGTTGTGTATTGAATACAAAGGTGTGAAAATGTTAAATCAAAATATGTTTTGAATTTTTTTTTATTTTCGCTTTTGAAGAAAAAAACGTTGTTTTTTTGTGAACACATGTCGCACAAAATTTTCCTAAGAGCGAGCAATCGTTTCAGGTATAGATATTTCAATCCACGATGACGCGCCCCACTCTGTCAAACTCCATACGAATCGAATGAAACTTAAGCGATTTCCATAGAGTGGGGCGAGTCTTCCTGGATTGGAATATCTATATCATGGGCTCTAAGCACTGTAGTAAGAAGATAATTAGGTCCGCTAACGTTTTATTTTCCTCGTTGCAGAAAGCTCGGGCTGGAGCTGGTGCCCCGGCGCGGCGCGGAAGCCGTTGACCCAGAGAACACGAGCCTCGTCGACTTGTACCGCGTGCACGCGGAGAGCGCCGAGCGGGCCGCAGCAGTGAGAGCTTTATTGTTTTTACCCTTTTTAACAGAAACAGTAGCGCCACCCGTCAAAATTCTATAGGTGGTTGTTGAGCGAACTACAGCATGGGCTTACTGTTGGTGGTAACACGCATTTTTGGCACCGATAAACTGTCGTCATTTTTTCGCGTCGTCCGCCCTTCCAGGCTATATGTCTATTGTTAAATGATTAAATCCCGCAAATGAGTGTTTATTTTTAACCCAATTCTGCGATAATTACCTACGTGTACAGTAAAAACCTTGCTACAAAATAAGTCTAAGTAAGTAATAATATTTTACAAAAAAAAACTGTTATACTTAACTCGAATAATTTTCATTGATCGTATAACTTTTCTAAAAACAACCTAGATTCGTTTGCGAATGTATCCTCAAGTTCGTAGGAATCTCCAGTCCTAGGCCTTCGTATAGACCTTCACTAGATCGTCTCCTATACACGTCAGTACGATGGAACGCTAAGGATTGGCAGTTTTCCGGTACACGGTAGTGTGTGGTAACTAACTAACTGTAGAATATAAATCCAGACAAACCGGTCTGTGATGTGAGCCACTGTAAGGACTGAATCACACGACCCGAGGGAATTCGGCACTGCAGAATGTATAGTACCGCAGCCACAGTTTTTTATAGCAAATACCTAATGATATATGCCAGATGCAGTGCGCCCCAGAACTTTGCATTGCAATGTGCGACACACTGCCACTGCCATCCTGAGCCATTCGTTCTAAAGTCTCATTATAACTTTTCACAGCTAATTGTACCGGCTAAAGTGCCCTAAAGAGTCGAGAAGGTTTTTATTTTTGTTCTCCGCGCTCTTACGAATACGTTGATGGATTCGACAGGCAGCGTTGCGGAAAAATATCACAGATTTTCGACGTTTTGCATAATTACTAAAAAAACTAAGCCTGTTCTCACAAAGTAAATTATAAGCTTTTTTAGATGTTATGACTGCCGACACATTAAAAAATGCATACATACTCATACATTCATTGTAGTTTACGCTAAAACTTAAGAAAACTTTTATCTAGAAAATTTCTCCCAATCGTGTTTATGCCTTTGAGCGAATTAAGATTAAAACTCAAAATACATGACGTTTAAAGAAAGTAATTATGTTTATAGTTTTTAAACTGCTGGTCACAAAAAATCACTCAAAAACCCGTTTATGCCGTTAAACCTGAATAAAATATCTCTCACTGCGATGGGGCTCATCCGAGCGGATTCTGCAAGAAAGTCCCGTCCCACCACTGATCGTTCGAGTACACGTCATACAAACACAGCACAATAGGGACTCATCAAAAATATGCTTAGGTATAGGGAGCTTATTTTGAACGGAATAAAAAAGGAGGAGGTTTTAATTCAAGCATCCAGCCCACTCAAAAAAACCCTGCTATGAATTCAGAGAGGCATCTCTGTGAATTTATTGTTTTCAAATCCTCCTTGGTAATTTGATATCCGGCAGATGTGATTACGACGACAGAACAATTATAATACATGCAAATTCTATTCAAAACCCACTTAACATCGATTTATTATCGTAACCTACTGACATTATTTATAAAAGACCGGTAAAGTGTGAGTCAGACTCGCACACCGAGGATTCCATAGTGGGTTATGTACCATTTGCTCTACAAAGAACGTTAAATATCTTTCACTGAAGGAGGGATTTTTGAAGTATATCTCAAATAGCTGTTGTCAGCGGCTTCGCCTGCATGAATTTCGGTTTTTACATAAGTATCCCTTTACAATGAGTTAAAAGATAGACATGAGTGGACGATGTTGCGGGATTTTTTTATAACTTATAAAGAAGAACAATAATTACATCATTCATAAACTTTGCGTACCTTTAACCGTTTACGTTACGCACGCAACGAAAGCTCTCCAAAAGGAACAATTTCTCTCGTTTTTCCATTAACATATAAATCTAGTTTTTCTATAATTTTTCATTGATGCTCCGCACCTATTGGTCATAGCGTGATTTTACATAGCCTATAGCCTTCCACAATAAATGGACTATCCAACTCAAAAAGGTTTTTTCAATTCAAACCAGTATAAGTTCCTGCGATTAGCGCATTCAACAAACACTTCAGCTTTATAATATTAGCATAGAATATAGATCATTGAAGCGGCTCTAGATGTGATCATTACATTGTGAGTAGTCAGCCTGATAACTTTTATAATGCTTAGATACAAAAATAGTCATGGAGTATCGGTAGTTTAATACAAATACTTAGATATCAAGTAATGTGATACCTACAGCTAATATCTTGAAAGCGCCTAATAAGGTAAAAAGGTTTCTCGCAGTTGAGTCGACGTTACTCTTTTTATCCGAGCACTGCACTGATATGATTGGCGATATCCTTTTACATTGAATCGGCAAGTCTCGCTTAGTGATTGTTAGACGCCTTTTGTGGACCTTTTACAATTCAAGATACAGAGGTCGGATTTCTTAATGCCACCCGAGATCTGTGTCAGCCAATCCATATCTACACTTCTACACTAATACTTATAGGCTACATAGGTACTATGAAAGTATATTGTTTGTTTGTAATCTCTGACAATGTTAGAATGAATCGATTTAAAAATCTTGTTCTTAAGATATGCGTACCAATTAGGTAATTTTTATCCCGGAAAGTTGTAGGAGACAAGCAGAGAATACAGTTATAGAACACAAGCAAGGTTGCAACTAGTGGGGCTAAATTTGAGGTGTCTGAAATGTTTGTCTGTTTGTAGCGTCGCAGCTCCCGAACGGATGGACCGATTTTGAATTGTTGTTGTTTGAAACGTGAATTAGTCAGTAGTCTTGCTATGTTTGATGAAAATCCGTTCTAGATGACCACCACCACAAAAACGCGAATTACATAAATTTTACAACCATTATAGCAAATGACAAGGCTTGATTAATATAGTAAAATCTCAGTGACAAATCTCAAATCCAAGATGACCGCCACCACAAAATGGTGAATAATATTTTTTAATGGCGGGTTTTTTAATTTTTTGTTTCAGTGGCGTGGGACGCTACGTCGAGCATGCGGCTCTGGCAGCAGTTTCAACTCGGGTACTCTCACGAACAGCGCGAACGTTACCACCCCGCCAGTGCAGTCGCACTACCTCATGTGCAGCATGAGAGACTTCGGCCACACGGCGGGCGGGGACGAAGCGGAGCTGCTGCTCTGGCTCCACGACGCCAGGCGAGCGCAGCCGCTGTCCGAGAGGTTCAGGGTGCGGATAGCGAGAGACGGGTTCTCTAACTACGTGGATAGACTGCACGCTAATAGCACGCTTTTTGCGGTAAGTACACCCTCGAAAACTCCGCCAATGCAGACGTACTACCTCATGTACAGCATTGAGGGACTTCGGCCACACGGCAGGCGGGGACGAAGCGGAGCTGCTGCTCTGGCTCCACGACGCCAGGCGAGCGCAGCCGCTGTCCGAGAGGTTCAGGGTGCGGATAGCGAGAGACGGGTTCTCTAACTACGTGGATAGACTGCACGCTAATAGCACGCTTTTTGCGGTAAGTACACCCTCGAAAACTCCGCCAATGCAGACGTACTACCTCATGTACAGCATTGAGGGACTTCGGCCACACGGCAGGCGGGGACGAAGCGGAGCTGCTGCTCTGGCTCCACGACGCCAGGCGAGCGCAGCCGCTGTCCGAGAGGTTCAGGGTGCGGATAGCGAGAGACGGGTTCTCTAACTACGTGGATAGACTGCACGCTAATAGCACGCTTTTTGCGGTGAGTACACCCTCAAAAACTCTGCCAGTGCAGTCGCTCTACCTCATGTGCAGCATGAGGAACTTCGGCCACGCCGCAGGAGGATATGAAGCGGATCTGCTGCTTTAACTCCATGGTCCCAGACGAGCGCAGCCGCGGTCCGAGATGTTCAGGGTGCGGATAGCGAGAGACGGGTTCTCTAACTACGTGGATAGACTGCACGCTAATAGCACGCTTTTTGCGGTGAGTACACCCTCAAAAACTCCGCCCATGCAGTCGTACTACCTCATGTGCAGCATGAGGAACTTCGGCCACGCCGCAGGAGGATATGAAGCGGATCTGGCTGTTGCTCTGTTACACGATGCCAGTCGAGCGCAGCCGTTGTTCGAGAGGTTCAGGGTGCGGATAGCGAGAGACGGGTTCTCTAACTACGTGGATAGACTGCACGCTAATAGCACGCTTTTTGCGGTGAGTACACCCTCAAAAACTCTGCCAGTGCAGTCGCTCTACCTCATGTGCAGCATGAGGAACTTCGGCCACGCCGCAGGAGGATATGAAGCGGATCTGGCTGTTGCTCTGTTACACGATGCCAGTCGAGCGCAGCCGTTGTTCGAGAGGTTCAGGGTGCGGATAGCGAGAGACGGGTTCTCTAACTACGTGGATAGACTGCACGCCAATAGCACGCTTTTTGCAGTGAGTACACCCTCAAAAACAGTGCCCAGAACCATGGTAGATTAATCCCTAAAATCAGAGGCAATATCGGGAGAGTGATGGGGAGTGCCCTAGACCGCTCCCTGAATCGCCTCGTGTGTAGGCAAATCGTAATCAGAATTATTATTATTACTCCTAACTCAAAAATCGGTTCGGGCGAGCTCTAAATGAAACGTATCAGGGCGGATTTTGCTAGAACAGTAAGAATTTTGTTAACAAGAATTGCCGCTGTTTTGTCGTTACGTCTTACGATGATAAAAGAACGCAGCGATGTCCTGAAATGTGTCCTTTATCAGTAAATAGATTAAAGTACTTTGAAAAATGTGGGTAAAGCAGATGAGAGATATTTATGGAATGAATTGCGGCGAGCATCGGAATTTTTACGCAACGTTATAATTGCTCGCACTGGATTGTGGCATTGCGGTGGAAGGTAATATAATTATAAAAGTACTTTTGTTATTACCACAGCATCGCCACCTTTCAACTTTCAACCAATGTATTTAAATAAATAAAATAAATATACATCTGTCCCCAAAGTATCAATCTAGCCCTAAAGTAGCCTGTGTTGTGGGTTCTAGAGAACTGATATATTTATACATAAATATTGAAAAAACCCTGACACTAGAAAACATTCATGCTCATCACACAAACATTTTCCAGCTGTCGGAATCGAACCCATGACCTCCAACGCATACGGCAGGATCGCTACCGCTAAGCCGTCGTCATTTATTTGGATGTTTGTGTTCACAGGACCTTTCGAGCACGGATCTCTCTCGCGAGCTATGGCTGGTAGCGTGGGTGATCAGAGTGGGGAGGTGGGCGGGCGCGGGGGGCAGCGGGACGGGGGAGAGGCGAGGGCCCGTTGCGAGGAGGCCCCTTGGCGCCGGAGTATTGCCCCTTGCAGAGTTTCTGAGGCAAGCGGAGCCGCAGAATATTGAAAAGGAGTACACATTCAAGGTAAGACTAAACTGGAAAAACTATAATAGCTAAAATTGTTATAATTAATAATAGTTACAATTTCTAAATTGGCTCAGGTCTGGTCTGGTGGGAGGCTTTGGCCGTGGCTAGTTACCACCCTACCAGCAAACACGCACCGCCAAGCGATTTAGCGTTCCGGTGCGATGCTGTGTAGCAACTGTTGGGGTAAATTCACTTACCCTTCCAAGTTAGTACGATAACATCTTAGACTGCATCATCACTTACCATCAGGTGAGATCGCAGTCAAGTACTAACTTGTATAGTATTAAAAAAAACTGAGGAAAAAAATACTAGCTATAATAGCTGAGGTAAAAATTTCCTTCAGGTGTCATCATGCAACTAAAGACACTTAATGTTCAGGACAAATAACTGAAGTAGTGATATTATTTTCAGGTATATCAATGTGAAGAGAAGGATTTCCATCAATTACACGACATGTTAATAAGAAAACAGACCAATAAGTGCAATATTTTACCTGGACAACCGAATTACGGTAAGAATTATTAATTTAAAATATTCTGTACATATAAAACGAAAAGATAACTGACTGACTTACTCATTGATCTATCAACGCACATCTCAAACCACTTCACTGAACGGTCTAGGCTAACAGAGCTATTATAAAAACTATATAGTACGTAGGCATCCATTTAGAAAGGATTTCGGAAACTTTATCCCTAATAAGGTTGTAAAATAGGGAGTCAAGTGAATGTACCAGCGGGCTCTTGTTATATATCATTTAACATGATTAGAATATTTTTAACATCTCTACGGGTCCCTGTTAACCCAGACTTTCTCCGGATTAACGACTTAATGACGTAGACGGAAATGGTCCTGCTTTCTGCTTTAGTGATCGTGGGTTCAATTTCCACAGCCGGAAAATCTTTGTGTGATGAGCGTAAAATTTTTCTATAAGTATAACTATTCATGTATATTTATTATTTATCAGTCTTATACCTAGTATACATAACACAACCTGTCGCTTACTGTGGGGTAAGATTGCAACTAGTGGCGGCCATTTCAATAGTACATACGAACCCTAAGGCGTGTAACACCCTTCCAGCTTCCGTGTTCCCAGCCAAGTACAATCTGGTTGCCTTCAAGAGAAGAGTGAATGGGCATTTTCTATGCAAGCGTGCTCTGTCCTAGACCTCATCCTTTGTGTCTGTCAGACTTATAGTCAAGCGCAAGCTCATCAGTTATGAAAAAAAAAACATTTCTTTACAGGCATAGTGGTGGCCCTCAGGCTTCTAACTAACCCCGGCAGTATATCCGAAGCGGTGGCATCAGGCGCGACGGTGACCGCAAAACGGGGCTTCCCCGACGTCATAATGCCGGGGGATGTTCGCAACGACCTCTACCTAACCCTGGAGCGGGCGGAGTTCGAGAGGGGCGGTAAAAGCACCGCCAAGAATGTGCTCGCGACGGTTAGCGTGCACGATAGCACTGGACAAGTTATCAATGTGAGTATTGAAGTGATGTGACCTGCACGCCCATGTCACTCTCCTTAGGTGCCTGTAACTTAGGCGCCTAGGGCTTCCCCGACGTCATAATGCCGAGGGATGTTCGCAACGACCTCTACCTGACCTTGGAGCGGGCGGAGTTCGAGAGGGGCGGTAAAAGCACCGCCAAGAATGTGCTCGCGACGGTTAGCGTGCACGATAGCACTGGACAAGTTATAAATGTGAGTATCGAAGTGATGTCTGCACGCCCATGTCACTCTCCTTAAAAGTGCCTGTAACTTAGGCGCCTAGGGCTTCCCCGACATCATAATGCCGGGGGACATTCGCAACGACATCTACCCGACCTTGGAGCGGGCGGAGTTCGACAGGGGCGGTAAGAGCACCGCCAAGAATGTGCTCGCGACGGTTAGCGTGCACGATAGCACTGGACAGGTTATAAATGTGAGTATCGAAGTGATTAAAGTCTGCACGCCCATGTCACTCTCCTTAAGTGCCTGTAACTTAGGCTCCTAGGGCTGCCCCAACGTCATAATGCCGGGGGACGTTCGCAACGACCTCTATCTGACCCTGGAGCGAGCGGAGTTCGAGAGGGGCGGTAAGAGCACCGCCAAGAATGTGCTCGCGACGGTTAGCGTGCACGATAGCACTGGACAAGTTATCAATGTGAGTATCGAAGTGATGTCTGCACGCCCATGTCACTCATCATTAAGTGCCTGTAACTTAGGCGCCTAGGGCTTCTCGGACGTCATAATGCCAGGGGACGTTCGCAACGACCTCTACCGAAGACCTGGACCTTGACCTTGGAGCGGGCGGAGTTCGAGAGGGGCGGTAAGAGCACCGCCAAGAATGTGCTCGCGACGGTTAGCGTGCACGATAGCACTGGACAAGTTATAAATGTGAGTATCGAAGTGATGTCTGCACGCCCATGTCACTCTCCTTAAGTACATGTAACTTAGGCGCCTAGGGCTTCTCCGACGTCATAATGCCAGGGGACGTTCGCAACGACCTCTACCTGACCTTGAAGCGGGCGGAGTTCGAGAGGGGCGGTAAGAGCACCGACAAGAATGTGCTCGCGACGGTTAGCGTGCACGATAGCACTGGACAAGTTATAAATGTGAGTATCGAAGTGATGTCTGCACGCCCATGTCACTCTCCTTAAGTGCTTGTGACTTAGGCGCCTAGGGATTCCCCGACGTCATAATGCCAGGGGACGTTCGCAACGACCTCTACCTTACATTGAAGCAAGCGGAGTTCGAGAGGGGCGGTAAGAGCACCGCCAAGAATGTGCTCGCGACGGTTAGCGTGCACGATAGCACTGGACATTTGGACAAGTTATAAATGTGACTTTCGAAGTGATTAAATTGTAGGAAAGAATCATTTGTTTTACTATAATCCGCCGCTTGAAAAGATTCTGTATGGTACAATATGCAGGAACACTGCCCACATGAAACACCACACATAATTTTCCAACACTTTCTTTGACTTCCCCCACCCGGGAAACAAAACCTAAAGATTGCCCAAGTGACAGATGCACCGCCTGTCACATGTGGCACAACCCAGAAATAGGCCCCGACTCAGCATAGTGCTGTGAGCCACATAATATAAGCATGGGAGCACACAGCGCTGATTTTCAGTCGGAGCCTTGGGGTAGTTGATATAGAAATACTAAGACATTTTTAAGAGATCAATTTCATATCATTTTATAGGAGTGTGTATGGGGGGCTAGCGGGGTCGGTTCGACCTCGTACGAGTCGCTGGTGCTGTACCACAACAACAGCCCGGCGTGGGGCGAGCAGCTGCGACTCACCGTGCCGTTGGAGACATTCACACACGCTCACGTGCGAATTGAGTTCCGACATTGCTCCAGTGAGTATTGCATGTGATGCGTAATACCAAGAAATATGAGCTTCTTCAATTAATCATGCAAGGGAAGGTGGCAGGTAGGAGGAGGCCTGGCCGCAGAAGAATATCTTAGCTTCGAAACTTACGCCAATGGTTTGGGAAGAGCACCCGTAGCCTATTTCGAGCAGCGGTATCCAAGGTTCAAATCGCTATGATGGTTGCCAACCTTCGATAGAAGACGGCACTATAAGAAGAAGATTGCTCCAGTGAGTTTCATTTTATTTCACTGACCTCTATCATAGCAGTACGCTGGACTGATTATTATATACAATTGACAGTTCCCTTTTTGTGCCGACTTGAAGCGTCCCCGTCGAAGGTCCATGGTATTTTATTTTAGTTCGACGGACGCTCACGCCAGCTTGCGCAACAATCAGCGCCAAAATGGCGAAAATAAAGTGTTTTCTTTTTGCGTTGACACGTACTTGTATAGTAGAGGTCAGTGGTTTCAACACAATTGCTCGCAATGCTTGTGGTAGAATTGCCTGGTGGTAGACTTTGTCCTGATCGTACCACCGCAGTGTTATTTATTCTACTCTAAAGCAGTAATGTAGCTGTATTTCAGTTTGAAGGGCACAGTACGCCATACACCATACGACATGATTACTGGGCAAAGTGAGACCTGCGAACTGATCACAGTGCATTGATGAGCGCAGTGCAGTGTTTGTGTGCAGTATAATATTGCAGTGCGAAATTATGGGATACACGCCATCTGATAGATATCACATCTCATTATTCTTTCTTATAAAAAAAGTCAACGTTTTGAGAACGTATAGGTAATACTTTGACCAAGCGATGTAGGTCTAGCTCGAATGAATTGCTAGCGTTGTACCACAAGAACAACCTAGCATGGGGCGAATGGGGCTAACTTGACTACCATTTTTTTTTTTTTGTTAACAATTCCGAAATAACCCAAGATTATATTATTAAAATAAAAACCACAGTAACATGAATTAAATGAGGGACATAATGGAGTGTTTACTATTCGATTTTTTGTTATTCTCAGGTATATAATAGTAGTTTACTGTTTCAGCACGGGACAAGAACGAGAGAAAACTGTTTGGTTTTTCGTTCGCACGGCTCATGGAAGCGAGTGGCGCCACTCTAAGGGATGGCGCACACGACTTATATGTTTACAAATGTGATGATCCGTCTAAGTAAGTGACCTATGTAAAAGTAATTAAGTACACCACTTTATTTTCGAAGACCGGTGACTTTTTTGTACCGCAATGCAATGGATGTTTGCTTTAAAAGAACAAACCTATTATTGGGATGATTTTATTGATAATGGATATTTTGAGATTTAACAGAAGAAACTGACTGATTGCCAATACAAAGCCCAAACCGCTAAGTCTCGAGACTCCAAAGGCACATAGGTTCCTTATGAGGTCTAGGGTGCACTAAGAAAAGATTTTCAAAATTAACTCCCTTAAAGGTTCCAAAACAAGGGTCCAAAGTTGTTTAGTATATACTGGGGAGAATTCTCTTTGAACAAGAAGAGTCGACCATAGCTCACCACACTGGCCGTGCATGATTCACGACGTTTTCCTTCAAAGCTAAGCAAGTGATATTTAAGTTGTCATTTAACTCTGAAAACTCAGAGGTGCTGGTGCTCGAACTGTAGATCCCGTAGATATATTTGGACCATAATCTTTATTTCAGATTACTGTCAGCCAGTTACTTATCTCTGCCGTCATGCGCCAACGACACGGTCCGCTCTCCCGCCACCAACGGCTTACTGGCGACGTTCCAAAGAAGCACCAAAGAAAACTGTATTATTAGTACTTTGCTATGTTCCACTAAGCTTACTCAAAATGGTGAGTTCATTACCTTTTAACTATTTTTTTTTCGTTTCGAACGTGATTTTCACCTATTTCAAAGCGTCGGATTTAATTGAAATATCGCACACTTATCAAGGATCGATGACAGTACAAAACTATATAAAATGAAAGGTTCTTAGGTTACCTGTTTGAAAGTTTGAACATTTTGTCACTCAAACGCTACAAAAGCACTAAACTGATTTTGCTGAAATTAATAATGTAAGATAGTGACCCTGGACCAACACATACGCTTCTAGCAGGACAGATTAATTTGTTTTGCTGTAATCCGCTACTTGAAAAGATTCTGTATGGTACAATATGCAGGAACACTGCCCACATGAAACACCACACACAATTTTCCAACACTTTCTTCGACGCACGTTTCGTCCCGAACCGGGACATCCTCAGGAGATGTTGACTTCACAATGCGAAATCGTAGAGTGACTCTCGTGTCAGCAACGCGTTCTTATATACCCTTTCTGATTACTCATCCTATTGTTCGCCCCACTCACTTCGGCTGGTCTCGTACCCCCGAAAACAAACGAAGCAGTGGCGAAGATGATACGTTAATTTGTTCGTTAAGTAATTGAAACTGATTATTATTGCTAAATTTTATTATTTCTAATTGTTCCAGCATGCTCAGATAAAGCCCTTTATCACAAGTATGTAGGATTTTATACGAATGATCGAGTGCTAATTTGTGTCCACTGTCTAGAAGATGTTTTGCGAAATGAGACTTTTGGGGTTGTTTGTTTCTAACTGCGGCTATATGTTCTTTGTATCGTGTATCAAATTTACGGCCTGTTTGACCAATATATACACCATTACATTCTGAACATTCTAGTTTATAAATGCCCGATTTTTTTGCATTTATAAACTAGAATGTTCAGAATGTAATGGTGTATATATTGGTCAAACAGGCCGTAAATTTGATACACGATACAAAGAACATATAGCCGCAGTTAGAAACAAACAACCCCAAAAGTCTCATTTCGCAAAACATCTTCTAGACAGTGGACACAAATTAGCACTCGATCATTCGTATAAAATCCTACATACTTGTGATAAAGGGCTTTATCTGAGCATGCTGGAACAATTAGAAATAATAAAATTTAGCAATAATAATCAGTTTCAATTACTTAACGAACAAATTAACGTATCATCTTCGCCACTGCTTCGTTTGTTTTCGGGGGTACGAGACCAGCCGAAGTGAGTGGGGCGAACAATAGGATGAGTAATCAGAAAGGGTATATAAGAACGCGTTGCTGACACGAGAGTCACTCTACGATTTCGCATTGTGAAGTCAACATCTCCTGAGGATGTCCCGGTTCGGGACGAAACGTGCGTCGAAGAAAGTGTTGGAAAATTGTGTGTGGTGTTTCATGTGGGCAGTGTTCCTGCATATTGTACCATACAGAATCTTTTCAAGTAGCGGATTACAGCAAAACAAATTAATCTGTCCTGCTAATTATGGATTTCCGCAAAATAACGCCTGCTTCCATTCAATACATACGCTTCTTTTTATACCGGAAAAATCTACGGTTTTCGTGGGATTTATTTTTATTTTTATTTATTATAAATATTACTTGCACAACGAATCAGTATAATATAATACGAGTAGATTGAATAGTCTTCGCAGAATTGCTAACATAATAAATTTAACTGGAACTTTATGTACGTTTTAAGAGGGGGTATTAAAGGAAGATGTCAGTATAAGATTTGATTTTTAAAGTAGTAAATCAAGTCTCAACTACCGGAAATAAAACACACGAATATTACATCATATTTTCGAGAAACTGTATTAGTGAAAACATAAAAGGATAATTTATTGTCGATAAAAAGAAATCCCGAAGTTGCGTTCAATTTTTTACAATTTTCAATTTATTATTTATCAATGTTATACGTACGAGAGCCCAGGTTTAGGATTATAATTACAATAAATATTACGAAGTATCATCGTTTTCTTTCTAAGTTATGTATTTTAAAAGTTATTACAATAAACTATAAATGGCGTTCATTACATTCTTATTTCACGTAATACGCCATGCTTTTGTACCAGAACGATGTTTTGCGTATGACAAGTTTTGCTAGCTTTCAGCCCCTCTTAATACGCTTAAATATTATTTCCAGAGGATCTTCTAGCTCTTTTGCAATGGCGGGCTCGACCCGAGAAAGTTCAAGAGACGTTACTGCGCGTGTTGAGATTAGGCGACGGACTGAGTTGCGAGGAACTGATCAAGTTTCTGCGCGACGTTCTGGACGCTCTCTTCGCTTTGTTCTCCACAGAAGATGGGAACAGGTGCAGTACGATTTGTTTCGTTTGTTTGGACTTCCATTATTCTATGGACGGCCACTGCTGAACGTAGACCTCTTGAAACTATCTCCAATCTATACGGGTCCTATAGGTTTGAGATCACTTCGAGAGATTTCGTTTGTTTGATGTCCATAATATGTTGGACGTCGCTATATAGATATTTCAATCCACGAGGACGCGCCCCACTGTCTAAATAGCTTTTGTTTCATTTGATTCGTATGGAGTTTGACAGAGTGGGGCGCGTATTATTTATTTATTTATTTAGATATTATAATAATACTAGAATCATTAACTTGTTTGCAGCACCCCTCACTCGGGCACAGTATTTCTCGTGCTGGTGTCGATTTGCAGTCTGCTAGACGAGCCGAGGTTTCAACATTTCCGACCAGTTCTGGACGTTTACATCGAAGAACATTTCTCAGCTGCCCTCGTTTATAAGTACGTGTAACATCTACTATTTATTAGATTCACACACGGCTGGTTGAATCAACTTAACAGATACTTAACCGTTAATAAGCATGGTGCTACAGAACAGTTGGGTTAGTACAGGTTTTTGTACACAATTCGAGTCTACTCGCTTCGCACAAGCGAACCTAATTCCTCCATATATTTACAGCTAGCAGCAGCAGTGGTCTTCTCTATTGGGCCTTAGCCAAACAGGGGTACGGGCCTCGAGGCTTGGCCTCCTTACCCGGGTATAGGCGCGGGAAAGATCTCTTCCCGGTAATACTCTTTAAGCCTTTGTTGGCTAAGGCCTGCCGTCTTGACTTCGGGCCTCGGGGTCTTGAAGGTGTGTAGGTTCCATGTCCCCCACACGTCGGATCGGCTCGATGGTAAGCGCGGGGGAATTTAAGCCTTTGTTGGCTAAGGCCTGCCGTCTTGACTTCGGGCCTCGGGGTCTTGAAGGTGTGTAGGTTCCATGTCCCCCACACGTCGGATCGGCTCGATGGTAAGCGCCGGGGAATTTAAGCCTTTGTTGGCTAAGGCCTGCCATCTTGGCTTCGGGCCTCGAGGTCTTGAAGTTTTGTAGATTCCATGTCCCCCACACGTCGGATCGGCTCGATGGTAAGCGCGGGGGAATTTAAGCCTTTGTTGGCTAAGGCCTGCCATCTTGGCTTCGGGCCTCGAGGTCTTGAAGTTTTGTAGATTCTATGTCCCCCTCACGTCGGATCGGCTCGATGGTAAGCGCGGGGGAATCGGCGAATCCGGTAATGCTCTCCTCGTTTTCTTCGTCACTGTCTTCGCCTGCAGGTTGCCGCGCTGGCGAGGGCGATCGTAAGAGCTCACGAGGTAGTGGACGTCCGTTTGGTGGTTACAGCTAGCGCCATCTATGGACAGCCGCTGAGATGCTGGCATCCATAGATGGCGCTGCCTGTATATGTATGGAGGAATTCGATTCGTTTGTGCGAAGCGAGCTGACTAGTAAAAAAAAATTGGTTGTCTGTAAAGTCGGTTTACTGACGATAGTTGAACGTGACAACTCTCGCTTGCACTTCAAGCCTTACATGGAACGCATCAGAGCGAGGTAACGCGAGCGAGGTAACGCCGGTAACGCCGGATGAGTCATGTTTTTTTGTGCGTGCAGCCGGCTCTATCGATTTATAAGACGTTGTCACGTCAAAAATCCTTTACTAACCCTACTCTTTCTATGAAAACCATATCAAACAATATAATAATTATTAATTCTAATTAATAAAAGTATCATCCTCTGATTATATCCTCAAATAAAATAGGGGCACAGTATCCATTCGAGCGGATTCTGCGCGACAACCTGTTCAAGTAAAGTCATTTTCATGAAAGAATTCCCGCGGTGATTTTTGGAACTAAATTTGACAGGCTGGTCATATTGTCGTTCGTCGATGTTATCAAGTTCGTTTGTTTTTGTGGTAGATTTTTGTGTGTTTTTAACTAGCTTAGCGCATTTTAAAGATGGTTTTTACAATGCCAAAAGTTGCCAAAAATGCCAATGTCACGCGAGTACAGCGCTGCGTCTGGGGGACTTCTTTCATGAAAAGGACTTTATACTTATATATGCATTGCATTCGCAGAGGCCTGCTATCCTCCGTCCAGCACTGCGCAGAGTGGGCCGCGGGCGCAGAGGGCCAGGAGCCGATACGCAAGTGTCTGCGCTCTCTGGGCGCGGTGTTCCGTCTGGCGGTCCGCTCGCGTTGCCTGTTCGCCAGAGCGACCGGCGGCCAGTACGAGGACAGCTTCCGCAGGGACGTTCGAGCGGCGTTACATGCGCTGAAGGCTCTAGCGCAACACCCTCATAGAGAGCATCTTGCGCCTGCGCAAGTAAGTTTAATAATAATATTATTTATTGTTTATTTGTTGTTTAGCTTACATGTTACAATATGTCATTAACATAATAATAATAATAAATACACTTTATTTGCACCACACAAGAAATTGTACAAAACAGAAATACATAATAAACTAATTTAAGGCACAAAAGGCGGCCTTATCGCTTAGCAGCGATCTCTGCCAGGCAACCTTGAGAAAAGGAAAACAAAGGAACTAGATTTTGCAGGTGGTGTAGATTTATAAACTATATACATACAAATAGCTACACACTAATACATAAACTAGGTTAAACAAATAAACAAAGATATTCAATACATAATCATCAAACTATAAACTAATATATACAATATAATAATATAATGTCCACTAATAAGGACAAGATAATATGAATAAAACTGCGAGCGCGGCGCGGCGCGGGGTCACGTACCGGTATCATGCCGAAGTCGATGAGGTCCCTGGCCTGCACGGAGCGCAGCCAGTGGTCGCGCTCCTCCGCCTCGGCGCGCGCGCTGTCCAGCGGCGACGCGTCGGCGGCGGCGGCGGCGAGCGCGGCGCGGCGCGGGGTCACGTACCGGTATCATGCCGAAGTCGATGAGGTCCCTGGCCTGCACGGAGCGCAGCCAGTGGTCGCGCTCCTCCGCCTCGGCGCGCGCGCTGTCCAGCGGCGACGCGTCGGCGGCGGCGGCGGCGAGCGCGGCGCGGCGCGGGGTCACGTACCGGTATCATGCCGAAGTCGATGAGGTCCCTGGCCTGCACGGAGCGCAGCCAGTGGTCGCGCTCCTCCGCCTCGGCGCGCGCGCTGTCCAGCGGCGACGCGTCGGCGGCGGCGGCGGCGAGCGCGCGAGTAACATGTGACCCTGTCAGGGCGTTGCTAACAATAGGCGTGTACTAATCATTATTTAATATAAAATTAAATATACCAGTGTAATAATAATAATTAGTCAATGAATATAACAAGTAATAGATTAAAGATCAGAAAATCAGATCAAAGTGCCCAGTTGCAACTGTTACAAGTTCATGTCTAATCACTAATGTGTCACGGGTATGATGAATAAATAGTAGAGTGCATTTAATGTCTAGATATTATCCGTTCGCACAAGGGTTACCGATGACTTTGTAAACATTTAATATTTTGATTTGGTCAAATTCGCACGGAAGAGAAAATTAATTCAAAGTATACTTACTAAGTAATATGTCTCTATAATGCAAGAAAAAAACTTGAGAGGTGTCGAGGGACACCCGGATGGAACAAAGTAAATCTGGCTTGCTTTCTATAAGAGAGAGAGAGAGAGATAGACAGACAGAGAAACATGCGCACGCCGCACGGTTTACAATAGCTTACTATAGCAAAAAGTGTCGTTACAACTTTTCGTATGAATTTTTCCGTCTAGCCCCCTTTCACAACGCGCGATAAGGAACTTCGATCCCAAATTCAAGACTTCCACTCCCACTTCATACTATCGCGGCATGCATTCGTCTGATAAAGGACGAGTGCGGTTCGCGGTAGTATGGAGTGGGTGGGGTTAAGTCATCGGCAAAGCTTCTGCGAACGGGTTATAACTTAAGTAAAAAAATCATATGCGCCGAAGCAACGCCACCCATTTTCTGTCTTATGAAGTCGCTTAAAATGTGCGATATCGATGTAAAATCTTCCTAAAAATTGTTTTTTCTGAACAATGAAAATATCAAAAAAAATTAAGACATCCGTAGTTTACAGTTATTCTACAATTTTGATGTGTAAATTCATCTCGAGGAATTAATTTCTGTATTCTGTATCTCTATGCTTGATTTGAATATTGGTTTATTTTTTCATTATGCAGGTGGCGCTGATGACTTCATGGGCAAGTGTGGCCAAGGAAGTGGCGTCAGCGCTTGGACCAGTCGAAGCCGGTCGAATCACAGCCGCGATGTTGGATGCACCAGCCGCCAACGCACCGCCAGCATTGGCCAAAGCACGCCTGCAAGCCGCCCAGGATATACTGAAGGGACCTCTTGGACAAGACCCGGGTAAGATATTTCTTCAGGAGTCGCATATAATTGTTCGCATCTTTTTTTCGCTTCCAAGATTGGAAGTCGAATTTAAGCAACTTGCGTTACATTGATTTATCACGTTGCAAATGTATGTTATACCGATAATAACCATTATCCAATTCGATTTTGATTTTCTTGAATAGAACTATAGACGTAGTGATCCTCTCGAATTTAGGTTAATTTTATTTGTTTTAATAATTATAATAAAGACGATCTGACTATGCATATTAGAGGTAGATAATGGAACGTCAATAGTTTGGGCTCATGTGATTTGTCATTTAAAATGGAATAGGTGAGAGACAAAATGTCGTGTTTTATTTTAGAAGCCCGCAACATCGTCCTTACCACCGCTTGCCACCATTTGCGTGTACACCTCGTGCGGAGAGACGAGCTGTCCCAGTGCGCAGATATGATCGGGGAGTTAGTGACGTTGCTGTGGAAGAAGGAGGATCCAGACGAGCCGGTGGACGACGACGAACTGGATCCGGACGTTGACGTGTTGTGTCTGAACACGTTAGACGTACTGGTCGAAATTGTGCTGCATCTGATTGGAGGGAATTCGCCTGTGCTGGTAAGAATTAATTCCTAGCAAAGCTGTCCCAGTGCATAGATATGAGCGGGAAGTTAGTGACGTTGCTGTGGAAGAAGAAGGATCCCGACGAGCCGGTGGACGACGATGAACTGGATCCGGACGTTGACGTGTTGTGTCTGAACACGTTAGACGTACTGGGTGTTTACGCGAGAGTAGCTGGCGCGAGCGTCGAGCCTATTGTGTTGTATTGAATCGTGTTCTCTCTCTCTAACCCGCGGAAGCCCTCATCCGCGCGTCTCGCTCACGCTTTGGTTACGGCGAGTTTTTTGTATCGAATCGTGCGCTCCCGCTCCAACTCGCGGAAACGCCAATCTTCCTATCCCGCTCGCGCATCGGTCGCCGAGATTTTTTATGCCTGCAATGACGCGGCGACTTCGGTGCGCTCCAGTATTAAGCACGATACGAGTCAGCTAGCAACAGCCTTGCGTGCGGCTGGGTTTTTTGCGGCGCCCCCTTTGCCCTGGCGGTTTGTACCCCAAGAAACGTACTTCTTGGACCGCGTCAATTCTTGTAGACAGTTTTATGTGGGGGCGCGACCTTTTGTGCGTATTCGTGAACTCATCTTGTGGATTCAGTCTGCTGTCGACCGACGAACTTAGCGGTCCCCCGCGCGTGGCTGACGTAATTTTGATCGCGTGTCGTCCTTGAAACGCGTAGTCGCGAGACGCAAATTACTACGTTTGAGTAGCCACGTTTATATTTGCGCGGGTGTTTAGTCATCGAATAACATCGCAACGGGACGTCCGTTTTTTGATGCGCCTGACTTGTTTTTCGCACTGCGTTTTTTGTCTGTTGCCGCGCCCCCTCTCTCGCGCGCTGGGGCGCTGGTGCGGTCCCTTTCGCACTTCGAACCGGTAGCCGACGGAAAGTGGGTTCCTGCGCGTGTGGTCTTCGTGTTTGGAGGCTGATTTGAAGCGGAGGTCAGACGGCTCTGCCAGTCCCATGCACACACGCACCCTTGTACATACCCTTAACACTTTCACGTCACACACTGTCACACATCTACTACAGAGGACTCCGTATCAAGGCCGACGCTTCGGGATCAAGGTCAGTCAATAAGTACCTACTAATCTTAAACTATTTTTATTGTTGGCCGCGTCCGGTGGCGTACTGTATCAGCCGTAGTGGCCGACCTGTTGTCTAGTAAAAGTCGCTGATTACTATTTCCACTGATCGACTAGTGAGACTCGATTACTATCCGACTCGGATTGGATGCCGTCATCTGACCCGAGACTGATCGTACACTAGTGATCCCGTGTAGTCTCACTAGTCGGTCCCCCCTCGACCTGTCCGGGCTCGTTCCTCTATGGGCCCGGGAACTGAGCCCTCATCTGGACAGGCAAGGGGCCGTAACACTGGGAATTCGCCTGTGCTGTTAAGAATTGACTCCTAGAATTGACACTTAACTTAGAAATAAACTGTCCCAGTGCGCAGATATGATTAGGGGAGCTAGTATTATTGCTGTGTAGGAAAGAGGATCCTGACGAACCAGTGGACGACGATGACCCCGTACCTAGGATATAATATGACAAGTCGTTTATTAGTGTCCACGTTTCTCGCAAATATAACATTTAAATAACTCCCAGGGTTCAATGGTAGCGGGGTTGCTCGGCGTGATGGAGCTGCTGAAGCCCGCACACTACCAGCGCCTGTGGAGCCACCTTGCGCCGCATCCGCACGACAGGAAACCGCTTAAAGACTTCCTGATGCGCGCCTTTCTTGTCTTCAGGCATCTGATCGAACAAGACGTAAGTATTTATTCCTAAGATGTTTTGATTTTTCCAATTGTGGGGAGTGGATTGAAATGATAGAATAGATATAAGCTGATGATTGATAATGATAATTGATATTGATAATGAGTACGCGTCGCGAAACCGCCCGTAACATGTGTATGATATAAAGCTACCGATTTAAAGCCTTTTGGGCTTATGACAAAGTACACGCAGTGTACCTAACACCAATAATATTTATCATGATGGAATTGTAAAAGATAAGGGTTTGGCGTCTCAAGATCCGTAATCCGGCTACTTTTACTAAATGGTATAACTTTTTCCAGTCTATTTAGATAGGTAGTCTACCGTCAGTGTCATATATTCTGCCTTGATACAGTAATTGCGAATAGAACTTTCTTGACTTGGCGGGTGCTGTAGGTCAGATTACTGGGCATATATTTGACAACTGATATGTCTCATGATGACGAGTGCACTGCAATGCGTCGTATTACATTGCAATGCATGTTCGGGACATGCCGCATTTTACATGGGCAGGCGTATCACTAAACATCCGAACGACTTGTTTGTGTCGTCAGTCTTTGTTTTTACAAAAATGCCGTTTGGTTATTTCGTATTCTACTTTATAGCCCAAATTAATGATTATGCTAATATTCTACAATGTTAGTCACAACCGGTTTATGATAGCACTGATTTGGATAGTTACTAAACCACTAGAACTGCAGCGGTAGTCTAAATTTTGCAAAATTTTGACGTGACAACGTCTTATAAATTGGTTTGCCGGGTGACACTTCAAGAAACTGCGTTACGCTCCGCTCACGTTATGCGCTCAGAATGAGAGCGAGTGAGAGGCACGCGTCCCTTCCACTCGGGCATGGTTAGCCCGCCTAAGAGCGAGAGAGACAGACATAAAAAGTGAAAGGCATTTCATCCTTCTTCCTACTATACGAATGAATATTCACATTAAAATTATTTTACCACTCAAAGTCGTTGTCACGTAAAACTTTCGCCCGTATACCGACTTTACAGGCAACCAATTTTTTAGTTAATTTTCTGATGCTATTCTAAATTTTGTTTTATTCACCAGGTGTTCCCATCAGATTGGATGGTGCTTAGAGTTCAGAGTTGTAAAGTGCTGTTATCGGCTCTACAAGACTTGGCCAAGCCCTTATTGGAGAGGTTCTTAGGAGACGAGCCACCACAGTTTGATTCTCAGGCAAGTGAAATTCTTTAAATATTTGTGTGATGAGCCTGAATATTTTCCGGTGTCTGGGTGTTATTCATATATTATATTTATGTATATTAATATGTATGTATACATCAGTTATCTAGTACCCATAACACAAGCTAACGCTTACTTTGGGGCTAGGTTGCGATATGTGCAATGTCCTGATATTTATTTATTATTTATTTATATTCACACATCGATTTTATCAATAATACTATCTGAACCAATAAACGTTGCTTTTCCATAATAATTATTTCCAACTTAAAAAAACCCCTAAAAATCCGTCAAGCCGTCGGTTCAGGCCTGCTTTGGTAGGAGGCTTCGGCCGGGGCTATCTACTCAACCAGCAAAAACGCACCATCAAGTGATTTAACGTTTCGGCGCGATTATTTGTAGAAACCGTTAGGGGTTATTAAACACTTCCAAGTTAGTACCATAACATCTTCGGCTGCATTGTCACTTGCCATGAGGTGAGATTGCAGTTAAATGGTTATAACTTTTTTGGTTATTAATTGATCGGTTTAATCAATTTTTCACCATTTTATTTGTTAATAATTCTAGTTTCAAAAATAAATGAAATCTGACTGAAATCATTATTTAATTTCAGTCAACTACCCAATTGACCGATTCACGGTCCGCTACGCACCTTTTTAGTGAAAAAAGCACCCTAAGAGATCTATCTTGAGAAAGAACGCTCTTGCGCCTTATTCATTTATTTATTTAATTTTTATTGCACACAATAAAGCACGGTACAATAGCAGCGCTTAATCCAAATGGATTTTCTTCCAGCACGGCTTGAGATTAAGACAGTATTAGGGTATAGTGCGCATGGATAGGAAGTAGGAAAGATTAGGGGAAAAAATTAACACAATTTCATAGATACATACAAAATATGAAATACATAAATATGGCATAATATAATAATAGATACTTACATTATTGGATTGTTTAGGAAAAACGTATTCATCGTTATCGTAATTGCCTACAAATTCTGCCCGCTGATTGTTTACCGACTTACGTCTGCAGAATTTGCTAACGATTACGATAACGATGAATACGTTTTTATTACGCAACTAGCAAACCCGGCGAACTCCGTTTCGCCACCAGCAGAGATGGCGCTGTATGTGAAAAAAGATTTTCCCGCTTTTCTGTTGAAATTTTTCCTGAATTTTCTTTGCTATAAACCTCACGGAGCCGGAGACCTTTCCAACGAATGCAAAACCGTGGAAATCGGTTCGTGCGTTCTGTAGTTATAGCGTCAGGAAGGAAAACCCGACTTATTTTTATATAGTAGATCAGGCCCTAGCTGTAGAGAGCTAATAGGCTGATGATGTTGCAGTTATGGTCGGGTTACCTGGAGCTAGGCGTGGCGCTGGTAACGGCGAGCGCCCTGCAGTGCGAGCGCTGGGCGCGCGGCCCCGAGCGAGCTAGCATGCGGGCCGCCGCCGCCTTACATCTGCTCGCTGTGTGGACTAGATTAGGTAACTATCTTCTAATATATAAAACTCTCTCGATTTTCTTTGTAACCAAATTCTTCTGAAACGGCTGGACCGATCGTAATAAAGTTTCAGGGTAATATCTCTGAGCCCGGGAGCGGGTTGTTATCTATATATAACAGAGTGGTATTTGGGTTGTATATGATGCCTATGGACTGCAGTAGTCGTTTCGAAACGGTAAAGTTATTGTGACCTGCCCGCCAGCTAAAATAGTACATTTCGACACAAGTGCGGAAAGTATGTCATTTCTTTACGAGTCCCGGGTTGTTGACCCAAGCCAAGGGCGCGGGTCAACTATAGGGACGAGTGAAATGACAATTCCGCACGTGCATCGAACGACGTTTTTTAATACATTTGCGAAAAAATAAAACGAAAAAAATCATTGAAAAATAGTTTAATTATCATTGGACATATAATAATTTACATTACAAATGGCACAATTGTTCAAAGTAATTTTAAACGTGTTGGCCGGCAAATTTAATGTATTTTAACACCATAACGTAGATGGCTGATATTTATTGGATAATTCCAAAAAATAAGCCATTATAACAATCTCCGACAGCGAATTCACTTTATTTTTGCTCTTCCAATCCATAAATTGCTCGTACACAATACACATGTACATATTTTTCTTTAGATTTTCCCGGTAAAAGCGACTCAGCGGCAATTTTAGCTTTGTCATATATTTCTGGCGGTGTTAATTCCATATTATATTCATCACATTATCTATTTGAACTCATTTTTTCACATTTCAATCGTAAAGAATTGTAAAAATGGCGCGGGCAAGTTTTTTGTTTTTAGGGACAAGACTTTTTTTTTTTGGTAGGGTAATGGCTCTTGTGAAATGAGCATCAATGGCAATAATTTATCGAAATTCAATTTAATTTTAATTGTGTTATTAATTTATACTCTACGTATATATTATAGGAATAAATTTATTTTAAATTTAATTCTTTTATTAATAGATTTACGCTGTAAAATATTCATTTCGAGCAATAATTTTGCATATAAAACTTTTTGATTTTAAACCTCCATGCATTTGATATTCTGTGTATTCTGTGGTTATAATGATATTCTGTGGTTATATCTACCTATGCAGGAGGAAAACAAAAAAGTACTAGTGCGTAAAAGAATAACTTTGCGCACGCTAAACATACATGGAAATGACAACTTTTTGAGCAAATGTGTTAAAAATAGTGTTTTTAACATCCTAGTGACAAAGCTAGACCACCAGTTTTTATTGAAGAGTACTAAATTTCCTAAACTACAATTAGTGTTTTCTTATAGGTACATTCCCAAAACAGGGGCCCTACCACCATCTCTTATAGCAGTATTATTGTAATATTGTTTGAAAATGTTCATAATGTCATTGTATGTAAATGTCAAATCAATATTACAATAATACTGCTGTAAGTGATGGTGGTACGGCCCCAGTGTAGTTAACCAATCGGTCTTATGAATCATAATAACCATGCTTTATCTACATTTTGCAATTGTAAGAATATCAACTTATCAATACTTGTTTTCTCTTACATATATTTTTTATCAACTTATCAATACTTGTTTTCTCTTACATATATTTTTTTAAATATTCACAAATATAGGTACTTTATCAGGACCGGCGCAGTTGCAACTAATAGGGCCCGCAGTAGGGGCTCTTTTGGAAGTGACCCTGGTCCCGGAACTGCGGCGCGCGGCTCTGGGCGCTTTGGTCGCGTTGATGGCCGCTGAAAGGGCAGCTACGGGGTCCGCTAGGAGGACCGAGGCGGCTTTGGTCGATAAGCTAGACTCGTTGGTCGCTGATAACAAGGCCGACGACCATTATCGTCGACTGTTTGATACTGTGTAAGTATGTTTATAACTTAAGTGCTTTCCAATACTCGTAGTAGGACTCTTCTTGTGAAGTTCATCCGGGTAGGTCCACCGCAGTGACATGTTAAGCTGTCACGTATTGCTGTGTTTCAGTTTGAAGGGCACTGTACGCTATCCGGACAAAATAAGACCTAAGAACTGACGCCTCAGAATGACGAGCACAATGCAATTTATGATATTGCAATGCAATATTGTGTTATTAAAAAAAGTTCAGACGACCTGCCTGGCGCAGTCTCGATGGTCCCGGGTTCGATTCCCGCACGGGCTTTTTTGGAATTTCATAATTTCTAAACTGGCTTGGTCCGGATGGAGGCTTTGGCCACGGGTATTTACCATCCTGCCGGCAAAGCCGCAAACGATTTTGCGTTCTGTTACGATGCTGTGTAGCATCCCTTCGCATTCTTCCAGCGCTAGACATAACTGCCGCGACTTGTACGACACGGGTTTCTTGAAGATATCGTTAATTGCCACGGCTTTCAAGAAACCAGCAAATCCGTACGAAATTGTCCAAAGTGCTGGTAATTCCCTTGGCTCCTCAAGATCGATCATAAGGGAAAACCGATTCAGCAACGACCTGTAAAGAAATAGATTTATTATGTCGCAATTTTATTAATATTCAATTTCTTATTCAAATTCATGCAAACACATCATCTCCAGGGAACATTTGAGTTCTGTGTAAGTAAGCTTATCGTATATTAGCTGACCAAGCAAACGTTGTTTTGCCATATAAATTATTTCTATATTAGGGTATGAGAACTAGTTTACGTCCTATACTCACACCTATCGAATATACACAAGAAAAAACATAAAACTCGGTCAAGACGTTTCGGAGTAGTTTTGTTACAAACACTGACAGAATTTTATACAAGGTGTGGATTAATTCGTTTGGTGTGCCGGCAGCTAACCTTTTTACTTGATCCTAAAACACATTAATGGAGATAAGAAGAACGAATTATTTTGTTTTATTTTTAATACAAAACTTATTATTTAATTTAGAAAAAAATATTTAAAGCAAACCTAACTGTGAAACCAAAATGTCAACAAAGCGTTTTTAACAACAACTTTAACAAATACTTTTTATTATTCCCAGTTTTTAGGGGATTAAAATTTATGGTACATTTTTGAACTCTCTATAGTTCCCTCAGGATATGAGCTAGACTTTGTGTGATATTTTTTCATATATCTATACATCGTCCCCTACTTAAGGCTTTCGGCCAATTATGGCAAGTAACCTGCACGTTGTATATTAGAAAGAAAGACTAAAAGAGATCGTCTAATATAAAAATGAAACCTCCTCCACTACATTTTTCCTTCATCTACACTATCTACACTAATATTATAAAGAGGAAAGATTTGTATTTTTGTATTTTTGTATTTTTGTATGTAACGAATAAACTCAAAAAGTACTGGACCGATTTTAAAAATTCTTTTTTTATTAGAAAGCTACATTATCCCTGAGTAACATAGGCTATATTTAGTACTAGATTACTATAGAAATCTTTAGAAATTCCTATTAAAACCAACCAAAGGTGTAAAAAAATTAGCCATAAAATGTCTTTCATCGCATACGCTGCAAAGAGTATTAATGATAGGACAAAAAAATGTTCTACAATATTATAAAATATATCAATATCTACAAAAAACTTCGCGAGACCATGTGTCTAACTATTGTAGTTACGTCACTATAACTACTTTTTTACATTTAACAAATCGATAGAAATGCCGATCAAAATCAGACCGTGTTATCCATACCATTTATAAATTTTTATCCAAATAAATAATTTAATATTCAAGAATGTCTCAATACCTGATGATTACTTTTTGAATTATTGAAATCGGACATTCCATTCAAAAGATATCATGAAATTAAAATAAAAATACGGGTCCCGCGGCCGGTCAGCTCGCACATGTTCCGCGGATCCCGATGATACCAACTGATTTGCCCATATCTTTTAAAAGGTTACAGTTCCCTTTAAAAATATCCTTTGCCCTAACAATAAATAAATCCCAGGGACAAACTTTTGCCATAGTTGGTATCGACTTAAGGAAAGAGTACTCTTTTCCCACGGGCAATTGTATGTGGCACTTTCTAGAGTAGGATCTCCTGAAAATCAATACGTTTTGTTGCCACCTACAAATACCACAGCCAACGTTGTGTACAGGGAAATAAGCATAAGCATACAATAAGCATACAATTTTTTTCTAATTTAGTGATTCATGGCCGTTTTAATTAGCATGCTTATAACTTAAATATCTGTACCTATTTATGTCTACCCGTGCGAAGCCGGGACGGGCCGCTATAATGAATATTTTGGCAGTCTAATGGAGCGCGTGTCGACGGAGGGGTGGCGGGAGGCGGGCGCGGCGTTCGTGGGCTGCGTGACGCGCTTGCTGGAGCGCCTGCTCGACTACCGCGCCGTGATGCAGGGCGCCGAGCACCGGGACAAGCGCATGGCTGCCACCGTCAACTTGCTGGTAAGTACTGATAGCAGCGCACTTATGGTAAGCACAGACCCCGTTCTGTGTCCAATCGGTATGACGCTGCAGGCTTGATCCAATCTGCAGGTCATCCATATACACCACACATGATCAATATGGAGTTTTACTACATTTTGACGTGATAACGTTTAATAAATTGATGAAAACCAGCAGCACTCATGAAAAAGTGTACCGTTCAGCGTAACGTTACGTAACGTTACTTGAGCCTGTGCGTGCAAGCGAGAACGCGCAACAAGCGATGGAGAGGCACGATAAAAATTACATAAAATAATGATTATGATTACGATTATGATAACGATTACGATTATGATTATGATAACGATTATGATTGTGACGTTATCACGTAAATCTATCGTCCGTAAACCGACTTTACAGACAACCAATTTTTTTTTATTGCTTTATTCTAATCATATCAGCCTGCGCACGTCCACTGTTGAACTTAGGCCTTCCCAAGCGACTTTTCTGCTTTATTGTTAAGTAGGTTAGAAATAATCATATCTATTGAAAATAAAAATCTAATCGGACAAGGAAATCAAAAGTTACATCCATTCGAAATTTTCTTCCGTCCCTTTCTCGCAAGACGAAAATTTGTTTGGAGTTATGTAGAGTTACTGTCATGAATGATAGTGACGTCACTATCCGATATATATCAGGGTTATTAAATTCCTTATAACTTTTTCGCTATTTGCTTGATTTCATTTGTTTTTTGAAAATGTTATTTATTATTGAATATTGTTTCAAAGAATGAGTTAAATAAATCAACATTTTGTTTTGAGTACCCTATTAAAACTGTCCAATTGGTAACGTAAAACTGTCCGATAATGCCATCAAACATAACTGTCATAGCAATCCACGCCCACACATGGACACATATTATTTCTGTCACAGATTCATCAGAATGCGGCTTACCTATACCAAAACATTTTTTTTTATTCGTAGATTAGGTATACCATTCAAGTTCAAGATGAATGATAGTATGATACTCAGCTGTTTTTATGCAATTTCAGAATTTTTACAAGAACGAGATAGATCGCAAGGAGATGTACTTGCGTTACGTGTACAAACTGCACGACCTGCACATCGCCTCCGACAACTGGGTTGAAGCTGGCTGCACACTTTTGGTAAGCGTTCTTTTGTTAATCTGTGATTCAACAGATATGGTAATCATTCTAATTTTAGTAACGTTTAATAAGTCGAGTTTTATTTTTATTTTATTTCAAATGATACACCATCGGTCACTGTATACCTAATCATTAAAAATAATACACTGTTTATGTCAAGTACGAGTACCGTAACCTTTATAGGTGTACACAGCATTACATAATAATTTTTCCGCTTAAAAAACACATTTGAAAGAATAGCGAGCTCTAAGTAATGAAATTACAAGTCAATTACATAATTAACATTAATTCGGTATTTAAAACAAATAGCAATTTATTATTTGCGAGAAAAATAATGTGATAAGTTACAAATGAATAAATTATTAGGTATTTTAACTATGCATGCAAATATTTTTTTTTCTTAAAGCTAAATAAAGTGTTGTAAAAATGTCAATGTCAGGGTTAGTCAAATTGTTATAAGAGTTAATTATTCGGTTAACGGGAAAGAATTGTCCTAGATTAGTCTTGGCAAGTTTTGGAACGAATGTTTTAGTTTTGGTAGTAAGTAGTCTTTGACTATGCATGCCATTTTGTTTGCGATAAAATGACACCCAAAACGTTGACTCTACCGAACGTATGTACAACTAGGATTTTGACTAAAATGTTATCAAACAGCTAAGTGTTACAAAATCTGTAAACCACTTATTACGTGCCTATTAATAGTGCTATTTTTGCCTCAGGGGTAAATTTAGTATAGGATAGTAGGTACTATTTGTAGGCCAAATATATTAAGAGCTACTGTAGATCAAGATTGGCATCATTGAATAACTAAAATAAATGTCTTTGTTTTACATGTTCTGCTTACAAACTACTACAATGTATTCTGTTTTTCAGCTATATGCAGAAACATTAAGTTGGGATAGCGATCAGATTGGCGTAGACCCGGAACATCCTGAGGCTGTAGAGTGGAAGCGTAAAGAGGCTTTGTACAACCAAGTGCTGCAATACTTTGATCGTGGAAAGGTATGTAATATGGCTATTAGAAAGTAACTTATACCTTTGTTTCAGGAGTGCCAGTAAAGTTTTGCCCAAGGACTGAATGTGATACAAAATATAACCATTTTCGTCATTCTGGTTCAGTACTCGTGGTCAAATTGGTAGCCCCGATATCTGAAAAGATAGATGGGCTCAAAATCCGTCTAGTATTACCATTTTTTTCTTGACTAAAAATAGTATGTTTACTTAAAATGTTACGGCATTCGCGTTGTTTTAATATTGCTGCGATTTACCGCCTAACAAATAAACGTGGAATAGCGATGAAATCTGGACGTTTTGTCCTTCTCTCTAATTTCCCCGAAATTTAAGTAAATCAGTGTGAACGCGGCTGCTCCGTCCCCCCGTAAACTGTCATTCGGCCTTTTTAAAGCCTTAAAATCTTCTTCTTTAGGAGCCTTCTTTCATCCATTGTTGAACATAGGCCTCCTCATAAGCACTCCATCTTTTGCGGTGTTGGGTTATTCTCGTCCATGATTTTCCCAAAAGTTTGGCAATATCGTCGGACCAACGTGTTCGCTGCCTGCCGACGTTTCTGCGACCGGTGCGTGGTCTCCACTCAACTAGCAATGCGGGTCCATCTTTGGTCTGAAGTTCTACATACATGTCCCGCCCATTTCCACTTGGACTGGGACACCCTCAAAACAATATCAGTCACTGCAGTTCTTTTACGGATTACTGTGTTTGGTACACGGTCGATGAGCGAAATACCAAGCATTGCCCGCTTCATCGCCCGCTCTTGCAGTTTAGACTTTATTTGCTTTGTTAGTGTCCAAGTTTCCGAATCGTAGGTCATGACTGGTAGCACACATTGCTCGAACATACGTCGCTTGAGGTACATGGAAGTTTTCTTGCTTTTAAGTACGTCGGAGAGTTTACTGAAGGCAGCCCATCCGAGCTCTGTTTGTCTAGGGTTACTAACTGTCCTAGATAGACATATTCGTCTACCCTCTGTATTTTTTGTCACTGGATGACAGGACTTAAAATACAAAAATACATTTTCAGTGCTGGGAGAAGGGCCTGCCCCTGCTGCGCGAGCTGGCGACGCTGTACGAGGTGAAGCTGTGCGACTACGCGCGCCTGGCGCACTGCCTGCGCACGCACGCCACCTTCCTCGACTCCGTGCTCAACCAACTGCGACCCGAGCCCGAGTACTTTAGGGTCGGATTCTATGGGAAGGGGTGTCCTTTATTTGTGAGGGTGAGTACAGCCTATGCAGCATACGTAAGATCAGCTTTATTTCCTTCCATACAGAGAGAGAAAAGAAAAATACAATAATACAATAATAATTACATGCAGAGTATAAATTATAAAATATTAATTTAAAATAAGTATTAATATAAATTATAAAATATTAATTTAACTGTATGGACCCCCTTCGGGTAAAAGCCTCCTCCAAGGACTTCCATTTTTCTTTGTTGGTCGCAGTGGTCATCCAACTTTTCCCGGCTAACGCCACTAGCTCGTCCGCCCACCTGGCTACTGGGCGGCCTCTCGTTCTGGTGCCTCGTGGACCGGACCATTTTACTGTTCTGACAGTCCACCTATCATCACGGTATCTGGCCACATGTCCAGCCCACCTCCACTTTCTCTGTTGTGCGAAAGTCAAAGCGTCAGACACCTTTGTTCTTTTACGTAGATCAACATTTTTCCACCTATCTTTCAGTTTAATGCCTAGGTAACTTCTTTCCATTTTTCTCTGAGTGGTTTGAATTTTGTGTCTAGTTTTGTGATCAAATGTCCAGGTTTGGCAACCGTAGGTGAGACATGGAAGAATTTCTGAATCCATAACTATTCTTTTGGTTTGTAATGGTAGATTTGATTTGAATATTTCTTTATGAGCCCAATATTTCTTCCAGGTGATTGCTATTCTTCGGTCCATCTCTGCCATATTCCTTTCTTTGCTAAAAGAGATCTGTTTGCCCAGATACACATACTTATCAACAAATTCGAGAGGGGTGTTATTTATCATAATGGGTGCTATGTGATGATTCGTCATAACTTTCGTTTTGTCAAGATTCATTTCTAGACCCACTTTTATACTTGCCTGGTGAAGCATATTTATCATAGTGTTTAATTGTTTTGGAGTTTCCGAGAACAGGATGATGTCATCTGCAAACCTGAGATGACTAAGGTGATGTCCATTAATGTTAATTCCTTGCTTATTCCATGGTAAGTTTTTCATTACATTTTGAAGGACGGCTATGAACAATTTTGGGGAAATCGGATCACCTTGTCTTACTCCTCTGTGTATGTTTATTTTTTTTTTGTTTGCAGCATACGTACGTAGAGTTTAATATGAACTTTGTGTATCTATATGGACTAGAAAGAGAAAAGAGATCGACGAAAAAAGACAAAATGATCTCTACACGTACGTCCTAGCCCCACCGAATAACTTTTGAATTCTTTATTCTTCCTTTCCACACTTGAAGACATCCTCCGTTGTGTGAGAGCCTCCAAGCCTTCTAGGGCTGCAAGGAGTGTTGCTGAGGAACCAAGTAGTGCTTGTGCCTTGGTCGGATACACCCATGCATTTGAGCAGCACGTGCACCGGCGTTTGGTCCTCCTCAATGCAGGCTCTGCACAAGTGGATGTCTGTGAGACCTAGAATGTGAAGGTGTTTTGTACAATGGTCAATATCTATTTTTTTTGAGTTACCTATGCATCACGAAATGAAAAGGTTCGTCACCTTATGTCTTAGTGGTCTTCGCTTGCACTAGTACTGCAAGAGTCCATTATGTCAACATACCATTGCAAACGAATCAACTTGAAAATCGATGAACCCTTTTCATTCCGTGACTGTACAAACCATTAGAACTGTTCTCTTACTATCGCTGTTTGTATTGTGTGAGCGAGACCTATGTTCAATAGAAAGCTATCGATGGACTGTATGTGATGTGTTTTATTTTTCGGTCAGAACAAGCAGTTCGTGTACCGCGGACATGACTACGAGCGTATCGGCGCGTTCACGCAGCGCCTGCAGTCGGAGTACGTGTCCGCCCACATCCTCATGCGCAACACGCCCCCCGACGACTCCATCATTGCTGCGGATGGCCAGTGTAAGTGTTCAAAGAAATATCTCAAAATTGTTTCCACCAAAAAAGATTTGCTAGGTCTTAAAGAGTAGGTTTCCCGTTATTTGATAGGTGTTAGTGAGTAAGTTTGCTCGTAACTCCTGTGGTTTGGGCTTCCCCACATTCCTATTTTCCATCTTTCCAAAAATACGCGTGTAATTTTTTGAATCGTCTGGCTATACTACTCTAGATCACCGCTGCCCATGGACATTTGCAGCACCAGAGGAACTCCAAATGCGTTGCCGGCTCTTAAGAAATTTGTTTATCTGCCCCTTGAATAGCCCCATGTTATATTTTTGAGGGAACATTGTTGCTGGTAGCTGGTTGCATAGTTTGCATGTGCGTGGAAAGAAAGATCTGGCATACTGGTTGGTCGTGGATTGCCAGCCATCCAGATGGAATGGATGGAACAAGTTTCTACGCCGGATTGTATGCATAGAGAAAGTGGTAGGAGGGATCCCTTCAAACAGCTCTTCAGAGCACTCTCCGTTGAACAACCTACAAAAACATACAACTTATAGAATGGATTATAAATTGACCACAGATATCCAAATCTGCAACGTGAAGCCCGTGACGTCACGGCGCACGTGGCCGGCGGGCGCGCCCGACCAGGTGAAGCGCTTCTACGCGTGCAACGACGTCGACACCTTCCTCTGCGACCGACCCTTGCAGAAGCCGCCCATTGATAAGGACAACGAGTTTAAGGTACGCTGGACTCTCTTAACCACTGTAAGCAAGGATCGGGTCATTAAGGCCTCTATCCCACTGGGCATTATGCTGGCGTCGGCGTCCCAACGTCTGTTTCTCAACGCCATTAGAGACTCTCAACTTTGGCGTCGCTTCAACGCGACATAGCTGCGCATGCCTTGAAGAAACGCTAATGTTCGCATAACGCCAGTGGGGTAGGGGCCTAAGCACGGGTCCCTTTTATTGTTCCAAGTTATTAAGTAATATTAATATTTATAGTGTTAATAAGAATAATAATCCTTTATTTGCTTAATAGTGGAAACATAATATCAAGATGAGAAAAGTAAAACAATTGGGCATCACACTACTTTTTAATTTGTGATGTACTTCATTATTTTTATCCTAGTTTATAATAAAGTAATAAAAAAATTGGAGACAAATACACGAAGCAAGTATCGGTTCATTGAGCAAGGTTTCCTTTTAATATTCCAAGTTATAGTGAACTCTCAGACAAGTAGCTTTCCTCACGAGCCGATGTTTTTTTAATGTTTTTTAACGCAAGTGTTACTTAGTTTCCTAAAATGCACATAACTCCTTAAAGAAGTAACTTTTCGCTTAAGGAAAATACCTAGTGATAACATAGTTTTGAGGTTACCAGATTTACTTTGAAGGGAATAAGAAACTGTCTGGGCGTGCTATGTAAATGAGATCAAGGATCGACAATCATGTATTTACAGAGCTTATGGATAGAAAGAACGACGTTAGTGACAGAGACCACGCTACCTGGTATCTTAAGATGGTCCGAAGTTATATCCCGATCTGTTGAAGAAATTCCTCCGGTTGAAGTAAGTATTAGTGTACCTAAGGCTATTTCAGTACAAAATAGTTCTTATTTCATAAATTTTTGCATTCTTATTTTAAAACTAAAAGGCAATGTTTTTTTATATATTTTCTAATTGGAAATTTCTTTGTTTGACATACACACAAATTGCTACACCTATGTCAACAAAGTGAGAAGAAATTTTGTATGTACACGTTGCTTGGATGATAATGAATATAGCTATAATGATAATGTATGTAATATAGCCACAGACCACGGAAAGAGCGAGATTGGCCCTATGAATCAAATTGTATTGAAACCTGCTGTCGCCAGTTTTCCCCACCACTTGCTACAAATACACATGCAGCAATAGATGTGAAGTCTCTTACACACCACGCACACCGATAGATCAGTGCAAAGTGGTAAGAACAAATATAGTCTTTGTTGTTTATAAAACAGCACTCAATTTAGAACACCGTGCAGATGCACACAAACAAATATCAACCCTGGTGAAACGCCAATGAAAGCCATCGAAAAGCCATTAATTTTAGTGAGTGACTAAAATTTAAAGTTATCGATTCTTCAATTTTTTAATATTCGTGTTTTCACAATATCTCTATTCTCTATTTTTTTATGTATAAAAATCAATCCCAAAATCCCTTGGTCACGACATCACGCGTGAACGGCTGGACCGATTTCAATAAATATTTTTGTGTTGTGTTTCTTATTGTCAGGAGTAGGTTCTTACGAAAGAAAAAAGAAAAGAAATAAAGAATAAAACCACAAAGTAAAAAATAATATCTATTTCTACACACTGGTTGAAGTCGGGTGAGTATTAATAATACTTCAATATAAATAATTTTTACAGTGTCTTTTAAAAACTTTTCAACAGTTCCTCAATTCCCACAGCTTAGGAGTGCAGCATCAGGATTGAAGAGTTTGGACTTGGGTTTAAGTATGAAGTCGTTGCTTGTTAAAATATTAATTCATTATCAAAAGTTCTTGAATTTCATTGGTTAAGGAATTCTGTACTCTGCTGTTCAGGATTGAGGAGTTGCATTCAGAACCATTGATAAAATATTTTCAAAACGGTTTAGAAATCTTGAACAAATCGATATAGATAGGTGCGTAAAATACGTATCACACAAAATAAATCGTTAAAAATATCGAAAACATCGCCCATCTCTAGTTCACGCAAGCCCACAGCGGCCTTACCACGAAACACACCACGAAACGTGCAAGTGAAAATCGGTAAAGCACACTCAACCATTGCGTCTTAAGACCGGCTGGTTCATTGATTGATTTATAGTAAGCAAGCAATGGTTTTTGTTTATAATGTGATACAAAGTTGTCACTTTGCATATTTTGATGCTGCTAAATAATGTTTTATTGATTTTTATGGAAAATTACAACAAAATACATGTACTTACGAGTGAAATGAGATGCCATCTTTAGTATTATTCACTTTTTTGCTTGATTTTTTTGCAAACAACCACTGAACAACACGGCATTTTTATAAAAATCGAGAGCAGTGAAGCGATCGTTGGACGACACTCCACTAAAGACAAAAACGGTTAGGAGGTGTATTTTACACTATATAAGTTCGCACGGACCACACCTCCTTGGCCGATCTTGCTCTTTCCCTGATCTGTGAATATAGCTGTGTATAGATATTTCAATTCACGATTACGCGCCCCACTCTGTCAAACTCCATATGAATCGTATGAAACATGTGCGTTTTGACAGAGTGGGGCGCATCTTTGTGGTCTGAAATATCTATAAGGCCATTTTAACAACATTGCGGCACACCCAAGATGGCTGACTAGTTGTTTTTAAAGCAATTTACTATATGGGTATCAAATGAGAAGGGTTTGCTGAGAACAAATTGACGTATTAAATAGTACATTTCAATATAAGTGCGGAAAGTTTGTCATTTCTTTACGAGTCCTGATTTGTTGACCCAAGCCGAAGGGACTATAGGGACGAGTAAAAATGACAATTCTGCACGTGCATTGAACGACGTTTTTTAATACATTTGCGAAAAAAAATATTGGTTTTACGTGATTGCCTGATCCGTGCTTGCATGCCATGCTCGTGTTCCTGCGCTCCTGGCGCGTTCGCTCCGGTGCCGCGCAGAAGGAAAACAAAAAAGTACTAGTGCGGAAAAGAATAACTTCCCGCACGCAAAACACACATGGAAATGTCTACTTTTTGATAAATGTATTAAAAACTTGTTTTTAATTTTTTTTTATTGATTTATATTGTAGTTTGCCTGCGAAACCATGGAATCAACGGAACGCGAACTGCGCAGCCTGATATCCCAATACACCGCGGACCCCACGCAGAACATCAACCCGTTCTCAATGCGGCTGCAAGGCACGATCGACGCTAACGTGCAGGGCGGCATCACCAAATACGAGCAAGCGTTCCTCACTATGGAGTTCAGTAAGAATGCAACGCCCAGAGAAGCGGCCGCTGCGGCCAAGTTGCGGAGGCTCGTGTCTTCCCAGTTGGCGGTCGTGGAAGCTGGGTTGACTCTGCATGGTCGGTTAGCGCCTGAGGAAGTCAAGCCGTTACACAGGTACGTTCCACCACCTTTACACAGATAGTTTTAGCACATAAACAAGATATTCTCTTTTCAGTGGGACAGATCAATTAATCAATTAATTAATCCGTTACTTGACAAGATTCTGTATAGTGTAGTATGCAGGAACACTGCCCACATGAAACACCACACAATTTTCCAACACTTCCTTCGACGTACGTTTCGTCCTAACACCGGGACATCTTTAGGAGTTAATTATATGGAGACCGTAGTCTATATAAAATTAAGTTTAGGTTTGAATCAGCTTGGTACGGGATTCCATACATAGTCCTTTCGCATATAGTGTTTTAAGTATTACGGTTGTACATTTGACAAAAACTTAATTCAACTAACATTTACAGACTTATATCGCCTAACAAATAAACGTGAAATAGCAATGAAATAGTTATACTCTGTTTTGTCCTTCTCTGTAACATCAGCAATTTGAAATTCGATGGAACAAGGCAAAACAGAGTATAACAATTCCACCTTTATTCCACGTTTATTTGTAAGAGGGTTAATCTTTAAATATGGCGAACATATCTGATTATCTGATTTACCTAACATTTAGATGTCTGTTAAAAATTTCCGGGCCTAACAGTCATTTTTCGTTTCAGACGACTCGTAGAACGTTTCACGCAGCTCAGACAGAATCTTGGACCCGGTCTAGCGCGCGCTCGCCGACAATTATCCGAGAGTATTGTCAAGTAAGTAGATACAATTCTCCACAGATATAACAAAACTATGGAGATGTCCTATCATTCATTCTAGCCTAGATTTCTAGCTAGATTTTCGTTTTGCGAGAAAGGGATAGAAGGCTCTCCCACTCCAAAATTAAATGCCTGTAACTTTGTAAATCCTTTTTGGATTTTAATATTTTTTCAGCGTACGTTATTATTTTTATCCTAGTTTATAGTAAGTAATATTTTTTTACCCATTTAAAAGAAAGTAAAATAAAGGGCAAGCAAGCTAAACCAAAGGCTCTTAGTGTAGTGTCCATTGCTGATAAGTTTATTTCAGTAAAACCTAAATAATTTTTTCATTTTCAGCACACCCTTGCCCCCAGTTCCTGCGTTGGACAAGCGATCTCACAGTGTCCAACAGAGCGATGGATATTATGAAGAAGGCCATCTCTACAATAAACCGATTGTAAGTTAACACAAACCTACAAATAACGTCTCTTGAAAAGTCTTTTGTTGCGAATACTGAAGACGCAGCATCTATATTTGATATAATATAAGGTAGCTATTCGGTTTTTGGGGGAGTCTAAATAAAGCGCGTTTAAAAAATTGTACAGTCATTTCCACAACGTTCGCTGTGAAAAGTGAACACTTTTAAATATCTTTAATAATATTAGTACCCAGTGCTCACTAAATCCGAATTGCTATAATTGTCCGTAAAAAAAGAAATTTGCTTTATTGTTTTCAATATGTACATTCAAAATTCTCAATGTTTACTTTCACATAAGCCTTGCAGACATTGCCTTGAAATTACTAACTACTATATACTGGCATATTCGCAAAGCAGAATTTAGTGGAAGCAGGACAGATTATATTGGTTTGCTTTAATCCGCTACTTGAAAAGAATCTGTATGGTCCAATATGCAGGAAAACTGCCCACATGAAACACCTACATACACTATCCTTTCAAGACTTTCTTCGACGCACGTTTCGTCCCGACATCCTTTGGAAATGTTGACGTCACAATACGAAATCTTAGAAAGAGATCGTAGTGTTAGTTTATAGATACCAAAACGTGATATCCCTTGCAGTATTCCCTGGAAGACACCCTGGATCAGCAAAGCATCATGTCGAGCAGCCTGCCCGCCGCCGACAACCGAGACAGTTGCGACGACAACTCGATGATCAAGTCGACGCCGCCGCTGCCTTGCAGGCCCAAGTCTGGCGACCCGCGGAGTCCGACGCGACCACCTTTAGAGAAGTACCGGTAACACAGTAACTTAAACTTGTCTAGCGTTACTACCGCTTTAGTACTCAAAAATATCGAAAACCCCTGTCCTCCGATCGCATTAACACAAAACCTGCTGAAACATAGACGTTTGTGTTTCCAAACTTCCTATCTCTTTATGCTGTTATCTCACGCTTGGCGTGTCGCAAGTACGCAGACGTGAAGCGAGCCGTATTTTAGGATAAATAATAAAAAGCGGCGCTAACTTAGCGCCACAGGCAAAGTGTATCATTACAGAACTGCATCAATGTCAAAACATGGTTTTCATCCAAGTTTTGACATTGATACAGTAAAAATGATCGCGTAAAAAATTAAAAGTATATCAATCATTTCAATTAAAAGTATATCAAACATTTTTACGCGATCGGGAGGCTGGTGATGGCGTTATAATAATTAATTGGTTGATGGTTATATAAACGTGTATTGCAGAGATGTGGTGGATGAAGAGGTTGAAACTCGTCGCCACAGCCGCGCCTCGTGGAGTGAGCCCGGGGATGCTCCGCCATTGCCTCCACGTGTCTCTGGTACGTCAAGCTATACAGCCTTGCATCCAGATTGGCTGAATTCGCTATTCACATTTTTTTATCCAATTAGGCGTCAGAATTTTTTTCTTGTAGTTACGTTGTAAATATGCTTCTGTGAATGTCAAGAGTCCGGAGAGCGTGTAGGTCAGTTGCTATTAACAACCAGCACTACTGTACTCTTAGTATTGGACTTTACTACAGTTTTACGACCTCAATCAATCAGAAATAGAAATTTGACATAAGCTCCTTACTGAACTGTTACGTTAAATTTCTATCTCTGGTAGGACAACTCCGAGTAAGATAGGATACCTATTAATTTTGGCCTTTAGACGTCATCTATTCACTTCATAATTTCCGTCAGGTGACAAGCGTACGTGGGGCGAAGCGCCCGCGGTGCCGCGTCGCGCCGGGCGCGCTGCGTGCGAGGAGCGAGACTCGGGCGTCAGCGTGGACGCGCACCACTACACCAACGCAGACGACCATCGACACAACCACGGTAAGGCGTCAGCTCACAAGCGTACGTGGGGCGAAGCGCCCGCGGTGCCGCGTCGCGCCGGGCGCGCTGCGTGCGAGGAGCGAGACTCGGGCGTCAGCGTGGACGCGCACCACTACACCAACGCAGACGACCATCGACACAACCACGGTAAGGCGTCAGCTCACAAGCGTACGTGGGGCGAAGCGCCCGCGGTGCCGCGTCGCGCCGGGCGCGCTGCGTGCGAGGAGCGAGACTCGGGCGTCAGCGTGGACGCGCACCACTACACCAACGCAGACGACCATCGACACAACCACGGTAAGGCGTCAGCTCACAAGCGTACGTGGGGCGAAGCGCCCGCGGTGCCGCGTCGCGCCGGGCGCGCTGCGTGCGAGGAGCGAGACTCGGGCGTCAGCGTGGACGCGCACCACTACACCAACGCAGACGACCATCGACACAACCACGGTAAGGCGTCAGCTCACAAGCGTACGTGGGGCGAAGCGCCCGCGGTGCCGCGTCGCGCCGGGCGCGCTGCGTGCGAGGAGCGAGACTCGGGCGTCAGCGTGGACGCGCACCACTACACCAACGCAGACGACCATCGACACAACCACGGTAAGGCGTCAGCTCACAAGCGTACGTGGGGCGAAGCGCCCGCGGTGCCGCGTCGCGCCGGGCGCGCTGCGTGCGAGGAGCGAGACTCGGGCGTCAGCGTGGACGCGCACCACTACACCAACGCAGACGACCATCGACACAACCACGGTAAGGCGTCAGCTCACAAGCGTACGTGGGGCGAAGCGCCCGCGGTGCCGCGTCGCGCCGGGCGCGCTGCGTGCGAGGAGCGAGACTCGGGCGTCAGCGTGGACGCGCACCACTACACCAACGCAGACGACCATCGACACAACCACGGTAAGGCGTCAGCTCACAAGCGTACGTGGGGCGAAGCGCCCGCGGTGCCGCGTCGCGCCGGGCGCGCTGCGTGCGAGGAGCGAGACTCGGGCGTCAGCGTGGACGCGCACCACTACACCAACGCAGACGACCATCGACACAACCACGGTAAGGCGTCAGCTCACAAGCGTACGTGGGGCGAAGCGCCCGCGGTGCCGCGTCGCGCCGGGCGCGCTGCGTGCGAGGAGCGAGACTCGGGCGTCAGCGTGGACGCGCACCACTACACCAACGCAGACGACCATCGACACAACCACGGTAAGGCGTCAGCTCACAAGCGTACGTGGGGCGAAGCGCCCGCGGTGCCGCGTCGCGCCGGGCGCGCTGCGTGCGAGGAGCGAGACTCGGGCGTCAGCGTGGACGCGCACCACTACACCAACGCAGACGACCATCGACACAACCACGGTAAGGCGTCAGCTCACAAGCGTACGTGGGGCGAAGCGCCCGCGGTGCCGCGTCGCGCCGGGCGCGCTGCGTGCGAGGAGCGAGACTCGGGCGTCAGCGTGGACGCGCACCACTACACCAACGCAGACGACCATCGACACAACCACGGTAAGGCGTCAGCTCACAAGCGTACGTGGGGCGAAGCGCCCGCGGTGCCGCGTCGCGCCGGGCGCGCTGCGTGCGAGGAGCGAGACTCGGGCGTCAGCGTGGACGCGCACCACTACACCAACGCAGACGACCATCGACACAACCACGGTAAGGCGTCAGCTCACAAGCGTACGTGGGGCGAAGCGCCCGCGGTGCCGCGTCGCGCCGGGCGCGCTGCGTGCGAGGAGCGAGACTCGGGCGTCAGCGTGGACGCGCACCACTACACCAACGCAGACGACCATCGACACAACCACGGTAAGGCGTCAGCTCACAAGCGTACGTGGGGCGAAGCGCCCGCGGTGCCGCGTCGCGCCGGGCGCGCTGCGTGCGAGGAGCGAGACTCGGGCGTCAGCGTGGACGCGCACCACTACACCAACGCAGACGACCATCGACACAACCACGGTAAGGCGTCAGCTCACAAGCGTACGTGGGGCGAAGCGCCCGCGGTGCCGCGTCGCGCCGGGCGCGCTGCGTGCGAGGAGCGAGACTCGGGCGTCAGCGTGGACGCGCACCACTACACCAACGCAGACGACCATCGACACAACCACGGTAAGGCGTCAGCTCACAAGCGTACGTGGGGCGAAGCGCCCGCGGTGCCGCGTCGCGCCGGGCGCGCTGCGTGCGAGGAGCGAGACTCGGGCGTCAGCGTGGACGCGCACCACTACACCAACGCAGACGACCATCGACACAACCACGGTAAGGCGTCAGCTCACAAGCGTACGTGGGGCGAAGCGCCCGCGGTGCCGCGTCGCGCCGGGCGCGCTGCGTGCGAGGAGCGAGACTCGGGCGTCAGCGTGGACGCGCACCACTACACCAACGCAGACGACCATCGACACAACCACGGTAAGGCGTCAGCTCACAAGCGTACGTGGGGCGAAGCGCCCGCGGTGCCGCGTCGCGCCGGGCGCGCTGCGTGCGAGGAGCGAGACTCGGGCGTCAGCGTGGACGCGCACCACTACACCAACGCAGACGACCATCGACACAACCACGGTAAGGCGTCAGCTCACAAGCGTACGTGGGGCGAAGCGCCCGCGGTGCCGCGTCGCGCCGGGCGCGCTGCGTGCGAGGAGCGAGACTCGGGCGTCAGCGTGGACGCGCACCACTACACCAACGCAGACGACCATCGACACAACCACGGTAAGGCGTCAGCTCACAAGCGTACGTGGGGCGAAGCGCCCGCGGTGCCGCGTCGCGCCGGGCGCGCTGCGTGCGAGGAGCGAGACTCGGGCGTCAGCGTGGACGCGCACCACTACACCAACGCAGACGACCATCGACACAACCACGGTAAGGCGTCAGCTCACAAGCGTACGTGGGGCGAAGCGCCCGCGGTGCCGCGTCGCGCCGGGCGCGCTGCGTGCGAGGAGCGAGACTCGGGCGTCAGCGTGGACGCGCACCACTACACCAACGCAGACGACCATCGACACAACCACGGTAAGGCGTCAGCTCACAAGCGTACGTGGGGCGAAGCGCCCGCGGTGCCGCGTCGCGCCGGGCGCGCTGCGTGCGAGGAGCGAGACTCGGGCGTCAGCGTGGACGCGCACCACTACACCAACGCAGACGACCATCGACACAACCACGGTAAGGCGTCAGCTCACAAGCGTACGTGGGGCGAAGCGCCCGCGGTGCCGCGTCGCGCCGGGCGCGCTGCGTGCGAGGAGCGAGACTCGGGCGTCAGCGTGGACGCGCACCACTACACCAACGCAGACGACCATCGACACAACCACGGTAAGGCGTCAGCTCACAAGCGTACGTGGGGCGAAGCGCCCGCGGTGCCGCGTCGCGCCGGGCGCGCTGCGTGCGAGGAGCGAGACTCGGGCGTCAGCGTGGACGCGCACCACTACACCAACGCAGACGACCATCGACACAACCACGGTAAGGCGTCAGCTCACAAGCGTACGTGGGGCGAAGCGCCCGCGGTGCCGCGTCGCGCCGGGCGCGCTGCGTGCGAGGAGCGAGACTCGGGCGTCAGCGTGGACGCGCACCACTACACCAACGCAGACGACCATCGACACAACCACGGTAAGGCGTCAGCTCACAAGCGTACGTGGGGCGAAGCGCCCGCGGTGCCGCGTCGCGCCGGGCGCGCTGCGTGCGAGGAGCGAGACTCGGGCGTCAGCGTGGACGCGCACCACTACACCAACGCAGACGACCATCGACACAACCACGGTAAGGCGTCAGCTCACAAGCGTACGTGGGGCGAAGCGCCCGCGGTGCCGCGTCGCGCCGGGCGCGCTGCGTGCGAGGAGCGAGACTCGGGCGTCAGCGTGGACGCGCACCACTACACCAACGCAGACGACCATCGACACAACCACGGTAAGGCGTCAGCTCACAAGCGTACGTGGGGCGAAGCGCCCGCGGTGCCGCGTCAGTAGGGTTAGTACAGGTGTTTGTACAAATTTCGAGTCGGCTCGCTTCGCACAAACGGATCGAATTTCTCATATTATATCAATGAATTCCTCCATACATTTACAGCCAGCGCCATCTATGGACAGCTGCTGACATGCGATTGTCAAAAACATGTGCTAACCCTACTGATCACTAGCGTGCGTAGGGCATAGCGCCCAGATAGAAAAATAGAGTAGCTTCCAAGATATAGACTGTTAAGTGTGTGTTGTTTCAGACCTGGAGCTGGTAGAGTCGCTGCGCTACGAGGAGATAATCTCGATGATGTCGGAGCCGCTGCGCGTGGACGAGGGCGAGACGCCGCCGCCCATCCCGCCCAAGGGGCTCGGCCACCTCAGCAGCTTCGACTCCGGCCACCACGAGAACGGCGAGTCGCACTGCTAACCCTCACCCTCTCTCGACCGCGCGCAAGCCACACTGACGCAATGTTTTGTACTGGAGTTTTGAATTCCACTGACCTCTGTAATAATACAGAAATAACTTGTAGGGAGCTCAAGAAGGCATCCGAACTGGGAAAAGCGCCGAGAGCAAGTACCGCTCGGGTGTCCTCCCGCGTTTCGGCCCAAGAGTCCGAGAGGGCGGTGGGGCCATGGGAAGGTGGAGGGTTGACCTCTGTAATACAAGTATTGATATTTCAATCCACGATGACGCGCCCCACTCTGTCAAACTGCATACGAATCGAATGAAACATAAGCGATTTTGACGAGTGGGGTGCGTCTTCGTGAATTGATATGACTTTACGCTGGACTTCAGATTGTCAACGTAAAAGTCAAGACGCTTGATTTCCGCTATTTTGGCGCTGATTGTTGGGGTATTCCGCGTGAGCGTCCATGGAACTAAAATAAAATGTCGTCCACAACGACGGTAACATTTGTAAATTTCGATTAAAGAAATATGTCTATTTTAGTACCGAGGACCTTCGAGGAGGACGCAAAAAACGGCACAAAAAAGGAACTGTCAATGGAATTATTAGTTCAGCGTACTTGCATTATTATAGAGTCTAGAGGTCAGTGATATGGACGAACTGCAGATGGTGAGGTTGCAGCATCACGCTGATTAGATGATAGATAGTCGATGTCTGCCCTTAATGCCACTCAGTCGGTATAAAATTCTAACATATTTTATTGATATTTTGTCTTTGCTGTTTATTTTTTTGTTATCTAAAATTTTCATGGCAAATCAAATTCCATGCAATGTATCGATAAATATTGTGTCACTGTGCTTCGATGATACAATTCTTGACCTTGAACTTGATGTATTACCATGTAGGTGTATAACTTAGTTGAATCATAAGCAGACATATAACTTTAAGTACAAGGAAGTACATGCAAAATACATACTATTGTAGCAGCTATATTTTTATAGTGGTAGACAACTTTTATTTCAAAACGCGTATACTGTACAATCCTTATGCAGTATCGATGAGATTAGAACTGTCGAATCTATTCGCTTCTCTTTTACACACTACCGTTGTTGGTATTGTGTGAGTGAGAAGCAAATATTATGTACAACATACCTATATCTTATTTTGGGTGGATTGTAGGTACATAACATAATATATTAATTCCTGCTAACGAAATAACTTCTTGTATAAATATGAGGATCATTATTGAATTCGCTTCGGAAAATTTTGTTTGCAAATCTTTTAATAACAAAAAAGACTATTTACATCCAAATATTATTAAATGACTATTCGGCATCTTTTTTAGATCATTTTGTACGTGCGTTATAATTTGGGATGTTTTGTTTAAATATATTTTGGAAGGCTTATGACAGTAAAATTGTGGGAATGGCAAAATCCTAATCGACGATATCGTATCGACTAATTGTGAGCTACTCGCTTTCAACTCGAAGTCTTTCTCGAGTTTAGAAGTATTTGCTTAAAATTTTCTATATATGGAATTAGCCCGAGTAATTCCCTCATTATAAATTTCTAAACAAATATTTCTAAACTTATTGTGAGAATAGTGCTACCGATTCCGCAATTTTACTGGAGTACCTAAGCCTAAAACATTTTAGTAGCTTACATATAATGAAAAACAAATAAAATATAAACCATTTAATTCACCCTAAAGCATTATGAAATTACATCTTCTTATTTTGTATGCAAGACCAACCTAAGAGGCAGCTTGTATATTTACTATATTATTCAATCCATGATAACGCGCCCCACTCTGTCAAACTCCATACGAATTTAATGAATCATAAGCGATTTTGACATAGTGGGGCGCGTCTTCGTGGATTGAAATATCTATAAGCGTATCTTAGATTTTTGTATGTAACTAGTATTTTCTGTTTATCTTGCTACGCCTGTCGAAATCATCATAGCAAGAGAGTAGTCAACGCAATTTGCAGCAACAATTTTTTAAAAAATACCTTTTTTGCGCGTCAATAGCATATCATTTCATTTATATAGGTACTAGTTGTTAAGATAAAGTAATAATAACGAAATAACGATTTTATTTGTAAAGTAATTATGATTTTTCATGCATTTTATTTTACATTGGGGCCATATAACAGGTGATAAATGTTGTTTAAGTATAAAAGTTATTGCGTTTCCCATAGCATACAAAAACTTGCAATAAAATATTATTTCAGAATTTTATCGTTGTGTAAACAGCAACACACGATTTTCTACACATATTTTTTTATTAGGCATCTAGCTAAATGCGTTATTTATGGTATTTTAAATTTATGTGTTTTAATTAAAAACATATTTAATCGGTGATAAGAAATTGTGTGTCAAATTAAGGAAAATTTATTTTTGTGAAATCAATTATTTTTACTATAGTATTTTTTTGTATACGCCATTTTTCGATATCGAATTATTTTTTATTTATTTTTGGATTTTGAGAATATTTTTTATCAAATGAAATTATAATTAAATTAGTCGCTATATTTTATGAAGTATTCTTTATTTTTTAAAATATTTTTATATATTATACATGAGCTTTTTTGGCAAGTGTACATTTTTGATAACCATTTGCTTCATATTATCTTGTTGCTCAAAACTAAATATGTAATAATTATGATTTACAGAACTGATGGATTTGTCACACATAGATTTTTGAATGCACATAAGCAAAAAGAGAGCAAATTAATTCGAAAACTCGAATTTTCAAAAAAATAATATAGATCCAAGTACATATTTTTTTCTATTACATTATTATTATCAGTGAACGGAAAAATATAGAAGCCGCCGTTTACTTAACAATTGGCCAAATACTGTGTCGTCCCAGCCCAACAAGACCCAGATATCAAAATGAGTTGCGTGTTGTTGAGTTGACACCATTCTATAGGGTTCTATACGCTATATTTTAACGAAAATATCAATTCTATGCTTGCCGTTCACTAAAATATGTATTTATTTACAGTAAGTCTTAAGTTAGGTCTAAGTATAAGTTTAATATTACTTAGACCGAACTTAGACCCGAGTTCACAAAGATTTAGATAAACCTTTCATCTCTTCTTTTTTAAATTGCATATAATATCGTCTTCTACCAAGAAGGTACAGCAATTACTTTACTCAGTAATTTGTAAACAATCATATAATGATTTCACAGCAGCTATTTTCTCACTTTGTGAATGAATGCCAATAATTTTTAAAACATATGCGTATATATTATGTAATATTAAGAAAATCTATTAAATCGAATATTATTTGCGAATTACTTTTCATTTCATATACTTAGTACAATTAAATAACAGTGCAATTTTTTAATATACTTATACCGTTCATTACTATTATTGTAAACTTACTGTTTAAATATGTAACTGTTTTTTCATCCATTTTAATACTGTAGTTTAAATTTTTGAAATTTGGCTTTAACTCAATGATCTATGATCTCTTGGTTTAAAATTTCAATGCAATTACTCTTGGGATGTTTTATAACAACAATGCTTTTTCGGTGGTACACAAGTCCTTATCTAAATTGCAAGCTTATCATACATTTGACTAGAAAAATAAATTTTTTACATAATTTAAGGCTTAAATAAAAAAATAAAAAAACTTTTTAATTTTCAGAATTTGTGTGCTTCCGAATTGGCACATTATTGACATTTTTTAAAATTATATGCAAGTATTAAATTTATTAAATTTTCTTAACTATTAATTATTATTAATTGTCTTTTACAATAATTAAATAAGCCGTTTATAATAAAAAAATGAAATAAAATAGGTTTAGGACTCGTTTAATCCGGATACTGTCTTCAATGCAAGTCTTTCCATAACCAAGTGATATTTTTCAATTTTACACGAAACTTTTTGAAGCTATTTAAAAAAAAATAGATGTTAGGCTGAGATTAAAGTGTGTGCTTAGGCTTAATTCAGACTTTTCCTAAAATACCGCCGACCCGGGGCTCTAGCTCTTTTCTCTTTCTAATCCATATAGGTAGACTGAAAAAAGACTGTTGTGCAATATATATCTAAACTAATTTAGCATAGTGCTATCCTTTTGCCGGAGCAGTTTGAAAAGGATAGCACTATTTTATTTTAGTTTAAAGATTTTGTAATACAGTATTAGCACGATTGTTTCACCCTCGTGCCTTGTCGTAAAAATGTTAATCCGTCGCGTCTTCAGGTTGTATACCTCTGTGTGTCGGAAAATTGCAGCCAGTCTAGTTCTATTGAGCTTGATCATAATGGAATTCGGTCCCACAAACTTTTTTTCTCTTATTAATAGCTTTGAATGACAAGACGAGCAAAATAATCATCAGATCTAAAGCGATGAGCCATCAGTGTTTTTGGAACGAAATTAAAAAAATAAAGAAATGACTATCACGTTATTCATTGATGACAACTGTAATTCTTATACATTTTTTGAATTTCGTTCCAAAAGCGAACCAATCGTAGAACAGTATAGAATCGTAGAATCGTAGATAAGTCGTATTGCTACGTTACGCCTGTAGTTCTTCAGACTATGTACATGTCTAGAGTAATGGATCATTGCTCTTAAAATCAAAACAAAATAACACCATCGCAATTACTTGCCTTGTGCCTGTGGCAGTTTAAGTACAGTCTGAGGTAAGTTTCAGCACGCCTTACAGATCTCTATCTTAAATCGTAGGTGATAAAGTCACATTTCCAACGAACAATTCCTGAAATGTTTTAGCAATTATATTAAATTAATGTTTAATCGTATTAACCTACTAGTAATTATTAGTATCATTAGTGCTTGTTTACACTATTGTATTTTTAATCGTGTAGTTACGCGTTAAAGGGGTTGTGAGGCGGGACACTGTTCGGAAACATGAAAAAAACAAATATTTTCCTACTCCAGGGCGTAATTAAATTAAATTATAAAAAACTCAGTCACGCACGAGTAACAAACCTAAGTGCCACAACAATAGGGTATTTCACTCCATTTTTATTGCTTTATTATAAACTAGGTCAGAAGTTATGACATCCATTGAAAATTAAATTCATATCCGATTAGGAAATTACAAGTTACAAGCATTTCAATTTTTCTTTTGACCCTTTCTGACAAAACGAAAATTTGTACGGAGTTGCGTGGAGTTACTATGGCGTGAGAGATAGTGAGGTCACTATCCGATATAGCTATCTCTGTCTAATCATGATTATTAAATTGCGTATAACTATTAGGTATTTATTCATTTATTATTGAATATTGATTCAAAAATGTGTCAAATAAATCGATATTTTGATCTGAGTAAAATACCCTATTATGTCATTGAACAGAAAGAACTTTGTTTGATGATTGTACTCAAAATCTTGGCAGACAGTTCTATCGAGGCAAATACATTTGTTCATTTTTGAATGGGCATTGTCTTTTGTAAAAAATTACAATAAAATAATGGCGCTTCTTAACGCATTTAACTTACGCTCAAATCAGAGTCCTGTTGAAGTAGATAATATTATGTGGCTATAAATCTGGATAATATTATGTTCTCAATATAGGTACACTTTTTTCATGTTTCCCAACGGTGCAACGGTTTCAGTAAGCAACAGTGTTGAGTTACCTAAGCGTCTAATATAATTTGACTGATATTATACTATAGTTAATCATTAACCTATTAGTTCTCATTGTATCCTATTATACGTTCAGTGAATATTCCCCTCTAGTTTTTATAATCGATTATTAAATACGGTTAAATGTAATTTGTAATCTTACCAAAAATCTTTTCGATTATTTTTGTATCGTATTATCTCAAATGGAATTGTATAAGTAATTGTTTATTTATTTCGTCATTATGATAATGTTATTATAAAAAAAGTATGCATGGCTCAATTTGTACTCAGCTGTTCGTGATAGTGTGTATATAATGTTTTGTCAGTGAACGTCATCATTCAAAAGGTTTAAGAAAAACTTATTCATCGTGATCGTATCGTAAAAAAAATCCTTCAAATTTGCTGGAAAAATGTAAGCAGCAAATTCAGCCAATCAGCGGACACAATTATTGGTTTTCTATAACGATAGCGATAAATACGTTTTTCTTGCGCGATGCGGTACTTTAGCTTTACTATTATTTTTTATTGCTTTATTGTAAAGTAGGAGATAGAAAATGGCATACATTGAAAATAAAATTCTAATCCGACAAGGAAATCAAAAGTTACAAGCTTTTGAATGTTAGGAGTCTTTTAGGTTTGAGTTTTTTAATTTTTTAAGGTTCCTTTCTTGCAAAACGAAAAGTTACTTATATAGAGTTACTAAGGCATTAGTGATAGTGACGTCATTATCCGATATACATTTTAATCCACGATGACGCGCCCCACTCTGTCAAACTCCACACTTCATTGTCTGTTTTCATTATTTGCTTGATTTTTTTTTAATTTTTTTGTTTGGTAAGTAACAAAAATTGGCACGAGAATTTGTATAAGTATATAAGATTTTTTCAAAAATGAATTTAATAAATTAATATTTTCATTTGAGTAAAATACCCAATCATAACGTTCACTGACAATACGGGAATGTATGATGGACGCCAAAAGGAAATTCGTTAAGTACAAAGCAAATCGGATAGTCTTAGGAAGTGAATCGCTGAATAGATAAATGTAACCGTATGTAATTTTAATCGAAATGTTGATGCAAATGGGCGAAATAAATATTTAGATCAATAACCAAATTGTTTTATTTCATTTTTAGGATTAGGTCTCCATTCTTAATCAATCGGTTATTGATTCTCTTATATTTTGTGAAGCAGACCGCCGACCGCAAATTGTATAAACATAAGTATATCAGGACATCGCTATCTAGCCTCAAAGTAAGCGACTGCTTGTGTTATGGGTACTAGATAACTGATAAATATATACACATACATAAATTATAACATATTGAAAAACACCCAGATCCTGGAAAACGTTCATTTTCATCACACAAACATTTACCACGGAATCGAATCCACGACGCAGACGGCAGGTTCGCTACCGCCACGCCATTCGGTCATCCCAAGGTCTTATCTTTCTTTTTTTGACCGACTCCGCCGTACCACCACATGAATCGATAACTACTTAACAACATTGATAACTGCAATCTTCATTGATCTGAGACTACAACCTGCAACGCATCTGCGACGATATAAAAGATGTGTAAAAGATAATGATGACACTCAGACCAATAATTGGATCCTTCATCTGAGTGATGACAGTAAGTCACCTGTGTCAAAAAAATACTAGCGTCAGTAGCGTCAATAGATTTTGCGAAATTTCAGTGTTTCTCGTCAGTAGGTATTTTGTTACTGCTTAGCTAAGTACGAGTATAACTGCAAATAAAAGCCGCAGAATGGCCGTTGCCCTACCTATGGAGTCAAACCCTGACACCATGAACAGATACCTGCAAAGACTTGGAGTTCCGAGCAAGTGGCGTATGGTAGACGTGGTTGGTCTAGAACAGGAATCTTTGAACTGGGTTCCTCGCCCCGTTCTGGCCGTTATACTTCTCTATCCGCTCTCCGACAATTACGAACAACACCGAGCCCAACAGGAGAGCGAATTGCTAAAAAAGGGCCAAGATGTCCCCAAAGATGTGTTCCACTTGAAGCAAGTTCTCAGCGACATCTGCGGGACCAGTGCACTAGTACACAGCGTTGCCAATAATACAAATGAGATTGAGCTTGAAGATGGAATCCTGAAGAATTATATCAACGAAGCCAAGGGCCTAGACGCTGCTGGCAAAGGAGCTCTTTTGGAAAATTCTCATAACATTCTGCAAGCTTATAAGGAGACTGTTGAATCAGCAGAAAAAGCTGTGACCGAAAATAATGAACCGATTGGCAATCATTTCGTTACTTTTATCCATAAAGATGGCAACTTATACGAATTGGATGGGCGTAAGTCCTCTCCTATAAACCATGGTCCGACGACTGCAGACCGTCTTCTGGAAGACGCTGCGAAGATTTGCCGTGACTTCATCGCTAGGGAACCTGATAACATTGGTTTTAATGTAGTTGCGCTTGTTTCTGATTAGTCCTAGACCCTAGTTGCTCAGGATTTACATATTTGTACCTATCTACTTGTTTCAATGGGTTGTGTTTGGTTTTTCTTGATCTCCTAAATAAAGCTTTCATCTTTAATCAAGTTTATGCACTAATTTTTAAGTGAAATATTTCCAAATCTGTCGTTTCTCGAATAACAAATCGCCTTTCCTCGCCAGTATCGACGACATCTCAATTAAAATATGGGCGCACACTCGACACGGCTCCCGCATGCCTCCTTAAAATCCTCTATCTTCGGAAACTAATTAAAAATTCGCCTCGCCTCCGTAGCCTTGTGTTCAATTGGGACGATATAACTTCATTTATAAACGAGCAATCTTGTCGGAGATAAGGGCTGGCGAGAAAACAACGAAGAGTACACAACTCGCCACACGCGTCCGCACTCCGCGACTCCTGCGCAGGACAAAAAGAGAACCCAAACGAACCACCTCAAACTTTTAAATGGAACGCGACCGGGACCCCGCGTTAACTATGCCGATACTGGGAAGGACGCGACATCGGTAAGTCACGTCACCTAATAAATGACGACGGGCCCGAAATAAATATATAATATTGTATTTGTGTAAACAAACAAAATAATGCGACGGGAACCCGAAATGCTTTAAATATTCAAATGAAGCGAGCCGAGGTGAAATACGAAGGTGCGCTCGCTCGAGTTGAGCCCAATTAAATCGGTGCCACTGAGGTAGAAATTAAAAACAAAAGGAGGATGACGGGGGTCCGGCGCGCATTTTTCTCATGAGTATTATTAGCGCGATGTCAACCCACAAAAAACGGACTTAGAGCCTCGTTGGCCCGCGATCATTATCGATAACATCCCGCGTTTTGTATTGTTTTGATGAGTGTGACGCTGTTACATCGGACGTTTCGTTGACGGTTTACATTTACCCTACACCGATGATCGATTCGGGGGTAAATTCGTTTGATGAATCCTCCTAAATTGCATTCTTATTCGATGCTCATTATTCAAATACGAAATGCACTGTCAATCACGACAGCGAGGCTCATGTCGGACAAAACTTGAAGCTGCATTTCTGACGCTGACCGCAGCGGTCATTACTCATATCGGGGCTGGTGAGAACAGATTTAATATTTGCCTATAAATCAATTACGGACGTGTGGCGAGCGCTTAGCGCTCTATTATTGTACCTTTTTTTAAGGTAATGATAAATTGTCTACAAAGGTACGAACTACAGACAGGTACCTGGTAGGTACCTACGTAGGTACCGAGAACCTATCTAAGTATGTGCAATGCGTTGCTTACATTCACTTACAATTCAGACTGTTGCCACAGCCAAGGTTTTACCTTGCAATTGTTCTGCAGGCATTTGAAATATTAAAAAGACAATAAAATCTTACAGCTGCAACTGCTTTCGAATTTGCAATACAGTAATATATGTAGGATGAAACACAGCTAATTTGTAATCTCTGTGATTAAGTAGTTATAACTCTAATATGTCTCCCCAAGAGATAATAATGAATAATAAATATACTTATTAAATTATTAAAATAGGCGTTGATTCGAACAGCGACAGTTCTTGCAATCCTAATTACCTACCTAGGTATAATATTATGATACGTATTGGGCAATGTGCAAGACGAAAAAAAAAAACTACAAAATACTTAAATAAATAGATATAACTTTGTGCCATAATTTGGTCTCATGTATTAAAAAAAACCCTAATTACGTATAGTCTCATGTCTCTTTCCTTACAATAGGTACTGAAGACCTTTAGTATCTTAGCAGCATTAAGAAATGAAGCTGGTAAAGTTACCTAATCGCTTAATATAAGGAGATTACCGCGACTCCTTTTAGGTGACCAGGACCGATTAGGAGACCAGGAAGAAAATGAGTAGTCTACTCAATCTTTACTATAAGTATGTGTAGCTGTGTCAAGAAGCAAGCATCCATTACTCGAAATGACTAGGTAGGTACCTATTCTTAAAAAACACATGGTTCTGTACCATTTGGTAAGTAAGAAGATTCATTAACACCCGTCGCGACCTCCATCCGAGAGCTCGATTTATTCAAACAAAATACATTTATTTTAGACAATGAGGATCTAAGTGCTTATTGGAGATTGCCTCCTACTAGAAACAATGAACTACGTAACTGATCTCAAGTTATAATACACTATCATTGCGGGATCAGTACAGCATAGTAAACTTAAATGCAAGAGAAGGAGTAATGTATCGCCACGTAAGGTTTAGATTTGTGAGGTGGGAGTATGTTTGAGTGTGTAAATGGTCTGTGGTGGAGAGGCTCTCGACGGGGGATCCGCGGCAGCCTACCGACGCTCATCGCTATTCAATAAGTTCCATTTATTGAAATTACATAATTTGTGTGTGAATAATGACGAGTGTGATGGATCTTCGTGGGCGATGCGAGCGACTTAAACCCGATTAACTTTTGACCGACGGATGATATTAATAAGCTGTCTATTCAACACTGTATTGCACTGCATTCATGCTTAACTTGTTCCACTTGGGCCAGCTGAAGCTCTCCCGATTTTTATCAGCCTGAAAACTTTACTTGAAAATGAAAATCTTTATTTTTCACATGGGCTTAAATAATAGGCTCTTATGAAAAGTCACCTACCGCCAGGTTCGGAAGCAGGTTTGCACTGCGAAGAACTGGCAAGAAACTCGGTATATTATGCACCTAATACTAGGGACCTACACTGCCCTGTACCGTTAGATACCAGGATTGTAATAAGTAGGTACCTACTAACCGATTGAAAATCAAGCTTCGTAATAGGTACACATTATTCGATCGTCTTTTCAATCTGCATCCTGAGGATTTACTTAGTAGGTAACTCCACTTCTCCAACTACACTTACATACCCTTAGTTGATGGAGAAGGAGTTGTCTGAGTAGGTAGATAGTATAACGACAATAGTCCTAAGAATGTGGAAAGAATAGCAAGGTTACCTATGTGGCAAAAAAAAGAATGCCGCAGCCCATGTCGCACTTTAAAAAGTGTAGTTAAAACAAGTATTCTACTACAAAGTAAAAAAGAAGAGGGCCGTTCACTGGTCCACACGTCACTGTTTCTGCCTGCGAATTGCCGTCTGCTGCGCTGTCAAAGGTGACGTCAGGACCTCATGAGTAGCGGACGCCCAGTGGTGGTTCTGAGGGTAAATGATGCGGCCAAACGTAAGTCATTAGGTGGCAGTCGCTGACAACGGAAACCCTAATGCCCGTAAGTCCTGAATCCCTACCGAAATACTCGTATCTTCTTTAACCCAAAAATTACATACAGTAGGCATTGACATATAAATCTATGGAAATGGACCCCGGGTGTTCACTGTCCCGAAAAAACCTATATAAACGAATGTACATATTGTATAATAAACAAACTAAAACATTGTAATTTATGTCTTACACCATTATCATACAGCCTTATTTTCTATATGTTTGAATATAACACAGAGCGACATTCTCGCGCGTATTCTCTCTGACGAATCAAACACGAGACTGTAGTGCGATTGGAAACCTTTTCGCGTTTTGGCTCTCTTTCGGTTCGGACACTTTTTAGCGCTGACCCGAAATCCAAAGTATTATAATATATCCATGACAGTAAGCTAGTGATATAGGTAGTACAAGTAGTACACTGTACAAGTAGTAACCTAGGTTAGTAGATACCTACCTAGCGTGTTTTATGTTTTTCACTACTGAAAGCTATGCAATGTCAGCGTACCTACTTCGTATGCCCGTTTGTCTATTTGTTCGTGAATAAAAGCGGACCCAATTAGAAGGGACTTATTTAATGAGATGGAAATGGAGTGGCGTTTAGCCGCAGCCGCAGACTTTGTTGATTTATTTCTTGAAGTACCTATCTACTTAATTTTAACTAGCAATTTTTTAAGCTAAGTTAACTGTGTTCTTTAAAATTTACACTGTTGAGGAATTGGGCCTATCCATTCCATTCTCAGCGGTGAGGCTTAGAACAAACCTATATTCGTAACCTTATTATTCTAGCTATAGGTACCTACCATAGATAGATAGATAGATGAACTCTTTATTGCACAACACAGAATTAAAGTACAAAAAAGGTAAATCAAAATACAAACAACTTAGGAGTACCAACAATTTGGCGCACTTATCGCTACATAGCGATTTCTACCAGGCAACCAATGGCATAAGGAATATTTAAAACTACAATACCATACTTAGATAAGTATATTGCATCCAACTAATTTTGCTTGAAGGAGTTGCTTTTCTAACAGTAGGTAGGTTTAAGTAGGTATGCCTAACAACAATAGTACTACCGATGTGGAATTAACCTAGCTAGTATCTTCTCTCCTATAGTCTCTCCTAGTATATAAAATTCTCGTGCCAATTTTTGTTACCAAACTCCTCCGAAATGACTCGACCGATTGTCATGAATTTTTTTATGTATGTTCGGTAGGTCTAAGAGTAGGTCGTAAGCTATTTTTATATCCCTAATGGCAAAACAACGTTTGCCGTGTCAGTTAGTATTAATTATAAAATCTTTCGTTATTAGGGTAACTGTAGATACCTACTCGTAATTCAGAAATGTCATCTAAGTACGTAATCATCGCTCAGCGTCAGGGCATCAAGGCTCAAACGAGATCGCCAACCACTCAGCGATAAAAAAGAATTACTAAAATGAGGAGGCGTTATTATCTACGTAGGTACAAAGCAGTACTGTGTACTGCTACAGATCCTCGCGACCTGCGTCCACGAAGCTTTTACGATTTCCAAGAAAGCATCTTGGGTAGATTATGTGCTTGCGAGATGAGTAAGGGTAAGATCGAACTTGCGACATTTTCTTCTGTATCATACGCAGATTGCAAGATGGTATAGGTTGATTTGATGTAGCGCTGTGGATACGAATAAATCGCATACCCATACTTTAGTCACCGGCTCCATTCAGGGACAAACACAGTTTTTATGACTGCAAACCCCACATAGCCCTTACATTTAGGTTTGGAAGGCATGGGTTAGACATTTTTCGTGTAGGTTCCTTAAAAAGGCTATTTGCTAGGCTATGAATTATTTATTTTGTCTTTACATTTAGGTATTAGTGAAGATTTATTATAGGTATCCATTTCCACACTAGATAAATTACTACATGAAAGTAAAAAGTAAACCACGTAGGTATACGCTCACTACCCATGTAGGTATGTCGTCTGGTAATCATATTTATAGAAGTACGGTCTACCTATATTTAAAAGAACTTCTCTTGAACTAGCGAGTTTCAGTCGTAACAGGGAAAGCAAAGTCATAGTTATATATTTTCCAACTTATAATTCGTTCCTATTCAAACCACAAAATAGTGGGTGAGTTACTTTTCACACTACTATTACTTGCTTACACTTAATTGCTTGGTAGTGCGTCTTTGCTGGTAGGGTGGCAACGGCCGGAGCACAGTTTAAGGATAAGTCTCCCACCAGACCAGCCCTCAACCAAAGTAAAAATTATGAAATTCTTAAGTGGCCCGTGGAGGGAATCGAACATACGACCCCAGCTTTCGAATCAGAGCGCACGCCATTGCGCCTGGGAGATCGACAAAAATATAGGCACAACTACATTGCAGTTTCAACAACACAAGTCGCCAGTGTGCTCTGGCACAAAGACACGACTCTTAAAACGGTAAACTGTCTAAATTAAATTAGTTGGATGCTGGAGCAGCGCTGCTCTCGTGGCAGCGCCGCGTGACCCGCCTCGGGAATTGATGTTGTCTGAAGGAAATATTTCTCCACGTAGGAAGTCGTAAACCATGCTAGGTGGACATTCCTTGCCGGTTAATCACTGAATCGTGGAGATATTTTCTTCACATTTTGGTATACCTACAGACATTTAAATAATAATAAATAAATTAAAATAATAAAAAGTAAAGTAAAATAAAGTAAAATTTAAATAATAATAATTTACTACGAGAACTATATATGTATGTATTTGATAAAAAAATACAGAATTCAGTAACAAGATTGTTTTTATTAACTTTATTGCATCACTTAAAAAATGCAATAAGGTGTGTTTGAGTGATCTGAGGGTGGACTTATTGCAAATGAGCATGACCTTTCAGTCGACCTTAGAACGAGTGCGAAAAAGACGTCGGTGGACGTAGAATATAGAAAAAAAAGTTTTTTTTTAATCATTGCAATACTAGGTGGAGATCGTGATTATTTGTTCGAAGCAACAAAAATTCAATATTTTTATAACGTTCTACAGTCCTCTTTCTTTCGTTATACCTACCCGCAGCCTTAGCCATATCATGGCATAGTTGTCCGTCACAGAAAAAGCTGTCGATCGCTCCAATAAAACTAAATTCAAAAAAAACCGGCCATGACGTCATGATCATGCTTACATTTTTATTGGATCTTTGTCACCTTCATTAAAGCCAAGACGGAAGACGATAGCGTTTGTACTATTCCAGCTACGTTTACGTTATACGTTTGTATTGTACATAGTACGTTTGTATTAGCGTAATGGTACTATTCCATTACGGCACATGCTAGGCAAGACTACTAGGACGACAACATCAATATCCTATCGATCCCAATTAGCTGATTTGTCTTTGAGCGTGCATAGCGTGCGCCGCAGTGGAATCGTCACTTTAAACTTTCATCTGATCGGACGGTAGGTATGACAAGTAGATATCTGTAACTACATAGAAATTCGGATAGGCCCAAAGATTCGTAGAATCCGTGTATGTCCAGTTAATTATTGAAGTGTTTGGTGGGGAAGTAGGGGGGGTAGGGAGTGGGGAGATTAATGAGCAGCTACCGCGGGCTTATCGCGACATCAGCTGGGCCATGACTGATCATCTGTCGTGCGCCTGCGACTGCAGGTATAGTGAGGGAAATATTTGTATCGATAAATTAATATCGATAAAATAATTGGATTATCTAGGGATGGTTGTGTTTTGTATATGATTGAATACTGGGTAGGATGTTATTTTAGAGTCTGACCTTGCTATGCTATTCCCAGCATTAGTAAAATAAGTCATATTTTTGCTGAAAATTAGTTTTCAGTTATTTCATGTATACTAAGTACTGACCTTCATATAAGTATGTAGGAGTACTAGAAGTTGAATTACAAAAACGAGATCCCTGTGTAGTGTGCGATAATTCATGAAAAAAAGACAGAAAATGTTTGTGTGATGAGCATGAATGTTTTCCATTTTTATGTCTTTCCATTTTCAATCATCATGCAACACAGAGAAATTACACATCGATAAAATTTAATTCCCAGCCCCCACGGACATCACTACGCGCCGTGATATGACATTGGACGGCATTGCTTCCCAGAAGTCATACTCATCGAATACATTACGAACGCCGCGCACCGTTCCGGCTTTTTTTTTCTCTGCCCCATAGCTTTATTGGTGCATTGAAATTTTCTTGTTTAGATTAAAGCGTCGCTTAGCCACAGACCTGTACATTAGGATTAATGCGCGGCATCAGCTAACCGCGTCCCCCGCACGGAGGCTTTATTGTTTAAACCTTGATACATGCTACTTGCACGGAAGCTCAAGTTACGTTACGTCACAGAGAAGTTACACACCGATAAAATTTAATTCCCAGCCCCCGCGGGCAACACTACCCGCCGTGATATGACATTGGACGGCATTGCTTCCCAGAAGTCATACTCATCGAATACCTTACGAACGCCGCGCACCGTTCCGGCCTTTTTTTTCTCTGCATAGCTTTATTGGTGCATTGAAATTTTCTTGTTTAGATTAAGCGTCGCTTAGCCACAGGATTAGGATAATTCATGGAATAAAGCAACTTCTTGGCACAAAAAAACATAGAAAATGTTTGTGTGATGAGCATGAATGGTTTCAATCATCATAAAGCACAGAGAACTTACACATCGATAAAATTTAATTCCCAGCCCCCGCGGGCAACACTACCCGCCGTGATATGACATTGGACGGCATTGCTTCCCAGAAGTCATACTCATCGAATACCTTACGAACGCCGCGCACCGTTCCGGCCTTTTTTTCTTTGCCCCATAGTTTTATTGGTACATTGAAATATTCTTGTTTAGATTAAGCGTCGCTTAGCCACAGATCTGTGCATTAGGATTAATGCCCGGCATCAGTTAACCGCGTCCCCTGCGAGGAGATTACATTGTTTAAAGACCGTGATACATGCTACTTGCACGGAAGCTCAAGTTACGTTATTGGAAATTCTCTATTCAATTATATTTTAACAACTACTTTCCATCTCGTATCTATGGATCTTTATTCTTTTGTAATATGACGTGATGGTTACAAATATATCTTTTCTTCTATAAAAAATTTTAAATTACAAAAATTGAGCTCTAGAAATTGATAATTTTCACGTTGTTCGTTACCGGTACCAAAACAAATAGGAAAAATAGTTGCTTACCTAGTGAATGGAATCATTCATCATACGGCTCATTACCGAATATTATCGAGAGCCGACACAATCGCTCGATTCGGTGGCAAGATCGATTGATTCGTATCGGCCGCGATGTACGACGCTGATTGAATGTACCATACCTACCTCACTTGCCTACTTGCGACAGACCGTCATATGCAAGTTAAGGTATGTTTCGGAGGCAGACGACGCGCGACGACATGATATTTTATGTATCCCATCCGCGACCTTTGAAATTATAACACGTGTAAAAATAAATTTTACATAAATTCAGCGGGAGCTATGATTTTTATGGGATAAAAGTAAGTAGAGTAAAATAAAATCTATCTCCATTTTAAATTATAGGCAAAACGGTTCAGTACCTAGTGAAGTGTGAAGAAGTAACAAACATGCGCAGCAGGTGAGCAGACTAACCTTAGTAAACTGACTGCCCTATTGGTAAAATGGGCTCTAACTGCTACCACAAGAACAAGCGTCGACCAGTTTGAAATAGGTATAAATTTAGTAAGTACCTAACTACTAACTACTAACTGCGATTTTCATGCCAATGAAAAATAAGCCACATTTTAATTCAAGGGACCTGCAGTAAGCTATCATCATCATCATCATCATTATCTCAGCCTGCGGACGTCCACTGTTGAACATAGGCCTTCCCAAGCGCGCGCCACCACACTCTGTCCTCCGCCTTCCTCATCCAGCCGCTTCCCGCCACCCGCTTTATATCGTCGATCCAGCGGGCTGGAGGTCGCCCCACACTACGCTTACTCGTACGCGGTCTCCACTCCAGGACTTTCCGGCTCCAACGGCCATCGCCCCTGCGACAAGCATGACCTGCCCATTGCCACTTCAGCTTGCTAATGGTTTTGGCTATGTCGGTGACTTTGGTTCTCCTGCGGTAAACTATATCCTATACTTATGTTCCCAGTCTGCAATTGCAGTTTAGCCGGAGTTATGGAACAACCGACAGACCGACAGACCGAACGACCGACAAACGACAAACTTGTGCAGCCGAACCTGAGTACGTGAGAACAGGGTAAGTGAAAAAACTCTAATAATGAGAGTATTTGCGAGGTCCCGTCATTTTGCCTTCCTAACTTTGAAACTCTGGTAAGTAAGAAACCTCTGCTATGAAAGAAAAAGAGATATCGATCCCTTGAGCTCTCACTTAACTAACTCCTTGATTCTGCAAAAATACCTATAGCACCACAGAGCAAGGAATGACTTTAGCACCATCGCGCTTAACATCTATGCAGCAGATTGGTCAATTATGCAGCCAAAGCGCCAATTGGCTGGTAATGGCTGCGTTGCTATGGTTACCGGCGATGATTGGCCGATGTACAATTTTATATTTCCAAGAATCACAGCCCAGGTTTGGAATGTATTTAGGTTTCATCTTTGTATCTATGTATTTCGTATCTATTAATTCTGGTCTTGCTGCTGCCACAGATCTTTTATTTCCACTAGTAGCCTATAAAGGTTATAGAGCTAATGATTACGAAATGAGTGATGCCTCATATTCCTATCAGATGCTACTTGTTACGCTAACGATGTTTACTTTTTCAAGATGTTTGATTTTTTATTATTCGTGTTCAGTTTAGATAACACAAACGAGATAAAATACACTAAAATCGGATAAGTGAAAATGTTATTATGTAGTTAGTACCTAAATGTTGCGCTATTGTGGCTGTGTGGCAGATTAGAAGGATTGTTCGTTTTAGACTCCTATCGGATGCCCTTTGGTGTCGTACCGGAAGACTAGCTATAGATTGCTCGGTGATAAATTCATAAAAACCTCACCAAAAATGGGGCGACCATAATGACCAAAAACAAAATAATGCCGGCCAAGTGCGAGTCGGACTTGCGCATCGAGTGTTCCGTACTACATTAGAGAAAGTAAAACCATAAGAATTAAGTATGTTTTTTACCGAATCGTCAACTTAACTCTGTTTTTTGAGGTTAATTGTTAATAACAAAAAAAGTATAATAGATACTGAGTTTATTTTACTTTTACCGTAAAATATGCATTAATCCCTATTAATCATAATTATTGCAGATTTTTCCGTTGGTAAATTCGGAGACAACGGTATATTTTCGATCAGTTTGTCCAATAAATCAAAAACTATCAGGCATAAAAATAAATAAAAATCTGTTTTGGAATACAAAAGTAACGCTCTTTTATATGATACCCCATTCAATATTGTTATTTTATTTTGAAATTCCAAGGACCCCCTTTCCCCCCTTTTCAATTTTTATGACTGCAATAACTTCGGGCTATTATTACTTTCAAATACTCCAAATTTTATGTCGCTATCTTTAATAGTTACCTGCTGAAATAAAAGGTCGTAACACACAGACAGACAGAGTGATCTTGTAAAAGTTCCGCTTTTTTTGAGGTACGGAACCCTAAAAATGACGAAGTTATGACGATGGCGCTGTAATTATGTGAATTGTGAATTATTTGATGGCAGAGAGTGAAGCAAACAAATGGTAACAACGTCGATCCTTTGCTCCACTGCTGTGCGACTGAAGAACAAACATCGAATTGATGTGTAGAGTGCGGTCATAGGTAAGCGGTGTAGGTAATACACAGGCGAGTCTTCGTGTCTTTAAACTATCGACCATAAAACGAATGGTTCCTACTTAATATTCCGACTTCGGTATCCATTATGAATATTGCACTATAACAAAAAGGCTAGCCACCGCAGCCACCTACATGCGCGTTCCTGGAAGCAACCATAAGCCTCGAGGTAACGAGCCTCGGTGAACATCATCAGTCACTGCTTTTCACTTATAATGATGTTAAAAATGTTACCTAACAGCCGTTCGTGTCCACCCATTGTACTGCTCAATACCCAAACAGTATAAAAAGTGTCTCTTAAAAAAATGACTTCCAATTTATTTGAAGTATAAACAGTCCCATTTCCCATGACACGGTCTCGGTTCGACCATCATACAGTTGTTCATTAGAATTAATTCCACGATTATTAACATTAAAAAGAAAATTATCAACTGAATCAACTTAGTAAATGGCTTATTATCTGTGTGAAGAGTTCTAAAGGTACCCAAATTATGAATTATGAAGTGTTATTTTTCTATATTCCATTCTGTATCATCGCCATACCTTGTCGCCGGCTGGGCGTTCGCCCTCGTCCGAGCGCCATCCTTCTTAAAGCCTTTTGTGATTTTTTATTTGAACGACTGACATTTCGGAGTCGGACTTATTAAATTAGCCTTTGTATTTAAATGAACAATTGTAATTATGGACTACTTGGGTTGGCGGACGATCCTGGGAGGTGTTCTCGTTTCTTGCCACCGTGGGCTCGAGTCGTGTACGATAATAAATCACAATAAATTTTTTGCTCTTCCAAACGCTGTATAGGCATTAGACATTTTGTAAAGCGCTGTTGGATGGCGCAAGTTTGACAAACAGACGATACATGCAAAGGTCTTTTATACAAATAACTTTGTCTATACCTACCTACCTACCAACTTTGAACTATTAAACCACCGGGTTCAACTTATACTATACCTACCTATGACCTATGCAGGTGGCTATAGGTAGTATAAGTTGTCAAACCCGGCGCAGAACAGCTGTGCTATTCTGCAAAAATACTTATAGCAGCGACGAGCTAACAGCTATGCGCTGATTGGTTAATGCTTCCATCAGTTATGCAGCCAAGGCGACAATTGGCTGCTGGTGGCTGCGTTGCTATGGTTACCGTCGATGGTTGGCGCTGTACAATTTTATTTTTTCGAGAATAACACAGCTGTATTTTGTTCTCAATAGAGGCTTAAGAGGGCGCCGCGAGGGAAAAAGCGCGCAGAGATGTACCTGCTCAGATGGCCGCCATTTTGGGTCAACTTAATTTCTAAGGACGTACTACATCAGCTACTGCCGATATTTGGTCAGTGCGTGCACTGAGAAGCGTTTGGCGCTAGCCAACTTCTTCATTGGCAGACCCATGTCCATTAGTCTCTACTTGGAATGAGAACCATTTCTCATTTCTTAGCTACATGCCACCACGCTAGTGAGGGTTGGCGAGCTACGAAATGCACATAACTCTAAGAAAAAATCAGACAGATATACTTACGTGGCTTTATGGGATCCGAATTAGTTTTCACTTTACTCATATAGGTACATGACTTGACCCCAAGATTTGACCAGATATATTTCACTCATACGATTCTACATTCGAAAAAAAAAGAAATCTCTATAGTTTGTTTACCCAGTCGCCTTGTAATAAAACACGCAGCAGATCCCAGGACAACCTGCCAGGGGGTCGGCTGCCGGTAGTGCGTCCCCCGCTGCTGCCTGTCATGTGCCCATTAGTATCCTTTATAAATATTTCTAATTATCCACACCGACTGGTTTGAGGATATCATAGCGGTAGGCTATTTTCTCGGAGGACGTTATTTTCTCTGCATAAAGACATTTTAATTCTAAGTTAACAGCACACTTATTCAGTAAATCGGTGCCTATTAAAGAATGATAAGCACTGGCAAATGTTTCTTATCCATCGAAGGTTTGTTGTGAAATAAAAATAACATTTTCGTAGCAAAACTTCAGTGTGTTCATAAGAAGTATATGCTAGTGATTATTATTCTTTCCATTATGTCCAAATGTCTTCAGTCGTTCAGAAGTTATGGTGGAATAAAGAAACTCACATACTTACATACATGAACCCTAAAAAATTACACTCCTTTTTTTGGGCAGTCGTGTAATTAGAATAAACAACTTACAACCGACTAGTATACAGTTTTAACTATTCGGACGAGCAGATGTCAAATATTTCCCATTAAAGAATAGTTGCCTGATGATTTATTTTCTTTAATAGCAACATTGACATTCCCATACAATGAGAAAGGTAACTTTCATATCTACAAAATCAATCATTTCCAATCAGGCTACTCATAATACCACTGCATTGAAAGCATCCGAGGTATCCCCGTGTATTTATGGAATCTTCGAATTCTAACCTCTAGTAACGACCATAGATTAAAACCGAAGATAGGTACCGATAACCTTTTTTGACTACCCACATAAAAAACAGCTGGCCAGTATATTAAACATCGACAAAATGATGAGAGTTTCGTTTTGGTTAGATATGAGATAAGTAATTGTTTAGATAGTGAACCAGCTACTGGTTCTCGTAAGCCACAGTAGCCACATTAGATATTTACCTTCTTAAGTATAATCAGAGAGGGAGGGAGCTAGTTTTCAGAGGCTATATTTAAACTTGAAAGATTATAGACGATTCGTGTACGAACATGACTATTTAGGAAAATTAAGATTTCATTCCTCATCGATAATATTTAATTCCTTGCTATTTCCACACTGCACTGTTCAAAAACATTCAAACGGTTAACGATATTTAACGGCGTTGACGGCGTATTTAAGTGAACCTGCAGTTTAAAAACTATAAAGACAATTATTTTCAATATACGTTACGTATTTTGGATCTTTATTAATCTAAAAACTCTGTGAAGCAGAAAAACGATTTTACAAAATGTTCTCGATAGAAAGTTCTCACAAATCTCTTTTTCTCTAATTTTTATCGGAACCTACAATAGATGTAATTGTAATTTTTGTTTTAATGTGTCGGTAATAATAATATCCAAAAACTCTAGAAACTAATTTTTGATAACTATAGCTTAGTTTTTTAATAATTAGGTAAAACGTCGTTTTTCTGTTTTAATCTTCCGCGATGCCATGATATCGCAGTTCGCACTCACATAATTTAACTACATTTGGCATAGATCAAACAATATAATATTATATTTTAAACCCTCTCCAAACTGTCCACATCCTCTTGGACAACATGTACCTTTTCTTCTATCTATCGAACACTGAGCTGATGATCATAAAGATGACATTTAAAAATATTTCGCGTCAAAACTTTTTATATCTGCCATTAAGTTTAAGATAAATGCTCGTGTGGGTTTGAAAAGTTTGAAAAATGTACTTAGAGCTAGACGTAAATCAATATAAGAAATATATTGCTTTTACATTATTCCAGTAGCAAGACTCGGCAAAACGTGATTATTATTCAGCAATGGATACGCCATTCCTATATGGTATTGTTTTTGTGATTTTTAGACCGTATAGAAAACCATGAATAAACCTAGTAACGTTGATAGCCTTATCTGGTGACAGAAAGTCTTATTTTTTGCGCAACGAATCAGCCTCGCTGTTTAACGCGGAAATGAAGTTAGTATTTTTTGGCACTATTCCATGCGGGTAAGACAAACAGTAATTAAATAGAATAAGTTAGCAGTAAGTTTTATTGTAACATTTTCAATAGAAAACCTATATGTATGGTATGGTACCTAACTACCTACAATGGATCCTATATACCTACCTACTGATAAAAAAATGTATAAACGGTATGACGTACCTGCCTACTGCAGTAGAGCTGTTCAAGCATTCATAACTTTTTAATTAGGATTATATAAAAAATATGTAGGTATAAGAGTAATAAAACAAGTAAAAACTAAGGGTAGAAAACTTTTTTGTACATTGTAGCATGATCCAATATAAGCGCTGAAAGAGAGCGCTGGCGGCTAGACTAGAATAATATTATGAATTAGCCTTAAATTATTTATTTATGTAATGTTTCATCTCTACATTCAAAAATAATTGTTCATAAGTGTTATCGATTGATAAATAGAATATGTACCTACTTATTTGAGTATGAGATTTTATATTTTCTACTAGCTGACCCGGTAAACTTTGTTTTGCCATACCTATAATTTATTTTTCACTTAAGGGCATGAAAAATAGTTTACGTCATATCCTCAGATCTACCGAATATACAAAAACATATTTCGGAGGAGTTTCAAATGCTTAATGCATTGACACGAGAATACTGAACCGATTTAGTTCAAACTTCGTGAATATCTGTCATTTGGTCCAACTTGAGAGATAGGATAGTTTAAATCTCAAATTATAGTCGCAATTTTAATTTATTAATATAACAAAAACTTTAGCCATAGCAACGCGTGGCCGGGTCAGCTAGTATTGTATATTTACCTATTCCTCTACTAAGTATATGTATAAACTTTTTTTGTATATTAGTATACTTGTCTGTATACGATTTTATTGTTTTTACAAAATGTTGTTAAGAATTCAAAATCTGTTTAAAACCTTTTAAAGTACTTAACGAAGTACGTATCCCATCCAAACGAACTTCGCAAAAAACCTACCACATGGTACCTACCTATCTTAACTACGTCCTCATTCGGTGACCTTAGTATAATTCACTATAATTACTACTTAACTAACACTGACACGTGAAAATTTAATGCAAGTGCAAGCGCGTAACGTTGATCGGTAGCCTATAATCTAAAAGCTGTCCGCTATCTGAAACGACCCCAGTAAAGCAACTATACGAGCCATAAATGAATCGACAAAACGCCGCCGCTGAAGCCTTAGTGCCTGGAACACATGTATGGGGTAAACGGCTGCGGCAAGTACAGAACTACAGACCTAATAAATTAATAAGGAAACGCTTTTTTCTGACTAAGCAGTTTGTAAAAATCCATACCTACTGAAATTATGATTTACTCGCAAAATGCTTTGTATTGTATGGTTCGTCCAAATCATATTCATATGCGAAATTGATATAGGTCAGTTTTACTGATAGCTGCACTGTGTTATTTGATCGAAAACTAGTGCCAATGCTAAGGTTTCTTGTTTTTACTCTCGGTAAAAAATCAGCCTTCAATACGGCGGTGGTAAGCGACGGTAAACACAGTAAAGAAAACTAACATATTTTCATACTGAGATGTCAAAACATCTCCAAATCGGGCTTTAATATTAGGTCCTTACATATGAAATTGGCGTTTTGTCGTACTGGCCACTTTGATCTCAAATATCTCTTCTTTGGTTAGAAATTCCAATTTCAAATTTATACAGCTTTTTACTCATGCTTTTGTGTTTTGAAAATCGTAATTCATTTGTTTTTTTCTCTTTTGGTTTTTTTTGCGCCACTGTGTTTACAAAATGGAAACCTTGAAATATCGCGTTATTTACGAGTACGAGTTCCATCGTAGCACCAGTGCTGCAGAAACGGCTCGAAGGATTAATGATGTGTACGGCGAGGGTGTCGCGAAAGAAAACACAGTGCGGTTTTGGTTCCAACGTTTTCGTTCTGGAAATTTCGACCTGCAGAACAAGCCCCGTGGACGGCCAGACACCAAAGTTGACAATGAAGAATTGGAGGTAATTGTGGAAGCGGATCCATCGCAAACCACGTCCGAGCTAGCTGCAGGCTGCGGTGTTAGTGATAAAACTGTTTTAGTTCACTTGAAGCAAATTGGGAAGGTGAAAAAGCTTGAAAGGTGGGGTACCTCATGAATTGAGTGCAGCAAACCGACAAACGCGCGTAGACTGCTGTGTTACATTACTCAACCGGCACAGTAATGAAGGGATTTTAAATCGAATCATTACCTGTGATGAAAAATGGATCCTGTATGATAATCGGAAACGCTCATCGTAATGGTTGAACCCTGGCGAACCAGCCAAATCCTGCCCCAAACGAAAATTGACTAAAAAAAAATTACTTGTGAGCGTTTGGTGGACTAGCGCCGGCGTCGTTCACTACAGCTTTCTTAAATCTGGCCAGACGATTACGGCGGATATCTTTTGTCAGCAACTGCAATCCATGATGGAAAAGCTAGCTGCTAAACAACCGAGGCTGGTCACTCGTTCTAGGCCACTGCTGCTTCAGGACAACGCTAGACCACACACTGCACAACAGACGGCTACCAAATTAGAGGAGCTTCAATTTTATTGGAATGCCTAAGACATCCACCTTACTCCCCGGACCTTGCTCCAACAGATTACCATTTTTTCGAAATTTGGATAACTTCTTACAAGGGAAAAAAATTGAACTCCGATGAGGCAGTCCAAAGCGCTTTCAAAGATTTTATTGATTCCCGTCCGAATGGCTTTTTTAGTAAAGGGATCAATGAACTACCTATAAGGTGGCAAAAGTGCATAGATAGCAATGGTACATACTTTGTTTAAATATATATATTATATTTAAAAAAAATCGACTTTATGTTCCTCCCATACAAAACGCCAATTTCATATGTAAGGACCTAATATTAATGCATTGGTTACCTAGACTACCAAGAAATTCGAACACATACATGTTGTGTGATATACTATGTGATCTAGCTAGGTAGGAGTGAGTAGGTAAATTATGTTTGTAACTTGTATGAAACAAAAAACAAAAGCAGTTTTGCTATGTAATGGTGCGTGCCGGATCACTCATGTGTACCGGGCTTTCAATAGCCGCAGATATTAAAGAGGAAGAAACTGCCAATATGAGCGTCGCTTAACATAAAATACCACAATAAAACTTAATGGTACGTACGTCTGGCAAAGCTTATGCTAATCGTCGATAAAAATATAATAAAACAGTGACCTTGTTTGACGTCCCGCTGTGGCAAAGCACATGCTAAACCAAGGAACTTTAGCGTAGAACGGTCCTGCGTTTGCCTCTACACCGCTTTAAATTGCACTATTGCGTCTATTTTTAAAGCAGACATACTTTGTAAGTACCAACTAATGTACTTACCTTCGCTTATTTATGCTGATGTGTTTGAAGAATTTATTTAAAGTATTCTCGTTGAATATAAGTAGCTTAATTTAATGTGGAAGAGTTAAAAATACTTCAATAATTACGTAGTTTGCCGCTCAGTTTTATAAAATAGTTTTGCGAAGGTATTTTTATAAGGAACTTGGGACAATATTGGTATCACTTTGAAAGTAAATTATAATATGAAGACACAAAATAATAAATAACTAAGCAAATTAACAGAGATTAAAAAAAAACTTGTGTTAAGGCTCATCTAGCAGAGTCCGCCAATAAGTCACCACCGCAGTGGAAGATTGTGGTGAAAAGTATTTTTTTGTTCAATATACGCTTAGGTACGCTTGACCATAATCTCACCTGATGGAAAGTGACGACCACAATGTCGAAGATGGAGCGCGCTTACCTAGAAGATGCATATTGACTCTTTTTTTTAAAGCTACTCAAGTTGTAAGATGCAAGTAGGTAGACCGACTCAGGTTGTAAGTTAAGTGGTAATTGCCAAGAATCACCTGCTGTGCTTCAGTTTGAGGTGCTATAGCCACTGACTAGCAAGATTAGTGGGCATCCCGCGGCTCCAACTGCGTTAAATTCGACTTCTCATCATTTCATAAGATATTATCCCGAATTTAAGGGCCATGCGACGGGTGTGGTATTCTAGGTTTTAGCGGGCACGCAGTGAATACGAAAGTGAATCCGGTACTCCCGCCAGCAGTGAGCCAACCGTGCAGACCCCACAGATGTAGTGGGTTCGTTTCCTCTGACGTAGAGGATTGATTTCTGTCAAAAAAAGTCATCGTCAATAAAATCTGTACCTAAATTATGGTCAATGTAGATAGTGTAAGTCAAGTAATGATCTCTGCTCACAGTATTAACTATTAATTTTTCCTGCAGCCAGGACCGGTCGGCTGCGAAGCGCGGGGCTCGCGGTCTAATCATGAACACAGGTAGCGTATCTCCACATCTCGCGCGCGACACAACGCGTACTTACTGACTATCCATTCCGGTTATTAATGAATACGAACCATTTTCGAATTTCGCCGCCGCCCCGACAGCTACTGACAGCTGTATATTCATCAACGTCCACTATGCGTCCAGAGGCAAAGCATCATCCGCAAATATTCGAATTTACATAAGAAAGTTGTAAGGCAGGGTCCGATACACCGCGGAGCCTACCACCGCGCGCTCCGCATGCCTGTATGATTGTTTCCAGAATTGCGCAATAAGAAATCAAACGAATGCCCGCTCGCTATTTGCCGTATCGGTCGCAGCCGCTTTTTCTGCAATAACCGATCGTGTGTAATAAATTTCGCTCAAACGTTTATGCCCGCAACTAGGTAATAATACCGCTCTAATAATACCTAAACGTCAGACTTGTGCTCGTCAAGAAACCTTTACCCGGAAAGCCTGTTGAAGCGCAACTAAGGGGCCCTTTGCGCCGCCGTATTACGATTAATTGATGCTAATTAATAAATTAATTAACCATGTTCATACAACGCTTGAGCGAGTACCAGTTTTTTCAATGCTGCGAGTATGTTTTTATTTCTGTACTACATTTTTATTGCAACAGCATTCCTCTTTTTGCTGAGTGGCACAAGTAAAACTATGTATCGCGTCGTCTTCGGTCGGTTTCGTTGATATATTTATGTAACTAATTAATTTATTAAGATTATAATGCGAATCTCGATGAGCTCCTAATTGGGACCATTTTATGACGGACATTAATATTTCAATAATACCTAATTAAAGTGGCGCCGAATTTCGTTATAATTTATGTCATATTTTCTTATTTTCATATCGATGCTTTACAACGTTAACCCTAGAAAGATAACCTACGTCGAATCGACGTAGTCAATTTTGAAAAATCGATGTAACTCGTTACTATTTCAAGCAATTTCACTGGCTCTTTCTGCCAACTCTGTTGACCCTCGACACTTACAGAAGACACCAGCGGCTCTTACGTAAGTGCAACAGTTTCTTCAATATCTACCTACCGTACGTCGAAGTGACGTATGGTTATCTTTAGTGTGAGTTTTTTTCACTTTGGTGAAAATTTATTTTGCTGTTTATTGGGATATTTCATGCATATTTGTTGTCTTTTTCTTTTAATTTTTGTTGGCCCATTACAAAACAACATAATACCATCACGCACGCGAGTATATGAAAAAGAAATGTATAGATTATTTCATGAACAAAGTGATCAAGAACATCAGGGGTCTGATACCGAATTTAAAGGTAATCTTTTGGAAGATGAAGTTCAAATTGCTTTCGAGGACTGCGAAGTGAGTGCACCACCACCAGAAAACCCCATGGATAATGAAACCTCGGAAATTAGAGTCTACACATTCGATCAAATGTGCTCGGCTATGTCTTGAAGTCGCAAAACAAACCGATAGCCCATGGCTGTGGTTTACGCCTTACGGTATGCTGAATATAGTATTTATTATAAACGGGTACATTATTTTCTGTGATAATATATTACCCAAGAAAGAAAAACCTCATAGACGTAGAGATTTTACGAGCAATAGCTCGACGACCTCGTGGATGGAAAAAAGGCAGCAATTTCCCACTTTTCCGACGAATATAAAAAAAAATTGGAGTGATATTGACAAAACGCAAAGTTGAAGTTTCCAGAGAAGATGAAGGTCGAATGGAACGAAGGTTTTGTGCTTTTTGCCCCTCAGGAATCAGAAGACTGGCGAAGTCAATGTGCGATAGCTGCAAAATTTGGAATTCTTGGGGAGCACAAGTCGAGCGCTTGCACTAAGTGTCTTTGAGACTAAAATTCAAAAGTATTTGTATAAGCTAAGTCAAGTTATTTTATCAATAGTAAAAAAAAGTTGATTACAAGTAGTTTAATACACAATTGTAGGACTTGTGAAGAGAAACCACAATGTTTAAGTTTTTGAGGGTTAGAAGAGACATGTTTTGTTATTCAAGATTTTGCTAGTAAAAGTAGACAAAAATCAATTACTTTTTTATTCATCATAAAGATAATAGAATATATTAAAGCTACAAATACAATAACATACATATTATAAAATATATAGCAGTATTATGTGCATCCAAATATATGCGTCGAAACGACGTATGGTTATCTTTAGTGTATGGCAAAATATGGTTATCTTTCTAGGGTTAAGGAGAGAAAGGTTTTGCCGGGTGCGTCTGAAACTTTGCCGGCAACATACCTGAATGAATTTCATCAATCGGTTCTTGTCCGGACCTCAGCGATTCATATAACGGCTAATTAAAGCAATGTTATGGATATTATTTGCAATTAGCCTCTAATCCGGATACCTATCTTGGCTGTCGCCACCATATTAATGTTTTATTTATGTAGTACGTATTCAGGTGCATATTATTATTGCCATTCTCATTTGTATTAATTCTTTACTTAGTGTCCTCTGACTGTAATCTGCACTTGATTTAAGGACTTAGGTACTTATTATCTCTTTTTATACCTATTGTTTGTTATTATTATTTTATATCCGAAGTCAGACCATCTTCACTTATGACTAGACATGCAAAAAATTTAGATAAGAAAAAACGATTAGATAAGAAAATTCTCTATAGAAAGTTTCCCAAAAGTTGCTAAAAAAGCTTTCGTTTTTTTAATCGGTAAAATTGTTAAAAACACTCAGAAATATGATTATTGGCTTAGCTTGTTAGTAATTAGTTTTATGCAACGCTGCCTGTCGCACCTACTGACGTATTCGTAAGAGTGAGGAGAACAAAAATATAATCAGCGTAGAGCTTAAGGTATTACTCAGATCTACTAAGGTAAGTAAACGGCAAATCTGTCACCGGTAGGTTTGAAATTATAACCTTGTCGTGCTCTCAGCTCTACCCCTAATCAGTAAGGACAACACACGTAGTACAGAGATGCAATCGCCAAAAGCACTAGCCCACGTGCGTTTGAAGTGCGCCGACCACCACCGCGACGTCACGTACTCGCCCCGTACGGTTTATTCTCGAAATAATGCCCAGTTTTAAGAACCCTGCTCATTCATTTTTCAATCTAGATATTGTTGTACGTGTTGCTGCGTTTTACTTCATTGCTCCATAAAACTTAGGTAGGTAGGATCAGATGAACTACTTCACATTTGGTAACAGAACTAGGGCGTATCTACCAAGATTCCTAGGCATATACTCTACACATTTTGTATTGGTAAGTAAGTCTGCGGTAAATAAATGTCTTCGTCAAACTGTTCGAAAATGAACGATACTATATTTCGTAAGTAAGACGTCAATGGTAAGTACCTACTACCTATAGACAAATAGAATAGCTGTATCGGCATGGCAGGGCAATTTAAATAAAAGGAAAAATTAATAAGAGTATTTTTATCTTAATATTGCCATCAATACTTGGATATAATATTAGGTGAAACTGCATATTTGTAGCTGCCTGTTGCAACCTCCCCTATGAATGCTTATGGGCTAAGAAAGATAAGTAAGATAGCCCTAACAGTAACTGAAAGCTGCCTTTCGGTTTTTCAGTTATCAATTATTATAGTAAAGTATATTTAAAACAACGATAACTTTTCACCAGTTAAACGTTTTATCATAAACCCATTGAGGTATTTATATCGTTCTAGCATAAACTAAAGAATGTACAAGACGAAGGCAACCAACCGACCACGCGTCCTGCAGGAATAAATACACAAGCAAGCATTATATAGAGGAGGCCAATTTAACAGACTTATTGTCTCCGGGCAGCCATAATGCGAGACTCTGGTAGACGCAAAAGGACGAAGAGATGCGGAGTCCCCGACTCCGTCCGATACAAAACAATGGTATTTAATCAACGATGATAAATGCTGTATTCGAGCACGTTTTTTAACGATACTGCCGTATTGTTGTGGCGGGAGCTTACCGTGGAATACGGAGATAAGTCGCCGCTGAGAGTGGCTCAGCTGACAAATTGGAATAAAAGAAATATTTATTCGTGTTGGCCGTCGTGAAATCTTCGGTTTTGGATGCTTATTGTGAACATTCTCACATTCCTGCTCTGGCCGTATCTGAACGGTTTTGTATATCGGCAGATCGTAAATCGCAATAACATCAGACGAAATTAAAGATATCTCTTGCGATTTTTTTAAACATCCAGTAGGTTCAGTATCCATTCACATTTTAGTGGGTCAAAATGACATTTTCACTAGCAAGCTTTGTAACTAAGTACAGAAAAAATGTTATTTACTTGTTTTATGAGGCTCGGAGATCGCGTTAAGCCGTCGGCCTCGCTTATTATCCCAGAATAATCATCGTTAAACTCTACATGGAAATTATTGTAAGCCTGTCCGGCGGGTTCATCATTAACGGGACTCGGAAGTCGGGTGGCAATCGCTTCATGCAAAAACTGGATGTCTCCACGTCACATAATAATAAGCTAAGCTGCTGTATTATAATCACGGCAACATAATGTATGTTCACGATGACTATGTGCATGAGACATTTGACGATTTGACGACTCAAAAGGGCGCTTGTAAATGCCTACTTGAATAAAGCATATTTCGAGTAAGGATGCGCCTGCGGCTGATAAGCGAAGCATGAGTTCGAATGTCGATGTCAGTCGTGCGGTTTTGTATAAATCACGATATTTTGTTGAAATAACGCGGAGGAATCGATCGGCATCTCGCGGTGCGGGCCGGGTAATGTTCAGAGGTGCTCGTAAATTTGTGCGGTTAAACAGCAGGGCGCCTGCGACCGAGGACTCGGAGACACGGCGGACGGATAGAGTAACGCGATGATTTATTGCGACTGCGCTGACAATGCCTCATGTTCGTCCGATCCGCGGATTGCCGGGGAATTGTTACAGCAGGGATCATGTTCGGGAAATCTGCGGTTATTGAAATTGTGTTCGGGTCATGGATATCATTTCAGTTGATGCAGACCACAATGCAAACAACTTGAGTGTGTCCATTCCAGAATTCTGCAATGCGATGTAGCAAGAGTTCTTAAGACTTTATTTATTATTATTTATTGATGGGCTTGCGCTTGAGTACCTATCATCTATGTCTATTAAATATCTATTTGTCTATCTAATCTTGTCCGATGGACAGCAATGATGAGATCTAGAATGGAGCACGCTGGATGGAAAAGGCCTTTTAACTCTTTTCTTGAAGGCACCTACTTCTCATTATTGCTCTGCTCGTATTTGTCGTAGCAGCCTATAGACTCGATAAATGGAATTTTCAACACGAAAATATTTTCAATTCGCAACAATGTTTCTGGGATTAGCGTGTCTAATAAAACAAACAAACAAACATCAGTTGTTGGAAAATCATGTGCAAGAATTAAAACTTTGAAGCATTTTAATTTAGATGAGCATTCACTCCACCAAAAACGACTTATCAACTACCAGTATCGATTGTCTTTATTATCTCGCAATACACGAATTCAGTTCACACACTGATTTCATGCGCCGGTTCTTTTTTAAAAGACCGAATATAGTCTAATTGGTTCAAGTTTACAAATGGCGTTCTGGATTCTGTGGATACCACGACAATTTGTCCGTGTGACCGTGGGCTGAGCCTGGGAGACGCCGTTTCGGGCACATTCATTCGTTCAATCACGTTAGTAAATGGACCGGAACAAAAACGGCGATGCATTTTATTAGTTACTCGCCAACTGCCCAGCATCCACTCTTCGACGTCCTCGGTCATGAACGGACGGTGTTTCGTACCGAAGCGGAATAACAATCAGTTAGTGGGAACTCTCACCTACTTTTCTTTGTTCTGTTGATATAAAACAGCGTTTTTTGACGGGGGATCGTGGAAAAAGTAGAACATCGAATCGGCTGAATAAATCATTCGCTCTCAAAACTGGCACTCGCGGTGTGCAGCTCGTTCGATAAGATTTCGGGGCATCTGCAAAAACAATTATGTCTGCCCAGAATGTTGTATTTGCGTCGTCGTCGTTTTGCTTCTAAACGCCGGGCGGTGCTGTGGCCGCGATGCTGCCGTGGCATAATGCCTGCTGATAAATATTTATACTATTTATTCCTTCTGATGGTTCCCGCGCCTGCGCCGTGTACGATATATTATTATCCTGTATCTCTTCTGATTCCATAAGTATTACTGTTTTGATACCGATTTTATAAGATTGCATCTGAAACAAACATGTTCTGTTAAATTCTAATCTCTATTTAACTTATTTTCACTATACTTTATGCAGTATATTATTAGTAATCCTATTCCCTGCATCAGTAGTAAGAAATTAGACACAGGCGTAAATTACGACAGCCGCAAGGAATCTCAGATTTTACTAAAAGCTAGCAGTAACTTTGTTAAATTATATAGGTAGGTAAGTAGGTAGGTACATTTTGCCGGCTGTAGATGCATCCATATGAACGCCGTAAATGATTTCTGCGTGTGAGTCTAATAACACAAAGATAGACTGTTCTATCACGAGGGATTACGAGTACGCAGTGTTTCGTTGTAATAAACTCTTCAACTACTTCTTCCACAACTGTTATTGCTGATGCTACTACTGCAGTTCCTGCTGCTATATATACCTTCTACTATAGGTACATCGTATGGTTAGGTTAAGTTAAAACGCAAGCGCATTCCATCCTATGTGACAATGTGACAGTGTGGTCACTACTTATCGAGAAAATGCATAGCACGCACGACCGATGGATCTTAACCAAGTTGGCGAGACTTACGAACCTGCATTAGATAAAGGCGCAACTGATGACATAAAGAAGTTCACGGGTAGCTTTTAGTTGGAGCCCACATGTAGGAACCGGAAGATCCCTACAGGAGCCAGACACGCCTACTTAAAGATACTACCAAGCTTTTCACCTAAACTCTTATGTAATGCTTACTTGCCCTTCTGTGATTTCCAAAATTGAGGAAAATCCGCTCTGTACCACCTAATTTTGTTGAACTTGGGACTCCTCGAAAGTAAAAGAGTGAAATAGCGCAGGTGTCAGTCTCTGGCGCTTGAAGTGTAGACGTCCGAAAATGTTGATGGTCTTCATAGAACGAAATCCCATCTAAAGATTGTTGTCTTGAGGAATTCATGTCTGGTGGTGTGCAAAAAGGCGGGAATGCTCGCCGCGCGGCGCGCCCGGCGGTCCTCGCCGCGCAAGCGTCATGGCCCGGCGCTTTTTGGTGCTTAAAATTTTCATAATTATATATTGATAGATATTTGATGTAGGCAATAGGTTTTTGTCGCTTAGAATCTATTATGAGATTTGAAGGATTCCACGGTGCGGACTCTGTTGTGTTCATATTTGAAATGGTCTTGATTATGTTAATACCAAGGTGTATTTTGTTTTAAAATATTTTCGAAATTTTCCTATTTAAAATACATACTTAGTGCAACTAAAGCAGGATGTTGATAGTTTTGGTTGCGGAAAAGGTGGAGGTGCATATTCATAAAAATATTGTTTGGCGTTAATGTACGATATTCATACCACAATATCGTACATTTAAATCACAGTTTAAAGATCCTAATATTTAGTATACTGTAGATACCAAAGCAAAATTCATTCAAATTAAAACTGAAAGCTTCTAATTGATTATGCAATAGTGATCATTACGATCACTGTAGGTTCAATTCAAGTCTAGGATCTAAGCCTAGATCCTTTCCGCGTGCGCGTGAGCGTGTGGACGCGCTGCAGAGCCGCGCAGGCGCAGAGTTCCAGCGTATCAGATCCCACGTGACGGCATTTAAAACCAGAAACCTTCCCAGAAACGGGACATCGAGAGAATCATGTTGACGCTATCTCAGAATTGTTCTGGCTTCCTAGGGAAGAGATTTCGAATTTATATCGTCAAGAGGAAAATAAATTTCAGGAATAGCTGCAAGATCCTTTTCATTACAAAGACAGTAAATTAAATAAGGAGTAAATGCTAGCCGATTTAGTCTGATTTATTCGAAAACATTTTCATGTCTGTTGCATTTAATTAAACTGAAGGAATGAAAGAGTTGCATCGTCTAATTGTATAGGTAAAATCAAAGAGCAATACTTAGTCAAAATCGCTTTATAAAATTCTTGTTAGAGAATAAAGTTGCTATGTATGTACTTAGGTACCAATAAATGATATCATCTAAATGGGCCCTTCACAAAATTATGGGAGCCTAGCTGCGGATTTCAGGCAACACCAAAATTCGAATAACGTCCTTATGTTGTAGTTAAAACAAGTAAATACTTACTACTTGAAAGCTGCATGAAATTACCAACGATTTATTAGGTACAAGAAATTCTCAGCCTAGAGAACCGAAGAAAAAAACATGAAAGATGCCCGCCATCCGCAATTTACCTATAGAATGACATTGGCGTATTTATTACGCGCGCAAAATAATCATGGGAAATTGGAATGTCGCCGATTGCAATATAAAGGTGGAGGTTCGCGATGTGTTTGAATAATTCGCGGTGTTGCGCGGCGCCGAGGCTCGCAATTGTCGCGGACAACGCTTGCGATACCATCGTGCCGACGCGTCGGTCGCCGGTCGCCGATCTAGATCGCGGACACTCCAAAGACATGAATGTGGATAAACTTATAAAGTCCTCAGTGCAGGCGAGCACCCGTGAGCCCTTTGAGCGCCACCCCGCACCGCGTGCGTGATGGCATCCTAGAGACGATGGCGACCATTTTGCACGCACCTTTTTCCCGATGCCGATGCATTGCCATTCAGTGCCCATTCGATCTTTTTTTTATGCGATTGATTTATATTTTATACCTACTTAGCATACCTACTCAACAACTCTTTTTATTGAACATTTACTATTTTTATTATTCCTTGTGCTCCTACCAGAGAAGACCAAAGAAGAGATGGATCGCGAAAAACAAAAGGATGGTATTATTATTATTTATGCATGTGCATTTATGCATGTGAAAGGAGTGGATTGTACGGTGAGAGCGGATAGGCTAGTGAATGGAAGAAGAAGGCATGTAGTGCAGACCTCACATAATGGAGAAAAGGGCGGAGAAGAAGAAAAAGTACTACTCAGTAGCAGCATTACCGAGTAGACATACACAGTGTGCTGTCTCGTCAGAAGCCTTATTTTTTACACTTTACAAGCTAGTACTTGACTCATTTGACTGCAATGTCGCCCGACTCCCGATGTTAAGTGACAATGCAGTCAAAAAACTAGTTCAGCAATTTCTAACTATTTCAACTAAAAAGCTTTCAAATTCCTTATCAGATACGAGTATCTATGATGTTTTCAGAGTTTTGTTAAAGATTCTTATGACGTAGAAGTATTTGCACTGCAAATTACCAAACGAGTTTGGCGCAAAAACCTTGCAGTACCTGACCATAGATACAATCTAGCAAAACACAGAATGGAAAGAAAATAATGCTCCTATAAGCAGTAAGTACATATATCTGTATACATCTCAACGTACCTAAAGACCATAGTACTGAGGCCGTACCAGCAGTAATGCTGCACTACCTACTGTTTTGACATATTCATACGATGTGTGTATGAAAATATTAAAAGATTACTGCAACATTACTGCTTTAAGAGATGGTGGTATGGCCCTGTAAGCGTATCCCATCAGCCATTAGGTTGTCTAAAAGGTTTACCTTGCCAGTACCTATGCAATGATAACGCAAACTGCACGCCTAAACTACTTGAAAGTTCACTGACTTCATGATATACTTCATTATTTTTTTCCTTTATTATTTTCCCATTGGAATAGCATTCTTATGAGTTATGACTATGCATTAACCTCCCATACATTGTACCTAATTTTATAACATTTCTCATTGAATTCTCGAATTCTGCCGCTTACGACGACCACTATAAAAACTGCCAATCTCATTGAGAAACGGATGTTCTCGCTGACCAAACTCTGTTATGAGTTATGACAAAGGAACACACAAGAAAATAAATAAATCCAATTTGCTTTAATGGAATGCAATTATTTTTTTTAGGTGTAAATTTCGTCACCGGGTGTGTTGATTCTACCACTCAAGACTGGAGTGTAAATGAGAACACCTGATTGTATGGATTCCCATGTTTTTGTGTATGCGAATGTTAAATGCTAATAAATATAATTAAATCAATAAGCTCTTGCTCAGTCCTGTCACGTTATTAATTATAGTGTAACATTGTATTATGAAGTACCTATTTGAAGCCGGTTAATTCATTATTATGTATTACATTTAACATCATTATCATTAATTTAGATAGATTTAAGAATACAAATATGATCATCAGATGAATATCAGCAGTCTTTAAAAGTAACCCTTGCCTACTTGCCGTATCTTACTTGGTAAGCTACGTACTTACTATTAGGTACGGTTTTAAAGAAAACTAGCTTTTGCACGCGGCTTCGCCCGCGTTAATTTCGATTTTTCACAAACCCAGAGATTCAGATTTTTCAAAAACCTAAATTTCCTTATCAACCTTAGAATTTAAACTTACTTTCTAGAAAGTAGCTTATGTGGTAATTATAGGATGTTGTCTATCTCCATTCCAAATTTCAGCCAATCATTTCCGGGACAAAAAGCAGCCTTTGTATTAATCCAAGTAACAATCTTTCACCACTTAAATTTACAGCCAAATCGGTTCAGTAGTTATGGCGTGGAGGAGTAGTACTTCCCTCGCGTGAACTTCGTTTTTACACAAATTTTGCAGTAAACACGGATTTTCCAGAATAAAAGATAAGCAGTATAATAATCCAGGATATCTTCTCTCCATAATACTAAATCATTTCTGTAGTAACAGCAATCACAAAGGTATTTTTACCTCGAAAATTACGGGTTTTCACATATTTCTCGGAATCTATGGATATATCCGGGATAAAAGTAGCCTATGTAATTAATGCACGATGTAATCTATCTCCATTCCGAATTTCAGCCAAGTCGGTTCAGTAATCGCAGCGTAAAGGATTTTTCTCCTGCGTGGAAATCGATTTTTCATAAATCCCGTTAAACCATGGATTTTTCCGGGATGAAAAGTAACCTTAGTTCTAAATCATTACATAATTTTTTTCAAATTTTTGTCAAATCGCTTCAGTAGTTACAGCGTAAAAGAGTTTTTCTCCCGCGTGAATTTTGGTTTTTCACACATCTCGCGGAAACCATTGATTTTTTCAGGATAAAAAGTAGCCTATTCATTAATCCGGGATATAATGTATATCCTTTCCAAATTTCAGTCAAGTCGGTTCAGTAATTACGGCGTGAACGATTTTAATCCGGCGTGGAATTCGATTTTTCAAATATCCCGCAAAAACCGTGTAATTTTCCGAGATAAAAAGTAACCTAAGTGCTAGATCATTATATGATTGACCTCTAATTCAAATTTTATCCTAATCGTTTCAGTAGTTGCGGCGTAAGGGAGTTTTTCTCCCGCAGGAATTTTGGTTTTTCACACATCCCGCGGAAATCATGGATTTTTTCGGGATAAAAAGTAGCCTATGTATTAAACCGGGGTGTAATCAACCTCTATCCCAAATTTCAGACAAATCGATTCAGAAATTGCGACGTGAAGGAGTATTTCCCCCGCGCGTATTTCTATTTTTTTACAAATTTCGCGGGAACCATAGATTTTTGTGGAATAAAACGTAGTCTATTTATTAATCCAGAATATAATTTAACTCTTGTTCAAATTTCAGCCAGTTCCGATCAGTAACTGCGGCGTGAAGGAGCATTTCTTCGTAATATCTTTGGACCCCCGTTTCACCCCCCTAGGAGGTAGTCTCGTTAGTAGGGGTGGAATTAAAAAATCGAGGAACTTTGTTATTTTTATCCAAAAGCCTACTTACCGATTTTAATGAACATAATTTGAAAATTGACGGATTCCCATATATGTAAAATAAAATTCCTTATTTAACACCCTTAGCGGTAGAATTTCATAAAATCCTTTCTTAGTACACATCTAGGGTGTTAAGAGAATATTCCCTGAAAATTTCATGTTTCTACGTTCAACCGTTTGGGCAGTAGCTTGTCCAAAAGCCAGCCAGCCGGGACCAAGCGTTTTCTAGTTTCAACCCCCTTTTTAGAGAGTTAGGGGTGAAATTTTCAAAATCCCTCAGACACCCATTCTCTTATTAGTCTATATACCAATTTTCATGAATCTAACTTGAAAAATGAAGGACTTTCATACAAACCTAAATCCCTTATTTAACCCCCTTAGGGGTAGAATTTCAAAAAATCCTTTCTTAGCGAGCGGTTTGGGTTCACAAAGAATCTTCCCTGAAATTTTCAAGTCACTACGTTCAACCGTTTGGGCTGTAGCTTGTCTGTCAGTCAGTCACTCAGGACAAAGCCTTTTATAGTTATAGATAATATTCATCGACATCTTCTTAAGCGCAATTCGATGTTACAAATTAGGTAACAACTCTCATTTCTAAATATTCTAAAGGGAAAACTATAAGCCATCAATGCCACGGAGGTCTTAGTTGTCTCTTAATTCAAAGGCATGATAATAATTAATTAATTTTCTTTATATTTGAAAATTTCACTTAAAACAGAATAATTAAGAAACCCTGAAAGCTGAACTATACGTAAGTGAAGTGTATAAGTGATGAGTATTTATCTTGGTTTTTAGATATGATCGATGGTTCTACAAAAATCCACAAAGATAAGATAAATTATAGTTTTTCTTTCTGTGTTATCACTAACTACTTACTTGTTATTTTATAAAGCTGTCGAAAATGGTTATTTACATTTCCTAAAACAGTATAATTAATTAAATCTCAGTGAAGAGTTTTACTTGTAGTGACTTTCTTTATTTATAAATATTTTATTTTATCTAACAACATAGAAAATCGCAAAGAATCCAGAGAAAAATAACTATCAAAAGAAATGTGCGGACGCTTTTTATCAAGTAATTCCAGTCTCTAAAACAAAGTCGACAACCCCGAGCTACAAAATTATAGTGTTTAAGAGTTTTAATATAACGCTAAAAAATGTATGTAACATTATAAAATCGATGGGCCTCATAATATACGTAACATTGCCTTCTGGCGGCTCGCACCCATTACTTAGGTGCGGGCTTGTTATTAAACTCGGTCTTATTTATTTATTTATGAGCCTATACCAGTGCATTCGAAGGAGCTTTTGCGTTATTAGTACGTGCTCATGATAGTATAGATTTGTCTTAGGCGAGTATATTTGCATAAATGTTTAAATATCATCATTTTTATTGGTGACTTTATCCTATTTCCCATGGACTTAGGAACCGTTAAGAGTTAAGACTCTTTCTTTCCTGAATAGTTGTTTTTTTATAGACAGAAAATGCCTAACGCATACCCCTCCGTCAGGGGAAACGGAAGGGTTATGTGGGGCTTGCACCCACTTAAAACTGCATGTTTCTACGACGGACCCGCTGGCGGAAGTACGGGATTCACTGTCGTATTCACCGCGCTTCCGGTTCCTGAATAGTTGTCGTAGGTAGGTATCTGCTTGTGGAATCTTTCCTCAGTTATTCAAAACCAATTCAAAAATTTAAGTGATATCAACCTATTTCTGATTCAAATATTATACGCATTAACTTAAATACTATTAAATGTCAAGACTCCATACATTTATAGAGACCGCTAAGTTAACTATTACTTTTCAGTAAAAGTTAACTCAAGAGACCGGGTGTTAGTGATTATTATTTTACAGTGCGATAAAATTAAGATTGAATTCCTCACAACAATCAGAAAAGGGACAAAACAAAAGTGGTGCCAGCAGTGTCGATAGCGACGCCTAGGCGTGAACATTCGATCCTCGGGAATCGATGATTAATTCCGAGTTAATTACAGGGGCGATCGCATAAAGTATCGATTTGGAAGTATATTCAAATCGTACAGGTGGCTGGCCCGCCTCGGCCGCAGGCAAACACACTCGCATACAGAATAAACTTTTGAAACTGTTACCTACTTATTTATGGGCAAATAGCTTTTACCCGCGGCTCTGTACGCGGTAAAATTCGGATTTTCACAAATCCCGCTGGGTTCAGGGGATTTTTCCGAGATATAAAGTAGCCCAAGCAGTTCATTACAGATTGAATAATAAATAGTTACGTGTTAGTCCATGGTATAATCGATTTCCATTCTATATATCACCCAAATTGGTTTAGTAGTTAATCGAATTTAACGGCTTACAAGCCATATTTAAGTGATTTTAAATGAAGTTTTACGTAAACACTATAAAGACAATTACTTTCAAATTTAAACATCATGTATTTTGGGTCTTTAATCTAAAATCGCTTAGAAGCAGAAACACGATTGGATAAAATTTTCTCGATAGAAAGTTCTCCCAAAAGTTGCTCCAAAATCTCAGTTTTCCTGTTTTTTATCGGAAATTACAACTGATGTTATTGTAATTTTTATTTTAATGTGTCGGTAATAACAATATTATAAACGGAAACCGATTTTTGATAACTGGCTTAGTTTTCGAGTAATTAGGTAAAAGGTCGTTTTTCTGTTATATTCTTCCGCGACGCTGCATGTCGCACCTACCAACGTATCCGTGAGTGTGAGTGAGACAAAAATAAATTCAATAAATCCACTTAATTGGGTGAAAAATTAACAAACAATCATAGAAACTTTCGCTTTGTACTATTTTCCCGGGATGAAAAATATCTTTACCCGGTTTACATGGCAAGGTTTTCTGGCGCGACTTCGTTTAGATCATTAATAAGTCAATGTTTAGATCCGAATAAAAAGCTGAGTGTGACGAACAAACAAATCTTAGCTAAAAATTAACAAACGTGATGTATCAATGGGTTAACAACCTCTAATTTGATGATTTTGTCAGATAAAAATACGCATGCTATAAAACCGTGTCGAAAACAAAACAAACATTTTTTCAAGACAATATTTATTAAATATGTTATAAGAAGTTACTTAGCTAAGTTCTGCTTTATCTAAGTTATTCTATAGATATAGTAACTATTTATCATTGTCGACAAATAGGTAAATAAACATAAAAGTTTCCAAACTGACTTTGTTCTACTCTCAGATCACTTGGTTCTACTTTATCTAAGTTACCTATTCTATAGATATAGTACCTAAGTATTTATCATTGTCGACAAAAACGTAAATTAACATAAAAGTTTCCAAACTGACTTTGATATGGTAACCTGTTACATATAGGTAAGTAACTAAAGGTTTACTTACATACTTTTTTTTATAAATTCCTATGTTTCTTACAAGTAAGGAGTTGCTCGCTTATTGTTTTCTATATTGTTGTCTCAGTGATATTTCTCTTCAAAGTACCTACCTACTTTATTATCTCATTAGGGGTAAAAAATTAAATTATATAAATATAATAAGAAAAAAAAACTTATCATAAAGTGCCCCAAATAGAGGTGCCCGGTTCATTAATGTTGGTTTGTTGTAAACTTGTATTTTATGGTAATAAATTAAAAAAAAGATTGCAAATCTGCAGAAGTTTGCAAATTGTTACCGTACGCTGTATATGCGTCGAGTTTCAAGTATTTTTCGCTATCTCCCAGATTTATCTTAAAACCTACCTTTCTCGGATCGTTTGCAAGCAACATTAGCGAGGGCAGATGCATCGAGCACGAAGTGAGTTTCCCAATAATTTCATACTCAGCGAGTCGCGATCGAGAAGTCGTGGTATCGTTGAATTCATCTTTTCTCGTAGCCGACGGCTAAGCGCTCTCTATGTAACCCTTATTAAATGCTAAATTGTAACGCTTATGTATGGAGTTGTTTCATAATTAAATATAGAAAAACATTTATGCATCCTTACTTCTAAATATGGAATAGCGGTGGAATAGTTAACTTTGTTTTGTTTATTCTCTGCTACTATTTCTTGGTAACCGACTCAGTTTCTTGAACAGTGATAAAAATGTTTACCTACCTACCTTTTTTTTTTTTTTTTTTTTTTTTGTCGCTGGGAAATGCGTTTACGCATCCCGTCCGTAGACTGAGCGGGTCAAAACCGCGCAGTCTCCGGCCGGGTATGTGGGACTCGCTGACTGAGTCAGAATACCCACTAAAACCCAGCGGAGCCGCCTGCGTCCCAGATGGGGCACCAAAGGATCGCGAAAGCATGCACTTTGACGCCCCGACGCGCTCACCGTACCACTGGTCACTGGTTTCTACGGGGGTTGCAGAAGGTGCGCATATCGGCGCCTCCTTCTGCCTGGTCTTCTTCTGCGGAGCGGGAGAGCATCAGCCGCCTGCTCTCTCTCCCGCTCCAAAGCCTCCTTAATGTTCATCACCTCCTCGCAGTAGGAGGTGACGTGTGACCATCCGTCCTCGCTGTCGAGCATGTAGTTGATGACGCTTGACAGCGAGAGATCCCCGTTAAGTCTCGACACCAGCGAGTGTCTTTGTGGCGCCCATGACGCGCATTCTGCGAGGGTGTGGCGTGCCGTGTCTTGTGGCGCACCGCATTCATGGCAGGCTGGAGACGCCTCCCTTCTAGCAATACCGTGCAAGTACCCACCGAAGCATCCGTGTCCGGTGAGGACCTGCACGAGACGATACGTCAGCATGCCATGACGCCGATTCAGCCACCGCTCTAAATGGGGCCGGACTCCTTCGACAGTCCAGGTACCAGCCGCCGGAGACTCGAGGTCCTCTTTCCACCTTTGTACCAGGGCCTCATTTCCACAGGATCGCAGCCGACCTATCTCCTCCGGCCCTGGTCTTTCACCTTGAGCTCTCATGCTCGACCGGTACTGGTACACCTGGGCGAGTACTTCGGCCTGCAATTCCCAAGGCGGGTCACCTGATAGGAGAGTGGCCGCCGTCCACGACACCGTACGGTACCCTCGAATAGCACGCACTGAGATGACCCGTTGTGGTCTCCGCAGGAGAGACACATTCTGCGGAGACAGTGCATGTATCCATATGGGAGCTCCATAAAGTGCCATGCTCCTGATGACACCCGTATAAAGTCGCCTGCAAGCTGATGCCGGCCCCCCGATATTTGGCAAAAGCCTCCCGAGAGCGGCAGCTGCCCCGACTAACCTCGGAGCAAGCAGCTCAAAATGCCTCCTAAATGTCCATCTACCGTCCAGGATTAGGCCCAAATATTTCATCTGGGGCTTAACCTGGATATCTACACCCTGGACGGTAATGGACGCACCCCGAGGAGGACCATGAAAAAGGAGAACCTCCGTTTTGGCAGGTGAGATCCTCAGGCCCAACATACGGATTCTCCTCACTATCAACGACGTGCCGACCGTGGCCAGAAGGGATGCCTCCCTAAATGTGCTCCCACGAGCCGTGACGAGGGTGTCATCTGCGTAACATATTACCCTCATCCCAGGGAGCAAAGGTGCCCGCAGGAGCCAGTCAAAGCCGATGTTCCAAAGCACCGGCCCCAGGACAGACCCCTGCGGAACCCCGTTGAGCACCTGCCGTCGTACTGTTTGTCCGTCACGCCCTATCCACGCCACCCATCTATCCTGTAAGTATGCCTCCAGCAATCTCCTAAGATACAGGGGCACTTCGTGATATCTGAGTGCCTCTAATATAGTCTCAAAGGGGAGACTATTGAAGGCATTCGTGACGTCCAGAGAGACGACGAGGACGACATCCCCTGTGGCCACTGCCTCATCCGTTAGAGCCTTCAGAGACTCCAGAGCATCTATAGTTGAGCGCCCCGCCCTAAAGCCATATTGCGCCGTCGACAATCCTGGACCGACAGATTCAAGGTGGCCAACGAGCCGGTCAGCTAAAATCTTTTCAAACAGCTTCCCGGTCTCATTGAGTAAGACTATCGGTCTATACGCTGACGGAGCGTCCAACGGACGGCCTTCTTTTCGGATGAGGCACAGCAAGCCTTCCTTCCAATTCCCAGGGAACTGCCCGGTTCGCAGGCATTGATCAAACAGTTCCTTGAGCTGCCCCGAGAGGAACTCTCGGGTCATGTAAATGACCCGTCCCGGAATGCCGTCAGGTCCCGGGGCCGTCTTCCTTGACCGAAGTCGGTCCAGCGCCACACCCATTTCTTCCTCAGTAACTAGCGGAGCAGAGCCTCTGTCTCCTTCGCTTACTGAGGCAGACATCCTCGGAGGGATATGACCCCGGGAGTCCGGGAAGAGTTCCTCGACTACTCGACGCAAGAACTCCGGCTCGAGGCTCTGAGTCGTCGGAGGCCCCTGGTTACGGAGCTTCCTTCTTGCAACGCGATAGGGACGTCCCCAAGGATCTCGGTTCAGATCTTCCAGCATCTCCTCTCGGGCTCGCTCTTTAGCGTGGCTTATCGCGAGTTGAAGACCCTTTTTGGCCTCGCGATAAGTCTCCCTCAATTGCCCTTCTAGGACCGAGTCCAGGCCATTCCTCCTACGACATCGAACATACGCTCTCCGGGCTCTGTGACAGGTAGTACGGAGATCTGCGATTTCTCCCGACCACCAATACACAGACCTACGACGACGACAACCGCGATGCCTTGGCATGCAGGAATCGCACACTTCAGTCAGGGCCTCGCGCAGACGATCTGCCGTCTCCTCAGTACTGGCGTTCATTTCTCGGCGTGGTGACGACCATCTCTGGACAACTGATGCCTCTATCAGCAACTCGCGATCGATTTGACTCAGGCACCAACGTGGGAAACAATTCTGACTCCCGCGAGGAGATACGGCGGTGAGGGCAGAGATCTCAAACCGAATATAATTGTGGTCCGACAAGGTCTCCACCCCGTCAACTACCCTCCAGTCAGTTACCCTATCGGCAACCGAAGTTGTGGCGAATGACAGGTCCACTATGGATCCTCCGCGGTTTCGAACACAAGTAAGGGCTGTTCCCCTGTTAAGAAGTGATAGTCCTAGGTGCACAGCCCACACCTGTACAGCCCTGCCCCTGCTGTTCGTATTGGGACTTCCCCACGCCTGGCTCTTAGCGTTGAAGTCCCCAAGAACCAAAGTGCGCCCTACATTATGCCGGCGAAAAGCCGCACTGACAGAATCAAGAAAATCCTCGAACTCCGCCAGTGTACGATTAGGCGAGAAATACACCCCAACGACCGTATATTCTCCCCATCTCGCCACCGCATACCCCGTACCCCTCTCGACGGCATATAGAGGGGGACCGGAGCCCGCGGAAACTATAGCCACCAAATCCTCTGTATCCCCGACCCAATGTGACTGAGAAGAGACATAATATGGCTCACATGCCACCGCCAAATCTATTTGCCACTCCGCGAGAGACTGCAGTAGGAGGTCTTGGGCCCCCGCAGAGTGGTTCAAGTTCGTCTGGAGGATGCTCATATATTGTGTCCGGTTCATGAAGTCATATCAGCATCCTCCCGTGCAGGACTATGCCTGCCGTTGGCCTGCGTTTGAGGATCAGTCCCGCTTTTAGCGGGGGTAGGGCGGCAGCTCTTTCCACCCATGATGTGATCTGAAGGAATCCCTGCGTCAGCACAGACTGCGCAGCGCATAGTGCCATTGCACCCCGCTGCCAGATGTCCCTCCACGCCACATCTGTAGCAGAGTTTGCTACGGTCCTCCTTAGCGGGACACAAGGCACTCGTGTGTCCCATGCCTAAGCACCGGTAGCAACGCAGGGGGCGCTGCTCAAGGGCCTGGACCGCCACGGAGCTCCATCCTACTAGCAACCGTCCAGCATCGATTACTTTCTTCGCTGCGTCCACTGGGCAGTGGACTGTGGTCGAGCCGACCCCTCTCGGACCCGACTGAATGGCTCCCACTTTAACGGAAGAAAGGAGGCAACCACTGGCACGGACCACCGCCATTGCCACTTTTTCTGGTGTGGCAGAGTCGTCTAGGCCAGAGACCCGGAGAGACACCGTTTTGGTAGGGCAGGTGACCTCTGCGACTCCGCCCAACGCCGTCCGTAACCGACCAGCTAACAGTTCCGCTTTCTCTCTGGACTGCTCCAATGGCAGCTTTGGCATCTCCAGAAGCCTGGCTCCAGTCACAGTACGACGAATCTTCATACCTCCCCCTATGCCGAGCTCTTTCAGATCGACCTCGCGCTCCGCCTGTTCCAGCACCTCAGCATAGGTTACCCCCTTCTTAACTGCGTCTGGAGCCAGCGTTATAATCACCGCAGCATTTTTGGGGGAAACCAGGCTCGGCTTGGTCTGCTGCTTAGTGACAGTCACGGGAGAAGCCTTTGGTGGCGCTAGTGGGGTGGCAGCGGGTGCTGCTGGGTGAGAGGCTTTATTCGCCTTTTTTCCGGCAACAGTGGCCCAGCTTGTCGCAGTTTGCGAAGCCCCACTCGTCCCAGCTACTGCCTCCGGAGGATTGTTAGAGGCTGCCTCCGACGTTCTTTTACCAGCGACTGTAGGCGCTGAAGTATCTGGAGCCCGAGGCGTTGTACCCAGCCTCCTTTTGTTTGCCGATAGAGGTGGGCGGTGCACCTTCTCTGGGAGAAGGCGCTCCTCGATCCCTGCAAAGCGGGCATCCAACATCACCCCGACCGAGGATACGATTGAAGCTTTGAGTTCGTCCAATATGCTAGCACTCAGAGTGGGAGCTGGCGCATCTCTTGACGGAGATTTAGTGGCCGCCGCCATTGTCGTCTTCATTTCAGCGAATTCACGCCGGTGGGCTATAAGCTCCGCCTTGAGATTCTTCACCTCCGATCGAAGGCGGGCGTTATCTGCCCGCAGCCGGCGCACTTCCTCTGTCTCCGTTCTTGAAGCTAGGGCCTCCACTATCGACTGTAGTTCAGTCGCCGCCGCTTTAAACTGCTTTATATGCGTGCCCTTCAAGTTACTCGATTTGCTGGCCATTTGTATAATAGCAGCAGCATTCTTCCCCGCCGAAGCACGAAGCTCTTGGGCGCTTAGGTTGAGTGGGTCTTCCCGACAGGAATTTTCGCTTGTGACACCAGCCTCCGGGTCCAAAACCGCTTCGAATACTTCCGGTCTCGCAATTCGATCTTTCAGGAATTGATTGAACGCCGCCTCCCTAGTCTCTTCCCGAGCAGCTTTTAACTCCGCTCGCGCTTCCGCCAGTCCAGTGCCACTCCCGGGAAGAGGTGTTGTCGGTCTCGACGCCGATGACCACCGCGGCGTTGACTCCCCTGAGCTCGGCGAGACAGAGTCCTGCCGCCGCGAGAAGAAAATCGGGCTTCGCGATCTAGGGTTCGCCTTAGACTTCAGCGTTTGCTGCCGTGACGATCTACGCACAACAGGTACATCGTCTCTGCCTTTGGTGGCCGCTTGTCCGTCACTCATACTGAGCTTGTCTGCTGCCCGCCTAGACTCGAACTATCTAACCAAAAGGTTAGATACTCATGTCATCGCCTAAACGGACAACAAACTAATGCTTGCAAGTGCCACTCGAAAAACGCCCGACAAGATTCACAGCGGTACGAACAACAGCTCGCAGGAGTCCCTTATTGTGACCACCACCCCTACTGTAGGTACGGCCTGTTATTCCCTCGGCGCGTGCAACCCAGCCAGGTGAGATCCCGAAGGAAGGCCCAGCTAAGCGCCCGCGAGCGAGAACACAAACCGCACCCACTGGTGAAATAGGGGTTTAGCGGTAAACTCGATGGGAATCCGAGATCCGAACGACGTGTTTCCGGCAGGTAGATAATAATATGCTCGCGATCCGCGTCGACCGGTTCACCTCGAGCCGCGACGAACACGCGTCGGCGGGGCGCGGGGAGGCGGGGCGCGTACACCGATAGCAGCTCTGCGTATTCTCCGGACGCGACCGCTCGAGACGGCGGCCGAGCCAAGAATCTTTTCTTTACCTACCTACCTGCAATCTGCATCTAAGTTACACATACGACAAACAAGTTTTTATTAAGTATCTAAGAATGTTATTGTGGTGTTTTGAAACTGTAATTTGCCAATAAGTTCTGAAAAATTGCATATTCCTGCATGAACTGTAAGTGTTTGCTTATATTATATTTGTTTAACCTAGGCTTATTACTAGAGAGTAGACTGTATACTTATTTATTATTATTTATTTCTGTCATAAAGATATTTTGAAAAAAAATAGGTAAACAAACTTTGGGAGCAAGCACTTTAACATCTGCGATTGAATCTATTCTATCAGGTGAGGTCAATGAATTGAAATTGAATATAAAACTCAAATAATTAAGTACCTATATTTCACCACCAGGAGGTACAATGTTGATCATCGGCGTATCTTCGCAAATGTCTTGACATCTTTGAAAGCGCTGATGAGAGCCGTAGCTAGTGCTCTGTGCTCACTGCTCAATAGGTACAATGTTCCCACTTCATAACTCAGCGTGCAATAAGTACAAGCTACAATAACAAAATCCTCACGCCCTTGCAGTATGTAGGCGGGGTCGATAAAACCGGAGATTCCCCGGTGTGTTTCCCGGATTGTGGCTCCGCGATGAATCAAATCGTCTCTCATATTTCAAAACATCTATTTGTCTTGCGAAAATCGATTTTTATCACCAGATTCATAAATTATTTTCAAAACTTCTCAGTTCCAAGTCTATTGATTATGCTCGTAATATTTTTTTAAATAGGGTTTAAGGCGGACTTATTTAAAACTAGTAGGGTGCGTGGAGGCGCGGGCCACATGTGGCCCGCGTGCTGTCATCCCGCCTATAAAAGTATCATCGCCGACAGACTTTAATTTTCGCCATACATTTTCTATGAAAAAATAAATTCCGCCATTTTGAATTTTTTTTCTATCCATCTAATAGAGCCTCGGGTCCTGATCACTTCTTGTCAAGAAACCGTTCTTCCATCTTTTATACTTTCCGAGATATCGACGAAATTCGTTTGGCGGCCATTTTGAATCCGCCATTTTGAATTTTTTTTCAGCTCACTGCCAAATGGATGACGTTTCAAATGACATTTGGTCGAGCACCCCCCACCTATCTGTAATACCCTGGCTGTGCTCTTCACCCGTCTTCGAAATCCTCAATCATCAGCTCTCTCCATATTTTTGTTCTTAATGATTTTTTCCTCTCTATACGACAGGATTAGTAAAAAAAATTTTTTTCATACAAAATTGTTCAGGAGAGGTGATCAATGAGTCAGTCAGTCAGCACAAGCAGCTATATATATATTAATAACTAGTAGGGTGCGTGGGGGCGCGGGCCACATGTGGCCCGCGTGCTGTCTTCCCCCCTATTTGCCTTCCAACTTTTAGTCTCTTCAATATTCGCCATACATTTTCTATAGAAAAAAATAAATTCCGCCATTTTGAATTTTTTTTCAATCCATCCAATAGAACTCCTTATCCTGATCACTTCTTGTCAAGGAACCGTTCTTCCATCTTTTATACTTTCCGAGATATCGACGAAATTCGAATGGCGGCCATTTTGAATCCGCCATTTAGAAATTTTTTTCAGCTCACTGCCAATTGGATGACGTTTCAAATGACATTTGGTCGAACACCTCCCACTTATCTTCAATATCCTTGGCTGTGCTCTTCACCCGTCTTCGAAATCCTCAATCATCAGCTCTCTCCATATTTTTGTTCTTAATCATTTTTTCCCGTCTATATGACAGTGTACGTCAAAAAATTTTTTTTCATACAAAAATGTTCAGGAGAGGTGATCAATGAGTCAGTCAGTGAATCAGCACGAGTAGCTATATATATATTAATGCTCAGATATCTTTTTTTTGCTTCACAATTGGCACGTAATCGGAATGACTGAAAGATGTCTAAAGATGGTAGAGATGGTCTAAAGAGATCTAGCAAAAGTAATGGCATAGTTATATCGTGAAGTGAAAAAAGCATCCACGGAGCAGCCAATTGTAAAGGTAAAGATTATTTAAGATCGTTAAGACCTAGGCCTTCACATGATAAAAAAAAAGAAAATATTTATTTCTCACGTAGGCCTAAATAATATGCTCTTATGAAAAGCCAAAATTCTACCGCCAGGTTGGGAAGGCAGGTTTGCACCGAGAAGTAGGTAGATACCTACTGGTAAAGGTAGGTAAGTCCAAGACAGACTTCGGGATCATATTGTAGAACCGTACACTCAACCCCACAAGACAGACTAAGCCATTCGGAGACACTGATCAAGTTGTTGAACTATGTCACAGAATGCTGTGCTAAAACTAAGAATTTTTACGCAAGTCCTACACATGGTCAGAAACAGTAAGCTGCAGAGGGTGGGGTACACTCATAACTACCAAGTATTACATCTGTCACAATTATAGCACCTGCAACTGCATGGGGCTGCATTAACATAAACTCGGGCCCGTGGACGATCCGCCACGGAATTCTGAATATCCATAAACGTAGCTGCCAGCATACCGAGGGCCATACTTAAAAACAAAATTAAAGGGGATAGCCGTACCATCATAATATGAATTAAAAATAATAAAACAAAAAAATAGGAGTCACGGATCGCCTCGAGTGTTGTTTTTTTTTTCAAGTTTTTTCGAGCGATGCCTGCAAACAGTCTGGCCGTATCTCATGACAATATCTTTGACGAGTTTTTTAATGCCGCATTATTTTTAAAAGCACAGCTTATAAATGGTTGTTTGGCGATTTAACGCCCAATCTAATTAGGCAAATGATATGTGTTTTAGGCAATGATCGATTAACGTTTGAGGATTTGGTGTTTAATTGATTGATTTCTAAATTATAGGTATGGTGAGATGGGCATTTCTTTTCAAATCATTTTACGTCATGCTGAGCTATATCCGCTATTAGTTTAGTTATGAGTCAAAATAGTGATGCTGTAAAGTGCTTATTATTAAATTATGTTTACCTAATCACTTGCACTTTCTAAGTATAAGTACTTACCTATGAAATAATTACTCTTCGTCGTCTCAATCCCTTTAGGCTATGGGTATGGGTTTCATCTCACAATGAGAGGTGCTGGTCTATAGCCCAGCACGCTGGGCAAGTACGAGTTAGCAGGCCTCGCATACCTTCCAGAATATTGTGGAATTTGTGGTGATCACGAGGCACGTATAGGTTTGCTCCACGCGGTTATACTTCACCATCAAGCAAGTGATAAGGATTTAGTCTTATAAGAATTTTTAATATTTACACGTCATGTGGAAAATAATGACGGTGATGAGAACTTAGAGACTTTAGGGACACTTTATCATGTTAACTACCTAGATATTTCGAGCTTATCGTTAAAAGTAAGTAGGTACTTACCTATCTATACACCACCTGCATCTCTTTATCGTTGCATCTATATCTATGGCAATTCGCGATAGGTAAAAAGATGGAAATGGAACAAAATTCAAAAATGTATAATGAATGATGCAAAAGCAATCTTAAAACATGCATGGATGGTCTGGTTGCATTCTTCCTTGCCTATTATATTTATTTCAGAAATTTTATTTTAATCGTTGTTTTATTTTAGAAACGTGGAAAAAAACACCTATCGGTGTAGAAATGTAGAATGTAAGAACATATAGGTACCTATACTTACTTATGTCGCTGATGAGAACATTTGATTAAGAACCAATATTTAAATAATTCATTACGACGTGACGGTATGTGGGAAATAGTTTTCCCTTCGTGACGAGCGCATGCGCATCCTACAGGTGTCGCGGTCGCTGCGATGAATGATTAGCGAATCCTTGGAAATCGAATGTCTCATTCTGTTTCGTTCAATCCTATACCTTTAAACGAGCAATTCTTGTATATAAATATATTTATATAGATATTTCTAAATAATCTGAATCTCGGAAACGGCTCGAACGATTTTCATGAAATTTAGTATGTAAGGGGTTTTGGGGGCGATAAATTGATCTAGCTAGGATTAATTTTAGAAAAGGTCGTATTTACCAAAAAAAATATAAATCTATACCTGACATCTATTGGCGATAAAGTAAAACTATTACAGTAAACTCCTGCTGCCATCTATTGGTGAGTAGCTGTTATACTACCGAGCATAGCTCGGTCACCCAGATATTATTTATTGAACTAAGTTGAGGCTCGCTTCATCGCGCTTGATCGATCAAAATCAGCTTTGAAAAATCTTTATTCCTTCGGTACTTAGGTACTGACAAGTGACAATGCATAAGTACCTACTGTTCGGGCAGATGCATAGGTGAAGACGGGCATCGTCACACCAAACACATAATATAGTAACTATTGTATATTTTAGCTGAAGCTTGTATTACGTATAAATTACAGAATCAATGAAGAAAGACGTAAAAGCGCATTACTCTTGCGCTGCTGCAATTCGCCTTTGAGATTCACTGTTTTCGGGGTTCACATTTTATACGAATAGTCATAAGGTATAGGAGCGTGATGCATGTCCTTGTCACACTCACTGGGTACACCACATGTCTGCAGAGTGTCGCGAAAAGGTACTTACCGCTTGAAAAGTAGATATTATAATATGTAGGTATAGTTTCGTATGCCTAAGTACTTTATTTAAGTAAATTCCATGACACCTGCAACTTTTTTGTTCCACAAAATAATTAGTAATTAAGTAGGATATGATATTACTTCCTATGGAGGTGAAGGGTTGATAAAACAACAGTTTTCAGCACTGAATTCAAATGTGTGTAAATCCACTATATGGGTCTAGTATGGGCCTCCTCTCATCCTAAGTGATTCCTATCCTATAGGATAGGAATCACTTAGGATGAGAGGATAGGATCAGGCTATCCTATAGGATAGGTAAGCACCTATCCTATATATCCTGATGAAGATTATTGAAGGTCTACATACCGTGCACGAGCAAATATTGCTTCTCACATGCCTACCTAAGCTTTTAATTTTATGAGGTTCTTCAAAACTGTGTAGGAGTTTGTTTTAGAGTTACCTATATGAGGCCCGCATTTCAAGATTCTATTCTTTAATAATCAGATAGGTAGGTAGGTACCTATTTATTCAATTTTAATCCTTGGATATTTTAGAATTCATTGGTAAAGCCTGGCAAGTAGCATAGCTCTCTTATAGGTAGGTATAGGTAGGTACCTAAGTTCACGTAGAATACCTGCTTATATACGAAAATAGAGCACATCTACCTAATGCTGAAAAAACCTTCGTTGGCCTCACTTCGAAAAAATTTTATTGCAGAACTTTCATAATAAGTTGATCATCTATAAGGATTCCACGCAGATCAACAACTATTTTTTTGCCGAAATTCGTTTTTTAAGGCCCTAAGTTTTTTTCTTAAAGGTGCGGCTCGCGCAGGCAGCCAGGCACGGAGCACGGTCGATGAGGATGTAAGCGAGATGCATGGGCGCGATTTGGCACTTTCTTTGGCACGTTCCACGATCGGCAGTCATCGGCAGTCTGGGCACACGCCGACATATGAAGCTGCGCCGCTGCCGGTCGATTCGATCATCGCAGCCTTCAACTGCCTGCAATTTTATCAACATCAACACCTCAGGGCAATTATAGGTAGTCAAAAATAAATAATAATAAAAAAAACAAGTATTAAAGAAGAGCTCCCATACAACAACCGTATTTTTTTGCCGTTTTTATGGATAATGGTACGGAACTCTTCGTACACGAATCCGACTCGTGCTTGATCGATTTTTCTTAAAGGTGCGGCTCGTGCAGGCACGGAGCACAGTCGAGGAGGATGTAAGCGAGATGCATGGGCGCGATTTGGCACTTTCTTTGGCACGTTCCCACGTCGGCAGTCATCGGCAGTCCAGGCACACGCCGACACCTGACGCTGCGCCGCTGACGGTCAGTGCGATGTGGTCATGTTACATGCACGTAGCAGAAAAATACTTATTCATAAAGCCATAGTCAATCAACAGCAGTCATTCATTAAAATTTTTTGTTTTCCCAGAAAAATTCCAAAATTTTTGGCCCCTAAAGTAACTACCAATGTAGGAGTCCTTTTGTATAGATAGTACTAAGAGTATATAGGTACCTATTTATGAGTAACTACTTACTATGGTAAGGCAGTGATGTATCAGTATCACCATCATAATTCTCTGGGATAATGAACTAGGTACCTACAGAATTATACCTAGGTATAAGCGACTTACCTATTGGATGTCGGTGCTGCTGCAGTAAGTACCTACCTGGTGCATAATATAAAGCTAAGGTAGGTAGGTACTAGGTAATTAGAGGATATTTATGCAGCTTCAAATTTATTTTTCGGTAAGTAGGTAAGTAACTTCTGCTGCTGCACCTAATATTATGGTCAAGTTTTCAATACTTTTTAATATAATAAGTATATTTAATATACCCTGCCTATTTATACTTGCTTAAAAAACAACAAGTTTCCAAAACCCATAAATATGTATCTCACATACTTACCTACCTATTCGTAAATTATTCATACACCTATAACGAACCCAGTTTATAGCTTTAGTACCTATCTATCAAGTTTTTTTCCAGAAAGTATTGCTTAACACGTTTAAAATTGAAAAACATGTGTGATGTGTCTTCGAAAAAAATGTTGTTCAGCGCGAAGTTCAGTCCACTTCAGGCGACATCATAATTTAAGGCCTCGTAAAAAACTGCTGTCTTAATAAATAAATCAACGGATTTTTTTCAGCGTCCATAAGTTGAGGCGGGAAATCGGATGGAAGTCGAGGGCGAAACTTTTAAAAAAGGAAACTGCTCTTGCGGCTGCGGGCGCGCTGCGATTGGTCGCGGCCGAGGGGCGGGCGCAGCGCTGCGCGCGATTGGCTCGCCGGAGACGCACTATAGGCGCGTTCATCTCGAGACACGAACAAATAGATTTTTTTAAACAAGCAATTTTCCTATTCTTCTTGTTTGGCGACGTTTCTATAGTTTGTTTTTGCTCGGCTCCGTTTTGTATTGTTTATTGTCGAGTGCGACAATCCGCTCCCGGTTAATTCCCAGCGATATTAGCAACTCCTCCGCGTATTGTTCCGGAGGTTGCATGCGGCATGGAAATTCACTAAAAACTAGCGATTGTTTCAGTGAACATGCTCACGCACCGCTCTGTATGCAGCCGGGTAGCTTTGAGTGATTGCTAATTAACATTTGAAAGATAATTTACGCGATATCTTACACTGAAGCCCATTGTGGATAGGTAGGTACTTAATCAGGTATAGGTAGGTACCTACTTATAATTCCAAACTCTTTAAATTTACCTATTTTGTCATTTAATATTTAGTTGGCTGCAAGGAAACCTACCAATACCTATTCAATTAGATAGGTAATAGGTAACTAAGTAAGTAGGTACTGGTTCAACAGTTAGGTACCAACACACTTTCTTAGTTATACTTATCACCAAAAACCTATAAAGGTAATATTACCAATTATATTGTAGTATTTGCATACTTTTGAGGAAGTAAGTAGGTACTTAGGTATAATACCAAGGGAATTGTGAGATAAGAAACAACCAACAGTCTGTGGTTATTACAGTTTATGTAGGTAGGGTATCAATTAACATAGTCACTCCTAAGTTGCTATGCTATCTCTGTCGTGGCTATAACAAGGTAAATAGCCAAGTAATATGTATCATATAGGTACGCTAAAAGTACTTATACCTATAGGTATACGTAGGCACTTTTATCCTGTATTTGACAGTGACAGTCTATACAAAATCACAATAAGTATCGTACCTACTTAAGTGCTTACCAATCACAATTTGGTGTGTGATCTTGGATCTACTTTTATCTACCTCTGGTTTAACGTTTTACCTCTGGCAAGTGGCATTTCATATTTCAACATACATCTTAAAATATTCATTAGGTTAAATGCAAGTCGTGCTGCGAGGTCGGTGAATAATAAATACCCTAGATTTCTATCTGTCTCCCAATCTGTAGCACAGCGGACGTGCTTAGAATTAGATTAGGGAACTACAAATATTATATTAAAATAGGAAAATTAATAAGACCTAGGTAGACAATACACTAGCGCAGCTTTCAGGAAGCTTGTAGTGTCGTGCGAATTGTAGTAGCGTCTTATCTAACATACTCACTATCTATCTAAGTAGGTAGTTACCTACGAGTATAAAAATTCTCTTAGATACACGGCAAACTTCTAGGATATTTATATAATGACCTTGATAGCGCAATAGCGAATTTTATATCCTTTTTGTGTTAAGTGGGGGTGCATTGGCGGGAGTCGCGTGCGCTAAGTTGCCCACACTACATTACTTCATGCTCAAGAAGTTTGCCGGCACCAGTACAGTATCTAGTTTTAGAAGAGCTCTCTAACTCTCGACTCGTTTAAGAGTAAAGATAAATTGTTATTTGGAGGTTTTTCCTATAGTAGGTAGGTACTTACCTAGTAGATAACATCTACTTTCCTCCAGCTTCCAAATAGGATAGCAAAATGGAGCCTCCAAACTATTGTATAAAGTTAGTAGCTGTTATGATAACAGACCTCCATCAATGTAAAATTATAAGATCATTTATTTACATTCGGATTCGGTGCCTCTGTACCTATTCAAAAATGCAGTATTAGTAAGAATACCTAGGTACTTACGAGTAGGTAAGTAGGGTAGGAAGGGGGAATGGCGTTCACTTAAGGCAAACATGGTGTATTTTTCAAATTATTTAATATAAAGCAAAATTAAGAAAAGTAACATAGTCTTTAACCCGGCGTCATGGGGGTTAGGTCTGTGCGACCCGTCACATTTTATTTCGCTTGTAGTTCGGTTACTATGCGTGCGACATTGCCACTCTTCTCAATAGCTGGAGCTGTTGAGTTGTTCTATGCGTCGCAAGCAACACGTTAGTCGTGCCACAGCTGCAGTGGGAGATACAGGTGCACAAAGTTGAAAAAAGTATGTGAGACCCATCCCCGCAGTCAGTGTAACAATTTTGCGCCATTTTGTATAGATGTTATTTTACTTATTATCTGTGTTTTTATCCTTTTTACATTTGATTTTTTGTTGTTATTTACAATTATAGCTGGTTATATATAGTTCAATGTATTTTTTTTGTTTTTTTTTCTAGGTACTTAGTAATAAATGGACCGTGAAGAGGCAGAACGACATTGTATTCTTGCAATTTTACAAGAGTCTGACTCTGACTCTGAGACCAGGATGTGTTCGACGAAGAAGATCACATGAGTGAGCGTAGTAATCCTAGTGACACAGAACAAGATATCTCAGAGTCTGATGATGATGATGCGGTGTGGATGTAGCTGACGAGCTATGTGCTACGTACGACGTAAGTCGTAATTCTAAAAGGTGGTCATTGACAATTTTTTATGCCTCGTAGAACATAGCTGCCATTGGCCTAATAATAAAAAAGAAAATAAATAATAACTGTCCAAAACTAAAACGAAGGCGATTTATAAAACAACCAGGTCTCAGTCTTGTCATGGAACAACTAAACCTTCGCTAAAATGTATCAGTGCTTCCACGTGAGTTGCGACAGAAAATTTGAATTTTTTTTGGCAAATCTTCAGAGGAACCTCCAGCAAAAAAGGCTAATGTTCGCAAAAGGTGCCAAGTGTGTTCAGCCAAGAAAGACCGTAAAACTAACTACACCTGCGAGAGTTGCAACAAATATATCTGTGTAGAACATATAGTACCTTTCTGTGCTGACTGTACCAAAGATAATGATTCCAAGTAATTAATTGTCTTTTTTTTCTCAAATTTATTTAGTTTCCTACAAAAAAGTGCCATTAAAACGTTAAGACTGATTGTTAATTAATAATATTATTACATTTAAGTAGAAGAGAAAATTTTTGTTGTCAATTTTCGTTATTTTTTTAAAGTTCTATTAAATATAATTAAAACGTAATATAACAAAATATTTGTGTTTCATTTATTCAAATAGATACCCAAAAAAACTAAACACGTATAAATATAATCTTTATTATAAAAAAATTTTGGAATAATTTTGATATTAATGAACGGGTCGGTGAGACCCACCCCAACGTCCGTGTATTACTTTTCCACCCCCATGACGCCGGGTTAACTATCGAGTAATCAACGATTTATCAAAATAGGCATATATCTTTGACATACTAGTAGTAGAACAACGTTATAAAAAAAAACATGTTTGAGCGGCATTGCCCCAGACATTGGGTAATGCCGCTCAGGGTCCGGGGTAATGACGCTTTAGCATGTTTTTTTCGAATATAACAAGTAACATACATTTAAATAAGAAATATTACTGAGATCAACCTTATACAATAAAAGTAGAGTCTACAATCACAAATTAGCATCAATCTTTTGTATGTACGATTAGCCTTTTTCAATTTAATAAACACAATAAAGTCTTAGATGTCAAACAACTTCAACTATTATAACATAATATAAGACAATAACTATTAAGGGGTAAGACAAGTTAGAAATAGAAATATTTTATTTTTGAACACATAAATCACAGATGTCCGTTTGGCGAATACCACCCTGAACATATAGCATGAGCCCACAATCCGCAGATGGTGCAGCAATACCACATCTCGTTATTTTTTCCAAATCTGCGACATTAAGTTCATAGTATAGCGAACCCAGCAACTTAACTTGTTCAGCAATTCCAGTTTCTTGCTGTTGGGTGAAAACGGGCTTGCGACCAAGTCTTGGGTTGTTCATGTTTTCATTTTTACTTAGTCCATCTCTCAAGGTAGTAAATAGAATGTTATATTATTTTGCGGCTTTCCTTTTGCACATACCTCCTTCAATCGCAGTTTTAGCAGACAGAAGGTCCAAGCCACTTAAGCGGGTGTCCTTTGACGATTTCTTGGCATATCTACAACAATAAAAAAAAAATCACTACGGGGTAATGGCGTTCAGCTGAGCGGTATAACCCCAAACGGTCGTTTGGTAATTAGTTCCAAATTTAAAAAAATATCATGCACATTTACTGCAAATTGATTGCATTATAACAAAACTGAATAGTTTTACTGTCAAAAAGTAAAACTAAAAGCTAAATAACCATTTAAGTTTTGGACTTACCCGCAAGAAACACGTAACCATAAATTAGATCAGCGCGGCCGCAAACTAAGAAATGCACTTCACGGTCGCATGACGCGAGCAGACTGCCCGTTTGCATCGCTGTCTTTTAGTGGACCCCTCCCCGCGCGCTTCATGCGGCATGGAGTGTTGCTATGTCGCATTTTGACAGAGTTATACAGGTGAGCGCCATTACCCAATGGGCGCCATTCCCCCTCCCTACCCTACCTATATGGGTAGATAAGTAAGGCCAGGCCTATTCCAACAGTAGGTATAGGTACAAATAAGTACAGAGGTTAACAAGTTAACCCAAGCTCTATTCATTTTTCAGTTGTTATTCTTTTTCGTATCAGCTACAGCATCACATCTAACTACTTGCCTTTTCTTTGCTCTAAGATAAAATCTCGTAGCCTATTCTTAAGTTGACTTCCTCAAATTAAAATTTACTCACATTGAACATAAAGCACGACAAAAACTGATTAGTAAGCGCGAGAGCAGCCGATAACGCTCGAGCGCCGCCAAGAGCTCCCGAGATGACGCGAGATTGTGGCTATTTTTCCTCCAAATTGCGCCCTTTGTTATGCAAAGCGCGCAAGCGCCGTGTGCGGGCCACAGGCCACAGCCGCTGCGCGGTGCGCCCGCGCCGGTGACGCGACTAGGCTTATCGCTCATCGCGCAGGGTGCTGGTGACCGATTAGAATACTTCATCACCCATTTTGGGTAGGCATGGTATCTAATTACCCGAGACTCCCAGGAGTTCATTTCCACCTAAGGTTTAATGACCTTTCTAACTATGAAGAGTCAGCTAACTATGTGTTAACTGTACCTACCTATGTCAGTATCTGCAACAAGTAGAGTTATCACTTACAATAATTGTAGTAGGTTTTGTTATATTATGGAGAAAGAACATTCAATGTTGACCCACAAGACCATCATGTAGAAAGTTTGTTACTGATTTGTGAAATCTTGTTTTTAACTTTAGGATACCTAATTAGATGTATGACTTATGAAAATTAGCTGCAAGTTTTTATCTCTAAAATAAAATTAAAAGCACAACTACACACTTACAAAAATATATCTACTTACAAAATTAAACTGATCCCTGTTTGTTTCAAATGTTTTATATTTTCTAACTGTTCCAATTACTATTTAGACTAAACTGACTGCGTATATAGCTATTCGTCTCATTATACCAATGGTTTCATCCACTCACAATACCGTCCCATTTCCATTATTTAAGTAAAATATCCATGAGATATATCTCAATGAGTGTCCGATCACTCATTTCACGGGAGTAGACAGGTAATCCACCAAATGAGGCCTCATTGATTCTCCTGCACTAATAATTGCGATAACAACGTACAAACTTTGTTCTGCTTACCAAATCACCAAATTATAACACTCTCGATCCTTATAACTCAGAACATAAAGTGTATAATCCCTTGTTGGTTCTTGGAAGGGTGGCATATGATTTACTTCAGCCTATAGAGGCCTGATATCGCCCATCGTGCATCGTCCCAATGCATCATATTTGTCGCGCGTTTCGTCATCAGAACACACAGAGATCGGCATCGGGGCGATAATGAATGGTGTGCATTAAAACTACTACTGGTGGCGCAGGAGACGGCTGTAAGATCTATTTAACCATGTCTTTTAGCCCTTGTTTATGGTCCACTATACTGGGCACGAGTCTCCTCTCAGATTTAGAGGGCTTAGGGTATATCCGACTACGCTGGCCAAATCCTAACCTCTTCATACCCTATCCTAACCTGACTCTGCCTATTCATCCTTGAAAACACTTGTTGAGAACTCTCGGGGCTTTCATTTTACTCAAACAATGTTATCCTTCACAGTTGCAAAAAGTTTAGTTTTCACGAGCTTTTTATTACATCTAATATAAAACGAAAATGAAAAATATCAAATCCTTTTCATTTTATACCCATTTTGCAGGAGTACATTCGTTCGTTCGTTCGTTTCAGCCGACGACGGACGTCCACTGCTGGACAAAGGCCTCTTGCAATGCTTTCCAGCACGCATGGTCCTGCGCCATTTGTATCCAGCGTCTTCCCGCGACTCTTTTAAATTTAATGTAGTCAGTCCATCTAGTCGGACTCTGTGAAGTGCATCGAATTAACAGTCGGAGTATAGGTATACGATGTTCTGACGGTAGGCTCCTGGAATACAGTTCACCTGTCTCAAACAGAAGCTAAAGTTGATATATATTTAACTGGGGACACGGCTATAAATCATCATTTTTGCCCCCCATAATTGATAGAGAAAGAGATCTAGATATTTTTGCACCTCGTTATTTATCACCATTAATTTACTGATTCCATTGTGAAGTTAGCCTACCTACCTGCTTGACCGATTTTTTTTGTTGATACTGATTAATCTATATTCAACGTTATATGACGCTGCACCCGGTGCAATAAAACAGGCCAAAACAGGATAGTGGCTGTTGTTTGGCAGGCCTGCACTAAGGCATAGAGAGCGCAACAGAGCTCTCTATGCCTTAGAGGAATAGGGCGATAGAGAGTGCAACAGGCGCTCTGTTTTCTCTTTATATTATACAACGTACAACATAGGTCACTAGTTTTAGGGTTCAGTATCAAAAGGTGGAAACGGGCCAATTACCTATTGATCTTCGGGTTATTGTTTCACACACTCGAGAACGAAGTACAATTCAGTTCTTAGGTCTTCTTACGTCAATTCGAAGTCGCCGGGCAATATTTCCTACAATCATTAGTCCTTTGTATATACATAATACCTACCAACTGATTTCGAATTGGTGTAGATTTGACGGTCTCTACCACCTTATCGCTATCTATATTTTACCTCGTTGAGGTGTGTTGACTTTTTTTAACCCGCAAATCTAAACAACTCTGCTTGTGGTTCCCTGGTCTAAAAGTATCCTTTTCAAGTACACTTCATTTTAAACAATTTAATCAAATTAGCCTGAAGCCAAGTATACAGTGCATTCCATCTCCAGATCCTTTAAAAACTGAACAAGGCGCTGAGATCACGTGAGATTAGCGCACACACTCGTACATTATACGCCGTGTTTTTGTTTGAAGCCAGCCTTTACCCGCTTAAAATGCACACTGAGGGCATAAATTTGAATTTTCGCTTATCACAATACATAGTTTACTCTTGCAGAATTTTATTTACGAGCGTACTGAAATGTTAACGAATGAATTACTTGGAGTTACTAGCTCCGTATTTAATAAAAAGGGTTAGGCATATTTTTCCATTAAATGGAAATGGATTTCAAAAAAACTTTTTGCCTTCAAATCAAGAGTGAATAGGCATTTCCTAGGCAAGCGCGTTCCACCTTTGAATGTATCATCACTTTTCATCAGCTGGTGTGATTACAGTCAAGCGCTAGCCTGTATCTAACAAAAAAGTAGTTAAAAAAAACCCCTCCTGTAAACCACAATCTGAACAAATAAAATACCAAGTTAAAGTATGAATGAATGAATGAATATACTTTTATTGCACAACACAAAGAAATAAAAGGACATCACAAAACAACAGAAAAGAAAATAGGTACACAATTTGGCGGCCTTATCGCTAACTAGCGATCTCTTCCAGGCAACCAATGCTGCAGAAGAAAGCTGTTGTAGATGCTAGAGCTAGGTGGTGCAGGAAAAAAATATATAAAATAAATTTATAATAACATAATATATATACATACATATATATATATACACAAATTAATATAATATATTATACAAAATACAAATAAATATAATATATAAATTCATACTTATATCTCCTCCTAAATCCATGGAGCCTATAATCAAAATTACTGTGTTGTCAGTGACGACGACAAATAGTGATCTTTGACCAATCTCTTAAAGATGTTTATAGACTGGGCCTCCCTTAAAGGCAGTGGTAAAGCATTCCACAATTTTACAGCCTGTACCGTAAAAGAATGGTGATAGAATGAGGTATTATGCTTAGGCATCCTCAACATAAGTTTTCTAGTAGTACGGAGAACTTCTCCCGGACAACCTACAAATACAAATTTCTCCTTTAAATAAGAAGGAGAGGAAGGGTGAAATAACACACAGTACAGAATAGAAAGGATATGCAAGTTCCGGCAAGTCGGATGGGTAACCACTTGAGACGAGAACGAAATTCAGAGACATGGTCATATTTGCGCAAACCAAATATGAACCGAATACTAGCATTTTGAAGTCTCTCAAGCTTATTTAACTGGTTAAAAGTACTATATTCTTAGTTGGCATGTATAGTACCATAAATGTGAAATGTTAATTTTTATTTTTCGCCTTGACGTATGGGTTGGTTATATTATTTGGGTTCAATTTTGAGAAACATTTTTTAATCGTCATTGTACCTATGATGCCATTAATTCTGTAAATAGGGTAGGGCAAACATTTAAAAAGTAATTGTAATTAAGAACATTAAATTACAAGTTGTATTTTTCGTTTTGTACCTACTAGAAGTTTGTAATTAGATAATTTTTCGTTATTGGGATTTTCTTCATCCAAAAAGGATTAGGATTTGTTACCACTTCACATCAAAAACCAAAACCGCATGAGTGCTGATCACGCAACGCTGCGGTCACAGAGCGTTTGAGTAGCTATCGTCAGCTCTCAAGCTATTATGCTGTCAGCACAAGCTGGCTCTTCAATTTGCCACGTGTTGTTACAAATTGGCTGTTTATTTAATTTAGGTGAAGATGTTTGGAAACCACATTGCTTATTGGTAAAACGTGTGCGGTTAATACAAAATAATAGAGAGGAATGATGTTATGTACCTAGTAGTGTTGCCCAAATGCAAGAACAAGACGAGACTCAGCCAGTCTTGGTCTTGGTCTTGCGCCAGTACATCTGGTCTTGGTCTTGGTCTTGTTCTTGCACCCCCAGTCTTGGTCTTGGTCTTGGTCTTGCAGCAAGAGTCTCGCAAGTCTCGCAATTACCTGTTAGCCTATTGCTATTTATTAAACGGTAATTTAGATGTGAGAACAATGTAACATTTTGAGTAAGTATACATTTTGAGTTTGAATTAACATAGCTTTTTTTTAATCTCTACAAGTTAGTAGGTACTTGACTGCGATCTCACCTAATGATCGTCATTTACCATCAGGTGAGATCACAGTCAAGTACTTACTTGTAGTGTGTAAAAAAAAAACGGAGGTCGGCCCGCGAAATTCAAATTTTATTCTTTTTTCGCCAATATTTAACTAGTACAATGAATTAGGCTTATGGCATTCATTTTGCGAAAATAGCAATATCATCTTCATAGGTTTATATGAAAATCTTTACTAGAAAGCGTCCAGTTTAGGTATTGTACTCGTAGTTCGAATGCCAAGTTTGAAATTTAGCAAATTGGTCGACAATCGAACTACATTCCTAAACTGGACACTTTCAAGTACGTAAACATCTTTTTTTAATATATATAAATCACGTGTCACGTTGTTTGTCCGCGATGGACTCCTAAACTACTGAACCGATTTAGTTCAAACTTCGTGAATATCTGTCATTTGGTCCGACTTAAAAGATAGAATAGTTTTTATCCCACGTGGACGAAGTCGCGGGCATCAGCTAGTTTTTATATAAAACTGTAAAGATGATACTCTTATTTTCGCAAAATGAATTCCATAAGCCTACTTCGTTCTTGGACTATTAGGTTAGATAGTCTAAGACTTCGTTGGATTAGTTAAATAATTGCGAAAAACAAAATAAAATTTGAATTTCGCGGGCAGAGGGTGCGATTTCACGTTAACTGCAAGACGCAAGAGTCTCGCAGGCTTGGTCTTGTTCTTGCTCAAATCTTGCACTGCCAGTCTTGTTCTTGGTCTTGCTAAAATTAGGCAGTCTTGGTCTTGGTCTTGTTCTTGCAAAAACGCAAGAACAAGACCAAGACTGCAAGACCAAGACTGATTTTGGGTAACACTAGTACCTAGTCAGTCATTTACTAGGCTGCGCATTAATTACCACCTGTTTGAAGCCATCTTACTACAAGTGGAAAATTAAAAAATTTTAAAACACCCACGACTTTTGCAGACTTGTAATTGAAAAAGGATTAAATAATTTTTTTTGAAACTCCCCGACTAAAGGAAAGTAAGAACTAAGAACCTATCAGTATAATTACAAATCCAAGAAAATCCGCCGGAGCTGCTGTGTCCTGCCTGTGACGGTGTTGATGGTGCTGTTTACCAGTTGATGACTTGATACTTCTCACACAACAACTTCTTGATACTTCTCACATACCTACCGGCAGTTTGTCAATGCTTACTAATTTCATTAATTGATATTGGAAACGAAAATAGCAATGGCAGCTCCGACGGATTTTTTTGGATTTGTAATTATACTGATAGGTTCTTAGTTCTTACTTTCCTTTAGTCGGGGAGTTTAAAAAAAAATTATTTAATCCTTTTTCAATTACAAGTCTGCAAAAGTCGTGGGTGTTTTAAAATTTTTTAATTTTCCACTTGTTTTATAGTTTTTCGATTAATATATTAATGTAATTTAAAAGATATTATTATTAAAAAAATAAAATTAATCTTCAAACTAGTCATTAGCTCCTCTATGCAGCGTCTGAAGGCATCATCTAACCCTAGATGTATGTACATACATCTAGGGTTAGATGTATGCACATACATCTAGGGTTAGATGTACTATGTACATCTAAAGGTTTGGAGCCTAGTTAAAACATACGAATCCCTGTTTACTAGACTGTATACACAATACGTGTTTAAAAGAAAGATTAAGAAGACATTAAACACAGGAAAATTCTCTAATAAAGTAAGAAAAACTGAGCGAGGTGCGGCTGGCGCCGCCCCTCGGAGGCTGACGCCCTGGGCCATGGCCCTCTTGCCGGGTAAATGCGCCATATTCATTCATTAATCCTCGCCACCAAGCCTGTGTGTTAATGTGTTAGAATAGTTTAACCAAATCAAATGAGCCTAAACTCGAGGTATTTACTAGTTACCATTAATATGCATCGCTAATCAGCCCCATGTTGCATCGTCAGACCATTAATATGCATCGCTAATCAGCCCAATGTTGCATCGTCAGACCCTCGTCACCAAATTTAATGTTTGAGACTAGTTCAAACAAACCCAATCACTAACACAAGGAATTTACTAGAAATATATTAAAACAGAGAATTTCCCTTCCAAGTCATACAGATACGTTTATTGTGGCGCCCTCTGCTGTTCAATCACAAGAACAATTATCTTCAAACCATTGGCAATGACTCACTAGTATTTTGTACAAAACTGTATCCAACTGTACAACTGTATTGGGAACATTCGTTTACACTGTAAATGTTTTTTTATGGCGCCCCCTGGTGATCGATGTTCGTAACAACTATCTAAGAACCATTGCCAATGAATACCAAACATTATACAGAAAACTGCATCTAAATCGGTCAAGCCGTTTTTGAAATAAATGGGAACATTCGTTTGCAATATAAATGTTTTTATGGCGCCCCCTGGGTGATCGATGTTCGTAACAACTATCTAAAGGCTCCTACACACTATGCCGCCGGCATGGCCGGCGGCCATGCCGCCAACAAGCCCGGCGGCATTCCCGGCGGGTATTTGAGCCGCCGGGCTTGCCGCACAAACGAGCCGCTTGCATGGCCGCCGGGGTATGCCGGCGGGTTGCGCGGGGAGCCGGCGTCAGTTCGCTCCCGTGTACACCACTACCGTTCTACCCGGCTGTCACAACTGAAATGATGCTCTGCGGCCACCAGCGGCAAGTGCCGGCGGCCTGATTATGCCGGCGGCATACCCGTGCGGCAAAAACCCGCCGGCTGTGCCGCCGGCATAGTGTGTAGGAGCCTTAAGAACCATTGCCGCTGAACACCAAACATTATACAGAAAACCGCATCTAAATCGGTCAAGCTGTTTTTGAAATAAATGGGAACATTGATGTGCACAAACGAACACACAAACAAACAAACAAACAAACAAACAAACAAACAAAAATATTTTTGCATTATTGGTTTTTGTGAACAATTTAACATACAATCAAACATAAAATATTTTTAATAGAGTAATGTACAAACGGTCTCTCACCCTAAACGCATATACCCGTACTCCGTTCCGTCGTGGGTAAAAATATGTTTACTTGTTTTCATTTATATTTTTGTATCATTATATTCTGAGAGTGCACCAAAATAACTAGGTAGGTCAGTCCACCGTCTTAGGCGGTCGAATTTTTGAAATTAGGATAACGTTATTAAGTTTTGACTTTCTTTATTTTACATTTTATGTATATTTCCTACTTCTATTTAAAATTTCCGCCCTTTGTCACACTTAAAGCTCCTAAGTATTTCATCTAATTTGAGGTTGAGTATATCTATACTTAAGATCCGTTGCACGAGGAAGGTATACATACATACACACATTGCAAGTCACTAAAAGCTTGTAAGAAACGATAGGTGAAGATATATTTTTGTATTCATTAAAATTTTAAAGCGTTTGACATAGTAAAAAATATTGAATAGTTAATTTTTATACAAAAAAATAGGACAACATTTCCTGTCACCTCGCGCTTGTTAATTAAGCTTTAACAATATCAATTACTCGATGTGAATAATTACGTATCAATTAATTTGATAACATCCTTTGTGGGGCTAGTGACACCTGCAGCACTATCTTTAACTTAATAGAATTGGCAACGTTACGTGCAGTTCATTTTTAATAATTTAATCCTTAGTAGAATACATTGAGGGGTCAGAAGATATTTTCGAGATCGCAAAATATAGTTGTCTTAAAATACTTTGTACATATAAATTGCATTCAGATAGGTACCTTTTAGTACTTATTCAGCAACGATTGGAGACAGACGGGATTCCGATACGCTGACAGCTAATTATATTTATTATATTTTTTAATTAATCATGAAACATAGTTACGTGTGCGCTTGATAACATCGCAACTTGCCAACGTTTTTGCTATAGGTATTCGTACCGTTAGCAAAAAAAAACTGACAGTGACAGTCAGTATTTAGTTATTTACGCATTCAATAAATAATTGTTGCAGAATGTTATTTTTAAATTCAACAAGAAATTCTGAATATCATGTCTCAATTATCATTTCCACCATTCGTCACCTTTTCTCATAATGTTTTTTTCATCTCACCCGCTTGGAAAGGAGATTTTTAATGCCCAAAATGCGGGCGGGAAATGCTATTATATTCCCTAGGGCGAGAAAGTAGTATGAAAATCCTTTCCCGCCCTAGGGCGAGAAAGTAGTATGAAAATCCTTTCCCGCCCTAGGGCCGCAAAGCATTTCTAAATTCGAACATGACGTAATCTCGTATTGCGTCTATAATAATGTCTAATTGTGGCACCACACATGGCTATTTGTATTTGTGATTGGATGATCGCGTATTTGCCAAAATTTTCGACCTCATGGAACCAAATATGTTATTGGCTGTATTTGCCAAACAGGCAAATATGGCAATAATTTTGGCAAATATACTCTCCACACATGGAAGTTATTTGACAAATATAGAAAACTAGCAAACGCCCGCGGCTTCGCTCACGTTAACTTCTGAGTTATGCTTTACTATGGTGGTTTAATTTCCAAAATTCCTGCATTACACACCATTTTGCCCACAAAATTTTCTCTTGCTTCCTGGTAATAGTCACATATTGATTTTGAAAAATTCGATCGTCACAAAAAAATTAAATATGGTGGCCATTTTTAGGGTTCCGTAGACCGTACCCAAAGGGTAAATGCTCTGACTAAGACTCCACCGTCCGTTCGTCCATCCGGCCGTGGTTGCTTGCTACCATGGGAAGACATATAAGTACAAAATTGTGGCCAATTCTTTTAAATTTTTACCAAAAATTCCTTTTCTATGCTCGCTGCGATAATCAGATATCAATTTTGAAAACAATCTACCCAGTAACAAAAAAGTTCAAAATGGCGGCCATTTTTTAAAATGTTGACCACAAATTCCTTCTCTATGCTTGCTGCCATAGTCAAATATCGATTTTCAAAGCAATCGGCCCGGTAACAAAAAAGTTCAAAATGGCGGCCACTTTTTTAAATTTTGACCACAAATTCCTTCTCTATGCTTGCTGCCATAGTCAAATGTCGATTTTCAAAGCAATCGGCCCAGTAACAAAAAAGTTCAAAATGGCGGCCACTTTTTTAAATTTTGACCACAAATTCCTTCTCTATGCTTGCTGCCATAGTCAAATGTCGATTTTCAAAGCAATCGGCCCAGTAACAAAAAAGTTCAAAATGGTGGCCACTTTTTTAAATTTTGACCACAAATTCCTTCTCTATGCTTGCTGCCATAGTCAAATATCGATTTTCAAAGCAATCGGCCCAGTAACAAAAAAGTTCAAAATGGCGGCCACTTTTTTAAATTTTGACCACAAATTCCTTCTCTATGCTTGCTGCCATAGTCAAATATCGATTTTCAAAGCAATCGGCCCGGTAACAAAAACGTTCAAAATGGCGGCCACTTTTTTAAATTTTGACCACAAATTCCTTCTCTATGCTTGCTGCCATAGTCAAATGTCGATTTTCAAAGCAATCGGCCCAGTAACAAAAAAGTTCAAAATGGCGGCCACTTTTTTAAATTTTGACCACAAATTCCTCCTCTATGCTTGCTGCCATAGCCAAATATCGATTTTCAAAGCAATCTGCCCAGTAACAAAAAAGTTCAAAATGGCGGCCACTTTTTTAAATTTTGACCACAAATTCCTTCTCTATGCTTGCTGCCATTGTCAAATATCGATTTTCAAAGCAATCGGCCCAGTAACAAAAAGTTCAAAATGGTGGCCACTTTTTTTAAATTTTGACCACAAATGCCTTCTCTATGCTTGCTGCCATAGTCAAATTTCGATTTTCAAAGCAATCGGCCCAGTAACAAAAAAGTTCAAAATGGCGGCCTATTTTTTAAATTTTGACCACAAACTCTTTCTCTATGCTTGCTGCCACTGTAAAATATCGATTTTCAAAGCAGTCGGCCCAGTAACAAAAAAGTTCAAAATGGCGGCCACTTTTTTAAATTTTGAACACAAATTCCTTCTCTATGCTTGCTGCCATAGTCAAATATCGATTTTCAAAGCAATCGGCCCAGTAACAAAAAAGTTCAAAATGGCGGCCACTTTTTTAAATTTTGACCACAAATTCCTTCTCTATGCTTGCTGCCATAGTCAAATATCGATTTTCAAAGCAATCGGCCCAGTAACAAAAAAGTTCAAAATGGCGGCCACTTTTTTAAATTTTGACCACAAATTCCTTCTCTATGCTTGCTGCCATAGTCAAATATTGATTTTCAAAGCAATCGGCCCAGTAACTAAAAAGTTCAAAATGGCGGCCACTTTTTTAAATATTGACCACAAATTCCTTCTCTATGCTTGCTGCCATAGTCAAATATCGATTTTCAAAGCAATCAGCCCAGTAACAAAAAAGTTCAAAATGGCGGCCTATTTTTTAAATTTTGACCACAAATTCCGTCTCTCTGCTTGCTGCCATAGTCAAATATCGATTTTCAAAGCAATCGGCCCAGTAACAAAAAAGTTCAAAATGGCGGCCAAAAAATTCAAAAATTTTCCTCCTCAAAATTTGAATCTCGAAAATCCCTTTCTGAATACGAATTCATGCTATACCTAATACAAACCTAGGTACCAAATTTCAGATCTCTACGACTTTTAATTTCGCTGGAATCCCTGGAACAACGCAAAAATTACACTTTTGTATGGGAAAATCCCTTAAAAGTAGGATTTTTATCCCTTCCAATTTGAATTTCTGGAATCCCCGTCTTAGTACGAATTCATGACCTAATGTCAATGTAGGTACCAAATTTCAGATCTCTACGACTTGTAGTTTTTCGGGAATTCCTGGAACAACAAAAAAAATTACAATTTTGTATCGAGAAATCCCTTTAATGTACTATTTCTACCCCTTAAACCTGGAATTTCTGGAATCCCCTTCTTAGTACGAATTCATGACCTAATATCTACCTAGATACCAAATTTCAGATCTCTTCCACTTTTAGTTTTTCTGGAATGCCTGGAACAACGAAAAAATTACGATTTTGTATGGAGAAATCCCTTTAATGTACTATTTCTACCCCTTAAACATGGAATTTCTGGAATCCCCGTCTTAGTACGAATTCATGACCTAATATCTACCTAGATACCAAATTTCAGATCTCTACCACTTTTAGTTTTTCTGGAATGCCTGGAACAACGAAAAAATTACAATTTTGTATGGAGAAATCCCTTTAATGTACTATTTCTACCCCTTAAACATGGAATTTCTGGAATCCCCGTCTTAGTACGAATTCATGACCTAATATCTACCTAGATACCAAATTTCAGATCTCTACGACTTTTAGTTTTTCTGGAATGCCTGGAACAACGAAAAAAATTACAATTTTGTATGGAGAAATCCCTTTAATGTACTATTTCTACCCCTTAAACATGGAATTTCTGGAATCCCCGTCTTAGTACGAATTCATGACCTAATATCTTCCTATGTACCAAATTTAAGATCTCTACGACTTTTAGTTTTTCGGGAATTCCTGGAACAACGAAAAAATTTTACTTTTGTATGGGAAATACCCTTAAATGTATGATTTTTACCCCTTAAACATGGAATTTCTGGAATCCCCGTCTTAGTACGAATTCATGACCTAATATTTACCTAAGTACCAAATTTCAGATCTCTACGACCTATAGTTTTGGCGGAATCCGTGGAACAACCAAAATACCTCATTCTTTTATATATATAGATAGGCAAATACAAATAGCCATGTGTGGTGCCACCATTAAACTGAAGACTTCTTTTTTTTTTAATAATGTCAGTCGGTCAGTAACGAGGTTCAACCTTTGAGTTTGTATAGGTGTACATTACTTTTTGTTTTTACATTTTCTTAGAATATCAATAAAAATAATAACTCCTATTTTTTATTTTTTATTAATTATAAAGGAAATCTAATTAAATCTATGGTATTTATTTATTGTTTATCTAATTATTGTTATTTTTTTTAATCTTCTATTATCGTTGGTTCTTAGAAATTGATATTTCTGAACGCATCCAAAATACAAGTAGAAAAAAAAGTTACTCATTTTTTTTCTAATCGTGATAAATAATAATATTTTGTTTTTATTCATTACTGTTTTGTAATAAGATGAGTGATGATTTAAGGTGGATTTAATTAAGTGAGTGAAGTTATTGCAGAGTATTACTCAAGACAACATCTTACATACTAGCAATGCCGATCCAAGTGTTCTTCTAGTAATTTTCCTCGCTGTGGTGAGATGAAAAATTTTGTGTTATGTACGGCCGCAAATTTTTTTGGGTCTCGTGTCCTTTGAATGCCTCGCTATGCTCAGGATTCTATTCTTTGAACCCCTCGCTGCGCTCAGGGTTCAACCCTAGAATCCTTCGCCGCTCAGCATTCAAATTTGACACTCGGCCCAAAAATCCATTTTGCGCCCTTGCATAACAAATAACTATTTCAAGTTTCTGTTCTGGCCATAATCCACCAAGTTCAGCTAGGTAGGATATTACACGTATTTTAAAATTATAGAGAACTTTCAGACATGCAGTTTTCCTAAAGATGTATTCTTTTACCATTGAAGCAATTGATATTTAATTGCCGAAGGGCGCCTTTAACTTTAGTCACAGTTACATAATATATTATAGTTTGCTAAAGCTATACAGTATAATAAACGTATTAATTAGTATATCTACTGTCAAATTTAAATGCACTAAGTTTTATTTTTTTGGCTGTCTATTACCTCTACATTTATACTCATAACTACATAGACTTACACATAGATAATGGTATTTTCCTTTACATTTTCTAAACAGATAATAGCTATAAAAGGTACGCGCAGTATTTTGCTGCCCGTGATGCAATAAAATGGGGTAGGAGGGCATGTGGCTTGTGAAGCTAAACTAAAGTGGTTTATTTTCCCACTTTATTTCACCGCGGGTAGCGTTATTTCAACCAGTACCTATGTCGTTTTGCGTCAGTCCTAAGCACTAAGCAGGGGTCTGATTGCGTAAGAAAAACGTATTCATGGTTAACATAAACGTTGTCAAATTCTGACCGCCGATTGGCTGACGTAAATCAGCGCAATAATTAACGAGCAGAATTTGGTTCCGATTACGATTACGATTGAGTCGATTGACTTACACAATCCAGGGGCAGATCTCGGTCACCCATGACCCAGTAGGTTGTTATTACGATTGTCGTTGCTGTCGCTCCCGGGGAGCGATTGCATCGTCTGCCTCGCGCCCTGCGACGTTCCTGTACCCTCGTACGCTAATGAATTCGCGTGTTGCCCCGTACTCGCAGCCTAATTATGGGAAAATGAAATAATGCTTCCACCATACACACCGTAGGCGTGATATCGTAAATAGATAAACCCTTTGACGGCTCACTCGATACGAAAATCGCGGCAAAAACGAGCCGCACTTCAATGAAAGCATGCCGACGAGTAGAAAAACATAGGAATGTTAATGATTTTATACACTTTTAATAGCTTTAATGCGGAGACACGCAATAACTAAGATGAAATCGAGCGGAAAGAGCTCTAGTCTATCTTAAGTAAAATGTAACCTAGATTTTAAGTTTTTACCCAGTTTTAGTGCTTTTAGAATAGTTTTATGAAGAAAATCAAATATTTAGACAGTGGGCACACTTGAAAATATTTAACTATAAATAATTTGCATCGGTTCGCCATACAATGGAACCACGGTGGAACTAAGCCTCCGTGCACCATGGTGCCAGTGACGCGAATCGCGTGACCAGGCTGCGTTCAGTCGCAGGACTTTGCAAGTTTCTCGCGAACCATGGCCGCTATCGATATCCCATCGCATCGCTATCGCCACCTATCCTACTTCCACAGACATCTTCGCCTACTCAGGACGCAACGCTTTTTTGCCATTTATCACATGCTGATTTGCATAAATTCATACTTAATAATTATCGCATACTTTCGCCTTTGTTTTTGCCGTATGAAACTTGGAGGTTCACCAATACTTAATAACTTATTGTAAGTAGACAAAATTAAGAACACTTGAAAGCATAATTAATTTGCATCGGGTCACTATACAGTGGAACCACGGTGGAACTAAGCCTCCGTGCACCATGGTGCCAGTGACGCGAATCGCGTGACCAGGCTGCGTTCAGTCGCAGGACCTTGCAAGTTTCTCTCGAACCGTGGCCGCTATCCAGATCCCATCGCATCGCTATCGCCCCCTATCCGACTTCCACCGACATCTTTGCCTACTCAGGACGCAACGCTAGTTTTTTTTGCCCTTTATCAAATTCTGATTTGCATAAACTCATACTTAATTATCGCATACTTTCGCCAGTGTTAAAATATTCTACTGGTATCTTTATACTGTGCTTTCGCCTTCGGTTTTAGCCGTACGAAACTTGAAGGTTCACCGATACTTAATAACTTATTGTAAGTAGACAAAATTGTGAGTATTCTCTCCCAATTTTACGCTATGTATAAAATAGTAACCTATGTTATAAGATGAGCAACTTTTTTGGAGGATGTGGGAAATAAAATAAAATAAGCAATCTTTGAACTAGTTAGGTAGGTACCTAAGTAGTTCAGCAAGAACTACTACATACACATACATATAAAAAGTAAGCACTCCTTCTTACAAATATACCTGTTGGGGACTGTTCACTTTGTATGGGGGTTTTGGCCTGGAGTGGACAGTAACTGAGAGTAATAATTGTACATTAATTTAGTAGCTTTAACCAGTAGGAATTAGAATAATTATAAAGTTTTGTATCCAGGTGTTTCTAATTTTAGTAATTTGCACAGGTGTATAAGTAGGATTTTCAAATAAAAAAACATTATTTCTGGTATTTTTGTTTTATTATTCAGATTCATATGTTAATAGAATATTATCTAGGAACTGGGCAGGTCGATTAATGTGTTCCTGATACCTTGCCCAGCTCAAATACCATATTATAGTCATTACATGGGCACAGCAACCCACTGTTCGTCGACCCACCATGCAATTGCAGCAATATTGCTTTATACCTTCTCTCCCTGATTCATTATTATGATATTATATATAAACATAATATATTTTCCTGCTTATGTGCCTGCTTTGTATTTTTCCCCGTAATAAAGACAAATTCTCAGTCAACTGATAACCTTCCAGTAGGTTGCTGGCCATGTCTCTACAAACTTCAATACTATAGGAACCATCTCCTCGTATGTGCTCCCCATAGTAAGACTGGGCTTGTTTTAATTGGTAGGTATGTCCCGCAAGCTATCAGGATTAATGCCCTCGACTCAAGCCTGGGGAAGGGTACATTGTTTATGTTTACATTAATATTGACAAACTATGCTCTTCTTCTATTCAAGTTATTTCTTGTCACAAAGTCCGCTAGTCATCGGAGTCCATGATCAAAGCAGAAGTCGGTCGTTATAGGAAAACAAAAACAAATAAATAACAAGTACCTAACAAAAAATAACATTCACGGTTCACGAAGAGAAGATGTGAGTTTGTACGAATGCGAATGACTGTGACACTGACATTGAGTTGCCAAAATGACAGGTCAAAAAAAGTCTATGGTTTAGGGTTGCCATAATATAACTCATTTCGCAAAAACAAAATCGATTAAATCGATAACAATCGATAGTATAATAATTAATTAATAAAGCTCCTTGTTTTTATTTATTTAATAACAATGTAATAGTATAATTGTCATTTGTCAGTTCCTGTTTTTTACTCTTTTATGCTGACAAACGAATACTTTGCCATATTTTTAATAAATCGAGTAACAAACCATCGATTTAAATTATTTGAAATCGATTATTGGGAATAATTTTTAAGACTGGCAATGTCACGTAAATCAAAACAACACCGGAAATACATGATTAGTGAATTAAGATACTTTTTAAATGAAGTTTTTATCAATTTATATTTACACAACTTTAAACCGCTAGTAATCATGATTTAAAATAAGACATTTTTTGGCATAATTGCTTTTTTGTATAAATTCTGTCCACGCGAGGCCGAAAATGAACAATCCCCAAATGAAAATTATGTTTTGGAGCAAAGTCCAGCATGTTTACGAACAAACAGACAACAAAATTATATTCCTACACGTATATAATTATTGTAAATACGAGACAATTAAATGATTCCCATCAGACTTGAAAGCGAAAATTTTGCGTAATTTCTAGTTATTTGCATCAAAATTAATAATTTTTGTAACGAGAATGCGTGCACGCAGGCCCGGAACGCATGCGTAATTAGCGTTCTACAATTAAGCGATATAAAATTGCACTTTCACAATATAAACTACATTGAATACTTCACTGATATATCGACCAACCTATTATTTATTTTTTATAACATTTATTACGCCTACTTGATTTAATGATCAAGAAGCACTTAAAAGGGAGAAACCTAATGCCTTAAAAGGGACGTACTAATAATTAGTTAGGTACCTTACTAAGGAGCTTCTTACCTGAATTCTAGACCTAAATAGCAACGTTACTAACTAACTAAACTAACATTGAAATAATAAGTTTTAACGTGTTTGCCAGTGGAGCAGCAACAAACTAAGTATAAGGCCGTGAAACCTCCCATCAGACTTCGCGTGAATTTGGAAATTATAAAATCCTAAATGGGCCGTCTCGCGTACCTATACCTGCACAAAGCTACCATCAGACTAAAAGAACAACACCTACTACTTAACTTGTCGAAAGCTTCCATGATATTCTAAATAAGATAGGTAATTCATTACGATAATCTCATAACATCAAGTTTCACAACATCCTAATTTGACATGAAATATAACAGCTCTCGATTGTAACTAAGTTAACAATAAACCTCCGCCTATTGTATTGATTAAACTATTTTTCAAACAGCCAACAAGGCAATTAAACAACAGCAATGGAATTTTATTCAGATTCATCAAACCAATTCGAAATCATAATTGATCTGCCATGTAAAAAATATAGAGGGCTGTTAGGTTGGAAATAGGCGCCAAAAATATAAAACTAGAACGATGACTGGCCGAAACACGCGCGGCCGAAAGTCAATTAACGGGCGGCGCGTGGAGGCGAGCCTACCTTATATCGAGCACCGGCCGCGCAGTGCGAGTATATGCGTGCTCGATGCATAAAACACGCACTGAATTAAAAAGTAGTGCCAAAATTATTGATTGCTGTGCGGAAAGTATGCCATTTCTTCAGGAGTCCCGATTTCAACAGTAGTAACGAGTGAAAATTTCAATTTCGCACGTGCACTGAACGACGTAAAAAATCATACATTCACGAAAAAATAAAAAAAAGATGCTTTAGTTTTATCATTTTTATCGTATTCATTTAACAATGATTGGATAAAATTTTAAGAATTATTCATGTATTTATAGTATTATATATACGCTGTTAAATCGTAATTCTCATTTCGTACCCACACAAATTTTTTTGAATAAGAACCTCCTTCGCATTTTGACATAATATGTAGGAGAAAAATACTAGCGCGGAAAAGATTTTCTAGTGCGGAAGGATTTTACTCACGCTGAACGCACATGGAAAAGCGTACTTTTTGAGTACGTACTCGTTAAAAATATGATTTAATTATTATATTGTTTCCTGCACGCAGGAATGATAGGGAATTTTAGACGTTGGGGACCTTTGGTATTATGTTGGGAATGGCGAAACTGCACCACAAACACAATGTCGGCTGACTGTATATCAAGTGGACTGATGAGGAGTCACAACCTTTCAAGCACAAGCCTTCAAGAGGATAGTGAATAGGAAAAGGTCTGAGAAGACCGGGCGGTTGTGGAACGCTTTCAATTTCCTAGGTCGCTTTGATCGGTGTATTATCATGATATTCTTTCTTACTTTTTCCTTAAAGCTATAGCACCTTTTATAAACGGTAAACTTTTAAGAATAAAGTTTGTAACCATAGATTAAAATACGCTCAATAAGTATGGGAATGTATCCTTAAATTCTACATTTACTATCTAATTTGTTCTGTTATAAAGAGTTGTAACAGTTTACTACAGTAAATTGTTTCAATAAACCACACGGTATTGGTGAGGTATTGGTATTCTACCATTCGGAATATAATAATTTTCTTTGACATTTTAGATAATAGGTATTACCAATACTATAATAATATTTTCATTTTTCATTAAATTTTATAAGTGCCATGTTAAGTAAATTTAACTTAACATCGCTAGGTTGTTTACTCCAGTATCTATACAGTTTTTAATTTCCTCGTTACTTTTCACGATTCAACTACAGTAGGTACCTAGCTGCATGATTGAACGAGTTTATACGAGTAAACTGATGCAGGCAGGAGAATATTATAGCTGACAAAACAATATTATTTGTAGGTTTATTTTCTTTTAAATATTATTTCATTTTTAATGTTCGTCGCCTGTAGGCAGTGCGGCTGAGCCGTGGGGGCTGGGGGCCGGCACCGAGCGCAGCCGTGAAAAATGCGAATTACGTTTGAAGATGGCCAGCCAGTCAGAAAGTCATTGTTGTCGCTGATAACGACTCGCAGTCGCTCCGGACGCCATTGCTCGTGAAATTATTATAGACGCGGAGAAGTGGGGAATTAATGAACGCTTTTGTACTGTCCATTATACGAGTATAGTAGGTATTTTGCTTAACAAGACTTAAATTTTTTTGTCAAGCTTTTTAAAGAAATAAATAACTCATTGATGGATGATGGGTGGATATCTCAACCCCTTCTACAGTTGGGCGTGAGGCTGTTCTCAGTAAAGAGGTTGGCCAGAAATTGTGGTCACCAATTACCACGTTGGTGAAATGCAAGTACTGAAGCTTTCGAGCTAACAATATGATCCCCAAGGCAGTTTTGGACCTACCTTTACATAGGTTCAAACAAGCTATCAAAAACATCTTCTAAGTAGGAGTTAGTGTACAATACTTTATTTATAAAACAATTGGAAATAAGTGTAGATTTCGTCTACTCACAAGATGCTAATATAATTTGACATATTATCATTTGAAACAAAATTGTAAACAATTTTTTTTGAAGAGCAAGTCTTGAGATATCGCCTGCTCTTTCTCTGTACAAAACTACTTTACGAACGCGGCAGTAGAGTCTGAGAAAGAATAAATTTTTTTATCTTTAAATTTTTTATTTCGATTTTTTTCTGCTTTCAAAAAATTATGAACCGATGATACTAGTTGATGTACGCAGTTGGTAGTGGTCCTGGCTTTTACGCCGGATTTTTAGGGTTCGATTCCACACAACTGGAAAACTGTGTGACCAATATAGTGTGGATTATCGGGTGGACCCGCCTTCTTGTTTGTTTGCAATTTTCCAGTGTTTGGGTGTTTTTCAATGTATTGTTTTTATGTTAATTAAATATTATGTACTTTTCTCAGATATCTTGTACCTATAACATTAACTATCGCTTACTTTATCGGGTTAAATTGCGATGTGTGTAATGCTCTGATATATTTATTTATTTATTCAATTACCTACTAAAAATCTTTTTATATCTATACCTAAACGATTAACTAGTCTAAGGTAGACCGCAACTGTGGTAACTATTAAAGCGATAATATACGATTAGGTAAATATAGTAATAAACTTATCCATAGGTATACGGTTAGTATCAACAAATAAATAGGAACATGATGGTTTTGTATGACATCAATCGAGAGCATTCTTGCATATCGTTGTGATAGCGTGGATGCATTTTTAACATGTTGAGTTATCGCCAGTTTACACCACACTGAGCATTTACTATTAAAAGTTCCGTTAACAGACAAGGCAAAAACATTTTGATATTTTCACAAAATGAAACATTTCGTTTAATTTAAGGCCTTTAAAGGTTTTAACGGGTCGATTCTCCGTAATATAATTAATATAAATTCTTCTAAAGACTCATTTGAGTATGTCGATCACAATCTTAGTAAGTAGGTACCTAAATACAATTAAGTTTTTCAATAAACATTTATCCTATGCTATACTACTTTTCTGTGATTAAATTAAGTCACAAATTATATCTAGGTATCCTTCTATCAGGAAAAAACTGGAGTCAAATAGGAAAATAGCCAAATACGGCGAAAAGGTTTTTTACTTTATTACACCTAATTGATTGTTTTGTCGTAGCAATTTGTGGCAAAGCAATAGACATGTACCTACCCTGAACAGGGCAGACGGCGCGAAAAAATGTCACCAGTTTATCGGTGCCAAAAATACTTGTTTTGCCACCAACAGTAAGGCCACGTAGTAGTTCTCGGTGCAAACCTGCTTTCGGAATTCCTGGCGGTAGAGTTTTGACTTTTCATAAGATCCTATTAATTTGGCCTATGTGAAAATAAAGGTTTTTCATTTTCATTTTCAGTTCGCTCAGCAACCACCTATAGAATTTTGGAAGATAGCGCTACTGTTTGCTTGTATGAAGAAGGTTTACCAACGTAAATCGTTCGGATGCCCATATCCTGATGTTTCTTATCGGTGAGCAAAGCTCAAAAACTCATTCTAGTTACACCGAATAAGGTTAATTTAAATTGAGTTTTACGCTGACAAAATATGGTAAGACATTTGCATTTTCCGGCCCCGTGTGGTTTTACCCCATTAAGGGGTCTATATTTTTCGCCGTCTTGACACTTTGACGGTCGTGTTGGTGGAGTAGCTACTATGGCGGTGCTTGCGGCTCGCTAGTCGCTACATTGTATTTTAATTAATTGTTATGGCCGGGGTCAAGGAGCCCACAAACTGCGCGCAAGCATGAAATCCTTGTTATCATAAAGTAGCCACCAATCGGGTGATCGCCATTCTACGACTTCTACGAGTACGTTTGTGTAATATTAGCACGGCAGTCTGATACTCCGTTCTACTACCGAATAGGTATACGGTTCTACTAACAAATATAATAATAGAAATTCTAGTTTTTTAAAAACCTAAATAGGTATACCTATAACCTTTATAAAACTACATCGTCAAAGTAAAATAAAATCATAACTTAGTACCTTTGTCTTATATAGGTTATATTTGTTAATTTGTTTGGTATTGCATGGTGTTTCTTATACATTATAAGTATGTAGGTACTTAATTTATTAAAGTACCTACGGGTTAAAGGTTATGTTAAGATATAAGATTTCAGGTAACGCAAATTCTTCTTTAACTCTTCTTTTGAAATCTTACTTTAACGCATGCAAAGCGACCCATTAACTCAGTTGCATAATTGTGAAGTCTTGGTAAGTACTTTAACATTAACAAAACCAATAAGACGTATTTATCTGGTGACCTGTTATTATATGTAATGGCAGATCCAATATGATTGTTTAGATGAAGCCCAGGAACAAATGAGGGGTAAAGAAGTACCTACCTACTTAACCGATTTTCACACAGATCGGAGAAGCAAGTATATAATTCTCGCATACCCCTTCAAACTCTGATTCTGCCTATGGCTGTAAGTAGGTTGGTATTTACTAGTGCTACGAAAAATTGTAGCAGTGTTCCATATCGTCGGCGTCGAGATGCAATAGCTCACAGTATCGTACCTATCAGCTATAAATCCGGTGCGCCATTTATATTTGGCTGTCACAGGCTAAAATATTAGCTACATACACGGCTGCGTCGGATTGAGTAATTACAGCGCCTACACATTATAGGCGGGTAATGTATTTGCACTGCGAACTTATGACAAATGTTTCGTAGAGCAATAAACTATTGCCATTCATAATATTGTAAAACGTTGATATAGATTCTTATAACACAAACTATCTGAGTCGGCAAACATTGTTTTACCACTAGGGATATAAAAAATAGCTAACGACCTACTCTCAGACCTACTGGACGTGCACAGAAATTTCATAATAATCGGTCGAGCCGTTTCGAAGAGTTTGGTAACAAAAATTGGCACGAGAATTTTATACTTATACTAGCTGACCCGGCAAACGTTGTTTTGCCATTAGGGATAAAAATATAGATAACAGACCTAGTGAGCATACACTGAAAATTTCATAACACATCAACATAACAAAGAATGGCACGAGAATTTTATATATTAAGATTAGAGAGAGACTATAAATATAATAAGCTTTAAAAATCTATAGCCGTATAAATATCTTATCTACTAACGGAAGGACAACGTTACCAACTTACCTACTCGGAAAGTGGTAACAGCAAGACTGTTTTAATGAAAATTTTGTGCACATTTTAGTGGGTGCAGTGATAGTTTAAACCGATAAAGTCAACTAATTTATTAACATTTTCATTTTTCATTTTCAATTACGATGTGTGGTAAAATATTACTTTTTGATTAGGTAGGTACATATAATATTTATTTGATGAGAACTTTACGTTAGGTACCTAGGTATTATTGTGTCTTATCTGTGACTCTAGATATTTACATAGTTTAATTCGCACGCGTTACGCTAATTAAAATTTCCGTCATCGTTACAGAAGCGTAGAGAACGATTGCAATACCGAATGTATTAGATTGGAATTATCTAACACATGCGAACCAAGATACATTTCACAATGAGCAATTCCGAACAACACGCGTTGATTGTCTAATGAAAAGTAATTAAACCGGCATGGAAGCGGGGCGAAGGAGGGGGGTATGACATGACAATGCCGGACAGAACAATCGCTCGAAAGAGTTAAAGAGGAGATGCTGACTCAGCAAGAAACTTGTGGGACATGCTTCGTAGCGGCGCGACCGAGAGCTAAGAAACTATTACAACCTCCGATCCATACTTAATATTATAAAGCTAAAGTGTTTGTTTGTTTGTTTGAACGCGCTAATCTCAGGAACTACTGGTCCGAATTGAAAAATTCTTTTTGCGTTGGATATTCCAGTAATCGAGAATGGCTATTGGTTATATTATAACATCACGCTATGGGCAATAGCAGCGAAGCGTCAAAATGTTGCAAAAGCAGGAAAAATTGTTCCTGTTGGAGAGCTTCCTTTGTGTACGCTAGGAAAACGATTAAAGCTATGCAAAAATAATGTATGACAGGATTGTTCTTCTTCTATAAAAGTTTAAAGAAAAGTCTTTTAGAAAAGATCTTTTAACTCGACTCATTATAACGGGATTGCGAACACTGAAATTCAGTCCGGTTTATTTACGAAATAGTCAGCACAAAGCTGGCAAGATTGAATTGCGTTGCAGTTCGCAATTTGACTACTTTATCGAAATCCTTCGGGATAGTAATATTCATATTTTTTCGCCATACAGAACTCAAAACCTATGTTTTGTAATACGTAACCTAAGCTAAATTCACATAATATTGGATATTTTCGGCGTTCATTGTTGGCGTCAATTTTTTTTAGTATTTCTTGTAATAATAATAGTCAGTAAAACCATTAGAACAGTAATCATAAAGCTTTTAAAGCTTCATGTATAATGGTAGTTTTTAATTTTTATATCAGACTTTACGCTTCTTTATTATTATCACCTGCCTGGTAGGGTTTCCCTAATAATATTAATATTATGCTAATGAAACAGCTGACGAGTTATGACATCATACAAGATTATAATTTTAATAGTTTTACGTTTTGTTACCAAGGGTTTTAAAGAAGGTTAGGTTGACTAGCGAATTTGCAATTATTTAACAACAAATTATCTACTTACTGTATCTACTAATTTATTAAAAGCTTTATGTAATTTATAGGCGACAGTTACCTATCCATTCTAAAATTTAGGTATATTTTTTCCTGTTAAATAGTTTGTGTAGTACGACATATTATCAAATAGGTACGAACGAACACTCATTGCAATATTTCGAAGGTCATCAATTTAAAAGAAGACTAGATAGGTAATTATCACGGAAGCATGCGATTTGCGATTAGCAATTCGGGGCTAGACAAAGTAACAGTTGTTTAGCGTTCACGACAGTAGATAAAAATGATGGACAAAACAAGTGACTGTAGAAAAATCACGTGACCGTCTAGAGGAAAAAACGCGCTTTTTTTGAAAATCGACTAGGACAATTTGATCGTTCCCTGGCGTTCTCGCAGACGTTGTAGATAACTTTTTACTTTAGCGTACTTCGTATGACTGATTGACAGCCGACAGTGAACAACGCTAAGCAGAAGGTAGATTCTGCTTTCATTTGTTTTCATTTGTCACGTGGTTTATCCATACATTTTTATCTACTGTCGTGAACGCTAAACGACTGATACTTTGTCTAGCCCCGCAGATGTGTCTCATGTTGGCCTGGAGGGCACCGTTTGGTTTTAGGGTATTCTGACCTGGCTATTGAATCTTATCGAGTAGGACCTATATTGATTTTAGATTAATAGGCATTGAGTAACTATGTTAGGTAATTTGTTAACTGGCGGTATTGAGACTTCCTCCAATCTAACACCACACCTTTGGCTAGACAATAATCTACCTTCATCTCAAACCAAAAGTTGGTTCCTTAAAATTAAAAGGTTTTTTAGGTAGGAACTTAGGTTTTGTGTACTTTATGGCGAATGTAAAGGATCTGCCCAACCAATAAAAATGTTTTTTTTTTATAAGGCACAATACGCAATGCCAATAAAATTACGAAAATTACAGAATTTCATCACCTATTCATATTAAAAATTAAAATCTTTGCATAAAATGTATCGAGTTTGGCGCAAGGAACTCACAAAATAGTCGATTTTCGAACTAATTTCCTAAAGTGAACACTTTTATGCTAATACACAAACAAACATTTAAATATGATACTGCCCTTCTCGCAATTTTACTGTGATAAGCCTACAATATGTTATTAGCTTATAAATTTCCAAAATCCAAATAAAAAAATTGGTTGCCTGTAAAGTTGGTTTACTGACGATAGTTGAACGTGACAACGTCTTCATTGTCGCTCGTTCCGGGCTTGCGAGGTAACGCCGGTAACGCCGCATGAGCGAGGTAACGCCGGATGAGTCATGTTTTTTCGTGCATGCAACCGGCTCTATCGATTTATAAGACGTTGTCACGTCAAAATTGAATATCCCGGGTGGGATTGGATTGAACATGTTTGAAAAGTTTGTCGCATCCAACGGTTCCCAGCTCTACGACCGCTTCGGTTAGTTAAGCCGCAAAGAGACCGACATAACTTCATTGATTAAAGCTCACCTTGATCGATGCCCGTTTACGTTTCCTATTCGTGAAATTGCTTAAGTGTGTTGTCGATTGTGTGACGTAACGCATTTTACGCTCCGTTACAGGGTTTATTAGTGTTTTATTCAAACAATTCGACTTGAAAGGCGAACTGATTTGTGGATATCCGTGGAAATTGTATAAAAAACATGGTAGAGTTGCTTAATGTTTAAATTTATCCACCTAGTTAATTCGTTAATTCGTTAATACTGCAATATCTTACCGTAGTTTTAAATAAAGAGATATATAGGTATAATTTAATCTTGTTAAAAGCCCTATTTCTCTCTAATCGATCACTGAAAAGTATATTATTTATCTTCAAGAAACTTTTGTTGTATTTACTTATATAGCGCAACTGGACTTCACTCGCAGGTTAAAAACTATACCTAAAATCAATTACTTTCTTTAAACGACATGTATTTTGGTTCTTTGTTCTATTTCGCTTCGAGGCAAACATTTTTCCAATCGATCGATTGGAAAAATGTTTCTCGATAGACAGTTTTACCAAAAGTTGCTACAAAAACTTTACTTTTTTAATTTTTATCGGAAAATAAAATACAAATGACTTTTAATTTTTTCAAAAAACGCTTTTTGATAACTGGCTTAGTGTTGTAGTACTAACTTAGTAAGTAGTTCAGTATTGTAAAATGTAGTGTATTTAAACCTTGTATCTTGTATGTGAAATGTATGATGCTAGGTAGGATCGAGGAAAATTTGGGATACCTACTGTGAATTTTTTTATGAAAGAACTTATGAAAACAAGATACAGAAAGATGAAAATATAGAAAACAAGGGACAGCCTACAATCTATATTATTTACAGAGGTAAGGGCTCAGTACAGCGTCCATGAGAATTTATCACCTCTTATGAGAAAAATAAACTTTTCAAACTGATTACAAAATTATCTGAAGGTATCAGCGTAAGTTTAAACGTTTCATAATCAAGAAAGTGTTTTCTGTTCTAGTCATTCTTTATACACCGCAGGCTTTATGCATCGCCGTACGCACGAGTCGCAAGGGGTAGGCCGTGAGTACGAAGGCCCTGGTGCCTGGTGTGCAGGCTGCCGGCGGCCACGCGTGAAGATCCCGCGATACCCAACCGCCGGGCCACATGACGCCACGCACCCCTGCGACCTGCGATCGCTCGCCGATTGTAAATGGATTTTTTGCCGCACTAAGCTGATTAGCCAGTGATTATCTGTTAGCAATTAGGTTAGTAGTCGGTCTCCTGTGAGAATTATTGAGTTAATAGGCCAGTTGCAAGTCGAAGCAAGGGTGAAGTGGCTGCCTTTGTCTTACTTTGACGCTTTCAGCTTGTGTGTAAAGAAAGAAAAGAAAGAAATAACGTTTATTCGGAATCCCAATACAGTTATTATAGTTCTCTGATAGAATACATATCATTGTGCAATTACGAAAATGAGTCCACTCAGCGTTTGCTTACGACGGTGGAGCCTGGATTTTTTTCACGATCGTAGCGCTGCTCTTCCGTGTATTGAACTAATGCTTTATTTTAAGTAGGTAAATGGCATCTTCCTAGGTTCAGTAATCAGTTACAGTGGTCTCATATGCTGACAACGTCTTCAAACAAAAGTTTAAGGTACAACTTGAGTTGATAATTGATAACAAGCACTTTTTTTTTATTACAAAGAATGATGTGACACGCAAGACGATCACGGTGTTAATGCTTTTGTTATATTAAAGGGTGTGATCTGCACTTAGATAACTTTCGACTGTGGAGATCACAGGCCTCAACTTTTGTGCATATTTTGTACCTACCTATGTAAAAAAATCTTCTATGCGTTATATGCCTGCTCATGTCACATACACAGTGCGTCCCAGGACTTTACATTGCAATGATATACGACGCACTGCATTCATGTCATTTCTTAAGTCTTATTAGGTCCTTTAGTAAAATTCGCTAAAAGACGCTAAGATCTCGATGTACTTATTTCATATAGAATTTTTATCAATAAGTAACCTCATCGCGTCACACATGTTGACGAGCTGGCTCCCCTGACTCATCATCTAATCCCGAATCAAATCCACCTCAAACAGCAATCAACCATTAACAGCTGTGGGTACCGGGGATCTCTGATTGCCTGATACTGACGGCTTACGAAACGGCTCCGTTAGTAGACAAACTAAAAATTAAAATAGCTAAACGGGCTTCCCCGCCACTAAGCAGACCAATTGTAGCGCGCAGCGGGCGGCGCACCTTTCATTATTCTATAATAACTCGGATACAGGGCGAGCAAACCTCCGTGTCATGCTGCGTCCAAATAACCAACTCTTACCGAATTAATTGCCACATTCTGGGCGGTAACGTCACTCGCGCGGCTCATTGCTCGATTCTGCAATCCCGATACTAATCATAATTAATGAATTATTGTCATTGTGCTACGATTTTCTCTATCGGAGAGACTAGGAGGGCAGGAGAATCTTTATTGTTCCATCTGATTTTTAATTGCTTTCGATTTAAGTTTAATTAGACTTTTTATGATGGACACAAAAACTTACTTATGAAAGAATTTTATCCTTATCAGTTATCTCATACAAAACCCTTAGTAGGTATCATGTATGTAAGTAACTATAGGTACTAAATCAAACACAAGAAATTGTTATTCAATGTTATAGGTATATGTACCTACCTACGTTACAAAATGTTTAGGCAGGCATTAATCGATTAAATCCGAACAGTGAGTAAGTAAGTATAAAAGTTATAAGGCGCCCATAACTCAGCAGCCCACAGAGTTTGTGAACCCTGGCATTATTTTTCGGTCGGGATGATTTGCGTGCTGGTACGGCGTACGTACCTGTACGGAACTTATTAGCTGTTAGGCTATCGGCACCGCCTCCAGCGGGCGTTGCTCGGAACATCTGTACAAATCGATATAGCACTCGATCCGATACCGAGATTATGCTAAAGCGATGTTAGACGTGTCGATATCTCGGATCGATATAAATCATCTTATTAACTATTGTTTCGGGAGGTGTGGTGTGAACGAGCGCGATGTTATCGCCCTCTGATGTGTTTTAAATTAACATAATAGGTTTTGTGAATGGATATCGCGCCTATGTGTTTGTTGTTTTTGACGGCACGGCTAGCATGATGCTGTTACTAGTCCTCAATATCATAATTATCTAACGACAAACATATCTACGTCTATTATATCTAGGTATGTAAGTACCTACAATATACGTACCTGTTTTGCAAATTCTCTTTCAAATTTTCTAAACTCAGCGGAGTCGGTAGGTATTCACTTACAAAGGAGGGACAGCTGAATACATTCACAGTTCCTATTGGATTCTTACCAGCATTGTAATTCGTATCTAGGTTTGTGATCCTAATTGCCATGTGGAAGTCAATTATTATTGTTAGAATAGGCATGAAGGTATGTACAAAAATGTACTTTAACTCCCATTTATTCTTGGAGGCACGTTCCACTTCAGACTGCATTTATAGATACTTACTTACACTTAATTTACCAAATAGGTATGGTAACGTTCTCAGTTCATCTTATATTTTATTCTCGGTCAATACCTATTTGAAAATGGAACTATCTGTAAGTGTAAGAACTTATAAGAACCAGCGCCGATTACCAAAACAACTGCTGGAGATACGTTTTACATTAGCAATTTATAGTAATAAACATTAAGTATTTCTATTCAAGCCCAGCACTAATAAAATAGGAACCCACCCAATATCTCAAATTGAATATAGGTAGGTACTGAAATCATCTATAGGCCATTTAGGTATATCTTCTCATGAGATCGTTGTAGGCATAACCCTGTATCGCCAATGAAAAATTCAAAACAATAAAATTAAACAGTCACTTTAAATACCCACGATGTTAATATACGATTGAAATCTGATACATATAACACTTTTATAGTTTTCTATTCCAATCCAGAGTAGCTACTTAACAATCTGAGATATTTTCTCACAATATGATTAAATCCGTTAGCCGCATTTAGATAATAGGCAAGGATACGATATGAACACGCGTTTGATCTCAGCTCTAAAATACAGGTAAGTAACAGTAGGTATCATGTTACTTCGTATAAAATGTGTAATTAATGTGTTTTAAGTTCATAAACTAATTCTTTCGCTATTTACTAAAAGAAGTTTTCGTTTATGATAAACTTTATTGCTAGATACTTAAGTGTTACTAAATAACATAGTCGGAATAAAAAGTATTACCTACTTAGTGCCTTAGTAGCTTAGAAACACTGCATTAATTAATACAAAAACACTTATGTATACGTACCTACATCTAATCTGATATTTCAAGGAAGCTATTTATTATGATCATGAGAATAATAAAATGCTGACTCATTGACATCCAATGGATGTGAAATCTATACAATGTAGTAACTAGCATCTACATACAAACACGTTCATAAGTATACCTAGGTACAATAACATTGCCGTAAATTAGCAATTTTATGCAATGTTGCATAAATGAGCATCATTGTAAAGATAATTCTTAGAAGAACTTCAGTAGAAAGAATTCTACAATCTAATATATGCCCAATCCTTCAATGAAATCCTGTAAGCCCCTAAATTCAAAGTTTATTTTTATTTTTCATAATGTGTAAACTAATATTATACATTAATATATAATAATCGATTAGATTTTGTGGTACTCACTACCTAATTCAAAGTCTATAAGTAGGTACTGGAATGGTTTCCACAGGGTAAGAACACACAAATTCAACGAAGTCCTTAAATATTAAGAAATTATTAATTAGCATTTACAATCCTCTAATGGTAGGTATACTCAATATTAATAAAGGTTATCTATAGGTATTTAATTACAACATTTCCGTACTTTAATTTCTGCCAACCTCACTTTTTGTATGAAGTAATGACTCAGTATTGTTGGGTCACGACTTTAATAAACCTAGAAGCGATATTGTTCCTACTCTACTATAAAAAAGTTCCAACGAAAATAAAATTAGTACCTACTTATACAGCTGCTGGGAACTAAAATGCAATCGTTCATAAACTCGTCTATTGACACAGAAGATGGTGGAGTATTTGTTATTGTTTAATTCCTAATTTTACTTATGGCTCTCTCAAGCTAACTACATATAACAGTCAATAACATAGGTAAAGATATTAAATCTTATTCATTTGATGGTTACAACTTGATAATAATTAATAATAACTGTATTTTAGAGTTCTAAAGCATTCTACATTAAGAAAAAGCCCACGAATAATTACTCATAATATTAGTAGTCATAGTAGGTGCTGTAGTAGGTAGGTAAACATTTCTAGTAGTTAAAGCCATCGAATACATAATTTGGCACTGGCCTGTAGTTAAATCAATGTATAAGCACCTATTCTCCTAATATTCTTATACAAAAGTAACGGAAGTGATTTGTCATAAAATTTACCTATTCGAAATTATTGTTGAATAAGCTGGCATGAAAAATTGATTAATGGTTTCCTTCATGCAGGTAAAATTTAAGCTGAATCATAAAGAAACACTGTTCAGCTACGATAAAGAAAGTATCCACCATTAAAAAACTATATTTCGCGTTTATGAAAAACTATAGGCATTTTCCACTGGCTCCAACCGCGTGAAATCTCGGGATAATATTAATATGGATTTTCTTGTAGCAATATCTAATCAATCTACTTATGGCCATACAAAAGACATATTTTTAAAAGGTTTTGAAATACGATTTCGTAACTTTGGCAACCGTATAGCTATGCTAAAACATTAAATTACAAATCAATGATTTCTAACTAGAAAGCTCTTTAAATATGAGGTCAAGTACCTATATCCGAGTTCAACTTAGAAGACTAGAGGGAACTAGTTTTAAATACTCATGTTTATACATAAACTTTAATATCTCGGCTACGCCTCCATAACGATTGGATAGGGAATATGCATGAATGCTAAATATGAACTAAACCAGGCTCTGAAATGAAAAACGCGTCCGATCTGAGATAAGTACTCTCGTTAGTTGTATCTCCAGTGGGCGGGGAAGAATACGCGTTGTAGATCGCGTAAGCTCCAAGGAAGGCTTTCCTGTTATAAAAATACGTGTCTATAGACGTACCAACCTGCTGCATTCAACTATGAACAACTTGAGTTGGATACCCGCGTCGTTTCGCTGCAGTCTACTCGACATACTTATTGCATAATAGGTTAAAAATAATTTATTGGCAAGTCTGTAGATTTAATTTTTTTACTACAGATATATCTTAAGGCTTTCTTTTAAGGTGGTTTGGTATCATCCGGGTGCGAAAATTCAAATTTTATTTAGTTTTTTAGCAAATAGTGGGCTAATTAGGTATAAATCTTAGACTTATGGCAATGAGCTTTGGGAGCACTGCATCTTTGCATCTTCTTAGGTACATGGTTTTAATAAAAACTTTGCTCTTTTTTAAGAATAATCAAAAAATTTGTTGTCGTATAAGTTAAGTCCACGTGAGGAAGTGATTTGAACTTTGAATTGAATTTAAATGAATTTGTCTCTGCGATTCATTCATATTAATCACATCAAACTAATTTAAATTTGAAATTGAGATTATACCCTGGATTACCACTTAGCTACTTTTTATCCCAGAAATTATGTGATTCTTACGGTATAGTATAGGTCGCACAGCGAGAGTTGAGGCGAACAACACAAGCAAAGTTTATGTATCTGTACACGCTCGATGCGCTGACGTCTTGCGGTGGTCTCGCTTGCACAAATCAGTTATAATTAGCAAGAGCGAGATAGCTAGTGTTTTTGACATTTGAATGAGTATGATACAGAGTGTTGTATGAAAACTAAGTATACCCAATTTATTATTAGAAAATTATTTTGCGCTTATATTATTGGAATGTTTTTAGGGTATATTTTTTGAAGGCGGTTCACTTTTTTTATTGAAATAGAAATTGAGTTATATTTATATAATATTTTGTGGCGGTATTACTATAGCATCTTCTTCTACAACAGGACGCAAAAACAACATCCACAAAGTCGTGAAATTGTATTCAATGTGTTCAATTATTTTAAAGAAAACGTAAAAAAGACAGATGTAACATAATTATGACTGAATTGTATAAATTGACGTCCCCTGTCTTACATCTTACAAAAATGAAACACCTTGTATGCAAATATTACGTTAGTGTGAGTGCCGTGTTCGCCTCAACTTTCGTTGTGCGACCTATACCTACCTACAAATCCGATATTTACGCAGCGCGTGCAACAGCTAGTAGGTAATTCAAGTTAATTATGAAAAAGTCAAAAGAATCAACTATGCACTCAACGAGTTTTCATAAGGAGATTAAGTACAATTTCTTTTTTTTTTACTTGATTCAAAATATGTAGCTGTGGAACATTAGCTACTTAGCTATTCAGTTCATCTGTTAGTCTATTGTAGATCAATCAAAAAATATTATTGAAAACATCAATGATTTTTTATTAGATAAAAAGTCAATAAATGTTGCTATATTACGTGCATGTTGCAGTTATAATCTGAAACTACAGAGGTGTCCGAAGTGATTAGTATAAGTTCGTTCAATAAATAACATCTCATTACAATGGAGGCTCGCGGCAAAGATTGTGTCTACAATATTTCACACGCCCTTCGATACTCGGTTGTGCATTTAATAGCGAAGAAACAGGGACGTAGCCAGAAGAACGGAACATTTGCTTGAAGATTTCAAACTATTTTAATACAAAATTTCGTTGAAGCGGTGTGTTCTTTCATAGACTAATATATAGCACGCCAATAGGTAGGTGCAACAGAAAACAGCTCTAAAAAGTATTTGCTGTAATTTCTCATGAATTTTGACATAATATTACATTACACACATTAAATCCTGAGTGAGAACTATGTAAACAGATACTTATTGAGTTCGTTTATTCGTTTATTTTTCAACGTCAACTAGGTAGGTACTTTATTTCTATACTGCCTCCCTAGAAAATACAATTGGAGCCAAAGCTACAAGTCATAAGATCCTAAAACATTTTCATGTCAAACGACCTACGACAACAGTAAGTTCAAAGAAGGTAAAGGGTTCGAAATTATAGGCACGCATTTACAAAATATTCTCTATACCGATCGAATGGTTTTTGCAAACTTATGACGAGTGAGTTATGCTTTGAAATATTTTTCAAGAAGAAGCATGCAGACATCTGAGACATTTCACGAATGCTGTGTGGGGAAAAAGCGTAAAGTTCAGCATCGATACAGATTCCATTTTGCTTTGATGCCCCGATGATAATTATAATAGGTGCAATTTTGATGGTTATGGATTCTTAGGGCCTTCGCAAACTATAGACTGGATCGCTTCTGACTTTTGAATGTGGTTAAATCTGACCAAGATAATGGTGCCCAATCGTGTTGTGCAAAATCTCGAAACGAAACTAATTAGATATTTTGCACAACAGAATTAGCACAAATATTTGGTTGACTCAACTCTTCCAGACACTTTTAACAATCAAAGTTGGGCTTTTCAGAGATCAAACCTTGGTGCTTGTTTCGCTCTATGTCTAAATAATTTCGGCTAAAACAATCGAGCCAAGCCTAGCATGACAAATATTAAAGGGTAGTTAACCATACCTATCTGTGAATCCTAAGGTAAGGTATCCTAAGGTATCCTTATAACTACCTAAACATTCAATTTTCATCTACTGACTGATTTTAATTTTTAATTAGTGCAAGCCTCTATCTATCTGAAAGTAGTGACGAACTTGTATAGTGTTTCTGATAGGGGTAAAATTAAGACGCTGATTTACTCGTATGTAAAATTTTCTACAAGTATTGACAGAACCTAATATTATCCTAAGAGTGCCTAAGTATAGTTTGTAAGAGGACTTACACACATCATTAGGACAGTTCAAATATTTCGCATGTATGCTTGTGGATATAATAATATCTCTGAAAAAAACAGTTCACAATTTCGGAGGCACCTAGGGCGTGATTGTATCAGTTTAGATCATATCGGTTTGTCTGATAGATTTCTTATACGAGATGTTTTGATATTATCGATATTGTTGTGATCTATTTTGTTCAAGTCAATTTTTATAAATAAACTTAGAATATATACCACAGAAGTCAATATAAAGATATTCTTTGCTCTGTGGTATTATAACGTTTTGAAAAAAACAGGTTAGGTTGTTCTGTTCTGTGGTGGGTGATGTAATACGAGATTCGTAAAATGGATGTTTACCTACTGAGTTTTTTTTGGGATGTTTGTAATACATAAATAATTGTTCGGCAAGTTTGAATTAAAAATAATAAGTTTTATACGTGATAGTTTGTTTGATTTTGATAAATCAGAAGTGCCAACGACTCACGAGCCATGTCTGAAAGAAATTATAAGTACCTACGTCGGAGTTTGGTTTATTATACCAGTACAGTAATGACATCAGGAAGGATCTATGTTTGCATTGAGAAGTTTAGAGCAGCATATTTAACAAACAGGGAGAGCGAGGATCCTGGGACACAGTTTATACTATCATGGATACAGACTGAGAGAAAGTGGTTATTGTTGCAGCTGGGTTTAAGTGGTAAGTAAGACTTCATATTATGTACCGAAAAACTGAGCACTGATACGAAGGTGGTGTCATTCACATCACACTACAAATAGTTTAAATAGGTACCTTGGCAATATTTGTTAATATTGGATCTACTCAAGTTATCAGTTCTCTATTGTCTAACCTAAATCTCCAAGTAAGGAAGTAACACAAGTAGGTAAATATAATTATTGTTGTCGGAATTTCTGGTTATAAGAAGAAGATCTAATACTAAGCAAAAGGAATATGCATATTACAATATAGCAAGAGTGCTCGGTGATAGCTTTGCCAGCTGGTGGTGTAAATAGGTAATAACAAATAGTTAAAATAGTCTGTGAGTGGTGACAGAGACTCACTTAAAATTTTAAATACAATTATAAAGAAGTAAGAAACATAATATTATTTAGTGAAAATGTATTGATGCATCTCTGGATATTTGAATATTTGTAATTAAATTAGAAATGTTCATATTATGTACTGTGATTATAAACACAATACTACCTACCATAAAAATTCTTACTTGGCTACTCTAGATTACATCTTGAAATTATTTTAGTTTTGCTTCCATTTATTGATGTGCCACAATTTTCACCAGAGAAAGTATAAGGAAATTATACCTAGCATCTGTGAGAATCCATATACTTATAAAGAGAATAATGCAAAGGATCAAGTTACACATTTTGAGAAATTATCAATAAGATTATTGATGGTACAAGGATAAAATTACATAATATGTTGTTTGTGCGTTACTAAACTTTAAATCCAATCAGTATTAAAAGTAATCAAACTGTACTTTAATGTAAGACGTTATTCAAATTAAATAGGATTATTATAAATCAAACTAAACATTTGCAATTAGTCAATTAGTACCTACATCTCACCCTTGCATACATACTCATGTAACAAGCTGTAATAGCACAGTGCTTCAGACCTCTACCTCTATGGTTACTATACCATTGAGGAAATTTTTAACGGCAAAGATTCTTGAAATTATAAAGGTATGCTTCTGTCTCCTCACGAGATATCTTAAAAATATGTTGTAATTTTTCATACTATATATAAGAAATCTTGTATTATAACACTAATATTTTTGAGGGGAGCGGGTGCCGAGTTTCTTGCCAGTTCTTCTCAGTGCAAGCCTGCTTTCCGAACCTGGCGGTGGAGTTTTGACTTTTCATAAGAGCCTGTTATTTGGGCCTATGTGAGAATAAATATTTTCATTTACATTTTCATTTTTCTCATCAAGAGGTCGCAGGGTCGATTCTCGGGTACAATTAGATCCGTTATCATGGTATGTTCCTAGCCCTTGACTATCTCTTCCATTTCAATAACATGCCCGGATTCTAAGAGTTTTCGAAGGATGATCATATTATGGTTACGTTGACCATCATTTGTGATCAGTTGTAAATCTTTTTGTTATTATTATAAAAATAAAAAAATCACATAAGTAAATAACATGAAAAATTGAAAAAAAAAACCAATAACAAACATTGACTGCAACACGATGTTAGAGCTCATTTGGTTTTCTCTTTTAACCACACCAGCGGCGCTTGTGTTGATTTGTGCTGACACTTTTGGGACACTTTAAATATTTATATGCACAGATCTGGGAATGAATATTTTTTTATATGCGTTGAAAATTTAAAGAAAATAATTATAATTGATATTTCATTAATTGTTTCAACTGTTGAACATTAGTACTATCTTTTATCATAACTGTTAATGCAAATTAATACATTCATCATTTCATCCACCTTAAGTAAATTTCTGATAATGTATTTGTAAAGTTATTCAAAGTCAAGACAGCTTTAAAAAAAAAAAAGTTTTAATACTTTGGTGACTATTGAAGTACTTAGTTGATGCATTAGAAAAAAAAAGGATAAGTATTGTATGAATCAACTATGCAATTGAATAAACTTGAATTTATACTTTTTGTTTAGTTTCAATATACTATTTTGTATAGTTTCAATACATCAGCTGGAATAGCATCCTTACATTTGTTTCATGAGTTATTGGACACCACCAAATAATGATGTATGGTGCTTAGTTTTAGGACAAATATTTAACAGGTGATTGCAATAATAGACCCAGGTATGTTGTAACTGCAATATGGTAAATTACCGTGAAGTTGATTGAGACTCAGTCGTGTATGTGACTGCAGTTTGGTAAATTACCGTGAAGTTGATTGAGACCCAGTCGTGTATGTGACTGCAGTTTGGTAAATTACCGTGAAGTTGATTGAGACCCAGTCGTGTATGTGACTGCAGTTTGGTAAATTACCGTGAAGTTGATTGAGACTCAGTCGTGTATGTGACTGCAGTTTGGTAAATTACCGTGAAGTTGATTGAGACCCAGTCGTGTATGTGACTGTAGAGTGGTAAATTACCGTGAAGTTGATTGAGACTCAGTCGTGTATGTGACTGCAGTTTGGTAAATTACCGTGAAGTTGATTGAGACCCAGTCGTGTATGTGACTGTAGAGTGGTTAATTACCGTGAAGTTGATTGAGACTCAGTCGTGTATGTGACTGCAGTTTGGTAAATTACCGTGAAGTTGATTGAGATCCAGTCATGTAGGTGACTGGACAGGCAGTCTTGTAGGAGACTGCAACATTGAACTTAGTTATGCAGATGACAGACAGCTAGTCATAATCAAGTGATTCACTGAGATACAGTCTGCATTATTGAACTCAAGTCATGCATTTTGAGACACAGTCACGTAGGTGACTGCAAAGTTGGATCTAGTCATGTTGTTCAATGAGATACAGTCATGCAGTTCACTGAGACACATTCATATAGATGTCTGAAACAAGGAATCAAATCATGAAGTTAATTGAGGTGAAAGTGAAGTTGAATGTGGTTAAAGAGGTGACTGCAATGTAGAACCTAGCTATATAGTTGATTGACATAGAAGTGATTGTAACTTGGGACTTAGCCATTTAAGTTACATGGATTCTAGACCAGTTATGATTGACAGAGACATAGTTATGTACTCAATGGAAAACACAGTTATACAGATGGTGTTAATGAAACCATTGACAAAACACAACAAAAAAAAGTGTCTAAATAGAATACTGCATATGTCTGAGGAAATTTAGAATTGTGACATATAGTGATGCTGTCACGTAGCGAGTGGCTGAGCATGGATGAATATTGAAAGCTATTTTGCAGAATTCGGCATAGAGTTATGTGATGTATTACCTGAATTTGACCCTAACAAAAGATCCCAAGATGTTGAGCTGAAGTTGAAGTAAATAAATGTATGTGTGAAGTAAATATTATATGAATGGAAAAAGAAAAATAATTGGTATGCTGTTTAATAATTGAATGGATTGATGAAGAAATTTTATGAGCTGCTCCCAACACTTAATTTTACGTAGCAAGAGTGACATTTTGAAGTGAAAAGAGCATTTCCAATTGATGAGAACTATGTTATAAAGAAAAAAAATGTTACAGGAAAATGTTAAGACCCGCACAGACGAAAGGCTAAGAGATTACTTGTACGCTAAGCTTTCATTATTAAGTAAGTGAGCGATAACTGGGTAAGTAGTTCGACTGTTTGGTATATGTTGTTTCGTATTGTGCCATTGAGAATGGAGTTTAGGCAGTGAAATTTAATTAACTAGAAGATTTTATTTTTGAGTGAAAAACGAAATCCAACCACAACAAAAAAAGAGGGTTCTCTAGATAAATTATAAAGCGAAATTAAATTAATTAGATTTAAAATTGAACGAAAAGTTTTGAGTGTAGTTTAGAATCTTTGATTTTATATCTATAACTAACTATCAGTCAGTCACAGGAAATAATAATAATGGTGTTCATAGATTTGTCAGAAATTGTAGTTTTATTTAAAAATAACAAATGCTAGTGCATTCGATATAAAAGAAAGTTATGATCAAATTCCTATCATGAAGGGATTTGTTACGTTTTAGACGATGGTTATTACAATATTTAAATAATATATTACACAGAGGCGACAATCACTATGTTACCAGTTGAAAACTAATGCAATTAACAGAGAGTGTATAGCAAATCTATGTACAAATGTATACTTTATGTATGTATAACGTATACTAACCATATTGTATACTTTACAGTGATGATCACTTAGTGATATTCAAGGACCTTCTGCGACATTTAGTTTTTAACCATTGAAGGTTTACCACTTAACATTATTTTCGTACTGATTAAAGCAGTAATGTATAACGATTAACGAACCATACACAGCAGTGTTCATCACTGCAAGATTAGAGCGTGAAATGGAATGGTATTAAAATTAAAAAAAAAAGTTTGTACTTTAGAATTTAAAGCAGGAATTGAATAGGACAAGCAAGTCCTATAATAACAGGAACAAAACCTTTGTTTCAATTCTGGAATAACCAGGAATGGTAAATGCCTATTGATAAATGTTGAAAACGGAGTAGATGAGGACACAATGAAAAGGTAGAACAATAGAAGCTGAATATAGACAATGTTTTGCACAAAAGCTTAGTGAGCTGAAATTTGTTAAAGTGCGGAATAATTGAAAAGGTATCCTATGTCATGCCTTGGAAAGTAATCTCAGATCATGTCAAGTTTAATTTAGATCCATCCAATGGATCTGCTCTGATTTAGCTGATTTAACATTATTTTTTTAGCTAAAAGTCGATTACATTTTATAATTATATTACATGATGTAAACATTTAGTTAGTAAATGTTTGTCCAAAATATAAGAAAAAAAAAATCATAAGTTAATGTGAATCAACTGTAATGTTCGTACCATAGGGATCAATTTTAAAAGTTTAAGATGTGTAACAGAATTATAACTCAATTTTCATGTTTTTGGACTTACAAATTATAATCAAAGTTATTGATGGTAAGAAATTCCGGTTACGATATTTACATACCAACATTAAGCAGTGAGACCTTTTGTTGATTTTAAGGATTTCTTTGTTTGTTAAAAAGCAATATTGAGTAAGAACTTTGACAGCAACTGAGTGTATACGAGGGGCAACTATAGTACATTTTGCATGGTAGTGGCGACACGGGTAACGCCAACATGCTACTTCAATTGTTTTCTCTTATATGTAGTGGTTTCAAATTAGTAAATTCAATTTTAACATCCAATACCATCTTGGCATTCGTGTGAGCCATTGTGATGCACACTGAGTAGGAACTCAGTATTATCTACCCATGAAATCCATCGACTGTGTAATTCAAATACAGAATTGAAACGTATAATTGAAATAATAAAGCCTGATCATGGAGAAGAGAGTAAGGAGATGAAAAACTGAGTATTTTTATTACATCAAAATTTGAATAATTATTTAAATATATAGTGGCGGGAAATTATTTAATATGTATGTGGCGTAATTCTCAGATTACGGTTAGTTCAAAACTGAATCAAAACATGACACTTATACATTTGACAATGGCACGAAAAGTTTAGTTTTAAGTACCTGCTTACATAATGTTACATTATTTTCCCTTGTATAAATATTTATGTTATCTAAATACGTATATGAAAATTAAGATTTGAAATGTATAAGAGTGCTCAATCGGGCACTTTGTTTATAACGAAGAACAATGATTTCTACATTATTTGATATGGTGCGATCTAAATTAAGTATTATATTGATTTTATCGTGTGTAAGTTATCGTGTCCTTTCACTGGAAACTTTTTTATTGGTGTGTAGTATCCAATTATTATGATTCAAAATTATGCACTACGTAGAAGTTTGGCACGAAGATCCAAAACTGGTGATACCTAAAAGTTTTTAAGCGTACCAGTGTAGATATTAGTCAGTTTGAAGTGATAACGACTACTGAAAGAATTATGAATTATGAAATTAAATTCTATATCTTGATCTTTTTGGGCCTTTTGTTAGAAGAATATTTAAATTTACGAAGAGTTTTGTCGTAATGGTGTGAAGCATATACTTAATTGAACTAGCCTTTAATTTAAACAGTAGTTTGCCCTAAAGCTAACGGTCAAGCAGAAAAGTTAATCAAACAAAATTTGCATAACTAAGTACAGTGTAAGAGATACATAACGAACTGGGACCAGTATCTCTACATAGAATCCTAAATGAGATATAAGTAATGCTATCACACGTAATGAAAAGTGCCTTTTTGAACGAAATTATGCGATACTATAGACAACTTGTTTACATAACCCTGCACTGCAGAAACTCTTCTACAGGAACTTGATGATAGTGGTCAATCCTGAACTTCAAAGCTTTGATATCAAGCTTTGATAAGATTAGACAGGAGGCATATGTAAATAAATATTCGAAATAGTTAAAAAAAAAAGAAAGATCGTTTGCTGTCTCTTATGTTGTTTCTTTATGATTTAGTTAAAATTACACTATGTAAATTAGCTGTATGAAATTATTTCAGCAGCAATGATTGTGATAACAATTTATATTTAAAATAAAAATCATTGATAGAAAAATTCAATCTCTTTCCAGATACTGTTTATTTTTGTTTGTTGTTATGTATCTATACCTATGAGTAAAATTTGTGTGAACCATAATAAATAATTATATTAGTTGGTTTTACAAATATTCTTAAGTATTTAGTTAAGTATTAATTTTTAGTTTGTGTTATGAATGAATAAATTTGATATTAGTAATAAAAACCATTGATTATTACATAGTTGATACAAAAGTTGTATGTTTAAGGCGGTCATCATTTTATTTACTTCTTGGTTTATTTTATAAATGTTAATTATCAGAAAAATTGTATGAAATATATACCGAATAGAGATAAGAGTGCGACCGAATGTTGTGATTTTCGCGTGCTCCGGAGATAGCACGCCGTTGGATGGCCGAATGTTGTGATCTATTTTGTTCAAGTCAATTTTTATAAATAAACTTAGAATATATACCACAGAAGTCAATATAAAGATATTCTTTGCTCTGTGGTATTATAACGTTTTGAAAAAAACAGGTTAGGTTGTTCTGTTCTGTGGTGGGTGATGTAATACGAGATTCGTAAAATGGATGTTTACCTACTGAGTTTTTTTTGGGATGTTTGTAATACATAAATAATTGTTCGGCAAGTTTGAATTAAAAATAATAAGTTTTATACGTGATAGTTTGTTTGATTTTGATAATATGAAGCACTACATGAAACACCTTCCTTGTTATAATGAAGAATTTCTATGGACGCCGATTTCTTTCAAGGGTACTGGCTACCAATTTAAATGTCATCAGCTATCGTCACTAGCATTTCAGGCTTTACTCACATAATCTTATTGATTTTTATGTTATTCTTAACCCTCAAATCTCGAGGCCAAGCAATTCAACACACACAGCTCCCTTAGTTTTTGAATAAACATCTTATGTCCATGACACGCACAATTACAAGTTTTTTGATTGATTTACAAGATTTGTCCTCACGTTTATACCAGCCTCCGTTGCTAGTGGTGCCAACTGAAGACATTTTATTTCACATTGGTTACTGGTAGTTAACAGTTGTATTTTTTGATATCACTATCTTATGCTACCTTCCTTTTCTTGATTCTTTTTGAAAAAGCCTCACAAGTATTACTACATATTTTTCATTTTATACGTGGGGAGTAGTCGTTGAATTGGTTGAGCCGAATTTAAAAAGTTGTTTTCTACTGCTGAAGATATGTATTTTTTCTCTAATACGAGTATATAAAATTTTCATGCCAATTTTTGTTACAAAACTCCTCCGAAGCGACTTCCCGAATCTTTATGAATTTTTCTGTGTGTGTTTGGTAAGGTCATAAGCAATTTTTTTTTTTTAGTTTCCTAATGGCAAAACAACATTTGCCAGGTCAGCTAGTCTTGTATGATATTATTCCAGAATAGGCTTTCAATTACGGGAACCGCGGTCCCGCGGGACTGGAGCGAAGTCGCAAAGAACAGCGTGACTATAAAACCAAGTTAATTCCGCCTAACCCCGCTGGTATCTACCATTCCATTGTTATTGCCATGCATTGTTGCACGAAAGCGAGTGGTAAATGCGCCAACAGCCCGCTGGTCAGTCCGCACCTCGTGGGTGGGGTGCGGTGGTCGTGCGGAGCCGCAGGCGAGGGCGTGCCGGATCGGAAAGTACGTGGTTCTTACTCTACCTTGAGGTTCAATGTGTCTTTGTGACTCAAATATGATATAAATTGGATATAGAGCGGAAAACTGTTAGGTGATTTTCACGTCCTGTATATAGGCGGTCCAAAATTCGAATAAAACGGATAGTTTTTTTTATCACACTGAACATTTAGTTCAAGGTAAGAATCATTTTCACCTGTTGAATCGAAAACTGCGTTAAGCCAATTGTGTCACCTACCTGCTTCAGTTCTATGGGAAAGCCTTCTGAATGAATTTTTCTTATAGGTGATGTTGATTTTCTTTTCATTTCCCTTAGGGTAGTCCAGAAATGAGTAAAAAGTCTACGTGTGCAAAAGAACTGAATGCATGTACCAACTCTTCTTCCTGCCTTTCTAGTTTTAGTGTCAATTTTATTTTATGACAGATATCCTCTGGATACTTTTCAATCATGCTTCACCCACATTAGAAGAATTTAAGCTATTTATTAATGATTCTAGGTACTTACATTCTATATTTTTTTTATCTTACCTTTTTTAATCTACGCTCTAAGACGCTTCGTCTTTTTTATGTAACACTTTATGAAGGACTCAGTTGTACTACGTCCAAACACAGTTCGATCGATGTATAGGTTCGTTAATAACACGAAGGTATTTTTTGACATTAACCATTCAAGCATCGAACAAGCCCAAGCAGGTAGGTAGGTATTCCAATCAGAATTGATCACGGAAGAGTTGTGCGCTTATGAGCTAGTACAGATTTTTGTACGAATTTCGAGTCGACTCGCATCGCGCAAACGAATCGAATACCTCCATACATTTACAGCCCGCGCCATCTATTGACAGCCGCCTATCAGTGACTGTCCATAAATGACATTGGCTGTAAATGTATGGAGGAATTCGATTCGTTTGTGCGGTGAGAGTCGACTCGAAATTCGTACAAAAAAAAATTGGTTGTCTGTAAAGTCGGTTTACTGACGATAGTTGAACGTGACTACGTCACGATTGTGCTACTTTGTCGCTCGTTTCGCGCTCTCGCTTGCACTTCAAGCCTTACATGGAACGCCTCAGAGCGAGGTAACGCCGCATGAGCGAGGTAACGCCGCATGAGTCATGTTTTTTCGTGCGTACAGCCGGCTCTATCGAATTAAAAGACGTTGTCACGTCAAAAACCTGTACTAACCCTTCAGAAATGATCACGGAAGAGTTGTGCGTTAAACCACGTTATATCGATACCTAACGAGTGCGAGGCGCCGCGCGAGGGCGGGGCGGCCATCGCGCACGTATAAACAACTCAACTACAGCATTTAATTATCGCTGTTTATTAAACCAGACACGCCGAGAGGTAGTGGGAAGCTTCGAAGAAGTACTTGCCATTATACTAATACAGTCGCTGTTCGCGATGCATTATGACGGGAAAGCAGCTAGGCGATTGTTGTTAAAAAGTATTCATAATTATCTACATCGCAAACAAATTATGCTGATTGGTTCCCTGATAAAATATAAAATATAAAATATTTACGTCAGCCAATCTGTGGGCAGAATTTGCTTAGGATTTCGACAACGATGAATACGTTATATTTCTGCAATCAGACCCAGGACTATTGCTATAGACTCTTGTTTTTGCAAGCATGCCGTAAAGCCCGTAAGTGTGATTGAGACCGCAAAAAGAGGACTTTTTCCCCATTTTATTGCACCGTGGAAAGCAACTGCTTAGCAACAGTACAGAAGCTAAAAGCACGTATAGCTCTCATAAAGTATGAGATCTTGATCAACTAATAATTTATGACGCACTTTATTCATTTATTTATTTTTCCTTTTCGGCTTAGCTGTCGTGAGCAGTTACGAACGTCAACTTAATAAAACTATTTATAATATAAGTAAATTATAAAAGTTAATCTTAGTGTAAAATGTAGCTGTACTAATTAAGTACTTATACGATATTGATGACCAATGTATCCAGAAAATAGGAACCCAATTGCATTCCTCGTTCATCTCTTTCAAAAGGATCCACAGGGAATTTTCCGTTTTATAAGTGGAGGAACTTATAGTTATAATTATAACAACCTAAGCACCTGCAAAGACCTAAGAAACAGTATAACTGGCCCTGCGTACAGAATTTAACGTGACTATTTTTAATCAGTCAAGTGGTGTATAAGATGGCGTTACTTGGGCTGGTAACTTGATACATGAACTTTTGACAACTAATGGCTAGGCTAGAATGGGCGGCACCATTGTTTTGATATCTCATAGGGTAACTAGGTAATAGGAGTAGGTAATTATTTTACATATTGGCGTATTTGAGGAGGAGAAAATACTTCCTAAAATTACACCACTAGCTCATCGACTAAAGGGCGAAGCACACCTACGGAGCGGATAACAACTGATACAAATCGTGGATGAAACATCGTTCAGCGCGAGGTGCCCAACACTACTAACACCAACACCTACTGCGGGAATTTGAAGCCTCATTGTGTTTCCATTATTTTTAGGGTTCCGTACCCAAAAGGTAAAAAACGGACCATATTACTGAGACTTCGCCGTCCGACCGTCAGTCTATCACCTCTATCTCATATATCTATCTCTTGAACCGTGATAGCTACACACTTGAAATTTTCACAAATGATGTTGAATAGAAGCAGGCGTTATTTTGCGGAAATCCATAATTAGCAGGACAGATTAATTTGTTTTGCTATAATTCGCTACTTGAAAAGATTCTGTATGGTAAATGTTGGAACTCTGCCCACATAAAACACCACACACAATTTTCCAACACTTTCTTTGATACACGTTTCGTCGAGACTGCACCTGATGATTCGACCGACAAATGAAGTATTTACATTGCCGCTATAACGACAAATAGATACTAAAAATAGAATAAAATGAAGATTAAAGGATAAGAACCAAGACACACAAACAAGAAATTTTGCTCATTTTAGTTCGTTGATCCAGTAGACCCATTATTCCTCTACTTGTATAGCAAGTTGTAGTAGCAGGTAAATGGGCTTTCTGGCTTCTGCATCATCATCTTGCTACATTATATAGTTATATAGATAGTACGGAATCCTTCGTGCGCGAGTCCGACTCGCACTTGGCAGATTTTTTCCAATTGGAAAGTCCACAAGTCTTTGTCAATCCAACGCGATTGTAAAACGTGAATCCTATTATCAAAATATTAATGTCTATTGTTGTGACATTTTCATTTTGTAACGCTATCATTTCATTGCTTTTGATTTATAGATCAACGCAAGTCGTCTACTGTGAGAGATATACCTAACCTTAGGCATTAATATAGGGGCAATAGGTGCCTGTGCGTAGATCTGTTTTAAGTGTTGACGTCCACTGTCCATTGCTTCATTGCAGTTGTTCTGAAGGCTTTTTCAGACTATTTGGATCCAATTCTTTGGAGAAATAAATATCCAAACAGAAAAATTCACAGTTCGGCATTGACATATAAATCTATATGTATCAATGCAGTTCGGTATATTATTTCAATATCTCTAATATTTAAAATTCTCGTGTCTCGAGTTATACCAAACTCCTCCGAAACGGCTCGACCGATTGTAATTAAATTTAATTTTGTATTTATGTTCGGTGGGTCTGAGAGTAGGCCTGATTCTTATAACCCTAATTGGGAAATAATTAATGTGGCAAAGTAAGGTTTGCCGGGTTAGCTAGTGATCAAATAAAGAGCAATAGTTGTCTATTTAAAGATCATCAATTGTTTAAGAATTTTAAAATGAAAATTACCACAGCTAAAATCACGCTGTCGCGTGAGCTAAAGACACTTCATTACACCCACAACCATAACCATTTACTTTCTAAAGTTAAACAAATCACATTCTTATAGCACCTTAAGACAGCGCAGCTCTATAGTGTATTGCTAACAAATCACAGGCGAATGGGTCGTTTAGCCGCCATTTGTTGCCCTGTGGGTGGCGGGGGGTAATTGTGTTTACAATAACCCCCTCTTTACCCCCTCCTCCCTCCCCTATCCGGTCGTTCCTCATGCCTGACAGGGTAACGCTTAGCGACTTTACGAAAGCATACATTTGCCGTGTGTACCGCTTAATGTGACACTAGATTTAAGATTCGTTATTTCAGCGAACATTTTAAAGTCCGGAAATGCTTTGTGCAATGTGCAAAGGTTTCCTCTATTTGACTTTGAATGGATTAATTTAATTATACAACACACTTTTAGTATTGTACGATTCCATACCCAAAGGGTAAAAAACGGAACAATTAAGAATCCGCCGTCCGTCTGTCCTTCTGTCATCAGACCGTACCTCTTGAACTGTGATAGTTAGACAGTTGAAACTTTCACAGATGATGTATTGATGTTACCGCTATAACAACCAATACTAAAAAAGATAATAAAATAAATACTTAACACCCATACAATAAAGGTAATTTTTGGAGTTTTAAGGTGGTACGGAACTCTTTGTGTGCAAGACGCACATGACCAGTTTAAAAAAAACTACATAGTGGCATCCTCGCTGCATCCATTTGAACGCTATACCTAATTCTGTTCCGATGCAAATTTCTTATAAATAACTGAAAATGACATACGGATCAGAATCACACATATTACTATGGGCCTCCTTATGAAGCCCTTGCATCATAAGAAGGCTCAGAGTCATTTAGCAGGCAATAGAGAGAGCTATGCTCGGAGTATCTCTACGTGATCAAATCAGAAATGAGGAGATCCGTAGACGAACCAGAGTCACCGACATAGCTCAACGTATCGTGAAGCTGAAGTAGCAATGGGCGGGGCGGGTAGCAAGCTGAAGTAACATAGCTCATAGAACCGGCGGACGTTGGAGACTCAAAGTAGAACTGACGCGAAAGCGCCGTGTTGGCAGACCTACGACCAGAAGAACTGACGACTTTAAGAGGGTCGCGGGAAGTCGCTGGATACAAGTGGCGCAGGACCCTGTCGCTTGGAAATCATTGCAGGAGGCTTTTGTCGAGTAAGTACAATGATTATACAGTAGTAAATTAACTTACATTATCTTAATCATCACTGAAAGAGAAAAACCCTCTCACAAGAGTTTCGTAGCTTAGTGCCCGCCGTTATTCATGAAAGCGACATACCAAAAAAATAATAAACAATTTACGTTCCACGTCACGTGCGCCTCATTACCCTTCAGTGCAGCCATCTCGGATTTTTCATGAACTCAACGCAGAAATTCTGTGTAGCTTCACCTTAGGAGGGTATCATATAAGAGATAGATAGGGAGATAAGAGATTAAAGAAAATATACTTGAAGTAAAAGAATATAAAAAAAAAATTAAGTAAAAGAATATCAAATTATAATGCATCAATCTCATGTAAATAAGCTATGGGCATTGACCGTCAAACAGTTACCCTCTGTGCAGTCAATCCTAGCGGAATTTTCGTAATGGAAACGGAACAGTTAGTACCGAAGTCTCAGTAACATAAAACAAATTATTTATTTTTCGGTGGTTAAGTCAGGATTTAAGTAGGTAAAACAGAAATTTCTGGTTCTTTAACAGTCAAGTTTTATTCCTAATTTATCTCTAATGCTTGTTCTATCTAGAAGTTTGTGTAGAAAGAGTTGTGTACTTACATATATCTCGCCTATCAAGTCCCCACTAAACGACTCAGCCATCATTACCGCACCTGATATCAGATTTCATTCTCAAATGGTCAAGTTAAACTCGTCATGACTAAAAAACAACACACGCACCTCACATTGTGTATATGCAAAATAAAACTGGTCGAAAGCAACAAGTGTACAATTCTTGGAATACCTAACAAATGTTACGTTTTTTCCGTTGTCCCCGCAACATGGCCCAATTAAGGGCCCAACACGGCCCGCGCCGTACTCTCTCTTTATAATTTATTCGCTAAGGATTTTGGTTTTGGACGTTTGTTTTTGTGATCGGAATCGATTTCGTAAACACCTTGTTTAGTCGACTGCGAGCTTTGTTCCGCGATAACGATGGTAACGGCGTGCAGGGAGATTATCAATATTCAGATTAATCTAATTTAAATTTATTAGGCAAAGTTATAAGTGAAATTTATAAATTAAAGGTTTTATAAATCATGCTTGCATAACCTTGACTTAACGATAAGTACTTATGCCCGAAGGACCTTGTTTCTAGGCTTTTAATCAATAAATTAAGTAGATAGTTCCGGAATGAGCATCGTAGTAAGTAAAAGTTTTGAAGGAAAGGTTTTGAAAGTTTCAGACCCCAGAGATCTGTATACTTAGTGGTTGTTAGTTTGGTTGATGACAAAATATGTTTAGAAAAAAAAACAGAATTATTATTCACCGATTCCTATATATAAGATTAATACAATAGTGTTGATAGTATATTAAGTATAGTAGCAAAAATAAATGATAACAGTTTGTATAGCACATAGCTATAAAAAGCTTATGATGTAGTTAGGTCATGTTAGGTGTTGAGTTAGGGATTAAAAAGATGGAAAATATTGACAAGTGGGTAAAGGTATTTTGTTTTTAAGTTTCGAAGATAGACAACTATTTGCATAAATACAACCATAATATCTTGACCATATCGCTCAACGCAATTCTATAAAGTTGTACTTATTATAATCTGTCGAAGGGGAAAAACTAGATCTTCCAGTCGCTGTTAACGCTTAGATAAAGCTGATTAATTCAAGCTAACCGTCCTCAGAACCATTCAAGTTTATGGACCACATTGCTGGGGATAAAAAGCTGTTATACTATTAACATTTAACACGACTTACTGCATTAGAAGCAAATATTACAAAGAAGTAACATTTTTGAAATATTTCATGCAAAAGGCACAAGACCCTTTAAATATTTTTGCAATGTTTACCTTGCATTAGTTCCTATCCTACAAAAATCTATCTAACATATCTAAATCTATCTAATCTAGGTAACAATCTTAATAATATAAATGCGAAAGTTTGTATGTTTGTATGTATGTGTGTATGTATGTGTGTGGTAGGTACTCCTTCTTCTACTAAGCCGATTTAGCTGAAATTTTGAATTTACCTTGAATTACTTTCTATCCTGGAAAAATTATTGGTTCCCCAAAGATATCTGAAAACCCGAAATCTGTGAAAACGCGGGTGGAGTCGCGGGCAACAGCTAGTAGGCAATAATGTAGTAATCAATCAAAAACTGTACTAACATTCATTATTATTAGTAATTAGATACCTAAACACAACACTAAATCAAATTATAACGTTGTTAACCTTAGTGATTTTTGGAATTATGTATTCCGAAAATTATGAGTTTAAAAACAATCTTGTTAGCATGCGACGACGTTTATAAATCTATGCTTGTTAGGACATAAAAACCGCTGCTACATAAATAAATACATTTTAACCCGACAAAAGATCATTGTCTCCATTTTACATTTTACCTTTGGGTGGACTACAGTCTCGACTCTCGAGTCGTTGCTCATTGGTCCGTTCCTCGCAAACTATGACATTTATCTCCTAAGAAGAATTTAGTACAGATAAAACAAACCAGTTTCGGTAGCGGGTAAATGTCGACATGCTCTACAGCTAAGTCTAGAGTAGTGATGTGCTACCCGCTGAAATTTGACTATAAATCCTCGTCTAAAACACGAATCAGTTGTTAATTAAGCTATGAAGCATTAATGTCGCCAAAGTTGTGTTGCTACCTTAGCTTTATTTTTAGCTTATACTATGTGAGTTTTAGATATGTATTTCCTTTTAGTTTGTATGGTATAGAATACAGAGTTTTCTATCTTTCTATTCATTTAGTATCTATACTATCAGCTGGATGAACTGTATCTCTATTTTTACTTAATAAAGCTCCAGAGATAATTGAGCTTACCTTCGTTGTGTTCACTTTGTGCATTTTAGTAAGTATTATATTAAGTAGAGATGAGTCTCTACGAGTATCAAGCAACTTTCAGATCGAGATTTTAGAACATATCCAGTGGTGATATAGTATCGAAAAATCGGTTTAATGCAGGAATGAAAACGATTTGCACTTGCAATCAGAAGTTCGACTTGCACTCAGCAAATCGATTAGTACTAAAAGTATAACTACTGTGTGCCCATCACTAGCACTCAAGTGCAGTTTGTCTTAAATCATGCCACATAATGATACAATTATTTATGTTGATTTATATCATTCATCAAAAACGGGTTTAAGGTATTTTATGTAAAATTTTATTTATTTATTTTACGATATTATCTATTTAGTAGTACTTCTGGTTGTCATGTTCAGACGTTGTTCATTTGCATTTAGGAATTAGGATTCTTTTAATAGTCGGTCTCAGCTGTTCGGTCTTTGATTTTGTTGAAGTTTAGAAGTGATTGGCATACCCCATACCTAGGTATTTTAGTTTTCTATAAGAACACTCTGTTTTCAGAGAATTAGGATTCTTTTAATTAATATTTCTTAATAACGTATGTTGATCTTAGCTGTTCGGTCTTTGATTTTGTTAAAGTTTAGAAGTGTTTGACATACCCCATACATACGTTTTCTATAAGTACACTCTGTTTTCGGACTTATTATACTAAAATTCCTCAGTTCATACCTAACAACGTAGCCCTTATATTCGTGCGGGCACCGTGCATACGTTGCGCGGACGCATCGATTCCCAGAACTCTTTAATTGCATCCACTGCGAAGATCGAACGCTTAAATCGATTTTTTATTCGATTTATCCCATGTGAGCTCGAGTTCAAAATCTTGTTTTTGTTTTGCGATAGCGAACGCTCTGTTTATGCAAATTTTACACGCATCTACTGAAACTTCTCAATTAATTAAAGATGCTGACAGATGCTTGCGTTCAAATGAATCGTTATTAATGGATAGATATATTTTAAACATGTATAAATCTGATTCTTTTTACTTTTGACAACATAAAATTAAATTATACGAATTTGTACTTAATATTTACAGAAGTAGGAATTAGGAATACTTCTCACGGAATTACTAATTATATAAGTACCGGGCTACGTAATTAAATTATATTGATAAAATTTTATTATTAATGAAATCATTTCCTACAATTTCCTACAATTTTTACAGTGCTTACGATGTTTTATTTTATTGCAGCCTTTTTACAAAATGACGGTAATTTATTGAATTTAAATAAAATAAATCGCGTACGCTATTTCGCGTGACAAGTTTAAAAATTGGCGAAAGAATGCAACAAGACTATTGCATTCTGTATAATATGTTGAGAATTATTTTAATTGGAGACATAAAGGATAGTGGGCATTAGTCCAGCTCAGTATTTCAGTGAGCGAAATTGTCGCATTCACTTCTGCCTGCCCGCGCGTGTCTTCACACCTTTGTAGTAGAAAGACCACACGATTTTTAACTTTAAATATAATTGATATAGAGTTGTAATTCCCTGGAATGCAATATTTAAATCACCTCATGTAAATAACAATCAATTCCCAACTTTCCTACGATATCCTTTAAGTATAAATTTGCAAATAAATAACGACCAATGAAACGCAAACTGTTAGATATCTACCAATGCTTATTTGTCTCTATTTTAGATGTCTTTAGAGTTTAAATTCGTTTGTATCCCAAATATTAATATATCTGTTGTAGTTCTAAAGCTATTCGTGCAGGTAATGAGGTGAAACAACTCAAAATGCGAGCGGATTCAAATATGTAGTTTTTATCTGTTGCGAATAAGTATGCATCTGTAATCGCTATCTCGTTTGAATTTAGAGGGTAGATTTTGAAGAGCATTTGCTCGGAGTACTTATCGTAGGTCAAGGCACGAGTAAAATATCACAGAGCAAGGAATATCTGTATATTAAAATATATTCGACATCCGTAGCTTACCTATATGTATAAGAGAAGATTTTCCAATTTGAAAAAAAATCTGACGGCTCTAAAACACAAAATGTCACATTATTAAAAAACGTCCACAATGCAAAAAGAACACATTCATGCAGTAGGACCGTATACTACTTACCGAAGTTATGAGAGGTCACTTGGTCACATAATATCTTAAGGATTAAGAATTTCAGCAATCCGGTGTAACGTGTGTTATGTCTTTAGGTAGGTACAATCAAAATTGAAACTCATGAAGTCCTCTATATCATGAAAACTCTTCAACATGAACTTATTCTATTATTCTTGAAATTCGAGCTGTAAACGGTCTTCTGTATTTTAATTGTCCGTAATCTTAAACTTAATTTTTGCTTTAATATTAAATCTAGCTCATTTATCCCCGTTTAATGAGGGACAGGGATGGTCAGTGAAATAAAAGAGGACGGAGACAGGTGTCTGACTCACGTTGTGGCAAGGTGCAAGGATCGATCAGGTGTATTTGTTTAACAAGGTGCTTTCTCAAGGACTATAATAAAATAATAATCCATTGTACTCTTGCGAAATGACCGTTTTTTGCCCTCATTAATGTGAGTAGCCATATTAAGATAAGGGAAGTTCAGGACAGATTAATTTTAGGCATAACATAGAAACCCAAAAGGAGCATAAATCTGAACACTTCAACATCTTTTTCAAAGGGACCTGTGGTTCAAATAAGTAAAAAAACACAAGTTTGTCGACGTTCCTACCTAGATGAGTTATTAATTTTGTAGTTGTGGAAACATTATGTTCTGAAATAATATAATTTCTCTTCTGACTAGGTATTGATTATAGCTTGAAGTTTTTCAAGAGATGTCTCATTGACCTCAAAAAAGATTGTCGCCCTACATTCATAACTAGTTTATGGATTTAACTTAGGAAAGAAAATTGTAGTCTATGTTTTTACTATTACCGCTATTTCTAAAGTTGTACAAATAATTAGGGTGTACATTTTATATCCATTGTATTAATTAATTAATTTATAGTTTCTTTTTTTGCTAGCTGTTACCGGTTGTTTTGCGCATATAACTCAGAATTTTCACAGAAATATGACGAAAGATGCACAAAATGATATGTACATATTTAACGTTTTTGAAATGTTTTGGTTTTAATATGTATAATTAATTGTTATTAGCCTAGTAAATACCTAATCGTCTCTTGAATTGCAATAAAATGTTTCTTATTTGTCTTCTTTGGCTTATTGGGAGTTTTTATTGGACGAGTTTGAGTGATTACGATCTTAACTGATGTTAACTGTGTGAACTGATAGGGGAAGTTAATACAGTTTAGGTACATTTTTTGTCTGGATGTTAGTTACTCAATCTCGTTATAGCTACTGAAGAACCGATTTGGGGATAGGCTTATTCCGGCTTAAAATCTAGGCTTAAAGGCTTTTAGGCTTAAAATCCTAAATCCTCACGTGAATTTGGAGAAAACTTTCCATGAAAATATATATTGGTAAGGGGCCAGGAATGGGAGTAGAAAAAAGGAATAAGATGGGATGATTTCCATCCCACATGATTCCTAAAAACCGAAGTCTATCGAAGCCACGGGAAAACTTTACTATAGTAAGCAATAAGTGTACCTATTCCTATATATAAAATAAATTATCGAAGGCATGGTAACTTAGATAAGGTACTCGGCCTAGTTATCATTCTGAAACCTGAGAACCTATAATGCGCTTTCAGGGTTCAAGCTATCTTACTTAGGGTACCTATGTAGGTAACTACTAAAGTTAACTATAAATGACTGAAATCCTAACATCTCATTTGAGGCTCTATATCCGTCCGTCACCAGGCTGTAACCTCTTGAATCTGTAACCGGTTGAAATTTTCAGAGATGATGTATTTTTGTTGCCGCTATAACATACTAAAATAAGTATCGTTCGTTCGTTTCAGCCGACGGACGTCCACTGCTGGACAAAGGCTTCCTGCAATGCTTCCAGCCCGCACGGTCCTGCGCCATTAATTGTATCCAGCGCCTTCCCGCGACTCTTTTAATGTCGTCAGTCCAATTTCCAACTTTTGGGCTGACGAAAATTAATATACAAAATACCTAACAAAATATAGAATGAAATGAATATTTAAGGGTCCCCCACACAACAAACGTGATTTTCTGCTTTATTTTGAATTAGTACGTACACGTTTATAATTTTTTCGTAAAATGATTTGTTTGATATTGAATTAAAATATTATAAATGTATTTATGCAGTTAAGTACTCACAAATGTGTTGGAGCTGAATGGACGACTGACAGCTGAATGTTTTCTTTTTCTTTCAACTCCGAGATGTCAATGTCAAAATCGAATTAAGTATTTGACATGATTTGCGTCCGAAAACTGCTAATACATTTTAGTAGACAATTAATTTAAAATTTAGATTAAGAGAAAACTGGTTCGTGCTAAAATTTCTTATATTCTCAAAGTACTGAACATGATTAAAAAAAAATTCAAAAAAAAATTCTCGAATTTCTGAACATTTTTACTTATAACTTTTTTATGTATAGTTCTACTACAAAAAGTTACAGGACCAAAGTTGTAGAGAATTTAATTTGTAACAAAAAATGTTAACAATTTTATTTTTATCATACAAATAGTTTAAGAGATATATCGAAAAAACCATTTCAACCCCTGTTTTCAAGATGGCGGCCGTGGGACAAGGGTGGCGACCCCACAAACTTGGTTTGAGCTTTACACTGACCCCCACTACACATCAAAAAAACTTGCGTCCTCTAAAAAACGCAAGGTTAGGCCTAAAAAATGTAACATTTCAATGGACTATGGTAGTAGGTACTCGTGAAAAGAAAATAAAAAACCTTCTACAGATACTCAAATCGCGGTCAGGTGCAGAGGCGCGTGCGCAGAGCTTTGACTAATTGACAGTTAACCTCAGGTGAACTGACGGATTCAACCGTTCACTTCTCAGAACTACCGAGCTCCCAAATCAAGGTATTTTATTTCGCATAGCAACCGTTTGCACCTATTTTTTTTAACGCTTTGCTTTAGGTTCAAAGATATTTTTTTATTCTGAAAAGAAATACAAACATCTATAATATTTCCCATAAGAAATACGTATCCATCGGACATATCGCATTATGTATGTTGCTTTTTGGAAAAAAAATATTTTTCATGTTCTTTCGTCCTTCTCAGTAGGTAGCAGGTACCTACTAGGTACCTATTTAATATAAAAATCGTTATGAATTTACCATCTTTAATGACATTTGTTCCATTTAGGAGATATCATTAGAGGAAGTGAGAATTGTGTCATAATCCCTTCTTATATGGCCGACGTAGATCTTCTCTCAGAACGAAAGAGATTTGACCATAGATTAGCAGACCTTACATACTTTTTAGAACATATTGTAAAGGTACCCTTATAAACACCCCGACTATAGACATATAGCCTGGACGGCGCGAAAATATGTCGCCAGTTTATCGGTGCCGAAAATGCTTACTTTGCCATCAATATAAAGCCATGCTGTATGTGCATGCTGAGCAGCCACCTCTAGAATTTTGACAGATGGTGCTACTGTTTGCTTGTATGAAAAAGATTTACGTAAATCGTTCGGATGCCCATATCCCGAGATTCCTTATCGGTGGCTCAGACACTGAAAATCATGCATGTTCACCACACAATCATTTTCTAGTTGTGGGAATCGAACCCACGACCTCCGTCGCAGAAGGCAGCGTCAATATCAAGTATCAACTGTGCCAATGGATCGTCAAATACTTAGATAAGGGTTTTATATCCTCAGGCAAGTATATTATTTAAGCAAAGTAAACCAGCTCACGGGCAGATGTTCTAGCACGAGTCCCTATTTAAGTAAAAGAAACGAAAAAGAACGTCATTCGCTTTGAATCGTAAAAATCACTTGCATTACATTAAACCTTACACCTTACGTATTATCTCGTAACAGGTGCGAATTCCGTACTAGCAACCAGCACGTGCTCACTAACACTCGGTAATACTCTGTACTGAAGCTTAATAGGCTTACATCAAACGGCTGAGTGGACTGGACGTTTATTACGAAAAAAAAGGAAATATGATAATTCTTTAACGCAAGGGTTAATCCTATAACCCGCGGGGTTTCATGTTTTTTTTCTTTTTAATGGATATATTGGGTCAGTTTTTTTTTAATTCTATTTCTCCTAACACTCTCACGAAACCTTTTATTAAGGCTTTTCGTTGATCCTCCCTTATTGCGAATTCAGAACTACTTGTAGTTGAAGTCTTTCCTATAGAGTGTGAAACTGGTGACGGGTCTCGGAAATACGCTATTGCAACTGAAAATCACCTCCTTACCTAACCGATACAACTATTTCAGCCTGTAGGTACATAGACTACCCTCTTGTAGACACTAGAGATGCACTGTCTGCGCGTTCCAGCAGCTTGCTGCGGAAACCTAAAATGTCATCAACTCCACTGTTATTGTAAAACTTGATGATGCCGTTCGGATTCGTATAAATAGTCCAGCACATTAGATTTCAATATTTATCAGCTTAATAACACAAAGAGCTCCGTAGGTGGTATATTATAAAATTGTAAATGGTATGTAACGGTAGTATGGTGGTTAAGGGAACTTCTCGTTTCTGATTTGATCGCGAACTTAGAAAATCACTCTCCATCACTGCTAAGTAACCTGCGTTATAACTATGGTTATAATGTAATATCAAACAGCTGATTTCAACATATAATAGCATATATAAAACCCCTCCTCAGTGAGTGAAGTAGGAGCGAGTGAGGAGCCTGGTAATTAGTGGGCCCGTTGGGTAAAGGTGCGTGCACACTTCCGCTCCCCGAAGGAGGTTCAATCAGCGGCTATAAAGCCTACGCAGCTTTGGACAGGTGCCTCTTACTTCTCATACGTCGAGAGCTGGTGAACAAGTTCCTCAGTGGAGGTAAAATAAATAAATTCACCAAAAAATTTTAATCCGGAGTTCGCGAATATTTTGGGTTTTAATAATCACGCAGGAGTCGTTTGGCATTTTTAATTCCACAAGGTTTTAATCCGATAAGAAAATGATATTCCATTTTTTGTGTGTATGTTTGTTACTCTTTCACGTCGCAACTACTGAATCGTTTTGGCTGAAATTTGAAACGGAGGCAGACTACACCCTGGATTAAAAAATTGGCTATTTTTTATCCCGGAAAAATCCATGGGTCCCACGGGAATTAGGAAGAACAGAAATTCACGCGGGCGGAGCCGCGGACAACCGCTAGTTTTGAGATAAGTAAAAAAGAACTTTCTATCGTAATATTTGTTTCGTAAAGTAATTATACTAATTGGTTTCTGACTCCTGGGCTATTCTAAAACCTATGTATACTGTAAGCGTTAGTTTCTACGACAAGGGTGTAAAATAGAGGGGGAATTTGCAATCATAATTTTTATTAATTTACGATTATGACTTTTATGACATAAGAAATGGGAACATGGCTATTATATTGTGGGGTTTGTTAATTGTCTATAGAAATAAATTGTTCTTTGTTTGAGTATACTGTAGGTAGGTAGGTAGGTTATATTGATACAAATAATGTGATACCAACAGTCAATATAGTTTCCATTATATACCAAAATAATTTTCTATGCAGTGATCCAAAATTACCCGTGGTACCCCAGGGGGAGTATCGGGGGGACCACAGGCAATAAACGGATCCAAATAACAGTCTTAAAATTATTGATTTCGTGAATTTCTTTTGTTATACAGGCTCACAAGTCTCACAAATCAATTTGTGTATATTGTATTCCTAGAAGATACAGCCTACCTACATTCAAGAATATGGCGGTTGACTTAGTCTAAGTTAAGAGTATAATAAAATAGGTAGACGAAGGCCAGCACCCAGCAGTCAGTCAATCCAAAAAAAAAATCAAATAGTTAATCTTCCTTAATATATAAAATTCTCGTTTCACTATGTCTGTAACAAAATTTCTCCGAAAAGGCTTTACCGATTTTAATGTTTTTTTTTTGTTCACTGAGTGAATTTTCATACCCTTAAACGGTGAATCGTCATTTTCCGGGTCAAGTAGTAATTAATCTAACATATTATAAAATTCTCGTGCCAATATTTGTATACCAAACTCCTCCGAAATTGCTGGACCGATTGTTATGAATTTTCTGTGTATGTTCGGTAGGTCTGAGTAGGCCGTAATTTTTAAAACAACATTTGCCGGATCATCTAGTAATATGATTAAAAAGAGTCATGCAACATCCGATAAAGTGAGTTTACCACATACCGCTGTCATGTGTACAGTGTTACTCGTATGAAATTTATAATAATATTGTCATGTTTATCGGATTTCCGACAATTTTTACCGGGTCACCTGCAGGCTGCAACGGTCAGTCCGTTACACTTGTAATTAGCATACTTACAAACAGATTATTTGCCTCAAAAATGTGATATAAAACAGATAGATACAGTGGCGCAATGTATATTTTTTCACCTTAAATAATGAAAACTTATACTAAATACCGTAAAATGCTCCATGTTAGTAGTACCTAGACGGTAAGTTTTTGAAACGTTTTAATATTTGTTTTCCTATGAAGGAGACCTTTGGCAATATTTTCATACCACGTTAATCAAAAAAGTTAGGTATTAATTTTGTAACACCAGCACCTTGTTATGAATATAGGAAAAGCGCAAATACAATACATTTCAAAAAATCTTAGAAATTGAACAAGACTACGAATATCTTGGGGTTTTATATCAATGACAAATGGCCCCAATGTTTAAAATTCATTACGTTTGCACCAAATAATTAAGGCAGTCCGTCAGAGTGAATGCATCGGGGGTCGTTTCGACCGTATACATTATAATATTAATACTGGGCCGAGGAGCCGTCCTCGGCAGGTGTAAGAAATGTATCACATTACAGACACCTAATACTGGCACACTGTGATATGATAGCACAGAAATAAAACAAATGACGGGGATATCTATATTAAAGCCAGAGCTTATACAAGCTTGAGTACTTCACCGATGTTATACGTCTTGACTCTGATCATAGGCCTATCAAATCGTCACTTACTTCTGCACACAAGCCTTTTCTGCTCTCAAATGTATTTCCACTGCGCAAATTAACTTTAAGATGATTTATTGAATTTATTTTTGTCTTTGTCACTCTCACGGATACGTTGGTAGGTGCGATATGCAGCGTCGCGGTAGAATATAGCAGAAAATTTTAAAGCAACTTTTGGAAGAACTTTCTATCGAGAAAATTTTATCCAATCGTATTTCTGCTTCTAAAAATACATGACGTTTAAATTTTAAAGTAATTGCCTTTACAGTTTTTAAAAGAAACTTCATTCATAATTACGCCGTTAAAGATGAAGATGTTTTGTTGGTGAGTATGATTGGATTTGCATCTAGAAATAACTTTAACGTATTGAACCGAGACAGAGTTCTTCCAACCAGCCCCATGATCAAAAGAAAAGCGGTAATATACGTTTTCTCAGCAATAAATGCCCTAATTGCTGGAATTTGCTGTTCACATAATTTTCAGTTGATCAGGGAGCAGAATTTACCGATGGCTACGTTTTCATTGCACAATTCGTGGGCAGATCTGTTTCAGTGTGATCACCCGCAGCTTTCAATTCAGCATCGAGACATCGCTTTCATGAGTTTTTTTTGGCCACAGAGAATAGGTATAAACGGAATCTTTTAAATAACAACCTGGAATATCCATATTCATTTATTAATACGTGTTAGTTACTCTTTGAAAATCCGTTCAGTATTGAATAATAATTAAGAAAATGAGTCTGCAGGTGCGAGGCGTTACATTATCAGGTTACGGACATCCAATACTGTTATGAGCCGTGTACACTGTACAGGGCACGAATATTATGCGATAATGTTTGTAGTACATACCAAATTCACTGATATTTTTTTATTTTTTACGCAATTGCACAAGACAAGGAGACAAGGAGTTTAATGTTTTCAGGGCCAATGCTATATGCGAGCTTTTGTAATCAATTTTCATGAATGGTATTATTAGAACCAGCTTATTCTACTCGTAGGTGAAATCGGCGAGTAAAGTATTATACTTTGTAAGTCCAACATCACATACGGGCGCGGTTTTATCTTTTATTTTAAAATATTTATTAGACCTCTTCCTTCTTATTTCTATCTTATTTTTTGTTTTTGTCTCATACTTACTTCCTGTATTAAATTGAAATAATCAAGGATAAAGTTTTCTACAGTTACTTCTGATATTCTTGTCTACATATGTAGACAAGAATATCAGAAGTAACTGTAGAAAACACAGACAGACATTACACATACATTGACAGATATTTGTAGACAGTATCCCATCAAAACATAAAATATGTGAAAGGAGAGCCAAGTACATACCATAGAATATTATGATAATATATGCCTTGTTGTTGACTTCAACTACAAAAGAAGTGATATCTTAATGGGTGCCAAGTTCAATGGTCAATCCTGAAATTTATTTATAACAACATAAAATATCATGTCTTCTTATAAATTAGGCTAATATATTGAAGCCTCAGGTCTGACTTGGCTAGTTCTCATATACGAATTATTATGTTCGATGGCTAGTTTCTACCAGTAGGCCAAATTTTCGGATTATTAAAATAAAAACCGACAAGTAACAGGTTTAAAACTTGCGAAGTTTTGTACATAAATTATTAGTAGGTAAGTAGGTACTTAATATCAGGATGCGCTTGTTTATAACGCCGATTAGCATCACGTCGTTGTTCCGCACGGGATTTCTCAGACGTTTTAGGTCGACTTGGTTTACGCTTTTGTGGACGGCCCCTTTGTGACGAAAGTTCATTTTCCTTTAAGGACTCGTTTTCTTGAATTGTATCGGGAGAAATAGACACATTATTGATGTCATGTTCCACTGAAATACACACGTCATAATGGCCCGAAGAGAGATTTCCTGTAAAGAGCAAGCGCTTTGTAGGATATCCCTCTTCACCGAACAAACCTAGCAGAACACCATCCTGATTATACACTTCAATCGTAATATTATACAAATTTACGGCAGCCTTTAATTCGGAAGCAGCTCCATAAGTTGACGAACAAAGCATGCTTGATCTATACTCTTCTACAGAGCAGTAAGGATCCCCGTTTGGAGCGCTAGTGTACAGACTTAAATCATCCCAGTTACGATAAACATACTCTACTATAGTCTCACGCAACCTATTTGTTTGTTGTATATTACTTTACTCATACAAAGAATAGGTAATCGAATGGAATAGGCAGCTTCCATCGGGAGGCATTGGAATAATTCGGTGTAAGGTAAGTGTGTCACCCACTCGTAATTCTATTGTACGACTCATTGTATTTATAATATACGTAATAAAAAATAATTATTTAAGACAATTACGTAACAAATTACCAGTATTTTTTATTGTTTTTTTTCTAATTTTTACCAATATTACCAATAGTAATAATATAACCACAAATATATAGGTAAGTATTCTTTAAGAAAACCTATTTCCTAAACCTATAAGAAAACCTATATTTATAACCTATACCTACTTAAAACAGTATTATAATTAAACTACAATTTTTCTCAGTTTTTATTTCAACTATTGCCTACTTATACCATACGTAGGTACTTACTATAAGAATTATAGCTAGTAATAATATAACCACAAATATATAAGTATTATTTAAGAAAATCTATTGATTGAATGAAAGAAAAACCTATGAATTTCGTGGCATAAATCGCAACCTTATAGGTCAGATATCGAGAGCGCGGCTGCCTCTCGCTCGAACACGTTCGCGATTCGCCGACTATCGCATCGCTCCCACGACCCGCACCGCGCACCGCGCACCGCGCGCCGTGTAGGTACCGAAATCTTCGCCCGCAGGGCTTACAAATCCCGTGGACCCATGGATTTTCTGGGATAAAAGTAACATATCACCGCATAATATGTGTACTTATCTTCCTTTTAAATTTGAGACCAATGGGCTATAAGTAGTTTTATGCCCTTCCCGCTCTCTTCAAGCCGTAGGTGTAGGTTAATATCTACGGGGCTCAACTAAAACACACATTGTTGATAGCGAAAAAGTTGTAATACAGCGTTAATTTTTATCGAATTATTAAGTACCTTAAATACATTGTGTATTTAATATAAATCAATATGGCTCTTACAGCATATAATTTTAATAAATGTTTTTGAAGATATTACAGATTTAAAATGCAGGGACATAGCGGTTGCGGTGGAATTTGAATAGCGCATCGAAGGTCGAAACTACTGAACCGATTTGGCAGAAATTTGGAATAGAGATAGATTATACCCTGGATTATATACACAGGCTACTTTTTAAATCTATGGTTTCTGCGGAATTCACATTTGTGAAAAACCGGAATTCACGCGGGCAAAGCCGCGAGCGTCTGCTAGCGTAATATTTGGATGAAAAAAAAAAACCACGTGAAGGCCTTAAAATCCACATAAGGACCGGCTGTCATAAGTTTTGATTGCTTATTACTGATTATTACCTACATTATAAAGTTACAGGCACTAAGTACTTATTATAAGTTAAGTGTTTCTAATGGAATCAATTAAGTGAAAAAGTATTATAAAATGATAAAAATTTACCAGTTTCAGATTTATTCCTTTATATTCACGCAATTACCTACCTGCATGCCAAATTTGAACTTTCTAGGTCATCTGGAACTAGGTTATAGTTTTGATCTATAGGTCAGTGATAAAAATGACGATTTTTGGACGTTAATATCTAAATAACTGCTTGAGATGTGTTTATGAAATTTGGAGCATATATGTATCTTGCAAGTTTCAATATATGAGCCAAATTTGACACGTTTATGTCAAATAGTTTTTGAGATATGAGGGTGTCAAAAGTGGCTCCAAATGGTTCGTGTAAAATTACACACGGTGCGCTTGCCAGTACTGTATACTTTGTACTTGGCTTGACACGCTGACCGCGTGTCTTGATAAGAAAAATCTATAGTTTTTCTTATACTATGTGTAGGCATGCGAAAGTATGTTTGTTATTATATATTGCTGCTTAACAAAACGGTACATCTGTCTTTCTATCCTAGTATAATTACACATACACATCTTATTAGAAGTTGCATTATTATCATGCTTTCTTACCACTACAAATGTTTCCTTAGATATACTCGTAATTTCAACTTTTATTTCCAGTCACTATCGTCTATCGAATTCCACTGGATAATCGTGCATGCTTAATGTAGAGTTTTATTTAGACGATCTCTGATCCCTTATCTATAGATACTAGAGTGCTTCCAAGAACAAATTCTTTGACTCTAGCTTTAGTGACGAAACCGCCTTCGTCATCATTTATTGCTTAGTTAATAACCGAGGAGTCTTTAAAAATGTAACTGTCATTCTTTGAAAATAACGAAAGGCATGTTTTTTTTAATGCATATTAGGTATAATAAACTATTCCACTATTACTATGCATACAACTTGCGTTAGGTATATGAATTTATAAATTTTTCAATACTTATTTTATACATACATATTTTCTCGACTCCTAGGCCGGTTTGTAATCGTAAATATTCACTCAATTGAACCCAAACAGAGAAGAGACATATAAAATTTTGATTATATTATGCTTTCGGATAAAACAGAGATTAATTACAACTAACACAGACTAATTACTACTAATTATAGAGACTAATTACTCCTGTGGTCTAAATAAGAGGTAAAAATACTCGACCTTTTTGAAGACAAAAAGTTGAAATAAATCGCACGCCAATACTGTGAAACTTAAAAAATCTTCAAACATTTTCACATCTTGACAATTTTCAAAAATAAGTAGGTCGATAAATACTCAAGAACCGTTAACTTACATGTGAGCTGAGAAAGGTAATTCATATTAGCTCCACTTCAAGGATCTTATTATGTCAGGAGTATTGTGCTATAAAATTGAGAAGCTAGTCAAATGTGTCTCGACGCCGTACACCCGGGGTCAGCTAGATAAGGCCGGGGTAAGTCCAAGATTGATTCCGGGATCAGGCGGATAGCGGCGCGCTGGAGTGTGAGCGATTCTTTACTCACGTCTCGCTGCACCCTATGACTGACTCCTAGAGGGATTTGTGACGCGCTAACCCCGACACTTTTAAATCTTGTGCGGATATTGACCGTTGATTTAGTGAAGATGATATGATATTGTTGTTGTGAATATGAAGTTGTGTAATATGCCTCTAAGTTTTCGTAGCGTATTTCGTCATTGTTTTGCACACACTCTACTGTCAACTAAATTTCCAGGGTTCGAATTCCGAACCTTCTTGCGAAGGGCTAGATTAATACGCAGAAGTCTAAAACCACTGGGCTGTTAATGCTGACTGCTTAAATTAACGTAGGTAAATATCCCGTAATATCACATGCTTGACAGAAAACACCGTGATAACCAAAAACTGAATAAAAGTGTTCAAAGCCACTCCACACTAGAGTTAGTTGCACCTCTAATCGTTAATCTTATCCCTTTTCTACGAGAGAATAATATGCCCATCCCGGCGGACATTGCGGTAGGTATGTATGCAACATTCAGTACCAATAGGATAAGAATACGCTTTCGACTTCCTATTTTTGAGAAAAATATTTTGGTTCGATGAAGTTAACATTTTGAGTATGTACAGGCCACGTTTTGATCATTATTCTTATGTCTTCTTTTTAATGTTATCTCAATTGGATTGAGGCTCGTGTTACACCCTCATAGTGTGTCGAGTAAAGCCTTTGTTGTGAGGAGATACAGCAGTGTTACAGTCGTAATTTAGCCAAGTGCGAAGTTCCGTCACATCGGGGGGTACGCGCATTCCTGGTTAGGTGTAAGAATATGCGCAGAATATTGTCACGGATTAGCTATTGTTTAGATGGGTTCTGCAGCCTAATGTAACTTCACCATCACGTCTGCCAATGTTAACAGAGAACCATCCTTACCGTATGTTATGTACGAGTATTCGTATAACTTATACAAAGTCAAAGATGACCTACACGCGTGATGTTAAAGTGCAGGTATGCACTCTCTATACTTTACCTACTACGTACTATGTACCTACCTATCTCTCATAGTGAATGGTATAGATTTCAGCACGAAGCTCATATTAAATTGATTTTTTGTTTCCCACAAAGGAACCATGAGCCCTTTTTGCTCGTGGTTCCTTTGTGGTAAGCACAGAGCAACATTCATTTTTTCTGTGGTGGTAAGTCACAAGGCCATACACACATTAAATTTTTTCAGATTTAGGATATTATGGACCGCTTACAGCACACGAAATAAGCTAAAGTATCAAGATAGGTAAGTACTTAATCAGCCATAAAGACAGCGTGTCTACGTTATAATTAACCTTCGTTCTTCCTCATGAAGGATATTGTAAAGAGTGTAGCAACAAGAGAATAGGGTCTCGTCTCAAAAACCGTCACTGTGCCATCACTGTGGCCCTTTTCTACGTTACCTTAGTTTGTGAGTGATTGTTATACCTTACCCAACGGTACGATTATAAAACGGTGTTGCCATACGCCTCGAAATATTCCGCGGTGTTGCCACACGCAATAAATCCCGCGGAGTGATGCCGCGGTTTTTGCAGCGGGACATTTTTTCCCGCGCTAGTATCGCATATATCACCGGCCGGTACGTAGTGACTTATGCGGTTGTCTTGTGTCCCCGCTTAAAATAAACCATGCCGTTTTTGAAAGGCAAACTGTGGCTTTTTACACTTTTTATTCGTACTTATTATATCCTGCTTCCATTATTTCACTATCCATAGTGAACATCCTAACAGTTGACTTGCTAGCTGGGCCGCCGAATTAAGGAAAATCGCCAATATCTGGTGGATGCCGATGGCGAAGAACCATTTGTAGTGGCCTATTATTATAGAAGGTTCAACTATGTCTAACAGAGGCCAGTTATAATGTGATCATAATATACGAACTTATGTTATATGCATTTGATATCGGTGTGATCCAGGAGCATGCTTTCACACTGTTCGATAGCAATCCCAGACCCTCTTAATAGCCTGGGACCTTGGGACTAACCCTGACCCTCCCTGAAAGTGGTCAGACAGAGGTGAGCCCAACAGGCGCTGCACAAGGGAGCCTCCGGTGCATAGTATGAGATCCCAACATGAGCGCTGAGGATGTCATCATGGTGTTACTTCTTGTTTTTTTTTTTAAGAACCGTTTATAAATTGTGGCACTCGGCGGGATTCGAACCCGCGTCTCCTCAACAGTTATCGCCGAAGCGTCTACCAATTACTTATTCTAATACGCCACAAAATGATGAAAAATCTTATATCTACGTAATTTTTTCAGTCATGTGTCAATCTTTTTCTGGACCTTTACCTAGGTACGTGACATTTGGTAAAATATGGAACACAGTATTATATTCAATTATTAAATATGTATCTACATGATTATGACAAATATTGCAGAAGAATATGACTTAACTTCGCCATTTACCAGTTAAGTATTAAACGTACCTACCTACCTACAGTTAGAGAAGTTTCTACCAAAGTAAGTTCATAGACCTGTAAAATGGATCTTTTAAATTTTTATATCGACATTTTTTACATTAAATTAATTCTAGCATAGAAAACTGTAAGAGATTAGGAATTCAAAGAAAAAAAATTAACGGATATCTAATATTATGATGCGTCTTATTTATAATTTTTTTATACTTGGGATATTCGCGAGCCTATATTCCCATACAGCTGGCCACGCCAACCGCATATCCGCTGAAGCGAAATCGCTCACAAGCTTGCAAAACCCGCCGACTTAAAAAGATCAATCGCAAACATTAATTGTGTGCAACAATGTCACCCTTAAAATCCGGACCGCAAATAAAACCAAAATATTAAGTAAGGCCAGAGTCTATCGGGGAGCGTTTTATAGGTACATTATCCGGTGCCCTTTCTTCTGAAATGCGATTAAAATTGAATAGGTCCGTATGTCGCAGGCATGAGGCGGCCCCGTTGCGCGACAATCACACGGCCGGTTGCATTTTCAATTTGCCGGGAGATAAGTGCCAGTTTTGGACGTTTTTGTGCGGAATGGCGGAATTGATCCGGTGACTTATGGCGAACGTAAGACGGCGGACGGTCAATTGAATCGGTTTCTAATTTAATTCCGTCTGCATCGAGAATGTATGCGATGGATTTTTGGGGATACCGTTTGACTGAGTATCCACAGTTATCCTATTTCGAATCTCGATAAAAGGGATCTACGTTAACATCATCTCATTTTGTATTCGTAAATTTGTACGCACCGATAGTTTCTTATTTTTCTTTTAACGGATTTTGATCATAGTATATTAATTCTAAAATAAAAAGTCGTATTGAAATATCAATAATTATTGATAATTTATTCGCAATTTTATTTAAAATACACAACTTCACAATGTTTTGTTTTAAAAACTAAAAACTTTAGGTACGGGATATCGTTACAGGCTGTTCTGCGGTGATCGCTAATTTACATACTTCTTTATTATTTTGATAAAGTTTTATTTTCTAAGGTCATTTACATTTTGTATATTTACATACTTTTGGGTTTGAAAACACTGTTTTTGAGAGGCATTTTTATAATCATTTAATTAGAGCTCTTAAAAACATTGTTTCGTGATAAATTTATGGCCACACAACATTATCTTAATTTTATCGTAAGGTAGGTATCGTAGTACAAATCTATTGTAAGAATTTATTATAAACAAAAAGGTATCTAACGTATCAAAAACATGATTTTAACCCAATTTTGTGACCAACTATTGAATTAAGATGCACAATGCAGAATTTTCAATTCGGTATAAGATGCTTACAGCACTAGATACAGATCAAATGACATAAATAATAAAAACATACACATAGTACCAAGGGACTAATCTGTATTTGGCATTGAAAAATCCTGTTTTAATTACTCGATAATATAAATTAGAAAAGTGTGAAATTTTAACTCAATGTAAGTAAGGTGTTCCCAGATTTTCCTTGAAAACTAAGAGGAATTCAGTTTTTTTAAATATCATGATTTCATCTTTGTGTCCTATCCTGATCAGACCTAGATTGTGTAAGAAAAACGTATTCATCGTAATCGTAATCGTTTACAAGTTTTGACCGCTGATTGGTTCGCTGATTTACGTCAGCCAATCGGAGAGCAGAATTTGTTAACAATTACGATAACGATGAATACTTTTTTCTTACGCAATCAGAGCCCAGATTTTTTAAGATATTATGTGTGTATGATTTTATTCGGGTCATTTAAAATTAATCTTTAATACTGTAAATATCAAATATATACGATTAGAAAATTTTACCGCGCCTCCATGCTTATCAAACTTTCAGTTGACATCCGTAAGTATGTTTGACAGTCCTCCATACTGACAATATTTCTGCCGTAAATTTATTTACATCTCGCACAAATTACAACTATTTATATAAATTACTATTGCATTTTAATATAAAGACTACATGAATCGAATTTACAAAAGAAATATCTGGAATATTTTTTGAACACATCACAATTCCTATAGCGAACTGAACAGTTCAAAATTAAATACAATAACACGAAAATAAAAACAATCTATACAGGAACGGAATATAACTTAGATAATATTTTATATTTACAAAATACATAAATTGTTTACGAACAGTACCTACTTATATAATATATTTATATAAATCATCTAAGCGGACATAGTAACCGACCTTAACTACTTTATAATACTGTACAATTTCGCTAATTACTTGATCTTGAATCGAATTACACTGAAATAAGTTGTTTCACTATAACCTTATGTTTTAGATAAATGGTTACACCATGCCTACTAATGTACAACTCAATTTTTTTGCTGGTTGTAGTTCGTAATAAAGTTATCTTCTATATCACAAAGAAGAACATAGCAATATTTTTATCATCGTATATGTGTCGGTTTTGTATCATCCTAAATGAAAATATTACTTACTGTGCTTGTACAGGTTTTAATAATTTGACAGTTCAGTGTAATCCGACGCAAAGATTTTAATACTTGTAGGGAACAATATGACGGAATATAAAAGCCTTCCACCGGGAACCTCATTTAGGTTTTTATTTACGTAACAGATATGTTGTTCAATTCATGTCGTAATGAGCGTTTGTATAGCGTTACAAACATCAATTCTGCCCAACAGTCTTATAAATTAGTGTGACGTGTCAAAGTACGTGTAGGTCATTGACGCTTTTAATGCAAAACGCTTTATAACGTTATATGGCGTTCATACGCACCTTTGCTTGTAGCAGAAATTTTACTAATTATATTTTGACGTGTAAATTATACACGTTTCAAATATTTATTGCAATAATATTTGCTTTTAATCAAAAACTTTATAAAACGTTTCGCTTCAAAAGCAATGTTACAATTCTGTTTTATTACTACAAGTGAAATCACAGTATCTATTTTTGTGATGCATTTGTTTCGGCTCGCTCTATCCGAGGGACTTTATGCCTACATAGTCACCGACATACCAAGTTATGCTCTTGTTTGGTTGACTTATCACGTATATTCACTCCTCCAGCCGGTCTGGAAATAAAAACATCTGTTAAAATCTAAATAACGAGACATAAGGGCTTATCAGTAGAAGAGATCTGTGTAAGTATGCAAGAAGTGAATTATAGGAGTACAGTGATTATATTTATTTCGGAATGAATATTTTCTAATGGATTATCAAAAATGGAAGAATATTCTCCAACGTCTCAAACATTAGAAACTTTCATTACTTAAATCAATTTCAAGTATCAAGATGTATTACAGTGCGTAGAGTCTGTGATGAAAATGGACTTTTAATATTGAGGATTTTCACTTATCGTTGACGAAATCAACGGTGATGATTATTTTAAGTTGATAGTACGCCACTATCAATTACTAGAATTAACATATGAGACAGACAAGGGTTTTATATACATAGATTTATATTGCTTGAAGGGGTTGTAACTCCAATCTCAAGCTGCTTTTATGACGACTTCTCGTGTGTAGGTTTCTCTTAAGAGTTGTTTAAGATATTATGTAGTTCAGAAATCAGAAGCTCACCATAGAGTTTAGTTGTGCGAGGTGATGGTGATGGTAGGGGTTGTGTGACGTGGGCGGAGGGGCAAAGCCCTGGTGCGGCGCTCCGTACCAGTGGGACATGTGCGCCGCCGCTGGGTGCACCAAACCTACTTGATGTTGACCTGTAGAAAACGAAAAATTTGTTTAAAATTTTAATTATTACTTTTTTTGCACCTACACTAGTATTGTTTTAGTTAAGATGAAATTATGAATAATGAAAGCAGATAGGACTTTAAGGCTTGGATGGCGGTGATTTGAGATGGACTTTCAACCCTTAATCTTTTTTATATTCTGTCATATATGAACACGATTTATTGAAGGATTCATTTTTCGACAAAAAAATGTTAGTTAAATTAGATTTTCAACAACATTTAGTACTTCAACATGTCTTTAAATTTAACCAATAAAAATATATTACTAAAACATAAAGTATCATTATGGAACACAAATCACGGAGACTAGTAGGAATAAAAATTATTAAGATACAGAAAGGTAAGAGGGCCTGTAGTTACTGACAAACTAATAAGAGTTACGCAAGAACAAGCCAAAGCTTACCGAAATCCATGGCAGAAGGGAACGCGGAGCCACCAAAGCCCTTGGTCGCATCGCCGAGGGGCTTGATCATGTCGCCCATGACCCCGCCCAAAGCAAGCGCGCACGCACCACCACCGCCCATGCCCATGCCTCCCTTCTTCTTCTTACTTTTACTGCTCAGCTTGCGGTTCCGTGTCTGGATGCCTTCTTTCTTCATCGTCAGAGGCCGGTTTACCTGTGGCAGAAGAAAAAACTGTTTTAGGACTGCGTTACAACTTACACGTAAGTTATCGTTAAGTCGCACGCACCAAACTCTGTCAAAATCGCTTATGTTTCATTCGATTCGAATGTAGTTTGACAGAGTGGGGCGCGTCATCGTGTATTGAAATATCTATTCACCTACCTACCTAACCTAACCTACCTAGTCATTACATATTGCGGAGAATAGCTAAAGTTTCTTATTGATATCCTCGGATTTTAACTTATGATACAATAAATCAAACTTATTACCAACATATTGAAAATATAATTGGTTTATTCGTATCTGATTTCAACCCTCTAAATCTGAAGTAATCAGAAGATTGTGTTATGGAGGAACTTCAGAAGGTTGCAATTACATTTTGCCATTATCAAAAGTCAAGCTACAAACAATAAATTAATCGACAATTAATATAATATCGAGCTGGGTTAACGCGAGGTTAACAATCGTAGCGGCCTGACTCAGTTTTGCCAACGCGTCCCCACTTTATAGCTATGACATGACATTAAAGCTGTATAAAAAACGTTTGCAAACTAATTTGGAATGCTAAGTAAGAAGTATAAAGGCGAGCCGAGACCATAAAATGGTATCACAATGGGTTGTGTGCGAATATTTAGCTGTTTGGTGGCCGAAGCCGACATGCGTGTAGTGTACCTACGACGCATCCTAATTACTGCACCGATGCACTTTGTGACTACATTTGTTCACATTTGGTGGGAAACTTGGATTGCGTCATCGCGCATTTTAATGCCGAATTGGCGAGAATTGTTTTCATTAGCGCAGACTGCAGGGCATGACACTGTTTTTGAGTGAATGGTTTATGCCGCCTTGATCAAGATGATGACAAAACGGTTACCGGTGAGGGATTGCTCTTGTTGTTTTCATAAGAAAAGGGAAGATGTTGTACATGTTCACTATTACGTTGTTTGCTGTTAAGATTCCATGTTAAGATTACCTATTGCGAAAATCATACATGGTTTCTCCTTACTTTCATAAAATATGTGTATCTCATAGCAAGAGTTCACATGCATCTCCCGTGTCGACGTTCTCTACGGCGGTCCCGTTGAAAGCATCGGACAATTTCATTGTTTCCGTGCGAAATGCACTTTCATATTTGTGCATTTCGCGGGTCAAGTAACTCGGTCACTTTCTGCATTGCATCGTTACTTCCAAGAAGCGTGCGTCACGACGGACGGACGAACGGACAATGAGTTATTCATCGCCTTCCGTGGAAGTTTGCGGCGGCATGTGGCCTAAACGCACGATTTCATTGCGCCTGCCGCCGGGACGCTCAAGCGGATGACCTGATCTTGTTTGCGCTTTTGGTGTTAGGTAAGTAGTACCACATACATAGACATATAGCTAGGTAATAGCTAGGGAATGACAATCCATCAACAAAATAATTACATTAAGATTTTGTTCCACACTCCTCTACCTTATTGATTTCTTAACTCTCACTCTCATTGTTGATCTGGAATCGAATAAATTAAAAAAACCGCATAGAGATATGCAATAAATAAATAGGTTCTCCTCTCAGAATGAGAATAATTCGGACATTTGCACCATGCTGGGTGGGCTGGCTTGACATAAATACCTTTTATGACCATAGAGAACGCACAGGTTACAGGCATGCGAGTACTCTTTCACCGGGGAGGAAGTCTTATCTCAAACGCACGTAACTCCAAAGAGTAAAAACTTGACCTCTATTAGAAAACAGACGTCTGAACCACTGGGCTATCACAGCTTTTGGATATTTTAATTTCTAATTGATTAGAAGTAAGTAGTTTATAAGCCTAACCTGTATTGTCAACCGTAGTTTCAATGTACTTTTACACAGGTGACAGCCTACTTCGACATCAGCGTATCAATTGACTTCCCGCTCCAGCTGGCATTGTGTTCGGGCACGAAGGCTTCACAATGACCTAATTACGTGCGCTAAATCTGCCGGCATGCTCGCTAATGTTAATGCATTTTATATTGCCTCAATTGCACGCCGGCGACGTCCCGGTATGCGCCGCGATGTGTGGGCGATTCGTAGGAACGCATTAGGGACATTGGGAATTAGCACGCACGTTTTACTCCACTTGCCAGTTTATTTGACCTTCTATAATCGTATACGAGACTCACAAAATACTCAAGAATTTGCGCTGTAGGCCAGGGGATTCCTGACTGGCGGACAAAGTTCTTGCGGCACAGGAGTAAATAATTAATGATGAAGCCATTATAAGTATCTAATGATATCCAAAGAAAATAATATTCTCAAGTGCCCGTGGTACCCTAGGGGGACTATCGGGGGGGACCACGGGCAATAAACCATGATATCAAACACAAATGAAAAAGTTGAGTAATCGATTTAAAAAAATGTTAAAAAGGTTTTGCGTAAATGAACCTATGCGACGACTAAATTAATCAAAAAAATAATATTTCCGTGACACCAATCTCTATGGCAATAAATATTAATCATCAGAGTCATTTATTAAACTATTTACACCAATCTTCTTCATTTTATTTTGTGGGATAATCTCGAGTATTGAAAAGGAATAACAGATACAAATTCAAAGTGGAACATTGATCACGCAGATTTGGACGATGAAGCCTCTACCTTGCTCGTCAAGTGCAACGACTTGTGGCGAATCTGCCTCGTCAGTACGTTTAGACGAGAAGGAAAGGATCAAAGCAGCTTTGAAGAAGCCCGTACCAGCTGCTATCTTGGTCTGGACGTTTCGCAAGTTGTCTTCCAGGGAGGGGTTGACGTCTAGAAAAATCATAGGCTTTCTGAAGCAACGCTATAACGCTGCTGATGATCCACGAAAGACGGGGAGGCTTTTAGGGAAGATGCTCCGCTCTGCCGTCGATCTGGGATTGTTAGTCAAATGTCATAACAGGTTCTTCCTTGCTAATGATCTTTCTTCCCTTGCCAGACTAATACTTAATTTTAAATAAACGATGAATATTGTAACAAACTTTTTCGTTTTTTTTTTGCCGCAAACGGGTCATCTGATCATAGTAAGTGATAGATATTGCAGCATCAAGAGACTGCCAATGCTATGTTGGTGTTGAAAAAGTGGTTGAAACACCCAGACACGGGAAAACATTTATGCACGACACACGAACATTTTCCAGTTGATGGGAATCGAACCCACGGGCCGACGCAGAGATCACCACTACCGCTGCCTGCACTATTCGACCATCGCTTATTTGATGAGTCATTGCAAACTCTTGCTGATACCAGCAAAAACACTGGTGAGTTTATAGATATTACCAGCCAAAACACTGGTGAGTTTATAGATATTAATGATGTTCAAGTAATATTCTGTCTCGTTCTTGGTGAGGTCGATAATAAAGTCGTTATATGTTTTGGTCTTCCAAGAAAATAGAGGTCATAAAATATTGTATGTGTATGACATGCGTAACAATTATAGATATTTCAATCCACGATGATGCGCCCTACTCTGTCAAACTCCACGCGAATCGAATGAAACCTAAGCGATTTTGATAGAGTCGGGCGCGTCATCGTGGATTGAAATATCAATAGATGTCCTGCTGACCCGGCTAACGTTGTTTTGCCATTAAATATATAAAAAAATTGCTTTATGATTTCTTTACTGATTTAATAACTAATTAATAATAATATGACGTAGTGAGATTTATAACGTTATTGTTATAAGACTGCGAGCGGCCTTCCTGTTCGTCGTCAGTGGGAAAGGCGATGTAATTAACCTGACATAATAGCCAGTTATTAAGCAATTCCGACGCAACATGGCGACCGTCTCGAGACCTAACCACTAACTGTACGTTATATTCCTACCTGGTACCTAGGTACATTACGCTAAGGAGATACGCCTTCCTTTATGAGACTATAACCCTTAAAAGGAACTGATTCACATGCAAACAGCGTGCTGTGATGATCGTAAACATGGTATTTTCCTGCTTCATGTTATAGCTTGTTCTTGATTCATGCAATCTGTTATTCTTTTTATAAAAAAATTTGTATACACTTTAGTCTAGTAAAGGGCTAACCACGTTGATCGCAAATTGCAATGTTATGTACAGTAATCTAACACAGCGTGCTTAAAGAACCACTTCTGTGGTAAAGGATGCTTTCATGACCATATGAAACGATTCGATAAGAACTGTTGTATTACCGTTTATTTTTGAAGTAGATAGCTATTTCAGCTATTATGGAGGTGGTGAATAAATAAGGTGATTATATAAATAAATAAAACATCACTCGCACACTTACAGATTCATGGTATGGTTGAAAAGGGTTATACCGTACCGTAGTAAATGGGTAGAAGATTTTTAGATGCCTTAAAAGACACTCTAGAACAGTGTTTTTCAATCTGTGGGTCGCGACCCCTAGGTGGGTCGCGAAGCCTTCCTAAGGGGGTCGCAAAGCCGTATTCAGGTGACCGATGGCAAAAGAGAAATGACAAGGTTCTACACTACAATAAAAATACAATATCAGTAAGAAGGATGTGCTTGTTTATTTTTCAAAAAAATCTCAAAGCGTGGTGCTGTTTTAGAAACGTTTATGATTAAATCATTTTCTAGTACTAGTCTGTTTCTCTTTTTAGTTTTAATGTCCACCATTGAGGAGAATGCATTTAGTTCGCACAAGTATGAGGTGGCAAATGGTGATTTTAGAGCTTCCTTTGCCAGCTCTGGATATTCTTGTTTTCTTTTCATCCAAAACACGTCAATACTTTGCGAATGATATTCCATTTTCAGCACGTCGTCAGAAGCTAAATCTACAAGTTTTTCCTTCAAATTTATAGCGAGATCTGCCAATTCTATTGACTTATCCAAGAAAGGGACCAAAATCCGCGGATCCCTTGCATACAAATAAATAATTAATAATTATACATATAAATCACGCCTTTATCCCGGGGTAGACTACATCTTTCAACTTGTAGATAGGTATCAAAATAGAGAAAATTGTAAACAAACTCATTTCAAAATTAATAAATTTTTGTCTGTATATGTCTTAAGGGGGTCGTGAGAATTTTTCACCCTATAAAGGGGTCGCGTATACAAAAAGATTGAAAAACACTGCTCTAGAACAAAATTGGTACTAACACTATTGGTACTGGTAACAAAATTGCATAACGGTAGGTACCTAAGTAGACATTTATAAAGTGATTATAGCCAGAAAAGAAAGATGCATAAGGTACGTTGTACATGAAAAAGTCACTGATTAGAGCTCATTTACCAACTCTAGTTCATAGCACTCAAACTTCAATAAACTCTGTTCAATGAGTTCAAATACACAAAACTCCATATAAAAATATATCTACCTATATAATATACCTACATAAATTAATGGTTGTAGCGTTTCGTTACAATTCTAATTAAGTACTGCCTCACTGCCTGTCGAGTTTTCTTAACTCACTGATATCTGAACTACAAACATGCGAATCGCCAATGCTCCCGAGTCCCGGTGAAGGACCGTCCTTATGTATACTTGTTATTTCTTGAATAGCTTGTTATTTCTTATTCAAATTATCATGCTTTCAGCACATACCTACGCCTCAAGTAAGACCATAGTAATTACACAGAGAAATATCGTGGTCATATTACGAGTTGCCGGCGAATCCGTTCACTAACGATATACGCACTTTGCATGCAACATTCCGCCTTCTTTGTGCGACCGACAATGATTTAAGCGATTATAGTTTTTATCCTGTGGCAAATAAAGAATACGTAGGTACGATGTAGGTACGTAAATTTTATTTCATAGGACAGGTAATGTGACACGTATAACAAATTTAAGTGGATAGGTAAGAACTTTTTCATATAAATGGGAAAAGCTTTTATTAGATCTTTTTTTTGCAATTATATCTTGTATTATTAATCCCAACAAAAACATTATCATGTATAATGTTGCCAGACGAGCATATGGCTCACACTGTCAAAAAGTTATCAGATCTCATGTAGGGCAAGACTTCTGACTTTATACACCCTTAAATACAAGCTCTAACTTCACAAACCCTACACTTTAGTTACAATAATGTCTTGGCCGTTTGGCTACCGTCACATGGGCGTAAAGTGAAAAATGTATCCCACCAAAATCATTTTCCTGATTTCAAATTTTGATTTAACAGAACTTACAGAGTACTGAAAAGTGAATAAATTTTTGATTTTACGCCCAATGTAACGGTAGCCAAACGGTCAAGACATTATTGTAACTAAAGTGTAGGGTTTGTGAAGTTAGAGCTTGTATTTAAGGGTGTATAAAGTCAGAAGTCTTGCCCTACATGAGATCTGATAACTTTTTGACAGTGTGAGCCATATGCTCGTCTGGCAACATTATACATGATAATGTTTTTGTTGGGATTTCATTTCTTTTTGTAAGTTTTTTAAAACAATGTTTTTTATTAACTTAATTTTTCTTTTTTTTGTGTATTTCTTGCACTTCAAGTGCGCCTCTTTTCACAGCCCACCCTCTAATATGTTTGTATTACGAGTAGATACGTACTTTGCTTAGAAGTATATTCTGAAAATTTAAAAAACTTATAGTGGATTTAAAGTTAGTAGTTTTGGCCTACCGAAAGTGAAACTAATTTTACATTTTTCAAGATAAAATGATAATTAAACGTAATGTATAGATCCAAATTTCAATTTCTAACTTCAAATTTTACCTATATTAAAACACAAAGTCAGATACAAATGAAAGTTTGGATGTTTGTTACTCAATCACAACACAACCACTGAACTGATTTGGTTGAAATTTAAAATGTAGACTGATTATATCCTGGACTAACACAGACTACTTATTGTTATCCATTACAAATCTACGGAAGGTATCGGTGAGATTTGTGTGTTTATTAGTTTTTAACTATTGTTTAATTTATACTTAGTCTTTATTTTCGTTGGGCGCTGAGGCGCTCTTGAAATTCAAATTTGACGCTTGACACGCTTGACAACTCATTTTGGTCACAGAGCACTGGACTCTGGGCAATGAACACGCGGAGCTCGGTACGGGAATTCGGGCTTGTCGCGTGCACTATGGTACTGGGCACACTGACGTTGGGGCGCTGTTAAAATCCACATAATTTACGCTTGGCATGCCCGACGGCTAACTGTGGGTACTGGGCACTGGGCCTTGGGCACTCATCTCACCCTGGGCACTGGGAACTGAGAGCTGGGCTCGTTGGACGGGGCCTGTATGTAACTTGGGCTTGACGCGTCCGTTTGGGCACTGAGCAGGTATTTATGCGCTAAACGCTCTTCAAAATCAGAGAGATTTGACGCTTGGCACGTTCAACAGCTCAGCTGGGCACTAGGCACTCGGTTCAATGTGGGTTCTTGTCATTGAGCGCTGGATCCTGGTCACTCGATATGCAGTGAAACTCGGCTTGTTAAACATGACATGCATGGAACTTGGGCTTGAAACGTGCGATATTACTGGGCACGGGGCACTGGGCACTTGGGCGCTTGGCCACTTGGGCACTGGAATCGCACTTATAATTACCAAAAAAAAATTACGTGTTTTTCCAGATGTATACATATATAGCAGATATCTAACATGAAATTAAGTTTGTACCTATCTATATACGTATGGGAAACCCCATACGAAATTCCAACACCCTAATTTGATGGATGTGGGGTGATTTACTAAAAATCCTGAAACACGTATTTAATTGTTTATTACAAAGAGTCCCTATATCCATTTTGAGACCTCTAGCATCAATATTTGCCGTAGTTTCATACAAACTTCCATGACCCCATACGAACTTCCAACCCCCTAATTTGATGGATGTGGGGTGATTTACTAAAAATCCTGAAACACGTATTTTTTTTTTATTACGAAGAGTCCCTATATCAATTTTGAGACCTCTAGCATCAATATTTGCTGTAGTTTCATACAAACTTCCATCCCCCCATACGAACTTCCAACCCCCTAATTTGATGGATGTGGGGTGATTTACTAAAAATCCTGAAACACGTATTTAATTGTTTATTACAAAGAGTCCCTATATCAATTTTGAGACCTCTAGCATCAATATTTGCCGTAGTTTCATACAAACTTCCATCCCCTATTTTAAGGGGTTGGGGGGTTTAATTCCCAACTTTTGGAATTTTTTTGTTGGTTGTGTACTAATTCTAGCTTACATACCAAATTTCAGCTTTCTAGGACTTTAGGAAGTACCTAGGAATTTTGATGATCATCAGTAAGTCAGTCAGTCAGTCAGTCAGTCAGTGACGAAATCTGGGGTTTTCAGATGTCAATAAAATCTAAAGTATAATACCTGTGATATTGAAACTTTATACGTTTAATAAGTTCACCGGCGACATCATTTCCCGAGAATTTTGATTATCTGGAATAATTCTGGCCTAAGTTATAAGGGTTTAAAAATACGGCGAAACACTTCGAGAAAAGATAGGTAGTGCCCTCGCGCTTCGCTTGACTCGTCTGGCGGGGACACTACCGTGTCCCCAGATTGAACTGTTACTGTAAGATAAGCAATACGATTTCTGAAATCTGAACGTGACAGTAGATAGTTGGACTTTTAGGTGACTTTTCATAAATGAGAAAAATATTTACAACTATTTTTTCAAAGCTATATTTCAGTTTAATTACTAGTGTAATTCGCTTATTCTTTTTGTAGCGTAAAAAACCATCTGCTGGTAAATTCAAGTACCTATCGATTTTTATGAGAAACTCAAATTTGCAAAGAATCGATATACAGCAGTAAGTTTACCTACCTCACATAATATGACTAAAAATAATACTTAGTATAATCTGCTATAATGCTACAACACATTCAATAAACTTTGTATGTATCATGAATCATGATGTATACTATGATGCATTAATAGTGACAGTTTATATTGTTTGCAACATTATTACGACCTGAACGAGTTATACTTATGACCATTATGTATTCTGTGCTATGACCTCAAGGCAGAGAAAACAACAAAAAAAATGTTTATTTAAAAAGTTAAAACCTTTGAAAACTGACCTCTAGCATCATAATGTAGGTTAACCTTTAATGTATCCGTGTTATATGCTTATGCTAAGCAATAATAGCACGTAAAGCACAGAGTAACACGAGATTGGAAGGATTAATACGGCAAGGCTGGGGATAAAGCTCATGTAGGTGAATGCGAGCTGCACACGCGATCGCCCTTATGGTGTGCTAGCATGACTCCGCCTTGTAATTGTTTACAGACTTTCTTCATTAGACCTATTAAGGGTTTATTTTAAGGAAACTCATAGGCTCTACATGATATTATGAAAGATTTGATGCACGTCTAATGATGATCTATTAATGTTTTAAGTTCTATTTCAAAATGATTTTTGAATAAAGTTAATGCAAGAGTTTTGTACGTATATCTAGCTAGTGTTTACCCAACATTACATACACACTCAAAAAATGTTGTGTTGTACCTTAGGTGACTTTACCGTGTTGATTTTACTTATCTCTTTGAAGTTAGTATGATACCATCTTCGCTGCATCATCAATTACCATCAGGTTAGATGCAATCAAGTACTAACTTCTAGAGTGTAGAAAAGTGCCCTACATATGAAGCATGGCCCGCGCGGTAGGTACAGGTTAAAAACCTGAGGTAAACAAACCTAGCACACAGAAATAAACAATCAGACTTTAGGTAGGTATACGTCTTTGTTATAGCATCAAACAATTTATGCTTTATGCCTACCTAACCTATAATTATCACTTAACCGTTCAATTCTGTAATGCGTAACGCGAGCATGCTTTCGAAACGCAAAAATTGAGCAACACAACCACCTACATAGTTAGCTACTCATAAAAATATTTCTCGTTATGTTTTGCGGTGCGTGTGAATAATTATGTTAGGTTTCTAGCTCGGCTATCTGGCCCCATCTGCACAGCCACCATAACCACTGAAATGGGAAAATAACAGGCTCACATGTACAATGCAATGGAAAATGCGAGCGCGGACACCATGCGAGTAATTTTTCCGACAGCAAGCGAGCTTTGTGCTCGTTGCTCGGGTAATTAAACCAGATTTACGTGCGTTCTGCTGATTTTACTCGCACCCTTCTCGATAGGAGTTGCGTAGGGAAACCGATATCACTGTAATAACTTACGTTTATTGTGGGAATTTATTTTGTAGAGTCCTAACTTCTAACAATCGTGTTGAATACCTAGGCATAAAAAGGATGTGGAAGTAAAGGAATGCGAAAGTAGACGTAGAATGTGGATGGGCTCTAGGCATGTAAAGGGCGTGGAAGTAGGGGAATACGAAAGAAGAGGTGGATGAGCTCTAGGTATGAGAAGGATGTGGAAGTAGGAGAATACGAAAGAAGAGGTAGATGTTCTCAGAGGCATGAAAAGGACGTGGAAGTAGGGGAATTCGAAAGAAGAGGTGGATGGGCTCGAGGTATTAGAAGTGTGTGGAAGTAAGGGAATACGAAAGAAGAGGTGGATGGGTTCGAGGCATCAGAAGGGCGTGGAAGTAAGAGAATACGAATGAAGAGGTGGATGGGCTCTAGGCATCAGAAAGGCGTGGAAGTAGGGAGATATAACAGAAGGGGTGGATGGGCTCTAGGCATAAAAAGGGTATAGAAGTTAGGGAATACGAAATAGAAGTGGGAAATAATTGAAAAAGAAGTAAATAAGTTACATTGTAGGTAAGTTGACCGCTGATAGAAATGAGTGGGAGAAGAAGACATGATGTGAGCACATGTAGGAAGAAGAAAAGCCTTTAACGACTTACTTACTACAATTTATTATGAATTTGCGTATTTCCTAAAACAATTACACAATTTTGTTACGAGTAAGAGTTCTCAGTAACTGCAGCTTCTCCTATTAGAGAAAACAATGGATGACGAATCATCAATGCATTACTCCGTTTGATACTAAGTAAGCACTTAAATCTACATAAAAAAATACCTTGAGTCACACTATGAAAAACCCCGAATCACTATGCTTCAACTCGTACGTGAGGTTGTGCCTTCCTTGTGCATTAAGTTGACTAAAAAATATACTGAAATGTCTACTTTTTTCAATTTTATAAATAGATATGTACCCTGGAACGGCGTGAAAAATTGTCGCCAGTTTATCGGTGTCAAAAATGCTTGTTTTGCTACCATACAGCAAGGCAACGCTGTAGTTCGCTGAGCACCCACCTATGAATTTTGACAGATGGCGCTACTGTTTGCTTGTATAGAAAAAGGTTTACGTAAATCGTTCGGGTACCCATATCCTGAGGTTTCTTATCGGTAATTTTATATAACGTTTATCGCAAACGATAAGAACGCGCACTTATACCTACATATTTTAATTTAGTTGTTCGCTCTAAAGTTCCTTCCTAATACAATTCGGTCGACAATTGAACGATCATGAAACGAAATTCGGTACTGTTCGAAATGGCCCAATTGCAATAAAACCAGAACAAAACGGAATGCAGCGGCCTCGCAGCGAGAGAAATTGTACAAACCCCGGTTAGCTGTAAATCAATCGATAACGATCAGATAAATTAGACAGCCGTACCGCACGACAAACCTTAAGAATTAGCAACCAATTACACAACAAAAAAAAATGTACAATGTACACTGTACAGCCATTATCAAGCAAAAACTGCCTTAAATGGCTCTATTGGAACCGATCGTTGTTAAGGGTACGTGCGCCTTTTGTTTTTGTCCTGTTAAACGCCTATCGCTGTCAATATTTACCTAAATAACGATGGCAATTAGGTATTATACTTTTGTAAGGTGAAATAATACGCTCCAATCTAACATGAAAAAGCTATAGTAACTTATAGATAGATACAGTCTACGCCAATAGCCTAGTGTCTACGTCGCGTCGTCAAATTGCATAGGTACCTACCTATACAAGCAGTAGAACCATTAGTAGGCCTAAAGAATATATTTTTAGTCTATAACGATTTACAACTAATAAGTACCTAGTTTTATTAAAACAACTTTTAGGTCACAGATACAAACAAGCGGAGCGCAGAGTTGCTCAGTCAGTGGTTGATTATGTAACGTTCAGTTTGTTAGTTAGCAACCCTCACTGGGTTGTTAACTACCAAAACAGACGCAAAAATCCTATTTTTTGCTTACTTTCTGCACAAGTTACCAACATAGGTCGGTATGGTTATCATATCAACATACCATGCTAGTTGCTAACTTATGCAAAAACTATACAAAAAAAGGATTTTTGCCTTAGTTTTGTTAGTTACCCAGTAAGGGTTACTTACTAAGAAACTGAACGATACAGGATCAGCATACTCACCACTGGCACTGCTCCATGTTTCGCTTCGCGTTTCGCTCCGCTCGTATCCATGCAAGCGGTCTCGTAGTCTCATGCATGCAAGTTAGGTATTACACGCATTTACAGCTTACGTACTTACAGAAGAAAACCAACAACGAAATTCCCGTCTATTTACCTTTACTTAAGTGATGAAATCTTGCCATTTTTATAAGCATTTTACATTCATTATATTTTTTAACAGACGGTAGTTACCTACAATCTACATAGTTATAATTCCCCTTTTGTTCTATAGGCGTCAACGTCACGTGCGTCTTTTTTCAAACGACACGTCAAGTTATAATAACCGTAATAAATAACTTGGAAATACCTATATCGAGTTACAATAGATATCAATCGTGTGAAAATCAAACACTTCATACGTACCCATAAAAAGCGTACATAATAGAGCCGCTTACACGCCCACAACGATGCCTTCTTATATACAATCAAGTGAGATAAAGATGTTAATGACAATTTATAACAACGTTGCAGCGTTGTGCGTACCGATGTAGGTTGGTAATTTTATAATTTCCCTTTTTTTCTTTGGTATAAAGTGAGCCATTTAACATTTTAAAATTATTGCTCAAGTCATAATTTATCGCCCGCTAACATAGTGAGGCAATGCACTTGGTAAATTGGAACATCTGTGTAGCCTTGTAGGACCTACACGGCAAGTACTTAGACTGTAGGTTATTGCTGAACCTATTCGCATTGCCATTCATTTTTCACGTCACTTATACCGCTCGTAATTATTTTAATGAAACCTCTATGCTACTTTTAAGTAAGACTACGGTAGAGAAAGAAATTTTGTAAGTACCTATCCTTGACATTGAGCTACACTACTATATGAAACTCAGTAAGTTTAATAACATTTTCTTCGAAAAAAGGTCACTTACAAACTAACTTTCACGCCCGCAAAACTGCGTTCCTATATTTTAATCTCAATCCTTTTTCTGTATTGACTCTGGTTACAAATTGTTTTAAATAAATCCTTAGTTTTTAAGGCCGATACACATGCTATAACATCAGTATTTTATCTCTATTTATTTTCTCGTCTCTACTATTTCTTACGGATCCCAGATACGCAGTTTTCCTGACAAAATATCTATACATATAACAACAGTACAATTACTATTATAGCAACGTGTTCCAGCACATTGTTGAAGCACATGCAGAGATGTTACTTGAATATTTTGTGTGTCATCAACCTTACTTCAAATTTCTGGGAACTAAGTCCAGAGGCAACTCTAGCCCTTGTGGCGCCCGTGTGCAACCAGTACCCTGGCGCCCTCTAGTCTAGTAGGAGCAGGGTCAAAATGTACCTAATACTATTTTAGGCTGATTTCACGTTGAAACAAAAGTTATTGTGTAAATTTAAATAGAGTAGAAAAAGGAGTAGCCTTGCTTTGTTACTGCGCGCCCGGCGTCGGCCATAACACGGGCGCAGAGTCTTTGAGAGCGCCGGCATCGACGCATCTTTGGAGGTGTCGCATTAGAGTGCGCTCGGCGCCCCCTTAGATCTGGCGCCCGTGTGCGCCGCACACCCTGCACCATAGGTAAAGACGCCTCTGACTAAGTCGCAATATAAAAGGAGACAACAGCTCGCCATCTGATCCAATCAGCCTCGTGTCGAAAGCAGCAATTAAAGGGCGAAATGTCTCGAGGTCGGGGGAAATGTGGCGAGCAGACAAATAAAGGAACGGTCGCAATTGGCCGCGTCGACACCGGCGCAGGCGCACCGTGCGGCGGCCACACGCAACTCGTACGCAGAATCCTCTGGCTTCTAAGACTTGACTGTACTCGAGATGCTATGTCAGTCCTCTTTTAGTGTCAATGAAGTCACATATTGTTTAAAAAGAAACCTTGAAACTTCTTTGCAAATAAGTGGATCATCCAGGGGCACACTGGATTTTACCAGGTGGTAGGACTTTATTGTAGACTCCTCAGATTCCAGCGAATCAAAATCGCATTTATCTCAGACCTTGGTAGTTATTGAGTATTTTAGTTGATAACATCCCATTCTTTTAAATAAAAAAAAAAAAAAAATATTTTTTTTTTTTATTTTTTTTTTATTTTTTTTTTTTAACGTTTAGGAGCCTAGACATAACTAAAAAGATTCCAAAACATGTTTTTACAATCTTGTTTACGGTTTTAAATGTCATAATTTCGTTAACTCATAGGATATCCCAATGAAAAATCAGCGTACATTAAAAAACATTGTAAAAGTTAAGTTTATTTTGTTTCGCATAAAAAACCAGTGGCGCCGCGGTTTAGTTCCAGCTGCGAAAGTGCGGCGCGTGAATGAAAGCCGACCAACTGTGAACGGAAAGGGTTCAAGTATTTTTAAGGGCTGGCTTAGTTTCAGTTGTTGCTTACTGACTGATTGATTTAAAATTCTCAATTTCCAAAAGAGTCAAGTAATGTGAAATCTTTAAGGTACATCCTTATTTAATTTACGACATTTCCTTTCGAGGTCAAATCAATCAGTTGTTTTGATGAGATTTAAAACAATGCATCATTAATTGGGCCCAAAAAAAAGTGCACCATTTTTGCGGTTGATTCGCATGTATCCTACATTAAAAGAAGTACTTACCTATTTGTACAGCTTTAATTTTATACTTCCGTGTGCTCACGAGATACAATAAAATCATGTTTTGCTTTTTGAAAATTGCAAGTGCTGAGATTCTATGTTAGTACGTCTCCGTGCAAACCTGCTTTCCGAATGGTACTGGTGGAGTTTTGACTTTTCATTAAAGCCTGTAAGTTAGGCCTATGTGAAAAATAAACATTTTTAATAACATTTTCGTTTTTGAATGAAAAGGGTCTTACAATGCACAATCGACAATGTTGAAAAATGGACTGAAAAGCGCCCATGTCATTCAACGTAAGTTTTTGTAATTAAAATGCCCGGCAAACAGCGGAAAAAATGTCGCCGGTTTACTGGTGTTAAAAGTATTTGTGTTGACACCAACGGCCTCAGTGGTAAACCGACCGCAGTTTTGTCAATGTCTAAGGACCGCGGTCCACGCCAGTGATCACTCGTTTCCACAGTCACGATTTCCGCCATATTGTGGCATAGGTGTTAGCGGGAAATTCGACAGATGGTGAAACTTTTTTCTCGTAAGAAGAAGGTTTACATGAAATGTTCAGATGGGCTCATCCTAAGGTTCGTATCGGTGACCCTAACCCTGTGTTCACAAATCACGTTAAAAAGTAAAAAACATACCCAAGTACCTACGCATATTTGATGTGGTTCAATGACAGACGGCTCTCTCAGTGTTGTCAGAGAATTAGTTCCGCGTTGTTAGCGCGGCAATCGAGCGGCCGGCGCCTGCGCATCTTGTACCAGCTACTTCTACATCGTAGGTACATCGTCTATAATACTGGTATGTTTTGAAATTAGAACGTGAAAACGGGCGTTACTTTGCGCTTGTTCATAATTAACAAGAAAGTAGCTGTAAGGTTAATTCTGGCTTTGCACAAATCCGTGAAAACGGGCGTTACTTTGCGCTTGTTCATAATTAACAAGAAAGTATTAAAATTAGAACGTGAAAACGGGCGTTACTTTGCGCTTGTTCATAATTAGCAAGAAAGTATTAACTATTTTGCTGTAAGGTTAATTCTGGCTTTGCACAAATCCTAAGGGAATCGTAGACTTCCTGTTCTCGCTCATGCTTCATACTTATACCTATAGCTGTAGATATAGACTGTTACTTATAGCAAATTCTGTAACTATTGATTTTTGGGATGAGAAAAAGTCGATGATGTTAATGTTAATGTCCACGCTATAAACTAGCTAGGTCCTACTACTAGGTAACTAGGTAGATTTAAATTTCAGCCAAATTGTTTCAGTAGTAATTTAAGTAAAAACATTCAAACTCGCAAACATTTATTATACCTACTACTCAATTATCTATTACCTATACGAGCATACCCAACCTACCTATCTATGATTAAATTTATAATCACTTAGGTAGATTTTACGTTATCATGTAGGTAATGATAGGCATATATCTACTGTATGTAATGTATATTGTATAGGTATACTAAAATATTTTTATGTTTATAAATGTAGTGTAGGTAACTGCTACATGTATGAGATTTATTTAATGATCAATATATTACTAATTTTAACACATTCGTAGTAGAGTACTTACTAGGTATGTTACTAAGTCATTTAAAGTCTTTGCATGTAAAATTTGAATGACCTTTAAGAAGATCCAAGCTTCTTTGCACTCAAAATTGTAACAAAAAGAAGCGTAGATAAGTATTCTCAATGTTTTATAGGAGTAAAAGTTTGCTTCCATAAAAAAGCATAATGTTTGACATGTTATACCACCCAAAGCCAAACGCGACTCCGCAAAGAAGCCGACGACAGAAAGAAATCTACGCTTTTGCTTTAATATGACACTGATACTTTATTGCCGCCAACGATTTTACGAACCGGGTTGTGTTTTAACACATAAATATCACCAAAGACGAACGATGCAAGTGTCGTTAATTGACAATTGGTTCGGTGATTGCAATAAGCAATATTTCATAATTAAGGATGTGCCTCGAGAGATGTCGACGAGTCCGGGACTTTGTGTTACTTATTTGTGTTCTTGTGTGTGCGTGATTAAAATAAATACTCGGGGCAGTAGTCCGACAGCTGCTACTTCAACGATAATTGAAAATACGATTTATATTCCCGCCAAATTTATCGACAACCTCGATTTATACTCGCTGGTGAGCGTTGACGAGTCGTATCGTACCTACTCGAACATCAGTTTTGCACCTGAGTGTGGTTTTAAATAAATTGTTAATTTACTCGCAGTTTAAGAAGGGTGTAGAAGAACTTAAGAACCCGGAAAGAAGAGCATTTCAAAAAAGATGAAATGTATTAATATTTAAGTATGATGGAATGTATCGACATCCTAGAAATTTCACATAACTACACAATAATAGAAAATTACATATTTATCATATTATAGGCAAATTTCTTCAACAAAGTTAAGATTAAGTTTTTTTTTTGGTTTTCACATTCGAGAATCAAAACTTAAACCAAAAGCAATGCAGTTTTTAATTTTTGTAAGGAGCTTTATTTGAATGATATAATCCACTTTATTTTGCGAAATTTGATCAAAATTCGTCATAAAATTATGTTTCTACGAGTGCCGAAATGACATGAGAGTTAGTGAAGAGTTTCATAACTATTTGACATAACCGGCCATAAAACTTATAAATACGTCATAATGTCGCGTTAAAACTTCACTTTACTTAAATAATTAAATATTTAAACCATTATAAAAGAAAATCTACAAAAAGCTTATAATATATACCAACGTAAGATCAACACATACAATAAATTAAATTAAATTAGATTTTATGTTCACAGCTAAGATAGCGGCTATCTTTAAAACAAAATTAAATGGTCGTTTTATTATATTCCTAAAGTTAATGGCGGTTTTTAATTGTTTTTATCAAATGTTAATTAGTTCTCACTATCGATAGGCACTGCCCGTATCGCGGAAACAGCTCGTAAATTAATTTGATTTGTATGAACTCAAATATTGCGGCCGGCTTGCAACATATTTAATTACTCACGAACTTAATTAAAGAATCAAATATTTAACTCCCTAAGAAATGACCCTCCGACATAGCTTTTAAATTTTAATTATTTAGTTTGAGCAGACAGTAAATGATAAAGTAAGTACTTTCAAGTAAACTTAACCTATAAACTAGATGAACTAGCTAAGTTTACCTCGAAAAAACAGTAATAGTTTTACTTATCTCTAAAAGGAAAGACATTTGATTGTTTTACTAGGTATGTACGTAGTACGTACATACCTAGTATTGAAGGATTTTTTGGATTTGTAATTATACTGGTAGGTTCTTAGTTCTTACTTTAGTCGGGGAGTTTCAAAAAAATTATTTAATCCTTTTTCAATTACAAGTCTGCAAAAGTCGTGGGTGTTTTAAATTTTTTAATTTTCCACTTGTTTCATAGTTTTTCGATTAATATATTAATGTAATTTAAATTATATTATTATTAAAAAATGAAAATTAATCTTCAAACTACTTAGCCATTAGCTCCTCTAGCAGCGTTTGAAGGCATCATCCCTTCCAAGTCATAAAGAGACGTTTATTGTGGCGCCTCCTGCTGTTCAATCACAAGATCAATTATCTACGAACCATTGCCAATGACTCACTAATATTTTATACAAAACTGTATCCAAATCGGTTCAGTCGTTTTTGTAATAATTGAGAACATGCGTTTGCACTGTAAATGTTTTTTATGGCGCCCCCTGGTGATCGATGTTCGTAACAACTATCTAAGAACCATCGCCAATGACTACCAAACATTATACAGAAAACTGCATCTAAATTGGTCAAGCCGTTTTTGAAATAAATGGGAACATTCGTTTGCAAAATAAATGTATTTTATGGCGCCCCCTGGTGATCGATGTTCGTAACAACTATATAAGAACCATTGCCGCTGAACACCAAACATTATAAAGGAAACGCCATCCAAATCGGTCGAGCCGTTTTTGAAATAAATGGGAACATTGATGTGCACACACAAACAAACAAACAAACAAACAAACAAACAAACAAAAATATTTTTGCATTATTGGTTTTTGTGAACAATTTAAGATACAAACAAACATAACATCTCATTAATAAAGTAATGTACAAACCGTCTCTCACCCTAAACGCATATACCCGTACTCCGTTCCGTCGTGGGTAATAAAATTAGCAACCTATAATGTTTATTATGCGAGTATCTGAAGAAGCGTCGTTATATTATAAGGTACTGTTATTCATAATTTTGTTTTATTGAAATGGCTACACCAAATCATTCATAACTTATGATTGTTTAATTTTTCGACACGCGCTTGACCAGCTATTCCGCATTGTGAATAGTCTAGCATGCTAATGAAGATGGCGCTAGCAGTTCCAAAGGCATATCTCAAAAACAATTATAGGGAGCCATAAATTTATCTGTTTCGCGCCTCTGGCATCGAACCCGGTCCAATTAGACGTCGGCGGGTCCTCAGTAAATCTCATGCGGCTACCACGCTACACTAATTCATACGCGGCCAGCGAGCGGTAGCTGTCGACATCGACACAAACTTTAACAGCTTCTCGATTATCGATAACTCTGGTACCTGCTCTGTTCGCAACACTGGACAGTGCTACGATCAGAGACAATAAATTAAGATATTTCTGAAGGTGAATTCAGTTTTAAAGAAGTAGGTACCTATTATTATTTTTAACTGTCTATTTTTTTAAATCAACCGATAGGGTGGCTAATTAATGAAAATGGTTATTATAATTTTGATTGGATACTTGAGTGAAGCCAGTGTAGGGAAGGCAGAACAACGTCTGTCAGATCAGCTACATAGAAGTGTGGAAGTAACCATGGTTACTCTACTTGATAACGGAATTCATTGCGTCAGCTTTTGCTAATATAGCCTAACAGCTAGCGAGATATCATAGCTATTATTGCCAAGTTTCAAATCATCCAGTGTGATGGTTTGAGCTTCACAATGTACCTACATTGATATATCAGTCAGTCAGTCACCTTTTTCCGTTTAATTTTACAGATTTAGGTTCCTAAAGAAATTGTACAGAGGCAACTAGGCAAACCATCATTGAGTGTCCATTAAAATTATGAATGGTTTATACCTACAGTTCATTCAAATAGGCTTGGCTTATTTGATAAACAAATATGGCCGATCTGAATAAGTCACTTTATTTTGACATGACCCTAGTGATGTAACTATCGCTGAACTATATCAGGAATGAACTATAGAACGAATAATCTCCAATGCAAAGAATAATTGTATTTTAAATAGGGGAAACGGTAGGTACAGTTACTAATAATGAATTAGTGAGCGTAATCAATTCATTCAGAAACGAAAAACATAGTCGAATTAATTTAATCAAATCACGTTACATATTTTATTCTATTACTTGCAAGTTGCAAGAATATTTTTATTTGAAAATTTTCTAATAAGTCGTATTATCGCTCTCGGCCTGTAGTTCATTAAAACTAACTTTTGTCATACGACTTTTCAAATTTCAGTATTAATTTATTTTATACCACATAATATAATGTTAATTAATTAACAAAAAACCGACTTCAACTCTCATCAACTGCTATTGAATACGTCCTTTCCAATTAAAGTTTTCTCATGGATACCATTTTCAGAACTAGACTAAATTGAAATGGGACCACACGGGAAGCGTCAGAAAAAAGAATCATTAAAATCGATTTAACCAGTCAAAAGTTATGAGAAATAAAGTTTTTATATAAAAAAATAGGGTCGAATTTAGAACCTCCTTCTTTTTAAAGTCGGTTGAAAATTAATAAATTATGATAATTCTGTAAAGTGACATTACACTGACACCAAATACAATGGATCAGCGCCGTAAGTTTGCATGTCGCTCGCCGCCGTTGCCACTTGCCGTGTTCGGTGTTACGTTACAGAGTAGGGTAATTTTGAAAATTTGATATAATTCTCAAAATATCGCGTTAAAAAAAACTCGAAGAACAAAAGTTGCTAGTTTTAATATAAACAACTAAAGGCCGAGAGCGATTTGGTATTTTTATATAACCCTGTATAATAGACCCTTTTAAGGAACGAAGGATCTTTTTTAGGATAATCAAGACAGCGAGATATCGATTACATCCATTAATAAAGAAAATCAAAATGGCAGTCAGTATAATTTATTCATTCATTATAAAAAGGATTTTTTTGTGTTGGTTTTAACAGCAAAACTATAGAAAATGTTACATGTGTTTTATATAATTAAGTACAGTTAATTGTCAAATATTAAAATATTTTCGTTCATACCAACTCGTTATTTTAATTTTGCTGGCAGTCATAAAAGAACTTAAACGTCCAATAACTGTACCGCTAGTCCTATTATTTCATACCGTCTCGATACCTACCAAATATCAAGTAAGTCAAAACGTCTTTAAATATCGCCCCTGTAAAAAGTTTATAGCAATATTGTTGTTGTTTATTACGTCAGACTTTACAACATGATAGGATAATTTTGAAATAAACGTAAACAAAATATAATAAACTAACGTGATTTCGATTCTGGACGAATAAATCGATGTAACTGACCAAGGTGAGTCATTCGTTTTTTTGTCTGTGGTTGCAATTGCGTGTCTGCACAACACTCATGTCAATAATAAAATGTCAATGTCAAACCTATGATTATTGTTTTATCTGTCATACTTTATTTGTGTTTTGATTTCGTTTTCTTTATTTATATTGCTAAAATACTGGATAAATAGCGAAAATATTACACGTAAGGTTACTTCAGATGTTGTTTGTGGACAGTAAGCAGTTTGTGCGTCATTTAATTGCTTCAACATCGTGAAAAGTGTTTTCGAAATGAAGTGTACGCTGAAAGGTTAGAATGTTTACCTTTTCTCCCAACTGAAAACAAATAGACTTTATATTGAGGGACGCTTTGAGCTTGCGATAAATCAATATGAAATATAAATATCTAATACAAATATCTAATACTTAGGTAAAAGAGTAATGAGGTATTGGTATACGCTTCAAAGAGAAAGATTAAGTTTTGATTTCTCTTTTATATTGTATGCAGTTTTAACAACTCATGCTCATTGCTCATCGACTAATATTACAAATTCACTACAGATACGAAAGCAGCTGCTTCCAAATTATTCACATACACAATTTACAACTGGTCTATTTTAAATTATTCATTACAAAGCAATATATATATTTTTACAACAATTTAGTGTTTCAATGTAATCGTGGTGGCTCGTGGGTCCAAGTTGTAAATGGGCCGCGCCGTCGCGTCGCGTCGGCGCGTGCGCAGGCAAAAGCACCTGCTCCTAAGACCCGGTAATTATTCCACCACTTATTATATGATTATAAGGCTTTTTTGGTGCTTTCAATCAAATTACACCTTGGCTCGGCCACTTCGGAATGAGATGTCATAAACTATTTTTTTGTGGTTCCGTTATTACGAACGACGACGGTTTCGTGGTAACGGTGTAAAACGGGCGACAATTATTTCGGACTTTTTGGGGTTACCGATAGGAGACACCTTTCATCAATTATTGTAAGCAATTATAAGCAGATGCCTGCCCCTCGTCTTTGTAATATAAACATTGAACAAGTACTTTAGGAAATCCTCGTAGGTATTCAGTTTCATGATCCTTCGCAGCAGAAACTGTTTTGTGTTTATAATAAACTTGCATAAGTTAAACTTTGTCGTAGCAGTTTTATTTTAATCACTTCGCGAGTGCTCACTGTTGTGGTCTCTATCCTAAATCAGAGGAGCCGCGACAGTAACATAAGTACATTCTCAAGTTAAATGATAGGTACCTAAGTACGATTTTTAATATACTCGCTCTCTCCGCTGTTTCATAACTGTCTGTTGTTCCAAAAATTAATTTATTGATAGGATAAAAAAATATTTGTTACCTGTCAATAAAAAAGCAGAAATCGACAAAGATAGAAATATTTTAATTTCATAATATATTCTAACAAAGAAATAAACATTTTAAACTAAAATAAATTGAGTTTGGATAAATATATCTGGCTATATGGTTCAATTATAATTGACCTAGATAAAATTAGTTACCTATCGATTGATGATTTTAGATATGAATAATTTTTACTAAGACTTGGATGACTTAATCAATCACCGATCATGAAAAGTTATAGGAGTAGGTACCTATAGAATCTAAGTTCTACATTGCAAGCGTTCACGACAGAATATTCATAATTAGATTGTAAAGTCACAAAAATCACAATAGATTAAGAAGGTACATAATATATCTGGGGAAAAGTGATTTACCTACCACAGCTTAGTACCTACTTCGTTTTGTTTAGAAGAACTTGATATACGGCACAAAAAAGTAATCTTTAAATGACAATTAGCCTCTGCTTGTCCTATTGTGGATTGCCGCGTCTTAAGATCTAGTCAAAATGTAAAAAGAGACTATAAAAATGTACTTCGAAAGTTAGGCGCGCGATTAAACGTCTAAACGCGCGTGCACAAATAGCGTAGCAAAAATATTGAGGCAATTTTAGAACGGACTGTCACTCAGATCGCCTAAATGATAACGTTACGGCTCCATTCTAAATCTGTGCTCATGAAAACACGCAGTTTTGCCGCCGAGCGCATCGATGCCTTGATAAGCGGGCATAAATAAATAATTAGATGGAGAGCCGAGGAAGTTATGGAGACGAGGGGAGTGCGGGGAAACGGGGAGGGCAGGGAGGTATTCGGATAGTTCTTAGATAGTATCTCCCGCAACCGCGCTTTGTGTCAAACGTCAGATGCTTATCTCTAAGATGTTTACAGATGTACCGGAGGGGGAACGAACGGCCCAAATCTTTAGTGAGCGCAATCAACCGATATCTACTCTAATATGGTTGATGTGCGAGTTAATTACCTGTGCTGTACCCGCGTTGGTAACGTCAAACGTGTGCGCTATGATGGCCCGGGAAGGAAATGTTATAACTTTAATGGACGGACGGGTTGACCCGAAAATAGAACACGCTTTTTATGCAGTAAAGAGTGTGTTCTGGACGTTTTTATACTAAACCATCGATAGTACTTTTTTGTATAGTAAGCCGGAAATTAAATAACCATCGAATTGAAGTAAACTCCTTATAAAATGAACAGTTACACAGGTGATGTTTCGACAAATGATTGATATAATACTTATGGCTCTCACATTATTTTAGGAGATTAATATCCTGGATTGACACAAACAAAGATTTTAATATCAACATGTGAAAATACTACAATTTCCGAAATTTGACTGCCGTAAAATTGTGAAAAACCTAATACATTGTGGCCTTAAAGATCTTCAAAGAAAATATCTATTTCCCGTCGTAGCTATTTCAGTTACCCGTAGATCACGCTAGATGGCGCTGATAAGGTGGCTGTTTGCCAGATCTACGATCATCTCTGCATCTGCGTCTTCATCGTCTAATAATTATGCGATTATCTGCAGATATTCTTATCTATTGAACTTTTGCACTAATACTCGTATCATCGCTTATACTTACGTCGCTTAACAATTTGGAGATAATTATTATTGTTTTATCTACGCTCATTGCTTAAAGTTCGAATTATGAAATCGAAATATGTCAAATAATTACCTACTTTATTCACACACTTCTATAATTATTAAAAAGTTATTCATAATAACATCGCTCTACTATGGAAATATTTAAAGAAAGTTGTATAATATCCATAACGATACACGGCTCTGGATTCCTGTATTTGTATCTGGGGTTTTGAAGGAATTGATTACAGTACCGCTATCGGCAATACAACGGTTAACGGTTACAATTATCTGGGGTAGGTATGTAGGTAATATTTTTTATGTAATATTTTTTTAAGTGAATCCACAGACAACATATAGTTGGTAGTCATTGCCGAGAGTATAGGTGGGCCATGATTGACCATAGACAACAACACAATGTCTAACGTTCCGCGTAACGTTCCACCTGGGCCTGTGATTATGATTATGATTACGATTACGATTACGACTACGATTACGATAACGATTACGATTATGACGTTATCTCGTAAATCTATCGTCCGTAAACCGACTTTACAGACAACCAATTTTTTTTGTTACTTAGTCAAAACTTTGCGCTGAAAAATGTCTAGTAGTGAAACCTACTAAAGCAAATTTCACTCCACCTGACATCTTAGTATGTAGTTGCAATGATTTACGACAAAAGTTAGCAAGATTTTATGATTTGGATTTATGTTATATGAGCGTAGATAAAGTAGTGTATGAAACTCTACATAATTAGGTATTAAAACACTCGTGTGATACTATTAAAAAACTCGCCTGCGGCTCGTTTTTTAAACTCACACTCGTATTTTAATACCCCCCATTATGTAACCGTTACATAAACTACTATAAAAACACTTTGCTTTCAATTGTCACAACAGTCGCTACTTGTTGGGCAATAAAATGGGGAATCAAACCTCCTGTTTCAATCTTTGTCGCACTCACGGGCTTTACGGCATGCCTGCCAGGCTCCATTCTGTTTCCCCATTTGATTGTCCCGTGGGCAGCGACTGCTTGGTTCAGGTGAATCATTTGATGGTATATAAGCTGTCACAATGTTTGAATATTAAAGCTGACCCTCGCTCAAATATTAAAGCTGAGCTTTTATCCCGGCATAATATTTATATGCATATAGGTATATTATAAAAGCTGAGAAGAAAAATAATATTTGAATTCTATGTTTATTGTAGCGTATAAGAATCGTTGTCAAGATATTTACAATCTAGACTTAAAAATGAGTAGTAAATCTAATAGAACTTAGATTGATAACAGCTTCTATTGTTAGATATTGTTATATAAGTCATTTTAATTTAACAAGTTAGTAGTTTAGATATTGTGATTAAGATTAGTCAGGAGGAAGTATCGAATCTACTAAAATAAAAAATTTGAAAACTTCGCAATAACTTTTGTTATGATTTATATAAACCGTTGCACAAATCATTGTAGGCAAGTCGAGTGTAATTGTTTTTTAGAAGGACACAGCTATCGTGCTAACGATCGCCCGACTACGTGCAGCTGCCATTCTGTTCCTTTTTTAAATATATTTTAAAGCCCCTCTGCACGATGTGCCAACACACCGAACATACATATTTGTGGATAGGCAACAAACAGAGGCCATCAGAATATGCGAATGTCAACGCGAAAAGGCTTCTTAATTAAACTTTAACCCCGTATAGTTCACCTCATAAGTACTTATTTAAACATGTCTCATAAGTTGTTTCAAAATTAATCAATCCTTCATCTCAAACTGTAATTAGAAATTCGATTTTCTAAAGGAGAAGACAAGAAGGCATTGCGTAGCTAATCACTGATTCTGGGAGAGAGTTATAAATAAGTACCTTAAGTTGGAAATGATTTATCCATTGTGAAACTGCTTATAGTCAAACTCGTGTATTAGACTATTCGAATTTAAAAAGTAACTAACGGATGTTCAAGGCTCTGCTCGCGTAAATTTCGGTTTTTCACAATTCCAAGTTTTAATCCAAGGTATGCTCTATCTCTATTTCAAATTTCAGCCAAATCGGTTCAGTAGTTGAGACGTGAAGGAGGAATATACATACACACAAACTTTCGCCTTTATTATATAACATTTTATTAGTGTGATTGGCAAAGAAAAATAAAATTATTTTTTATTAGGAAGGAGGGCTTTCGATAGAGACAGGTACTTAGGTAGGTACAGAATAACTTTCACAAAGCTCACGAATAAGGAGACAGACTTCTGCAGCCAAACACAAATAGGAAATGTTTTGTTAATGTTGTACCCACACTCTCGTGAACAAAAACGATTCACAGTTTCCCAAATTTATTACGTAGACAATAAATCAGCTGAGAATCGCTCGCTAAACAGAATGGGAGGCTCATGAATAAAAACATGCTATTTAGCGCTACACCATGCCTGCGAGCTCACAGAAAACGGTTTTATAGATGCACCTGGTATTCGAAAATTAACTTAAAGAAACGGTGTCAAGTGTCAGAATTGCATATAAACTTTATTGTACATACTACTGTTTCGCTTTGGACGCCGCGTTCTACGCAAACGCATTTCCGTCCGAATGCTGCCGGGAAAAAGCCATTTAAAACAAAAAAGAAAAAAATGGTAACGCGCGGCGTGCTCGGACACTTCCGGTGGGCGCCATTTTTTCTGTATTGCCAACAGATAAAATCTTTCCGGCCTACTGCGCAAACGCTAACTTGTATTTTAGTTATTTTATTCAATTGATGGACACAAGCGAAATAGACAAAGTGTAAACAATATTGGTCATTAGACTAGGGCATACAAAATAAAGTGACTCAAAGCAAACTTCTTCATAGTTAATTAATTATTCATTGAGGACTTCTTTGTAGGCATTACTTCCTGCGCGTAAGGGCAGAAACTTTAAATACTACAATGGCCTGGGAACCTCATACGCACGAAAAATTTAAAATCAATTGCATATTGATTGATATCTTTACAACCACTTTTAAATGTGACTGTTCTCAAGATTCTGTATTTTGTTTACAGCATACCAGGAAAAGTTGTTTTGTCATTTAGAGGTGAGGAAAATAGCTTACAACCTATTCTCTACCGAATGTAGACATAAAATTTCATAATAATCGGTCAAACCTTTTTGGAGGAAATTGGTTACAAACGCTGTGACATGAGAATAATTTTATATATAAGAGATTATATATATTTTAGTGTATGAAAATAATAAACTAATCATCTAAAGAAAGGTTATTTATATAGATAACACTTTTGGACAGGTTTTAAAATAATTGAACTAAAAAGCTTTTCATTTTCCCTTATCGCGCTTGGCATCGGCAGCTAAAATTAAACACTAGGGCGACATAATTAGGAGAGAGCATTTTGCAGTGCCACAAAATTCAACGGTCGAATCTATGTAAATGGGATCGCTGTTCAATGTTGAATATTCAAATTGATGTCATTATAACATTCGGCCAAACCCGCTGGCCGTTTGGCTACCAGCCAGATGCATGTGTAATGTAATGTAATGAGTAATTTAAAGGCTGACTTTTTATGTTCGCTAGTTTAAAACTAGCAAGCTCTGAATAATATAAAAGGAAGTTTCATTTGATTTCCTAACTTAAGCTTTTACTCATCTTTTCTTTTTTCTTTCTCTCTCAGTGAGAAAGGATTGGTTAAAGCTCACCCTCACCGGACTATCTAAATGCGGGTTGGCAGGCTTTATAACTCTGAGGTATATAGAGGGCAGAACACTGTTTTTACTATAAAGAACCCCTTCGTCATCTAAATACGCGTATAAAAAATAAAGATTTTACTTTGTATCTATAACCTCACATTTAAATCTAATGCAAAAGAAAAACAGGAGAAAAAACAGTGACTGTCAGATTCCCTCGGATGTTGGCTGAACAAAACAGCACTTTAAGCCGAAAAGAAAAAAAAAGAACTAGAAGAGCGTTCTCAATTCAAAAATTGAATTGATCGCCCCATTGTATTCGAAATGTATCATTTGAGCTGTTATTATGTGCTCTCGCTCTATCTTCAATGCAACCTGGTAATCCAATACTTTTGTATGGAAGGCACTTAACGTCGCGATCTAGTTACGAAACGGCGCAAGTCTAGTTAGAACTTAATTTTGTTTAGTGTTTTAATGTGTGTGTATAAGGATGGGTTTGTTGCTGCTATTAATGATAGTGCTTGATTGTTGTGTAATTTGTATGGCAAATACATCGTTATTTTATATCTTAATATTGTAAGTACCTACTGGTACAGTTTACAGTTATTCCTTCAGGTAGAAAAGTATGAAAAAAGTCGAATTTAATAAATATAATTTATATCATCTAATGTAGTTTTACACTAAAAAAAATTATGATAAAAATAAAAAAAACATACAGGCCAAATTGATAACCTCTTCCTTCTTTTGTTTTTCGAGGTCGGTTAAAAAATTGGACAAACATAATATCTAAATTTATTATTTTATATTAAATATTTAAAAACATTAGAAAGTTTGGTGACTTCTCGAAACAGTAGGTTTCAAGAAAATGGCTGGCCTGACTAATATTAAAGAAATAATTTGTATAGCGGAAATCAAACAAAAAATACTCGGTATCACGCAAGAAATAATGAATTTCATGTTTAAAAATGGAAAAATTTAAGCGACACAAAAACTTAATCGTTTATAAGCAGAAGGAAGTGCCGAATAAACGAGCGTGATAAATTAAATAAACAAGTTATTTATAAAAACCTCAACAGACCAACAGGCTTTTTGTTAAAACCTTTGCGGTCGCTACAAGCATCCCCAACTCGTTAAAAAAATAGGTTCTGTTACTAAATACATAGAGTTTATTTTGGTATAGCCAATTAAACTTACGGTTTAACTAAACGATTTTGTATTGACTGAGAATCGAACCCACGCACCTTAGTTAATCCTATTAACCGAGCATTGTGGTTGCCCAAATAAATAATTTAGTTTTCGATTACGTTCATCTGGTACGAGCTGCATTAACCTTGCATTAAGCTTATGAATTGAATTTTATGAAAGAATCTGAACCTATCATTTGTTAATAATTCAACTCCATATATTTAGGGCTGATTTTTCAATCGCCAGATAAACTATCTGAGGAATAAATTTGAAACATATGCCATACAAAATCTGTCAAAACGTCATATTTATCATTAGTTACATTTAATTGGCGATTTGAAAATCGGCCCTTAATCAAATTTTAATATAAAAAAATATTATTTTTATTGATATTAATTGACAATCGCATCGAAGTAAACCTAAACAAGCTTCAAATTCTATTTCAGAAAGATGATGTAAAAGGTAGCCTGAATTGGAATTAAAACATAACTGTACCTTAATCATAAAGTAACGGTTACATATTATTATCTAAAGCACAATATAATACATTGTAATGTAAACATAAAATATGTTTCGACCTGACTCTTAACTCCAAAGTCATCATTCAACATTGTATAGAAAGCTAAAGTTTCCCATATCAATCAAGTCAACAAAACGAGAATGTTTCATAAGGCCAATAAAATGTTTTTTAATAAAAACAATAATGCAAGAACGCATTTAGCAAGACCGAAAAATCATGATCGTTGTGTTTGTAAGTGTACCTTAAGTTATAAGGGCAATTTAAGCGGGCACTATTGTAAGGACTTAAGAGGCGTGTTTTGAGTAAACACTCGATACGTATTTGAGTGGTGTAGTTGGATGTATACCACTGAATACTTCACGGGATATTAAAATTAGTAAGATTAGATAGTGTTATTGACTACTATTAATAATAATTAATAATAATAAAATAAATCCTAATGCTGTGCTTTTAAATTGTTTGTAGTAATAGATAATTGGAATATTCTCGTATAGTAATAATATTATAGTATCGAATGAAAGTTATACATAGACTTCAGTTCAGACTTAACAGGCTTTTTACTATTTTCGTTATTCTAATCTAATAATAAGTCGTAAGTTTTTCGTGAATTTCAGTGCTGCATAGACAAACAATTACTTATTAAAGACTAACTAGTTAACATACTCTTATCGCTCAGTCGGTTTAAAGCAAATGAACCAAATTAACAGCTCAGTGTAATAAGTAAGTACATAAACAGATAAGTTTTAGAAATATGTATTTTGCTTCACACTGAAGTGATAAGATAAAAGATAAAGCAAGCGGCAATCGATTTATCAGTAAGTAATTAGTTTTGATTTTAGGGAGCTACATGCATTGGCATTATGGCTTATCTTTTTTAAAGATTATGCTATCACTTATCATCATCGGCAGTGGGTGTAGAAGTATAAACTGCTTTATCAAAATCATGTCATATTTTAAAATTAACTTGCTTGATTAAAACAATTATCAATAGTAAATGGCTGCAACACAGTTCGCACTATAGCAGCCATTAGCGTACCAATATTATGATTGATTCAAATTACGATTATGTATCCTGCAGGGCTAGACAATGTCACTTAAGCGTTTGGCGTTAACGCTAGTCGCTAGTCGACAAAAATGTATGGACAAAACAAATGACTGTAGAAAAACCACGACATTAATTAACTAAACACGCTGTGTTTGAATAATTAACAACGCTAACTTCAACGCTCGCTGGCGTTCTCGCGAACCCTGTAGATAACTTTAGCGTACTTCGCTTGACAATTGACAGCCGACAGTATCAAACACAGCGTGCTTAGTTAATTAATGTCGTGATTTTTCTACAGTCATTTGTTTTGTCCATACATTTTTGTCGACTAGCGACTAGCGTTAACGCCAAACGCTTAAGTGACATTGTCTAGCCCTGCTGTTCCTACCCTTAAACGTTACGTGAATAATATTCAAATAGTAGGTTGCCTGTTTTTTACGAATTTTTAATAGTGATGGGATGCAATCGATACTTACCGATAAATATTTGTAGGTACTCCTTGTCAGATGTGTATAAGACAACAAAAAAAATTAGAAAATAATTCAAATCCAAATGAAATTATTACGGGCTGATTGTAATTTTACGAATTTTTCATATTATTGCAGAATAGTAATTAATTCACCATTTTACGTATTCGACATTACATTTAAAAAACTAATTATTTTCTCAGCATTTCAAATAATAAGTGATTAGTGCGATTTTCTAAACGCATAATTACACATTTCGTACATGTTTATTGTACTTCTTATGCACAAAACATTATTTTGTAAACGATTTTATTATGAACCGGAATTTACCGGAACCATGAAGACAACACTATCACAGTAAAGCTGGTATCGTTAAGTTTGACATTTGGTGCTGTCATTTTAGTCTCCGGGATTAAAAAACACTTTAGTATTTTTTGATCCGGGATTAAAAAAGACTAGTATAAATCCTGCGCGTACGAGTATCAAGAGCAGCAGGTTGCGGTAGGCGCTGCGCGGGTGACGTCGTCGGCCGCGTCACAATGGGCCCGTGCGTTATTGTATGAATCGCGTTTTTTGAGTGAAATCGATCGCGAGCGGCCTCTGCCCGACATTATACTGTATTTATTTACGCATTGTTACAGAATAGTCCTTTGCTGTGCCGATAAAAGTATCCCAAGGACAATAAAGCAACATAACGGACAATAGCTTCAAGCGGGAATAATTATTTACAGGAATGTTCTTCTTTGTAGAATTGCTTTTACCTAAGATATAATAACTGCAAAAAGCAGTTAAAATTTCTTTTATTTGAAAATTCATATGAATTGCATATACCTAATTAGATTACCTACACCAAACGATAGAAATGTGCAGCATCTCTGTCAGAAAATGTGATTTTTTTCCAAAAAGGTAAAATCTGCGGTAAATTAATTGATATTGGAGAATGCCATCAAAATATATTTTTGTTTTAACGTTAGGTATATGTAGGTACCATAGCAAAAGCGCATTTGCGTAAAACTGCTTTAAGCTACTAAAGCAATAGATAGCTACAGTGTTGGGTTAGCCGACTCTGTTATCGCACTATTAAAAGAAAAAGTCCTCTGTTTTGGTTTAGGAGACAACATCGATGATTTCTGATCAACGTCTCAAAAATACTTTGAATAATACATGCCATTACAATAACATACGAAGCAAAATCACCGTCGAAACGCAAATCGATGCACATTACAATAAATTTCTGCTTACGTAAAAAGGATGTAAGCGGAGTAAAACTCGTTTCCTTAAAATAGATTCACACATTTTTATGTATGATTGATGGGGACTCGATGCCAAGGCCAAGGGGCCAGCGAATGTTTACAAGATTCTATAAATATGTATGAGGAGGCGTTCCTCACATCTTGACATCGCTACTGGCTGCTCCATTCCCGTATTGTGCTCGCATCAACATGCCTTCAACTTATTAAGTAGCTATCTCTTCACTATTCAATAGCTAAAGTAGTGTTATTATCTCGCTGCAGACTCGGTCATAAATCATTCGAGTGTTTCGCTTTTGTTGTTATTTGTTGAGTTGTGCATTACTGCAGAACAACAAAAGCGAAACACTCGAATGATTTATGACCAAGTCTGCAGCGAGATAATAACACTACTACAGACACGTTTCTATATAAAACTTCAGTAAAGTAAATATTATAACCATAGGTGTAACTCGGTATTATTCGACGACGTAGAAATCTAATTAATAATTAAAAATTAAAAAGAAATAAGTTTTTTTTTAATTGTTTTGTAGCCCAAAATTACTTAGCTACGCAACACAAAGGAATCAGAATAATTCTCTCTGAATACTCAAGTACCAAATCCAGTTGCAAATTCCATTTGTAACACATTTTTCACTTTATGTACTTACATTTTTTCACTTTAGGCTTCAAGCAATATGTATTAATTTTTGCCACTAGGATGGATCTATCCAAAAGTTCTTCGACACAAATGTCTTCAGCGAATGTTTCTTAAATAAAATGGTCCAAGTATTCTACATCTGCTGCTATAGAACTTAGAATAATTAGAGCGAACAGTATTGTCGGTATTGAGAGAGGCAACAAAGTATACATTACAACAAAAAATAAACTCAAGTATGTAGGGTCGCAATGACTGTTAATTCCTTGTCATTGTATGGTACCATACCATGATGTTTGTTCTTTTTGAAATGAAATGTATCGTTGAAAATGCATACCGCTCGATACGGGGTTGTGAGAGTCGTGAGAATTGTTTCACAAGCTTTATTATTTTGATCAACAGTTAGTGGCTTTTAACAGTGTAATATTTTAAGACGTAGGTAAGTAACTAGACGTAGAAGAGGTACTTAGCTAGAGTTTCATAATAGTTTAAAATTATGAAAACCCAATGGTTTTGTCCGCAGCTTCCACCACTTGGAATTCGTTTTTTATAAATCCCACTATCGCAAACCCAACCTGCTTTCAAGGAACTTTGCTATAGCTTTAAAATTGTTAAAGCAAAATGACAGTTTTATCCATATATCCCGCGAGAGACGTGGATTTTCCAGGATAATAAGTAGTTTTTGTTCCAAAATTTAGCAATTTCACAAAATCGTTTCAGTAATTACAGCGTGATTGAGTAAACATCATAACAAACACATAACAAACATCCAAACATATAAACTTTTAATATAAATAATAGTACAAAAGCAATGAGTATTATTGAGATCCAGTAGCAGGTACATGTCATTTGCCAATGGTTTAGTTTCGTACCCTCGAATTTATGGGACTTAAGCAGATCTAGAAGTGACAGAAATCAATAATGCATCTAAAGCACCTTACGTAAACCAATAACTCATAAACTTATAGATGCTATTTAATAACAGCATTATCATGGGAGTCAATCGTTTTAACTTGACACAATTGTTCGGGTGTTATGACACATTAGTCCCAAAGTCAGCGGGGGTGCGACTGGACCCCAAGAGAACCCTAATTCAGTCAAATCATCCAGAGGGATACGTTATCCCCTGGGACTCAATTGAGAGCTGTTCTTTTTTAAATTTATTTAAATGTTCATAGTTAAACTGTTTGACCTTCATTTATATTTTGGTGTTATTTTTTTACACTATACGAGTTAGTACTTGACTGCGATCTCACCTGATGGTAAGTGATGATGCAGCCTTAGATGTTATCGTACTAACTTGGAGGGGTAAGCAAATTTACCCTAACGGTTTCTATACAAGCATCGCACCGGAACTTTAAATCGCTTGAGCACCTTTGCTGGTAGGGTGGTAACTAGCCACGGCCAAAGCCTCCCACTACACCAGACCTGAGCCAATTTAGAAATTATAATATTCCAAAGTGGCCCGTCGGGAATCGAACCCGCGACCTGCCACTCGAATCCGAGCGCGCCGCCACTGCGCCAGAGAGGTCGTCAAAATAGAGGAAATCTACGGTTTTCACTATCGCTTATACATAACAATTAGGTATAAGCTTAATTTTTTTGGCATGTATTTGCAATCTACATGCTTTATTAAAACGATTTTGCTGATTAATCTTATCTTTTTTTATTTCCACTGTGGCGTTTTTGAAGTGAATTGTACTTTTTTCGTACTTAGTGAATATCTTTAAAGTCAGGCCATGCAGCCTGCAGGGCGTGGGCAGAACACTGGCAGAAGAACTTGTAACTTGTAATCACTGACCTCTATTGTACCTACTAGTACGAGTACGAGTACGATTTGCTACTATAGTAGTGTTATTATCTCGCTGCAGACTCGGTCATAAATGATTCGAGTATTTCGCTTTTGTTGTTCTTTGTTGAGTTGCGCATTACTGCAGAATGCAGAGATAATACCACTACTATAGTGACCGTCGTCGTTTTGAATATCATTTTATTTTAGTTGCGTCCATACACTCACGCCAGGTTAGGCAACAATCTGCGCCAAAATGGCGAAAATCTAGTGTTATGAGTCAGAAATGAAACGCTTCACATCGCACAAAATTATATTGTCAAACTATTAAATATCACAGTAACACAAAATAAATTCACTTATTCACTGGTACATCACTATCACTTCACTATCACTAATAATAATAATACCCCGCACGCCTCTCTGCCCTTTATAAGGTCACACAACTCCCCACACCTCTCTCGCTCCCCTCTCCACGGCTCTCGCTCCCTTCTCCACGGCTCTCCTCGTCTCCGCTCGTCCCTTGTCGCCTGAACTCGTCCGCCCGCGTCGCCCATCTCCGCAACCACTCGTTACAGTCGGCCATCCTGTAACAATTGCGCCGCAATTGGCGCCGAAGCACACGTTAGATCTCTAACAAATTCTATCTATAATAAGTCAGTAAAGTCATCCCAGGTTTCAACATCCTCGTCACCACTGCTGGCAATGCAATCAATGACCCCAGGGCAAGGCCGCAGGTAATCTGCAGGAGCAATGGCCGCAACTCCTTGCAGCCTCCCCATCATTCCACCCCCAATGCCCCTAATTTCGCATAATATTGGAATCCTTGTAATTATGAATAACCCTAAATTAAAATCCCTTAAATTACTACTAGATCTCGTTTTCGTGGATTGTCCTACTTGATTCAGCTAAAACTACATCGGCTCAGAAGTGCCACAAATCCTCCCAGATATTCAGTACGATACCCAAGTAGAAACTCTATTAGCAAAACTCTATCAGGAAAACTATCAAGAAAACTCTATCAGGAAAACTCTATCAGGAAAACTATCAGGAACACTCTATCAGGAAAACTCTATCAGGAAAACTCTATCAGGAAAACTCTATCAGGAAAACTCTATCAGGAAAACTCTATCAGGAAAACTCTATCAGGAAAACTCTCTCAGGAAAACTCTCTCAGGAAAACTCTCTCAGGAAAACTCTCTCAGGAAAACTCTCTCAGGAAAACTCTCTCAGGAAAACTCTCTCAGGAAAACTCTCAGGAAAACTCTCTCAGGAAAACTCTCTCAGGAAAACTCTCAGGAAAACTCTCTCAGGAAAACTCTCTCAGGAAAACTCTCAGGAAAACTCTCTCAGGAAAACTCTCTCAGGAAAACTCTCTCAGGAAAACTCTAATCGGTAAACTCCAATCGGTAAACTCCAATCGGTAAACTCCAATCGGTAAACTCCAATCGGTAAACTCCAATCGGTAAACTCCAATCGGTAAACTCAAATCGGTAAACTCAAATCGGTAAACTCCAATCGGTAAACTCCAATCGGTAAACTCCAATCGGTAAACTCCAATCGGTAAACTCCAATCGGTAAACTCGAATCGGTAAACTCGAATCGGTAAACTCGAATCGGTAAACTCCAATCGGTAAACTCCAATCGGTAAACTCCAATCGGCAAACTCCAATCGGTAAACTCCAATCGCTAAACTCCAATCGCTAAACTCCAATCGCTAAACTCCAATCGCTAAACTCCAATCGCTAAACTCCAATCGCTAAACTCCAATCGCTAAACTCCAATCGCTAACTCCAATCGCTAACTCCAATCGCTAACTCCAATCGCTAACTCCAATCGTTAAACTCCAATCGCTTAACTCCAATCGCTAAACTCCAATCGCTAAACTCCAATCGCTAAACTCCAATCGCTAAACTCCAATCGCTAAACTCCAATCGCTAAACTCCAATCGCTAAACTCCAATGTGTAACTCTTACAAGTCAACTCTCGTACTGGCCAAAACTAATTTAACTTCCAAACACAAATATGAAACTCAAGTTCACTTTTAAAAGGCAACTTGAAACCTCAAACGCCAACGAAACTAGGTGGTACCTACTTCTAAACTGAAGTTTCCAGAAGCAGACTCTCAACCAACAATACAGGCTAAACTGATTACTTTACTAATTTCTAACTCAAAAATAAAAACTTTAACTTAAAGTCAAATAAATCTGGAATGTAAATACGATTTAACTCATGGAATACCAGTTAAATTTTGCCAAACGATTACAGGGTCGCGCCTAACTTTAGAAAGATTAAAGTTTGATCCTTTACTCTCCACACGCGTGGTGCGCTGCACAACCATCATGACACAGCAACCACTACACTAGTAACCTCCCACTGCTTACTATGAAACAACGAATCAGGTCTCTGCTCGGTCACCTCGTTGCTTTTTCTAATCAAGTCCCTGCTCGGCCATATCGCTTTTTCAGGCGTCAGAGAAGAGAAACAGCGCAGCAAAATGCAAATAGCCCCAAATAAGCAATGAAACAAGGTTCGCATGACTAGTAATTTAGATACTAGAATACTCAATTTAACCGGGCTGGAGTCTCCTGCATCGATTCGTGAACGATGCCTCAACAGTGACCCTCTGCTGCTGGTCCGTTGGAGTCGCTCGCCTTCTCTGATGATGCCTCTTGATACCACGGCAATCTCGAGCACTCAGACGCAGCATAGTAACCTCAAACCGCAACAAAATTTTACACAACTGAGATTCTCCTTCATCGTACTTTTCCCACATTATGTGGAGTCGGCACAACACGTCTTCCTACATTCATTTAAATCAGCTGTCAACTTGTAATCCACTCTTTTTATACTCGTATCCTCTTTTACGCAATCCATTCACCTCTTTTTCGGTCTTCCTCAACTTCATCGTCCCTCAACATACATACTTGCACTCAACATTCCTTGTTACCTTCATGATTTCCAGTCCACACATTACGTGACCGTACCACGCTAAACTTCTACTCCTCATTTTTTTTCGGTAACTGGCGCTAGTTTCAAACTTCGCCTTGCATACTTGTCCCCTATCCTATCTCGTCCCTTATCCTATCCATTCTCATCACATCACACATCTATCTCAACTTTCACACTTCAGACGCTAATTTAATCCATCCCTTTTACTTCCCAACACTTTTGTTTATTTCCTAGCTCTGTATAACTCACTATGTAACTTACTAATTTTCTCTAAAAAAAGTACAGCTACACGTAAGAACTCTTACTAATAGTTGCATACCTATGACGGCCAAGCACAATTTTCTTTTTCATTGAAACTACCAACATTATAAAAACTGCAATAGCCCTGCACGTTTTTTTGAACACAAATAATTAATGATGACGGATTTTATCGATTACTAGCGTACAATGCTGATAATCTCCAAACAAACGATTGACTTGAGCCCCTGTAGTAAGACACTAAAATTCCTGCCATGCTGCACTTGCGAGAAGTCTTAGTCCTTGCTCACATGTACAGGTATGCACAAACATACACACGCGCACGCCAATAACTTTTGGTCAACTGTGTCACTAGATTACAATTCGACTATATTACTAAATAGTTTCACGCAAACATTTCTATAACCGATTCTTATTAAATTAAACTCCCTACAATACTACGCACCTGTACCTTTAGAGATAACAAATCCCAACTCATCTGATTACCTACACAAAATGTCATACAAATTTTAACTTTGAGTTAAAATGAACACAATGCTCGACGACGTAACGGCGCGGTATTTACTACGTCGACACAAGAAACAGTTGAATACTTTAATCAAAATCATAATTGGAACAAATACAGCTCACCAGAGACGCCATCTGGTTGATGACATCATACGTCCATTATATGATGTGCAGCCTCAACGCCACGCAGCCACGAGTAGGTTAGACACACGCATATGCCCGTTGAGACACGCAGCCAGCGCACTGATGCAGCTCCAGCACAGCACGGCGAGCCAACACGCACAAGGCGATACGCTGACCAACGCGCTAGACTCACATCAGTTGTTCATGAAACATAAAACAAATATTAGCAACACCGACGTTACATTCTCGTAGTAATATTGGAACGATCATACATTACCAAAAGCTTCTCAAAATCCCTACGTTCAATCTCAGGGTCCGAACACTTACCAGCCCTAGTTACGCTCACGTGCTCACATCTTGTTCCACTTCGAACTTCTTTATGCCTCGTAAAACGCATTGAAAATCTTGAGAAATTATTTACTGGATTTTATTCTCCGTATGAAACAGCCATAATTATAGCACATATACTGCCCGCTTCATTTCAGTTTCTACCGTTACAAATACTCATCATCAAATTTACCGTCAAATCGTCTCACAAAAATGATAAGCAGTTGCGACATGCTATGCTGCCGTTGTAGCTAACCGGTTACATGCCTGACCCCATTTTTGTCACTCCACCGATAGATCTCACCCAATTGATCAATCTTGTAACTCCTGCTTTTTCACATTCATATCAATATGTTTTTCCGGGTTACAATCAGGTACAACTCAGCAGTTTTCATACTTTTCCGATTTTTTTTTCAAACTACCCTCGAGTAAACTTGATTCAACAGCTTTTCTTTCTCACGTATTATCATGCATATCCTTCGAAGCAATTTTGACGATAACTACTTTCATCGGCACTCACGTGAGATTTTTCGCTGGGTAACCAATCCTCTTCAGATTTCCGCAATCTCTCTGACGTCACGTATGTTCCGGGCCTCTTTTTTCACGTCACGTGGGTGTGGTATATATCCCAACTTCTGACTGTTATGAGTCAGAAATGAAACGCTTCACATCGCACAAAATTATATTGTCAAACTATTAAATATCACAGTAACACAAAATAAATTCACTTATTCACTGGTACATCACTATCACTTCACTATCACTAATAATAATAATACCCCGCACGCCTCTCTGCCCTTTATAAGGTCTCACAACTCCCCACACCTCTCTCGCTCCCCTCTCCACGGCTCTCGCTCCCTTCTCCACGGCTCTCCTCGTCTCCGCTCGTCCCTTGTCGCCTGAACTCGTCCGCCCGCGTCGCCCATCTCCGCAACCACTCGTTACACTAGTGTTTTCATTTTTACTTTGACGGTCTGAGGTCCAGCATACTATAGTAGTGTTATTATCTCGTTGCAGACTCGGTCATAAATCATTTGAGTGTTTCGCTTTTGCTGTTCTTTGTTGAGTTATGCATTACTGCAGAACACCAAAAGCGAAACACTCGAATGATTTATGACCGAGTCTGCAGCGAGATAATAACACTACTATAGTTCCATGGACGCTCACGGCAGGTTAGGCAACAATCAGCGCCAAAATGCCAAAAATCAAGTGTTTTCATTTTTACTTTCACAGTCTGAGGTCTCATACTAGTGGATATAATAGAAATCAGTGGTGCCGAGTGTATTAGGGTGTAGGGTACTCACATTATGCAGTTTGTAGTAGAGTCCGCACGCGTTGCACACGGGCTCGCCGTTCTGGTTGCGTCGCCACAGCGTCGTCGTCGTGGTCTTGCAGTTAGCGCATGACGTGCCCGCCCGCCGCGCCGCGCTCTGTAGCGACTGGAAACACGAAACATGTGGTTAAATTCACTGAAAATTTGAACTTTTGAACTACCAATAAAGAATTCTATGAATTGACATATATGCACAGGACCCGGCAAAAACCGCGCAAAAAAATTCGCCATTTCACTGGTGTCAAAAGTTATTGTTTTGACACCAACGCCGTCAGTAGTAAGCCGACCGCAGTATTGTTTATGGACCGCGGTGCACATTGTTACCGATCACTATAGGTACTAATACTTGTTATTGCGCACGCGCGTTTCCACAAGGACGGATTCTGCCATGTTGTGTTTTATTAGCGGGAAATTTGACAGATAGCATTACTTTTTTCTTGCTTGAAGAAGGTTCACGTAAAATGTTCAGATGGGATCATCCTTAAGTTCATATCGGTGGTGCTATGAAAAAATAATGAATGCCAAATATTGCCGAAAAAATCGAAAACAGTTTCAAATATGCTCTATCAAAGGCACATAATATTTGACGTCACTTGCAAAACAGTAGGATTTTAAAGTTAAGAACAATGAAACGATAAGAGCGGGTCGCAAAACTGTTCGCCCGACAAAAAGCGAACATTGGAACATGGAATCAAAAAAGCGGGTAGCTATCGGAGGGCCCTCTTACGCACCTGCCCATTACTACACGTCAATCAAACAAAAAATATCCACGGCATGCGGTGGCCGTTTTATACAGTCCACAAAAGTGCCTCACTCAATTAAAAATGCATTCGTCCTAAACCGACACGAAAATAAAACGAGCCGCACAATCCGACTCATAATAAATCCATTAATTTGTCATGTCATTTATCGAACAAAAAGTATTGAGGTCGTAAAATATTACGTACAAACTATTCGGAGCGTCGCGTCTGATCGATTCTCGGTAACTAGAATCGAATACTACAGAGATTATCGTGACTGTACCGTCGGTATTGTCCGATTTAATATTGTTGGCGACTATATCGTACCCTGGTGCGGAGTACAGGGTACTGACGAGCTCGAAAACCAAACCCCTTCCGATAATTTTAATAAAATCAGGCATTAAACGCGCGGCAAATGCTCTTAAACGTACAAAACGGCTATATTACAATAACCGTGATGTCGAGATCAGATAAAAGTAATCTAAACTAGTAGATACAAACGTATTTGTGTCAGACGAAGGCGATGCACTAAGCGTGTTTATGAAACACAAAAACAATGGTGTCCGACATGAAGTAACGATTTTAAAATCAATACTGGTTATACCTGTTGTACACGCCGGTACTGCATATTGGAATACCTAAATATTAAATGGCTCGCATCGATATTCGCCTCGTCATGGCATCTCCTTTGTGCCAGAATGAGATTAGAGGTCGCCATATTAGCCGGAGCCATCAACCAAATCTTTTTCTTCCTATTGAAGAACGACTCAAGTCGACTTCATTCTGTATCCCTGTCAAAACGTAACTGATTTTGTCCCCGAATTCATAATACAGATAGCGACTTTAAATATTACATAATATGGACTTGTAGCAATTTAGTTTTTTGTGAAACAAATGGTTAAATATTTAACTGATCCTTTATCGAGTGATCTACTGCCAATAGATAATTATTATTATCTAAGTTATTATAATATTATGGTAATTTGCCTAATGACCAGTGACAAGGGAATAACCAGTGCAGCTATCCGTAAGCTTCGCCTACCTAACCCTATAGAATAGATAATATTTAGACACCAAAAGACGTCTTCTTCGAATACCATCACGCATGGCATGGCATGCGTTACATCATGTATGACATCAGATAAGCATTCTGGCAAATTCTTGGTCACTTTCGGAAATCCGTATCTGTTATACACTACACTTGTTCGGCCAATCACTTTATTCAATGGTGTCGATTCTTTGCTCTTCGTATAGAAGCAACTTTTACATAGGTAAGACATCATTATCCCTACTCATAAAATAACCACACTCGATAGCAGAATTACTCTCGTAAAGCGAGACAAAAATTAACTTGAGGTTTTATGACTCAATTACGCGAAACCGATTTCATAATCTGCAGATAAGGTTTTCTCATCAAGCTATAACACCCGCTGCAGCCGCCCGGTCCCAGGGGAGAGAGCGTCTAAACCGGAGGGGTACCGACTAAGCCGATTATAAAAGTCAACCGGTCGTGGGGGCGCTTTTATTTCCATGGAAAAACGGCTGTTTACTCGTAATTGTAATGACCGATATTACTTTCGATGCCTCAGACAGCGATAAGGCAGAAAACACTACAAAAATCACGTTTTTTTCTTGGATAAAAGCCATAATGCATTGAACCAACACCATCGCGAAATGAAATGAGTTTTGGGGTGGTTCTCAATGCAAGGCTTCTGTACCTATACCTTCGTATCGTTAGTTTTTTAGCCGGTGTAATAATATATTAAATCATGTATGTATAAACGTACCATGTAGGTACATTTAATCAAATACTAAGTATAATATGTTATGGAAGCTTTCATAATTGTCTGTAAGATGTAAAATAAAAAGTATTGAATTTAAATTTGATTTTTGTACGAGTACATTCATTGCCTACATTAAAAAAATTTCATTAAATTTTTTGCAATCTTTCTATGTTCTTTTATTCATGAAAGAGATGATCCGAACTAAGAATAATATACCTACTTCTATTTCAAAACAATTTGAATAAAAAATATGCTGGTAAATATTTTTTTACTTCCAGAATACCTTAAAAAGGGACAACACTTAATTAAAATTAAGAAATTCAAATTCCCGTGTACGAAGAAAAAAATCTAAGGCATGCGGACACTTGCGTTCCGAAAACCAAAAAATCTAAAGAGTTTTATTAATTGTTCAACCCATTTCACTGTCAACAACATTCCTCGGCGATCGATATCGTGCAGGCTTCCAAAAAATGGCCATCACACAGAAAAAGTTTGCCGACAAAGATAAAAAGCTTTATACACACAAAATACACGTACTTAGCCCAAATCCAGTACATATTGTCATGGCACTCTAATTTTCAGTCTAGTGTAAACTCAAAGGACGCGATGACAAAATCAGGGATCCCTTTGTGTTGTGACAGGAACAAAAACGGACCCATTGTTGTCGACTCTCGACTAAGTATAGCGACGATAATAGAACATACATATTGCTGTCTTTTACAAGTGGTCAAACGAAGAGTCTTTATGTCGTTACTCTAAATTTCTTCGCGTTGTTGAAAAACAATAATTCAGATCAAAGAAAGGATGTCCTGGATTCAATACCCAGTAGGATTTGGAAAAGCCCAGTTGGATGTATATTTTAATTTTAAAAATATGCATGCACTGCATTCCCACTTTAAGAATAGCATTACCTATGTTATATTATGTGTCCTTTCTTAAGTAAAGGCATTCGTTTATAGTGAGGATTTTACAAGATGTGAGTAAAGTAGCTCAGGTATTTATTTTAATTATGGCTTACCTATAATATTATAGTAGACTAGCCGTTATTTTGCCATATAGGGCTATAAAAATTGTTCTCAGACCTAACAAATGTTGACAATGAATTATTTTATATGCCTATGTGTAAAAAAAATATAGAGCTTTACATAGACAAGTGACAACTCTTACTTACAAAGTATTTTAAAAAGCACGATTTAATTTACTACAAACACAGAGAGAACACAAAGTTTATCCACACCGAATTCAATGTGAATAATTCAATTAAGCCAATGAACGAGCACTCGTTTTGATAATTAACCAACAAACAGCAAACGGATTAGTTTCACTCCAACTCGCTCGAAGTCAGATAATTCAATAAGCTACCCACATTAAAAACATATTTCTATCAACCCCGTCCTCCCTCCGCGATCCAATCAGCCTTATCTCCCCGACCCTCGGCAAACACCTCCTAATCAAATCAAATCACAGCCTCCGTCTTCCCTAATCTATCCACCTATCTACGCTTAAACATAAAATTATATTACAAAAAGGGATGGTTACCTACAGCCCCTCATATATTTGCAAACACAGGCAGAATTCAACCCGACGGAAGCGTCCCTCCGAAACGCCCGTATAACTTCGTGAAACAGTGCTCGTCTACAGATCCTCCTACACACAGACGAGCTCCGTGCAGTCACAGCACACACAGCCGCCTATCAGCATATCTACGTCATCTAGATCCCACTACGAGAACCCCCGGGAGGGAGGCAATCCATTTACCGGAGAGCCCTCACTGCTGAAATTCCTCTCCTACACAAATAAACTTAGAGATGACAATCGCATGGCAAGAGCACTATTTTTAAAGGTTTACATGGCCCCTAGCAGTGAAAGCGCGGAATCGATGTAGCCTTTACCCCTCGCCCCGCACCAGTTTTTCCGGCGTTCCGTCCTTATCAGACCGGAGCGATTAGATAAAGAGAGATAGAGCGTGAAAATAAAGATTTTCATCGTGTTCACCCACACAGAGTTAGTTTCAGCTTTTAATGACATAAGGCCGTTTTGCGTGTGTGCTGGTACGTTTATACGGGAGGTTTCGTGTAGGTTTTACATCACGAAGAAGGCTGTAATAAAATTCAACGCAAGTTAAGGGTGAAAAATGAAGTGAAAATAATAGAGTGAGTGTCACATTTTACTTATCATCTTGTAAACTCAATTAAATACATAAGTACCCCACAAATATCAGTGTTGTAACTTGTAAATAGTGATTTAGAGATTTTCAAAACTCCTACCTACTGCATAAACATAATACCTACACCACAGAACGAAGCAGTCATCTGTTTAATAAAATAAAGCTCTATAGTTAATTTTTTTTTCATTCCATTTTTAAGGCACTCTCGGAACTTATAGTGTAGTAAAGAGTCTATCCAATAGGCATTAGGCAACCACCCTCGCCTAAGTGAGTTGTAGAGTTTTGAGAAAATTATGGTGAAACTTTTAGGAATGTACTTGTAGGTTTCTCAATGATCTTTCTAAATCTTACAGAAGGGTTAAGAAAATTATAAAGTTGAACCAGCAGCCTTTCCAATTTCGGTCATGCCTGAAGTTTCGACGTACAATATTAATTTGTAACCTGCTCAATACGGCGTTTCAATGAAAAGTGACAGCCGAACAAGATAGATACAGCTCAACAGCCGGCATAGGCCGAAATTTTATGAATCCGTTACGATAACAAAGGCGGGCCGGTTGCCCAAGAGGAGACGGAATACGGGCCCGATACGAATCGCACCGGATTGACACATCGAGCCGCCACGTACCGCCAGATTACATCGTGTACGTCGTAATCGACGCCCGCGTCACGCCAACTTATCTGGCTTTAAAAATACTAATGATAATATTGATAAATCATTATGCCATGGTATCTTTTTCATGGGGGTGAAAGAAAAATCCTCATGAGACTGGTGTTGTAAAGTTGAACGGTGAGACTCCGCTGACAAGACATAAAATGTCTTTAAATATAATTCGTTTCAAAATATAGTTAATAAAATTTAAAATATACATTTTTCACGTATGTTTCATGTCTTTGTTTCGTCAGAGGAAACTCACCGTAATGAGATAATCTCACATAAGAGATCTACTTTTAAAATGCTTTAAAATAGGTTCCTGTCCGAATTAAACTAAATGTAAATATACAGATTCTAACTACAACCTTAGAACCAAATTAAAGAGTTACTGTACAGAATGTATAATATAGGTTGCAGTTATATCATATAGCAAAGAAATATGGGAATGCACTGTAATTAGTGCAATCAGACGTTAATAAATGAGCGCCACTGTAAATAGTGCCTCGCCAGAGATACCTAGGAAAAACTAGACGCTGTCTTTCTAAAGGTGGGTATTTATAGTTTTTTGTCTATAAAGAATTTTACTAACCTACGTTAGTAACTATTAATCTGTGCTTTTATAGCAATGCTTTTGTCACATAATTTTTCATCACCCGTGGTTAACTGTATATTCTGTAGAGCAGTTAACTATTATTTTTAGTTATATCGCAAGCTAAAAGCATTTTCTTATAAGGGATTGAAAGGAAGATAGATCAAAATATTTTTGTATCGTATCCAAATATACAAATCAAAATATATACAATCTCGCACTGTGAAGTCTACATCCTTTGAGGGTGTTTCGGTGTTGGGATGAAACGTGCGTCGAGAGTAGTGTTTTTTGAAGGATTGTATGTGGTGTTGCCACTAGGTGTTGCATGTTGGTGGTGGTGCATTTCTCGCCTGAGAACTTTGCTTTCTTGCTTGAGCGGGAGGGCGATTGCTCCTTCGCTTTTCCTTCATGCAGGACCATATACAGATTCTTTTGCAGGTACCGGATTATAGCAACACAAATTAATCTTTCAAGAAAAAAAAAATGAATAAAATACCTCTTTACTGCAATTGATAGCTTCAAACAATATGCGAAGTACCTACCTACCTACCATTATTTATTAACAACAGATACCTAAATTCGATTGAGCATAACGGTGGGAGTGATAACACTAATTTTCGGGTTATCAATATTGATAATCTCGTTTGATAAGAACTTACAGCGACTGTGTATTTGCCGAAGGTTGCGCAAGCCATATCTTTTGTGTAGCATTAAGTAGTTGTATTTATTTATTTTAATATTAAAAAAAACAAACGATTCCATTATTGATGGCAGCTGATTAGGGGTATGATAACGGGACTTATTATAAAAGATGGTGAAAGTATGACGGTGATTCAGAAAGGTAGCTTTTCAAGAGATTTTCTATCAAAAGAGACAGTTCAATTGATCGAAAGTAAGAAATTAATAGCGTGCTTTTGGTTTAGTGTTTGGATCTACCTGAATATAAGTACTCGTATAAATGCCTGATATATAAATGTCTCGTGTCGCAGTTTCAGCCAAACCCTCCAAAACGGCTTGACCGATTTATATGAAATTTTTTGTCTATATTCGGTAAGCTATTTTCATACTCCTAAATGGCAAAACAACGTTTGCCAGGTCAGTTAGTGATAAAATTGCGGCAACTCGACCATACGGAAGAAAGTCGAGTGTTTTTTTTTATTGAAGATAGGCTTGCGCTAGACGACAATCATGCCTGATGGAAAGCAATGATGAAGTCTAGGTTGGAGCGCGCTTGCCTAGAAAAGATACCAACTGAAGTTTAAATCATAACAGTTGGTACCACTTCGATCATGCCCTGCAAGCCCTGAGGACAATAAACCGTTTTTAGTGATGCAAAAGATTAACTGCGCCGCGACCGAGCCAACGAATTCAGAATAATATCCAGAGGCGACTAAACGTTGGTAATGCAGCGTCGCGGATCGCTTCTCGTAACGTGTGAATTTGCATTGAATGGCAAAGGACAGTGCGGCCGTTTTCAAATTAGATACAAGGCGAGGCCGCGAGATACACTGTTTCATATAACCAAGAGACGACCGTCAAAACATACGCTGGAATATATCTCCGTTGCTATCGGATATGATAGGTCCGAGACGCACACCCTGCGGAGGGCCAGTGACTAGTATGGGCACGAGACTGGCAGATTACAGAAAATGGAAAGTCCTAATCCAAATAAAGAATATGATTTTTGATTTCAGTACCAGTAACATTTTTTTTTATGTAGACAGTGCGTTTGCGTATGTAGATATTAAATGTGACTTGTTATTACATGCTATACGAATCCATCACTTCCATAGGCAAGAAACAATCATTACAATATACAGGGTGTCCCTGGATAAAGTGCAACCCCGACAGGGGGTGAAACTAGACCATAAATTATCGACAAAAAAAAATAGAAAAAAATTCTAAAAAAATTATTTTACTTTTTATTAGAAAATTAAGATTTTTATTTGATAAGTAGACTCTATGTAAGAAAAAAAAAACGATTTCTTCAAAATTAGTGGGTCGATTGCTTTCAAATAAAAAAAATATTATGCCACATACTTGGCGGTAAGGATTAAATAGCAATTAGCTCGCAAAAAAGTAGCATCATGACATAAACTTTGCTTTTTATGAAAAAGAAACCCTTTTCTATCACTATTTTTTTCAATGATCTCTAAATTTCTCAGAAAAATGCCCCCAATACCAGAAGATTTTACGATTTAAGAGTATTCTCTACCATATTACCTTTCAAATAAAAAAAAATCTTTGTTGTAACCCAAGAAATGAGCTTACGCCACTTACGCAAAATAAACTGTGATATGTATTATTTTTTTTAAGTTCGTATCTCAGACTATATTTATGAGGCATCAAATAGCTGTGTTGTGTTACTGTTCTATGTGAAAAAAAAATTGGTTTATTTAAAAAAAACATTTGGTATATTTTCGTTGGTTTTATTAGAATGCTTGAAGGTTACTTATACTGTTACTGATTTACTGCAATGACATAATGGACTGTGCACTTGCTCAGGTATATAGCTGTCTTCGAGTTTTATTTATGGCACCACGATTAGCTCCATTAATAAAGTTTGCCATTACAGTTTTTGTAGTGGCTAGTGCATAAGAACCTACTTTATGATTAAATGGTTCATGTTTTATTTATAACGCAGCTTTGTAGACCGTTGATAATGATGCAATAATTTCATTATTTCTAAATTAGTAAAAACAGGACGAAGTTGACTTATTATTTCAATTAATTTACAACCTTTTCTTCGTTTTACAAAGCAAAAATGATAAATGGATGAGGTAACACTCAATAAATAGCTCTATCACTACGAAGGTAAAGATAATATATCTACACTACTACTTATCAAACCGAAGAGTTTGTTTTTTTATGAGTTTGTTCCCAAATTCTTTATGTGTTAGGTATTCTATTTATAGAAAGGCTGATAATATAACATTACCGATAGGAGAAAAGCATCAGTCTTGGAAAAACGGGACAAATTGTTCCTTTTGGAGAGCTTTCGTTGCGTGTTTTTATTATAACCATTTTCATAATGATCTAAATTGGTAGATAAAGTTCAAAGTTATATTTGTGAAGGTGTTTTTAATAACATTATGGTTCCCTCGACTTCGAGGTATGTGGATAAAAAACAAATTTCTAACCTGGCAAATGGCGACATTTTTTACACGGTGTGCCCGGTCCTGTGTATTTGTTTAATCTTAATAGTCAATCAGTATACAATGTACATAGGTATACCAAGATAGACCTAGCTAAAACTTACTCCTCGAAAAGCCTAAGGGGACGGGGACTCAAGGTGTATAAACTGCTACAGTTAAATTACAGAAGAATGGTGAATTAATAAAATTAAACAGGTGGAACGGAACGCTCGAGCGCGAGTCCCGTAGGAAAGCGAGGAAGTCGTAAATACCACCAGCTGCCCGCTCCGTCTAGCCGCCATGATTTTACACATTTGCATCCAAATTGGACGCGAGTGTATGTATATTCTAATTTATTACGAATTTAATTTGTGTGTGATAAAAGTAATTTAATTTATACTATAGTATGTGTAGTGTGGTAAAGGAGTGAATTAAATTGTAAACTTTATCTACACGCCGTGTTTTATGCTTGGAGTAAGTGTCAGAACAAATACTTTATGGTATTAAAATCTAACCACAAGATACTTAAATATTAGTGTCGAATGAGATTTGAGTTACTGTGATTTATTATATCTGTCATCACTTCTTAGGATTTATATTTTTCATTTCTAAGATTTAGCTTTTGGTACGCTAAAGTATCGAAATTCAAAAAACATTTGAGAATGGCAGCTGTCTCCGCGGACGTCACGCGATCCATTTTGCAATCGCATATGTCATTCCCATACATTTTTTGAATTTCGTTCCATAAAGCGTACCAACAGCAATCTTAGAAATGGAAAAGTTAGTCATAATATGGCAACATCTGCTGATTTATCTGGAGCTTCTGTTATGGAATAGATAAGACCCACCCTATATATTTTGTCTTCCCTATTATCTACGATATTGGCAATTTCAAATCAAGATTGAATAGATTGATACTAATTATATTTTCTAGACAAGCAAGCTCTATTAGAATGCACTTATTGTCACTTTCCTTCTTAAAGCCAAGAGCTTTACAAAAACTCTATCTATTTTGTATTCATGTAGGCTGGTCTTAATAAATCTCTCTATATCTTTAGGCTTTCGCATCCATCATCCATCATCTAGTTTAAATATGAGCCGCTCTCCTGATGTCATTGTTCCACCTGTTCCGAGGGTTCTTCGGGTTCGTTGCTCGGAATATCACTTATTTAATCATACATGGATAATATTATACAGGAAAGAGAGGGGTTGAAAGGATAAAGGAGTCGTTGATCTACATACGGGAGCGGACAGGTATAAAACGGTTGGAGACCAGTATCATTTAGTCATGGATAAGGAAAGCTAAAGAGGTCACAGACACAGCTAAATGTAATAAAAGTATTATACACATAAACATAGACAGGGCGGACGGCGCGAAAAAATGACGTCAGATTATCGGTGCTAAAAATGTTTGTTTTGCCACCAACATTAACGCTGTAGTTCGCTCAGCGGCCACTTAAAGAATTTTGACAGATGGCGCTACTGTTTGCGACAAGTTATACGTATATCGTTCGGATGCCCATATCCGGAGTTTTCTTAAAAAGTAATAAATAGGTGACGCGTATCATTCAATACGCGATTATGATTAACGATTAGAAGGGCGTAAAGCCTCGTTCACACTGGCCGGGCGGGTCGCGGGGTCAGTTCGCACAGTTTAGCACGGAGCACCGCGTCATATTTATAATTACCACGAAGCGAGACGCACGCGCGCGAGGTTATCCCGCGCTTGTCGATAAATCAAAATTTTAAATCACCGGTGGGCGGGACGCGCTCGCCCGGCACCGAATAAAATGAATTAAAAATAAAACAAGCCCCAACCGTGCGCGCCCTGAGAAAATTTAAAGATATTTTCGCTTTAGTTTTTTTAATTAATACCTTGTTAAATTTTAATATTGAGAGCGCATGCGTTATTACAATGGGTGTGCGCGAGACTTTTAACCGGCCCCTCGGATGTTTCGGTAACTTATTGATGCGCGCGAGTCCGCGACCCGTAATTGGATCAGTGCTTTAACGAGAATTGATAAGCTCCGCGACGGGTGCGACGGGTTCATTACACGGACCTCTGTCTCCCCTCTCGCTCTCGCAAATTAATTGCGAAAATAATACGTCCCGCGTGAGTTAAGAGATGCTTTCGAGGAAACGTTTCTTTTTGGCGCTCATAAAAGGTTATGGTAATTTAAAAAAAAAAACGATTTCCTACACAGAGTTACACATGCTGTCGCCACTGATTTTGTAGGCAAGACATGGCCTACATTTCTATATATTACCTAATAGGTACAACTTACGAGTAACATTGCCAAATTCAGTCTAAACAAACCTTTATAGCAACAAAAATGGCAATAACCTAAATATAACTCGGAATGCTTGGACGCTGTCCCTCTTCTGTCATGTCAATCTACAGCTGCTGCGATAGCCGTGTAGTCCGAGAGGTGAAAGACCACGACTGCAACACCGTTATATTTCAATCCATGACGACGCGCCCCACTCTGTCAAACTTCATTCTCGAATCGAATGAAACAGAGATTTTGTCAGAGTGGGGTGCGTCTTCGTGGATTGAAATATTTACATTTAATCTGATTTTGGTAGGTATCATAGTTCATGCAGTGTTAATATATTATGCATAGCGGTTATTCAACCAATTTTTGCAACACCTGACTTTGGGCAATTTTTTGGCGACAGTAGGGCCCTACAAGTTGAAGGCAATAAATAGTTGAAATAGACAATAAAAAGTTGAAGACAGTATCAGGGCCGTTTTCCTGCAACTTCAGTGGTAATTCAAAAAAAAATTCAAAATTCAAAATATATTTATTTCACATAGGCCTAACTTACAAGGCACTTGTAAAACGTCAACAATATTAATTGTTACATAATATTATGTACGGTGATAACTACAAGTCGACTTAAAACTAAGTTTACGAGGGTTCCAACGCGCCTTGCACTGGTAGCTACCTACTATGTGGTAGCTAGCTACTTACCAGTAAATTTGAGTATCTTAGCAACCTGTTCTTAAATGTAACTTTGACATTATAATATTAAATCGAATCAAACAATGAGCAATATTGGCCGCTGACAAACCTACTCGTTTTTTCAAGATTTTGGAGCCGTACCCACGCCAGCTGATGACTTAGCCGCAAAGGATATAGGTACGACCACTGCATGACAAAATGTAAAAAATCTGCCTTTATAAATCGGATGTAGTTTTGGTCACTCGTCTCTCCGACTAGAGTGTTATGTATAAAACACGAGTAAAACATTTCATATGTAGGTAATATTGGTACTGACACACTTTTATTTTTATTCACGTTATAGAAAAGTACGGTCCTGTGTCGGTCATTTCAATTTAAATGTTTTTTTACTATTGTTGTTTTGATGCTATTATTTTATATGCTAACAGCTATAATTATATCATCCTGTTTAATTAAAACAATATCACGTGAAAAAAGACGACAGTGAAAACGATAAAGGGATTAGGAAAATTACAAAGAGATTATAAAATAGCCCAGTTAGGGCTGCCCAGTTTAAGAAAAAAACTAAAAATTATTTTATTCTTTGGAAAACATAAATTGTTAATAAACGTTAACTTAGTTTTGTTTTTCACAAAATGTTTTATTCATACAACAAATTAGTTAAGTAGAGTGGAAGACACTAATACACTTTCTAGTTGTTAATCATGTTTTTTACGTGTTTTTACGCTTTCGTTTCAATGGGCTAGGCGCACACGAAATGAAATAAAAAGTACGGCACTTAGGGTCCATTTACATTCATTCACAACTTAATGATCGTTATTAAATTTGCTTAAATAACTCAATCTCATATCATGTGAGAGCTTCGAAAAATGTTAACTGCAAAAAAAATATTATGAAACTTCAAAAGGTTTAACATTTTATAGGAGTGTCAAATCAAAACCTATATGAGCAACTTCTACTGTCTCCTTAATTATATATTTATTGTCATTTGTCACCATTTCAGCACGCGGACATCGAATGTGAATACTGACCTGACTTCCTAAGCAAATGCCAAAACATCAGAGTTCCTCATTCAGCCTCTTCCTGCTCCAACTTAGACTTTTCTGACTCAACCGACCCTTGATCCAACAAGCGTCAAGTACAAGCGTATTCTATCTAGATAGCATTTTAGTTTTATGGTTAGGGCTACGACAATGACCTTGGTTTTCTTTAATTTCCTACCAGCTAACGCTTAGTTGAAGGTGAAGGATTATTATTTACGCCACGTCTAACAAAAAATGACCTCTTTCAAATACGAGTGAGAAGACAAAATAGCCATGGTTTTTATTCCATAAAAGCCTAAGCAAGTTACTCATTAGCTGCGTTTCGACGCGGGTAGCCGTCACAGTGGCATGATTAAAGGCGCACCAATCAAACGTCCAGGGAATGAGCCGTCAGCTAAGTGACGCGTGTCTGACTACTGTCTACTGGCGGAGTGGATGTTGAAAATATTTGACCCGCGAGGTGACTTGGCTCGCTTTTAAAACTCGAACGTCCCGTTATTGAAACAGGTAAGGCGATTTGAACATGTGTTTCGAAAGGATTTAAAAACAATGTAGTAAAAAAATGGGGTCTATCTTTTAGGAGATGAGGGAATACTGTTTAGTACTTACTCCGAAAGAAAATCTAAAAAAGTTATTGATAAAAGTATCACCTAAATTATTAATTTACAAGAGTATCAGTGTAACCAAATATAGTCATCCGAACTAAACGGGCACCGAATTTAAATCTTAAAGTGGTACAATACAACCAACCAACCAAGCGAATTTTTTTCGAAAATCGTAAGCTAATTAATCAAACATATCGTAGGCTTATGGCAATGAGTTTTGTGGGCTTTACATGGCTTTACATTACTAACTAACATATGCATCTACATGTTTTTCGTAAAGACTTTAGTAAAAATCAAAATCCCAGACTTCGAGTCAATGCAATTTGTTCTATACAACCTCGATAATTACGAGTTCTAAGTAAGTGAATAATGCTAACATGAAATTTTCAACGTAAGAATATTAATGTGAAAACCATATATTATGACTATTTTTTGCTGCTAATTAGGTACGTGTTAAAGATGGGGTGTTAGGCAATTGCATGCCATTTCTTCCGCACAGACTGCCGTGACGTAGAAAAACTTTTATGTTCAACCGCTAAGTTTATTTTATAGCTAGATATTGGAATAATGTTTTAATTAACGCGCTGAATTCATTAACAGTATGTAGTGAACATGACAGACAGTAGTTTTTACGAATTTCATTACCTAGATATTACTTAGCGTGTCTAAAGAATGCGTTCAATATTTTAGATTAGAGAGTATTTCCAAAAAAAATTATGAATTTTTGCTAATTTTGGTTTATAATCTTTTATAAGTACCTCATGAAAATTCTGAAATATATAGAAAACTTGCTCAAATCAATTTCAATAAATGCCATTACAAATTCAGGACATTGTAACTTGTATTTCTGTTGTATATCACGAAACCTTTAGACCGATTTTAAACGAAGAGCAAAACGCTACGGGACCATCACCAGTGCAAGGGTGGCCCGAACATTTAGCAATACGGATTAATTATCGACCACTGAAATATATAGAAAACTTGCTCAAATCAACTTCAATAAATGGTATGACAAAATTCAGGCCATTGTAACTTGTGTAGCAGTTGTATGTCATGAAACCTTCAGAAAAACTCTGTAAATGAAGAGCAAAACCCGACGGGACCATCACCAGTGCAAGGGTGGGCCGAACATTTAACAATACGGATTAATTATTGACCACTGAAATACATAGAAAACTTGCTCAAATCAATTTCAATAAATGCTTTTACAAAGTTCAGGGCATTGTAACTTGTATGGCAGTTGTATGTCCTAAACCTTCAGACAAACTCTATAAATGAAGAGCAAAACGCGACGGGACCATCACCAGTGCAAGGGTGGCCCGAACATTTAGCAATACGGATTAATTATCGACCACTGAAATATATAGAAAACTTGCTCAAATCAACTTCAATAAATGGTATGACAAAATTCAGGCCATTGTAACTTGTGTAGCAGTTGTATGTCATGAAACCTTCAGAAAAACTCTGTAAATGAAGAGCAAAACCCGACGGGACCATCACCAGTGCAAGGGTGGGCCGAACATTTAACAATACGGATTAATTATTGACCACTGAAATACATAGAAAACTTGCTCAAATCAATTTCAATAAATGCTTTTACAAAGTTCAGGGCATTGTAACTTGTATGGCAGTTGTATGTCCTAAACCTTCAGACAAACTCTATAAATGAAGAGCAAAACGCGACGGGACCATCACCAGTGCAAGGGTGGCCCGAACATTTAACAATACGGATTAATTATCCACCACTGAAATACATAAAAAACTTGCTCAAATCTCTTTCAATAAATGCTATTACAAAGTTCATTACGCCATTGTAACTTGTTTGTCACAAAACCTTCAGACAAACTAAATGAAGAGCAAAACCCGATGGGACCATCACCAGTGCAGGGGTGGCCCGAACATTTAACAATACGGATTAATTATCGACCACTGAAATATACCTGTCAATGCTGTAAAACAGCGCGACCCAATTTATAAGGGCCCCGAACAATGGTAAAAGCAGTAAACACAATGGGTGCCCGCAAAATGAGCAAAACTGGCATCGCAACGAGCGCCCCCCGGCGGCCGCGAGCGACTTACGACCAGAAATATACTACTCAATTGTTTTCAAATATAATGTGATGTGTAATAAAATAATTCGTTAATTTCCCATATTTTTTATAAGATCACCTAGTATCTCTACGTATTCAATTTTCTGCGGCCATTAGGTACTCTCCGTACCATATAGTATTAAACGTCCATAATCAAAATAATATATGGATGTCGAGTACCTATTCTAGTACCTATAACATTGTGGGTATATTTTTATAATACGAGTGAGTACGCGAGTTTGGCTTCTACATATTATATTATGTAAAAAAAAATTGTTCGAAATTCCGAATTTATCTGTGAAAGAGATTATTAGGTGAAATAATGAATAATTTCAGAATAAAAAGTAGTCAACTGTAGCAAAATATGCGTTGTTTCATGGTAGGCAATTAGACATGTAATAGGTATCTAGTTCTTTAGTATCCAATTAACTAAGCCATAGGTCATTATCAACGCTGGTCAAACGGATCCTCATAATATGTGAAAACAAAAAGCTTGATATAAGATACTTATAATTTATGTCTTATCAGTTACAGGTAGATTATTTGTATATAGCTAAGGTAGGCATTTATTTATTTATGGCGTGAGCATATTATTTCATATTTCTTATGAAATTTTTATTTGCGAAATTTTCATACATTAATACAAGATTTATCTGAGTGTGTGTATATCTCGGATGTTTATGTAAATCAAAGGGTTGAACAGAGCCGCGCACGCGCTGCTGACGCGCGGACCACCGGCGGCTGTGTCAGCCCTGATTCACGGCCCTTCCAATAGGGCTGTGCCACAAAACACAACTATTAAATGTGGTATTGGGTTGCTCGATATAGTTAGTTCAATCCACAAAGACGCGCCCCACGCCTTCACCTTCTTAAAGTTTGACGATTAAATGTTTTGACGTGACAACGTCTTATAAATCGATGGAGCCGGCTGCACAGACAAAAAAACATGACTCATGTGCCGTTACCTCGTTGCCGTTACCTCGCTGCCGTTACCTACCTCGCTCTGAGGCGTTTCATGTAAGGCTTGAAGTGCAAGCGAGAGTTGTCACGTTCAACTATCGTCAGTAAACCGACTTTACAGACAACCAATTTTTTGTTACTAACTTCAGAGCAGTGTAAAGTGTGTGTTATTGGTGTAAACTGTAACACTATGCAGTACTCGCAATAACCCCTTTACTCCTTTCGAATCGCACGAAACTTACGCGATTGTAAAGAACTGCCCGGGCGCTTCTCCATGCACTGTATTCTTGTAAAAACATCAAGGGTTTTACTGTGTAAGCAAAATGTAATCGTAATCGTTAGCAAATTCTGCCCCCCGATTGACTGGTGTATATCAGGGAACCAATCAGCGGCCAGAATTTGTAAACGATAACGACGAATACGTTTTTCATACACAATCCTTCAATCCAATCAATCAATCCAATAGGGGCTGATCCGTTCTTCATGACATCGATTACCTAAAAGCCCTTATGAGTGCTGCTTGAGCGAAATGATGGGATGTAACCGATATAAAATGCGACAATGCAGTTACTCAAACTATTGAAGTTAATCAAACTATAGTTTGAAAAACTATGTATATCATAAAATGAATCAGAAAAAGTCCGCGTAACTGAGATGAAAATACCTTCTGTGGTGGATGTGTCTTGTACCTATACTAACTTTACGCGTTTCGGCCACAAACCTTACCCAAAAAGGTACTTTTTTGTCTCAAATCAAAATCCAAATCATGAAACCTTGCGATCGGCAGCTAAATAAGCTACGCTACTAGATCGATGGGAACTACAGCAAAATTTAACATACTACTAGCATGTGCCATAAACATTTATAGAGGATCATGCAATCGCTTTATTTTCAGGCTTTATGCTCAATAGGCCGGCAACGCTGTGATATTGTTATGGACTTGTTGAGCCAACCCTGCGGCTGCGACAAGCGTAGCATTGTTAGACGGAGGCCGCCCTGCCTGTATAAATACATTCATATTGCCACTCTAAATATGTGGAATAAGCCCCACGGAACCAACAGAATAAGACGCGTTTGTTGCAAAAAAGAGAGAGAAAATGATCGATTATACAACTTTTACGAAGGTTCTATAAAATAGATATAGAAACGGAAAGTTGATAGAGCTACTGTTAAAAATAAACAGCCACTTAAATCTGAAGCAGTAGGCACAGATAAGAAAGCGAGAGAGATAAAATACAAAACTAAAATCGCTCCAAATCGTTAACACTAACAACTCATTCCGATCGCACTCCGGGATTTAATCGCGCAAAATCTACTGCATTGCCGCACATTCAGCGCCGGAGAATGCGCAGAAAATGGAAAAAACATGGCGCTAAACCGCGAAACCCTGTGTATTTAAACGCCGAATCCAGGATTCTGGCCATCAAAAAAGCGGGCTATTTAAATTTTTCCAAAACGTGAACACAATGGAACAGATTCTGAGACTGTCGTTTTGTTTTGTTTTTAATTTTAAATTTGAAAAAGGAATTCGGTTCGGCAAAGCCTGTCACATCATTCCAGCGCTGCTAAGTGACGCCGGACGCACGTCAGTCCGTGGATGTGTTTTATTTTCATACGAATCCGGCCGAGGCCTGTTTTTTGTTATCCTAGATGTCGGACTCGCGTATACGATTAATTTTATAAACGTTTTATAGGGATCTTTTCTTTCATTTTTATCGCCGTTATTTTTAAAGCCTTTAATAAGACGAGATATTGTTTGGTTGTTTCACAGACACACAAAACATAACCAGGAGTTCTATTGATGATAATTAAATCATCGTTTTGTTTACATAGATATAAATATCATGCACATAAAACATAAATATTATTTTAGTGTTAACATGAAGTGATTTAAAATCTCCAACTGTCCAACAGATTGACAGAGCAGTTGAAAATCACGGAACCATATAACTGACCTACGTAATATTAGTGCCAACTCGGTTTATTTTGACAATAGTAGATAACAATGTAAGTCATTATTAAATTCTAGAAAAAGTCCAACTTTAGCTTTAATTAATTTGCTACTCATTGCGGAATGCTCTAAAAACTAAAAATCGAAAAAGAAAATCGTCAAAAATTATTGCAACTTTTATTTATTTAGATCAGGCATTGTTAGATATTAAAATTATTAAACCTAATACTTAAATAATTACTGCATAGTCGACATAACACTGGTGCCGCGTATTTCGTATCGCTGCTGGATAATAAAGGCCGTCGCTCACTTGCGCTCACTGGGGCGACTAGCGATTGACGCACGTCGAGATGACGCTAAAAGGTCTATTGTATACGAAATGCTCGTTACTCGCCATCCAACCGGTCTTTAACACGCCCGAACAATGTGATCACTTTATACGTACGTACTTTTTTTATGTGGCAATGATTGGGCCCCAATACATTGTATCAGCAATATTTATTTTATTAGCCGTCTATCAGGCACTGTGGTGACAATGATTGTTTGACAAGAACCGCCTTCCATCCGTTTCAAGAAAAGACATAAATGATAAAATTCTCTTATTCCCAACAGCTTCAGTATCCTGTTGCACAAATAAGTATAAGAGTTTTCAATAAAGATTTTTTAAAATTCATAACCTAAATGTAAAATTTATATGTTCTTTTTTAAGAACTAGAATATTATTAGAACTCATGCAATACCTAAAGCAAAAAAAAACGATAAGTATATATTAGTAGCGTTTGTCTGACGCTGCGTTACCGCTTAAAGTTTATTTGTATAACGATTTTTATGTATTTATTCAATAGTAATAAAGCCGTAACTCAAACTGAGCGTTTAATGTAAATGTAATTACTCCATTGCGTTCTTTTATAGTGCAATTAATCAAAGGCTGTTACAATATGCATGATTACTTGAACAAATAAAAGCAATTATGTAAATACTCGGCTCATTAAGCATTTCACGTGATTGTGAATATTGTCGCGGTAAAGGCTATCGCGCCGAGTCGACGCGCGATATCGCGTCTCGGATAAATATCGGGATTGCGTCAATTACGCACTGATCTACCGCGATCGGGCGATACATACAAATGTGTGCGTCGACACTCGACCCTCATATTTGGCGGACCAGTTCTACGCATATTAAATTACCATAACAAACTGGAGAGAGCTAGCAAAAACCTATCGAGTTTTGTAAGTCGTAGTCGCTTTACTGATGCGATTGAGCTAGACCAATGTTGCAAAAGGAAATCGATGTTATTCGAGGTGTTTTGTGCACCATAACTCATAAGTACCTGTACTAGGGAAAGCACAAAGTGGTACCTTACTAAACAAACTAAAATTAAAATACCTACTAAATAAAAAGTTGATTAAAAAAGGCACAGACCCCGAATCTGTGGCACGGAAATAAAAAATATTTCTACTAAAAATAAGGAAAGAAATAAGTTTCCAAACTGATTTTGAAGTAAACGTGCCACAAAAAAAATCTCTAGAGTAAATTGACATTTCTTTAATTTGGTATGTTGCTGGTGGTTGTAAGACCTGCCAAGAACAATCTATGTAAAGATAAACAAATGATATAGTTGTTAGAAATCGCAAGGAACAGTTTAGTTGTGCAGTAATATCATAAATGTAAATTTCACTAATCGGTAGCTAAAAGATTAAAGTATTCATTCATATTCACATACGACTCAGCCAAACCTGTATTATTTTTGATAATTTTAATTGTTTGCCCAGAAATCTCTGCTAGTGTAATCAGAGCACTAAATGGCAACAAAATGGTATGACCAATTGGTAGGTAAAGGCGTGTATCCAAGGGATTGTACACGGAAGTGAGCGGGAAGGCGAGCGAGCCGGTGGCGTGTACTGCGCACGCGTGGGACGCGACAGCGCAGTTGACAAAACACCCGCTCCCGGGTTCAGTGAGACAACGGTTTAGGTTAAATTGTTGAGATAAGGCTTGGGAACAATGTCGTTAGATTTTGTTGAATAGTTTTGTAAGTAGGTGAATTAGTGGTGCATTTAAAAAGAAAAAAAAGAAAACGCGTCATGTTTTCTATACTGGCAGCCGGCAGGGTCACTTGTGTAGGAAGGTAGAGTAGGCTGTCTCGGCATCAAAGCATATACTATACATAGGTCGAAGTTCTGGTGGTTGCTTACAATAAGGAAAAACTTAAACTCCAACAATATTTGCGACTTGCGGGTGCCCGTGGCTTCGCTCACGTGTTCCCCATTTTCCGCCTCTTGAAAATTTAACCCCAAAATTTTCAAAAATCCTTTTGGTAACGGGTAGTTCTACTTAGTTACCTTATTAAAATGAAAAAAGTACTCACACATCAACACTTAAAGTACAATTTAGAATATGTGCCACTTCAAAACAATGCAATGTATAAAACTGACTTCAGTGTTGTTAGTACTTACCCACTAATAAAACTTAAGAAGCAATAAAAAAGGAAGAAAAAGAATGAATCACATCCAAAGTTATCATACCCGCGCTACTCAGGCGGAGTGGCTCGGTGGTGGAGCTGCCAATCATCATATTTCCTCATGTTGCTCCCAAACTAAGCAATTAAGAGCATTAAGCAATCGTTTGAATGACATCAAAGGCAGAACTACCGTGTTACGTTATAATCTGGGCTAAGCCTCCGACGGACTGACAGACGAGTAAAAGCAAGCTACCGTCCAGCGGCCGATCGAAGTGGTCGATCAAATAAATGATTCCGATGCGCTTACACTAATCAATTAACATAACATAGCTACTACTCAGATTTTTTGACCTTCACATAAATCGAACTTTTGTAGATTTTTTGTTTCGCAGGGCAAATACGGATTTTTTATTTAACATAAATTTCTTTAAAAGGTATGGCGTAAACGTATAATGTATATGTTTAAGTAGGAACCTCAAAAATATATTATCCATTTATTGCATAAAAGTGCTAAATGTAACTTAGATCTAACTTGTATGTAACTTACTTATGGAAGTAGCTAGCTTGGATTTGATTCAACAAATAATCGTAAAGTAAGGGTAGGTATTGGTATTACACTAATGAATTATTATAACATAGCTACTACTCAGATTTTTGGACCTTCTTCAAATCAATCGAACTTTTGTAGATTTTTTATTTCGCAGGGCAAATACGGATTTTTTATTTAACTTAATTGCCTGAAAAGGTATGACGTAAAATGTAAATCTTTAAGTAGAGTAAAGCCTTCAAAATATATCTATTTATCGCGTAAAAGTGCATAAAAGTAACTTAGATCTAACTTGTATGGAAACTTATTTAGCTTGGTTTAGATTAAAAAAGTAATCGGTCGTCAAAAATGTTAGGATCGTTGGCCGTTGTTTAGGCCGTAGATAATAATTTAATAATTGATCGACTGTTGAAGTTATCTACTATGTTATCAATAGGTAATAAATAAAAGTGTACCTATAGACAGCGTGTAAGTTGAACCTAGCGCAAAACATTTTGGCGTGTCAACTGAAGCATAATAGTACCTTAAAGACTGAGGTGCAATATGAGGGCGCAGCAAGGTTTAGGTCAACTTAATTGCCGCGTACCTAGTATACTAATCCATAATGATTGAATATCGGATAGAGAGTAGTATAGATATGCCTATAGCACCTATTGCCATCGCGTAGCAAGCAGGAAGCAACAGCCATCATTATGCCGTCAGCGCCAACTGTTCCGAAAGCACTCGAATCACGGTTTGCGCTCATATAATTAGGAGTCCAATGGTTCATAAATACAAATAAATAAAGATCGGTGTTGTGGCAGGCGGCAATTTAGCGATGCGTTCGCCGCGGCTCAAATTATCGGGTGCGAGGGCGACCTCTCACTGACTAATGACTCGGGCTAAGCCGTGTTATGAGCGTATTTAATAAAAATCAATTTGAATATTTTATATACCAACATATGCTCGAATATCCGTTTGTTACAACTGGGTTTGGGTTTTGCTTTTTTTGGCATTGGCATTAATAAAAGGTTTCTGATTTTTGGTTGATTATTATCTACGTAGATTCAGTTCTACCAGTGGTCTTTTAAAACACTTTTTATCCGAAAACCACGTAATTCCATTTCATCTTTCTACACTGAAACGCTATAGGTAAGTGTTATGATCTCCCATAATAATGACAATCAGCAAATCCATCCTCACGCAGAGATCAATTATACGAGTGAGTACATAATATGAATTATGATAATAACTCGACTCTGTTATGTTCGTTATAACATAACAAAAGAAACAATTATCTTTAAGTCTCGTGTTCTTTTAATATCTACCGCTTGTTAAAATCTTCGTCTCATAACCATTGAATTCACAATGCTAATAAATAAAGTTTAAATTAAGTTCATAAACTCTATAATACGACCGCTAGTAGAGTTCCAAGTTACACGTCTTATACTCTACATCTTGTGAATCGTATGTAATGCCTACTATGTTAAATGTAAATACCAGCACAAGTTTAAGGGAAATGCTCTCATAACTCCAAGCCGTGCAATTTAAGGCTTTAAATCAAAGGCGTTCGCAGACGTTCCCGGCTACCGATAAATAACTTCGCTCGCGCCAAACGATTTGTGTAACACGAGGATCTCTCCGCTGCATCTCTTATGAAGTTATTACATCCTAGTACCTACTCGTAATACAAATGATATGATGAGGTATGAAATTGAGGATGGGATGGTTGAAGAAGATTAATTACAGTTCTATTGTTAAAGAGAAAACACCTAAAAATATGTTTGAAGTTCCTTAGGCTATGTAGACCAAATTCAGAAACAAATTGCCTCACTTATCTCATTCTGCAACCGAGAATAAAAATTTAGTTTTTCTTCGACATTAGTTATTATTGCCTTATTACTGTTGGTAAGGAATAAATAAATAAATAAAAGTAAAAAAAAAATGACACCAAGGGAGCACAACTAAGAGTAGCGTACTCGTAACACGTATGTATGCAGACATGCAGACCCAATTGAGTTGATACGCGTCGTGCTGGCAATCGATTCTCCCCGGTTCACGCGTGAAATCGTCCGCCTCTCCAAAACCGATCCGTTTAGTCAGCTCACTCGATTACACTGTACACAACACATGCCAGACCTATGAACTGAACTCAGATAGAATAAGTACGTAAATGTACTACAAAAGTCCACTGTAGGTAATTGATTTATCTCATTCCGATCATGTAAACTATTGGGATTCATTGAAGAAAAAAATATAAACAGAAAAAATCCCACGCCTATTTCATACAAAAAATGTCAACCTCTATTTTGACACGCAAATAAAACAGGAACCCTGCAGCCTATTTATGTGAATTTATAACCACCCAAAAACTGTGTTCCTGTTATTAATATCGACATTAATACATTCCCAATATCCTGCCCATGAATGTCACAGCCACTGGCGCCTAGGACAGGTAGGGGCCATCTGAAACTGCGTACAGAAAAACGTCGACTCCGGAGTGAAAAAAATTAAAATTTATAACACCTCGCCACCGGTATAAAATCCGGGGAATTGTAATTTTTCTTTTACAAAATTTAGTGATATGTCAAACCTGTTCGACGCAGCAAATAAAAATGTACGAGCCAGTTGAGAAAAAACGAACTAAAGACTTTGGGTTATTGCTAAAACAAGGGAAGGTTACCATATCAATCAAGGCGTTGACAAAAGTGGAATTTTTTTACCTCGTGCTCGGACCGTGGGATGAAAAAAGGGTCCGTGTTTATGGAAATGCAGTAAAAGACACGCAGGCTTCGCGCAGGACGGCCGGAATAGCTGCGCTTCGCTGGTGTCTTAGGAAACATTTACACAATGCAGATCGTTTGACTCTTCGATCATGGAATTAATTAGGACGAAAACTATTTAGTAATTTAATACTTAGTTCAGACCAGAAAATATTTGCATGGATGTTTAAACATCACTTCCCTTGCTTGCGTCGTCTGTAAATTTAAGTCAACTACTGATAGAATGAAAAAAAAATTTAAGCTAAAAGTGTAAATTCAGCCAAACATACAACACCCCCAAGAAGCATGACCCCTTTCAAATTTGGTGTCTGTCAAGTCTGTTCAAGAGTTTAGTAGGTTATTAGAAGAAAGCAATGCGCATTGGGAGCTAAAATTTTTAAAGACAAAATAGAGAATACATGTAGTAAATAAGATCCCAACAAAAACATTATCATGTTGCCAGACGAGTATATGGCTCACACTGTCAAAAAGTTATCAGATCTCATGTAGGGCAAGACTTCTGACTTTATACACCCTTATATACAAGCTCTAACTTCACAAACTATACACTTTAGTTACAATAATGTCTTGGCCGTTTGGCTACCGTCGAGAGAGGGCGCTGCAGTGCGACCGAGTAGTATATCTGCGGAGTTATTTTTGTAATTAAAATAAATAAACAGTATATTTTGCAAATATTTACCATCCAGCAAGCCTGTAATACTTCGACAAACGTGTGTAAATGTTATTATCGTGAAGATTTTGCAAGAAGTATCGAAAAAACACTTTTTGTCACCTCAACGATTTGGACGTTACACTTCACTAGAAATTTAAAATCTGTGCAAACACTAAACATAAAACCAGTGTTTTATTATAAAATTCAGCACAACACCGTGGAATATACCTACGACGTGAATATAATTCCATCAACAATTGAATGCGGAGAGTGTCGGTAAGCGAACAACCGCTTTTGTTTACATTACGAGTAGCGAGAATATCGGATTATTTTCAAGATTATATGAGTTCAGATTAATCACGCATGAAAATATAGATACTAATAACACATATTATCATATTATATAGCGGACATTGTCCATAATTATTGACTATAGTGAATATTGAACGAAAATAACAACTAGAACTAGGTACCGCGAGCTTGTTCAACAGACAACACCACAACAACGCGCCGACCGCCGTCACTTTGTGCTCCGTTTGCACGACTTGCATTGTTTTATGATCCGTTTACACGGAACATTTGTTTTCTAAAGTCAAGCTATACAAATCAATAAAAAATCATAATGGACAGTGATGAACTAATTTCTACTTTGACAAAAATTATGGAAAAACAAACTCATACTATTATCGAGAGGTTAAACAAAATGGAATTGGAAATAAAGCCACTTCAGGAGGAAAATCAAAGATTAAAGGAAAAAGTGGGAAGTTTAGAAAACAAAATTAAAGTTTTTGAGCGTAATGAAAAAAGAAACAACTTCATTGTCTATGGCATACCAGAAATTAGGGACAGCGAGGAACAACTTATCACTAAAATTATAAATATTTTGAAAAATGATTTGAACATAAATTTGGAAAAAAGTGAGGTTGTTACAGCTTACCGACTCGGGAAATATGTAATGAACAAGAATCGACCGATCCTGGTAAAAATTGTAACTATATGGAAGAAGAATGAAATAATGAGACATAAGAAAAATTTAACAAACGGCGTCAGAATTTCGGAAGACTTTCCTAAAGAGATTTTAATTAAGAGACAAGAACTGCAGGAAGATTTGAAAAGAGAGAGAGAAAAGGGAAACATTGCGTTTTTAAAATACGATAAGATTGTAATTAAACCAAAACAGCGACAAGAAGAAAACCCAGAAAATAAGAAACGACCACTCACAACCTCTCCAACAATGCCCGAAAACGAAAGTACAGTCCCTATTAGAGGACCAAGCAAAATCAATAAACGAGACGCTTTCAGCATTATGAGAGAAAGATCGATGTCTCAGCCAAGTACTTCAAAACAGATATATAAGAATTAGCAATTACTGAACGATAGCAGCCCTCCAAAAACTGTAAATAGCAAAAATAAAATTAAAAACATGAGTAATAACATCCTTCCAACCCGGGTGGTCGCCGTGGAAGAGATAGACCCCTACCCTCCAGTCATAAATACTAAAAACATTATAAATACGAACAATGGAAAAAATAAAAATACTACCAAAAACAAATTTTACATTTTGAGTATGAATGTAAGGACATTAAAAAGCGAGGAAAGATTATTGGAATTAGAACTAGCACTACAAGAAATGAAGTGGGATATACTTGGAATATGTGAAATCCGCAGAATAGGAGAAAAAATTGAAGAAAAGGAAAACTTTATATTTTATCATATAGGAGAAACGAAAGGACATTACGGTGTAGGTTTTATAGTTAAAAAATATCTCGCAAAAAACATAATAGAATTTATAGGCATATCAGATCGTATAGCTGCAATCAAAATAGATCTTCCCACTTTGGGTATAACAACAATCATTCAAGTGCATGCGCCAACTGAAGAATCAGACGGACAGAAAAAAGAAGACTTCTATGCTAAATTGCAGGAAACAATAAATGATAACTCAGGAAAAAATATAGTTGTCATGGGCGATTTTAATGCACAAATCGGAGGACTTACAAAAGCAGATGCAATAATAGGCCCCTATATTTTCAGTAAATCAACCAATGACAATGGCGAAAAACTTATTCAGCTTGCGAGAAGTAACAACCTGACTATAATAAATACCTTTTATAACAAAAAGTCAAACCGTAAATGGACTTGGATATCACCCGATGGAAAAACAACTAACGAAATAGACTTCTTCTTGAGTAATAATACGAGGAATATTAAGAACTTTAAGGTAATAAATAGCTTTAACTTTTATTCAGATCATAGACTAATACGAGCGGAATTAAATCTAATAAAACAAAAAAAGACCAGACGAAATTATTTGAGAAAGACAAAAATATTTGGGTTAGAAGAAAAAATACTAATAAACCAAGAGCTGGAGCAATGGAAAACAAAAGAATATTTGAATAAAACACAGTATGAGATTATCGAAGTTCAAAACAGCTACGATAAATTAGAAGAAAAACTAAAATTAATAATTAATAATTTTACTACTAAATCATGTCGTAAAGGGAACGTACATAAAGAAATTTTGGACTTAAGAGAACAACGCAAAAAATTATTACAAAATAGAAAGAAAAATAGAAGGAAAATAACTACAATTAGTAAGCAAATAAACAAACTATCCAGACAAATAAAGCGAGAACATAGATCGACAGTAATACAAAGACATTTAGATTCTTCTGCTGCTATTAAAAAAGCCTACAGAGAATTGGATAACACCAAACAATGGATGCCCAGCATCCAAAATAAGGCAAAGGAAATAATTGGCAACAGAAAGGAGATGATATCAGTAGCCACTGATTTCTATGAAAATTTATATAAATCTACGCAACAGAATTCTGATGAGATAGACCTAAACAGGATAGAGGATCCAATACCTTTGATCATACCTGAAGAAGTGTCAAAGGCTTTATCAACACAAAAGAATAATAAATCACCAGGTGAGGATGGTTTTTCTAACGAATTTCTAAAGTCAGCAGAACCAGAAATTAGTAACATCCTGTGCATAATATTTAATGCAATATTACACCAAGAAATAATTCCTAATCAATGGACACGATCTGTAATAAAATTACTATTTAAAAAAGGTGATGCTAGTGATATTAACAACTACCGCCCCATCAGCCTTTCTTCAAATATATATAAAATATTCTCAAAAATAATACTCAAAAGAATAGAAGGCATACTTGACGAAAACCAAACTCTCGAACAAGCGGGCTTTCGCGCTACATTCTCGACTATTGACCACATTCATACACTTAACCAAATAATTGAAAAATATAATGAGTATAATAAGACTATTTACATCATATTCATAGACTACTCCAAAGCATTTGATAGCTTAGAGTTCAACGCAATATGGAAGGCACTTTTCGAGCAAGGAATATCTCCAAAATATATTCGCATAATAAAGAATATATATATAAATAGTACAGCAAAAATAAAAATGGAACAGGAAGGAAAATGGTTTCAGCTATCAAAAGGAGTAAAACAAGGTGATCCTTTATCACCAAAAATATTTAATGCAGTGCTTGAAAACGTGTTTCGCTCGTTAAATTGGGAAGAGAAAGGAATAAAAATAAATGGTAAATATTTAAGTAATCTAAGGTTTGCAGATGATCTAGTACTGTTCTCCGAGGATCCTATCATACTTCAATCAATGCTAAATGAGCTATTGCACGAGAGCAGAAAAGTTGGCCTTAATATGAATATACAAAAAACAAAGGCAATGACCAATGGTGTTGAGAAAAGCATTAAAGCAAACAATATAGAGATAGAATATGTTAAGGATTATGTTTACCTTGGAGAAATTGTATCAACAGAAGACGCAACAAACAAAAAGATAGAACGTCGAACTACAAACGCATGGAAAAGGTACTGGATGTTCAAAGAAGTAATGAAATCGAAAACGATGCCCATTAAGAGTAAACAAATACTTTTCGATACCTGCATATTACCTATATTAACATATGGATGTCAGACATGGTCTTTGACGCAAAAACAAGAGGAAAAATTAGCAATTTGCCAACGCTCAATGGAACGTAGTATGTTACATGTTAAAAGATCACATAAAATAAGAAAGGAAACACTGAGAAAAGAAACTAAGATATTAGATGTCACCGTAAAAGTTAGGAAACTGAAGTGGAAATGGGCAGGACACTTATGCAGACACAGGCAAGACAGATGGGCTAAAATTGTGAACGAATGGTACCCAAGAGATGGAAAGAGGTCACGAGGAAGACAAAGAATGAGATGGAGTGACGAGTTTGTCAAAATGCTAGGCACAACCTGGCAAAGAATGGCACGTGACAGAGAAGTGTGGAAAAGACTGGAGGAGGCCTTCGTCCAAAGGGCGTACTGAGGAACAAAAAGGCTCTTAAAATAAAACTAATATAATATTTATTTGTAAAATTAGTAATCTTAGAATAAGTAATTATTTTTGTTAATGTATTTTCTTTTCTTCAGTAATAAAGGCTTTATTTATTTATTTATTTATTATTTATTTTTTTTTAAAGTCAGAAGTCTTGCCCTACATGAGATCTGATAACTTTTTGACAGTGTGAGCCAATTCAATATTTGCTGTAGTTTCATACAAACTTCCATCCCCCCATACGAACTTCCAACCCCCTAATTTGATGGATGTGGGGTGATTTACTAAAAATCCTGAAACACGTATTTAATTGTTTATTACAAAGAGTCCCTATATCAATTTTGAGACCTCTAGCATCAATATTTGCCGTAGTTTCATACAAACTTCCATCCCCTATTTTAAGGGGTTGGGGGGTTAAATTCCCAACTTTTGGAATTTTTTTGTTGGTTGTGTACTAATTCTAGCTTACATACCAAATTTCAGCTTTCTAGGACTTCGGGAAGTACCTAGGAATTTTGATGATCATCAGTGAGTCAGTCAGTCGGTCAGTCAGTCAGTCAGTCAGTGACGAAATCTGGGTTTTTCAGATGTCAATAAAATCTAAAGTATAAGACCTGTGATATTGAAACTTTATACGTTTAATAAGTTCACCGGTGACATCATTTCCCGAGAATTTTGATTATCTGGAATAATTCTGGCCTAAGTTATAAGGGTTTAAAAATACGGCGAAACACTTCGAGAAAAGATAGGTAGTGCCCTCGCGCTTCGCTTGACTCGTCTGGCGGGGACACTACCGTGTCCCCAGATTAAGGTGGTTTCAGTTTTCTCAATTCTCCATAGAAGTGGCATCCTTATGTGTTTGATGTCCAACGTACTCGAACGAAACGTTTTTCTTCCACGTTTCTGATACGAACCGCCAATGTGTGAACATCCTTCCAGCTTTCTTGTTCCCAGCCAAGTATAAACTGGGTGCCTTCAAGAGAAGAATGAATAGGCATATTTTAGGCAAGCGCGCTCCATCCTTTGCGTCATCATTGCTGTCCATCAGACATGTTTTTTTTTATACTATATAGGCTAGCGCTTGACTGTGATCACACCTGATGGAAAGTGATGATACAGTCTAAGGTGGAACGCGCTTGCCTAGAAGATGCCTATTCACTCTTGATTTGAAGGCACCTGGGTTGTAAGTGGCAGGAAAGACAATGCCTGGGAGTGTATTCCAGGCCTTTGCAGTGCGTATCAGGAACGAGGCATCAAACCGCTTCGTACGCGTCTTTGGTACGTCGACTATGTATGGGTGGAAGCCTTTACGATGCCTTGCCGTTCTATGGTAGAAAGGTTTGGTTTTATGGCATGATTGTAGTAAAGCGCAAAACTATCAATTATTATCTATCTAATATATAAAATTCTCTCGATTTTCTTTGTAACCAAACTCCTTCGAGACGGCTGGACCGATCGTTGTGAAATTTTCAGGGTGTGATCTCTGGGTGGGGGAGCGGGTTGTTATCTATATTTGATGTCTCTAAACGGCAAAACGAAGTTTGCCCGGTCAGCTAGTACATATATAAAAAAAATTTTTTCTGTGATTTTTTCTTCTAGCATCGCATTGGTATTACAGAGCGTCTACAGGTGCAGCCCTCAAGGTTGAAGCAGGTTGTATGTGCAGTGTGCAGGTAAGGTGCGGTAGGGCGGCGGTGGTAGTGGAATACCGAGTAAGATTGATACAATGCCAGCGACCCCCGCTGCGCGGCCGCATGTCACTCACCGACCCGCGCCTGCGCCGTGAGAACTGCCTTGTACCGACTGTCTTGAAATATTTTAAAAACTATTACTTTACTTATACAGTGTGGTCGATTCTGTTGTGCAAAATCTCTAAACTAAACTAATTTAAAATAGTGCTATCCTTTTCCATAGGGAGCAGTTTGAAAAGGATAGCACTATTTTAAATTAGTTTAGTTTAGAGATTTTGCACAACAGAATCGACCACAGTTACAAGTATATGTCCTTAACTGAGATATAAGAATGTTAACCTGCATAATTCACATATGATGATGATGAATAGACATACACACAGGAACCGGCGAACCGCGTGACAGAATGTCGCCAGTTTATTGGTGTCAAAAATGTTTGTTATGACACCAACAGCGTCAGACTTAAGCCGACCGCAGTATTATTTTGCGCGTTTCCACAGGGATGATCTCTGCCATTGTGGCGTAAGCAAAATGTTTTACAGATGGCGCTACTTTGTTCTTGTATGAATAAGGTTTATGTAAAAGGTTCAGATGGGCTCATCATGAGGTTGATATCTTTGTGGTGAAGATAATATTGAAAAAAAAAATATCTTTTTCTTTTTCTATACGAATACTTTTTAAAAAGATCGAGAAAAGCTGTGCAAAATAAAAAGATCACATTTGCAAATCATGAAATCATCAAAAAATTATTTAAATTTTGCTTGAGTTATCTTAATGAATGCTTATATTTTTAATGAATGTAACAATAAATGTAGCATTAACTATTACAAGTTCATAGATAGGTATGATAAGAAAACACAAGCAGCCGAGCACCTTGGCAACAAATAAGCTTGTAAATCAAAACACAAGGAAGTCAAACTCCAAGTTACATTAATTTCATTGCCTAATTAGAATTTCAACAAACAAAACAGCTTTACGATCAGAATGTGTCTAGAGGAGTCGTTTTATTGTCTTTGGGAGGACAATTTGAAAAGTTTACGACGCGAGCGGTGACATTTAATTGTTTTGTATATTTGATATCCGGTGAAATAAAAATCGCTGCATAATACATTTATTTCGTTAATTTGGTTTGTCAGCTTTGGACTATTAAAGGTTGTTTATGGACTTATATAACTACTTAGGCTATTTTTATTGCGACTAGATTATTTATTATGTTTGATTTATCGATTATGTTTTCAGCATCAATCGATTACATTAGAAATAATGACAAACATGACTATATTATGTGTAAAACTGTAAATGAAAAAAGGACAACGACAAAGTAACAGCATAATCGAATAGATAAGTAAATCAAAATTGAAAACAAAATAAAATATGTCCTGCAATATCTTCTACCTTTATCACAAACGTTCGTACATGAAAATCGATAAAATACTTGCCATAGTAGGCAGTAGGTAATTCATCACAGATTATGATGGCGAAGTAGAGAAAAATGGATTAGTGAGGCAGTTTAAACGAAATCGTGACAGAGCAGCAGTGCGCGCCTAAACAACAGCTTAACGCAAAGATTAACCCATATTCCGACTCGTATCAACTCGGCAGTCGCCATAATCTTTTAAATCAGCGCAAGACGTGAATGACCTAGCTACACATGACTGAGTCAAATGAATCACGTTGCATGTATTTCGTTAAATTACACTTATAAGCTTTTTGTTTTAAGAAACGGCATCCAATTAGTGAGTGCAAGGGAAATCTTGAAAACGCGTACATTTTTGGAAACTTTCACAACCTGAAATAATAATTTGACAGCCTTTAAGGTTAAAAGTTCATTGGAATTTTGCTGGCTGACAAACTTCTACGTCTGCAAGCTAAGGCTATAGGGGCACGGAATATAACCAAGATTTATACTTATTTGTATGTCTACTAATTTCATTTAAACGCCATTGCAATGTTCTCAGTACACGTACAATCCGCTCAAATTGTGAATTTTAACCAATTCAGGTTTTAACACTGGCTATCTGAGAAACGTACGTACCGTACCTACTTTTGTTGCTGTCTCAATTACAACTGTTCAATGTTCATGCTAGGTTTTTGCTTTCTATTTTTATATCATCACTATTAATAGTCCATCATAGAAATGGGAAAAGGTAATCTCTGTCATAAAATTGAGAAAGAAGCGCCTTCGCACACGTAGTACAGCGTAATCCTCGCGTACCTACGACAGCAGTACGAGCACGAACATTTTTAAACATGGCCGCCGTCGAAGCGTTGTTGCAGCGAATCGTAGGAGGCGTAATTGTCATATTGTAAGGCGTAGCGTCATTACGATACGCTCACGCTTAAAACCGTGTGCATAGTGCCTAAATAACGGAAAAAAATATTTTTTAAGACAAGAATGTTATAAACAATTTAAATATCCGCTTTCGCTTGTAACTCGCGTCAGGTACCGAAACAAGATTTATTCGACGGCCCGCCGTGATCGATGAGCGGGCAGCGGGTCCGCGCGACAACGGTCACTACCGTATGAACAATAAAAACTATATACATTTAATTAAGTTTTAAATTATGTGCCCGATCAAACGATTGCTATACGAACGAGTGTGATATAAAATGTATACGAAGAGACAACTCCTCCAATAAAGTTGTAAGTATAGGTACTCTTCTCGACTGAATTTCAGTGACGGAGGCTTATCTCAAGTTTTAAGGTATATTGTACTGCATAAGTACAATACGTATTATAAAAATAGCATAATCATGGGAAATCTCTTAATAATATATGTAAATCTCGCGTCACAATGTTTGTCCGCGATGGACTCCTAAACTACTGAACCGATTTAGTTCAAACTTCGTGAATATCTGTCATTTGGTCCAACTTAAAAGATAGAATAGTTTTTATCCCACGTGGACGAAGTCGCGGGCATAAGCTAGTTATGAATATGGAAAACGATATGAAAGGGGTAAAAACTTATAGAATTCGCAACAGAAAACAAATTACATTCTTCAATAAAATGAAAGTCGTACATGGATCATATGATACTATATATGATGTAGGAATGGGATTCTATTCGGTACAGAAAAGAATATGAAAAGAGTGGGTAGGTAAGTAAGTAGGTATAATAACTAGTTGGATAATATTTAACGTCTCGCTATTCTGTATGCAGATTTCCCGGAATTAAAACCACGCACCTTATTTATTTCGGACATTCGTATTCAGGATGACGTCATGGCGAGGTACGTAAGGCAGACAGTGTGGGACCGATTCATACATAAGCCTTTACGTGACCACAGTTACGACTTTACTGACAACAAAATGTCGTAAATAACCACACGAAAAAATGTTCAGATAGCCAACGACAAAAGACAAGATTTGGTCTTACGATTACTATCTAACTTAAAATTATCTCCATCTATCTTGTTCGTGTCATCATCATCAGTGAGAAATCATCGAAGATTTTAATGGATAAGAATATATCGTAGGCACCTCTTCATCTATACCATTTTTCTTTCAGTGATCTGAAACCTACTGAAAAACCATCAATTAACTGTAGAACTTACTGTATTATATTCTAGACTAGATCATTGTAGACAGGTACGGTTAATTTCATGAAGATAGTTTTTAAGACGGCAAGACATAAAGTTTTAAACAAAATGTTTTAAATATCCGCAGGCATGCGTGAGTCCTTAGAATTCTCATTGTAATATATATTTGGCAGTTGTTAGGGCGGTGAATGCCAAATAGGCAAGTTCTATGACCCGTACATTCAAGCGAAGGATGCGGTGATTTAGATTTGTGATTATACCGTGTGTAAGTAATTGAGGCATTTGCAAGCCACCTGAATGAGATTTAAAATGTGGTTAAAATAAGTAAAATAAATGATAAAAAACCATTAAGATGTACATCCTACTCCTTTTGCTTCAGGCTTGTTAGTTGAATTTTATGTGTTAGTCTGATCTATTAAGGAATGAGTATTCTTTCAACTAAGTAGGTACTATGACGTTTGATGTGATGAAGATCGTATCAATGTTTTGACCAATAGTGATGGAAACATGGATATTAATGTTAAAATCGCTATTGGTCTACTTGCAGACTATATTAGGTAATAAGTAGGTACTTATTCAGTTGCATTTATGTTATTTTTTCCACATCCGTATAGAGCAGAATTCTTGCCTGTTAATTTGTCACCTTTTGCAATAAAGACTTTTTATTAAACAAACAGGACAAAACTTAACTTGGTAGCTGTAAATAATAGCCTTCCTTTTATTTGCAACACAGGTGCTAGTCGTACCTACGCGCATTGTGAACCCTTTTGTTTCTATTATTATATGAATATAATATTATTTATTGTTCTTGTAAGTATCAAGCATGAGTACTGAGCAGAACCAGATAGAAGGTAGGTATAATCTCTCCCAATTTTATTTTACAAAAAACGGCTCAGTAAGAATTCACTTATATTATATGCATTTTCTAGGCAAGCGCACTCCAACCTAGACCTCATCATTGCTTTCCATCAGGCATGATTGTCGTCAAGCGCAAGCCTATCTTGAATTAAAAAAAAAAAAAAAAACTTATTCATGTTGAGACAATAATCTAGAGAAGTTCATCCTGATAAAGTATAGGAATACAATAATATAAATAATAATGCTTGTGTTATAAAATTAAACATTATATTTGTAAGAGCAAGGATTTCATTTAAGATAACCGTTAAAAACAATTTATCATAATTCCAAACTATTAAATAGGTATCTTGTTTAACACATTAAATTCTTTAAATCATTCATAAGTACCTACGTATAACACTTGCTTATAAGTACACTTTTTCAAAGAGCCTTTAAAGATTTATTGACATTTTGTAATTTATTATCTGCAAACATGGTTATTTTAACGGCACAGATAACCAAGTGAATTTATGATGGCTCTAAGCGGCTTATAAAGATAACGCGATTATAAAAGCTATTAAGTATTAAGTGTTAAAAGTAGAAAAAGTGAAACCGGTCTATAGACTAAAGGCTTATCACAGTAGCCTTAATAAAATTGATATGTTATCAGTAGATGATTACTGATGTCATATCGATTTTTGATCGATGTAAGAATTTTGATGCTTTCAGTTTCATAACGCAATATCAAACTAAGTGTAATGTTGTATAGCGAAAAGCTTCGAAAAACATCGCGAGAAGTTTTCGCTCGGCCGTTGCATGAAGGGCCAAGGATACAGAAAGCAGTTGTCCTGGAGTCAGCACGCGTTGTAAGAAGGTCCCTTAAAGCCTTATTACACCTTCGTGTGCAAATTAGCCAGCACATTAGATTTTGGAAAGCGTTAGCGAGTTAGAAAATGTAATCATACCTGTGATTACTTCATTCACAGATCATTTTCTTTATTTAGATTAGAGAATATAGAGAACAATAATTCAAATTACACATTTATTTATTCAATTTACCACTTAATATAAATTATATTCTACGCTGTTCAGGTTAAGCCTGAGAAAAACTATACTTTAGAGTATATTATTCCTAGGATATTCAAAGTCTATTGATAGAAACATCACTTTATAATGTTACATGTTGTACCTTATCGGTATACTATAGGCGTAACACCAAGTGCTTAAAATTTCATGTGCGAAACTGTGTAGAAATTAATTAAATTAATCCCTTCCAAGATATTACGATAGTTTGGCATCTTCACTTACCACCAGATGAGATCGCAGTCAAGTATACTAGCTTGTATTGAGTTAAAACTGTTATTATCCCCGATCACATTAGTTACAACCAATAAAAAACATAATCGGAGACTGTAAGAAGCTCTGTTTATATTTTCCAAAAAAGAAAATAGTTTATAAAACAATTTCCAACGTGCACAAGTTCAAAAACCTGAACAATAAAAGTTTATCACACCCATCTTACAATAAACAGCGGAGTGGCAACGCGTTTTATATTACAACGCCTGCCACTGAGCACCGCATTATTGCCATATTTGCATTCATATTTTATTTTATTATGCACAATAAAGAATTATAAAAATATTATGTACCCACTTACAGAGTGCTTTTGTTTAAGCTTCGTACGCGACAATGGTTATAACTTCATTATTACACGGATCGAAACAATCAAAGTTCAAAATGGTCTCCAATTTGATATTTAATACTTAAACTGTAAAAGACTTTTTAGTAAAAAAATTTAAAAAATAGCCTGTTTTTAAGTAAATATATTTTTAAATATTATGTCGGTAATAAGATACTGCTCTAAGCAGGAATCAGGCTGCGTTTACATACGAGTACCTACCTTTGAATTCATCAACCATTTTTCTAATATACCGACATTCTATTTCCAAAGTTTTTAGGTAGCTACGATATTTTTTCATTAGGTACTGATGATAACTGCAGGATTAATTCTTGCATTTAAATAGGTATTTTCAAAATCCAGATTCTGATTTTCAGCACCCAGTTGTCATAGACACATACATTGTATGGTTAACTTTATTTCTTCTTTTGTAGCATGTTCGTAGCACATTTAAAATTATTTATTAACAAATTGAAATATTATCTTATACGGTGCTAATTGGCAATTATGTGTTTTCATTGTTTATTATTCAAAATTGAGCAACAATTTCATCGTCGCGTTAGCGTCTCGACTAATTTGTATTGTCCAAAGGTTCCCACTTCAATTCTCATTCGTGTCAAGTGCACTCCAGTAATTAGTCTATTTTATAATGGTTATTATTGTTATACCTCCTTAATTCGTTGATGTGCTGAACCACCGGCAGCTAATTATACTAACTACTTGGTAAACAAGGTCTTAATGTTGTAACAGTTGCATACTATTTCTCTAGCTTCTTGTAAATTCGGGCAAAAAATAATTTTCAAACTTAAACTTAATTAATTCATTTACATATAAGGCGCTAATTAAAAAAAACTGAGCCGTAATTAGACTCTTGGAGAGATCTTATGTAGAAACTTGTAGGACTACCTAAGGCCTGTCGAAACCATTCGAAACGAAGAGAATTTCCAAAAAATTCTCAATTTAATCTCCTTGAATATGTGTTCAATGAAACAAATTCAGCTGATCACACCAGCATAGAGTATTCTAGATAAAGTTTAATATTTCAATATTTTTTTGGTTTTAGAAATAATTCTTTTCGTTATGGGATAGAAAGTTTCTGATATAAAATAAATGGTATAAAACATGGAATTATATGAAGACATTAACGAAGCAAGTAGGTAACTACCTAATTGAAACAAAGAAGGGACACAGCATGCTTCTTTAAACTTAATTGTGTTGGGATTAAGTCAAAGTACACGTAGGTACATACACACCTACCTCGCCACTGTCCGACGCAAGCATTGTCTTGTAATTTCCCACAACGAAATTAAAAGTGAGAATTCAATCCCAAGAGAGCCGCATTAACGGTATCACCGCACAGTACACTGACTTTAAATATTTAAACAACGTAGGTATTAATGCATCCGGGTTTAAAAACCATAACAGCACGAGCAACCTACTTAGAAATATTTACGTATGTATTTACGAAGTGAAATTATGGTAAAAATTGTGACAAAGTCCTTATTACACTTTGTATTTCGAGCCTTATAATCCCGACGCTCGGAGAACGCAACGCTGCGATTATATCTATCATAATGTTTGGACATTACGTAATTTAGCGAACAAAAGGCGAATATTCGGAGCTGTTCCTCTGGTTTATTTGTCCGAGAAGGGTATTAGATAAATTGTACAGTTGTAGGAAGTTGGGCACGGGCCACTCGTTAGCCGGCGACGCGACTCTCTTCTCAGCGGCGTTGTCGCATTGTTTCAGTTTTATGCGTGCCCGACCTTAGATTAAACGTTAACTGGAAGATTTATGGCGGTCATAGAGCGGCTAGTTTTGTGGCCGGAGAGGTCTTTCGTCGAAATACTCAGGTTTCTTAAGAGCCCAATTTGTGGGAGCGCTTAATGCGCTGTCGTGCTCGCATGCATGCCCCGCCTTTTTATAGCTGCCCCTAACTGTAAACAACACCCATTCTGGGTTCGGTCTTGGCCCGACTTAAACTTGTGATACGAATGACAATGTGAGATAAATCCGCTTATTAAAAACAACTTTACCCTTTCGTCCGTAAAGGAGCTCGAGTGGAAAATCCACAATTCGATGTTATCTTGACCGTTGTTTGCCCAACAATGACCGATATTTTAATGAAAGATGTACTTATGAATAATTTATTATGTTTCATATACAAAATCCTTGTGTGAAATTAATATTATAAATAGATGCCGAATGTTTACCTGATGGCAAAAGGCAATTAACAATTGTGTATTCACAATAATAATTTCTAGGAATACCTACGTATAGAGAATTAAAAACGTGTCATCTTAGGCATGACTCTACAATTGGAGGTATATACTTGTTTTAACAGTAGCTAAAGCAATGTTGCATTGTTCCGAGATAGAAATCAGCTTCATAACAGCCCCTGGATTGTGTAAGAAAAACGTATTCATCGTTATTGTAATCGTTTACAAATTCTGTCCGCTGTTTGGTTCTCTGATTCACGTCTGCCAATCGGGGAGCAGAATTTGCTGACGATAACGATGGACTCGTTTTTTACGCAATTATAGGTTTTTGTACGAATTTCGAGTCGACTCGAATCGCACAAACGAATCGAATTCCTGCATACATTTACAGCCAGCGCCATCTATGGACAGTCACTGACATACGGCTTTCAATAACCTGTACTAACCCCTCAGCCCCCTAAGATTAATAAGGCATTGAAGAGTAAAAAATACACAAATTGGTCGGATTCTTACACTCACCAGTCTCCGCTTGGGCTTGATGAGGGGCCTGTTCTGGCCGTTCATCTTGTAGTAGAGTCCACAGGCGTTGCAGAGGTAGTGGCCCGTGCCGTCCCGCCGCCACAGCGGCGTACTCGTGGCCCCGCAGTTGACGCATTCTCGACCCTCTGTACACGATAAAACAAGGTTCAAATTCATTGCTAACAAAACCATAACTACCAATAATTTACGTGAAAACAAAAACTTTATGGAAATATGCTTAGTTGAAATAAAAGCTGTGTCATTTTTTTGGGTAAGAACCGATTTTATGAACTGATTTAATTAATAAAATAGGGCAAATGTGTGAATATAGGTAAATGTATAATTATTATATGTAGTTTTATAATGATTTAGATTAAATAAAGCTATATTATTAGTGATTTAGCAATTAGGTAATATGAAAGTTATATCACACAGAAAAAGTAACTTAAAAGTGCGTACGTATAAAATAAATATTGGTATGATAGTGGTATATCGATAGGTAGTATTAGTGGTTTTAGTTATTTACCTGTCTCCTGGCAGGCTGGGGAAGACGACAGAAAATCACATTCAGAACCATTACCAGTCAAATATTTACTAATTTTCTACTAACAGCATGCAAACAATACACAAATCACTCGGATACTATTATCACCATAAAATCTCAGTAAAAATTTGAAATTACAAAGGAAAATTTTAAATATTCAATTAATAGGGGAAAGCGAGCGAGTTTTGCTCGTAGAAAATATCAAGATTTTTTTACACGCAAGGAAAACGTAGAGAAAGTAACGTGGCTTGTTAATAAAGCGCCGTACCGTACAATTATTTAATAAAATAACTTGTTAACATAAGCCGTTGAGACAATACACTAACTAAGAATTAATGATCTACCTACTATTAAACTACGAGTTATCATGATTTTGCGTGTCGGCCTCAGATAATATTAGACATTATTTTTTTTTATACAGAGACGTAACTAAAATATTAAAAAGAATCATCAAGTATGATTGTTTTTTACTTTTTAGCCTTTTGTTCATAAAAAAAGAAAGAGCTCAAGCTATAAAGTCAAAAGCACCAAATTTGGAGGACCACATTTTAAACATCCTGCCTTAAGGCTATTAAAACTGAAAATGCCATAAAAAAACTACGGTGAGACGTTATCCCAAATGTAGGTATGTAACACAAAAAGTTTGTCTCAAAGTTTGTATAAAAAAAGTCATAATAAAAAAATTTACAAAGTTAAAAAATTGTCGCGATGACCATTTAAAATTAAAACATATCAAGCCTGATAAAAATAATGTACGTAATACTAATAAAAACTTGCATATTAAATCCATTCATAGCTACCAACAAAAGCGAGTTTCTTTATAAAAAATGTGTTGCAAAAAGATTCGAGAGCGATGCACTAACCAGAGCGTAAAGGAGCCATAAGTAATACCTACATGCTAATTTCCTCTATGTGTAATTGTATTATACGTAGGTACACAAGTTTATAACAATTTCCAGCGCAAGCATTTCAACCGTAAAATACATCCGCATAACAAATAAAAAATCACTCATTAAGGACGACTTTTTCTGTGTTAATAATGGCTATAGAAGCAATAAAATCAATCACAAATGATAACGTATGAAAGCTATTATTTTTTACCAATTATGGAGGTAATTCATGCTTAATTTTGAACATGCAAAATAATTATTAGAAATTTTGCCCCAAGGTGAGCAGCCCTCTGGGAAATGCAAATCCTAATCGGGTATTAAAAACACTAAGTATTTTTGTAATCTCACTTCAATTTTATTATTTTAAAATAAACTAAGAAGTTTAAGTTGTTATTTTTTTGTTGCCTATAGATATCTACGTCTTATTGCGTAAAAAATCGTTTTAAAGTCTACGCAGAATCAAGAGTTCGCTGAGCTCGATCTCTCAAAGGATGTTCACATATGCAGAGCGTGAGCCGGCCCTAATCTTTCTCCAAACTCGATTACCGAAACGGTTATTATTTATCGAAATCGATTTAAAAATCCATTTAGTCATGCATCCTATTCTCCAGTCTCATAAAGTTACAGCAATCTTCATTTACGTTTTAAAATTTTAAAGAGAAATCAAGAATTGGAGGCACTTTGTTGTTGATAAAAATAAATAAAACTCGTTGTCCATTCATTGATCCGTTGTAAAATTCAGTGTCAATAACATTACTCACTCGGAAGTGTGTAAAAATAACCTCAAACCGAACAAGTTTATTACCCTAGAGATGATATCAGCGCAGTGTATCGGTAGGTATCTATATCATAATCATATGTATCTAGATCTGATTATCCAAGTCCCCAGGTAGACGCAGCGGCGCACAGAATAAATAATGATTCCCGCGCAGGGAACCAACAAGAAAGGTGAAAGTGGCCGGGCATCCGATAGGAAAAAACCCCACAGAACGTTCCCCGGCTCAGGGCAGAATAGCCATTTATCTTTTTTATGTAAAACCAGATCACAACCGGCAATTAAATCGCCCGGACCTTATCGAAAACTTATTGCGATCGAACCGACAACTCACTTTTTGGGCTAACCCTTTATTTTTTGTACGTCGATAAAGCCTGTAATTTGTTCCGAAGTTTCTAATAAATAAACACCAATAACGATTATTACTATAAAATAACAGGATATTACAAGTAAACGTGGAATCTTATTATGGTGTCTCTCGCACGGTCGCTCAAATTCAATAGTAACATCTCTATTGATATTTTGTGAAAGTCAGTGCGGCCCGGGGCGGCGCGAGGCGGCCGGTCAAGAATTACAGCCTACTGACCGACCGAGGCCCAAATCACACGTATTATTAAAGATAGCACGATTCTGATTAATTGCTCTACATAAACAATTCGAATCCTGTTAAGTCGTAACTCGTAACTTGTGCCGAGACAACTCCTTCCTACTTGTGAGAATTATTCTTTTCTGGTTTTGACTTTTGACTATCGAGTGATCTAACGTTCGCCGCTCGCTCGACGTGGTTCAGACGCAAAATAAAGATACCATTTAGTGCGCACGTAACGGTGCCTGTCCGGCTAGAGATAAACCTATCCTGAACTGCAGAAGTTTGAGCGAAAAATTCCAGTGTTTGTTCAAAATTAGAATGCGGCGCGCTCTTTATTGCCCTGAGTGACGCGCGGTCGTGACGCGCCGGTGCTACGTGACCGCGATAAAAGATTTTCATCTGCCATATTTACGTAGCCGAGTGGGCGGTTTTTATTTTTCGAGAGTCTCCAAGCGAGCGCACTCGGGCCTAGAGGGGAGCGCGCGATTTTCACACGGCCCGCGCGTTGAGAAAATATTGCACAGGACTGCTGACGTCGCGGGTCAGGGATGAACCACCGATGCATTCATAGTAACTGGTGACGCGACGGGCAGTTAGCCTCTTCGCATACGGATCGTAAGCGTAGTCTTATCATAAGCGTAAGCGTACGTTCGTACAAGGTTTGCAGTGTTGCTCGAACTCATAATGATTTTATAGACAAGGGTAGTCTTCAAACTGTTTGGCGAATTGAATTATTTTTTCAGACATTGAAAGTTATCAGTCATAAGGAATAGAATTTCAGTTAAATTCACGTGTTTTTTAAAAGAAATAATGAAAAGATAACTATCGTAATGACAACAAACATCTCCTACGATCCGCTTCGTATGCGGACTTGTTACAACATATTCGTGCTCGTATTGCTCTCGTCGTACGCGCGGAATACGATACGCTTACGCTACGACGCCGTGTGCAAAGTGGCTTACTCCTCAATGAAACCGCGTATAAACTAGAAAATACTCGCGTATAACGCTAGTGGGGAGCTGAGCTGGGTAATGTAATTTAAATGAAGGACTAATTCGCTCCCGTGTACCGTGACGCGCTCTCTCGGCGCATCGGCCCATCAACACGTAACGGTGAGGCTATTTTGCATACAAACCATTAAATTATTGCTCAAAACTTATTCTTTGTTGCGCCACAGAGGCTGTTATTACCGCCTAATTGTGGTCTGTATGCAAATATATAATTTTGTGGAAGCCAATAATCGTGTATTGTTTCATTGGGCGTCTCTACTCACACACAACACTCAATGTTACATTATTTGTTTTGTACATGTCATAGATAAAATTATGCTCGGCCTTGACGTTAATTTCAACTCCTATAAAATGTTGCTACAATTTTTTCTGAGGTTTACACAACTTAGTCGTTCAGTAAAACATTATTCCACCTACAGATAAACTCTCGTCAGTAGGTAGCTTTTTAGCGATCGGCAAAGCGACGGGGGGACTTGTAAAAAGGAATAAAGTCATTTTTCACGGCGCTTGCACAGGGCTGGCGGCTGGCTCGTACGTATTTGCATTACTGCATTATTATCACACAGCCGGATAATTGCGTTTGACGCCAATGCAGCCGGCAGCACCAGTAATTATCCGCATCTGTATCTGTGTGTGATATGACGTTGTATCATCGAGATGTAGGTACTGTCAGGAATATGTGCGTATACTTACAATCTGTAAGTTCATAAGGCTTACCCGTGACTTTATTTTCGTGGGGTTTGATACTTATTTATGGATTGCAACGTACCTATAGCAATAGATAAAGAAAATGTTAAGCTAAAATAACTTTTTCTTAAATTTATTTCTTTTTTCTAAATCCCGTTAGAACCGTGGATTATTCTCGAATAAAAAGAAGTTCACGTTTAAAGCTCTATATACATATGAAATTTTAGCTAAAGAGATTTTTTTATATTGGTCCCTAATTTCTTTTAAGATTTGAAGTGTGTTGGTAGTTTTTAGTTTTTCAAATCGTTAACGTTTTTTGCTTAGCATAAAGATAAATTGTTTTAGAATAATAAAGAAAGTCTTCGTGGAATTTTCCACGACAGTGATTATATATTACAAAGCATCAATGCGAATATAAATTAAAAGCGTAACAACACGTACCTACTTAAATACGAAACGCAAGTACACTTTTGTAACGAATTAATCACTGAAGTTCCGTCGAAGTCATATGCAAATTTTCGTAGTGCTGCAATTGTATCCCACTGTACCGCCGGACCGTGACGATACCGGTACATTGTTAACTACCTATAGGTATAAAGTATATTGTTTTGTATGTATATTTAACACAAAACATTCATTAGGGGTCTCCGATTATAATAATTGCCTGTAACTGACCTCTTCTATGAAAACTGGCAGGTATAAATTTATACTTTAAACCAAATTTTCTTCTGTAGCCTGAACTTTTCAAATATAGCTAAATAGTCTCAAGTATTAGATATTGAAATTTGGTCGTAGGGACCTTTACTCATTCAACTTAAAAGCTTTGCTTGAAAAATCGTTTAAAAATCCAAACTTCAACGTTACGAGTAGGTAAAGATTAAGGTCTAGATTAAGGTAATCCTATACAAATGTTCAGAAAAAAGAAATCTTATAATATGCAAATCTTAGTAGCAGAATTCTAGCACAAAAAGATTGCATCCAGCAAAAATAATAACACCAAGACGCCGTCTCGTCTTCATTCCTCTCAGTCGACCGTCCGTAGCGTACAGTAGCACACTACCACCGATCCTTCCCGATTTATCTAAATTAGTTTAGATCTTACTACTTAGCGCATAAAGATTATAATTTCTTGCACAGTTTTAGATAGTAACGTAATCTCTTTATGAAATGTATGGTTCTACTAATTGGTTGCGCAACTTTCCGCGAAACATCTTTGTTGCAACAGTACGTGAGTTGCATGAAGTGTACGCCTGGACTTGATAAAAGATTCAGACAAATATGAGTCATAAGGCGATTACAATAAGGTTTGTGCCTTAAAGTGCATTGGACTGAGTTGCTGTAGAGATAGGTCGCAATGTGATTTGAGTTATAGTTGGAACTTGGTACAAGAATTGTAGTTTAAATTAAATAGCATTAAAGTGAACGTAGCGTATTGTATTAGAAAGTTCACAAAACGATTTGAAACTTCGCTGTAAAGTTTGAATGTTGCTTGTGGTAAGTTCCAATTAACTTACGTACCCAGTTAATATTGCTCCAGTATATTCCAGTTATGCGATTTGCTACTGAGTCAAAGTTAAAAAATTTAAATGAAATAAATTTACCTATAGAAGAAGGTCCTACCTAGTCTGTTAAGTATTATTTTTTATTGAATTAACAGCCTGAAAGATTTCACTATCCATTATGCATTCCAATCTATACATATAGAGAACGAAATTTGACTGATATACTTATCTAACTAATTTCTATATAGATCTCTCTAATAGCTAATATCTTGAATTACTCGAATACATGGGTATAAAAGTGCTTAAGTGCTTTAAAAACAACATCGTTTAGCACTTAATATAGTTAGTTAGTACAAGTAAATAAATTAAATCTAATAAGATTTGCATAACAATCGTGTTAAATGCGAATATTTAATTTCTTCTAAAATGCTCTATAGCTCCGAGGTCGAAACTGCAACAATGGAATGGGCCACATCCGGCCAACATTATCATAATATTGCCTCCGCTAAGTAACTACGCCAATGTAGCGTTTTAATGTCGGCTTTACTCAACGTTTATTTGTAAACCTTCTAAACTATCTATAAATGGAAAATAGATAGAGATACTTCATAGTGGTCTCAATAATCTCTAATGTCTCACTATGCCTTTCTTCAATCAAAAGTTACGAACACATAATATTGTAAGTTTTTCTTATTCTTTAGGACCCTTCGTTCATTCATTGTTGAAGGCCTCTTCATAAGCACGCCATTCCTTGCGGTGTTGTTTTCGTCGTTTTCAAAAACTCAAAACCTATTGGCAGTTGCCCGCTTCCTCGAAAATATAAAATAGTGCTACGAATAATTAATATAAATGATAATTAGCCAACGATTAAAAAAATATTGAGAATTGGTGGTAGGAAAGCTTCAGTGCGTGAAACCGACTCACTCTTGACCGATTTTTTAAATACGTAGATATAGATATAGTTTTTCGGTTTCCATGACATTGAAAGCACATAGAGTAATAATTAATAATGTCTTTGGAGCGGAATAATAACTAACTAAACATAGGTACCTTAACCAGAACGTACTATTGTACAGATGAATAAATAATATCTAATACTGACCTAGATAAAACAGATATTTATTAATCCATTCATTTATTTGATAAAGTCAACAATATTTCGTCCTTTCGATATCAATGGCGACCTTGCGATAGACATCCTGTTGAATCGAACGTAGCAAGGCTTTGCTAAGTTTTCCTTGAACCTAGTTTTAGAGGTCAACCTACGGGCCACGGGCACATTTAGGTACTGAGAAATCCTTCTCACCTTACCACACCACACACTTACCTTTATTAGGAAAACAAATAGTTTTGTAAGTAAACATTTTTTTTTACTAAATCTGAGGTTCATCAAAATAACGTTCCTGCGCTTACTGACTCAACTTTAAACGTTACATGATTTTGGATTTTATAACACCGTCAACGTAATTATTTCGATATTTGATTTTTATTTCGATAGCTACGTATAATTAACTCAGAAACACCTTTTAAAAATTGATGTTTTTTATACATATAACACCATATTTCAATAATGGAAGTTCCTACCACAGATTACTAGTTCCTACGGACATTATATTGATAGAACGCAAAAGAAAACCGTAAAAGAAAACACCGAACCAAATCATTCTTTAACCTTAATGAAGAACTACCTAGGCACTTTATACTTTTTGTCCCTATTCCACGACGTCGATGCAATCGTCGATAATATAAATCAAGACAATATTCAATAAGAAATATGATTTCCGCCGATATTGCCACGTACGATTAAAATCGCATGCCCGTATTGACAATCTACTTTTTCTATCGCAATTAACACGCGTTTTTCACTACGCCTCTAATTATCCCCTGAGAATCCATTAACTAGATTAGATCCACTCGTGAGATCGGAACACGTTGATTCGAGGTGGATTTTCACAAAATATTGAATAACTATAATTGGTCCCAATTGAATGTTTGCGTTAGCCATGTTTTTAGAACGTAATGAGAGACAATAAACGGCCGCTTTTTGTTCCCTTCCATTGTTAAGCTTAACTATGAGCGTTATAATTACATATTTATGTATAAAATAAAGCGGCCGTAATACAATTACTGTTGAATGTTGAGCAATTCTCCGTAATATGAATATTCGTCATATTGTGTTGGCGATTGCGAAAACTTCGCGTCCAATTGTTGGGGTAACAATGCAAGCATTAATAGGTAGCAGCAAAGGTCAGTAGAACAATATTACGCGAAACCCAGTTTTAATTATTATCGTATCTCCGAATTTGCATTTTAAATTCACACATTCTAACGCCTTCCTAAAACATAAATTGCATTAACATTTTGTCTCTGTGCTAGCTTATAAAACTCAATACCCATTATACCTATACGAAATAATATTTCGAAAATTTTAGTCATAAATAAATAAAAAATTCGGCAATAGGTGTCTAATTTAGAAGACCTTTCAACTTAGGATACATAATATTATTTGGTACACTTCAGTATCATACCAATTCACTGTTCACTATTCTAACAGTGGTAATACAGTTTTTTTTTCTGTAACTAGATAATAGGTAAAAGTGGATTAATTAAAAGACTATAATATTTAAATCTGATTAACTCGTATTGTTTAAATATGCCTAGAATTTCGTAACTACCGCGTTTCGAAAACAGTCTTTAAAATAGTAAATTAATTAGAAAACTGCTCGGTTTTACATAAAAACAATAGCGTTGACTTTAGGTAATGGGAACTCCGCTATTTATCCAGTCATGTAAGAAGTTTCACATAGATAGAGTGAAACAAAAGTTTATTTTCTATCGTGTATGTGAATAAGTTAATAGAAAATCCTTGTGCGAATAATAATTCTCATCATTACGTAAACTTTTATATTGATGGTAGTGTTAGAAAGCACAAATAACTTACTAAATCTTATTATTTTCCACTTTATTCTCGAATCTCGATTACATTCAATTCAATGTGAAAATTTTATTTACATCGACGCACGCACGAAATCGTAGAGAAGAATCTGTACGATTTCGCATTATGAAGTCAACATCTCCTGAGGATGTTCCGGTGTCGGGTCGCAACGTGCGCCGAAAAAATGTTAGAAGAATTGTGTGATGTTTCATGTGGGCGGTGTTCGTGCATATTGTATCATACAGAATCTTTTCAAGTAGCAGATTAAAGCAAAACAATCTGGCCTGCTCTCAAGTCATAGTTAAAAGGGAATCGATAAACATTATAAAGTTAAATTCATAAAGTTAACCTTTTCGTAATATTTACCTTATATTTTAGCCCCGAGCGTAGCTGCCAAGGGCCCGCTCTCATAGCTTTTGAACTCTATCGCAACAAAGGTTTACGATTTCCAAGAATTAAATATCAACTAACAGGTGAAAGCAATAGATCAATGTCAACATCGTGTTGAGACTTCGGTATTATCTAATGTCATGCTACAACCTATAGGTAAACCGCTATAAACTTGACCCTCCTTATGGTCTGCGGGACGCGGGGCGGGAGTCGATAAACCAATCAGCTAGTCTGTCACTGTCCGCTGACAGCGCTGCCGTATCATTATAGCCTATAGCATCACCCGCCCCGCGCCCTGCAGACCATCAGGGGGGTCAAGTTTGTAACGGTTTAACTATGAAAGGATAATTTCATCGGTCATTTTGGAGTTTTGGAGATCCCACAGTAATTACGAGTAGGTTACCTAGGTATTACCTAATATGTACCTATAATACAAAGCTTTATTCATTTTAATAAAATACAACGCATTTAATGAAGTAGGTACTTAATTCGTTAAGAATGATATTTATTTTGCAATTCAATTCGTTACTTCTCATATTTTTTTTACAGTTGCGCTTAGTGCACTCAAAATAACAAAATTTATAAAAGCATCCGGATTTAAACAGTATAATAATTTTATTTGTTTAGTGCATTATAATTCAAATCTGAATTAATTAATATGAATGCATTACGAATTTATTATTTACGCAGACAACAGTAAGGTCTTAATAGAGCTAGGCCATAACTTTCCAAATCATAATTAATTGCAATTTACTCTCGACTAGACGGTATCGTATTGTAGTTTGAATAAATCTGTCATCAAGCTCTAGTTTAATCCAAATTGATGAAAGATTAGCGTAGGCATGAGTTTAATTTTTGTTTGTGGAAGTTACAAATTTATTCCCCGGTATTTTTATGAAGTCCTTAGTACAAAACAATTAGGTGAATACCAGACAATGTTTGTTTTTGCGAATTTTTGATACGTTTCTATCTATTGTATTTACTATTTTTATGTAAAGAAGGTCAACGCAGAAGAATAGAGCCGTTATTTTTAATTCATCAGTATAGAATTCTCCCTTTTCTTAAGACGCCATATTATTTAGTATAGTCTCTTGAACCTGTTACGATCCTATGTTAATTCATAAAGCGTTGCTATTAGTAACCTCCACCAACATAGCAGTTAAAATAAGCGTTAATGGTGACATCACAAATAACCATTGTGACAAAAACGTGTAACCAACCCCAGTGCAACCACGCTTATCTGAACACATAGCTGGTTGTGGAAACAACCATATCTATAAGAACATTCTACAGATACCTATTGTATAGGACCTATCGCGTAAGGCTAAGTAATCACTCAAACCGTAATTATTATCTATCATTTCAAATGCAAATCTTACAGTAATTACCGTTACTCTTTGTTACAGATCGGCTTCAATGCACTAAAAGTAAAGAAAAAGTAATAATATACACTTGCGTGACGTGCTTTGCAGTTAGCTTTTCTGAAGGCTTTTCTGCCTTTACAAAGAGTCTAGTGTCTGCTTTGGACCGTATCCAATCAATAATCGCGAACGATGAGACATTGTAAATAGGTATGAAGAAAAAACGGACATTCTGCTTCGTACCGATTCTAATTACCGCTACTACGGCCCACCATTTTGTTCACGGCCAGAAAGCGGTTATTTGATTGTACTGATTAAGAACTGTGGATTTTGAAAGTCATATTGATCTGATCGAAATCGGACCAAAGATGATAGTTAATTATTGGCAATATAATAACTATTTTGTTCTTTCGGTATCTGTTAACATTAGGTACCTATTTAGACTGCAATCGGGACAATATTAAACGCGTGATCCTTAATTACAGACGCAATACGAAGAGCAAGTGCCGAGTTTTTTGTTAGTTTTTCTCGGTGCAAACCTACCTTTCGAACTTGGTGGGTGAGTTTTGACTTTTCAAAAGAAGCCCATGTGAAAAATAAGAATTTTGACTTTCATTATGATTTTCAATAGGATCATCGAAGGAGAATTGTAAATTGCTGCCTAGTTCATCATGGTTTACAGGGCAATCCACAGAACTGTCCAGCAGCGGGTCAGGGGTCGAGTGATCGGATAAGCGTGGAGTCATTAGTGTGAGTGCGAGCGAGGACAGTGCAGGGCGGTCCGGACTCACCGGCGCTAGTCCGCGTCTTGTTCGGGCGCGGTTTACTCTGCTGTTGCCCGCTATACCCCTTCCCCTGGTAGTTATAGTAGTCGCCGGAGTTGTACTGCGCGTTGTACTCCCCGGAGGGCTGGCTCTCTTGGGGACACGTGTCCGGCTGCGCACCTTCGCGTTGTTTGGAGGGGGGAGCGCCCATCATGGGCTTGACGTCCCCGCACAGGGGGAGCTCTTGCTGCTGCTGCATGAAGGCGACGCTCATCGCCGTGGCGTGCGCGACGGCCGCTTGGTAGTCCTGTTGGCCTAGCGCCGCCGCGGCGACGGAGTCCGGCGTCGAGTCCTTCGGCGGCGTGGGGGGGAAGGAGAACAGGGGGTGGGGGTGAGGGTGCTGCGCGGGGGAGAGGGGCTTGTCGGCGGGCGTGTCCTGCTGGAACCCGCCGCCCCAGGCCCCGCTGCCCAGCGCCTTGGAGTCGAGCCAGGGGTGCAGCGGCGTGTGGAAGTGCGGCCTGCACACCTGCCCGCTGCCGCCGCTCAGCGTCCGACCTGCGCACAGAGAGACAACATCATTCAAATGCAAGTACTAACTACAATCGTGGTATCTCTAATGAAAACAGAAAGTCTAACTTATAAAAAACCATGATAAATTAATTGTCAATTAGGCTGCCTAATATATAATAGGTCAAGGTACCTACATCAAAAAAGGAGACACAAAAGTAGGTATCCTTATGGTAGGGTAGGTTCGGAATACGAATCACTTATTGAAAGAATGAAAAGATTCCGACGAATTGAGAACCTCCTCCTTTTTTTTGAAGTCGGTTAAAAAAGTAAAGTCACCTTTAAATGTCTATTTTACGAGAACGAGAATTTGAGCTGCTGGAGATCAACCGACAGTCAAGTCATTGTCCGGGCTGCCGTCAGCGTCATTAGGGCGGACAATTTGGAGGCGTTACGAACCGCCCGTGATACCAAAATTAATATTATTTGGAACCAACAACTCTTTCACACGACATCTCAATCCGCTATTTACATGTCCATGATCACTTAAGAGCGTTGTGCAGACAACAGGCGCTTAGTAATTTTTTTTTGACGGTAAGTATAACCTTTGTCCGTTTTCTACCTAATCACACTAGTCTTAGGTATATTTATATACAGAAAGACTACATTATTTACAAGTAGGTACGATTAAAGTCTATAACGAAAATATTCTGACATCTGCACATTGATTATTTTTTATAACTACACAAGCGCCTTTGATTTTCGTCAATGGTTTTCCACCTATAGTATCACCGTCTGTAAAGGTACTTGTCTACCAGAGATGTGATACTTTGCTATGCCATCAAAAGAATAGTTTGATTTTAACAAGCTATAGGAAATCAAATGAAAATTAAGTGATTCTAGCGGTGACGTTTGAGCACAGAACTCAGCTTAAAAACATAGCACATCTCTGGTGAACTTGCAACCTAAATGTGCACCAAACCCTTACTGTATCTAATGCGTATTTGATAAACAAATAGTAACGGCCTTCATTAAGAGTCGGTTGCGTCCGAAAACAAAGGCTTTTCCGAAATATTACAAAACTCGTGTCAAAACACCGGGGCAATTAAAATAGCGGGGCCAGGTGGAAATTTCGTTAATTAAATACTCGTCGGTGGTGTACACAAGCGTGATTTGTTATAATATACATGTATAATGAAGCAGCCAGATTTTAAATGTGCCTTTAAAGTTGCCGCGTCATCATTTTACGACCGATGGAAAAATGTTCGCCAAAAATGTGCGCCGTTTTTGTTTTAAATATTTTAATGACTACGCGTTGCGTTTATATATCTAGCAAGTAGGTCCCTATAGAAAAAGACGATTAAATTGACTTACAAGTTGCTTGGTGAAAATGAAAGAAAATTTGATTATTATATTTAAAACTGATGCCAGACAGTTTTTAGGGTTCGATAGGATTTTATAATCAGTTCCACTGTTGAACTAAGAAATTCCCCAGAGAGTGCCACGTTACCCGATCATCTAGGTTGTTCATCATAAATAAAATAATATTTATTTCAACTTTGTATGAATCTCGTACATCTCTCATGGAATCAATCTTTTCATTAACGCGATGTTAATCTATTCATTTCTGACTCCAACTGTTATATAGGAGAAATTTGAATCGCAATTTTGCGTCCCAGTGTTTCGGTTTACATTTTTACCTCCTTTATGTAAATATGTTTCTTCTATCTTTCTTAACTCATCCTCAGTTCCAATTTCGAATATAAATTGTTACATCATTCTTAATGTTGTATAAAAATATTTTAAAAAATTATATGAAAACTTTGTATAATGCATAACGATATATCCATATGTTACCATCACTTTAAACAACACCCCATTCAATTTAACATTCCACAATTATTATTTAAAATTGAAAGAAGCATATGTACGCGATCGGTAGGGAAATAATAATTGTGCGAATGCGACCCTGATTGGTACATTTGCCCGAGGGGGCCATCCCTTGTCTATGGTGTAGGCCTGTGGGGTAAGACCGCCATTGCGGGTAGGTACATCCCCGTGGAGCGCTGCGGGCGCCTAATAATCGGTTTACTGTAAACTTACATTGAAACATCGAAACCTTTACTTATTTACGATAACCGTGTATAGAGCTTTTATAAGTTTATTTTTATTAGAGTTAGGTACCTATTTTTAATGTATGATGTTAAAGATACTACCAAATATAACAATAGAATCCCGAATATAATCTAATCCATTCCAAATTTCATTCAAATCAGTTCAGCAGTGGTGGCGTGAAGGCAAATTTCTCCATAGGTACAACCTTCGGACCCCCGTATCACCCCTCTATTGGGGAAAAATAATTTCTTAGTGCACCCCTGTGACCTCATAAGGAACCTGTGTATCAAAGCGGTTTGGGCTGTGGATTGATGTCAGTGAGTCAGTCAGTCAATTTTTTATTTTAGATATCTAAGAGAAAGACGTATTATATTATTACACGACTGCCCAAAAAAAAGGAGTGTAATGTTTTTAGGGTTCATGTATGTATGTATGTATGTACGTATGTATGTATGTATGTGAGTTTCTTTATTCCACCATAACTTTTGAATGGCTGAACCGATTTGGACAAATGGGGTATCGTTAGAATCCTTACATTATTCCGGGAAACATAGGCTATATTTTTTTTTGGAAAAAGTTAATATGGCGACCGTGAGGCGCCAATTTCAAAAGTGGAAATCAAAATGTTTTCTTCAATTATCACAATATGGGTATTAGAGAGTAGTAACCGAGTAGAGTTCTTACACGACTGTCGAAAAATTTTACAAGATCCACATGACAAGAATTCTCTAGAAGAATTAAATCGCCTCAGAAATCTTTGAAATATTAAATATTTAACCCACCCGCAAATTATTTAAAATGCCCGCAAACACCGTAGACCATCACTAAAAAGTATAAAATAAAAATAAATAATTAAAAAATTAAAAAACACGACTGCCCTGTTTTAAAACGAACTAAAAAGTAAAAAACATGTTATTTTAGTTCATCTGCATATTGACAAAGGGAAAAGTGGTCAAATTTCTCATTAATTAAAACAGATAAACTCATATTATGGCAGTCGGGGGATCGTTCTGAGGAACACCTTCTATTCTAAGAGGTCCCGCGACAGGGCAGTCGTGTTTTTTAATTTTTAATTATTTGATATTAAAAACTAGTTAATAGGATGATTATGATGAAATCGGAAGCAAATCCATATGGCATACCATAATTACTTAATAAACGTTATAAACAAAGATGACTAACATGGAACGGCCATCTATACCTACAATCTAAACCCCAGTCACCTTACCAGACACTACTACACAAAAAACTATAAAACAATCGAAACCTTATTCCTTGGAGAGAAGAGCTAATAAGGTAAAGTGTTGTGTAATATTGTTGCACCCGCATGGAGTCGATCCAGGTGCTGATCGTAGTAGAGATTGTTATCAGAGATGCTTATCGGGAACACCCGTAGATGCGTAGCAAAAGTGAGCGAACTGTAATGTGTCGCTCCTCGAAATATTAATTAGTTTGTGTTTGGGGATTTTATAGAGAACTAGATATAGACGGAAACCACCTGGATTTCGGTTTCATGAGAATTATAATGGCTTTATTTAGGTCTTCAAAGAGATAAACCTATATTAACCTACCTAGATGAGGTAAAACTTACCTAAGAGTATATAAGGTATGTGTCTAGGAAATATTACATGATCCATATAGCTGTGTGGTTATAGATTCAATTATGCAAACTGCTAATAAATAAAGGCTCAAACTAGAACACCTAATTATTTTAAACATACATTTGCGGATTTACTGTATGGTGTGCACTGTGCAATAAAAATAGGGATATTCGTTCATAGATAATGAGGTTAAAGATATGGGTAACTTAGTTTTTGGTAAATAATAAATACTAACTATTAAAAGTAATGTTTGAGCAAATAAATTACCTTCCAATTAATATTAAATAAATTATCAAGTTTTAAAACACTGACAAATCATAACATAGTGGCTTGAGACGTGATAAAAATTTGTTAATTAGGAAGTAACTATACCTACAAACTTATCGAAATAAACCTAATCAGATTTAAAACATGAGTTACACTAGTCACTAGGAATATCTTTCTGTTTTCCTTGTTTACAGTTACGCTCAAAGTTAATCGCCCGCCTATCTATACAATCTACGTATAATTGAAATAAAACAGCCGATCACACGATACTTTGGGCTCTACCTACGAACGGTTACCAATAACGCTTAAGCCTTTATTTGATGGGGCAACAAAACATCGATCGCCATTACGGCAAGCACGAAATAAAACAATAATCGAGACCACTACTACCGGGTACAAACGCGTTTTTCGTCATTTACTCACGTTCACCACGAAAGAAAAATGATTTCGAATAAGAACTGTTTATATAATAAACATATCCAAAACTAGTAGGGCGCGTGGAGGCGCGGGCCACATGTGGCCCGCGTGCTGTCTTCCCGCCCATAGAAAACCCCTTTAAAATTCCCCATACATTTTCCTATGGAAAAATATATTCCGCCATTTTGATTTTTTTTTCTATCCATCAAATAGACCTTAGGGACCTGATCACTTCTTGTCAAGAAACCGTTCTTCCATCTTTTATACTTTCTGAGATATTGACGAAATTCGTTTGGCGGCCATTTTGAATCCGCCATTTTGAATTTTTTTTCAGCTCACTGCCAATTGCATGACGTTTCAAATGACATTTGGTCGAGCACCCCCCACCTATCTGCAATACCCTTGGCTGTGCTCTTCACACGTCTTCGAAATCCTCAATCATCAGCTCTCTCCATATTTTTGTTCTTAATTATTTTTTCCCCTCTATACGACACCATCCTTGAAAAAAAATTTTTCATACAAAATTTTCCAGGAGAGGTGATCAATGAGTCAGTCAGTGGCCAATCAGCACGAGCAGCTATATATATAGTAACTAGTAGGGCGCGTGAGTGCGCGGGCCACATGTGGCCCGCGTGCAGTCTTCCCGCCCATAAAACTATCGCCGTCATCTCCATCGCCAATTGGAATCCGATTGGCAGTGGGCTGAAAAAATTACCTAGGAGCACGGTCATGGTTTTAAAGATAGTTAAGGGCTGTTCCAACGAAAAATACCGCTGAACCTCATTGGATGAGGTTCAGCGTATTTTTGTCTGAGCAGCCCTTAACTATCTTTAAAACCACGACCGTGCTCCTCAATCATCATCCAAATCCTAGATCATCATCTCTTCTCATATTTTTCTGTGAACTGCGTCAATGACTTGCATAGTTCCCTACTTATTGTGGCATGTACATTTTCCATCGAAAAATAAATTCCGCCACTTTGAATTTTTTTCCATTCATCCCGTAAGCCTTGAGATCCTGATCACCTCTTGCTAAGAAACCACTCTCTTATCTTTTATACTTTCCGAGATAGAACAACACGAAATTTGTATGGCGGCCATCTTGAATCCGCCATTTTGAAATTTTTTTCAGCTCACTGCCAATTGCATGAGTTTCCGAGTATTTTTTGTTTGAGCAGCCCCTACCTATCGATAGTATCCTGCCCGTGATCCTCGACTGTCTTCGAAACCCTCAATCATCATCCTTTTCCATATTTTTTTTATGTTCTCCGAACAACTGCATCAAAACCTTGCATAGTTCCAAACTTTTAGTCTCTTCAATATTTGCCATACATTTTCTATGAAAAAAATAAATTCCGCCATTTTGAATTTTTTTCCTATCCATCCAATAGACCTTCGGGTCCTGATCACTTCTTTCCAAGAAACCGTTCTTCCATCTTTTATACTTTCCGAGATATCGACAAAATTCGAACGGCGGCCATTTTGAATCCGCCATTTTGAAATTTTTTCCAGCTCATTGCCAATTGGATGACATTTCTAATGACATTTGGTCGAGCCCCCCCACCTATCTTTGATACCCTGGCTGTGCTCTTCACCTGTCTCCGAAATCCTCACTCATCAGCTCTCTCCGTATTTTTCCTCCGAATGAATTTTTTTCTTTTATACGACACCATCCTTGAAAAAAATTGTTTTCATACAAAATTGTTCAGGAGAGGTGATCAATCAGTCAGTGAGTCAGTGGCCAATCAGCACAAGTAGCTATATATATAGTAATATGGCTGCAATGCAAGCATAGACCAAAGAACATGTCTACCTACTTTTATTTTTTAAGAGAAGATAATGAAAGTTTCAGTACCTATTCTTTTAAATAACAGCAAATCTAAATTTTAATAAAAACGGTCAACATTTTGAGCTTTTAAAAGGTCAACGTAAATGTCTTTCACCCACCGATAAGAAATCTAAGGATATGGGAATCCGCACAGATCAGTGAATGAGTTTTATATTCGTTCTTCTGTGGACATCCGAACGATTTACGTAAACCTTTTTCGTACAAGCAAACAGTAGCGCCATCTGTCAAAATTCAATAACTGGCTGCTGAGCGAACTACGGCGTGGCCTTACTTACGGCTGGTGACAAAAGAAGCATTTTTGGCACCGCTAAACTGGCGACATTTTTTCGCGCCGTCAGGGTACATGTCTTTTCTTTCACCAAAAAAGCTTGTACTTTTAACATTAGTCCTTTGCGTATAAACCTAAATCAGTAAGGTAGCAAAATCTTACAGTAACAGGTCGTCATACTTTCAAACTAACCTTACGTTAGCGGACCAATATTATGAAGCTCACGGTTTTCCTGCGTCGCATTAGGGCGAGTACACACAACGTGACAGCGTCCGCGACACGGGAGCCACCCCTCGTTCACAATGCCACCAGCGATGGCAAGCCGATAGCGTATGAATAATTCCTGTTATCGCGCCATCTCGCCACATGCCCTACCTGCCCCCTACCATGACACCGAAAATCGACGGAACCAAGCCGCGTACTCTTACTACGCACTCAATAATAATACATGAAATTATTTACAACAAAATAATTTATTAATTTGTCAGTATCATAAGTACTTTTATCTAATTAATTATGGTCAGGATATTGTACCTTTTATGGTACCACTGAATTCAATATATCTTAAAAAGCTGAAAAACAGGAATCTAATAAGAATCTACATATATCCTGGTCAGGGCGGCCGGCGCAAAAAAATGGCGCCACTTTATCGGTGCCAAAAATGTTTGTTTTGCCACCAAGAGTAAGGCCACGCTGTAGTTCGCTCAGCAGCCACCGTTAGAATTTTGACAGATGCGGTTTACGTAAATCATTTGGGTGGTCATATCTTGAGTTTTCTTATCAGTGCTATAATAAGGCAGATATTATATACCTATAGCAACAGATAAAAGCGAAGAAAAAACAGACAATTCTTAGATTTTAGACAGCTTTTCATTTTTAGGTAATTTTCGCAACCAAAATCAAATAAACGATAGTTATCATGGTAGGAGGGAATACTCCAACTTTTTATTTATTATGGGGCGGCTAGTTTTGGCCATTGTGCCAGATATTATGTTTACTAAGCCTTGATTGTTTGGGGATTTCGAATGCGGGAGTTTTTGAAAGGAAAAAAATACTCCCTTAAAGCGGAAATTGAATTAGAATTCATCATTCAGTTGTATGTATAATCCTTTTTTCATGAAATGAAATCGAGTGTGCTTGCCTGCTGCCGTTTTATAAGTACCTACTGTGAAACTGTGTGTGTGTGTACCTACATAGGTATGTGTTGAGGCCATATCTTAAAATGGGTCACTTCATGAAATGGTCGTATTTCATGATATGACCAGCAGTTACAAATTGTATAATAGGTACTAATAGTGAAAAACACAAGTCTTTTTTTTCCTGATAACAAAACTACCAATACAAAATATGTACCTTACCTACAGATTACGGAAAGTTCCGTAATCTGTGACCTTACCTTTGCAAAATAAATAAATTAGCTTAGTTAGGTTAGTCTGGTTATGGTTATTTATTCCATCATCATCAATCAATTTGGAGATAGATTAAAACCTGGATGAACCATAGCCTACTTTTATCTTGGAAAAATTCAACTTATCAGTTTCTGGGGCTTGGTGCAAAATCCGAATTTTACGCGGTACCTACGTAGGTAACTTATATACTTATTTACTTGAGTAGGTATCTACTGACCTATTTATATTTCCGCGAATAACGTTCCTAATGAATCAAATCATAAACCAATCACGCTGGTTCTCACAGCCGGCGAACAATGCACCGGAATTGAACCCCAACCCCTGCCCTCATGCAGCCCGGCCGGCAGCCGGCAGATGCAACCGGAGATCTTATCAGCGCCTGCGCCGGCGCAACACGGGGCTCCGCAAGTGTTAGTCAAATTGACGACAACTTTATGTTGACTCTTGTAACGGTTTTTTGGACGAGGAGGATGTTCTCTATGTCATGACTTACCTAGGTATTTATTGCCAAAGTCTCAATTTTGCTAAAACGACGGAGGCCTGTAGCAAAGCGTATCTACAATAGTGCCCTGTGACTAGTGGGAGTTGCTCGGCTCAGTGGTACTTCAGCAAAATTTGTAAACGGTATACGAATAATCTTCATCATAGGTGTTCTCAGCCTATCAATTATCAACAAATCACCCCCATATGTATTTCTCTTGTACCATACATAATACTTATTTTATAGGTGCACTTGGGGTAAATTTCTAGACGTTGCTTCATATGAGACTTTGCTACATAAGCAATAGTGTTCTGTAGGTACTTATTCAAAAGGCGCACTGATTTACTTCAACCCCGGTTAATATTATAACCATCTCACAAAAATTTCAAGGCGTGGCTAAAACGGCGGCTCCCTCCTTTCATATTCCTTCGCTCACGGCGAAAATTGCCCCATTCAGCTTATTACCTCATAAACGTTTAAAATTATACGCAACCACTACATCCCCAATGGGCAAGGTAAGGATGTAAAGTGAAGTTACTTCTTATAATGCCTATGTAGGTAAGTATACCTATTACCTAATAGTCTAATTCGCAGGACATAGTTGTTGTTTAAGCATTCAAAAGGACCACATAAGTTTTTTTCTCTACCTAATAAGTCGTCGATGTTGACCATTCGACAGAAATTATCTAGCGTAATGGTTAGATGGTGGTTTCGTTCTATTCGAAACCCAGACTAATTCAAGACCCAGTCGGCACCTCAGACGTTTCCGATGTTACGTCATGCATTTGACGCAACTTACCCTATTTTTAAGACGAAGGAAAACGTCATAAAGAAACTTTCATACGTGAGACATTTCCATAAAGTTCTCAAAGTTATATCAATAATCAAACCCGCCAAGCCACACTTGCGAGGGCATTGACCAAAACCTTCGTCATTCTTATACGAGACCCGTCATAAGACTTGGCTGCCTACTAGAAAAACATACTTTTGGAACTGTACCTAAACCTATTAAGTAACAGCAGATATGAGATCAGTAGACTAACCGACAGTGGAAAAATCGAACAAATGTAAACATGTGATTCGAATTAAGTAGGTGCTAAAATTATATCACAGATCTAAATGTAACGGCTGAATCATCGGTCAAGGGGCTTGCTGCCAAGTTAAAGGCTTCTCATAAAAGCGAAATCGTTATGTAACCTGAGTCTCGTCTTATTTTTAGATATATGGGTTAATAATTCCGTATAATTTAGAGCGAATGTCAAAAGCAGGATTCGCGGATCGTGAGAAAATTTTCAGTGGGCGTGTTGTCAAGGTTAAAGATGTCGTCGCCAAGTCTGCTGTGGTTTATTTGCGAGCCACGTATTCTAAATGAAACGGAGTAGAGGAAAGACAGTAATGCATGCCAAGTCGCGTAGGTATCACCGAACCGGCTTACCGGTAACACGCATGCAGAGTTATCCCTTCCAGTTATTGTCTTTAGAAGTGTTATCCTTTGTTCCCGCATTGGATCATTACGTGCTCCATCATCTGCGCACATGTAAGTGTACTTAGCGCCCTTATTTTGTTGTCAATAAACGCTACATTCGTCGGACACGCGCCCCCTGTGAAATGTCCAACGTGTTAGCGAATGATAAATGTAGGCGTCAGTATCGCGTATCGAATCTCGCCGTTCGCACGCCGAATTAATTTTAATTTATTGATCGTCGTATCGACGTCGAATATTTTAGGTGCCTACTAAGACAATCCAGCTTGTAGAGACTTATTTTTAATTGATTCAGTTTTATGCAAAACTAAAACTGAACGTTTCTTAATCAGCCCATAGATTGTGTTAGAAAAATGTATTCATCGTTATCGTAATCGTTTACTAATTCTGCACACCGATTGGTTCCCTGATTTAAGCCAGCCAATCCAGAGGCAGAATTCGCTAACGATTACGATATCGGTAAATACGTTTTTCTTACGCAATCAGACCTCAGGTATGACATTCAAAATCGATAAAATCGAAGCTGAAAAAATGGCTTCTCGTAAACCTACTTAGAAAATTACACGGAAAATCTACTACTGATATCAAGCATAGCTGGTAAACCACTATAGACGGTAAATACGGTCAGGCTATAATTTGCCATACAGATTCATCCGCGAGCAAGTAGGTACTGGGTAGTACCGCAATATCAGTCGTTCTATTGTGAAGCGGTAGGTATTGATAACCATGGTGTCAAACACTGTAAGTCACGTAATAAACGTACCTACGCCTTGTGGGGTTGAGTGTACGTTTCTACAATATGATCCCGAAGCCTATTTTGGACTTACCTTCGCACAGGTTAAAGTCACTATCAAAAAACCTTTAATAAATCAGGATAATTATGCCATTGAAACTTTTTTTAGTCACAAGGATTCTTGAAATGATAGGATATTATGCTTCCATCTCCTCCTCCGTTCATCATATCTTAAAAATATGTAATAATTTTCCATACTTTATGAGAAAACTTGTATTATGTAAAAACATTTTTGAAAAGAGCAAATCCGAGTTTCTTGTCAGTTCTTCTCGGTGCAAATCAGCTTTCCGAACCTGGCGGTAGAGCTTTGAATTTTCATAAGAGCCTATCATTTAGGTTTTTGGGTAGAAATTCATCTTCATTAATTTAACATGGGCATTGTAGTTGAAGCAGGAAGAAACTGTAGAGTGTAGAGCATAGTACGTTCTCGTACCTATAATAATTTATTTTAATTTAATCACCTACGTCGTGGGAATTATGCAATAACAGACATCGGCGTTGAAGCTATAACTTTTTGTTGCTTTTCGCGCTTCATTTTAAATGTTAAATATTATCTTTTGGACATAATGTTCGTCAAATTATTGTATATTTAATATAAATGACATTGAATTTGCATGTTTTGCAAGGACGATCTAGGATATACATAGCAACATAATTAACAACTTTATAATCGACAAATCGATATAAATTTGTGTGAATAATAAATAGGCATATAAACTGGTATGTGATTGCTAAGTCTAAGTAGGTATATAAGGACACAATCTTTAATGGATTCTTGAATTTATGAAAACTTTAATTTATTTATTTCGATTATAAATTAATTTTCAGGTTAAAAATTAAATGCAAGGAGTCAAATTTAAAATTTTACAAAACCAGTAAAAATAATAAATATAATATCAAAGCACGAAACTGCAACGCAACTGCACGTAAAATGCCAAACATTAAAATTTTTATATGTATAGAGGTTACTACCTAGTTATATACATGGTTATAGGTACCTATAAACGAATATGAAGGCATTTAAAAATAAACTGTAAAACTACTTCGGTACAACCGAATACGTAATATTACTAAGGTAGGTAATACCTATTATTATATGTTGTAGGGTCGATGTGCCGGATTTCGGCCTTTTAGTGCTCCTATCAACTTCAGGATGTCAGAAAAAAATGTTGCAGACATATTATAGTTGCACTCACTATCTTATATGAAACCCAGTATAATCAATTTTATTTTTAAAAAACTGTTTTATGCTGGAAGTTATTAATTATTTTTATTTTTAATTTAATCTGGAAAAAAGCTAAAAATTCAGTTTTCGGCCACAAATTTTAGTTTTCGGCATGGGGTATTTCAATTTTCGGCCACTGCATTGCGATGTATTTAAAATGAATTGGTAAGTATAAAATTATATGAAATGATATGAAAACTTAATCATTATTTTCATAGTATATCCAAATATTATTAAAATGACAATCAACATAATACAGTAAACTTAAATAAACAAAAAACCAGAAATACATCATTACCCACAAACAAGGCAGTGAAGAAATATTTCTTCCGCGTGAATTCCGTTTTTTTGCAAATCTCACGGGATCCATGGATTCTTCCGGGAAAAAATAGAAAATTCTTTAAAAAAAACGACTTTTGGAGTCATAATATACCTTTATTTCTCATAACCTAACTTTATTTCACATTTCTGCCAAGTCGGTTCAGTAGTTGCGGTGTGAAGTAGTAGGTATTTCCCACACGTGAATTTTGTCTTAGATTTTCCGGGATAAAAATTAGCCCATGTGTTAGCCGGAACATAATCTAACTACATGCTATATTTCTACCAAATCGGTTCTGTAGTTGCAGCGTGAAGGAGTATTTCCCAGCGGTTTTTAACATGTCTCACGTGAACCATGGTTTTTTGGGAACAAAAAGTAGCCTTTGTGTTAATACAATCTATCTCCAATCCAAACAGTCGAATCAGTTCCGTAATTGTGCCTGAAGAATTAATTCCCGCGCGTGAATTTTGGATTTTCACAAACCTCGCGGAAAATATGGATATTTCCAGGATAATATTATGTGTTAGTCTTTACTTCAAATAATCGATCGGACATGTGAAAGAAAATAAGAAAGGTACAATTGCCAAGTAGTAAATGAGTTGATGATCTTCGGACGCTTGAACGCTTGAAAATCATTATAGCTAAGAAGTAAGAATTATTTTAGCTTATATCAGCTTGTAAACGTTGATTTGGCCCATTCTTTTGGGAGTTGGTTGTGATTTTACAAATAGACATAGTTAAAGACACACGTATAAATTACTTACTTATAACTTTTTACATCGTATGTTAAATAAAATAGCTCTAAAAATTTTAAAAATTATAACTTTGGCGTATGATGGCCGAAATCTAAGGTGATATTTAATTTTCGGCCCCATGCTTTTCATACAATTTTAACTTATGCCGAAAACTGAAGTACCGTTTCATCTACCTTTTAATTTTCGGCCACCCTAAAATGGTCTTCCCCGTTTATCCATATTTTTAATGATTACGACATAAACTGACGGCCGAAAACTAATGGCGTGAGTCTTCGCATTAAGTACATTATTAAAAGAAAGAATCGTGAGAAAAAATATTTCACCATTTGTAGAAAAGACATGAAAGTGTGGAAGACTTGATATTTCAGATCTCGGCCCCTAGGCCGAAAACTAAAGTTTTGAAAAAATTTAAATGTTAGTTCCCGGCCCCCATCATTATTGTTGTTTTATACAAAATATTCCAAAAGTTATATTAGGAATATGTTACCAAGTTATTTTTGAAGTGCATTATATACTTATAAATACCATTTATTTAGAATAACTACACAAAGTTTACTTTGGAGTGAAACGCGCGGCACTATTTTTTTTTTTATTTCTGCAGTTTGCGTCACCTCTAATCGCCGCCTCCAAAATTAACAAATTCTGTAAAATCACTCGAAGGTGTTTTCTGACCAAAAATGTTTTCATTTAGAAAGCAAACATTTTCAAATATCTGGATAAAGATTTTACTTGGAAATAGTATTTCTAAGTGATATTTTCTCCATTTTACGGCATCGTGTACGCGTAAAGGCCGAGAACTGAAGGTGGCCGGCGAACCGGCACATCGACCCTACCTAACTTTTTAGATCATAAGAGAAATCAAAATCACGGTCCAAAATTTTGCTACCGATAGTCGTTACAGTGCAGAAATCTCTGCCAGGCATATGACACGTTATATCCTCTTAATTTAAGAAAGTTAGGTCATAGACCCACTCTCTGGCTGAGTGCGGGTTGGCAGACTTAACAAACATAATCGAGAACTCTCAGAGATCACGCAAGTTCCTCACAGTATTTTCTTACAAGTGATAACTCAAAAAAGTCAGAAGCCTGTGATTAGAACATCTAAACCTTCTGATAGTAAACGGAACTGTACCACTGGGCTATAAGTTACCATTATCAACTGGCTTCAATATACCTACAATTATGCAAATTAAGTTAAGGATATCTATTAGTGTTGTAAACAGAGGCAATAAAATCTAAACAATCTCTTTAGACCATAAGGTATTAAAGCCACAAATGTCAACGTCGTGCCACTACTCGGAATTACTTTTCACCTTAGCAAGCTCCTAGACAGGTTTGGCGACCTCTCTGACGTAGTAGTATCAGGCCCAGCTTGGAAAAGGTCTCGAGTTCAATCCCTGAAAATCGCATATCTGCTTACATGTGGACACTAACTACCCTTGCTGGGGTGATTTTTCCAATTCAGCAATTTGGGATCTCCAATCGGTCAATGTTTCCATCACTCTATCATAAATCTGAACTGTTATTTTGATAATTTTCCTTAGCTATTTCAAGTGCCTTAATTGTATTTACTCAGAATTATCCTCCTCACTCCTTCATATTATTTTTCTCCTTCTCTGCATAAACATTTACTATTCACGTATTATGAAACTACATAGTGCAATGATGAGCTTTCTAATCAGCCTTATTCACAGTTCAGCTCATGTCATCATTGATTTCCATCATCATTGCCCTTGTCATCATCATCTAGTCTTACGACTCTTGGTTGATCTTGACTTACATTTTTAAAAATTAAAATCCTGTGATTTTCGTACTGGCTTTGTTGAGCACACACTTAGGCGAGTTCAAAATTAGCTTTATAAATACCGACGTAGTTCTAGCACGATAAGTTTGAGTAAAGCAAAGTCAAAGTATGCTCCAGGATATAGATGTCGGCTCGGATGTTAGCTCTTAAGACTTAGACATAATATCTCACACTGAAGAGTACTTATATCGTTCGTTTCAGCCGACGGACGTCCACTGCTCGACAAAGGCCTCCTGCAATGCTTTCCAGCCCGCACGGTCCCGCGCCATCTGTATCCAGCGCCTTCCCGCGACTCTTTTAATGTCGTCACTCCACCTGGTCGGAGGTCTGCCAACACTGCGCTTTCCCGTGCGGGGTCGCCATTCCAGCACTTTGGGTCCCCAACGTCCGTCGGTTCTACGAGCTATGTGCCCCGCCCATTGCCACTTCAGCTTCGCGATACGTTGAGCTATGTCGGTGACTCTGGTTCGTCTACGGATCTCCTCATTTCTGATTTGATCACGCAGAGAAACTCCGAGCATAGCTCTCTCCATCGCTCGCTGAGTGACTCTGAGCCTTCTTATGAGGCCCATAGTAAAAGACCAAGTCTCGGATCCGTATGAAATCACTGCTAACACGCACTGTTCGAAGACCTTAGTCTTCAGGCACTGAGGGATATTCGGCATATCGGATAGTCAATTCGGCATCTCTGCAACGACCTCAACACGGCCCACGTCTCCACCGAATCGAAGGCTTTCTCATAGTCCACAAACGCTAGGCATAGTGGCAAGTTATATTCCTCGGTTTTTTGTATAACTTGCCGAAGCGTGAAGATGTGGTCTATGGTACTATAGCCTTTTCGGAACCCGGCTTGTTCGGGAGGCTGGAAGTCGTCAAACCTACAAGCGAGACGATTCGTAATAACTCTCGAGAACAACTTGTAGATATGGCTCAGCAGCGAGATGGGCCTGTAATTCTTCAAGAGGGTATTGTCACCTTTTTTGAAGAAAAGGACCACCACGCTCCTGTGCCATGCCTTTGGCGTTGTACCCCCGTGGATGACGGAATTGAACATTCGCTGAAAGACTTTCAGCACTGGTTTGCCACCTGCTTTCAGGAGTTCTGCTGTGATTCCGTCATCACCTGGCGCCTTTCTGTTCTTCAGTTGACCGAGAGCTATACTAATCTCGTCGAGGCTGACGTCCGGAATATCTTCGGTATAGTGTCGAGTTAGTTTGGCTCTAGGGTCTGTAGCCAAATCTTCTACAGGATCCTGAGATGAGGTGTACAGCTGTCCGTAGAACTTCTTGACCTCCCTCAAGATTTCGAGCTTTTGAGATTTCGAGATCTGCCTATTAATCCGCCGGTAATCAAAAGCGTCGGCTGAAGACTGGAGTCTCATTTCATGTCTCTCCTTCATGAGCTTGAGGGTCTGGTCCGAGAACTTTTTGGTTCTAGTCTTACGGTGGGCCTTATAAAACTTAGACCCAACCTCATGGACAGTTTCCACGAGCCTGTCGTTCAGATCGTCCACAGAGGCGCAGTCCTCCAGGCAAGCAAAACGGTTTTGGAGTTCGAGTTGAAAGTTCTCGGGGTTTTGGATATGCGCAAGAGTAGGTCGGAGCGTAGACTTCACCAGGCGGGCCCTTTCCGGCTTTATGTTGATATTCAATGTGCCTCTTACCATACGGTGATCGCTACCGGTTTTCACCCCATTGATCACAGAGACATCACTGAATATGTGCCGTTTGGTCGACATGATGAAGTCAATCTCATTTCTCGTGGAACCGTCGGGACTCATCCACGTCCACTTTCTTTGCGGTTGTTTTTTGAAGAAGGAGTTCATCATGTAGAGGCTCTCCTTCTCCAAAAAGTCCGCCAACATTTGGCCCCTTCGGTTCCGTTGCCCATAGCCAAATCGTCCCACTCTCTCCTCGTCACCTAGTCGTTTGCCTAGCCTTGCGTTGAAATCGCCCATCACAACATTGTAGTAGGTGCTAGAGGCATGTATGGCTCTGGAAATATCCTCATACATAGCCTTAGTACTTATATACCCATCTATTATTATTATCCCACACATGGAGTCCGTGATCATTTACATTTATGTAACCCATCAATACAAAGTGTCCTTCTAATTCTTATAAGTGTTGTCCTAAAAATATTTTACGAGCTCGACAGCCGCGGTCGGAATGGTAAATGGTTCGCGCGGGCGGCCACCTCACGTTCCTGATTGGATTATAATACATTTATATTACGATTCTTATTACGAGTATCACGGTTGGCTACCGGCGCGATAGGCGACCGGTGACCGGGGGAATATCAACTACTCGCTTTTTTAATGACGACAAGTTTATTTTATACGACCTACGATGTCTTTGTGCCGACATTGGATCTATGGATGATGCCTAGTCTAGTACCAAATATAATGTGGTTGATTTCACATTGTAACGGAACTACGACTTAAGAGGAGTAACTTCGTACGGGAGCCCTGGCGATGAAATGTTAGTAAATTGACAGCTAATGATAATGACCTAACTCCGATTTCCGACCATGATAATAAAGTTGTAATATCTCGTTTTAGTTGAAACCTCATTTAGTAATAACGACATTACAAAGTAGAGAAATAAGAACGAAGACAATACACAGAAAACGGCTGATTCCTATATGCTGAAATATGAAATCTTAAATTTTATTGCTTTCCGCCAAAATGTCAAAATTGCTTGAATTTTTTTGATTATAGACATCACCGCCACAATTTTATGTTAACTACCTATAATTAATCAGTTCCACCGAATATTAGTGGTGTAATAATACAATTTACTATTTATGAGTACCTAAATTTCTAAGTTCTAAAAACTAAGTGATGCTATTAGGCTACCTATCAAAAGTAATTTTTTGAGAACAATTATTTGTATTAGCTATTAGCCACAGATATTAGCCGTTGAGTGATGTAAAATAATGCCGATCATAACTCAGTGTAAAGCTACTGGTCACTCCCCTATTATGCAAGATACAACATTCGATTTTATGATCTGAAGTGCACGTCAATGCTCGAACTCGAAAGCGACAGGAGCCGTTAAGCCGAGGCGGATTATGCCGAATAGTTGACTTGATTCGTCGTGGGTGTCTTGCTGAGATTTATAGCCCCGTATCGCGGCTATACAAATATTTATAACAAGTACACTCGATACATGCAAAAAGGCAAAGCTTACTCTTGGGGTTTGTCTGCTTTGAAGGAAAATCATCATAAACACGTACTAGGGTCCTTTCAAGCTGCTCGAATGTGATATGGTTGGCTGAGTCATCCTCCAGTCTCCCCATAGTGAAAATAAGAAAACATAAATTCATTCTAAGTACAGTGAGGTTTAAACGTCGATATAGAATTTGCAATCAAGATCCCTAGCATGCATGTATTACATAATTTTTTTTTATCTAATAAGTATGTACTCTTTCCATTCGTTTATTTTCTCTTTGAAACATTAAACAGATATAGCAATAGCAAGGGACCAGAAAAAGACCACTTAACCTTTATCTCTCTCTGGTCCTTCGCTATTGCTATATCTGGTTCGTGTGATTTCATGTGTCAAAGAGAAAATAAACGAATGGAAAGAGTATAGTCGTTGGCTTAAGATTGTCTTTGGTAAAAGTTTATGATTTAGCTTGCACACCGTTTTAGCCGTCTCTATGTATGCATTTTTGACCTTGACTACACATCTGTTTAAAAAATTCTCGTTAAGTATATTTCGTCCTCAAACAAGCACCTAGTCAATACAAGATTACAATTTAGTTTTGTATTCTGTTCTAGATGTCATTAAATTATCGGTAATTTATGAAAAATGTGTTCTACAACAATTTTCTTCGTGTAGTAAAAACGCCGGCGAGCATTTCTTTGCATACAAGACATGTAAGTTTAACTGCACGCGCCCTGCATAGGCAATGCGCGTCGTTGCTGCCTCCCGGGGTTGGTATTGTATTTTTATTTTCTTACGAACCCATCACTTCTCATTAAGTGGCGTTTGGAGAATAACTTAACATCGCTAATGTCCGGACACGAATTTTATTGTTATTGCATTTTAATAAATTTCATTGTTCGATGCCTCGTCAATGCCCAATCCTCCTTTCGTTTCCGAGTAAGGAAGGAAGTAGCATTTTTCGGTTTTTGGGAACATTGAATTGACTATTAGATTTAATATTTTTTTACAGAGTGAATATATGTAAACCTCAGTTTCATCTTCTACATGTTAGAAAATGTCGAAATATCTTCGGCTAACTAGTGGATTATGGATATCTCAAATCTCTAATTTGCACAGATACCTCTATATGTTTAGCATTGGAGATGCCGCAGTTTAAGACAAAGAATAAGTAAATTCTTCAAATCATCACTTTTGAATATTGTGAGTGTATATTTCGCGTAACAAGCTCATATTTTACCTCTGAACTGTACCAGTGCGCTCTGCACGAGTCATTTAAAGAAAAAGCACCGTATTATGAACACGAAATAGTTCGTTACGTGCAAAAGTGATTCTAAATGCAGGCTATCAATCAAGGGAGCAAATACAAAAGTTATTTAAGTATAACTTTGAGTACGTTAACATGCAACCTTGCTAAAGAAAGATTATAGGCTAACTATAAATAGGGAAATGAATATTTTACATCTATTACATAATTGGTATTCGATAGTGAAATTTTATCAACATAGCGGATTTTTGAATTAGAAGTTTCTTCCCGAACCGATTCAGAGGCTAGGTATAAGGAAAATATTTCTTCAGCCACGAAAATCCCATAATTTAAAACTCTAATTCACATTCTAGTTGAGACTGTCGTTTACTGTATCCACATACATAGGTACAAATCAAGCAATCACTTATATTATTTGGTATGAAAAACTCGTTAGCGCGAACTAAATTGACACAGCGCCATCTATCGAGCGATAGGGGTGGTGGGTTCTCCATTTCTGGCGGCAAGCAGCGTAACGAGAGCACTTTTTGTTATCACTTTTATATGACGTATGTCCGATTAATCACCCACTCATCAATTATAGAGTTCCACATATATAAAAGATTATGTAAATAAATGTCACAATGTTCAACGCGATGGGATTATTGAAATATCTGGGGACACGGTAAGGCCCCCGCCAGACGAGCCAAGCGAAGCGCGAGGGCACTACCTATATTTTCTCGAAGTGTTTCGCCGTATTTTTAAACCCTTATAACTTAGGCCAGAATTATTCCAGATAATCAAAATTCTCGGGAAATGATGTCGCCGGTGAACTTATTAAACGTATAAAGTTTCAATATCACAAGTCTTATACTTTAGATTTTATTGACATCTGAAAAACCCAGATTTCGTCACTGACTCACTCACTGATGATCATCAATATTCCTAGGTACTTCCTGAAGTCCTAGGAAGCTGAAATTTGGAATGTAAGCTAGAATTATTACACAACCAATATAGTTAGTTGACAGTGTGAGCCATATGCTCGTCTGGCAACATTTTACATGAAAATATTTTTGTTGGGATAAGATTATACCGGTTAATATCAGATAGCCGCATTAGAAATCCATATCACACACTTTCCCTTGTCCTCGACTGGAACCCACACGAACATAAGCGAGTGAAAGAAAATGTTTACTAACTTAAACATGGTGTATCTACCTTGAATTTACATAATTTAACAATTCACTAAACATACAATCAAAATTTTTTGTGCATACCTACTGCTATTTTTGGCTTAGGTATAACGTCAAGTTCATGGAGGTGTAAAATCAACCACACGGGTTATATTTCTCTGTAAAAAGTTTTCTTGAGTAGCTACTGTACGTACGCGTATCTGCCGCTTTATAATACTGTTCATTTTCTAATAGAAGCCAATGAAACAAAGTAATAACACCTACCAAATCTTACACTGGTATCAGCTATCGCTTATTATTCTTTGGACCAGCCTATGACTAGAGCATATTAGATTCTTAATATGATGAAAACATCTGGCTCAAGCATATTATTATCATGTAAGTAGCCAAACTTCTTCTTCTTATAGAGCTTGGCCCTTAGGAACCAACATAGCTCACTTCGTTGGGCTACGTTAGTCAAAAAGTGGGCTACATTAGATTGTTGTTTTAGATTATTATCTGTCTTCAAATTACGTAAGCTTCCGAAATGTCAATAATTTCTTTAACATTGCCATTTTAAATTTTAATAATTTCTTTGACAGCGTATTTTTATATGGCACAAAAATACTGAGAATTCTCCTACAGTAAAAAAAATTGTTCTCTACTTTACTCTACTGTTTGGTAGATCGATCTACCAAACAGTATAGAACCATGTGTAACATCAACTCCTAAAAACATTCCGATCAATTCACAAATAAACAATCGAACTTTTTTTACGTAATCAAAAAGTTCGGCGTGCCTCAGAGAGTTCATGGATCCGAAAAATATCTCCCGGCGACCGCAGAGCTTCGGATATGTCACGGTACACTTGTGATACACTTGATCAAAAAACACCGACTCTTTGCCATGCCGGCGGCGCTCGGCGTACGCGGCCTAGAAAATTTCCACTACATTTGCTTCGACAGTTCGGTACGGAATGGACTAGGTAATTTTTAATATCAATTTGATACTCGGCGAATCCGCCTATCCGTTTTCAACTCTCGCGTTCGTATTCGTTACGACAGTGTAAACTTTGTATTGGTTGGATTTGAAACTTTATGTATGCAGGCGCAGTCAGATATTTTTTTCTTCTATGTAAACATTATTTTGAGGAGTAGTGTAGTGCTGGTTTTCCAAAGAATTGTAAGGACCTCATGAAGCCAGTTTTAAGTCAAACTAACGAAGCTTAATTCCTAGGTGTAATTTCCTCCAAAAGACAGTGCTTGATAAGAATGATGACATCAACAATGATTTAAGACTGTGTCGATTACTACTACTACTACTAGTTACTACTAAATACTAGTTCAGACAGTGCAAAGTGCTCAATACATTCATTGATTTAAAATGACCTATTAATAAAACAAGCTCAAGGTACAGTGTTTTGTACTCATGCAAATGTTTTCAATGTCAAGCCGCAATAGTTTTATACTAAATATTATCGAATAGATTACAATCGTATAAACAAGCCGAGCCGTGGCGGCAGTAGGCAAAAATGATGGCATATTTGAATTACGACAATAGGCTTCTGACGTCTACCTACAGCAATAGCAATACACGACATGAGCGGAATATGAGTCGCGGTAATCATTTCAATAATTAATAACCGTGCGCTCACGACGTCTGCCGTTAAACGTGATCCGAGCCTGGCTTTCAACGTGGAACGAGGTAAATTGTTTTGCGATTTATAGGGTTATACGATGGTTATAGGGAGGTTATAGGAATAGGAAAATTACGTGGCTGGTTAGCGTCGGGCCGGGTCTCTCTGACCCCACAATCTTGACAATGGCCGGGCGAGAGAGCGAGTGTTCCAGTAATAATGCCTATAATGACGGCGCCGGCCGGCAGCCGCTTACATAACCGCTCGTGACTTGCGCATTACGGTATCGGGGAAGGATACAGAACGCGCTGAGACGGAGTGGCAGCACGCGCTCGCGGTAACAGTTGCTCGGATGTGGGTCCCTCACTGGACTCTGAGCAGCTGGTTAAACTATATTGCTTCCATATTCAGGTAGATCAGAATATGGTGTGTTGAATCAGCTTTATGAAGAAGAATGTGCAGTAAATTTGACCCAAGACTGATAACTTTAAAGTCTCACTATCAGTCAGTCACCTACGCATGGGATTATCTACTAAGGCCCGGTTGCTTGACTTGACTTTAACCGGAACGTTAAAGTTAGATATGGCGGTCTGATCCTTATTTCGAAAGACTTAAGGGCCCGGCCGCCATATTTAACTATAATGTTTCGGTTAAAGCGAAGTCAAGCAACTGAGCCTTAGTAGTTAGTACAACTGGATTTGGGTGAACGCGTGATAGGTGAAGATTAAGACCTACCTGGTACTGTACCAGTAGTATTGTGCTGGTAGTAGGTACTGTATCTGGTACTGCCAGTGGCATATAAGCTAAAAGATATGGTATGGTTTAAATTTTCTTATTCTAAAAGAAGAGCAGTGGAAACTGCACAGTGATTGAGTTACACCTTCTAATATACCTATTGGGCGTTTTCTTCTGTTCCGTTAACCAGTTGTTCAGCATAGCTCTATACCTACTATATAACTCCGATTATAGTTACTAATATAATCGGAAAAAATGCATATTTTTGGAAGTTGATTGCAAAATATGTTCTAAGAACAGAAACGTATCAGTAAATTATACATAACTGTCAGCACAGGTTACATCATGAGCAGGTACGAATAGTAACTTAATCCAATATGGACAAGCCTATATGTATACCTACACATAAACAAGTAGGTATTTGTAAACAACTTGCGTTTTGCTCCTAGTAATAAAGTTCATATTATTGTTGTAGAATCTAATTAAAATGCATTTAGGTGATCACTGAACAGCCACCTAGGAGAGCAGTAGGTATATGCAAAGTAGTCTAATTTAGCAATTCAATTAGATGAGGCTGGTCAGTCAGTGACAACCTTAAGTTTTTTATAATTAGCCGATATCATGTTACACGAGGCAATGTATTCAAACTGTGATATTATTCAGTCTACTCGTATTAAGATTTTTATGTCACTTCCAAGGCGTTAATAGTGTCACTTCTGTTATGTATCCAAAACTTCACTAAACTATTGTAAGTTGAGATATAGTATCATCCCTTTTTTAATTTTGTGTTTTGATAAAGATACCTAATGGATTGTTTTCATTTTAGTTTAGTTTCTATCGTTATCAAGATAGGCTCCAAATCAAATCATGTATAACCGAAGGCCATAAAACGATTTATTTCTAAAAATACATACCTATCTCATTAAACAGCAAATGTATCAAAAATCTTTACAATTGGTACCTAATGTATGCGTAGTAGGTATATATTATTATGTATTAAATTAAAACGTATAGGCAACGTGGCGAGTGAATTTACTAATGTAATACTGATATCAGCAATCGTATAATAAATCAAACGCTACAACTGAGTGGACATACTTACTCGTATTATTTATTTAGTCTGTGGCAGACATTTTAATCAATGTTGCCACACGCTGACAGATCGTGGCAATCGTCACTTGAAGCATGATATAAATGATCAATGCCACATTGCTGATATTACGATTTGTTTATCGCATTGTCTAATTAAGGTAGGTCTACTTGAGAGCAAAGGTCCGGGTTTGCTGGCTAAGAAAATTGCTCCAAGATTTGACCTTATTAATAGAAGTTAAAACAGAACTATGATTTTTTCATATTCTAATAATACAAAATTTTAACAAATAAAACTAACTTCAACTCTCATCAAAGTACATAATAATCGGAATCGGTTGGAGTTATTCTTCCGTTTGTCGCCGCGCTACAGTTTATATACGTATCTACTCGTATAATGAAATTTTAAAACTTATGGTTTTCACATCAGAACTGGACCAAATTGAAATGAAAACCACACGGAAAGCAACAGCTTTGAAAAAAACTTTTTTTATCAATTCATCATCAAAATCGGGTAAACCAAGTCCAAAATTCTGAGCTAACAAACATTAAAAAATGCAGTCAATTGTGAAAGAGGGAGCAAGAAGTTGGTTGAAAAATGAAACTAAGTATATTCTCACTTATCTAAGTACAAGTTGCACCTTTTTGTAAAAACACTACTTCTACTTTATTTATACTTACTCGGATTTAAATTTGAAAATAACCTCAGGCGATAGTAACTTGAGTGCGACGTAACCAATATAATCTGTGGTCACAAAACAAACTCGAAGTAAGCGGCACAGATAGTCAACTGAGGGAATGCACCCGAAGCTCGTTTGATAACAGTGATTTCGCCTGCACGCGCCCGAGCCTCGGCCACAGAATAATATAATGGTAACTTAAAATTGCAGTTAGGCAGTTCTGGACGGAAACTAGCCTATTGTTAGCGAATTCCACATCTACGGGAGCACTTATGCTATGTCAGTTAGTAAAACTGTAAGCTTAGCTTTTAATTTATAACATAGCATTCTATCATTTTAAAGTGATCAGTAACAATGATGATGATCTTGATCTGCCGAACATACTAAACTTGTTAAATAAACTTTTTTTAATTGACAATGGCCTAGTGGTGATTTCTGAGGTTGCTACCGCAACGTTTTCAAACGAAATTCAAAAAATCTGTAAAAATGGCTTCAGGTTCAGTTACATGTTTGCATAAATATTCAATAAAAACTAATTTGTAAATGTTTTGGAATTGAAAAAAAATCCACATTCTTTCGCCTTCGCTCGCTATACCGTCCGAAAAAGACTTTGTTTCAATAGTATGAACAATATTAAATTTTCATCATATTTGACAACATTTCGCACCACGTAAAATTAATCATTTATTTTTCTATATCCATTCATCAATTGTTTATAATTGTAATAGAGATAATACAGTAAAGCCTCATCGTTACAAGATCGATGGTACGCGCGGTATCGCGTCGGTCTCGTAACAAAGACAAATGCTGGTAACTTTATACAAAGGAATGAAATGGATAGCTCTATTCTTCACTAACGGCCAGTAATGACTCCACGTAGGGTAACCAGTAGCCAGAACACAACAGCTTATAAATTGTGCCTCGCCAGGAAACATTCATTCTTTATGATCTTTAACCTGGCACTTTCTAATTATTATTGTTAAAAGCATACAATTTTCGGACCGATCATAAACCTTCGAGCAAGATCAAGGCGTAAGACGAACAGACATCCAAAATACGTACAAGAAAAGAAGATAGAGTCTTTTCTCTATAGAGCTGAACCTCGTCTACTCGATTTAAACAATACCTAACGGTTCAATTTTGAAGTATGTTCTAAAAATTTTTTTTACTTTGCTTTTTTATCTTGAAGTCCACCTATAAGAAAAAAATACCTAATTAAAAAGATATTTAAGAGATCTACCAGCTACTTCTGGTCTAGATCTATAGAGATAAGAGATCTAGATCTACTCTACTAGCTTAAGTTCTACCACCAATCTTTTATGCTATATCAGTTTAAATTAATTAGCATGTATGTCTAGGTAGGCATTTGATGAATGTTTACCGAGCATTATGTCGCGCGGCAGAATCTTATCGCGTCTTTTATCGTAATGGTGGGTATGTAAAAAATAGTCAAGACAACTTTCCAATACAGGAAGTTATGCCACTTACTGGCGATACCTTTGGACATAATGTCACAGTATCGGCTCGTTGTTAGAGCGAGTGACTTTGACAGTGACGTAACGACAATGTTGTGACAGGTATTCGCGACGTTTTCTTATGCTGAGGACAGGTTTGTTGTTAATATGGAGTTACACGTTCGTTCTTCAATTTATATCTATGTAATGCTTTTGGCAAATTGGCACAACACCATCAACTTTATCAAGTCGAAATTAACTGGAAAGAACGAACAATTTTAGCTCGCCTAAACCCCATTCTCTGAATCAGTGGATAAGTGTCGAGCCTCTCGTCAATGCTTCTCGGCACAAAATACAAATGTGATATTTAATTTTGTTCATCCCTATTAAATTTACACGTAACTGCGAGAGGCAGAATTCAGTGATTCAGATTTCAACCCGGTAGGTATATAAAAATATATAAATGGAAGGGTTAAGTGAGTTCTAGAAAGTCCCTGATTAGTGGAATGTCCCATTACCATAGACGTTATAATTTCGTGCGAGTTGCGATGTAAATGTAATAAGCTCGTAGAGTAGCTGAGCTGGTGCGGCTAAAACACAAAGACGTATAAATCATTCGCGGCCAGGAAATCATTCATCCTCTGTAATGTGCTGCGAAAATAGCCTTCCAGGCGGAACAGACTCGACGCGGGCCTCCAACGCCTAAATGCTTTAACCTAGAAAATATGGCGTAATGAAAACATAAATCTTGTTCGTACAATTTCTGCAAGGTGTTAAACTTATACGAAATATTTTAGATTGCTTACGTGTTGCTGCAAGTCAACCGTGCCATTTAATTTATTAAGTTTGTCGCGTTTAATAATATATGACTCTTGACATTTCGCCAAGGTCCCAGAATTCCCGACAAGTCAGAGTTCGTGTTTAATTTAAATATGGTGAAGTTTCAATGCAAAGGCACAACTATTGCAGAAAGTACCAAGATGAGCTAAGTACCCATATTAGTAGGTTTTCCACGACTCGACCATTTTAAGCACTTCTGATTATTTATAAATCTGGAAAAAAAGTCGGCTAAAGGCCAAAAGCTAACGGGTGGAAATCTATAAGTTTGTGATGCCCATTGTTGAACTAAAGATTAATTAATTATTTGTACGACGACATATTTTTCTCGGAAAAAAACCGGCCAAGTGCGAGTCGGAATCGCGCACCAAAGGTTCCGTATTACTTACTATAGAAAATGCTATCAACATCAACCTAGGGATTTAAAGAATTTTTTTTTTAGTTTCAGTTCTAAGTATGGGGAACCCCCAAAATTTATTGGTATTTTTTTCTATTTTTGTGTGAAAATCTTAGTGCGGTTCACGGAATAGGTACATCTACTTACCAAGTTTCAACAGTATAGTTCTTATAGTTTCGGAAAAAAGTGGCTTTGACATATGGACGCACAGACAGACAGACATAACGAATCTAAAAATGATTAAACAAATACACGTCAAACTTTAAATTAATAGCGACATACCAATATAAAAATAGTTCTTCCTGGTTAATAAAATTACCTACGACGGCATTTTTTAAATACCTCCAACCCAAATCTGAAGTTACCCCGGGGTTGCTGGTAACCGCACAGGGACGTATGACAAATCATGACATAACCACCGATTCAGCCACACTGTTCCAACAACATTACTGAATACACTCGCTTAACACGATAATAAAGAAATATAAATCTTATTTCAACGTGTTAAAGTCGAAGCAGTCCTAAAAAATGTTCATTGAATGTCAGAGGTTTTTTGTTTGAATTCCTGTGGCCGTCTCGACTTCGCTACCTTCATCCATCAAGCTCTCCGAGCATCACCTTCATCGTACCAATCGACCGGAAACATGGTCCAACTCCAAATTGGACAGAGGCCCTCCAATATAAACAAAACTATCAATCTTCCAATACAGTCGTAAAGAGTGTGACTGTTTACAAAAAATATAGCTATTTAATTAAAAATAACATTTTTTTTCATTATTAATTACTATATTAAATCGCATTCTTATTAAGAATTTCTGGTAACAATCTTCTTTGCGTTAAAGTGCGCCCAAAATTCAACTTCGTTTAATCTATGGCTGGTCTACGGCCGAATGAAACTTTTGCTTCCGTCTGGATGACTGGAGACCTCATTTTCAGTAATTTTTAATACCTACTAATAATTAGGTATTATTAAGTCCTACGTGGGGTCCTTTTGTCTGGTGGAAGACTCCGGCTCTAGGTTTCAATCCACGAAGACGCGCCCCACTCTGACAAAATGTTTTATTTGATTCGTATGGAATTTGACAGAGTGTGGCGCGTCATCGTGGATTGAAATATCTATACCAGCAAAAATGTACCGGTAGGCGATTTGGCGTTCCTGCGCGATGCTGTGTTGCTTCGGTTGCAATGTCACTTACCATCAAGTGCGATCGCAGTGAAAGTTGTTGTGTAGTAGAATCAATATGTTTGAATACACAAATATTATTTGGCTCTATCTTCCAACAGAAGTAGGTACGGGCAGTCGATATTTTATAACATTATTAAAAAACAAAAGTCAATATTTAGATGCAATCAATCAAAGGTAATCACGCGAAAGACATAAAAGCAAAATGAATATTAAACTAAGTAGTCAACGTTTGTTGTGCATCGGAGCAGACGGAGAGCCGTTTTTGTAACGATCCATAGGCTCCCAAACACATTGATTGCGAGTGTGGGGTTAGTAACAAATAAACAAACCAACTAAAACACTTTATAATCAATTCTGTGCAGTTAGTACAAGTTTTTGGATAAACGACTAGAATCTCGATTCGTTTTTGCCATTTATTTATTTATTATTTATATTTTATTTGCCATGCAATCTATATATGCGCGGTGTAACCGATTTTTTTATATTCAACACTAGCAAACGATCGGGCTCGTCACCCCTGATGGTAAGCGATCACCGCCGCCCATGGACATTTGCAGCACCAGAGAAACTGCAAATGCGTTGCCGGCTCTGAAATGTGTTTATTCGCCCCTTGAATAACCCCATGTTATAGTTTTAAGGGAACACTGTTGCTGGAAGCTGGTTCCATAGTTTGCATGTGCGTGTAAAATGCGTTTGCATCTGCTTACTGGGTGGTAATATACAACTAACGCTATCAAATTCGATTGTAAATATCTCTAACTAGCCCCCGTTTATCGTTATTATTTATCGTTATTCGGTTTCGGTTACTCCTCGTTTACCGAATGTGGATATACCGTAATGGTATGAACCGAAATCGAGACTCAAGTCGAAATTTATTCAATAACTTGTACTAACCGCACCAGCAATTAATAAATAAAACTAAAACTCTTTAAAATATTTTTAAAGAGTTTTAGTTAATTTGATTGTTTTGTGTACGGCATATTTTATTAATTTGCGTTTTGCTCTGACAACAGAGCATCATTAAATGATCATAGTAACGAACTTTTTAAGTAGATTTAACAAAAATTAAAAAAAACGGTACAAAATCTACTGAGGTCCGTTGTTACTTTGAGAACGAGTGTACCAACTTAATAATGAGCGATTATGTATAAAAAAAACCCGCTGGGGCGCTATGTACCCATTGTATTAAACATCATTGTGATGACGTCAGCAACTCTGTTAATTAGCTTTTAATAAGATGAGCCGTGCTGCACGTGAAACAAAATGTAACAGAGGGTACCTACCTCTAAGAGCTTTTCTAAGAGATCAATTGCTCTATTTTACGTTTGTATTTATGACGTGATTTAACATGAGTAATGATTTAAAATGAGTAATAGGTACTATCATTAAATATAGGACGCCTATTATGTAAACAAGCATCAAAATATTATGTAGAAAGTATGATTAAAAAATTAGTTTGAAAAAAAATTGTAATATTTTGACCTACTTAAAATAAATAATGCAAGCAAAATTAATATTAATTAAAGTAAATGTATTTGTAACATATTTGCAGGTTTAAACCTATCCACCGTAAATAACTTAGAACAACAACAATTGTAAAGTTAACGTGATTGAATAAAAACATTCACAGTGTAGATATTTACTTAGCTTAAACCCCTATTTTTTTGGAGAATGTAAAACTAAATTGTTTAATCTACCGAGCGTGTTCGAGAGTATAAAAACTTCAGTAAGGTCAAATCAGTCAGTATAAAAAGTTTACTAATTAGGTCAACCGTCCCGTGTTTAGTGGCGGTATCGATCGATAGGGGCAAACTTGCACAAAATATGTCTGCGGCCTGCGCACACTGGCGTTTTAGTTGTCTTGGCTTTGCCTCGCTCTTTAGAAAAATTCGTTAGAAATTAAAAAAAAACAGCGAGAGAATCAGAAGAAGTAAAGACTCTTGAAGTACTTACTCTATCTAATAATAATAATTATGATAAAATATGAAAGACACAAGCTATGTACTTGCTTTCCATCAATAAAGATCAATAGAAACTACCGTATAGATTTTGATCGATGAATTTGTGATTCTTACCGCAAAACTGTCGACAAAAACGGCTTTTAATTAATGTTTGACATGAGTTACCTTACTTCAATTTTTTATCCCCGCAAGAGACTTCGGATTTATTTGGTTTAGGCATTCGTACTTACCTACTTGACTGAATAATTTGTACTTATATTATTATCCTAACATGTTTGGAAAGAAGTTGTAGAAATTTATAAGGCAGTTACTCTGCTTCTATTGACTAATATAATAAACTATTAATAATTTTCAATTTTTATATCATTAAAAATTACTAATGTCTTATTTTAATCATTGAGACACCATTGTTGATAATTTAGATATTTTCAAGTTTCCAAAGTTTCTCTCCGCATGTTTGCACATGTTGAGTAGAAGCAATAAAAATAAAACGCTCCATTCGTCTATTGTTCGCGTTCAGGGGATCGATTTTTGTAATTGTAAGCAACAACAAAGTAACTACGTTTAAAACTAAGTGGGTTTATACAACAGAATGAAACTAGGTTCTCGTTTACGTCACACGAATCGAGACATGCGAGCTTTCAGTTATTAGGTAAACTAAACACAGTTTGTATTAAGTATCCCTGTAACTATAGGTGGGTATGATTGTCTACGATCCGATTAGGTTTTCAGTTAGTAGAAGTACCAACTATCTACTTTTCTTACAGTGTGGTTTTATCGTTTCCAAAGAATACCTTCCATTAATATGTTAAAATTGTTGTTACGATTAAAAAACGTTATTACTCGTTTATTTTTTTCGCATTTTCGCGTTATCAGTAGTTATTACCACTGAACAGGTAAAGTAATTATGATTATGTATGTAATTACAAATGGAGATTGTTCAGTAAGTATCTATATAACAAACACGTACGAGTCCAATAGTCATAAATGAGACCAATTCATGGCTACTGCTAATGAAAATAATTAAAAAGATAGGCTTTCAGGGTACATATTTGCTTTAATCTTTGTACCTACTATATTTACCTAGTCGGAGAAAGAATCCACAGCACCTGTATTTATATGTCTAGCATCAGGAGGTTATTTTGGCAACCTTCTGGTAAAAGCCTTCCATTTAACTATTATAACTACTCATTCCCTCAAAAATTCTCAACAGCTTACTAGCTATTATAAATGCAGTGACTGATTTTATGATGTCTGGTATAAATAAACGTATGATTTAGCGTTAGATCCTTATCGAGTATTTAAATTATAATTTATGGACTTTATTACCACAACAAGAATTTCGAATGACTTTCAAATAAGTCAGTCAGCTGCTTCGATAATTTGCAATGAATGCTAGAGAATTTCAGAGCAGGATTTACCATCATCTTTTATAGATATTTCAGGTGCGGTATTTTTATAGTTAGGTCATCATTTATTATTTGAGGAATTTTGTGCACACGTTGTATAATAAGTGACGAGAAGATAAGTACAGGCTACTACCGTGTCTAAATCTGCTTCTGACAATGTGTACCTACTTATCGGTTTCGTCAATGTTTATGTATCTTATACCTATTTGTTTTGTCTTGTGTACTGATACCTAATACTCCAGTAAAAGAATGCTATGTATCTAATAAGGTAGTTAGCATTGCTGAATACAATAATAAATAAAGGTGTGTTTTTAACCTCCCATACTTGTGGCGGCCACTGGAAACCCTTATAAAATCTATAAGTCCTATAATTGTATAAAGGGTCATGCACCTCCTTGGATGCTGGCTGGAGTTAGGCCAAAAATGTAATGTTAAGAATGTTATTATTGATTGTATTTATCAAGCATCATATGTATTTTTATGTTGGTATAACACGTTGATTTGTAAGATTAAGGCGAGCGGTACACGAACAGTCCGAGTGGCGGCAAAGGCCAAGGGTGTTCAACCTACGTGACTTAACATTTACATACAACTTGCTGCGGCTTAATTTCTATAAAAACACAAAGCGGCCGCTTGTTAAATGTATTGTGACGGCCAATAAACGCCAGCTCTAATGAATAACGGTCCTTGACTTAATTAATCTTGAAGCTTCTGAAGTTGGGCTATATAGCTTTCGATACTTCCCTTGCATAAAGTGAACACTACTTATGTATTGTTTATTCAAAAGTTTTTTTGAATGTATATTGTACGATATTAGATACTCTGTACCATGCTTGTACCTGACTTCGTATTGTTTTTTGAATTCAGAAAAGGTTTCCTTTCGATATTTTTACTAGCAGTGATATTAACTTTTGAACACTAAATTACAGACTCCTTGCTTATTTGATAAAATGTATTGTTATATTATAAAATACCTACTACTTTACTTACTTGCCTGCTTTGTGAGAGACAATGGATAAAACTACAAAATTTTCAATGTACAAAAAATATTTAGTTATCTCTACAAACGACGTCTTTTTAGTGTCGAAACAACTCCAAATTTCAATTTTCCACGAAGTTCAAAAATGCATTACCAGGGACTCTAAGAGCCTTTTGACAATATAAGGTGCAAGCATCTTAATTTCTGTTCTTATAGCCGTTACAGCTTTAAATAAGTTCCTGTGTTTTCCCGCAAAATGAAAACATATTTTATTGGAAGTTGAATTCTAGTTTCGTGGACAACAATACATTTCATGCTCACAACGAGGAATTGGTGAATTGCCAAAGATTTTATCTCAATTATGAAATAATTTATGAACATCGTAACTTCACTTTTAAGGTTTGAAATGGCATTCTCAAGTTGCATACGAGCTACAAGCTAAATCATTATAATTTTTTGCTAACTTCTATAATTGAATCTAGTAACAAAAAGTGTGCAGTTATGTGTAAATCATTATAAAGGCTCTTTCATATGGGGAGAAACTTTAGCAATATAATTTATTAATTATAAAATTAATAAAATTGATTAATTAAGTACTTTTTTTCAATGTAAGTGAATACATTACTGTTTTACTACTTTACGTGCAAAATTATAATGACTGAATGCTATGACAGTATTCGCTCGAAAGCATTAATTTTATTGCAAGTATTTAATACAAATATTTATTTATTTAGTATCATGACGTAGGCAGTACTTAGGCACTGTGCACTTTATAACCACTAAACGCGGGTGCCTTCAAGAGAAAAGTGAATAAGCATTTTCCAGGCCAAGGAACTCCAATTTAGTTCTCATAAATACTTTCCATCAGGCACGATTGTTTATCGTCAAACCTAAGCATAAAAAATACAACGAACATCTTGCGTAAAAATGTACAATAGAATACTTATATTCTTCTTTTCTATTTAAAGCATTTAAAATAACAGTCTCATATAGAATTCACTCGTGTTTAAACCATTCAAGTAATCCAATAAAACAACAATACCGTATGTTAGCCATGTTATCCAATCAAACAAGAAACTCACACATATTGGTTAAAATTCGGGCGTGCATCGAGGCCTGTCTGGAAAGTTTGCGCCAATATTCCATTTCCGTCCCCCGCGCCGCTTTCACTCTACACTTGAAAGCACGCATTTTATACCTACTTACAGGCTTCAGGGGTTGGGGATGGCAAACTGTATCAAAATTTGAATTTATATCCCTTCCTATACCTAACTACCACTAACATATAGGTACAAGGTAAGTTATACTTTCAATGAAAGAGATCAGTGGCACAAAAGGATTAAACGTTTGAGAAAAATTAATTTGTTTTCAGAAATTAGAAGAACTCTGTTGAAGAGCATCTGCTTGCAAGCTTTTGTTGGGTAAGTTATGGCCTAGAATTTTCAACCAGCTGAGGTAAACATTGAATATATAATAGGTACCTACGTAAGTCACTCAAGATATGGCTAATGTGTTTGCTAAGTGTCTCGTTAAACACATGCCTTGTATTTTTTACCACCATAATTTGCTAGAAGTGTAACGTTAACATGCCTGCTGCATAGCCATTATCACTCGGCCTACGCAGACGCCTGCATAGCTCGCCGCCCGTCAACAGAATATAAATAATTCACTTCGGCGATGCTAGGGCAATTATAATGTAACATGTCATCTCGCTTGGAATAAAAGTAATTTACTTAGAACTTTCGCAACGACTGCCCGCTAATGTGGTCGGGAATGGGGGAAATAATTATTGTTTCATAGCCTCATTATTTTGTGGCAGCACGCATGTGTGCGCGCAAGGAGGAGATGTCGCTGCTCAGGCGCAGGCCCCGCCCCCCGCGGCTAATTGCGCCAATCTGCGGGGCGCGTCTCACGCACACACGCATTTTTCCAGACCAACACAAACGCACGGATGCACACTTCCACAATTGACAAGTAAAATGTACAGCGCATTAGGGAAATGCACGCACTGATTTTTTGCAGCACTCATTCATCGTTAAATTACACAAGAAATTAATGTAGCCATCGCGTAATGAGCGGTTGGAAGCCTATCATTATATTTTACTTATTTATTTATCATAACAAAACAAAAGATGGAGTGGTCCATTGAAAAAAAAGTGCACGTTGAATAAGCATAAACTAAAAAACTATGTAAGTATAGTTATGTAATTTGACTGAAAAATATCACATGTTACTTGCAAGCTCACTTGCAAGCAAACTTTTCCTCAGATTGAAGAAAATCTCAAAAAAAGAATTCAAACTAAACGCTCTAGGCTTATGGGATATCAAAATAAACTCTCAGCAAACATTTTTCCCACATTCGCCAGACAGAATAAAATGAGGGAGGGAAACAATAAGACTATAATGGGTACGCAAAGTCGTATGACGGGTGAGGAGACGAGACGAGACCGACGGACGGACGGGAGAGCAATGCTCAGCAAAAGGAATGTTTAGTCAGTTTAATTGGTATAGTGATGAGGCCGGCACTTTCATGTTCATTTACGTGTGGGTACTTTCAGCAGACGGAGTAATTGGAAAAAATCTAGCCTGTTAAGGGATTGGATGCAAAAAGACAAGGTTTGCCAACCAGTTGGTGGATGGATGGTTAGGAATGCCATGAGTTTTGTTTTTCCGGGATAATTCTGTATTTAATCCAGCCTGTTCAGTTGAACCCGAGCCCCGACTATTGGCTTATTCTTATTTTGTAGAACTTAGGTAGGAAGGTAGGTACTATACCTACATGAGAATTGAGATAGGGATAGGGAACCTAAATATCTACCTACTTAGTAAAATTTTATTAATAAAGCTTACCTAATTAAGGAACTGCTGCCAAGTACTAGATCAGTTAGTTTTTAAGAGCTATTTTAAAATGGTACTAAGAAAAAGAAAAACCCAGCAGAGTATGTTATGAGCTTCTTCTCAGTAGGTAGGTACAGTGCACGTTAGAACCCTCGTAAACTCAGTCAACTAGTAGTTATAACCAAATACATAATTTATCACAAATATCCTATTGACTTTTTAAAGGCCTGTACCTACGTTATGCCTCAGTATATGGGAAATAAAGACATTTTGAATATTTAATGTGCTTCTACAATTAACATAAATAGGGATCCACTAACATACGCATAAGTGACTTTTGGATGTACAAAAGTTTAAATAAAATGGAAAATTCTTTCCAAAAACCAACTTCAAATGCCACTACATGCATACAATGCCATTTTATTTTTTACTTTTTAGTGGAAAACAACCAATGCGCGCAAGGCATTGGAAAAATACCTAAATCGCTTTAAGTATACTAGCAAAATTTGAAGAGTTCCCTCGATTTTACCAAGATTCCATCATCAGATACCGACCTGATGACCATAAGACCACCTAGAAAAAATTACTCTTGCAAACAATACCCAAATGACCTCTAGTGTGCTTATAAAATTTGAAGAGTTCCCTTGATTTCCCCAGGATCCCATAATCAGATCCTGACTTGATGACTGTGGGACCATCTGTGAACTATACCCTTTCAGATAAAAAAATAATTTTCTAAATTGGTCCACGTATCTTCGAGTAATCGGGGAAGATACATAGAAAAAAACAAGATTCTGACGAATTGAGAACCTCCTCTTTTTTTTGAAGTTGGTTAAAAAATTGTTATAGGTAGGTAAGTATCTAAGCAAAGAGCAATTAAAATCACAAAAGTAGGTATACCTAGATATTTAAAATAGTTTTAATTTTATACAAGTTGTATATGTAGTTGTCTATCCAAATAAATTATGCCCCACTCATTAATTAAATCAATAGGTACTTCAAGCAGAATACTAAAATACTAGCTTGTAATCTGGAAATTAGACCTTGAATCGTAATTTCATATTCTGAATCCTGATTCGCCAAAATATAATCATGGTAAGCCTTCTTTAATAGCTAGAATCTATCGATACACCTCGAGTTCAAAACGTGAGAAGTCAGAAGAATGTGGTTTGGCATCACATGTTTTATGTTTTACAATTTACATAATATAGACTACACCTACAACTATTGATACATTGTGGCTTTATGTACCTACAATAAATATAATACATATACTAGGAAAATAAAAAAGATAAAAGTGTTTTTGCTCTTATTTAGCCGTGAGAAACTATAAGTTATACTTACCTAAGTATAAATTGTATAAAGTAGTAGGTATTAGTAATAGTAGGTAATATTGAGTGTTTGAGGGTACATTTCAAACACTCAATATTAACTTCAAGACAATTTTTGTTTACGTCTCAAATTAACTTAATATTCACGGGTAAAACTTTCATCACTGAATATTTTAATTCCAAAAATATAAGACAAACTTTACCAAATAGCGTTTTATATACCATTTCGTTTCCAAGGCAGTCGTGAATCTCGGTCGGCTTGTGATAAATAAATTTATCCGCACCATCAATCTCGTCACCAAACTATAAAGTATAAATTATTTGATGAGCGGCGAATCCAGTGCCGTGGATCGGGTTACTAGCCAGCCATTACTAGCGAGAGAAATTCCAAATTAAAATTTCGTGTTTTTCTACTTACGATAGTAGGTGATATATAAATATTAAGTATGTAAGAGAATGCAAGAGTACCCTGCCTCTTCTGCCTCTCAAAAATTTACAGACATGATCAGACAGTTGTATAATATAGTTACGTTGATTAATTAACAAAAAATCCCAACTTCAATTCTCATCAAACTATACTGTTGAATAGGTACATCCTTTGCAATTAATAATTTAAGACTTATATGGTTTTCTCATGGATACCAATATCAGAACTGGACTAAATTTAAATGCGACGACAGGGCAAGCGTCAGCTTTCTAATAAAAAAAGAATCATCAAAATCGATTCACCCAGTCAAAATGTTTGAGTTAGCAAACATAAAAAATTGAGAACCTCCTCCTTTTTGAAGTCGGTTGAAAATATCTATAACAAACAAAAACTACTGTTGTTTTCAGTGTTTCTTGCATAAAGCTAAGAGGACGACGCAAACAACGCAGCGCAAGGCATGTCATTACGGGGGAAATGCTATTAGGTAAGTATAGCAGAAGTAAGTTATACCTAAGTGTCAGGTCCAAGCTGAGGTAAGAATGATGTAGAGTTAGGTTAGCTTAAGCTTAGCACATGCCTTCATCTATAATCTGAGCATTCATCGCGCTCAGTCGCGGTACAAAATCTAGCATAGAACAAAATCAATTACGCTTAGCCTAAATCTTACCCAAACTGCGTAATAAATTGTATTATGCTTATTTTAGAGACAATAAAATACGTTCTATGCTGTGTTTATGCATGTCATCTTAGATTTAAGAGGTTTGTGCACATAGAAATTAGCATAAATTTTACATTAAAAATCCAAAGTAGAGTTCACAGAAATTGTTATAGTTTTAAGAACTCCAAATTATTTTATAAGAAGTAGGGTACACATATCATATATATGCAACTAAAAATATTTTTTGGCAACGAATCTTGAAATTTAGATTTTTTTTTGCAAGCAATCGAAGATAAAATAACATCACACATTTAAAGCATTACAAACGGCAAATATTGGGAATTTTTTTCATCATACAGATTACTCTGTGATTGAAATATTTACATAATCTTTTGTTGATCGAAGTATCAAAATAAGGCAATAACACTTTATTAAATAAATAAACTGAATACAATTATGCGGTGGCCCCAGCCAGGGCGATGGTCGACTCGTGGGCTCGCTCGTAAAATGTTAAGTGAAAACGATCCGCGTTGTCATCGTACCGACTATATACACACCTCAGCCAACTTAAAAATATGGTTTATTACCTTTTTTAACGGCCAGAAAGTCGACAGGACAAAGCGCACATAAATAAAACAACAAAACCACTCAATGAAATTCAATAGAGTTTTCAATCGGAAACGGATTTTTTCCGATTTTCAGTGGCGTAAACGAACAACGCGATAAAGAGATGAGGATCAATGTTTTACGTAATTTTATAGTGCCCGATCGTCCGCCGCTGCCGTCGACAAATGAATTTACCAAATTTAGATATAATCAAACGCTACAAGGAGCGGCATCGTGACCGCGGACATAACACGATAAGAGACTGGCTTTACAGTTTACAAACAGGCTAAAATTTTTGTCGAGCTCGGCCGTACATAAAGTATGGGACGTTACTGCTGTGGACGCGACCGAATCGATTTGAGCTCCGATTCCACGAAGTGACACAGTTTCTTATGTGTCACATCACTACCGACACACCGCTTAATAAATTAAAGCGCATAGGCCGCATGCCAACCTAGTCTCTAAGGACCACGCTATAGACGGGGTTTCGTACGGGTTCGGGTGAGTAGTTAATTTATAAAAAAGAGCCACCTGTCCCCACGAAAAACTTTATAGCGACCATAAAATTTAAACCTCAAAAGACAAAAACAAAAAGTATACTTAAATATGGTACGATTTTTTCTTTTAGGGTCGAGGACCATTTTAGATCGTGTTTACCTAAGCTGTCACCTTACAGAATGGCGATTTTGACTGTTCGCAGCCGGTGAATTAATTGTGGAGTTTCGGAAGAGATATCGTCTGATGGCGTGATAAGGTTTGGCGGATGGCTGCCGACCAGCGCGGCCGCAATTCGGTTTAAACGTTGACAGCTTCCTTTGCGGAACACGACCTGCTCGAGCCCGCTTAGCATATTTAATTGTTATGACTTTTAGCTCTTCTTTAAGTATTTGTAATTTATTCTTCTGCAAGCGAACTATTTCTAAATTAGCCATAAAAGGCAAGATCATAACAAATTCTTTTCGATGAGAACTTTCGAAGTTATTTGCATGTTGGGTTGCGTCGTTCTCCTCACATAGACATAAAACATAAATAAATATAAATATATATCAGGGCATTATACACATCGCAATCTATAGCCCCAAAGTAAGCGACAGCTTGTGTTGTGGGTACTAAATAACTGATAAATATACATACATATTAATATACAGAATATAACAATATATTGAAAAACACCCAGACACTGGAAAATATTCATGCTCATCACAGAAATATTTACCGGTTGTGGGAATCGAACCCACGACCTCCGACGCAGGCGTAGCGGCAGGTTTGCTGCCGCTACGCCATTCGATCGTCATCATCAAACATGGTCATATAACGTAGGTACATTCTCGTCTGCGCCCTGCGGCCGTGTAACCTCCCGAAAACACCAACTGACAGGAACAGAGACATAATAAAGTCCATGCTTGGAGAAAATATTTTTTACACAAATTATGAACATGAACTAATTCTAAAAATCTACTTTCATGTTTTGTGTCAGCTGAAACAAATTTCGTATACATACCTACTATATTTTTACATTCTCCTGGTGTTAAGCAATATGTAGTCAGTGTGAAACTAAGAGCGTCGCAGCCCGCAGGTCAGTTGCGTAGCATCAGTTGTTAAGTCTCATTATACCCAGAAATTTCACTGGCCCCACGAGGTTGCCGCACGGTACAGTATGGTGATAAGTAGCATGATGGGATATTATAAGATGTAGTACGTAAAACTTACCATGCGAGCCGACCGCCGGCGAGTAGGGGGCGTGCATCTGCTGGTGGTAGTAGCGCGCGCGGCTGTGGTGGCTGCCCTCCAGCGGCGAGTGGAAGAAGCCGTCGCCGTTGGGCTCGGAGCCGTCGCCGCCCGGGCTGCCGTTGACGCGGCCGTCGTACCAGCGCTGCTGCAGCGCGCCGCCCGCGCCGCCGCCCTCGCTCATGTCCATGGCCGCCGCTCCGACCTCACAAACCATGCATCGCTTTTTACACACGCACTTTAAGTCCGCACCCCTATCCGCATTTCAAGAGTCAAGCGCCCGAGAGTTGACCAGCGCAGACCGCAATGTCGACTCGGTTATCGAGTGCCGCTCGCTGGCATCATCGGAGCGACCTCGCGTTCACGCCGCCCGCGACCGAATCATGCCCGTATCTGCAAAGACGATTAAAAAATTATTAGGCAGATAACGTTATTATGCGGCCTGCGCGTCGGGCCGTACACGCTACATCAAAGAAAAATCAGTAAAATAATAAGTCGGTATTATGTCAAAAAAGAGACAATCAATTAAGATAAAAATGGTGCACTATCGAAAGACGTCCGTGATATCGATACGCTCCCAATTTGATTAACTGATATACCAAACAACACTCGATACGGTTGCGATAACGTGTAACCGCGCATTAAGCGTCGCCTGTGCCTGGTGTGAGCCAACCGAGCACTGATTTTTATTACTGCTATACTCACAAACATATCTCTACATTGTATCTGCTTGGTAACTAACAGGCAAGAATTTTATTTCGTAGTATTCAAACCATTCGCTTCTTCGTATCTATTCCTATATGTACCTACCTACACAATATTATACGTACATATTCAATGAATATTGCTAAATGTAGGTACTTAAATCATATTTATTTATATAAAGTACCTTCATAAATGTAACATAATATATGAATATGTGCCTATTTATAAAAGCACATATAAAAATATAATTGTTGTACCAATTAAAACCACCAATAAAATTTTTGATCCTTTCATATTTTTAAGGTTTTGCCGACTGGCATAAAAGTTAGGTAGGTACCTATAACAACATAGGAGGAAATTAGTTTCATTTATACCTATTTATATTCATACCTAGGAAGAATTTAATTCAAAATAATAACATGAATAAATACATTTGGGCTCTAGCTTTAGTACAATGACTTCTTATGTACCTACCTACTTTAATGAATTATGAAAACACCATAAGGCAATTGAATTTAACCTATTCAGGACCTATCCTTATAAAATAACATTATAGGTATAATATCATATCCGCCTGATAAAGAATATAAAACTAAACGATTACTGGCACTTACGCTTGCCTCTATTAATTTATTTGTCTTTAGATAAGATAAGTCCGAAATCCGATCCGATAACATCTACTGATAGATTGTATCGAAGCTAATGTCCAAATTAATACTGCACGATACGTTATGAACAACTGAAATCACTGCTAATTCAAGTGCTTACCTACTGTAAATCTTTTAAAAGTTGCAAAAAATATCCGACCTACACATTTTATAAAAAATCGTGTCTTTGCTCGAGATTTTCAGCTTTTCAATTTTCATAAACTCTCTATTTTAAAATCATCCGGATGCAAATGCATTCATTACTCAAATTTTCAGCTCAAATTGACCAGTGGCTGTTAGAAGAATTTCAGATTTATACCTAATATAAATTTATTAATCGTGACTCTACGATTTCGCATTGTGAAGTCAACATCTCCTGAGGATGTCCCGGTTCGGGACGAAACGTGCGTCGAAGAAAGTGTTGGAAAATTGTGTGTGGTGTTTCATGTGGGCAGTGTTCCTGCATATTGTACCATACAGAATCTTTTCAAGTAGCGGATTACAGCAAAACAAATTAATCTGTCCTGCTAATTATGGATTTCCGCAAAATAACGCCTGCTTCCATTCAAGATGTAATTTGGTTATCCTCTTTCAAAAGTATAAAGAGGACTATTGTTTTTTCGTACATACGAGTAGATATCATAACAAAATACCTATATTATGTGTATAAAAATCTGCTATCGTAAAGAAGGCAGATGGAAGTGTTCCGTATATTTTAGATCATTAATAATTCTGTAACCAAGATAAACCCCAATACTTTCTTATACCTGCTACATTTAACCAGATACAAAAAAATCTTAGATATGTTCCTTAGCAGTAGTACCTACGTAAGTACCTACCTATAGTAAAACAATTAAAATTTTGTACAGATTTTTTTTTCATAAAATTGTCCTACTCAGATTCATTCGTATTAAGATAAATAAATAAAGGAGAGACCTAAAAAGATTTCAAAAAATAAATTTTAGATACTTATAGTGCATCAGTTTTTCTTCACATCAGACATTTATTTCTGTAGGTATGTCATGTTGAAATGATTCGAACTATACACAAAACAGATGCTCACCACTTATTATCAGGTGGACAATATCAAGACTTGGGCATAATACCACAACCACTGAATATGCTATCTGATCATCGACTGAAAAATCATTTCGCAGATAATGTAAAAAGAAATCACATATTTATCGCAAATTGCGTCCGTTTCCATCGATAACATGATAAGTTTGTGAGAAATATAGAATATCCTTCTTTTAGTTAGTTACCTAATTCCAGTATCGCAAGATACCAAATTCTACTTATAACATGTAATTTACAAGTAGGTTACTGACATTTCAAATTTTAATAATAAGTATATAATTTATTGCTTTTTAAAAACTGTTTGAGGGCGTGGTAACTTTACCTACTTAAATGTACCTATTTATTTTTTAAGGGTTCCGATTTCAATTGAAATAAACAGAACCATTACAGGATCACTCTGTTGTCCGTTATAATTTATCCCTATTACTTATTTTTGTACTACTATAGTTATTTTTGTCAAGAATGGGTATAAAGTTACAATTTTTAACACTTTTAAAGTCGAAGATAAATTCATCAAGATATTGCTCTTTTATTCACCAACAAAATGATAAATGCCCTAATCATCCATTCCAAATAACCACTAAGTATGTAAAACAAAATCGTGATTCATCTTAAAATAAGAAATGACATACTATGTTGATAAATAAAAGTGTAAGTATCTATATATAATGACACATGAAACATAGAAAAATATATAGTATATACCTACAAAGATGAAATAATATTTCGTAACGTAAAAAATACCGAAAAACAGTTGGCAAATAATATATACTAACAATATCGTAGCGCTTATCAAAGATAACAAGTTTCGAACTACTAACCGGGAATTTTGATATATTGACAAAAATACTACCGTGACGTTGACAAAACGTCCACCCACAACAAGAAAAGTTCACAGTACAGCAGTCAAAGTTCAACCAAGCTTTTAAATTCAAACTTCTTCTTAAAGTTAGATAGAGTTAGGTTACCTAAAGAGGTAGGCATACCGATTATTCGTTGAAGTTTGAAACAATAACAATATTTTAAATATCGTAAATACAAAACTCCGACGGATTTTCTTGGATTTGTAATTATACTGATAGGTTCTTAGTGCTTACTTTCCTTTAGTCGGGGAGTTTCAAAAAAAATATTTAATCCTTTTTCAATTACAAGTCTGCAAAAATCGTGGGTGTTTTAAATTTTTTTAATTTTCCACTTGTTTTATTGTTTTTCGATTAATATATTAATGTAATTTAAAGTAGGTATATTATTATTAAAAAGTGAAAATTAATCTTCAAAATAGCCATTAGCTCCTCTAGCAGCGTTTGAAGGCATCATCCCTCCCAAGTCATAAAGAGACGTTTATTGTGGCACCCCCTGCTGTTCAATCACAAGAACAATTATCTACGAACCATTGCCAATGACTCACTAATATTTTATACAAAACTGTATCCAAATCGGTTCAGTCGATTTTGTAATAATTGAGAACATTCGTTTGCACTGTAAATGTTTTTATGGCGCCCCCTAGTGACCGATGTCCGTACCAACTATCTAAGAACCATCGCCAATGAATACCAAACATTATACAGAAAACTGCATCTAAATCGGTCAAGCCGTTTTTGAAATAAATGGGAACATTCGTTTGCAATATAAATGTATTTTATGGCGCCCCCTGGTGATCGATGTTGGTAACAACTATCTAAAAACCATTGCCGCTAAACACCAAACATTATACAGAACACCGCATCTAAATCGGTCAAGCGGTTTTTGAAATAAATGGGAACATTGATGTGCACAGACAAACTAACAAACAAACAAACAAAAATATTTTTGCATTATTAGTTTTTGTGAACAATTTAACATACAAACATACATAACATCTCAATAATAAAGTAATGTACAAACGGTCTCTCACCCTAAACGCATATACCCGCACTCCGTTCCGTCGTGGGTAAAAATCACAGAAAGGAAAATTTGTAATGGCCAAGTTGATTTTTCTAACAGTCCCTGCAGAACAAATTACCTACATTTACCTGGACAATTGTTTTCATATTAAGAAAAACGCAAAATATTTTATCATTGCCATTTGTGCATTCGATGTAAAGAACAACATTCTCAATAAGTAGGCAAATTGTTATATTTCTTAAGTTATACTTAAGTTGGTATACAAAGTAAATTGCACTTGTATCGTTTTGAAATATAATCATGATAAAAACACTCCTATCTTAAAGTACCTATTAAAATACTATTTTTAGCAGATGGCTATAAAATAAGTGGACACTAAGTAGTTCTAAAAACGCTGATATGTGTACCTACTTTGTTTCTAAAAACGCTGATATGTGTACCTACTTTGTTTCTAAAAACGCTGATATGTGTACCTACTTTGTTTCTAAAAACGCTGATATGTGTACCTACTTTGTATACAGTGTTAAATAAAAAAAACCAAATCGCTCTCGGCCTGTATTTGTAACAACTTTTGCTCTACGACTTTTTTTGGTACTCGATATTTTTGAGAAATATCAAATATCCAATATTTTACAAAGATACTCTACTTGTTCCTATTTCGTAATGTAACATCGGCAAGTAGCAACAGCGCGGCGCACAGTGTAATGTCACTTTACAGAAATCATATTTTTTTGTATGAAATAAATTAATACTGAATTTTGAAAAGTCGTAGAACAAAAGTTGTTAGTGTTAATGTAAACAACTTCAGGCCGAGAGCGAATTGATATTTTTATGTAACCTATATAATATGGCCTAAATATGGCCTATGGCCACTTAATGAGCAAGTGTGTTGAAAAAATAAATAGTTATTAAATAAACAGTCACTTAAAAGTTTATGACTTCGTATCCATTTCCATGCGCAAATAGGTAAATATTACTACTTATACTACTACGCTTTGGAAGCTACTTCAATAAGCATCAATAAACACACCATCGATCGAACATTATCAACCGAGCTATAATAAACACGATGTTACACCCGAACGGTTATCAGTACTTTTTAAGATTAGACTAGTTAACTCCCAATTAAGATAATTGATTCCTCCGCCGTCGGTGAGACCCAAAAAAATGTGTCCGACACAATCTCGACCTTTTATCCGATGTGACGTTATACGTTGCTGAAGCTATACCTTAAAAATACCCACAATTTTTATTTAACGAAGAAGTTTTAATTTTATTTTTATTAAAAAAATAAGTACATCTCTGCGTTTGCAGGATGTAATTTATTAAAAACGCCGTTAAATATCTGTTAATTTTAGAACGTCAACAAAACAAAACGTCATGCATATTTAAATGAGACGATAAGTATTAATATTATACTTACCAATTTAAATCCTTACTTCCTTACTAATATTATAAATGGGAAAGTGACTTTGTTTGTATGTTTGTTCCGCTTTCCCGCCGCTACTACTGAACCGATTTGGCTGAAATTTGGAACATAGATAGCTTATAACCCGGATTAACACATAGGCTACTTTTTATTTCGGGAAATTCCATAGTTCCCGTGGGAAATTTTTACAGCAATCTATAGCTACATCTATAGGTACGTAGCTAAAGCAAACATCTTTGAAAGTAGGTATAAGGTTGTTATATTGAATGGGAACGGGAAATTTATGTTTCCCTCAGGATTTGTTAAAAAGTGAATTTGACATAGGCAGGGCGGTGGGCAAAAGCTAATGATACTACAGATCTGATACTACTACTACTACTGATCACTACAGCTGTGATAATGGGCACCATATAGGTTCTGAACTTATCACTGTACGCTTTTAACAATGTGTGTTTAGCAATGGGTTATGGGTTAGTAACATTATAACTGAGAAAACGGGTACCAATACAGACTCTAAACTTACAACTTTTTCGCTATTAACAATGTGTGTTTTAGTTGAAAAATGGGATATGGGATTATAATGCTATAAATGTGAAAATGGGTACCTATATAGGTCTCTATTTACATTGTGTGTTTTAGTTGAGCAATGGGATTTGGGGTTAGTAATATTGTAACTGTAATATTAAATACCTATATAAATTCTGACTTACCATTGTTTCACTATAAGTTTTTTGTTTTAGTTGAGATAGATGAGTTTAGATGAGTCAATGAGATACAGGTTAAAAATATTATATTTGTGAAAACGGGTACCCATATAACATAGGTTTTAAACTAATAACTGTTTTGCTACTGAAAATTTTTGTTTTAGTTGACAAGGGATATGGAAAAGTAATACGATAAATGTGAAAATGGGTACACAGCTGCTGAAATTGCAAGAACTCTAGGTTAGCTTAGGTAAGAATAGGTTGGTATGCAGCGTTGCGGAAGAATATATCAGTAAAACGACGTTTTACCTCATTACTAAAAAACTAAACCATTTATCAAAAATTCGTTATGAATATATTATGTTTTAGATGAGCAATGTGATATGGGATAGTAATGCTGTCAATGTGAAAATGGGTAGATACATTGAGCCCCGTAGTTGAACCTATATTGATTAAGGACGGAAGCGGGAAGAGCAGTAAAACAACTAAGCCGATGTTTCTTTTAGTTGTTGTAGTAGTTGACTGTTTGTCTATCCCGTATGCTACTTTTTATCCCAGAAAATCGTTGGCTCCCACGGTATTTGTAACAGCCCGAAATTCACGCGGGCGAAGCCGCGGGAAAAAGCTAGTACAAATATAATTAAGAAGGATACCTAAGTTTGTCTCGACTTTATCAGCATAAAAATAGTTCAAAGTAGGTAGATATTAAGGAAGTAAGTAAGTATACTCTCCAAAAAAATTTTTAATGCTAACATCTCGAAACAAAGATTAAGATTACAGACTATCTCTCTAAAAATATAATGCGTCAAATTGTTTTTCTATACAATCTTGGTTTTATTCAAAATGGGGTTCCGTATCTATTTTTATCTTCAAATCTATTTTAATAAAATTAAAATAATTGTATAATTACTGTAATGAATGTAAATTCGTAAATTGGTAGGGAACGTACTAGCTCTACCTCAAGCTCTACCTTTGTCCAACTTATATACCTAATATGAAACAGTACCTATAGTACATGAATAGGTAGTATAGGTAACGATAATAGTAACTAATAAATATCATACCTAATTTGAGTTCTGATGTAAATTTTAATAATAACTTACCTTTAGCTTGTATTCTGTGCTTCTAGATATTTTTAGGGCAATGTTAGGCCGATTTAGAACTTTTTTTTTAATATTTCAGGACATTACACACGTTGCAATCTTGCCCCAAAGTAAGTCACAGCTAGTATAATGGGCACTTGAGAACTATTATACTTATTAAATATATTTTTTTATTTTTAATAGTTATAAAAGCCTACCTCTTGCAGAACCCTACCACGGTCTAAGCCACCTCAAAGTTTTAATCTTGGAGTGGATTGGACCCACTTATTTCACTTCAGACCCGACATTAAATTGATAGGGTTTGATGGATGCATTCCTAAACGAAAAGATTCAATAAATTATTAATTCTCGTTGTAAATAGGTACGTCCAAAATAAAATCGATTTCTTATCCTACCGTTTATAATGCATTAGATTTAATTGCATCAATAACAACGTAAATAATAAATAGTAATTAAGCACAAAGATACAAGGTGTTAAGACTTATCTAACATCTATCTATTGCAAAAATATTTATGTAAACTTTTCATAGGCATAAAATACCTGCATGAATTTATTCATTAGATGTCATACACAACAAAGATGTTTATCACCATAACGAAGGTGTCAATTATTCTGCTTGTATTGAATCCATCAATTTATGACTAATCCAATAAATATATGTTATTACAACTTCCTTGACAGGTTATAGTGATTAATTTACCCTTTTTTATTGAAGATTCTCTTGCACTTTATGACAATCATGCATGATGGAAAATTGGAAAACATTATGTAGAACTCTGACTAAGCCTTGCTCTAAAATTGATTTCTATATACCCATTTATTTCCTGCCCATTATAACCACTAATAAGGACTTAGTACTATCAAAAACTATGAACGTTTATGAAAAACAGCTTTTTACCTAAGTAATTTTATTTATCTTAAACAAAAAAATTATAATCATCATAATTTCTCAGGGTTAGAATGTCACTTGATGATCACTTAGATTGTGCTTTCTATGAGTAGAGATACTCGCATGTCAATTTTTTATTGATGCTCAAACAGGATATAGCTGTTACATATGTATGTCCGGCGGAAACGTGTATACAAACATAGCACACACATATATAGAGCTTATCGAAGGTTAATCGATGGCAACGTTTGCGCATCTCGGACCGCATTCAAATTTCGAACGACTGTCATGGCGTCCGATCTTAACGTCCAAAACTGAACGATACTGTGACATTGATTTGTTAAGTTTTTTATTTAACTGTAACGCAGAGAGTTTCTTGTACGCTCGCGAGAGCAAAAAGCTTCATGCAAAATGCCCCTTTAATTGACTACGAACAAGATTTACTCATATATCAGTCTGGCTATGTATAAATACTTAAGTAGGTAGTTATGCTATAATAACTGCTTACTTAGGATACACTAATTGTAAACCTCCTCCTTATTTTGAAGTCGGTTAAAAATGAATTAAAAAAGACAATTCATGTTGTAACTAAAAGAAACGTGAGTAAGTACATGTTGTTTGTATTTTTTATGATGTTAAGTGAACTAAGTAATTTATGTTTATTAATATTTTTTTTAATTTGAAAAAAATTCATAACTTATAAAATATAAGTACCTACCTACTTTAGGGTTATCTTTGCAGATCTCTATCTATACACTATAATTTATATTGAAAAATATGAAACATTATGTAGGTTCCTACTATACTAACTATACTTATTTACAAAAAATATTATTTGCCAAGATTATTCAAGTAACTACTTAGGTAGAATGTGTACCTTTCCCTTGAGAAGAAATTATTCCAAAGGCTAGACTTCCTACTGTTCCTTCTATTAAACGTTATTAATAACAATTTAAAAAAAAAATCTTCAAGCGACGGACGGCACTTTTTAATAAGGTTAGTTTTTTGGCGCCCGTTTATGTCTAATATATGGGGAATCTTTAAACTTTCTCAAATGATTTTTAAAAATTGAATTCATAGCATAAGTATGTAAACTTAGCTACCTACCTACTATCAAAATTAAGTACCTATAAGTACCTACTTACAATAAATTTTAATTAGGTAATATAAAAATAATTAGGTAAATAATAAATATATACATTAGGTATGTTACAAGAACTGTTTCCTTTCCTATCAGTTGAACTTTTCTAAGTAGGTAAGTATCTCAAAGTTTGCATAGCTTTTAGAAGTTATTTAATATTTCAAGAAGGTGTAGGTAGGTAGGTAAATATATAAGCCTATAAGATTACTCTTGGAAAAAACCTATATAACTTAATAGGGACTAGGAATCTTTAATTGCAGAGTAAAATTATCTATTTTCATTTTTTTATAAAAAAGTATTATCATTAATACCTAACAACCACATGGATTAAAAAAGCTAAGTAAGTAATCTTATTTTATTTATGTATAGAGAAATAGACATTTTTGAATAAATAACATACCTACTTAGGTATAAGTATTTTATAACCTATCAAGAAACTGTTATTTATACAAAGTAGGTATAAATTACCTTAAATATTAGGTAGGTATTCTATACATATTGTGTAAATGAAAATAATTCTAAATAATTTAAACATCGAACAAATGATATTCAATATGTTTGCCTTATCAAGATCAAATACATAATTTACAAACCTAATGACATGCCAACTATATTCAAATCTTCGAAATGAATTGGAATCACATACCTATATTATATAACTACCAGTTTATGAACTATATATAAAACAGCTGTTATTTTTGATAAATTTACAACATACGTACGTAGGTAGGACATACAGTCATGTGAAAATAAATCGTACAATCTAAGATAGTTTTGAAAATACGCGGGCATGAATTAAGAACCGCAAAAAATAAACATATAATAGTGTCAAAATGCATCATAATGCATAGAACAACGAACATATCTATGCTATAAGAAATACCTAGATACCTATATAAAAAAACCCCAAATAAATAATCTAGTTAATCCTATCATTTCATTTTTCTTTAGAGAGAAATATAAGCAATAACACCTAAACTTCTAATATTCTAATCACTATCTAATAAGGATACATTCAAATAAAAAATACTGCATCTTTAGCTATACCTACGTACCTATCCAGTATTACTGTTTTATCCTACTCTGCAAATATTAAATAGATAAGTGCAGATTAATCCAGGCTTATCGACTAAAAACAAATTCGCTACTGTGTTCAGATCCCGACGGAAAATGTAGATAGAGCTTATTTGATAAGACTCTATTCTCTAACTCTTTTGAATTAAATTATTTTACAAATATCTTTTATTTTATCTAAAAATACACTTTTTTACGTTAGGAAAAGAATTAGATTTTCTCCTTTTCGAATATTCATAAATAGAAATAAATAAATTGAAATCAAAAATATATTTGCAATTCGTTCCCTATCTGCTGCCTATAGCTTATTAAACTATATTTTTGCACAGCTCTATACAGCTGAAATGTACGAGTAATAGTCAGTATTTCTTTGGTTTTTTATAATATAATCTCTACCCATACCTATTGGGAGAGCAATCTCGTACCTGCCTGTTTTCTCCTATTTCTAGACAGAGATTGAAATAAAGCTAGTAAGTTGAATTGAGTGGGTACCTTAAATGTCCTTTTCAGATGTGTATCACAGAAATATCGTTCACTATCACTAATAATCACTGAAAAATCATAACACACTGAAATATTAAGCTCCATTCCGTTAAGTTCATTTTGGTTTTACGCGATATCACAGGTCACAATGAATAAATAATTAATTTATCTGTTGAGAGGTACTGGGTCGGCGAGATGCAGATGTTTAGATAATGGTGTTTTGAATGAGAGTAGTTTGATAGTTCATTGCGCAGGCGCGGCGCGGCGATGCAAAGCGACCGCACGTGAAGCGGCGTCGTTGGGACGCAACCCGACACTAAACCCGTCGTATGACTTTTTGTACAAACGCGCGCAATCGGCCGCCCTCGGCCGCGGTCGGTTTCAGCGATCGGCGCTCGGCTACATCCGCTACGCGATTGGTGGAAATCTACGTCGGGCGGCCGACGAGGGCGTGACTGTACTACGGGATGGGAGTGTTCTCTTTTTAAATTTTCTTTTTCTCTTTTTGGGCGGGCGTGCAGTGGTGTGCGTCAGTCGACGCGCTCGCGCCGCGAGTGATGGATGGCGGGAAAGGAACAATGGAGGCGATTTTTGTTATATTTTGTTATGAATAACGCTAGGCCGTCGGCTCCGCAGTACCTACTTGAGATTAATTGCCAATAATTCACTGAGTATGGGTTATAGGCTATGAGAATCATTTTTCATATAGGATCTACGAACCTAACAACGAAGTATGTTTAGGGTGAACTCCTCTATTTCCGTGATAGAACATAATTATGGAATAAAACATCTGATTTACTTGCAATTTTTGCATTTTTATTAATTAGGAACATTAATCAGTCTTATTTCTATATTTTTAAAGGTGAATTTCTTATTTTTCACAAATACTGCTGGAGTTATAAGCCCAGCAGTGAACTTCGAGTACTTAGCTAATTACGTGACAACCACTTTAAGTCCGTGATACATACTTGTATAATTTCGTTATAACGGAATTACACAAGTATTTCTTTTTTTTTTGTCACGGAATAACACTAAATATAATAAGTATACCTAATACTAAATAAAAGTAATATGGTAAAAATCAAATACAATCAACATCAACATCGTCATCAACATCATACTTTGATGGAGCACCTGGAACCACCTTTCTTCTGAGAGGTAGCCACTTGAGAAATAATTTTAGTGGCAGTGTAAAATATACTACTTTTTAATTGTAAGCAACTTCAAAGCACATTGCTAACCATGCTTCTAAAAGCATATTTCAAATTGCTATTACTAAATTTAGCTCCAACTCAGCTGAAAGTGAGAACGGTTTTCCGATTTTAGCCATGGCAAATTGAGCAGATCCTTGGTTTTCCTTTGCACGACGGATATTTTCTTTGAGTGTAGTCCATGGAATTCCGAATTCTTTTGATGCTCTGTATATAGTCATATTTGATTGTAATACTTTATCGATGGCGGCCTTTAAAGAGGATTCTCTGTATTTTCTGTTTTTTTATTTACGATTTCTTCGCTTTCCATGTTAACTGTAAACAATAATAATATAAATCTAAAAAATACATCTCACTTATTTCCGTGATAAAAAAAATCCGTGATAAAAATAAAAATGTTGAATTAATATTACTTAAATTGAACATTCTCTTCCAAATAACCTAAATCTGCATGCCTGTATAAATAAACCATATAAAAACTTATTTGCTAACCCAGTTTTGTGCAAAAATAATACCAAGCTCCTTTAATTCCGCGAGTTGACTTTGATTCAAAACCACAAAAATCGTTACCTTTTTGATGTAGTAAAATAAGGCTTTATTCATAAACTCAACAATATTAGGTAAATATAATTAGTATAGCACAATACTTACAGTTTTAGCATCAAACTTTGCAATTTTTAGCGAAATCGGTGCACATTTACTATTTTTAAAACACGAATTGTCATAACCATAAACTTTAATGGCGGCGCCTCGTGCAAAACTATGCCGCGCTCGACAAAAACGTCATTTGTTGTCATCTCACTCGCTCGATTCCAAAATTTTTTTCACAGACGAAAAGCTAATTTATTTCCCCGCAATAAGGTCCATTTTAGAATTGTATAACTTACACACTTTATTCAGTAATAGATTTGAAACAAGTTGTCACGGAATTAGGTGTATCACCAAATTAGGTGAGTTTACCCTACTTATAATGAAAAGAAAAACTTTATGAAAGCTACTCGGAATGTTCATGCACTTTATTACCGCAGTGCATCTACTTATGTTTTCTTCACGATGGCAATTAAATTATTTGATGAGTTATCTTCTATTTTAAGTAAAAAAAAAACTTCCAATGGAACTAAATGTACCTACCTACCTATTCAAAAATATAGATCAATTTTACAATATCCTTACGGCAGTAGTATGTGTTTCGCCGGTTCTGCCCCACTGGCCTGCCCTCCACCCCCCACCCGCCGGCGCTCCCCCCGCTTCGCGCTTCGCTAACTTAGCAAACCTAAAAAAAAAAAAAAAAAAAAAAAAAAAAAAAAAAAAAAAAAAAAAAAGGTTTAGCCCCCCATTTGAATCGTTTGCGACCACTCCCAGACTCGTATCTGTCATAGTTTCCGAGATAGCTTTTTTGAAGCAAAAGTCCTAGTTCGTTAACTAATCGCTTAATTACTCCAACGCTAATCACCTCACCTCATGAACAATCGAAGTGAGCTCGAGGCTCGAACGCCGCTAATGACAGGCTCATTACTAATCACCTAAAATGATTGCAAGGTACGTTCAAGGGAAACATTTTTTTTATGGACTTCTTACCATTTATTTTTCTTTAAATATTGTTTTAAATAATCTATACACTAACATATCATTTTCTAACGTGTTGTTATTGAATACATTCAAAAAATTCCAAGTGTTATAACCCATGAACATGTAAAACAAGTATGTTATGCAATATTCACCACATACTGAAGTGAAATCGTTTTGTATTCTTCTCGTATTGTACTGCCACCTCCTGGAATTTCTTTTCAGAAACTGCAGATGATATTTTGTTGGTGATCGCCCATACGAATCAAAATATTGACCAACGCCATTCCTGTCTATATAGATGGCTATCCAGTGGGATCCTGGTTTATTATCAGTATCAAGATTGCTTATTATATAACTTGGTGTTGATACATAAATGGGCAATCTGTTCGCAGCATAAACGTTGTGTTCAAGACTTGGATGGATTTTGCTTAAATATGATTTTATCTGTAAGGTATTCATGTTGCCTACGTGACAGATCTTAACGTTGCAATGGATCATACATGAATGTGAATATAGAATGTACTTTAATCTTATAACTTAATAAAAGATATATTTATTTTACAAGTGTTTTATTTCATATAAATCTTATTATTAGTATACAAGTTTTGACTTAACCTATTTACAATATAGTGTTACTTAACTACTATAGTCTACGCTTACATTACGGTTTTTATCAATTTCAATAACATTATCAAACTCTGCATAGACAATACAGTTAATTGTTTCATGAATAGCTGTATCAAAGCGAACTTCTAGCCTCACACTACCGTGCTTTATAAGATTCCAATGACTAGAGTGAGCTGATAAATCAGGAGTTAAATCAAATGCTAAGAGACAATAGCCTTTTGCGTATTGTTCCCTAGATATTCCGTTCCCTTCATTAAAAAAATGGATTCCCGTCCCTGAGAATAACGTATGATAGGCTGAACTGAATGTATTATTATCGAACGATGGCTGCAAAGCTTTTGAAGGTATTTGTTGACCGTCAATATATAAACAAAATGTATTCATATGATAATTTTCAAAGTTGAATGGATTTTTCGTAAGACTTCCATTAAATGCTGCATTGTTAACAAATCCAACGATACATCTTTTAGGAACTTGACCAAGAAAAATATTATCGAGTGTTTTACCCTGAACCCCTGAAGGAATTGTTAAAACTTTAACTTCCGCTCGAGTTATTGGATACTTTGCTGTAGTAGAAGCCAAGACTTTTTGATGTGCTAGTAATACAGTCGGATTGATCCGCGCGCGCCGAACTATAAGAGTTGCATCTGTGATACACACTTTAAGTTTTAAATCAGTTGAAGAAGCCATAAGACTAAAAGTTTCCCGCGAGCGAACTAATTTTACACACATTTCAACACCATTAATCAAAAATTTTTCCTGGTTAAATATATCACCATGTAAGTGTCCAATCATTTCTATTTCCTTGCTTTCTGATGCAAAAGTCTGTCTTTTAATAAAACCTGTATTATTTTCATCTACCGAATCCATACTCCCCGCAGTATCTTCATACCAAAGACCACAAGTCAGGTGAGATTCTTTTGCTGCTGGCGCATAGTTTAGTAATGTCTCAATATAAGCACGGTAAGCGTATGTATTGTTTGGTGGTGAAATAAGTTTTTGATTCAAATATACATCCAGCTGACTAAAGACTGAATGTAACCAATTGTTAATTGGAGCTACAACAGTAGATGAATTTAGTTTTGATAAATCTTGATTCACTACCTTAGCTTTTAAATGAATCAATGTATGAGACAAATCTATGTAGTCATCGCTCGTTCCAGGTATTTGAAATTCTATGGGACCATCATCAGCAAGAGATGAAATGGGCTTGTAATGAATCCATAATCCATTTTCTATACTTGTTTGTGTCGATGGTAAAGCAAACAAATCTAACTCTGATTTAATACACTCACATGAATGATTATGTAAAAAAGACATAATTGATTAATTAATCAGAAAATATATCTTTTATTTTATTTTGACTGAGTCTTGGTTTTTTAATAGCTTTCACTTTAGCTGTCAGCGGTTGAATGAATGAAGATTGGCGTTTTCTTTTAGTTATATATCCTGAGCCAGACATATTAATTCTGTCAATCTTGTCACGCACTTTTCTGTTTAAATTAGAACTAGCTTCCTTAAGACGGGTTTTGATTGAATCTTCCATAGGTCGGGCACTAACCATATCCGATAGAAGGCCAACACCTGTATTTAATGCCTCTTTTCCAATAGCTTTAGCACCATTAGAGAGTAGTGGTAAAATAGACCTAAACAATCCTCCAAGAAAACTGCCAATACCATGGCCACGTTGATATGGTACACCTTTATAAATTACTCCAATACCAGATCCAGCCTGATGTGAATAATATTGCTCATAAGGACATGTCATCGTGTTGTTATTGAATACATTCAAAAAATTCCAAGTGTTATAACCCATGAACATGTAAAACAAGTATGTTATGCAATATTCACCACATACTGAAGTGAAATCGTTTTGTATTCTTCTCGTATTGTACTGCCACCTCCTGGAATTTCTTTTCAGAAACTGCAGATGATATTTTGTTGGTGATCGCCCATACGAATCAAAATATTGACCAACGCCATTCCTGTCTATATAGATGGCTATCCAGTGGGATCCTGGTTTATTATCAGTATCAAGATTGCTTATTATATAACTTGGTGTTGATACATAAATGGGCAATCTGTTCGCAGCATAAACGTTGTGTTCAAGACTTGGATGGATTTTGCTTAAATATGATTTTATCTGTAAGGTATTCATGTTGCCTACGTGACAGATCTTAACGTTGCAATGGATCATACATGAATGTGAATATAGAATGTACTTTAATCTTATAACTTAATAAAAGATATATTTATTTTACAAGTGTTTTATTTCATATAAATCTTATTATTAGTATACAAGTTTTGACTTAACCTATTTACAATATAGTGTTACTTAACTACTATAGTCTACGCTTACATTACGGTTTTTATCAATTTCAATAACATTATCAAACTCTGCATAGACAATACAGTTAATTGTTTCATGAATAGCTGTATCAAAGCGAACTTCTAGCCTCACACTACCGTGCTTTATAAGATTCCAATGACTAGAGTGAGCTGATAAATCAGGAGTTAAATCAAATGCTAAGAGACAATAGCCTTTTGCGTATTGTTCCCTAGATATTCCGTTCCCTTCATTAAAAAAATGGATTCCCGTCCCTGAGAATAACGTATGATAGGCTGAACTGAATGTATTATTATCGAACGATGGCTGCAAAGCACACGAGTCCGCTTAAAATAGATCCCAATATCAAAGGTAAAAATGCTCCTCCCTTTTGTATTAGTATATTTTTTCTAATTTTATTTTTTCCTTTACGAACCAAGTTGCGTAGTATTTTTTTATATTTTTGTAACTTTTTCTTTTGTCTATCTTCTATTGGAACTTTGCCTTGTAAAACGTTATGTATACATTCACAAATGCAATTTATTTCTTCTTCGTCACAAGATTTTAATAAAGCTTTTCTATATTTAGGTTTAAGTGTATGTAATGCATTTAGCAGCTCTTTATGGGTCTTTAAACGTTGATGCATTATTTGTAACTGATAGAAATTTGATGATTCTTTAAATATTTATACTCTTTTACAGGGACATATACAACACAGTATTCATCGGGAGGAAATATTTTTGACTTAATTCGACACATATCGTTAGTATCCTGTTTAAGATCAACCATCAAATAGCCATGTGCTTCTTTTGTTGCATCTTTATAGGCATCTTCAATAAATTTTGAATTATCCGGTGAAACTTGTCGTGCCAAGTATCGTATTTGCGTTTTATCTCGCGGATTTTTAAAATAAATAATATAACTGGAATTCAAAGATATATCTCTTTGTCCTTTTCCCTGATGAAATAAGTTTTGAGTAATGTAAAAGACACTTAAGTTTCTATGATGGCTACCCTTGGTAAAAATATCAACAATACGACCATCAGATTCCCTCATGAGATCATCAATTATAACAAGTTGAGCATCTTTTCCATCAAACATAGACAGATCCGGAATCCCTTCATGATAGTTAACATTTGGTAAATTGTAAAGTGGCTGCATTTCATCATAACACCAAGTGATTTGTGCAAATTCTCTATTACAAATGTCTTTTAAATATTTTATGAAATTTGTAACAAAATTTGATTTTCCACAACCACTAGGCCCAGCTACAATTGCGGTAAAAGGATGAATAAAATAAAACATTGTGACGTGTATTTCCTAATATGTTTGTAACAAGAATGAATCATTTAGTAGTTATTTGTGGTAGATAAGTTATCGTTAAGAACAAGAATTTAATGAGTGTACTCATTAGATGTGAACTTTTTCCGATGTTGTAATTTCATAGAAATATTTAAAGTACCATCTACCAACTGGTTTCTTTTTATCACCATATCGTTAGTTAAAAATAGAATAAATAGGGTACTATATAAAGCACTAAAATAAAATACATTGACAATCTTACAAAAGAAACGAAAAAATTTATTGAAAAATAATTTAACAAAATACAAAGCAAATATTTTATAAATTTTTTTTTAATTCTTATTCTATAATACATTAAAAACTTAAAAAAAAAATACAAAATATTTTTAAAATTTAAGAAACTAAATTATGTACACGACAAAATAATTACAATAATATCTTAAACTAATATTTACAAAAAAGATAACCTACTTATTCCTAATTTTATAATGACCCCAAGCCAATGTATCAACATTATTTTCTAAAATACAACGTTTTGTGTCATTATGCGACAAACAAGTTTTGTTAATATTCTGTGTGAAAATCGTGTGTTTAATAGATCGAAATCTTAACATATTACAGTACTGATTTTTTTTTTCAAAAAGACATGATCTATAATCTTCCATTGTCATTCTTTTTGTGATACATTTATTTACTCCTTTTGCTTTTGCCACAGTTTTATTGTCTATATTTAATGCATACATTTTTGATCGTAATCCTACGAATTCTTTGAAAATTTTACCATTGTTTTCATCTTTAAAAAACCCTATTTTTTTCTTATTGACTCTTGGATATCCATATATATTATTATTTGGATAGTCAGATGTATCAAAATAATTTATGAGATCAGATTTTATATCTTCATAAAAATTTTCTGTAAAAATTTGATAAATTAAACTATCTGTATCCGTATACAATAGTTTAATATTGTTTTCAAACTTTTTTAACATGTAATGATAGTGAAAGTCATACATCAAAGTTTTAGATATGTCTAATATACAAAAGCCTAAGTAAATAGGCTTATCATAAGTTAATTTTGTTTTACGTAACTGTATTGCAACTAAATTTTCAGAGAAAACAGCTAAGCTATGGAATTCAGGTTTAGCAATCAAGTCTTGTGCTCCTAATACTTTACCACGATTTTCCCAATGCGTCAACATTTTTACATTGACTCTTTTTTCAATATTTTCCATAGTTTTACCAAAAACGGAATTGTTCATTAATTTATAAAAATCTTTTTCAAAGTCTGATGTAGCTAAAGTTCTTAAATTTGTATTTAAATCTATATATCTTTGCAGCCAAGGACTTTGATTGAATTTTAATATTCTATGAATTTTAGTTAACTTCATACCCATGTTAATGCATTGTTTCAAGTTTCTGTAATGAATTTTGTAATTTTTTTTATTATTAAGATTGGGTACCAGCTTTACATCTTTAGAATTTCCAATTACAACATTTTCTGGACATAAAGGCAAATCTGAATGGGAGTCATGTAAATCATCAGGATACTCCAAATCAACTTCAAGAATAAATCCAATCTCTGATGTTTCTGATACTTCAAAATTTGTATCGGTTGTCACCCATTCGAATCCTCCTGTTGGTAAGTATTGAGACATTGCCCACCCGTACAAATTATTCGCGTCCAAATATGTCAAATAAGATTTGGGTATTTCTGGATCATAATCATCCATGAACTGATTATTTGCCTTTGCGTAACGATTGCTACATTGAGATATACCTCCTCTGATGCCTGATTTAATAAATGCAACTTTATCAAAGTCTGTTAACAATTCTAATTCTATTTTTGTATATTTAAGCATAGCATCCCAGCTTAATCCAGGAGCTGTGTAATAATGAGCTGGATCCAAACCATATGTTTTGAGACAAAGCTTGCGAAAATTTTCAAAAATATCTGTTAATAACATAACATCAGTTTTAAGATATAAATTAGAATAATCCAGCATATTATTACAGTCAAAATGTTTCCAGACATCTTTTGCACGATTATACTCCTCATCAGAAACATGGGTATTAGTTAGCGAACTGTAAAATTGTTGTTGAGATGGTAGTGATGATAATTTTAGACAATCATAAGAACTCATGAATTCATAAGGATAAATACCTTTTCTTCTTAAACGATTAAAATCATCAACATTTGGGAAACACTTCTTTAAAGATTCGAACTGGTTATCATTTAGATTTTTACTTAATTGATCGAGACTACATGACAAAAATTTGAAAGAATCTACAAATCTCAAACTTACTTGTTGATTATTAACATTTATTTTCTTTGAGAAAGAAATATATCTTTCTTTGTTTTGAGGAATTACTTCAATTTCACCCTCCACAAAATTCAAAGAATGAACAATGAAATGGGCGTCATAGTTACTAAGATTATGTAACAACACGGGTATATAACGTGGAGCACGATATTTTTCAATACAAGCTTCATGAGCAATGCCTCTTAACTTTCCAGTATGCCAATCATAATCGAGAACGTATTCACTATTGAAACTTGTTTCACATATATGACATTTATTTGAAAATGCGATATGCGCTTCATCTTCCTTCGTCAGAGGGTTTGGGCGTGTATGAAAGCTATTCTTTTTACATATCAACTTTATATCCTCATAGAGTCGTTCCATGAATACTTTGGTACAATCTGGACCACTATAAGTCTCATATTTTGAAAGGCTATCGTCATAGGAACATTTTACGTAATAACCAAAACTATATACCTCATGTTTTTGAATATTTTCCGTAAACGGTTTGGAGGGATCATTTGAACATGAATTTAAAGGTTTTATAAATGCTTCGAAATCAGCATATATTACAAATGGTATTTTTAATTTTTTATTAAATTTATCAAACTTTATTTTATTGTTTGATGATGGATGCCCAAACCAATTCTTTTTTTTGAGTTCACTATTCGGTAACTCGGTAACGATATGAGAACAATCATTTTTTCGATGATTATCTAATCTCTCAAGTGTTGGAAAATGTAGTAAGCAACCATCACATATGTGAACAGCATGTTCTTGATTAGAAATTTGCTTACTGACTAGACGTGACATATTTTTAATATAGCAATAGTGTGAATTTGACTTATTTGATATCAGTAATAAATTCACATGAGTGCTTTTACAAGATTTTGTAAAGTACAACGGACCTATGATACTGTGCTGTTTATTTTCTTTGTTATACTCTAAACCAAACACATTTATACTTATATTGTTTTGTTGTTCTACTTTAGGTATATCTGTTAATTTAACTGGAAAAGACACACCATCAAACCTAAGCTTATTTGTATGCATACTGTATGATGAGACTCTGTCAGTCTTATTATTAGTAGGAGGATATAAAGCCGAAAGTAATGCCCATTTAAAACACATATGATCTGCATTTTTTACGTTTATAATAGCCTTTTTAGTTTTGATATCTCGAGGTAAATCAATGTATGATGTACCACGGAGTGGATTAAATTTATTCACATTCATATCTAAACATTTTATGTTAGCAAGGCTCCAACCACTATCTTTTCTTTCAAAGGCACTTATTTTATTTGTTAATGTATCACATAAAGATGACATGAATATATTTAAATCATCTCCAGTAAAAACTACATAATTACTTGTTTGAAAATCAAAAGAATTAGATAGTTGTTTCGTTTCTTGAACAAAATCAGCATGTAAAATGAAGTTTATCTTTAAAACACTATGTTCTTTAATCGACTCTTGGATAAGGAGTAAGATATCATTTTTTATAGAGTTAAAAAATGACTCAGGTGTCTTAAAAATTAAATCAGACGTAATAGTAGCTTTACTGTTTATCTTATAGGTTTTTATTCTTTGTCCAAAAGCTGACTCTATAACTGATACATTAGGTAACGACGAATGTGATTTTAAGTGATTATTTTTATGAAAATTACTCTTTAAATGATTTGTATAATACTTTTTGCTTATATAAACTTGACAGATATCGCATTTAATTTTATTACCTACATGTTCAGCTGATGAATCCGAATATGCATTGTTCAGGCTTTCAATAGATGATGTAGATGCTCCTTCATTTACTTTAATCCTTTTCGCAGGGATATTTGTTGCTGAGGTATTCTGTCGTTTGAGAGCTCCTCCAGTTTGTAGCGTTTGCTCCGTTTGACTAGATATGAATAAAAAAAATATGTTAAAATACAGGAAAATAGAGAAAATAATGCAAAAATAATTCTTAGAAAAAACAAAGTAAAACTACTTACATAATATTGTTTTTTTCCAGCTCCTCAAATATTTTATTGAGTTGATTATCATCTATTGAGTTACAAAAAGCTTTTTCATATTCTTCTCTTTCAATTCGCACACACAATTCATTCAGTTTATAGTCGTCTATAGAGTCACAAAATATATTTTCACGTTCTTCAGAGTTCGTTTCAAAATTCTCACATAATTCAAGGAGTTCTTCGTCCGTAGAGTTGAAAAAACTGCTAATAACCACTTCTCTTACACTTTCCATAACTTAATTTTGGTGAAAAAACTATTGAGAGAGATCGTTACTAGTAAAGCGTTAAGACACTTACTAATTCAACTTTCATAGCTTCAACGAGTTTTAATATAGTCAGGTAAGATAATCCATTAATTGATAGATACCTTGTTTACTAATTACTTTTTCATTTTCATCAGAGAACATTTGGAAATATAATAGGTAGTTAAATAATTATGATTTTAACAAATTAACTATTAAAAGAGTATTTCTTACAGTCATCTTTTTGTGCGATTTCTTTAGTGATATTATAAATAATATCATTAGTGTTCGCGAGAACTGTACTTGTTTTCTGAGTGTAATATTTTACTCTAACGTTAGCATGTTTCCAGTGTTGAGAAGGAGGTATTTTAGATATTTTTTTCAGATCATATAACTCAATTTTTATAAGATAGCTTGCCGTTGCTCCATCATCAGTGTTTGTGGAAATGTAAGATCTGCCATTTTCTTTATTTATTCTTGACACTGTAGAACAATTGAGCTTTCTTTTGTTTTTCGTTGGGGAATCAAAAAAATTGTCTAAGCTTTCTGATTTTCTCTTTTTTGATGACATTTCCTGTTGTATATATAATTCTTGTGTTTCTTCTTCAGGGCAATCACTGGTAGGAAAATAATATTGTTTATAAGTATTATTTTCTTGACTACTAAGACTGTATAACTTATTCTGTAACAATATAAAATAAATATTAGAATGTTTTTTTTTTATTAAATAAAAGACAACGTATAAAAATAAGAATAAAAAAAAAATACAAAATAAAAATAACTCACCTCCATTTCTGCAGTATATTACACAAACTTTCACACACTCACAAAACAATTCAGGTTATAAACCCAAAAATGGCACTTAATAGTTACAGCGAAGACGTGATAATATAACTGAATCAATACATTTTTGGCTTTATATAGAAGCCAATACAATCTAGTTTAACTAACGATGTGGTGATAAAGAAACCAGTCTATAGATTGTTGTTAGGTAGAAATTGCAACATCAGTAAAAGTTCATGTCTAATGAGTGCTGTAATTAACTTCCAGTTCCTAACGATAATTTATTTACCACGAATATCTACTTATTGATTGCTTCTAGTAAAAACATATTATTATGAAATTTATGTCACAATAAAAAAAAAATTGGTTACATTCAGTCTTTAGTCAGCTGGATGTATATTTGAATCAAAAACTTATTTCACCACCAAACAATACATACGCTTACCGTGCTTATATTGAGACATTACTAAACTATGCGCCAGCAGCAAAAGAATCTCACCTGACTTGTGGTCTTTGGTATGAAGATACTGCGGGGAGTATGGATTCGGTAGATGAAAATAATACAGGTTTTATTAAAAGACAGACTTTTGCATCAGAAAGCAAGGAAATAGAAATGATTGGACACTTACATGGTGATATATTTAACCAGGAAAAATTTTTGATTAATGGTGTTGAAATGTGTGTAAAATTAGTTCGCTCGCGGGAAACTTTTAGTCTTATGGCTTCTTCAACTGATTTAAAACTTAAAGTGTGTATCACAGATGCAACTCTTATAGTTCGGCGCGCGCGGATCAATCCGACTGTATTACTAGCACATCAAAAAGTCTTGGCTTCTACTACAGCAAAGTATCCAATAACTCGAGCGGAAGTTAAAGTTTTAACAATTCCTTCAGGGGTTCAGGGTAAAACACTCGATAATATTTTTCTTGGTCAAGTTCCTAAAAGATGTATCGTTGGATTTGTTAACAATGCAGCATTTAATGGAAGTCTTACGAAAAATCCATTCAACTTTGAAAATTATCATATGAATACATTTTGTTTATATATTGACGGTCAACAAATACCTTCAAAAGCTTTGCAGCCATCGTTCGATAATAATACATTCAGTTCAGCCTATCATACGTTATTCTCAGGGACGGGAATCCATTTTTTTAATGAAGGGAACGGAATATCTAGGGAACAATACGCAAAAGGCTATTGTCTCTTAGCATTTGATTTAACTCCTGATTTATCAGCTCACTCTAGTCATTGGAATCTTATAAAGCACGGTAGTGTGAGGCTAGAAGTTCGCTTTGATACAGCTATTCATGAAACAATTAACTGTATTGTCTATGCAGAGTTTGATAATGTTATTGAAATTGATAAAAACCGTAATGTAAGCGTAGACTATAGTAGTTAAGTAACACTATATTGTAAATAGGTTAAGTCAAAACTTGTATACTAATAATAAGATTTATATGAAATAAAACACTTGTAAAATAAATATATCTTTTATTAAGTTATAAGATTAAAGTACATTCTATATTCACATTCATGTATGATCCATTGCAACGTTAAGATCTGTCACGTAGGCAACATGAATACCTTACAGATAAAATCATATTTAAGCAAAATCCATCCAAGTCTTGAACACAACGTTTATGCTGCGAACAGATTGCCCATTTATGTATCAACACCAAGTTATATAATAAGCAATCTTGATACTGATAATAAACCAGGATCCCACTGGATAGCCATCTATATAGACAGGAATGGCGTTGGTCAATATTTTGATTCGTATGGGCGATCACCAACAAAATATCATCTGCAGTTTCTGAAAAGAAATTCCAGGAGGTGGCAGTACAATACGAGAAGAATACAAAACGATTTCACTTCAGTATGTGGTGAATATTGCATAACATACTTGTTTTACATGTTCATGGGTTATAACACTTGGAATTTTTTGAATGTATTCAATAACAACACGTTAGAAAATGATATGTTAGTGTATAGATTATTTAAAACAATATTTAAAGAAAAATAAATGGTAAGAAGTCCATAAAAAAAATGTTTCCCTTGAACGTACCTTGCAATCATTTTAGGTGATTAGTAATGAGCCTGTCATTAGCGGCGTTCGAGCCTCGAGCTCACTTCGATTGTTCATGAGGTGAGGTGATTAGCGTTGGAGTAATTAAGCGATTAGTTAACGAACTAGGACTTTTGCTTCAAAAAAGCTATCTCGGAAACTATGACAGATACGAGTCTGGGAGTGGTCGCAAACGATTCAAATGGGGGGCTAAACCTTTTTTTTTTTTTTTTTTTTTTTTTTTTTTTTTTTTTTTTTTTTAGGTTTGCTAAGTTAGCGAAGCGCGAAGCGGGGGGAGCGCCGGCGGGTGGGGGGTGGAGGGCAGGCCAGTGGGGCAGAACCGGCGAAACACATACTACTTACGGCCAAGTAAGATGTAAGTATACGAATAAAATTATGGGTAGTAAAACGTAAATAAAACGTATTATGCAATAGGTAGTTGTAGATACAATATAATACCTAACTATATCTATCTAGACTACAACGTATTTTGCAAAGAACTAGAGAAGAGAACTAGAGGCTGTTATTTTTCGATTCATAAAAAAATGAACTGCTTAATCTCCTCAGAAAATAACCAATATAATTTTAATTAGCTTCTTATGCCTAATAAAAAAATTTAGGGTAGGTACCTACCTATATTTTACACTTGGTTAAGACTTCAAAAAAGTTGTACTTAGCTTTTAAATTTGTTTTGTTTTTAAATATTGTTTTACGTTTATTGGTAGTTAGGTACATACCTAGGTATCCTATACTGATTTTTCATAGATCCCCGAATCTTTACCTGACTCTTTTTTGATCGATATGACAAGTTTTAAATGAATTTCATATAAATCGGCTTCAAAAATTTAATTTTACATGTTTTAACACGCTTAAAGAAAAAGGGGGGAAAAAGTTTCTCATTCACTTTTACGGTAGGTATTAGATATTATTTAGGTAAATCGATGTTAAGCGAAGATTTATTAATTATCGAGAAAGAAAGACCTCAAAATATAAACTCGGAATAAATATCATAAAAATCGGTTAAGTAGGTATACCTATAGTAACTTCTTATCAAGTTATAGGTTACCTACCTGTAAGTTTTATACCTATAGGTAGGTTCAAGAATATTAAAGACTGACCAGAGATATTCGGGATACTTAAATCCAATTTGACCATTTAGGGGTTGAATTTCTAGGGAAGAGAAGAATTGTTTCTATATTTCGAGGATTAATTAACTTTTCCATCTTTTTTATAGCTTACAGTAGGTACTTAATTTTGATAGACAATCGCATGACTTCGACTTGGTGTCAGTTAAAAATATTTCACTCCTTGTTAGCATTTGAAGTTAGTTTTTTTGAAAATAATTTTATTTTTTATTTGTAACTTTTTAGTGAAAAACAAGGAATGCACAAACACTGTAGAAAATACCCAAATCGCTTGAAGTGTGACTATAAAATCTGAAGAGTTCCCTCAATTTCTCCGAAATCCCATCATTAGAACTTGACTTGATAATTAAGCAAATGTAGTTAGGTACTAGTAGGTACATTTGCTTGCTATCTGCAACTAACTATACTAGTAATTATAAATAATACCCAAATTGCTTCAAGTACTTATATATAGGTACCTACCTATACTAGAATTGAACTAAAATTTGAGAAGTTCCCTGGATTTCTCCAAGATCCCATGATCAGATCTTGACCCGATGACCATAGTACAACCTTTCAAACAATAACCAAATCGCTTGAAGTGTGCTTAGGTATATAATTTGAACAGTTCCTTCGATTTCTCCAGGATCCCATCATTATATCCTGATCTGATGACCAAGGGACCGTCTGGAATGTATAAGTAGATACCTTTTGAGAACCTTTTTTGAAGCCGGTTGAAAAACAAAATTAATAATATTAAGTAAAATATAGAAAAATCTCAGAGATGCACCATGCACCACGAAGCATCTCCTAGGAGGAGGAGAAGATTTAATAAAATAAAAATATTTAAAAACTGATAATTTCCCAAAATATTCCGAACCGCCCTTTGAGGCATTTCTTAATATTTTCGTTTGATGGTTAACAAAACTTATTTTTGTATGCAAAAATTATAATACGAGCGGAACAGTTAAGAATGTATAGGTATGTGTACCTATATGTGTAGATATGCAAGGCCGCCAAATGGATTTTTGGGCCGAGTGTCAAATTTGAATGCTGAGCGGCGAAGGATTCCAGGGTTGAACCCTGAGCGCAGCGAGGGGTTCAAAGAATAGAATCCTGAGCATAGCGAGGCATTCAAAGGACACGAGACCCAAAAAAATTTGCGGCCGTACATAACACAAAATTTTTCATCTCGCCACAGCGAGGAAAATTACTAGAAGAACACTTGGATCGGCATTGCGAGTATGTAAGATGTTGTCTTTAGTATATAATACTCTGCAATAACTTCACTCACTTAATTAAATCCACCCTAAATCACCACTCATCTTATAACAAAAAAGGTAATGAATAAAAACAAGATATTATTATTTATCACGATCAGAAAAAAAAATGAGATACATACTTTTTTTTCTACTTTTATTTTGGATGTGTTCAGAAATATCAATTTCTAAGAACCAACGATAATAGAAGATTAAGAAAAAAATAACAACAATTAGATAATATCAATAAGTAAATATCATGGATTTAATTAGATTTCCTTTATAATTAATAAAACTAAATAGGAGTTAACATTTTTATTGATATTCTAAGAAAATGTAAAAACAAAAAGTAATGTAAGTACACCTAGGTATACAAACTCAAAGGTCGAACTTCGTTACTGACCGTATGCATTATTAAAAAAAAAAGAAGTCTTCAGTTTAATGGTGGCACCACACATGGCTATTTGTATTTGCCTATTTTTTATATTTGTCAAATAACTTCCATGTGTGGAGAGTATATTTCCCAAATTATTGCCATATTTGCCTGTTTGGCAAATACAGCCAAAATTTGTTCAGCCAAATTGTGTTTTAAATTTTGTTCGAATTTAGAAATGCTTTGCGGCCCTAGGGCGGGAAAGGATTTTCATACTACTTTCTCGCCTTATAGGAAAGGATTTTCATATTACTTTCTCGCCCTGGGGAGAAATGAAAATTCTTTTGGGCCCTAGGGAATATAATAAGCATTTCCCGCCCGCATTTTGGGCATTAAAAATCTCCTTTCCGAGTGGGTGAGATGAAAATTATTATAAGTTATGTGACGCCTGCTTATGTCAAGATTGCCTCCCACAACATTGCATTGCATATTTTTTTTTTTAATTGAAGATAGGCTTGCGCTTGACGACAATCATGCATGATGGAAAGCAATGATCAGGTCTTGGTGGCTAGAAAATGCCTATTCACTCTTCTCTTGAAGGCACCCAGATTGTACTTGGCTGGAAACACGGAGGCTGGAAGGGCGTTCTACACCTTAGCGGTTCGTATCAGAAACGTGGAAGAAAAACGTTTCGTGCGAGTTTGTTGCATATTTCGTCGCATTGCACTATAGTCATACGACTACATCGTGATACCTACGGTCTTTCTTCTTCTTCAGTGGTCTTAAATCTCATTTTGGCTTCTAATAACGTCGGCTATATAGGTATAGGTACATTACTGCAGCGGCCAGCAAAAGAGGCATTGATGGACGAACGTGTAAACGGAACGTGAGCCGAGGCAGCGTCAAGGCATACATAGGTACGTAAGTCCATTAATGCCTAGTTGAGGCCAAGGCTTGTTTAGGCCTTTTCTCAAACAATGCGCAGAAATTTAAACGAAGTAGTAGGTAGGTATCTACGCAGAAGTTTCCAAAATCAATCACGAACATCCAACAACAATTTTTTCTTCCGAGTTCATTTGTTTTTGGCCAAGATGTTGGCATGAAGAGCATGCAATTCGAAATTTAAATAAAAGCTGCGTTAACTTAACGACTTAAGTTAGGTACCTCCTGGGACGACAAATTTTGGAGGAAACTATCGTTCCATTTTTAAATTACTCGGCAACTATAAGTTTAATTTGTATTTTATGTATGACCACTAAACCACATTTTGTGAGTTTTTATTACCTACCTAGATAGGTATCTACTACCAATATAAATTTTAACATTAAAACTTGATCTTAAGTAAATCTATAGTACCTATTATTTGTGTAATTGTAACGTACCGAATGAGTATTATTTTCCGATAAGTATAAAGGAATACATACAATATGAGAGTGAATATAACAAGGTGCATATTATAATATCTAGGTATACCTATCTGCGTACAAGAGTTATTTTCAATGACCCGATAAATCAATAGGTAACTAGGTATGTCGATCAAAGTAGGTGCCTACCTACCTATTGAAAATTGTCTCAAAAGATAATGACCATGGAATATGGATGTTTGGAATCTCGTACCAAGGTAATTCCAATTCAAACTTTATTTTTTATAGACTGGTCTCCATATTAACTCGTAGGTACTTATATTTTTTTAAGTTAACATCCTGATTCAAAGTTATAAACAAATAAACAAGTTATACTTCTAAATAAAATCTGTAGGTAGATATGACAGAAAATGTGCATTGAAAGGAAGTAAGTTTTTGTATGTAATATTAAATTCCGAATAATATATGAAAAACAAATTCTTTCCTAGAATATTTTGGATTTGGTTTGTGAGAAAACTTGATACCACCTTATTGATACCATTGAACTTGATAGGTACCATTGTTTCAAATTGATTCAAATTAAAAAAAAAAGTATTGGCCTTGGCAAATATCACTTTATTGCAAATGTAGTACATCCTTCTTGCATTCGGAAACTTATAGATATCTCTAGATACAACAACACCTAGGTAACCAAAACAGACCGAAGAGACATTTTCCGCTCCCCACGACACCCACACTCCGCGCGGGCAACCAGTCTGAATAACATTTAACCCCTTTTCAAATGTAAAAGCATTACGGAATGAAAAAACAGCACTTATGTACCCCGCGACGCAGATAAACCATCTCCCGTACAAAGCGTACAAAGATACAATACCTCTGAAAGGGTTCAAGAACGCACTTTTAAATTAACCCCGAGCGGCGCTACAACGGCTCAACGACCTCCGCAGCTGCGTCCCACTTCCAACCTTCGCGCGCTCCGCTTTAGAGACTACTAGAGACCAAAACAATTCATACTCCCGCGCGTTTGAAAAGCGGCATAAAATATTAGTCCTCGCAGTGTACCTCTGTTTAAAGGGCCGCTTATATTTTTCCTTTTCATGTTATTGTCTCTCGCTGGCAGCGCTTGCAACCGTCACGTTCCAATTTTGAAAAGTGTCGGAACAAAATGGTCGCCTCTTTGTGCTGCTCCTGTGTGCTGCTCCCTCGCTCGGCTGCGTTGAATTCGCTAATTTAGCAGATGCTGGCTCCCGCTTTGATGTCCCGGCCCTGCGTGATGTTCAGACATCTAACTACGTTGACTACGTTCCATGAAAAAGGTTTTCATCGTGTTTGTCGTTCGCTCCGCAAAGGAAACCTGCAGATGAGCGCTAGCGGCTCGCTCGGAACGTGATTCGTAATAATTCATACGGCATACCGACGTCAAAGTATCATCCGAGCCATGGTGAGCAGTCATAGATACAACCTTCCATCAAAGCAGGCTGGTAACCAAATTGGAACATCACCGTACCGTGTTTACAACTCGACAAAAAAAATTATAACAAAGGAGCCGAATTTAAATTCCAATCGAACTTTGACACATGTCTGCCACCATAAACAATGAAAATTCAAATCATCGTAGAGTTCGACAGCCGCCGACCTAATGCGATTGCGGCGAGCTCGTAGTCTATGGCTCTTCATCTATAAATGCGAGCCTTTTCTTTGGTTTTTTCTTCACAAAATCTCAGTCGAGATCGGGCGATAAGCTATCTCGTGTGAGATGGTCTCAATATCCACAGATGGCCTTGCTCTCCAGTAATCTCTATCCTGGATATTTTTGTCATTTTTTGTTGTAGTTTCTTTGGAAATGCTTTGTACTCTAATAAGGACATTATTTTGACGGGATCACGCCGTTGTAATAATGTAAACACTGATTGAGGACTGATAAGTAAGACAATCTCTGTGCTATGAATTGGAGGTTTTGTTGTGGTATGAATTCGTACGATATACTTATTCAGTGCTCAGGGTGAATGTATTTTGCTTATAGAATTTAATCTACCAGCTGCCCGTTGCGATCTGTGTCACTAAAGTATTATTTTACTTTGAAGATTCTCTATCACAAATGCCGTTACCTAATGGTGGTGTGCTACGCTACAGATTAAACTGTAGCACCTAATTAAATAGCTACCTAATTAGGTATATAAAAAAATCTATTAGTATTGTTTTAAAATAATAATGACTTTTACCTATACCTACAGACTGCATTTTTCATATTATAGGCAATAATTCTACAAACGGACCTTACCAATATGATTTCGAACCGTTCGGTCCTTCTTTTGGGTCTATAATCTATATGGTCTATAGACCCGACAGAAGGACCGGACGGTTTGTAGGTAAGTATACTTACCTTTAAACACTTTACTTGGAACTGTTGAAACTATACATACCTACCGACTTAATCTTGTTATAGTCATGTCTAAAGTCTAATTAATTGTAAATATTTTAATCTTAATCCAATTAATTTGTGAATATTTTATTCAATACATAGTTCTTTATGACCTCTCTAAGATTTGATAAGATGACGAGATAAATGTACCTACTTACTTGCCTATTTATTTATCTAGCTAATATTTGAGTGAAATTAAAGTACCTACCTACTGGCAATAGAGTACTTATTTCGGACCGTAGTCTTAACTAATACCTATACTTACATATTCAATTCGTAACAATTTATTATTAGTATTTAAAGGTATTTCTATGTAACTACTATAAAACCCTTTCAATCGTCAGTTTCAAACAGGATTTGGGTGTAAGTACTTACTTGTAAACTGTAAATAAGAGCCAAAAACCACCACGGTCCAGCTTAGGAGACAACGCTACGAGACGCGTAGGCACGCGTAGGTATCCATATATCTAAGGTTTCTTAAGTGTATACCTACTTACCGACCTATCCCTTATCTGTGCAAGTTAGCAAACAAAACATCGGAGCCGGCAATAAGCATAAAACAAAATCGTTTCGACCCCACACACGCCGTCGCCGGAACACTTGGAAAAATCCCTATGGATTTTCCGAGCGGGAGTGAGGCGACCGCTGCGGGGCGGAGGGAAGGAACGTAAAAGAGAAAAGCTGCGAGTTTTTATCTCGGCGCCATAAATTTTATTCGTAGCGTGATTTAGTGCGCAGATTGCCCCCCTCGCGCCGCGCCCCGCGCCTACGCCTCGCCCGGTAAGGCTGCTAGTCATTGTCAAAATTATTGCACCCCTATCTACTGAAGCTTTAAATATATGTCCCCGACACGTTCCTGTTCCTACAACCCGTTCCCGGCCTCGGCACGCTTTGATGTTCATTTTAGAAGTCGCAGAATACCGAGAATCGTGGAGTTACACTCGTCACTTCGATACGATCTACAAATAAGAAACTCTAGTTACCTTCCAAGTTTTAATTACCCGGCTATGAGTTGTGACGTTCCCAACTCTCGCTCATACCGACGACGCGACGGTCTGTTTATTCCTGCAAATAGTTACGCAAACTGCTGTACTTACTCGTTAACATACAAACTTCCACATGATCTAATTCCAATACTTCACTAACACATAAGACTCGGCCGACTGAACGAGGATTAGTGCAATATCGGGCCAGTGTGCAGTGGCGCCATGCAAGTCTGAAAGCTTCCAACAATAACTCTCAACGCTACGCTAATCCTTCATTACTTTTGCTTTAAAAGTAAATCTCGAGTTATTTGTCAATAGCGAGCCACAAAGGCGCCCAAATACCGTCACTATGGCCGAAAAACATAATACACGCCTCATAATAGTGGAACAATTGAGAAACTTGTTAAAATCATAATGCACTTTTGTACACCCTCGAGATCTTGACAGTTCACTTTGTGAGTTTTTTCGCGAGCTACGAGTGGGCCTCGGTATCGTATTGCGGCTTGCAAATGACGTATTTTTTTGCCGAGTTCTGGGGAAACCTCGATCGCTATCGGCAGCGCGTATTTTATGTAAACACGACAAATTTTGCGGCGTGGATGCGGAATGGGATCCGCAGATGCGCCGGCGTTATTTTTATTGTCTACGCAGGTTCGAAGGTTCGCATTTGATCCGGGACGCGGTCTCCACACTGTGTCTTATCTCAGATCGGGTTTTATGAAACCCTAAATTTACGACTGCGTTCGAGGGGTGGGAGCCCTGAGCCCGCTCTCGACGCGCCGCTGCCAGGAACACCTTTGTCACCGACGCGTTTCATGGCAAGGCACGTTCGGCAAAAATTCTGCGTGTCAAATTGCTGCAACGCGTTCGATCGATTCCAAGATCGTAGATAGATCAGCATTCGTGAATCATGTCGCACCTATTTAACTGTTTACTATAACATTTTGATTAATAATAGCTAATTACCTATTAACTGATTAAGAAAAAAGTTTTTGGTTTGATTACCTTCATTTATTAGTAATCAAATTAGCAGAATAAATAAATAATAAATATATACGAGACATCTTACACATCGCAATCTAGCCCCAAAGTAAGCGATAGCTTGTGTTTTGGGTCCTAGATAACTGATAAATATACATACATACTAATATACATAAATATAATATATTGAAAAACACCCAGACACTGGAAAACATTCATGCTCATCACACAAACATTTACCAGTAGTGGGAATCGAACCCACGACCTCCGGCCGGAAAATTAACGGCCTACAAGCCGTATTTAGGTGTTTTTGAATGAAGTTTAATGCAAAAACTATAAAGACAATTACTTTCAAATTTAGACGTCATGTATTTTGGGTCTTTAATCTAAAATCGCTAAGAAGCAGAAACACGATTGGATAAAATTTTCTCGATAGAAAGTTCTCCCAAAAGTTGCTCCAAAATCTCAGTTTTTCTAGTTTTTATCGGACACTACATTGGATGTAATTGTAATTTTTGTTTTAAAGTGTCGGTAATAATAATTTCCAAAAACGCTAAGAAACAGATTTTTGATAACCAGCTTAGTTTTTGAGTAATTAGGTAAAAGGTTGTTTTTCTGTTATATTCTTCCGCGACGCTGCATGTCGCACCTACCAAATCGCCGTGAGAGTGAGCAAGACAAAAATAAATTCAATAAATCCCCTTAAACCTTACTTCTTAAAGTTTTACGTTACCATAGACGTCGTTAACAAAGATCATTTAATGTGTCTTTGATGTTTTTTCTATCTCTGAAAAATAACATATTTTAGGTAAATAACTAAAATACTATATACCAACGCATGTTTATCTAAGTTTTAGGTAGGTACTATACTTACCTAGAGAAAATGTAAAGTATGTCAAACTCTTGTAAGTCCTTAATTGGGAAGCGTAGACCCAACCGGGTTAGTCCAGATAGGTACAGGCAGATCCTCTATAAATTACGAGAATAAATCCCGGGAAAGAAAAATTGCCCTCTGGAGCACATAATTCTTTCCTTGTCACAATCCCTCCTTATCTACGGCCAATACCGGATTACAATGCGATTTTTATTTCATGCCGTATTTACCTACTGTTGTATTTTTCTATGTGTTAGCTGCTTTCGCTGGTATACGTATAAGTTATGTGTTCTGTTCTAGATACATTTACCTACCATACTTATATACATTTGATATTTACTGGTGACAAGCTTCATATAAGTAGGTAGGTACCTATCTGATAAATAATAATTTGATGTTCTTATAAAAATACTAGGTAGATAATAGGTACCTACTGTGCATAGGAAAAAATATAAATAATCAATTGAAATGACATGAGATAATTCCAAAAACTTTTCACCCTCGCGTCCATACGAATACAAGTCATAGGTAATGTGTCCTCAACCATTATCAGAAATGTACACAAATTGATCACTCAGTGTGGTAACTATCTAATATTTTATACTTTTAACAATATGTTCTAATGGACAATGACAAATGTATCCCTTTGTTGCGAATATTGAGATGTCACTGTTGCGTGGGGTCGCCAAACTACTAGTTTTGAACAGGACACGCCCTTGAGAGCTGGAGATGTACAAGATACAATAATGCTAAGAATTCGATAGAATTATACGTTTTCCTTTACTCCCCGCATAAAGATTTCATGGCAAAACCGACCTGTACCTACCTATATTTCTCCATTGTCTACGAAACGTGAAATCAGGAACGTCCATTAAAAAAATATCTATGAGGTGCATTAAATCTCTGGCCACTACGTTCAGAGGGGCATACTAAGTTTGTATATACTAATACTACTTTACGTAAGATAGGTTCTGTCACCGTAAAAGTTAAGAGGATATAGGTTCCTACGGTAAAATAGGTATAAGGTAAGTTTTATTTTAGAATTCCGAAGTGTTGCATGGCAACCATTAATTTCTTATTTCTCTTTAAGGAGGTCAATGTGCAAAAATATTTATCGAAGTGGAAATAAATAGATCACCTTTAAAAAGGTTTTTTATTTACACTTTCCAAAAATGGGAAAGAACCAGAAATACATTTTTGGAACTTTTCTATTCTTATTACTAGCTAATTTAGGTACAGCTAAGACTGTACATTTTTATCATGATACTGTCATAAGGCTACGTCTGGAACAACAGTCCTGATTTAAAAGAAATAAACATGGTGTCATCTATTGTAGAGCGGAGGTAGAGCGACAATCGTACAAATTCACGAAAATATCCCAAAAGTAGATACGTCTGGGAGAAATATTTTGACAGCATAATGAATAGGCAGGTAAGGGCCATGACAGGCTAATGGTGGTTTAATAGATATCTAAGGAATCGTGACTAGATTGGCATTTTTGAAATACTTTTTTTAGTGCAATCTATGTAGTTCTACTTTCACTTTGAGGGCAAAATAAATATGATATTGGAAATTGTGCCAGCACATTTTTTAACTAAGAATTATGGATCGAAAATCTGATTAAAGTATTAGGTACTTACTTTCGGGATAAGTACTTATGTCTGCGAAATACCTAAGACTGAAATAAAGATTGTTGACTGTAGAAGGGGGTATTCGTGGTTTAGTAAAATTGACAAAATATAAAACCTAATAACATCATCTTAAACAAAGATATTGTAATTTATAAAACCATACTTGTATAGGTTACCTAGGCTAAGTACCTATGTAATCGGTCTTCAATATATTTCAGTTATTTGTTTTTCGTTAGGCACAAAATTTACCTTTGTTATATGTACAGTTTTGCTATCTAACTGTTTGTAATTATTGAAAAAAAAATTGGCCATGATTGGTTTATGATTTACGCATACAAATCACTGCGCGCCCATTTATTATTACTATTATCTAGTTTTTCCATTAATTGCGCAACAAATGCGGTGACATAGCATTGTGCAGGATTTATTAGTTCCTATTGTTGGATACCAGCAACAGGACTGAGGGTGGGTTTCCACTGAGGCGCAGCAGAGCACCAGGAGCAGTGAGCCCTGTGAGTGAGCCCAACGAGAGACGTTGGCTTTTTACGTCGCCTCATAAGCAAGAGCGAAATTTTGTTTATGACACGTAACAGTCCGTTTATCCTGTTTTAGCACTCCTCCATTTAGGAACATCTTCATTTCACTCCCTTTTCTAGGTACTTATTACGTTAACTATAACGGCATGCTTTCGCAGATTGAATTTTATTTGAAACTCTACAACAGAACAATTAATCAAATCTGCCATAACATTTTTTTAACTAATAGTGATTATTAGTTGTACTTACTTAAGTAGGTTCCTATAATAAATCTCATTGGTCAGTTTGGTCTCTGTTCCTTTTTCTCTTGTATTTTTTCACTCCCATTCGTTTCAGTGGAACACAACCTTAAACTCGAACCGCAGCGTGCAGTACAAAAGCTATATTTATTTACTTTGTTATGGAGATTATTTATTTATCTGCGCCCTAAGAATACATTGTTGACCGCTCTCAGTGAGCTTTAGTGGCTTTCAAAAGCTTTCATTGCTACTTGAAAATGCAATACACAAACAAATAGGATACCGATTGAATAACTGTCCATTAATGATATGAAATTAAACATTTTAAACACTTGATATTTTTTATCCAAACTTAGGTACCTACCTAATTACAGCCACGTTTTATCCATTAAGGTTAAAATATAAATCTGTTGAAAAACTGTAGTCAAAGTGGTAGGTAATTACAATTATTTTAAAATACAGAGTAAAAAATATCGTTCGTATTAAATATTGGTATTCCTGAATACATCAAATTTTAATCATTGCAAAAGTAAAAAGCTCTTAGAAAAGTTTGAATTAATATTATATTATGTTACTCATCGCTAACTTAGGTAAACCTTCTAATTACCTACTGTAGGTACATTGTACAAGTCCTCCTCGCGTGACCAAGAATAAATCCCTACTGGCTGCATTTCCTAAGTGAGCAGCGAGGCTGATTCGTTGCGCAAAATGTGAGCAAAACACTATTCAAACGTCACACGTAAGTACTCATATTATAATTTTTATTAGAATACTTTATGAATACTCGCATTGAATTTTATTCTTGAATATTTACGTAGATGCTTCCACTCGGCTGGTTTGACAACAGAAAGTAATTTGCGATGCTGGTGAAAAAACAACGAATGCCTTTCATCTGGCGCTTGGTTTGATGCCTTTGTCTACAACAGACTCGCAAAGCCATGCCACGTTTGCCACAGATTATAACAAAGAAAGGAAAGGCTACTTCATTTTTTTTCTATTGTTTGACCAAGATTTACAATAGAATATTTAATCCGAGGGCGCTGGGAGGAACACAAAAGATAGATTCGATATTTAACAAGTAACAACACACTATGCGTACCTACTATTTACTACCAATATACCTAATACTATGATTGGCCTAAATCTTTTTTAATATAAAAATCTCGTGTCATTGTGATTGTAACAAAACTTCTTCGAAACAGCTTAGCCGATTTTCATGATATTATTTTGTAAGTACATACATATATATAATGTTAGGTAAGTCAGAAGACCAATACAAAATGCGCTCGTCATACAGGTACTAAGTAAACTGAAACACGGTATACTGCTGCCTGTTTGTCAAACCCCGGAGAAACCAACGATTAGGTACACCACCACTAAAACGGTTAAACTATATCCATTAGATTTAGGTACTTTCAGCCAAATCAGTTTAGTAGTTGCGTCGTAAAGGACCTACTAACTTATATACACATACAAACTTTCGCATTTTTAGCTTTAGTGTGATTGCAGTAATACAAAATCACAGTCAAATAATAAATTGCGCAACCAACTATGACTTTTCTCCCCAAACAAACAATAGCCGGGCCAATAAATCAATAAGGATTCGAAACAGTGCGTCTCAAATATGACGGACGGAGCCACACAGAGCGATGCATCCCCATCGCACGCTCTATTAGCAACATTAGCATTCGCCACGGCCGCCTCTTGTTGCCCGACAGAGCCCAAACAGACATATTTATTGCAATACGAGATAATTTTACGATGTGAACGCAATCCGGCCGCGATAATTCGGTCAAAGTTTAATTCGTTGACAAAGATTACGCGGCTTTCTAATCGGCCGGGCGTGAGGTTGAGTGCGTAATTTCAATTTTATATCCGCCCAAACTGTGGGAGGAACGCGCGCCGCCCGTGCTGCGTGCGATCATTTCGCACTAAACCTATAATGAAGGAAAGTCGTAATTTTTTTATGTATCAGAACATGGAAAGAGCCACGTCCGTGAATCGTAGTAGTAAAGATAGTTCAATCCACGATGACGCTCCCCACTCTGTTAAACTCCATACGAATCGTATGAAACATAAGCTATTTTGCCAAAGTGGACGCGTCTTAGTTGATTGAAATGTCTATCGGGATCTCAGAATACAGAATTCTGTATTCTTTTTTTTTTTTTTTTTTTTTTTTATAATTGATAGGCTTGCGCTTGACTACAATCAAGTCCGATGTACAGAAATGATGAGGTCTAGGATGGAGCGCGCTTGCCTAGAAAATGCCTATTCACTCTTCTCTTGAAGGCACCCAGATTGTATTTGGCTGGGAACACGGAAGCTGGAAGGGTGTTCCACACCTTAGCGGTTCGAATCAGAAACGTAGAAGAAAAGCGTTTCGTCCGAGTACGCTGGACATCAACCACATAAGGATGCCAATTCTCTCGACGTCTCGCGGTTCTATGGTAGAAAGGTGAAGGTGGCACAAGGTTGTGGAGTTCTTGAGCACACTCTCCAAAATATATCCTGTAAAAACCGCTAAACAGGCAACACTGCGTCGGTGTTCTAAACTGAGCAGTTTCGCCCGTGTTAGCGATTCCTTGCCGATTATTCTGCGTGCGCGGCGATCAACCGAGTCCAATGCATCGAGCTGGTATTTGGCAGATCCATCCCATAGGTGACTGCAGTACTCCATGCCGGAGCGAACTTGAGCTTCATATAGCGTCAAAAGCTGTTCGGGCTTGAAGTACCGCTTAACCTTGTTCAGGATGCCAAGTTTTTTGGCCGCTGTTTTTGCCTTTTCCTCGATGCATTTCCCAAAATTGAGATTAGGTGAGATGTTAATACCCAGGAGGTCGATATGATCGCTAATCGGAACGGATACATTTTGAAAAGTGGGAGCCAAGGTGAAGGGGCTCTTTTTTGCGGTGAATAAGCACGCTTGCGTTTTGGTAGCGTTAAACTTGACTAGATTAGCGTCACCCCACTCAGACACTTCTTTTAGAGTCAAGTTAACGCTATCTACCAATGCCTCTCTTAGCTCTAGTATCTCAGCACCGCTGGCTTTTGGACTAGACATGTATCTCTCCGAAACAGTGCTGTCATCAGCGTAACCAAATAAACCTGGTTTAAGCAAATCGTTGATGTGCAGCAGGAATAATGTCGCGGATAGAACAGATCCCTGAGGTACACCGGCATTGACAGCCATTAGGTCTGAAGAGTGACCGTCAACGACCACTCGAAAAGACCGTTCTCTCAGGAAATCAGATATCCAGTTACAAAAGCCAGCGGGTATTCCATAAGCTGGGAGTTTGCTGAGTAGGCTGCCGTGCCAGACTCGGTCAAAAGCCTTAGAGATGTCGAGTGAGACGGCGAGCGCCTCACCGTATTTCTCTATGGCTTCGCCCCATGTATGCGTGGCATACACAAGAAGATCGCCAGTGCTCCGGTTGGAACGGAAGCCGTACTGACGGTCCGACAAAAGGTCATTTTCTTCAAGGTATGCTAGGAGCTTGTGATTGAGTACACGTTCCATACTTTTACAAAGGATGGACGTGATGGCAATCGGTCTATAGTTGGCCGGGTCGGCACGACAACCCTTCTTGGGCACCGGCTGCACGTTGGCAACCTTCCAAGAAAGTGGGATTCGAGCGGTGGAGAGAGAGAGGCGGAACAAGCGTGTTAGTACAGGAGACAACTCGGGAGCACAATTACGCAGGACAATTGCAGGTATGCCATCTGGGCCACTGGCCTTGCTCACGTCTAGGTCACGAAGAGTTTTAAGGACCTCGTGCTGGTGAATGCGGATCTCCGGCATAACAGAGCCGCATGGTGTGAGGGTAGGAGGTGTAGCACTACCAGCGTCGAGACGGGAGTTTTCTGCAAACAGAGACGCCAATAGGTTTGCTTTGTCCGTTGCAGACATTGCCAGTGATCCATCGGGCTTCTGCAGAGGCGGCAACGAAGGACGGCAGAAATTCATTTCAACCGACTTTGCAAGGGACCAGAATGCTTTACTGCCACTGGGGTAGGTGGCTAGCTTACGCCCAAAGAGGTTGGTACGGTTGAACTGAGCCCTTTTTAATACCCTCTTGTAGGACTTGGCGGCAATGTTGAACTCTCTTTTCTTCTGCTTGACGTTCGGAGCTTTGAGAGCACGAGCATCCGCCCAGGTCACAAACGCATCTTGTTTGCGGGCTTCCGCGTCTGCACATTCGGCGTTGTACCATGGGGGAGTCTTGCCGTTAGAAGTCACGTCAGAAAATGGTATATAGTATTCCATTGCCTGACGTATAACATCCGATATGGCAGCCTCGCAGCTCGACGGGTCATTAGAAGAGAAACAAACTTGCCGCCAAGGATAAGATGCAAAGAAATGCCGCATCTCGTCCCAATCTGCTGACTTATATCGCCACACCCTCCTCTTAACACTGGGTTCAGAGGCGGGAGGGTAGTAATTGGACACAGACTTCACCAGACAGTGATCGGACGTGCCCAAAGGTGGTGCGACTGACACGGAAAAACTGTCCGGATCATTTGTCAGCAGAAGGTCCAAACAATTGGGCGTGTGTCCGTCGACATCCGGTATCCGTGTGGCTTCCTGAACTAACTGAGAGAGATCTAACGAAAGTGCAAATTTGCGCGCCTCTCTCCCAGCGTGATCAGTTTTCTGGTATGGGAACAGCCATTCTTGATGGTGAGCATTGAAGTCCCCCAGAAATACCAGCCGAGCGGACGGATATCGGCGTTGAACAGTATCAGCCGTTTCACTGAGATAATTGAACAACCGAGTCGTCTCCTGGTCACCGCTGTGCGAACGGTAAACGCACGCATAGACGGTTTGCTCAAGACCAGTATCTACCAAGCACCACAAGACGGAGAGAGAAGATACCTCCAAATTACGGAGACGCTGGCAGCAGATGTTGTCACGAGCGTACAAACATTCTGAGATCGGGATACATTTTACCACGTTTTGTTCGGCAGAAAATAGAAATATCGCAATTCATTTCAAAGGTACAGTACGCGCGGCGAGAGTTTGGCTTTGACCTTCGGGTGGAGGCGATTACTGCGCATGGGTACCCAAATTCTGATTGGTTGATACCCAATTTCTGATTTCTGCGCAATAACGGTCAAAGCCAAACTTTCGCCGCGCGTACTGTAAGCAGATTTGAAAATTTTAAAAACACATTTATAGTAATTATACTAGTTAACTTTTTGCCACTTATTTAAAATAATAATAATCTGGAGTAGGTACAATACTTGTACTTTTTAGGTAGGTACTTAAAAAGTACGAGTAAAGTAGTTACTTAGTAGCGAAAATAGGTACATTTTATAACAAGTATTGTAATATATAATCTTGCAAATTATATCATCAAAACTTTTTGTTTTAGGTTTTAACAGACGCACTCGTAATTTCTCTTGTATCTAACGTCATAGAAATAATTTCCATTTTTAACCACGTTCTGGTTTAACAATATTGATATACTTAGCGAGTTTTGGATAGAAACAAATCCAACTTCCCATATTAAACAACAAGTAAAACGCATATCATTTAACAGGCGAGGGTCGATTAGCGTCGGCTAATCACAAATTTGATACGGCCGCGTAATGCGTTACAGTACGAAGATAAAAACTAAACGTTACCAGTAAGCCACCCCTACACTATTAGTTATTAGCTACAATCAATTAGATTGCGGAATACTTAATTTATTAGTTATTTTATTCCTATAGATTAGGGTCACGCTTGAAATTAAAGCGTGACCTTTATCTTTATTAAAAAAAATCAAGTTTTTAATATAGAAAATAATATGTAAATAAATAGGTAATAATGCAGCTATTGGAAAGATGTAACGCTATAACTAATGGTTCGCCAAAAACTAAAGACAGAGAGAGACCAGAGACACTAGCATCTAGATTGAAAGCCCCATAAAACATTTTGAGTTAAAAATGATTATAAACGAAATAGTTTTATTCTAACTCCAAGTTTGAAATAGTAATTAAGTTCATTAATTCAGAAGTTATAAGGCTTTGGCAGAGCCACAGATGGAGAGATAGACAGACAGATAGATGGACCGACAAGAGCATATCAACCAAAAACTCTTGGACAGACTGAAGTCAGACTGATTTCTCATACCATTTATAGTTACTTACTTTCATTAGCTAAATCCCAATTTTTTTAGTATCGACACAGAACACTAAATAGCGAAAATTTCAATTTTTTGAATCTCGGGATGATAAGTTTATCTACGACTACGACATTGAATTTTTGTATCAAAACCCTAAAACAGATACAAATTAATAACTCGTTCTTGACCTAATAAATTACTAATATGGCCCAGTGCGTGTCATCTCGATTATCATCTGTTCCGTAAGTGTTTTGAATTTTGATGGAAAATATTTGTTCGAATTTATTCTGTGTAACTGTGGGTTACTTAAATGAAAAGAAAAGATAAAAAAAAACTTAAATCAAACGTTACACAGAATAAATTCGAACAAATATTTTCCATGACAATTTTTTAAAATGTTATCATAGAAGTTTTTGAGGATTTTTTTCGCCCCGAGGTTTACAGGCCTACTTTAGGTACAGTAGATATAAGTTCACATTGGGTACACCATCTTTGTAAGCGTATGTTTTCTAATACTTTAAATATTATTGAGTGATAAAATCATACTTACGCACTTGTTTAAGTATCATCAAAATTATATAAATATCTTAAAACGAAAAAAATATCACTTTTTTTAAGAACTGTAAATGGTAATATCGTCTAAATGAGCCCATAGGATTTCTGTTTTTTCGATTTCCTTGTGGAACCCGAAAAATGTCTTTATTAGATTAATATTATACATTCATATTTTTATATGCACGTATTTCGGAATATGTTGAGATATTTTATAATATCCGGCCAAATATTAAATTATTAAGTTGTAGATATTTACTTAACAGTCGCTGATTTTCGTAATTAATGCTAATGAGCAAAATCATTACGGTTAACTTCATCATAATGATTTTTTTGTGTACAAAAACATAACACTCAAATATATAAAAACTGTACTTAGATTACTGACCAAACTTTTAACTAATCTGTTACAGTACCATTCTTAAAAACTAGATTTTGCCCAATTATTCAACTTTCTCAAAGTTACCGCAGAAGATTTTTCAATCCACGATGACGCGCCCCAGTCTGTCAAACCCCATAAGAATCGAATGAAACATAAGCGAGCGATTTTGACAGAGTGGGACTCGTCTTGTGGAAATGCCTCTACACGTATTACTTAGTTGAGATTTTTTATAACAATGATAAGACTAGCAAAATGTTCAACATGATTAGGTTATGCGCCTGCCCATGTCAGGTGCAGTGTCTCAGGACTTTGCATTGCAATGTCAAACGGTACACTGCAATGCGCTCAGCATTATGTAATATCTGTTCTTGTCTCATTTTGCGCCTGCAAACGACGGACAAAAATATTAGGTGTATAGAATAGCAAACACTGCAGCGGTGTTATAGGTACCTACCTACTCAAACAAACTCCGCAAGAAGAATCTATAAAATATCTAAGAACCAATAAAATTGTAGGATCCTGACAAAATCCCTATACCTACCTTCACTGCAAATAGGTAGAAGGAAAATAGGTCCTTAAACCCTTTAATCCCTTCTCTACATTAATATCTATCAGCAATAAGTATCTAACTACATTTTAACTATAGGCCTTACCAAGTTACCATACCTATAGGAAAGTTGTCTAGACTATCCAAAACATAAGTTTGTACTGTTTTAAAGGTTAAAATATTGTATGGCATTCTTTATTCCACTATAACTTCTAAAAGCCTGAACCGATGTTGATGAATTGGGTATACTTGGAATTCTTAAATTTATACGTACACTATATTGCAGTCTACTAGCTGCCAGTCGCTAGTGTGCGCATAAGTGTTCTCTTTTATTAGGGTACCGTATACCCTAATGTAAAAACGGGACCATACTTCGCCGTCCGTCTGTCCGTCCGACCGTCACCAGGCTGTCCCTTGTAATGCTATAGTTAGAGACTTGAAATTTTCACAGATGATGTATTTCTATTGCCGCTATAACAACAAATACTAAAAAATATAATAAAATATTATATTTAAGGGGGCTTCCTTAGCATAAGTGTTCTCTTTTATTAGGGTACCGTATACCCTAATGTAAAAACGGGACCATACTTCGCCGTCCGTCTGTCCGTCCGACCGTCACCAGGCTGTCCCTTGTAATGCTATAGTTAGAGACTTGAAATTTTCACAGATGATGTATTTCTATTGCCGCTATAACAACAAATACTAAAAAACATAATAAAATATTATATTTAAGGGGGCTTCCTTATAACAAACGTGATATTTTTTTCATTTTAATCACGGCAACAGGTAGACGCTTAAAAATTCACAGAATACTTAGTTATATATTCACTTTAAAAATAAATATTTAAATTAAAATAATCGATCAATCGACCAATCGTCAACCTCACCTGCCCGCGGTCCCCCTGCTGATCAACGGACGAGGCGATGACGACCGGCGAATGGCGGTATAACCGTTCTGAACTGGCTGTGCTGGAAATGCGAACAGACCGGTGTCGGGCAGCAGCGACACAGGTGCGATCAGCATAGCCCTGCGGGCGAGCAACCCGTCTGCCCAGCGTGGTCGCCTATTGGGCAAAACCCTGTAATGATTAGACAGCCGAAACCACGGCCCCCAGTCCCTGGCAGCCCCGCTAGCCCCGGCTCTGGCAGCGGTACGGGTAACGGCGGGGCAGGGGGTGCTAAGAATCTCCAGCAGAGATTCCGCTGCCGACCTCAACGACTCGACCTGGTAACTTATAACGCACGCACTTTGAGGACCGACGAGAGGATCATCGAGCTGGAAGAAGCAGTGAGCAAGTTGCATTGGGACATTATAGGATTATCGGAGGTCCGTATAGAGGGGGAGGACTCGATAGTACTTCAATCCGGCAACTTGCTCTACTACCGGGAGGGCGACCAGCAGTCCCAAGGTGGTGTCGGGTTTATCGTCCATAAATCGCTCGTTAACAGCGTTGTTCAAGTCGAAAGTGTGTCAAATAGGGTAGCGTACCTTATACTCAGAATTACCGAAAGGTATTCGCTGAAGGTCATACAGGTCTACGCACCGACATCGGCGCACCCAGACGAGGAGATCGAGGCTATGTATGAGGATATTTCCAGAGCCATACATGCCTCTAACACCTACTACAATGTTGTGATGGGCGATTTCAACGCAAGGCTAGGCGAGCGACTCGGTGACGAGGAGAGAGTGGGACGATTTGGCTATGGGCAACGGAACCGAAGGGGCCAAATGTTGGCTGACTTTTTGGAGAAGGAGAGCCTCTACATGATGAACTCCTTCTTCAAAAAGCAACCACAAAGAAAATGGACGTGGATGAGTCCCGACGGTTCCACGAGAAACGAGATTGACTTCATCATGTCGACCAAACGGAACATATTCAATGATGTCTCTGTGATCAATGGGGTGAAAACCGGTAGCGATCACCGTATGGTAAGAGGCACATTGAATATCAACATAAAGCCGGAAAGGGCCCGCCTGGTGAAGTCTACGCTCCGACCTACTCCTGCGCATATCCAAAACCCCGAGAACTTTCAACTCGAACTCCAAAACCGTTTTGCTTGCCTGGAGGACTGCGCCTCTGTGGACGATCTGAACGACAGGCTAGTGGAAACTGTCCATGAGGTTGGGTCTAAGTTTTATAAGGCCCACCGTAAGACTAGAACCAAAAAGTTCTCGGACCAGACCCTCAAGCTCATGAAGGAGAGACATGAAATGAGACTCCAGTCTTCAGCCGACGCTTCCGATTACCGGCGGATTAATAGGCAGATCTCGAAATCTCAAAAGCGCGATTTGCGTAACTTTAATACCGAGCGTATTAAAGCTACTATTGAGCAGAACAGGGGCTCAAAGGTATTCGCCAGAGATCTGTCTATTGGACAGAGCCAGTTGTCGCGCTTGAAGACCGACAGCGGGAGTCTCATTTCGTCGAAGCCTGAAATCTTGAGGGAGGTCGAAAAGTTCTACGGACAGCTGTACACCTCATCTCAGGAGCCTGTAGAAGATTTGGCTACAGACCCTAGAGCCAAACTAACTCGACACTATACCGAAGATATTCCGGACGTCAGCCTCGACGAGATTAGTATAGCTCTCGGTCAACTGAAGAACAGAAAGGCGCCAGGTGATGACGGAATCACAGCAGAACTCCTGAAAGCAGGTGGCAAACCAGTGCTGGAAGTTTTTCAGCGAATGTTCAATTCCGTCATCCACGGGGGTACAACGCCAAAGGCATGGCACAGGAGCGTGGTGGTCCTTTTCTTCAAAAAAGGTGACAATACCCTGTTGAAGGATTACAGGCCCATCTCGCTGCTGAGCCATATCTACAAGTTGTTCTCGAGAGTTATTACGAATCGTCTCGCTTGTAGGTTCGACGACTTCCAGCCTCCCGAACAAGCCGGGTTCCGAAAAGGCTATAGTACCATAGACCACATCTTCACGCTTCGGCAAGTTATACAAAAAAACCGAGGAATATAACTTGCCACTATGCCTAGCGTTTGTGGACTACGAGAAAGCCTTCGATTCGGTGGAGACGTGGGCAGTGTTGAGGTCGTTGCAGAGATGCCGAATTGACTATCGATACATCGAAGTGTTGAAGTGCTTGTACAAAAGCGCCACCATGTCAGTCCGTATCCAAGATCAGACTACGAGACCAATTCAATTGCAGCGAGGAGTGCGACAGGGAGATGTAATCTCCCCGAAGCTGTTTACCGCTGCATTGGAAGACGTCTTTAAGCTTCTGAATTGGAACGGATATGGCATCAACGTCAATGGCGAGTACATCACTCACCTTCGGTTTGCCGACGATATCGTAGTCATAGCACAGACTCTGGAAGACCTCAACACGATGCTCAATGACCTCAGCAGAGTTTCCCAACAGGTGGGCCTCAAAATGAACATGAGCAAGACGAAAATCATGTCCAACTCTCACGTTCCGCTCCACCCAGTAGTAGTTGAGAACTCTGCACTCGAAATTGTGGACGAATACATATACCTGGGACATACGGTCCAGCTAGGTAGGTCCAATTTCGAGAAAGAGGTGAACCGCCGAATCCAGCTCGGTTGGGCAGCGTTCGGGAAGCTTCGTGATGTCTTCTCGTCCAATATCCCTCAGTGCCTGAAGACTAAGGTCTTCGAACAGTGCGTGTTACCAGTGCTTTCATATGGATCCGAGACTTGGTCTTTCACTATGGGCCTCATAAGAAGGCTCAGAGTCACTCAGCGAGCGATGGAGAGAGCTATGCTCGGAGTTTCTCTGCGTGATCAAATCAGAAATGAGGAGATCCGTAGACGAACCAGAGTCACCGACATAGCTCAACGTATCGCGAAGCTGAAGTGGCAATGGGCGGGGCACATAGCTCGTAGAACCGACGGACGTTGGGGACCCAAAGTGCTGGAATGGCGACCCCGCACGGGAAAGCGCAGTGTTGGCAGACCTCCGACCAGGTGGAGCGACGACATTGAAAGAGTCGCGGGAAGGCGCTGGATACAAATGGCGCAGGACCGTGCGGGCTGGAAAGCATTGCAGGAGGCCTTTGTCCAGCAGTGGACGTCCGTCGGCTGAAACGAACGAACGAACGAAATTAAAATAAGAAAAATATTTAAGGAAAGGCTATACCCATACAACAAACGTGATTTTTGCTCGTTTTTGATTTTGATAGACATGTGTGTTTTGGTTTGAATTGGTCTTGATATAGTACAGAACCCACAGTGCGCGAACCCGACTCACACTTGACCAATTATAATATTATTTACGAGTGACTCCCGCGCCGCGCCGTGTGCCGACTGAGCGCAGAAGCTTTAAATTTAATTAGATGGCGTGATCGAAGAGATGGGATGTTCGGAAGTCGATGCTTATCTCGGTCACCTCGCGAGCAAGGATGCTGTGATTTAGTAACGAAATCGCTCCCAAAACCTTGTTGCCTAATTAACTGGATAAACAGCTCGTAGACTCTTGTAACGAAAGTATCTTAATCACAATAATTGTTTACTTACCTGTTGAATTTATTACCTTAGTAACCTTTATTAATAATGGCAATGTTGCAGTTAAAAGAAATAATTTCAAAATAAAAATTAAACGCTCGCTAAGCCTCAATTTTAATTCTCCCTGGCGCAGTGGCGCGCGCTCAGATTCGAGTGGCAGTTCGCGGGTTCGATTCCCGCCACCGGTCACTTTAGAATTCAATATTTTCCAAATAGCTTTAGGTCCGGTCTGGTTACTAGCAAAGACGCACTACTTACCAAGCGAGTAAGCGTGCTATGTAGAAACCGTTAGGGGTGAGTTTAATTACTTACCCCTTCCAAGTTAGAACAATAACATCTCCAGCTACATCATCATCATCATCAACACGTGCCTTCTTCCTTAAATTGAAGTTTGGCGGTCAACAATTGAAAAGCCTTCCTATTAAGTGCCGCTTTCTTTACTACATCATCACTTACCATCAAATGAGATCACATAATAGATAGCATGACCACAGATAATATAATACTGCATGACGTATCTATGTTGGTGATACATGATGACTCTTTAACACATTTGGAAACGCCGCAAATACTCAGTCATTTGTAAGAACTATTAATATCTAACGTGTTCAATGGAAGCAGGCGTTATTTTTCCGAAATCCATAATTAGCAGGACAAATTAATCTACGATTTCGCATTGTGAAGTCAACGTCCCCTGAGGATTTCGCGGTGTCAGGACGAAAGGTGCGTCGAAGAAAGTGTTGTGTGTGTGGTGTTTCATGCGGGCACTGTTCCTGCATATTGTACCATACAGAATCTTTTCAAGTAGCGGATTATAGCAAAACAAATTAATATGTCTTGTTTATTAATAACGTATTTGCGGCGCATTTTATTTATGACGATGGGCATAATAATATGGTCATGGGATATCTACTAAATATATAAGTAGGTACCTAGTATCCTAAAATTGATCTATGCGTCTGGCGAACCAAGAGCTGCTTATTTAGCCCAATGGGGAATAGCGCCAGCATCATAGACACCATCCCATAAATGGTCAGTTGAATGGTGTAGATATATTTCTTGTAAATGTTAAAATTAATTTTATCGTTTTTAAATCATGGTTAGTTTTAGGTTTAGGTGTACATCTTTGTTGGTTGTTACCATTGGATCACAATGTACCTGAACCTTAATATTCTCACCACGAACCAAAGTATGGGGTTAGGTATGAGAGGAGAAGTCGAGTATCCCAAAAACGCAGCCTCCTCGGACATGGGATAAACTAGCTCAAATATGTTAATGGCATGTGACACGGAATACAAAATTAACTATCCCGCATTCAAGGCGCGCAGGTAAATGCATCAAAATTAATTAAGGTGGGCACAGACCGCCCGCGCGCTACCGTCCCGGCGGGGCGTCCCGTGACGACTTCATGCGGATTCCGGGAACCCGGGACGAGGTGCTGGGCCTTAAGTGAAACTAGCCAGACCTGTACGGGTAGATACGACTTGTACGTGATCTCAGTATGTGGACTGTGACAGATTTAACGAGGTTCATGGATTCTTGGACCTGCGCATTTTGAAAACAAAGAAAATGAAAGAAAGGAACTATATTACTTAAAAAAAGATTCCGACGAATTGAGAACCTCCTCCTTTTTTTTGAAGTCGGTTAAAAATCATCCGGGACAAAACAATGGTTTGTTTTTAATTCAGTTTGTGATATAGGTATTATTAAAATACTCTTGGACCATACAGTAGGTACCTATTATTATTATTATTAGTCTTACTTAAGAAGAGCTTACTATACGTATGGTAGAAAACCTCGTATGCTTGTATGCTTAGTCCTAAGAGAGAACAGAGGCTTAGCTATAGCTAGCTAAATTTTATTGTTTTTCAAATATAGCAAAAATATCTGAACTTTCGGAATTTTGTAATTTCTAAATTGGCTCAGGTATACCTACCTACCTACCTACCTACCTAGCTCGTCGTGGTCGGTATTCTACCGGCAAACATTTACCACAAAGCAATTTTGCATTCCAGCGCGATGCTATGTAGCAAATCGTAGGCGTCGTAACTCGTAGCTATACAAGGAACGCTGACATCCTTGGCTCCATCGTCTTTTATCGTAAGTAGGCTGATTCTGTATCGTTCAGTTTGTTAGTTGGCAAAGCTCACTGGGTCCTTTTGCATTATTTTTGCAAAAATTACCAACCTAGTTTGGTATTGTATCATGTCAACATATCACGCTACTTGCTAACTTGTGCGAAAAGAGTAGAAAAAATAGGATTTTTACCTCCGTTTTCTCGGTGGATAGGTAACTGGCGCGGGCGCGGTGAATACGATAGTGAATCCCGTACTCCCGCCAGCGAATCCGTCTTGGACAAAGACAGTTTTTAATAGGTGCAAGCCCCACATAACCCCTTTGTTTCCCCTGATGGAGGAGTAGTCATTAGGAATTTCTATCTATAAAAAAAAGGTTAACACTAAGATATAGGTAGTACTTAGTAGGTACCTAACTACCTACCTACTTGTACTCCGTATTACTTACCAATATTCTGTGCTGCTTTAAACTGATTTAAACCCTCCTGAATCCAAACAATATACCTACCTAGCATTTTCTTTAGATTCTTTCGCATACATTGGGAATGGTACCTACACAATTAGGTGTACCTACTTGCCTACAATAATACAATTACAGTCGTTCCGCTCTAAAAACCCTGCTCAACCATAGATCACAGCACCAAAATATTTTTATAGACCATAAAATTTTCAGAACAATACAACAAATCATTGGGCAATTGTCTAAAAACAACAAAAACCATGGAAACTCACGGCCTAGCGCCACTGCTAGCTAAGGGCCCTTACACTTACACACGAGGACGGCAATTTTACCAGCGATTTTGACTACCAGGTTTTTGCAATATTCAAAATCCTATCTAAGTACCTAAATCTAGTAAAATTGCACAAAATTGCCCAAAAATTAATTATTAACTATGACAACAATAGTTAAAAATAAAAAAAGACGTGGCAACTGGCACTCCGAATGTGCCGACAGAAGTGAAAAAAAAACTTACTTATACAAACGAACCTGTAAATGAAAACTGGGTAAGCGAGAAAACTCTATTAGTGACAGTATTTGCAAGGTCCTGTCACAAACCTATAGTATAAGAGAAAAAGTCCATCCCTTGAGCTCTTAAAACTTTAAAAATCAAAATTATGTTACTAATCAGCTTTTAGGCTAGATTGTAGCTCTATAAAAGTACCCTGAGATAATTATGTAGTATAATTTTTTCCATAAGTACCTACCTACCTACTTAAAAAATTATATTATATATGTAAAAATAGATTTTGGGATTTCGTAAGAAAGCCTCAGATCCAGGTGGAAAAAATTTCGGGAAAAAAGATGTGCGTATACGGAGAGCCTTGCCATAGCGTCCATAGCCCTACACAGCGGGCTACTCACACTGGCGTACGGCGTACCCACGGCGCACGGCGCTGGTACCTGTGCGAAGATAGCAACAAAGATCTCTATGAGTTATTGTCGCAACCCCCACAGATATTTCATCGATTTTATTGTGGCACCAATGTCAACTGCGTCTCGACGAAGGCTATAAAAGCGACAGTTTTTTGCGCAAGCCTTTTCGCAAGCCGAATTTTGGATTTATACAAGTCTTATGGGTGTGCTCGTAAAAATTTTAATTTGGATTTGTTGGGCCAGATTTTTTTAACACCAACAAGTTAGTAGGTACTTGACTGCGATTTCACTTGATGGCAAGTAATGATGCAGCCGACGATGTTATTATACCTACTACCATGGAGGGGTATCTAAACTCGATGGCGATGCGTCTTTGCTAATAGGGTGCCTTAGCCACGGCCGAAGCCTCTCACCAGACCAAACCTAAGCCAATTTAGAAATTAAAAAATTCTAAAGAAGCCCGTGTCGGGAATCGAACCCGCAAACTAGAATCCAATTGCGCACCTCTGTGCCAATGAGATTGTTAAAATTGTGCGGCAATTGTGTTTACCTATTCTTCTTGTTTATGCAGAACCAAAATTACTTTTCTAAAGAACTCATGTGCCGTCACAATTATCTTAGTAAAGGAAAGGTTTTGACGCAAAAAATACGAACAAAACAGGCCGTAGATAATCAAGAGTTCAACAAACTTTTAAACATAGGATCGTGCTGCTTCCCTCCCTAACCTTCAGCTATAATACGAATACGAGTAAGAAGGCCAGCATCTTGTCTGCTTCGATAATTTATAGCCTTTATTTGCATTGTTTATACAGAGTACGCACCTAAATGACCTACTAATTCAAATTCTTAAAAATCGGTCAAGAGCGAGTCGGGCTCGCGCACTAAGGGTTCCGTATACTATCAAGACGAATTCTCAATCATTTGAGATGTTTGTGACTGTGTGATGAGCATGAATGTTTTCCAGTGTCTGGGTGTTCTTCAGTATTATTATGTACGTCACGTAGTCTGAGATGTACGTATATTTATCACTTATCTAGTAGGTACCTATAACACAAGCTATCGCTTACTTTGGGGCTAGATCGCGATGTGTGTAATGTCCTGATATATATTATATTTATTAATTTTAATGATCATCAAGTCAAGTCCAGTAATAGTATTAACGTAAACCAAACTACGCTGTCCACAAAATTCTAAAACAAGCAAAAAATCGAGTTTCTCGTATGGGAGACCCCTTAAATATTAGTTTTTATTTTTAAATGAACTCTTTATTTTTAAAGTGAATATATTACTAAACATTTTGTGAAAGTTTAAAGCATTGTTACCGTTTTCAATAACTAGCAAAAAAATCACGTTCGTTGTAGGTATGGGTTGTAAACATTTATTTTATTCTATTTTTTAGTAGGTAATTATTGTTATAGCGGCAAGAAAAATACATAATGTGTAAAAATTTCAAGTCTGTAGCTATCAAGGTTCCAGACGGAACAGACAGACGGACGGACGGACAGCTAAGTCTTCCGTCTTAGTAATAGGGCCCCGTTTTTACCCTTTGGGTACGGAACCCTAAAAAACTTGAGCAATTGTTCCATACGAAATTATATCACACAATACCAAAGCCTTTAGACTCGAGGCTTCAATAATATCAGTTAACCCGTGCTCACCTGGCCTCCACTCTCCCACGAAGAAAAAAAACTCTTATAAAGAAATAAATTATTACATTATGGCTTTTTGAAAGAGTCCACTGCTGCTGAGAAATGACAATATTATTAAAAAGTACCTACGCATCTTTGTCACACTATCTTTTTGTATTCAATATATTGTCGTCATAATAAATGCTGCCCTTTATAGGACGGGGTATTGTGCTCTCCACCTTTGTAGGCATTATTAAATATATTTTAAAGTGTTTTATTAATAGTGGGCGTCGTAAGAGAGCGATTTGATTTATTCTTTCGACGCGTGTGCTCGACGCTCGCGTGATGTCCTTCAATCATTTAAATTAATGGAATACCTCATTATACCTACTTGTCTGAATTGAAAGTATGTACATCATGTGAACTCAATACCTCATTTGTTTAAATTTAAAATATACATCAGATGATCTCAATACTCACAATAATTAATTACGAATTGCAGTTCCTTTGAATTTTAGGCCACAAGTTAGTGCTCTGATGTAGAGTTAGACGCTAGTTTATTGGTTCTGAGCCCTTAACTGAGGTGAGATACTGTATGTTTGTTAGGTACAGTAGGCCAAATAAAACACCTAGGCACAAAACCTTCATATAAGTAGATACTAGGTATAATACTTTAATGATTTACCTACATAGTACATATCTGTATCTACTAAATTCAATACACAGATTACTAATTCAATAATAGATCGTACCCATTATTATAATCAATTGTATTACTGTAAATTGAGTACAATGATTACATTATTTGAAAAGGATTAAAACCTCATGATAAAAGACGTCCAAACTCTTTCAACCTGTCAAAAGGGTGCAAGTATAAAATACGCGAAAAATCGAGATATCAAATTCGTTGTTTTGAAACTCGACGCCGCGCCCGCACCGCGCGGGAACACCTCCGTAGGTGTTATAAAATCTGTTTATTATATTCAGGTCAGGTTCAATTTCTATAGACTCACTACGCAAGTACCCACAAACATTTTTTGTTGCTCCCACAAAACAATTTTTGTTACAAAGCCAAGCGTAATTTTTTACGCAGTTCTTTTGGAGTCATATCACTCATACACTCTAGCTGCTAGCAGGTACCTACTCGTAAGTGATGATGTGCCGAAGATTTATGTCCCACCAACTTGGAAGAGTCACCCTTGACTTAACACGAGAAAGACGGAAAAATCAACTTACCAAGAAAGACGGCGAGCAGTCATGTGACCCCTTGCTTTATAAATAATTTAAATGATGAAATGTCCCAAAAACAACAACAACTAATCAAATCAAATATTAAGGTTCGAATCGGATCCAGGATATCTCGTTTAAATAGCCTATCTAAAACAACGCAGTCTAGGCAAAGTTGCCACAGAGTTCGAGAGAAAATTCAGCTCTGGCATTTCTGAACTTTCAATTAGTCCAGGCGTCTTCAAGTAATCGAGGAACATGCTAAAAACACATGTTTTGAAGTCAGTTAAAAAAAGAGTTTGAAAGGAAACAAATTGATTTCCTGTTGGTTCCTAATGGTAAGATCAAATGTCCTGTAAGAAATAGTAAAATCACCTTTTACAGTAAAAATAGATTACGATAAGAATAAGTTAACATTATACGATAAAGTACTGTAATCAATTATTGTTCCTATAGGTTCCCAGCGACTCGCGGTGGCAAAGCACGTCGCATTCATTTGTTAAACGCCACGCGCTCCCATTTTGTTATTTATTGACTTACGCTACTTGCTTTAGGAGATATGCAGATGCTCGTAACTAAGAAAAAACTAACTTTTTTTAATCAAAAGTCAAGGTATGGAAACCTACAGAAGTTACTTAACTACTTACCCAGTATAAAGTATTGTAGTGAATAACACAACATTTTAATCTTTTTGATATTATTTAGTTAAAGTTTTAAACTAACATTACGTAGGTATCTTCTTACGTACCTATTAACTTAAGTTCATCATTCTTATTTCAAATATATAATATTCCAAAGGAAATAATGTAAACCTTAATCACTGGGTAAGTACAGAATTTTTATTTGTCTATATATTTTATTTATTTTTACCTTTTATCCTTACAGTAGGTACGAGTATAATCTCATCTCTTATAAGAAAACCCAATAGGTTCTTATTGACTTCTAATTATAAATTCCTCCTCTCTGATAAAAAATCTTCTTCAATTCTTTCTCCTAAAATGTCAGACTACGTGAGAGCACTATTCCATCAATTACTTATTGTGATCATTATACCAAATACCAACGTTTGTTAAAAATAAATTCTTCAATGTTCATAAAGAATATTCAGCTACAAGTTCCTATTAGAAATCGAGCAAGTGTGTAGTTTCTTGCCCATTCTTCTCGGTGCAAAACTGCTTGTGAAAGTGGTGGTCAAGTTTGTTATTTCATGCCTATAAGTAAGAATAACAAAACTACTACTATTCTTTACTATACGAAAAAATAACCATCTAGATATTGTGTCTAAAATAAATTCATGTGTTCCCGAATTTCCACCGTACCTAGGTAGGTACCTATATTTTTTTTTAACAAGAACGTATTGAAATGTTGTCTATATTGTGCTAACTCGTTGACCCTCGTGGCACTCGGCGGAACAATACAAAACAGGAACATTATCAAGTGGTAATCAACATGTTAATTGCAGACCACCGCGCGCAAACACTTGGAACAATCCGCGTCAAAGTGCGCGTGCTCGCAGCTGCGTGCGCGCAGGATTCCCGGCGCGCACTCTAGCGCTTGTTTAGGTCTATTATGTTGCGTGGCTCTCCGTAGGGCGCTATCGAGGATGCGTCGAGTGCTGCTGAGAGGGTAAACTGAGGCACGCGCTGACGCCCGGTGGGCTGACCTCCCTGCTATCAGGTACTTAGCGGTGCGTGAAAGGTGCAACAAATAATAGCCACGTAATTTTCAAACAATAACGATTTAATCGATTCAAGCTTTATAATTGAATATTTTTAAAACATCCAAGCGGCCATACCTTCCTACTGTCAAAAAAAAAAAATTTTCATCATCATCAGGAAACCTACATTAATAAGTCCGTTAAGTTTAATTTTTCTAATATTTTACTTATTCCTTATCTATCACATTTCAAACATTAAGTAGGTAAGCACTTACTAAAATGAACGTAACTGAAAATAGAATAATACCTAAAATAGATAGAATGTGAGATTACTTAATTTACAAATTAAAAAGGCTATAGACATTAAAATTTAAAATAATGTCTTCTATACTGAAAATAATAAAGTCAATAGGAATTTTGATATCCTTATGTAAAAATAAACATCTAAATTTTAAATTAAAAAATGTAAACTGTATTACAATTTTAAAAGTAATAGCACAGGTATAGTTTGTAATATGATTTCAGTCTTTGAGTTCAAAATCCGTGAATTTTAGAATTTCCCTGAAAAATGTGCACGGCCAGCGCGGTCGATACAGACCCCCCCCCCGCCCCGCAGGTGCGACGAGATAATCCAAGATGGCCGCCGAGATAGGACGTGACGTCACAGCCTCCCCCGCCCCAGGCGCATCCTCGAGGCTTCGCCACCCTCCTAACCTAAGATCCTTTCAGAAGTCTGTTGGATACCGTTAGCAAATAAAGCAAAACTGCAGTTCTTGTTTTTTTTAATGTCAACAAGGTTGTGTTTTAATAATATAAACAAGATAATTTAACAGCTAAAAAGAGATTGATACAGGTAGGTACAAATAACTCTTATCAGAAAACCGGGTTGTGTTAATGATACCTATTAATTTTATTATTTTACGGGCACAGGAGTAACTGGTTGAGGTAAATGTTTAGCGTACACGCGGAATCCGTCTGGACTCTGGACCTCCCTTGTACTTGGTTACGTAGATGTTTCCGTCATCTCCGATGTACCGGTACTGTCCCTCGATTTCTAATACGTATTCTCCATCCTTGCTCGGCACTAGCCTTCCGCGTTCTGATATCACCGTATCTGCAAACAGAAATTATCGTCATTTCTATTTCTGCCATTTTTCCACTAAATTCTACATTGGAATCACCGATAGGAACATAAGGATGAGCCCATCGGAACATTTTACGTCAACCTTCTTCATACTAGAAGAAAGTAGCACCATTTGTCCAAAATTCAGCTAATACGCCGCAACATGGCGGATATCGTCCGTGCGGAAACTCGCAGGCGGACTAATAACAATTAACAAGTATAGTGATTTGTGACTTGGACCGCAGTCAGACAATACTGCGGTCAGCTTACAACTGGCGCTGTCGGTGTAAAAACAAACATTTTGGCACCAGTAAACTGGCAACATTTTTTCACGCGGTTCGCCGGGTCCGGTGTAGATATACGTCTATTTTTGGTATATTGAACTTCTACTGAGGGAGTCTATAAACTAGACCTCAAAGTAGTCAGGCAGCAATGTTGCAGGTCTTTGGTTGCTGCGAATATTAAAATAGAAAAAAAAAGATTCAGACGAATTCCTTTTTTTTAAAGTCGGTTAAAAAAACTCACTCTCAGCCGTTATATACCGGAGAGCGTACTGGCCGTATTCATCAGAAATATGACCATCATTAAGACCGTATTGCAATTAAAATTGTATACCTACCTAAGATAGACATTTTGTATTAATTCATATTGTTATAACAAAACATTGCACATTAAATATAATTGACTTTTAATGAAATAAATGTTATATACCTTCGAATAATTTTTAACATGATGAGCGCATGATGGAATAAAAAAAGTCTGCGACACCACATGTATCTTTACTATTTATGATCGGATATGTAAAAACCAAAATTCACGCGGGTGTAGCCGCTGACAACAGCTAGTTGTCATCTTATTTGGCCTTTTTTATAGTCTTAAACTGAATTGTGATTTCTTTTTGTTCGCTGCTATGATTATTAATTACGTTAGAAAAAAACCAATTTAAAATATTATTTTCTTGTGTATTTTGCTGTCGGTACAAGGGTGGTGCTATGTGCTGTGAGCTATGTAAGAGGTTATCTGCGACGCGGGAGCCTATCTAAATCTGTATAATCGCAGCCGCCAAATAATTATTATTATTACACATACAGACGTGCACCACACCATGTAGGTTATACCTACTGTATATCCCTTCCTATACTTGGATTCCATAAATTGTGTTCATTGTTTCTTTTTATTTTATAGTTTCACCGGTACCTATACGACAACATATAATTATAGGGGAAACTAGCTGACCCGGCAAAATTTGTTTTGTCATTAGGGGGACCTACTCTCAATCTCATAACCTACAAAAATATACTGAAAATTTCATAACAATCGATTAAGCGTCTCGAACGATTGTTATAAAATTTCTTAGATCTTCTAAGAATTCTTACTGATTCTTACTTCTTTAGATCTGAGAGTATCTAAGGTCGTAAGCTATTTTTATATCCCTAAAAGCAAAACAACGTTTGCCGTGTCACCTAGTATATAAGAGAAAAATCTAGATATCCTAATTACTCACTTACTCGTAAGAAGGTATATCTCACATCTTTCAAACTCTCAAACGGCTTGATAGTTTTCGTGAATTTCGTACGGTTCAGGTTTGGATTGACAAATTGGTAGGGTAGTACAGCGTTTGTTGGGTCAGCTAGTCGTATTATAAAGTTTAAAACTTCTTGTATTTTAATTTGCTCAGGTAGGAAGAGGTAATTAATTAATGTGTCTCGAAAAAAACAATTCGCGCACTCGTACCGCTGGTTACTAAAATGTATTATATGACTCGGCATGAAACTACGTACGACTGTACTACTATCTGGGTGACTCACATTTTCCTTTAGGTACCTAATATTAGAGTTGTAGGAAAGTAACCGCTACCACTAAGAGTAAAGTACCTACTCAGAATTTTCTCGGAAGGAACTAACGTTTCGAGCACGGCAACGTGAATTCAAAGGACAATCGTTGGGGAATCACTTAATCCTCCACTGCAAAAATCGCTTAAACGCTTAATCCGAACAATCCTCGTGAACAAAAGGACCTCGAGTGACTGTAACGGAGCTCTCCAGGGGCGACGAGTTCGCGCTGGCCTGCCCTATCACCGGCATCAGCAAACAGTGTCTCTTCAGCCGCGCGTCTAAAGCCCTGAGCCCCACGCCTTTACAAGCTTTGAGCGTGCAGTATATAGTCTACACGAGTAAGCCGCGAGCTTTTTGTATGTTGATAATATACAAGGATCCATTATATATCTCAAATAAAAAACTAAAAAAAACACGCTCTATCTCTCTTACTCGCATGCAAAGGATGCGGAAAGAAATGAATAAATCCTGGCGAATCCAATTAAGATAATTGGATATTTTAATCGAATTATTGCATTGTCATCGGTCTTTGACGGGTGTGCAAAGTTTGAATTAAATCGGATCCTTCAAAGTAGGACAAAATCGAGCTCAAAGGAGTCGGTTACAAACATACAAACATACAGGTGAAGCTAATAAAAGCGTGGTAAAAACAAAGTTAAGTTTGCTGTTGGGTAAGAATAGTGATTCTTATGGATTACTTTTTCAAGCGCTCGCCTCTGCTTAGAATGATCAGACGTACAACGAACACTTTGGCAATATAGACATCTTTGCAACTCGAGTGGGTGTTTTCAAGAGGTTGGTCATAGGCAACCTCAAATTAAAAATAGATAAGTACTTCATTATACTGATTCATTTCCATTGCCCTCAGTCCTCACCATGACTGTGCCTACTTTTCAGATTACCTGTGGACGACGGCGTGGGTCATGCACTGGTTAGTTTGTGATTAGAGTTAGTTATATTATTAAGTTAAAATTGTAGTGCACGACTGTTTGTTGTTCCATAATAAATCAAATAAAACATACTTCGGAACCCTCGCGGTGCGCTTGGCCGGTTAGGCCCATGCAAGAACATTGGACCTAGAAAGTTGTATCCAAATGTTCCTTTTATAATATAGAATGTATTTTAATAACTTTGGCGATTATGTTATTTTCCGTCAGTATGGTTTCCGCACAATCTAACACCGTAGGGGACAGTTGCTGACGCTCGTATGCTCGTATGCGCAGTGTAGGTACACTGCACAAGTAATTAGGCGCCGCAGTGGGAGGAAGCGGAAGCTCGCCGGAGATGAAGGCGCGATACAATATCCGGTTAGACGCCATTTCCGACGCCGCGCGCGCCTCACCGCCGAGTGTGTGCATGCCTTTATATCAACTGCTTCTATTTTCATGTTGGTTTTTGGATAGCTCCGCCGATTTTCAGCTGTTTGATTAAATTGTTGCTTTAGGTACCTACACAGATTAAATACAAAACACCTGATTGTTATTTTTTTTTATAAATAACAAACAACATTTGCAAAATTAACCACTTATGTTTGTTTTTCTTTACGTGTAGATAGTAGTGGAACAATCTGGTACTTAGGTACCTACGACCTTAGCCTTTGCAACAGCTAATCTGAGATAACGTAATCTTTCTAGATATAGTTGACAGCTGGGGGCTAACCAAATATATCTACCTAAATATTTTTTTATGATATTAATTCGATAAACTGATAACAACAATTATTAAGTAAGTGCGTTTGGTTGTATTATTCAATCATAATCATAATCATAATATATTTATTGCGTCAACTCTTACATGTACAAATGAAGATCTTATAATTAAAGAAAGGCTTACAGAGTTTACCTTTTCAGGTGTGCAATATTGAACTTCAAAATATCTATGTCAATCATTATCACAAAATTCGCTGTAATTTTGACACTTGCTGTGATAATCAGGTTGGTCTATGGAAGGTACAGTCAGCCAAAAATGCATACATAGCTTAAGGTTAAAACGGTATTCAAGTTACCGCATATTACCTAAACAACATTAACTTCAAAATATTTCTATATAATATTACACTAGATATGTACCTAATTATTAATACTGACTGGCCGAAAACATGCAAAATATTTTGTTTGCAAATTCTATATGCACTTTTGAACCTAACCGTATAAAATATACATTGTATACAAGGTACATCTAAGTTTAAATAATTATTTATTATTATCTATGTATATCAGTTGATCTAATTCTATAGGTACGAGTACCTACTTACCTATTGAAAGTCTTAACTGAGGAAAATGCGTAGATACAACAGCTGTTCATCAACTATGGAGGTATACCTACCTACACACAACAGAGATATTAAAGCTTTAATTGCACAAATAACAGCGCTAACATCCGCATTCAACATACGAAACAACTGCGCTTGTCAGCCACCCTCACGACCCCTCACAGAGACAACACATTACACAAGCCACAAATAAACTCTTGTCGGGACCACATCAACAGAAGATCCATCCCGTAATGTATGTCAACGCCAACATTCTAGTTGGGATGTCTAGTTGTAAAACATCTGTGCCATTGGGAATATGAAACATTTTAATTTTTAACCATTGCTATCAAATACGAATATGATGACATAGATATAGTACAACTAAATACTTTGTTATTTTGCCCTAGACCTTAGGTAGGTATACGACTTTCTCAGGAAAGGCGTTGAAATTTCCTCACGAAACGTGATGTTCATCCAATGAAGGGGACATTGGAAAATTTGAGTTTTGACAATGAAAGAAAGGAAACAAAGGGTGCGAGCACTCAATTTTTATTTTTTAGACAATAGACACGAAAACTCTGAGGTAAGTAAATTTTCCTAGCGCGAATATAAAAATGATTCAATGCTATAACGATTCCGTCCATTTATATAGTAGTAGGTATACTTATAGTGCCACAAAATTTTCTCGTCCAATGGTCAAAATTGGAACTAAAGCAATGCTAGCAACTATGGAAATAAAATTACATAAACGTAGGACTACTAAGGACTTCAGGAGGTCGGGAGTTCGTATACCGGGCACTCATCTGGTGACTTTTCGGTTTGAGCGTAAGTGGAAACTTGCTTAGCGATAAAGGAGAACATCGTGAGGAAACCTGCATACCTGAGAGGTCACCATAAAGTCTGCAAACCGCACTTGGCCAACGTGGTGCCTACTATACTATAAGAAGAGACCATAATTGCCAGAGGAGAGAGAGTGCCTTTATGGACTATAAAAATGGATTGAGTCAGTATCTAATCTTACTAGAGGTACCAATTAGACTGTAAATGCTTCGTTCGCGCGCGTACAGCGGTTCCCGGTAGATCGTTCGGCGGCAGGGAGGAGGTTTTTTAGTCCGAAGGTCATTGGGTACCATTCCCAATGGACTCGGGCGTTACCAACAGGTATCCTTTAAGGATTTTCCTCCTCCCATAACAAAAAAAACTATACTTCGTTATCTCTTTTATATTTCACCCCTGTCACCTCGCCCCTGTCCTGACACAGTATCCGCGTGTGTCAGGAAGTGTGAATTAACTCGATTCCATGCGCCTGCGCCGCGCCGCGTGTTCTTTGTCTCCCTGACACCATCATCACAGTATCTTTACTGTCCCTGACCCCATAATTAAAATATGTCATAGAACATAAAAAATATTCGCGTTATTTTTCACTCGGTTCAGTGGTTACGACGTGGTATTATTAGTGGGTCATCTAGGGTTTGAATTCCAGTCACGCATCTCTGACTTTTCCCGAGTTGCGTTTGCTTTAACGGGGAAGTATAAAGTTGCATGCCTAAAAGCCTTCCAGTACCTAATGTTCTCATAGGTTGACGAATGACGAGGCAGGCAAATTCGCACTCTACTAATAGTTGCATAGGTAATTTACTAATTAGGTAGTACTCGTATTTACCTAACTAATAAATAATTAGTCAAACAGACCCAAGTCAAAACACACATAGGTAGCTTAATAATTTAAAATTGTATTTGATATAGGAACATACATAGGTAAGTGTATAGGTAGCGCCCTTCCTCTAATAAATCAGATTTACTGCTGATGCCATCTCGGTACATTACCAGTTACCACCCTTGGTTACTCCCGCGGTAGTGCTTGCCATCATGTTTAATTGACTGCTATGGTTAAACAACTACTATCTCTAACATAAAATATTAATTAAAAAACCAAACGTTCGTACATACCTGCGGCTGTGACCATATAGCTTTTGGTATACGCATATGGAACGATATTTTAAAAAACATTACTTAACTCCTTTTTTTGGGCAGTTGTGTAAAGAATGTATGGGATTGACTTATCCAATCGCAGAATAGATCACGTGACTTCCGCACACACAATTACTGTCACTGTCATTTACATTTCAAATTTTGTTCCATAACCAACCTTAGAAATGGAATAGAATAGTCATGTTATGGCTGCAAAGATTAAAAGACAAGGTAAGTAGGTACAAACCTAACATGTTTTTTTCTGATACTATCTTAGACTTGTGCCAATTAAAAGTTAAGTTCTAATAGGTACTTAATGTTTAAAATTTTAAGTAGGAAGTTTTAGAGTACTTAGATAGGTATAATCTTCAAGTCTAGAGTTCAAATGATTAATAACCTACGTCTGTCGGCCGGTGATTAAATATTACTAATACGAGAAGTCAGACGAGACATAAGTATTTTTGTAAGATAATATACTAGGTAGGTTCTAACGAGAAAGAATATTTTGTAATCCAATAAAGATACTACGAGAAAACTGCAGGAAAAAACCATTGATTGAATTTTGATTAACTGCATAGCTCCGCGTTAATCGTCCAAACACAATTACATCTGTTATTTAAAACTAAACTATCGGGCTCTCGGTGACATCCCCCGATGTTCCCGGGCTCATTTAACCCCCTCGATCATAAAATGGAACAATAACCGGCGGTCCAGGCCAGGGGCGGCCGGGATCTGATTGCAGCCGTTTAATAGCCCCACTTTAGGGCGAAATTGTAGAGATTTTGAATCGATTTTTGTTTTCACTTCAATCTTAAAAATAATAAACATCCGTCAGTTGGAACACTAGTTGGATACCTATAACAATATATAACAGAAAATGAAAACCGTACCTAGATCGCCCTACTTATTTCGAAAACTATAATATTGGAATCGATTCGAGAAATAATAGGTATAATGGTAGGTACTAGCTGACCCGAAAAACGTTGTTTTAACATTAGGGATATAAAAAATAGCTTTCGACCTCAGACCTATCAAATATCCTACAAAGAAAATTTCACAACAATCGGTCAAACCGTTTCGGAGGAGTTTGGTGACAAAAATTGGCATGAGAATTTCATATATTAGAAAAGAAGTAAACGAGGAACCTCTAGTTTATTAATATAGTCTGACCCTGGATTGTAGACTTCAGTGGGACGCTCATAATATAACAACACTATCAGGTAAATTACTTATCTCATGTCCTATGGGTTCGAACTTATTCTTACTAAGTATTTCAATTTAGTACCTATACAGTTCAATCAGTTCGATGGAAGTGGTTTCAATTAAAAGCCATAGCACAAGGTTTGACCCAAAGCACAAGATATAGATAGATAGATAGAAAATTTGTTCACCAATAAAACATGAGAAAACATTGATAAATACACAAAAGTTATACTAATGTACATATGGCGGCCTTATCGCTACACAGCGATCTCTTCCAGGCAACCATCGGGGTATGAAGCGGTGATTGGAATATAATGAGGTAGGTGGTACAATAGAAACAATTAAAACTGAAGAAAATATCACTTAACACTATATAAGATATACCTAATATAAAAGCACGCAAAGTTAAATAAAATTACCTAGGTACGTCTTATTTTACTTCCTAACATTATTGTAAGTAGGTAGCTAGTTTTTGCTTTGCTATCTAAGTTTACCTATAAAGATTTTTTAAGAAGGTAGGCAATATTGATGGCAAGCCATTTCTCTTGCACGAAACTTCGGTGATCCCATAATCGTGGTGGTAGACGGCGAAAATTTCATAAATCAATCAAACTTTCAAACAAAGATCATAATTCCCACGCAGCGAGTCTGCTGGAAAACTTAAATTACTCTTTTTCCGCATTACGAGTGCGAAAAATCTTCTTGACGGGCTGAGAAATTGATGGCGCCGAAAAAACTGGCAAGCCTAAATCCGGCGAACTTTTTACGTCAGCCGAGTTTCACTTAAACGAGTTTCTACATCCATTTGGAAGTTGGTCGTATACGACAGGCTGACAAATTTTAATGAACGTAAGCGGGTCGCTAATGTCTGCGACTGGCGTAATGGGAAAACTTCGAGGACCCCGCCCCGTTTTAGGAGGAATTCGCTGAGGATTTTTTGGTTGAACTCCACCAACGCGATTGTTTGGAACATACCTATTAACAAAAGTCAATGAAACAATTAGGCACTTACGTCAGCAGTTCCTCGTAACAAGAGCATACGTTCTTTTCACACAATTAAATAAACTCGTAGGTTTGCAATTCAATACTCGCTGTGGACAATAAATGCGCAATCATGCGAACGTGTGCCATTCCAACTCTTTCAACGAATGAAGTGCGGGAGTATACATTACATTATAAATTTAGACGTGGTCGTTGTATGACCGGCGAAAAAAACGCACAGGGACCGCATGATTGTGATTTAAACTGCTAACCCCCGGTTAAAGGCGGCGTCGGAGTCATCCATCATACGCTTTACATATGTTTGAATAAAGCTCGTGGGAAAACGATTTCCTCTCAGAAGTTAAAGCGGCATTCTGCAGCTGAGTAGGGTGACCAAGGCTGTGTGCGTGACTGACTTTGGGCGACCGTCATTAGCCGCCTTTTGTTTCGTTCGGCTCGTCGGTTGTCCTAGATTGGACTATTGTTTAACCGTGTTGCCAGTCTGAACTTTGCTCTATAAATAAGCTAACTAACACATAATGTAAGTAGGTACCAAATCAATCTTAATACGATAAATTTTGCGACCTTTGACCTTGAAAAAAAATTTTGCTCACTACACTTTTTATCGGGACCAAAAGGGACTTTTAGGTAACCTGCAAATTTTCAACTTGTTGTGAATTAATGCAAGGGTAGGTAAGTACTCCTATTTTTTGGGTTAATTTGACTCATTAATTTAACCGGGCTAGTGACTACAGCTAAAATGTTATTGCATATCTCGAAACACTGAAATACATTCCTATCTAACTACATGAAATTGATCTACGGCTTCTTCTAAAACACTTTCAATTTATTTACGTAGAACTAGATAGTATCTCTCACCTATCTACCTTCCTTATCCCCTACATCGGTACAAATCCTGGTAAGTATAAGCAAAAAAAACCAGAGCACCTAAATCTAGAGAGTAGATGCATATTGCATACCTACTACAAGTCATGCATATTATGTTTCATATCAAATAAAAAAATTCAATTCTTGATCGGATTGGTAGTAATTAAAAACTAGTTGGTTGATTGGATATTGGAGTTTGCTGAGCTTGCATTTCTAGCGACAGTCTCAAACTATCGCCGCATCATGGTCCACGCATTACAAATAGCGGATTAGGGCAGTTTAGCAAACAAGGCGTCACTGGCGTGTGCCGGCACCCTTACAGCTAATGCCATATTAATGTCCATTAGAAGCCGCCCTTTGTTCTGGCCCAGAGTCGACGATTTATTCAGATTTATTAAACTAATCCGACGCGCTGAGCCGTCGGCTTTCGCACGAGACGCCAGTGCAAACAGAAGTCAAGTAGTGCGATTGTGCTATTGAGCCCGGAAATAAACACACACTTACTAATCATGTAGTTTGTAGAGCCTAATTCGAAATGCTGTAATGAAACAATTTACATAATAGTAGGTACATTTTAATGTACCTAAGAGCGCACCTAATTTCTTTACGAGTCTCGCGCCTTCGGCTTGGGTTAACAAACCGATTATTATAGGAAATTTTATAATGAACCAATAAATTTACTAAAACTTATGCGCTATAAAGAAGTACTAAGTGCAAGTGATAGAATTTAATACAACTGAGTTATAGCATGTACTTACCTAAGTTAAGAAATGAATGACTTTACTTTAGTGTTTGATTTTAAAGGTAGGTAGATACTTTATTCAGACACAGGTTTTGGAAGAATATTTTTTGTACTGTGGTAGGTAATAAACATGCATAAAGTAATTGAATGATCGAAGCAAAAGTTGGGGTATGGTTTTTAATCCCTTTGACAAAAATACAAAATTGTAACAAACTCTGTCATGTCTGCACACGTATTGTATTCTGTGATACATACAGCGTAGAAACAGCGCAGCGCCTACTAAACTTAAAAAGCAATAACGTCGCTATGAGAGATTATGTTACCGTGACTTTCAAGGAAGTAATTAAGGGCGTAGAAGCCGTATTTTGAATGAAGTTTTATTATATATAAAGACAATTAGTCTCAAATTTAAACGTCATGAATTTTGGGTATTTAAAGTTTAATCTAAAATTGCTTAGAAACAGAAGCACGATAGGATAAAATTTTCTCTATAGAAAGTTCTCCCAAAAATCTCAGTATTTCTAATTTTTATCGGAAACTACAATGAATAAAATTGTAATTTTATTTTAATGTGTCGGTAATAATAATATCTAAAAACGCTTAAAAACAGATTATTGATATCTGGCTTAGTTTTTGAGTAATTAGGTAAAAGGTCGTTTTTCTGTTATATTCTTCCGCGATGCTGCATGTCGCATCTACCAACGTATCCGTGAGAGTAAGAAAGACAAAAATAAATTCAATAAATCCTCTTAGTAAAATAATATTATATTGTAGCATAGACAATAGACGAAGTTGCCTGGTGAAAAGGTAGACCAATCTTATTTTGAAAAAAAAATGAAATAAAATCATAATATGTATAATATTAAACAACTACTTAATGAATTTGTTGCGGGGTCTTCTCAATACAGGGTATCAGAAAGTGTTAAAGTTTGGAGTCATCGAATATTTATCACCATCAACGCGTTCAAGTTTTTCAGTGTTCAAAGTCTAATCAAATTAGTAACCTATCTGAATAAATTATTATCTTGACGTCGACATACCTACCTATTTATTTTTAAACAAAACAATTCCATTAGGAACAAATAATTAACTGCTCATCATCATTCTATCACTGGCTTACTAGACGCTTCTCGCTTTGAGAGAAGGCTCCACACACCTTTGAAAATTCCTCATTAGATTTTGCCTTTCCGTTAGAGCCCAATTACTTACTCGGTGGCCGAAGAATTATCACTACGAAATAATTTTGTATGAAATGTCGTTTCAACCTCATTTTTGACAGTTAAACTTCGAAAAAAAATTTTTCTACTATCATTTAAACGGGACTCCCCTTTCCTACCACGCTTGGCCAAGTGCGGTGTCAAATAGATAAAATGTACCGAATTCAAATTGCTGCAACAAGTATTTTATACTTATAAATTATCAGGGACAGCTTATAACGTGGTATTTAACCAAGTGAACGATAACTAGCAGATTCCACAAAACAATCTCATTACCGGCGTTTCACTTTACACTTCCTGCCCATTCGTGTGCAATCTGTAGTGTGCAAATCCGTTAATCTCATTTTGGCGGGTAGTCGAGACGCACGGCGACGCACGTGGCGCCACGTGGCGGCAAATCGAACTAATCCCGCGGCCGTACGCCGCGCGGGCAGGGGCGCGTGCGCGGCGTAGATAAGGCCAAGAAACGCCATTCATTCTCGGTTCTTTTGTCGCGAACAATCACATATTTATTTATGATATTTGCTACAAGCAACCTGCCACCCCTACGCTTTAATGCCCCCGGCTTAGGTAACTGAAGCGTTCCTATTGTTAGGTGTAGACTGTTGATATCGTGACTTAGCGATTATTATAATTATTGTAGATTATGAAACTGCTACTTAGTATACTATTTTAAAGACGAGTCTCAGTATCTACTTAGAGCGATTCGGACTTGCACATCCAAGATTGCTTATCCACAGCCTTTTCAAAAATGACCTAAAAATTTAAAAATTGATTGGGTAGGTACCTAACTCCTATATTTTTTTAAACGCGCTCGTGACCTGTTGCGTAATATTCTCGCGAAAATTCCAAGCCTTAGGTTCCCGCAGCATTTCTGAAAAATCGGAATTTCACTTGGGTCCAGTCGCACTAATTACTATATAATTTTATTCGTAAACACATGACACATGAAGAGGCGAGTTTTAGATTAGACAATCTATACCTTTAATAATAATTAAAGAGATCTACGCAGGACCTTTTTTATGTATGTTCACCGAATACTCGGAGGTGCGTGGACCAATTTAGAAAATTCTTTTTTTGTTTGAAAGGGTTATACTTCCTTGATGGTCCCATGGTCATCAGGGCCCTTATTCTGGGTCTCAGTTATAATCACTGTTGTCTATGGATCGCTATATATTGCGTGGAAAAAAAAATAAAATTTTGTGGAAATTATTCAATGGATAAAAAATAAATGCCATTGAAGGCCACTGAGTGATCTTCACTGAGATACGGAATAGGGGGCAAGTCAGGATCTGATGATGGGATCCTGGAGAAATCGAAGGAACTCTTCAATTTTTTTTAATGACTATAGCCATCAAGTCAAGATTTGACTATGGGATCTCGGAGAAATTGAGGGAACTTTTTAGATTTGATAAGCACATTTCAAGCAATTTTAGGCATTTTTATAATGCCTTATGCATTTGCTGTTTTCCACTAAAAAGTAGAAAATAACATAATCTTTTCTAAAAACCGACTTCAAATGCCACTACAAAGAGTGAGATTTTGATGATTCTTTTTTTATTTGAAATATGACGTGTCCCTTGTGGTCCCATTTCAATTTAGTCCAGTTCTGATAATGGTAAGTAATCCATGAGAAAACCATACAAGTCTTAAATTTTTGTCTTAAAAAGAATGCATTCAACAGTAGTTTGATAAGAGTTGAAGTGGGCTCATCCTTAGGTTCATATCGGACTATCGGTGCTATAATATTGTACCTATCTACCTACCTATAACCACCTATAACCCAGCAATGATAATATCAATAATATCGCAGGTTGGCAACAAAATTTGAAGCGAATAATTAGGTTTTTAAACACTTATGATAAGGTGTTGACAGGGGTGAGATTTTTAACTACCGAGGTTTAAGCACTGAGTCAAGGTTATCCTTAGGTTATCATTAGTTGCATCAGCATCATCATCATATTATCCGTGACATCTTCCATATCTGGGACTATCACTTTACCTATCTTTTAATTTAAGGAATGAATCTGCCTCCTTGCAACTAAACTGTGCTAACTGTGTTGCAACTGTTTCTATTAATATCTTTCAATAATTATTGACTATCAATTTAAATTAATTATAATAACAAAACTTAACATTATTATCAGGTTCCCTGTCCAAATATCAGTCGCAAGAGACGTTTAGGTACGTAGGTATCCCATGAATCACAACAACATTGTACCGTACCTACAATGTTGTTGTGATTCATATTGGGAAAGAGTTAAATATTATAATAGTAAGTATATGAGTTCAGGAAACTCCCAGGAAACATAAAATAATGTATTAACTGAATTAAGTACAATAACTCTAATACTCACTTATGTACTTAGTTCATTCATATTGGTTCCCCATATATCTGGGAAACTGCAGAATAATTAAACCTTTCGGGAGCCAATATGAGGTGACTGGGAATTTTTGAGTTAAGTTTTTATTAGAAACATATAGACCATATAAACATTATGATCGCAGAACTCTTAATACGATACTTTTTACGAAAAACTTAACAAAATTTGAAGTTCGCGGGCTACTTAGGCCGAAGCCCCTTCGAACCATAGATAAGTAACCATATGGAACTCGGTCAGTGATTCCCTTTAGCTATGCCCTTGCCTATCTATGGTTTACTGTACATTACTGCATTGAATGAAACAAAATTACCTATAATTCGTAGCAAATCTTCAATGGATGAAAAACAGATGTCAAATGCTGTAGCCTACAACCACTTCAATTTTGTTTGTATTTGTTTGATAAAAATATTATCATCTAACTGGATTTTGTGTTTATACTTCTTAAAAGTTATTCGTTACTTTTTAATACGTACTGAGTAGGTACCTACGTCGGAGCCAGAGTGCGTGCACAACTATTTATTATTCACTAAATAGGTAGGTAAGTACGTACCAAGTTTGCTATAACCCAATTTTATGTTACTTAGTTCAATTAATTAATATTTAATTTACTTTTTAGTACACCAAGTGCGAATGTAGGTAACAACGCGAATAATCCAAGCACTAACCAAGCACATAATGTATGTACTTACTACTTGTTTATCACAAGGTCTATAATCACAACCGATTCTATATATAGGGGTGACGCTTGTTATGTTGCAGTCTTTAAGAAGCGGTCACCAACGCTGACGGTCGAGTGTCTGCGCTTACGTGGACACGAATACATATTACATACGAAATAATAATATAACAAAATGGCCTCAAGGGATGCGGCTTCCGACCAACTTGTCAACTACAAAAAATCTGTTAAGGTGAGCTAAACCTCATTAATATAATTATCAAGTTCTACTAATTGATAAGCCCTAGAGATCTAGTTTACCGTGTAACCAATTAGCATGTTTGTTTGTCATACTGGCCACTTAAACTGGTCAACCATTGACCTCTCTCATTAATATTCTTTGGCAATTAGCAAATTTTTACAGATTAAGTTAATGCACAATCATTCTGTAAAATAAAATACCTACTTTAAATTTGGGTAGGTAATTTCCATGTTTTTTTTATGAGCATTTGCACCAGAATGCATGATATAGAATTTTGATGTTTAAAATAATTATTACCTACTTCGCTGAACTTTGATTATATTTATCAGAGTTCAGATTTTAGTGTCATAATGTTATGAAATCCTTTGTACTGTTGGAAATATAATAACATACCTACATCATTATGCAGATTTAAAGAGCTAAGGATAAAGATTTTCATGATTCATGATAATTAGTGTCTGAGTATACCAATTGGCAATTAAACAACATGATACAAAATAGTACAATTTTATTAAATTAAACAAAGTCAATGAGATTTTATGTAGTTTTAAAATTGATCTTCATCTTAAATTAATGATTATTGATTAGTTACTTAATTTTGCATATTAAATCCCTCAACCCAAGTTTTTTCATTCATGTTCATTTTAAGAAAGAATGTCTCTAGAAACGTAGGTCTTATATTTTCAATCAAATAAGAATGTTATTTTAACCCTTTTTGGTTTGTCTTTTCAGGACTCACCAGGGTACATCACAACCAAATATGGTGCACCGGTTGGAGTGAAGACTGCAATTCAAACTGTTGGAAAGAATGGGCCCGTCCTTCTCCAAGATGTTGAATTTTTGGATGAAATGTCTTCCTTTGACAGGGAACGCATTCCAGAAAGAGTTGTACATGCTAAAGGAGCAGGTGCTTTTGGTTACTTTGAGGTGACTCATGATATCACCAAGTACTGTGCGGCCAAGCTTTTTGAGAGCGTCGGCAAGAAAACACCTATTGCTATAAGATTCTCAACAGTAGGAGGTGAAAGTGGCTCAGCTGACACTGTTCGTGATCCCAGAGGATATGCAGTTAAGTTCTATACTGATGATGGGATCTGGGACTTGGTGGGGAACAACACTCCCATTTTCTTCATCAGGGATCCCACACTTTTCGCCAGCTTCATCCATACTCAGAAAAGGAACCCTGCAACACATTTGAAGGATCCTGACATGTTCTGGGACTTCATGACTCTGAGACCCGAGACGATGCATCAACTGATTTACATGTTCGGCGATAGAGGCATTCCTGACGGTTACAGATTTATGAACGGTTATGGTTCTCACACATACAAGCTCGTTAACGCACAAGGTGTGGCCCACTGGGTCAAATTCCACTGCAAGACCAATCAGGGAATCAAGAACCTGCCTGTGGATAAGGCGGCGGAGCTGGCTTCTTCAGACCCAGATTACTCTATCAGAGATCTTTATAATGCCATCGGGAGGGGCGAATTCCCAAGCTGGACCTTCTACATTCAAGTCATGACAATGGCTCAAGCGGAAAGTTGCAAGTTCAATCCGTTCGATTTAACGAAGGTGTGGTCACACAAGGAGTACCCTCTGATACCTGTCGGTAAATTGGTACTGGATAGGAACCCGAAAAATTATTTTGCAGAAGTAGAACAAATAGCCTTCAGTCCATCTAACCTTGTGCCTGGAATCGAGCCATCACCAGACAAGATGTTGCAAGGACGGCTGTTTGCATACAGCGACACGCACCGCCACCGCCTCGGCGCCAACTACCTGCAGATACCCGTGAACTGCCCGTTCCGTGTCAACATTGCCAACTACCAACGCGACGGACCGCAAGTGATCAGCAACCAAGATGGAGCTCCAAACTATTTCCCCAACTCGTTCTCCGGGCCACAAGAGTGCCCTCGCGCGCGGCGTCTCCAAGCGAAGTACACTTTGAGCGGCGACGTGGATAGGTATGAGAGCGGCCAGACCGAAGACAACTTCTCGCAGGCGACTATATTATACACGCAAGTATTCAGTGACGCTGAGAAACAACGATGCATCGCCAACCTCGTGGGCAATCTGAAGGACGCCGCTGGATTCATACAGGAGCGTGCGGTCAAACTGTTGACGCAAGTGCACCCTGACCTCGGCAGCAAAGTCGCCGCCGGCCTCGCTCCGTACAAAAAATACCACGCTAACTTGTAAGTTGTTATTAGGGACTGATATGGTATTGGTACTATCAGCTATGAGATAGTTTTATGTATTTTTACAAGTTTTATGACTTAATATATTGCAATCGTTTTAATATTTTTATTTAAATGTTATTCATGTGGTGATAACCTTGGTGTACATGACTATTGTTATGTAATTATATTATTATTATGACTTAGGTACTAAGAATTTTATAAACTTTTTATAATAGTTATGACTTTATGAATAAAGATTTTTTTATATTTGTAATTTTTATTGAACAAAAAGGGTTTCTATTAAACATTCTTAACCATAATCATATCAACTTAATCACAGTATAGGTACCTACTTTAAAATAAAATTTGTACTTAAAAAAATCGTGTTTTTGTATACATATAGGTACTTAAACAAAGAATAGGTATTAAATTTATGTTTCAAATTGTCGACTGTAAGAGCAAGTGTGTAACGCCCATTACGGATTCTGTATCACTCAAAAGTAAAAACAATCAGTAATCATCACTAACAGAGATACCTATACCTATCTTATTTGTATATAATTTGTTGATATTGATGGTTTTGCAAAAAACTTTGCCTTTTTTAGGGTTCCGTAGCCAAATGGCAAAAACGGAACCCTTATAGATTCGTCATATAGACAGACATGACGAATCTATAAGGGTCCGTCATCGTGGATTGAAATAACTATACCTAGGTAAGATGAGTTTGCGGAAAATGGCGTAGGTACCTACCTAACTTTTGAGTTGAATTTCGAGCTTGAATTTATTACACCGCTGCTTAAATATCGTAGTACTAAGGCGGAGTTCAAGAGTTGAGAAAAACAAGGATAAGTACCTACGTAGGTACGTAAGGAGTAAGGACCTGTTTCCATTTTTCTTTTTTGAGGGAACTCTAAAATCTACAGCAAGCACCTAGGTACGTAGGCACTCAAGAGATAAGCATTTATTTTTGTCAACTAAGTAAATTAAAATATTTTAGATAGCAGCTAAATACCTACAATACCTTATCTAGCAAGTAGGTAACTACCTACTATACTTAATTTATCTGTTGTTCTGTGCAACTTACAATATCGATTACAATAATTATTTTATTCGTGTATACCTACATCCATACATAGACATACATTTATAATTCACACCAGTATTATCTATGATTCACACATACACATACTTACCTACTTTACATGTACCTACGCTTAAATTTTAACGTGACCTTCAAAATGAGGAGGTTATCAATTTCTCACGTATTATAGGTATTGCAATTATCCGTTCACAGAAACATTGCCGATGATTTCCCCCCATTTTATACTACCGCGGTCCGCGACCCGCGCTTGTAGGTAGGATATAAAATATATTAGAGTAAGATCCCAGGGCCGCCAGACGTTACGTATTTTCTGACGAACAAAATGTGCACGATTGAGTAGTGTTACTATGTACTAAGAGCGCATGCCTACTTACTAGCCTGCTTAGTGGGCCAATTTTCAGGTATCAGGTGATCAAGGGACATAAAAACATTACTTACCTTACGTAAATTCTCCAAGCTGATTTTCACGTATATTTTAGGCAATACCCTCAAAAATAAGTCGCCAATACTCCCAGACACTTTCCGTGGGCCGTATTGCTTTACAGACGCTTTAAAGTTCACAAAATAATTACTTAACTTCACGTAAATTCTCATGCTCCATTTTTACATACAGTGTGAGTCTTCATAATGTGCACATATTGAAATGAGGGAAACTATGCTTAATTTTATCGACGGAAAACGTATTAAAAAAAACTAAAAAAATTTTTTTATATTTTTTTGGAATTTTTAAAAATTGCGCCCACTAAGCAGGCTAGTAAGTAGGCATGCGCTCTTAGTACATAGTAACACTACTCAATCGTGCACATTTTGTTCGTCAGAAAATACGTAACGTCTGGCGGCCCTGGGATCTTGGACTATATAGGATATAATAAGGTATGAGTTCAATCAACGAAGACGCGCACCACGTCTTATGAATCGCCACAGATAATAATCTGTGTGAATATATATTTAACAAAATATATATTTAAGCTATTGCGAAAAAGTGGAGCGCGTCTTCGTGGATTGAACTACCTAGGTATATCAGACGAGCAAGGGTCGCGGGCATACCCATACATACCTACTACTCTATATTATAGAGAAGAGAGTACCTACCATGCATATGAGCAGTTTCATCAAAATCGGTTCGCCATTCGATACATCGACCGTTTGACGGAGGATACCATAGATTATAAGCTACTATCTATTATAATCTATGGAGGATACTATTTCTTCTTCTTCTTTTAAGGTATTGGCTCCGCGCGTAGAGCGATCGAGCCATTCTCAATTTTATTATTTGTTTAAATTTTTAAGCTATTGCATAGCTTCTATTGCGGGCCTTGAGCGTAGAGACCAAATCCAGAAATTCCGTAACGAAAATAACCTAGCACTTTTTAGTTTTGCCATCTATCGATGAAAAGCAGAACTTTTAATGACTTTTTGAAATATCACGCTTGTCTCTTTAGTTCAGCAACTCGTCTCTAGGTGGCATTGGTTGTATAATTATAATTGCAGTTGATAAAAACAGCTATGCAATAGCTTACCGCGGCAGCCTCCGAGTGCCAAACGTCTTTTTTTTTAATAAAGCAAGGAAACTTATTTACAATCTAAATTAATTTTTCTAAGATATATCGGAATTTTGAAAAGGGAAAGAATATAATTTAATGGATTAAGACACTATTTCCATGCGGAATAGTCTATCTGTGGCAATCTCTAGTTTTGTGGTCTGTGATGGCAATGGCCTAGAAAACAATATGGACTGGAAACAACCATCTACAAAATTAGCATGACTATTTTAAATGTCAAGTGGCGTATAAGATGGCGTCACGTTGGGTAGTAACTCAGTAGGTATAAGAACTTTTGACAATAAATCTTGGCGCTCATAATGACGCCGCATGTCACCCAAGGCTAGGCTAGAATGTATGAATGGGGCGCCTCCATAGCTTTATGTCATAAATCTGTGGTCATCGTATGTTGCTTTGACATTGACAACTGCGTAGTGTCAAATCGAATCATCAAAATGACATTTCTGATTTCATACAAAGCATTTTCGTCAACAAAAACAAAGGTAGATTAACTTTCCTAATTTTATAAATTAAACAGTTGTGAGATTTATTACAAATTACATCCTTTCTCTTTTTCTGATTGCATTAGATTTTACCAAAATGGTGGAGGAAGACGAGTATGCTTGCGTCAACAGAGCACAGTTGAAGATCAAGGACAATTCTGGAATCAAAAAGAAAAAGAAGAAGAAGAAGGCTCACAAAGAAACAGAGAAAATAATCGAGAATGAAGTGAAGCAACAAATCAAACAACAGGCCAATACGGATACCAAGACGAAGGCGGAGTTGGCATTCCTTAAGATGCAGGAGAAAATGGTAACGTTGCAGCTGTTAACCAAAAATGTTAATTTTACTAAATATAAGCAGTGATACGATAGTAGTAGCTAAGTAGTTCAGCGATAGACCACTGCTTCCCTACCTGGAGTTAGAAGTTTAATCTCAAACACAACTTTTGACTTGATATCAGGCAGTGAAAGATCCTAATGCTTGTTTCATCAACTCCTGGATTTATGGCCTGTTAATGTGGTGATATTAATTAATATTTCCTATCCATGTAGTGGGTACCTATATAATTCATTCTTGATTATTTAAAAGCATCAATAAATAAATAAAGTTATACGCCCTTAAGTAAAGTTTAGCGTGCAGCTACTCCCATTTGAATATTTCATAAATCCTGCGAGAACTGGATTTTCTGGACATAAAAAGTAGCCTTTGTGCTGATTTAGGTAATAAGCTATCTACATTCTAAATTTCCTGATGTAGGTTTACTCAAAAATGCTTACAATCAAACAATAACAATAATAATTTCACATCTAATAAGTAGGAACTAGAATTAGGAGTGAAAGACTGAGAACTGATGTCCACCATTAAGTGCAGAAAAGTTGCTTTTTTTGGGCCACCTACAAGGAGAAGACCAGTTTTCCTGCCCAAGTTTTATACTAGGAGGAAAATTTGCTGGGAAGAGATTTCTAGGGCAAATGGTTGGAAATACTTTAAGGTAGGCCGGACATAGTTACCCACCCGGATTTAGACAAATCTGCACTTAATTAGCAAGCTGTTTGATTCTTGACTGCTGAACTTCAATTAAGGGAAGATCTATTGTGATAATGATGAATTCAAATTTCAGCCAAATCAGTTTAGTTTTGATGTAGTTGAATAACAAATATCCAAACTCACATTCTTAATGTTTAAATATAATTCATAACATTAATATAATTTGAAATATAACTTATTTGTCCACTTTTTCTCCAGAAAAAACAAAGGATCCAACAAAAGGCAGAAATGACACACAAGCAGCGAGTTGAGAAGTTCAACCAACACCTCGACAGCCTTACAGAGCACTTTGATATACCTAAAGTATCTTGGACTAAGTAAATTAAAACTCATAACTTTTACAATTTAACCTGTAAGTTTATTGTAAGACATTGCTTCTAATAATACCATTTTAATTAAATGATTAACCCTATTTAAAAATTGTTGTCTTTATTATTTAAACTAAGATAGTTTGTTTTTGGAGAGAGGATTGCAAGGGAAATAAGATGAAAATCTCTTTTGCTGAAGATTATCTGGGTAATGGGTAGCCATAAACAGGTGAGGCAACTTCAGTTTCAGTGCAAGTTTTATCAAAAATCAGTTCAGAACTATAATTGTCTTAGTAAAATGCATTGTGTATTAAATTATTAGGTGCAAACAAGTTAAAGAAAACAAGCTTCATAAAAGGTAAATATTTTAATTAAATGAAATGAAGAATTTCATTGGACGGATTCATTTATCAAATCATAAATTATTATACACACATAAAATGTGTCTAAATAAATTATACACAAGAAAACAACTAAAATATTTGTATATGGTACTTAACTAAATATTTTTAAAAATTACGTTTATGAAATAAAGATTGTAAAATATTTCACTGGACGGATTCAATTATCAAATCAAAAAAATAATATCATTACTAAAAGTAAATATATACAATTAGCACTTATAAATTAATCTGATACACATGAATTAAGGCACTTTCAAAATAGCGTTTCTGTCTTTATTATAGGCCCCTTGTGTAAAAACAAAAAACCGCCAACCTGTACCCTAATAATCGGGCTAAAGTTTTACTTAGGGCCGATTTTTCAATCGCCTGATAAACTGTCTGAGGAATAAATTTGAAACATATGCCATACAAAATCTGTCAAAACGTCATATTTATTCCTCAGTTAACGTTTATCTGGCGATTAAAAAATCGGCCCGATCTAAGTTTTGAGATTCAATTACAATTAAATACAATTTTACAGACATTGAAAGACATAAAATATTGAAATTAGCATAAGTACAGTATCAGATTAGTAATCTACCACTACTTTGACTACAGTCTTACCTATTGTCCTATAATGACTATCTTAACTAAAATAATAAGTTCAATTTAATTACTATTTATAAATTTTAATAATATAATTAGTGATTAGTTCTTTTCTTGTCATTTGTCACTTAATTACAATTCATTTAAAAATTGTGGAAAAAATTTAATAATAATAATATGAATGGTACATAAAATGTTCGAGCTTTCTCCTTCCTACCTTATCTCCTACTATTACCATCCTTATATTATACTGGTAGACTGCATTTTTCTAAACATACTGAAAAATGCCTATCTTGACCAATGTTACTAATAGTCAGTTATTTTCGATTTTTCGGATTTATGCAACAGTTATAGCAAAATTAAACCCACAAATCCCATACCCACCTTAAGTCCACTTGCGCGAAATGGTGGTTTAAACATTTACATCTTTAAACCAAAGTCAAGGCCTGGGTGGCGTGTTAATTCCGAGTTAACACACTAACCGGGTAGGCGCAAGTGGGCCTAACTTCCTAAGGCTCGGTTGCTTGACTTGACTTTAACCGGAACGTTATATTTAAATATGGCGGTTGACCCTATTTGAAAAGATTATGTCTCCGCTATATTTAATTATAACGTTTCGGTTAAAGTTATGTCAAGCAACCGAGCCTTAGTGACTTGACGTAAATTTTGAATTAGCTGCTATTTATTAATTTAGTATTTAGAACCATCCTTTTCCATCTTTGACTTCATCCAATTACATATAACTAGGTCATTGTTATTAGGCGAGCAGTCATTTGCACTCCTACACTAATATTATCAAGAGGTAAAAATCGTTTGCATATAGATAAAGAAATAATCTTAATCCGATTTTAAAAATTCACAGATAGAAACCTACAATATACTTGTCTAACGCATGTTAAAAAACTATGAAACGTATAAAGTTGCAATCTGACTACTCATCACTGTAAAAGGAACCTAAACAGAACTACTAAAAAGACTGGTATAAGTACTTCCATCCTGCTCGCGCTATTATTTCTCCAGAATGAGTAAGTGAAAGAGAAGACCTTTATGAAGTTCTCTTTCGTAGACCAGGGGTCTGTACCGTCGTCGAAGTGCATCGGGCACTGATCCCTCTCTCTCTCGTACTCTTCCATCTCTATGGCGACTGCGGCGCCCTCTGTGTAGTTCCATGACGTCACATCCTGCTTCAAATCGCAGTACGGGCCCAACGCTTGGGACATGAGTACCCTGAAATATTTGTTTGTATTATTGCAACCAGGAAAAATAAGATACAGTTACGACGGCCGCGTTCCGGCGAATGCAGAAGTATCCTCATAAATTCTGTTTTTAACCGACTTCAAAAAAAAGGAGGAGGTTCTCAATTCGGCGGAATCTTTTTTTATTAAAATTAAAACCAATCTAGGCGTGCGCTTGAACTAACGAACCAACAGCTCGACTGATTAGGGTAAAATGTATTGCTTGTTTTAGTGGGTCCCATGATGTTATAGGCATCCAAATAATGATATTCAAGTACGATCTGTAATCGTCATATTCGTCTGTATTTGTACCCCAATTGTATATTTTCCTATTTTTGAATTTGATAAATATTATTACTGTATTATAAATTAGGATAAAAATAATGACGTACGCTGAAAAAAAAAATTAAAATCCAACAAAGATTTACAAAGTTACAGGCATTTTAACTTTGGAGTGGGAGGGTCTTTTATCCCTTTCTCGCAAAACGAAAATTTGTATGAAGCCGCACGAAGCTACTATGGCATTCATGAGGTGTGACGTCACAATTTAATATCGCTATCTCCGTCTAATCAGAAATATTTAAATGCTTATAACTTTTTTGTTATTTGATCGATTTAATAAATTTTTTCAGTGTTCGTCATTATTTTTATACTAAGTTATAATAAAGTGATAAAAAAATTGGTTATACCAGTTATACCTATCATGCTCACACACGCTCAGTTCTAACTGATCCAATTGGCTGCGTTATACCGATTGGACCATAGGAAAGATGCTATTAAATAAAAAAAATTGGTCAAGTGCGAGTCGGGCTCGCGCACTGAGGGTTCCGTACTATCAAGACTCATTCTCAATAGTACGTATAAAGTAAACTAAACACCCCTGCCCATAGAATTTAAAAACCGGACAAGTGCAAGTCGGACGTGCAACGCCATCTGTCGTCATCAAAGTTAAACACAATATTAGACTTGTTGAATATCAATTACGTATCAAACACGTATTAAAAAAAAACTACTCACTAGATCTCGTTCAAACCAATTTTCGGTGGAAGTTTGCATGGTAATGTACATCATATATTTTTTTTAGTTTTATCATACTCTTATTTTAGAAGTTACAGGGGGGGGACACATTTTACCACTTTGGAAGTGTCTCTCGCGCAAGCTATTCATTTTAGAAAAAAATGATATTAGAAACCTTAGTATCATTTTTGAAGACCTATCCATAGATCACATATGGGTCACATATGGGATCACATATGGGAACACATATCGGTTTGATAAAAAAAAATTTTTGAGGTTCAGTTCTAAGTACCCCCAAAATTTATTACTTTTTTTTAAATTTTGTGTGAAAACCTTAATGCGGTTCACAGAATAAGTACATCTACTTGCCAAGTTTCAACAGTGTAGCTCTTATAGTTTCGGAAAAAAGTGGCTGTGACATACGGACGGACAGACGGACAGACAGACATGACGAATTTATAAGGGTTCCGTTTTTTGCCTTTCGGCTACGGAACCCTAAAATAAGATGCTATTAGCCGGCATAAAATAACGTGAAAATTCGTCATCTTAGTTGAAAAGATAACTCATTAATTGCTGGACCAGACTTGGAGACTAAAATCACCTGTTTAAATCAGCTCTCTGGTACACCCAGCATCTGTATTTGGAGAATGGGTCCAATTCATCATATGTGATGAGGTAAGACTTGAGGTTCTCCTTCCAGAATCCAATACATTTCATCTTGTAATCTGGATCGCTGTAGATATCCACTGGCCTGCCTAGGTGGTCCACGGACAGACAATAGTTCTCCTTTATCTGTATTGTTTTCTGATCTAAATCGCACACTGAAAAGCGAAAAAACATGGTCAAAATAGTGATACTTCATTCATTACAAAATCTCTATGAGTATGATTTCAAGATCTCAACCAATTAATAAAGTCAAATCAACCAATCAAGTTTCTCAATTTCACTAGAGCTATGGTACATTTTGATCTAGGAAAAGAAAGTCAATATGCCAATCATTCGAAAAAAACACGAATATTTTGTACAACACCACTAAATTGGAAGCATGCTTACATACTGATTTATACTTTTATTTTAATGTTTCACACATTGATTTAAAAAAAGCATACTTCATCAGCAAATTATTTATATTAAATGCACGCCTAAGTCAATGTATGGACTATATGGAATGGACATAGATCACATAGAGCTTTACTTTCTACATGCCTATTTCTGAATTTTTTCTGAACCAATAAACACTGTTATGCCAATCATTTCGCACTTACAGAACTTTATAATATGAATGATAGGAAAAATTTTGACATACTATTCTCAGACCTACTACGACGACAAGTATACAGAAATTTAATTTGAAAATATTGTGTAAGTTTTGAATACCTGAGAAATCACTGATATTCCATTTACAGTACAAATTAGGGCGTGGGCTCAATGTTACACCGCCAAGGATCCTAGTTTCAAATCTCACGTCTCCTCTCTGCGTGAAGTTGAATTTGCCAGCGACGGGGCATCGGATGGGAGAAGGGTCTTTCTTGAGGAATATGTCGTACCGCCACTGCTGCTTGTTGGGGAACTGCACCCACGAACACACTGTGTGGAAGTTGCTCTGTATCATGGCCAGGCCTTTGCGGAATCTGGAAATTTCAATTGATACGGATGTGACGTCAGGCGGCGTGCTATCATTTATTTTATTTATTTATTTATTTACTTAGAACACAAACATTAGACACGTATTTACATGTTTTACAACTTATTTTTTTAAGAACATACTCTTTCACTTACATGTATAATGTATATCTATAGTGAGCACAACATTGGCAATTAAAAAACATGCAAACACTCAAAATAAAGAAAAGGAGAAAAATTACATACTAATACTAGAATAAATATATAAAGTAAGTAATAAGTCAAATAATTTAATAATCTATCTTGAAGGAAGGCTCACCGATAGGTAATCGGTGACGAATTTTTAAAAACACGGTAAGTATTGTGAAATATGTCGATACCAGGTAAAGCCTATTTCATTATATTCGGCACATATGCGGGCTATAGGGGCTTGATTGCTGAGTCGTGTCATCATGCTAGAGACAAGTCATAATTCGCGTTAAAACAATAAAATGAGGATCTATAAATTTAAATACGAATCAAAATTTTTCACTCGCAGCGGGATTTGAACCCGCGTCTCCCCATCTCTCGCGGCTGGGTGCTCTTACCACTGAGCTATACGAGCATATCCAACTGCGGTGAAATTTCGATTCGTATTATTAGGTCCTTTAGGCAGGACTAGCGTCATCTATTAGTGAAACGTAACAGTTTCAAACTAATTTCGAAGGCTCATAATTTCATATGAAGCAAGCTTCGAACGAGAGATGACACATTGCCGTTTTTAACTAAATATCTTTTTGATTAGTGTTTTTCACACTTAGGAAATAATTCCTATAAATTTAAATACGAATCAAAATTTTTCACTCGCAGCGGGATTTGAACCCGCGTCTCCCCATCTCTCGCAGCTGGGTGCTCTTACCACTGAGCTATACGAGCCTTCGAAATTAGTTTGAAACTGTTACGTTTCACTAATAGATGACGCTAGTCCTGCCTAAAGGACCTAATAATACGAATCGAAATTTCACCGCAGTTGGATATGCTCGTATAGCTCAGTGGTAAGAGCACCCAGCCGCGAGAGATGGGGAGACGCGGGTTCAAATCCCGCTGCGAGTGAAAAATTTTGATTCGTATTTAAATTTATAGGAATTATTTCCTAAGTGTGAAAAACACTAATCAAAAAGATATTTAGTTAAAATGAGGATCATAGTGAATCGGGTTGTTGATTATACAGATTTCGTCCATGTGGACTGGTGCTAAGAATACTTGCTGCATTTCCTTGCTGAACAGAAATGAGCCCGCCCTTCTGTCATCACATGAGGCGGGGAAACACAAGAAAATTATCATAGAGATAACAGAACTATGGAGCGCCAACATTTGGTGTCAATTGTTCGTGTACTGAGTTACTAACCTAGGTGACGCCATCTTATGCGCCACTTTACAGATTAAAGATAGTCACGCTTATTTTGTAGACAGGACCTGTCCTTATTATTAATTCTTCGTTTTCGATTTTACCTTATAACATTGTGGTGTTGCGGTACGAAATCAAAACAGACATAGTCTTTTTGACAACCGTCAACTGTAAGGCGGGCCATCATCACTCTTGAATCACGCTGTTCCCTGAAAAGCAAACAATGTAAAATAAATGATGCTGGATCGTTACTCCTTAGACCAGTTGATAAACTCATGGCGATAACACCAGCAATCAGCATCCAGTGCAGCGAAATATGTCCGAGAATCGTATATTTTTTAAGTCCTCTTCACTCACTTCTACTTTTCAGTCACAGACTCACTTCTAACCCAATACTTGTATGAAAATGAGCCCATTAAAGGAAAAATAAACATCTTGACTACGCAAAAATCGACCCAACTAGTTTTGGATTCATTCGGAGTCCTCTGCGCGTCGGCGGGTGAACACGCTCTTTGCATAAGGACTTCGAATAAATCCGAAACTAGTCCGGCAGATCTAACTTTTGCGTAAGTTAAGCCGTTTATTTTTCCTATATGTATTCTATTCACTACCTAAATTCTAAAACATGGTTCCTCTCTAATTTTTTTTTTTTTTACTCTATACAAGTTAGTACTTGCCTGCGATCTCACCTGATGGTAGGTGATGATGCAGTCTAAGATGTTATCGTACTAACTTGGAAGGGTGTAAATTTAACCAACGGTTTCTACAAGCATCGCACCGGAACGCTAAATCGCTTGGCGGTGCGTTTTTGCTGGTAGGGTGGTAACTAGCCACGGCCAAAGCCTCCCACCAGACCAGACCTGAGCCAATTTTAGAAATCATAAAATTCCAAAGTGGCCCGTGGTGGGAATAGAACCCGCGACCTCCCACTCGAATCCGAGCGCGCCGCCACTGCGCCAGGGAGGCTCTAAATAGGTAATCCTCTCTAAACAGGTAGTCCTTATTACCTGCACACGTAAATAGTGCGCCTGTAGCGGCCCTCGTCGGGGTAGTAGGTCTCGATGATGTGCGTCTCGTTGATGAACACATCGGCGTCGATGTTGGCCGTGTTGATCCACTCCCCGGAGAAGTTCTGCGGCAGGCGACATCCCGGCTCCACCACTTCAGCCTGTTACAAATAAGGTTTCATTTTGTGTTGCACATAGACATCTATAGCAATAGTACATTGTTACCCTAGGGATGAAAGTAACTTATTTAGTCCCGAGACGGGGTTTGGCGCCCGAGCATAGCGAGTAGAGCTATAGTTCGAGGGACTAAATAAGTCTTTATCCCGAGGTAAACACTGTGCTTTTCATTACGAATATAAGGAAAGTCAAAATAAAAATAGAAATTAGCTAAAGAAAATTGAATAATTGTGTCAATAAAAAATCACTGTTAAACAGAAGCCTAAACAAAACTCTACAACTCGAAAAACAAATGAAGATCGGATTGCCGCTTGCCACTTTCCCGCCTTTTTTTTTTCTTTGGCCTAGCCGGCGGGCTATGCATTTAGCTTTTTAATAGTCAAGTATTGTCTATGATTGTCTATGATTGTCTATGAATGTCTATGAATCAGTTGTCTTTACTTTATGAATAAAGTCTATCTTTCTTCTTGTCTATGGATGCACTCGGGTACCTATGTCGTGTTTCATTTGAACTCCAATAAAAATGTGACAACTAGTTTTTTTTAATTATTTGACAGCTGTCAGTTGAAAACGATTCTCCCTAGGGCTGCAAAGTATTACTTTCAACCCTTCTCAGGCAACTTCAGACCTACTTTCCGTGTATGAGTGATGAAAAACATTTTTTTATTGCTTTTGTAGGGAGAAAAACTCTTGTATGTCTCTCATCATGCCTAACTTCTCTGCCTGAGAGTTCTTTGATTTCTCTGAAATGTTATTGTAACAACTAGTAACATATACCTTCACAGGGGTGACTCGGTATCTCTCTGGACTCTTTTCCACAGTCTTCAATATGTTACACTGCGGCGTGATGGAGGCACCAATGTAAAGATCGTCATCTCTGTTCTTGAGGAAGCACCTGTACCTCTCATCCTTACGCGACTCTTTTGTATTCGCCACCGCAAAGAAGTGGTTTTTGTTGACAAACCAATGTCCTACAAATTCAAGTATAATATATTTTTCTATTAAAATGAAAGTTCAATTTTTATTCAGTTTTTCATAATTTGCAAGCTTATAAGGCATAAAAAATTAAAATTAAATGAACAGCCCTTTGTTCAGATCAACTTAATAAAAAAATACATAGTTAAACTCATTATTAAAATTAACTCCATTTTAAGCAAAGATATTTATCTAAAAATGTGAAGATGATTCTGCCATTTTAGCTTTTTGTCTGTCTTACAGTTGTTGTTTGCTTAAAAATTACAAAAAACTGAACCTTCAATTTAATCTTTTACTTGTATTCTAACCTCTAAAGTAAAACTGTGTTTTAAGACAAATACTAGACAAATAAAACTGTTTTGATTATTTGTAAAAATATGTGCAACATTATCCTTACCAAGGCAGCTATATTCTACCACACCATCAAAAGTGCCCGACATGCCGGGGCAACTTCTATAAGTTATGTTGAATTTCTGGTTGGTGATCAAGAACTGTGTACCCGCCGTTTGGCAAGACTTGATTTGTGCTTCTGGGTGGTTGCATTCACCTGTGAATCTATATCGATTCTGATAGGCAAACTGCCACACTCCTTCCAATGATGATCGGCAATTCACCTTTAATACAAAAAGATTAGGGTTAGGTTAGGTTAGGTACATAATGTTTATATCTTTTTTTATGGCATTCTATCAAAAATACTTGAATGAAGATAATGGACACCAATGATGTAAAAAAATCATTTTCATAGTAATCATTATGATTACAACTGTTGCTAATAGGCTGGGCTTGCTTTCCATGTTTTTTAAATAATAATCAGCAAAAAACTCTGTTTGATTGGCTGAGCTCAAGCCGAATTCAGGCCAGAGGTTTAAAGTATTGACTAATGAATGTAAAGTTGAAGTCTAGGCACTAAGTCATCAAGTGCTATGCATATAAATCAATAACTGCATATACTCACTGGCACAGAGTTTTCAGAGAACAGTGTGATAAGATTCTGGTCTGGATTAAGGCCCCTACACACTCTCTCTACAGTAGGCTCTTCATCTGCACCCAAGTCCACACAGGGTGTTTCAATCTTCTCCAACACGTTGACTGTGCGCACTATGAGCTTCACACAGTAGTAGCAGTTGGTGTATTTGAACACCATTGTGTAGTTGACATGGTAGTCTGCCTTAATGTTCACACATACACCCCTATGGACATCGGAAAATATTAAATGGAATTCAATATGGGAGTAGATTAATTAATAAACAATCAATACAGCAGGGCTAGACAAAGTCACAGTCGTTTGGCGTTAACGCTAGTCGACAAAAATATATGGACAAAACAAATGACGGTAGAAAAACCACGATAATAATAGTACTAAACACGCTGTTTTTGATAATTAACTACGACAACTTGAACGCTCGCTGGCGTTCTCGCGGACCTTGTAGATAACTTTAGCGTACTTCGCTTGACAATTGACAGCCGACAGTATCAAACATAGCGTGTTTAGTAATTATTATCGTGGTTTTTCTACAGTCATTTTTGTCCCATACATTTTTGTCGACTAGCGTTAACGCCAAACAACTGTAACTTTGTCTAGCCCCGCTGGGCCCACTACTGGTCACTTTTCTCTCCTATGAGAGAAGTTGTAAAGGGGATAACAAACTGTGTTTCTTGAAGGCTCAGTGTTATTCGCAGTTCAGTGTTATTTCTATAATATGTCATCATTCCTTTATAGTAGAGATTATTTGCACCAGTTTCAAAATATTTGTTAGCATTGAGGATCTTCATTAATCAGTGATTTCGATTGATAATGACGATAATCTTAACATCGCTGTAAACTGTAACTATGAATGAAACAGTAACTTACTTAGAAGTCATCTCACTGGCGTTGATATCAGTTATAGTTTGTTGTCCATTTTCAAAAGAGAACCACGTATTCCTCAGCACTATTGGAATAGTGCATTCTGCCGAGACTGATGCTGCAATTCAATGGATAAATGGTAAATGCGGTTTGGGCGTATCCAGTGACTAAGAGTTACGACTAAAAATCTTTTAGTTGTTAGCGTAGAACTTACCGGCATAACATAATAATGATATGGAGATAAATATGTGTGACAACAAGCCCATTTTATTTGTTCATTTAGTAGTTGATAAGAAACAAAATACAAAGATACAAATTACAAATACAAATTCAACAATCAACTGTAAACTTTTTGAAGTTTCAATCTGAATATTGTGTTCTGTGGTTTCAATGTTTCAATTTTCGAACCACAGACTGCAAAATAGATTTTCAAACTTCAAAATTTACTTAGTCTTGGTTTTGTTCTCTATGGCTTAGTCACAGACATGTTTCATTTTCTTAATATATAATGGAGATCGGGAGGTGTATGAAGCACTTAACATTTTTTTTATATGGTAGCACTCAAACTGTATTGATCCATTCAGCCAATGGTTTCAGCCAAAATATTTTACTGCAGTCCCTTGTGTGACCATTCGACGCTGGTTCAATGGGGGATAGAAAATCCAAGGCAGACTATTGATTCCGCGCTGACGTCACGTCAATCAACGTGAATCATTATTGTCAAAACATTACAGTGTATTTAAATAAAAAAATAATTATTTAAAATGTCTTCAATGGTAAGTACATTAAAACAACTGTATATTCAAATTAAACGATATAGCGAGTAAATATGTACATAAAATATAAATGTGTATTTTTAATTAATCATTATTTAGCAATTACTTAGCCCCTTGATAATGATATCGGTTTGATTTAATTTTCACTGAATGTAATTTTTTATGAATCTTTGGCTAACTATGTAGGTACATTACATCATACTAGGTAATAAATATCATCTTAAATAAAATTACATTTATAGAAAATCCCCTAAACATTGTTAGAGGCATTTTGCATGTTCAACCTCACATTCCAAATGTATTTTCTTCTATTTTTAAATAATAAATTATATAATATTATGTACATTTATTTTACTCCTTGACTTACCATTTCTATTAGTTAAATTAGAAAATGGTACCTTACTCAGTTTTTTAAATAATTAACTCAATAAGTCTAAGTATGTTAGGTATTTTACTCCCCAATTAAGTATATCCATATAGTTAATTTAATTTTGAAATTAGAGAAGGGTATAAAAGCACTTGAGTCTCAAGAGGAATAATTGAAAATGCTATTGACCTTTCAGATTTCAGCCCACAGCCATTTACATAATCTGTAGGTTTTAATGAATTGAAGTAGATAACTCATACATATAATTTTACAGCGTATGAAGGCAGCTAAATGCCCATCAGATGAACTGGCTATCACCAACTGCGCTCTCATCAACCCAGATGACTTCCCTAGTGATGTCAAGTAAGTATTGCTCAATATAGCTAAGCTGCCTTGCAGTGTGACCTATAAGTGGATAGCTGATCCATCATGTGAGTTATATGTGGATAAATGATCCATAATGTATGCAGTTATAGCACAGGTTACAAGCCAGAGGGGCGTATTAGCGATTACCCCCTGCTTTACAGGAAACAAATAAAACTATACGTTTTTATTCACTCAATCTCCTAAACTGAAATTATTTGCATGTGTGTATAGATTTGTGTGTCTCATGAGACACATGCAAATTTCCTGTTAGGGAGATTCATTGAATAAGAACTTATTAAGTCTTCTTTGTCTTCTGAAAAGTAAGGGTATTGATTATACGCCCTTAAAGCCCACAATATGTGAATAACTGATCCATCATGTGTGCAGTTATAGGTGGATAACTGATCCATCATGTGTACAGTTATATGTGAATAACTGATCCATCATGTTTCCAGTTATAGGTGGATAAATTATTCATCATGTGTGCAATTATAGATGGATAAATGAGCCTTCACATGTGCAGTTATGTTAGGATTAAAACAGATCCATCATGTGTGCAGTTACACATAAGTATAACACATAGGTTGAACACATTAGAGAATCTCTTTTTTTTGAAGTCAATTAAAAATAAGTAGGCACTGTACCATACTCACTTGATAAAGATCAATTTTTCTCACAAACTTGAATGTTATATAACCATCTTAATGGAATCTCAAGTTTTTGATCATTAGTAAGACAGGCGTGTGTATTGTGTGGTTACTTTTGAAGAATGTACAATGTACATGGTGCTTTAAGAACACATGTGGTGTTTTATTTCAAAAGCAATATAAAAAAATTACTTTTGTGTTTTATTTTTTATACTTCCTTTTTTTTCAGGCATATTGAAGTGGCCACAGGGCCATCACAACACTTTATCTTCAGTATCAGATTCTACAGTGGGGTGGACAGGGGCACCGTAGGCTTCTCTGCCCCCCAGAGAAAATGGGCCACACTTTCCATTGGACAAGTATGTTTGATAGACAATAACATTATTTGAAAAATGTTGTTGAAATAAGACATCAGATAAATACTATTTACTTTTTTATAGCCCATAGATGTGAAGCCCTTCAAGCCACAAAATGCTGATTGCCTATGCAGTGTCACGTTGGAAGCTGATTTCATGCTCAAGAAAACGTGAGTTAAAAAATGTTGAAAGTGTAAATATTTAATATAGTAATTAGAAATAAAACATAAACACTTGTGTCTTGTACTAATCAATGATATTGAAGTTTGATTTTTTGCTTTGTCCCCAACATATAATTGTAAAAAAATCTGAGCTCAATGTTATGATAGGTAATAAAATTTATAAAGGTTTATATTGAATTTTTTTATTGGGACAAAAATCACACTAATGACAAGCAAATTGCTTTATTTTATACTCTAAATAAATGTGGTTTTTAGTTTATAGGGAAATGAAGCAACTTATCTACAAATAGATGCATGAAATTAGATACATTAAATTACAAACTGTTTTCACAGGACATCCTTGGAGCCATATGACTCAGAACAAATGGCGCGCGATTTTCTGATTCAGTTTTCGAATCAGATTTTCACAGTTGGTCAACAGCTTGCTTTCTCATTCCAAGACAAGAAAGTGCTGGCTTTGATGGTTAAGAACTTGGAAGGTAAATATAAATTTTTGGATTTTAAAACTTTTGTGAGCACTATTACTACATCTGTCAATTCTTCGTTTTTAAAGGGATCTAACTATGGTGTTGTAAGCCACAGTTTTCTTTGGGAAAAATATATGCCTATTTATTACAGGTACAATACTATTGCTAATATTTATATTGTGACATTCCTAAAAAGTTGTTAAGTTTATGTTAAATTTACTTTTTAACATTAAATGTTGTGTGTTGTATTACAATGCTTTGGGTGTGGCCTGCGCCATATTATGACATGGGTTTACTATTGTGAAAGAGAGAGAAGATTTTTGGTGCGCTAAATTTAGAGACCCTAAAACGAATTTGCTGTCAAAGATGCCACTATTTTTGGATGCGTCAAGTTAATTTAGTTTAGAGTGTTCGCTCAACAGAATTGGTACCATTGGCCTCCTTTTCAGTATTAATTACTGTTGTCTTGACCATTATATCCTATGTCTATAGCCGTGGATGTTCAAGCATTGGCAGCTGGAGCCAATGCGGTGCCTCGGCGCGTTCGATTCGGCCGACTGTTGCCCGATGCTTGCATCCAGTTTGATAAAGCTGAGAACTCCTCCCTTAACCTTGTGGGCAAAGCTAAGGGGTAAGTATTACTTCTCTGTTTTTTTTATGCCTATCACTAGACACATTCGTTCGTTCGTTTCAGCCGACGGACGTGCACTAGGCTTGGCAAAGGCCTGCTGCAATGATTTCCAGCTCACAAGGTACTGCGAATGACTCGCGACGACTAGCTTCATGTCGTCAGTCCACCTGGTCGGAGGTCTGCTTACACTGCGCTTTTCCGTGCGGGGTCGCCACTCCATTCCCCAGCACTTTGGATCTCCAACGTCCGCGGCTCTACGAACTATGTGCACCGCCCATTGCCACTTCAACTGCTACGTTGAGCTACGTCATATTATTACGTTTACTTGGCACATTAGTTAACTGAAACTTTTCGCCATAACCCACATTTTCAAACACCTTTGAAAACATTATGGAAAACTCTCAAGAGTGCAGGCTATGCATTATTCCTTAAAATACAGGAAACAATAAGTCAGTTATGAAAGTATTTTGGTGTTACATTAATTTGAATTTCACATACTGTGGTCGATTCTGTTGTGCAAAATCTCTAAACTAAACTAATTTAAAATAGTGCCATCCTTTTCCATCGGGAGCAGTTTGAAAAGGATAGCACTATTTTAAATTAGTTTAGTTTAGAGATTTTGTACAACAGAATCGACCACAATATTACTGAAGTAAATCCTTTTATGAAAGTGAAGTTTTGTTTCCTTGTTATTGCCAATACCTCAGCTAGTAAAGCCATAAAGTAAGTAAAGCAAATAATCCTTTGAGAACTTTATTTTTATTTTTTGTGTAGTAAACAGCCTCGCCAGTCCATCATTAATCCGGATTGGGATTTCGGTAAAATGGGCATCGGTGGCCTGGACAACGAGTTCAACGCTATCTTCCGACGAGCCTTCGCGTCGAGGGTCTTCCCTCCAGAAGTTGTGGAGCAGTTGGGTTAGTTGGACGAATAAATGACAAAACTAGGTCATACAATTTATTTTACCCTTACTAGACAAGACCTGAGTCAATTTAGATATTATGAATTATGTAATGGTCCGTGGCAGGATTCGAAACCGTGACACTGGAATCCGATAGCACTCCACCGCGCCAGGGAAATCGCCCTCAAGTTGTCTCAAAAACTTTTTTATGTTCCATGTCCCGCTGAGCGCGGGTCTCCTCTTAGAACGATAGGCGTAAATTAAACTATTAAAACGCAATTGAATTCCGATGAGAATGCACTTGTTTAAAAGCGTTAAAATACTGAAAATACAGAGCATGCCTGTTCTAAAATAAAATCACAGAAAACTGCAAAGGAAAACGATTTATAAAGATTTCAAATTGTGATGAGGCAAATTGACAAAGGCAGTGGCAGTCACACATTCAAAAACATCTTAATATAACATAATCTTCAGAACACAAAATCCCTTACAAATAAACGTGAATAGTTATACCTACTGTGTTTCGTCTTCCTTCGAATGTCAAATTATTGATGAGAGAAAAAAAGGCAGAACAGTGTTAGAGTTTAACTATTCGACTTCTACTCCACGTTAATTTGTTAGGCAATTTAAGGCTAACGATTTGTAAGCGAATATTGTTTGTAAATTCTCATTAATTGTATATTTAAGGTTGCAAACACGTAAAGGGCATCCTCCTATACGGGCCGCCCGGTACCGGTAAAACTCTGATGGCTCGGCAGATCGGAAACATGTTGAACGCGAGGGAGCCCAAAATCGTGAACGGTCCACAAATATTGGACAAATACGTTGGTGAGAGCGAAGCCAACATCAGACGTTTGTTCGCGGACGCCGAGGAGGAAGAGAAAAGGGTACTTAGAGAGTTGAATATTAATTTATTTTCATCATTATCATACATCATTGTTTATGCGGTCACCGTTATTGCGCAGAAGTCGAAAATAAGGTATCATGAGGGTAAATGGGTCGCAGATTGAAGACGAATGATTTTTCCTTTTGCGCAGTTCCGTCTTGTGCAGCTATCCCTCCACGTTTCGTTCAGCGCTAGACATACTTGCCGCGACCTGAGGGGTTAGTACAAGTTATTGTACGAATTTCGAGTCAACTCGCATCGCACAAACGAATCGAATGCCTCCATACATCTACAGCCAACGCCATCTATGGACAGTCACTGACTAACAATGCATGAAGGAATTCGAATCGTTTGTGCAAAATCCTATACTAACCCTACTGATTCCTATTCGAAGAAAGAAAATTACTTTGAGAATTTAGAGGATAGCGAGGGCAAAAATTCAATTTTGTTCTTATGGGAGTTTTGGCTTCCTCTCTTCAGATTGTTCCGCGTTCGTGTCATCACCTTTATCATTCATCTTTCCTTTTTATTTGTTACTAGCTTTTGCCCGCGGCTCCGCCCGCGTTAAACTCGATTTTTTACTAATCCCGAGAAAAAATTGAATTTCCTTCACAATGACCCCTACTACTAACTACACTACACTACTTACACCTACTTTCAGGAAAGATTGCCAAAGTTATCTACCTATAGCTGTAGCTATAGATTACTGTTGAAAATTAGGGTTATTTTTAAATTTCCCATAGGAACTATGTATTTTTCCGGGATAAAATGTTTTAATCCGGGTTATAAGCTATCTATGTTCCAAATTTCAGCCAAATCGGTTCAGTAGTTGCGGCGTGAAAGAGTAACATACATACACACACACACACACACACACACACACACACACACACACACTTACACACACACACTTACACACACACACACTTACACACAAACTTTCGCTTTTATAATATTAGTGTGATATAATATTAGTGTGATTTTCGGAATCCTTATATTAACGGCCTACAAGCCGTATTTAGGTGATTTTGAATGAAGTTTTATGCAAAAACTATGAAGATAATTACTTTCAAATTTGCACGTCATGTATTTTGGGTCTTTAATCTACAATCGCTAAGAAGCAGAAACACGATTGGATAAAATTTTCTCGATAGAAAGTTCTCCCAAAAGTTGCTTTAAAATCTCAGTTTTTCTATATTTTATCGGAAACTACAATCGATGTAATTGTAATTTTTGTTTTAATGTATCGGTAATAATAATATCCTAAAACGCTTAGAACAGATTTTTGATAACTGGCTTAGTTTTTGAGTAATTAGGTAAAACGTCGTTTTTCTGCTATATTCTTCCGCGACGCTGCATGTCGCACCTACCAAATCTCCGTGAGAGTGAGAAAGACAAAAATAAATTCAATAAATCCCCTTAATGTCTTTACAAAAAAATTTAAAGTAGGTGCTGATGTGTGGTTTCGTTCCCAGTGCGGGCCCAACAGCGGGCTGCACATAATCATCTTCGACGAGATCGACGCCATCTGCAAGTCGCGAGGCTCCGTGGGCGGCAACACGGGCGTGCACGACACCGTCGTCAACCAGCTCTTGTCCAAAATCGATGGTAACTAAACGTGACATATCTATATTATTTATGTATCTATAGTAATATTTTCAAATAGAAAGAAAGATGATGATGATGATGATGGAAGAAGGCCATTTAGAGAGACAGTGAGGCAAGAAGTATCCTGTAGGTCGTTTGGATATAACTCAAGAAGTCAGAAGTATTGGATTAGAAATTTTACTGGATTTTTCAGCTAGAATGCCATTGAATTCCTAGTTATGCTTTCAAACATTATTTTTCACTTTGTTTTAAAAATGTGTAACTGAATTAAAGTTCCTGTGGAAATTTCCACACAAGAATTGCCCATCTCTAATACTGAAATGTTTCTGAGATTTAGTCACTATGACTTATCGCGCCAAAATCTTCATAACAAATGGGACAATTGCTGCTTTTTCATATTCCTACCATACCTAAATGTATTTTATACAGAATAATTCCACTTTTAGGTGTGGACCAACTGAACAACATCCTGATCATCGGCATGACGAACAGACGCGACATGATTGACGAGGCCCTGCTCCGGCCGGGCCGATTGGAAGTGCAGATGGAGATCGGTTTGCCCGACGAGAAGGGACGCGTACAGATCCTGAACATTCACACCAAACGTATGCGGGAATACAAGAAGATTGCTGAGGATGTTGATTGCAAAGTAAATACACTTTCGTCTTCTTTAGTCTACATTTGAATTTGCAAAGTTGCTAGTCAAAGAATTTAGTATAGTTTCCTGTAAACCAAAATTTGTGATACATCCATGTTATAAAAATAGTTGGGTGACCGAGCTTTGCTCGGTAGTATTACAGCTACTTACCGATAGATGGCAGCAGGAGTTTACTGTAATAGTTTTACTTTATGGCCAATATATGTCAGGTATATAATATAGATTTATATTTTTCTTGGTAAATACGACATTTTCTAAAAATGAATCCTAGCCAGATCAATTTATCGCCCCCAAAACCCCTAGCTTTGCTCGGTAGTATTACAGCTACTTACCGATAGATGGCAGCAGGAGTTTACTGTAATAGTTTTACTTTATGGCCAATATATGTCAGGTATATATAGATTTATATTTTTCTTGGTAAATACGACATTTTCTAAAAATGAATCCTAGCCAGATCAATTTATCGCCCCCAAAACCCCTTGTATACTAAATTTCATGAAAATCGTTCGAACCGTTTTCGAGATTCAGATTATATAGAAATATATATACGAGAATTGCTCGCTTAAAGGTATAGGATAATAAATGTTTACTTTATTCGCCGTTGCCCTTAACCGTTGTTCACTAAATGAATAACCTTATTGATAGATTCCTATTGGTACTTAATGTTATCGTAACTACATATTACTAAAACGATTTCGAGTTAATTCTCAAGAAGACTTTCGCCCGGAAAAGCTTACTCTATTCGCGCCTATCACTCATTGATATATAACAAAAAAAAAACAACCACAGACAACGACCAACATTTTTGGAAAAGACCCCTATACAGCCGCCAATTTTTTTTTTTCAAAAAACTTATAGCCAGTTTATCGCGATGATGGAAAGATTCTGATGACACTTCACACAAATTTATTCAAACATTTCCCAATTATTGTAGACAAAGAAATTAATAAATTACCGAAGAGCTGGCGCTTACTTCGCCCAACGGCTAAGCCTCTATACAGCGAGGCAATAGCGCCAGTGTTTTGGGCACCATGCCATTAAGCGAGCATTTGGATGGTGTGTACATTTTGTAAATATTTTTAATCTTAATTATTGTAGAATAAAGATAACATCGAGTACAATTACACAATTTTTGACAGTCATGTTCTAATAGGTTCTTCATTTCTTCTCCATTATAGGAAATAGCTACAATGACCAAGAACTTCTCCGGTGCAGAGCTTGAAGGTTTGGTCCGAGCGGCTCAGTCCACCGCAATGAACAGGCTGATCAAAGCTTCAACCAAAGTGGAAGTTGACCCCGAGGCTATGGAGAAACTTATGGTGGAACGAGCGGACTTCCTCCATGCTCTGGAGAATGACATTAAACCTGTAAGTCTTTTCAGATCTACATTGCAAGTGAACCTGAATTTTATCATCTGTTACTTTAAAAAATGTCCTCTACAATCAAAGATATTCGTTTTAAATATAATTTCTTCGTCTCTACGTAATTATAAGGCAACCTTAAAATTAACTAAAACAGCTAGAAACTTTTTATATTCCTTATTTTTAATTTTTAATCTGGTCTTATTCTTAGCACTTACTTTCTATGGTCAGAAAAACGACATCAGAAAAGGCATACAAGCTTTAGTTTCACAGAAAGCTTTGCTTGAACTGCGAAGTTTAGGCCATGAAACTTTAAATATACATACTTACCTATCAAAAGTGAGTCTTAAACAATTTTCTTCATAGGCGTTCGGTACAGCAGCAGAGGCCCTGGAGAATTTCCTAACACGCGGCATCATCAACTGGGGCGCTCCAGTCACGTCCCTGCTGGAAGACGGCCAGCTGTATATCCAACAGGCCAGGGCTACTGAGGCTAGTGGTAAGTAAGGCATTAAACTCGCGTACCTCTTATACTGCTTTGGTGCCACTAATTAATAACCATGTATTAAGGCTTGAAGAGAATAACTGAAAATAAGGGTTTACTTAACAATCGTTATTGACAAGAAAATGAATTTTCTTAAAACCTCTCTTAGAAAAAAAAACCCAAAAAGCAACTAATTTTGTCATATTATATTACTTTCCAAATTGTCTGCAAAACGGCGCAAGCTCTTGCACACAAAAAAGTACATAAATATTACAATAACTTTGATTATATTTAAGCCTTCTAACAATCTTGTAAAGTAATAATTTCTCCGAAATTTAAGTAAATCAGTGTGAACGCGGCTGCTCCGTCCCCCTGTAAACTGTCATTCGGCCTTCTTAAAGCCTTAACTGTGAAGAACTCTCAAGGGCAAGGTTGCCTCAATGTTATTTAATAACATGACTATCTGACCTTATGGAAGTAAGGATCACGGATTGCAAGTTGCAACTATAAAACGACGGTCGAGAACGCTGCACTAAACGACCCCTACATTAAAGTTGATTTCTAAAACTTCAGACGGAACGATGAGACCTAATTGAATTTCTTCTCAACCTTACAATAGGTGGGCGTGGGTTTCCTCTCAGAATAAGATGAGTTTGGATACCAATGAAGGACCGGGTTAGTAAATAGAGAAAGAAATGATTTTTATCATATTCAAAAGTAGTGCAATACCCAATTGTCACACAGGTTTAGTGTCAGTACTCCTCGAGGGACCACCGAACAGCGGCAAAACTGCTCTAGCGGCGAAGCTCGCGAAACTGTCGGACTTCCCCTTCGTGAAGGTGTGCTCGCCCGAGGACATGATCGGCTTCACGGAGTCTGCCAAGTGCTTGCAGATCAGGAAGGTGAGTGAGTGACGAGTATCTGTCCATTCGCCGATACCAAATATTTATCGTTTCTGTTCACTTGTTTTAATTGCTCCCACATCCACGGCATGCGGAAGAGATCCTCATTTGTAGCGATAAAATGTCCTTGTGCATGTCCTCTCTATGTGTGGATCTCTATGTAACTTTATATATAATATGTAAGTACAAAAAAATAAATTGAATTCTTTGCATCGGACTTCAGTTTGGTTGGAATCTTTACGCTGCCCCAATCATTTGTGCCAATATTAAAGCGGCATACTTAAGATTGATTTACACGTGAACAAGCTCTTGCCTCGAATAGAAGTTCGATAAAATTGAAGCAATAAATAACTTGTAAGTTGTATCGTCTAGACTCTAAATAATAATAATGCTCAATGAAAATCGCTTGTATACCTAAAGCTGCTTACAATTCTTGAAAATCGAAACATTTTTGTGTAAGTAAAAACTAGCTGCAAAAGTCTGCAAAATGGTGAGGCCCCTTATTTTCCAATCATACGACATATACGTGTACATTACGCAAGCTTGGCTGTTCATATAAATTATAAAACAACATGATCGGTTTTGTAGTACTTCGACGACGCGTACCGTTCAACCCTGTCGTGCATCCTGGTGGACAACATCGAGCGGCTGCTGGACTACGGCCCCATCGGCCCGCGCTACTCCAACTTGACGCTTCAGGCTCTGCTCGTTCTGCTGAAGAAGCAGCCGCCGAAGGGACGCAAGTTGCTCATTTTGTGCACGAGCAGTCGACGGCAAGTGTTCTTTTTTCTTACAAAATCTGTGTAGGCGTATACGCAGTGGTACAATGACTCAGAAAATCATAGTTTATGAACTTCAGACTCTGATAAGTTTTTATTCAATTCTCGGCATGGGCCTATTTGAGATTGGTCTTCAGTGGGCTGATTCTGTAACGTTCAGTTAGTTAGTTAGTAACCCTCACTGGGTTATTAACTAAGAAAACGGAGATAAACTAGGAGGAGGGAACGTAGAAATCCTATTTTTGCATTCTTTTTGCACAAGTTGCTAACCTACATTGGTATGGCATCATGTCCACATACCATGCTAGTTGCTAACTTGTGCAAAAAGATTTTTGCATCCGTTAGTTAATAACACAGTGAAGGTTACTAATATACAAACGATGTAGAATCAGCCAACTGATCTCTTTCGAGAGAGTGGTGGTACACAAGACGCTCGTCGTTCCAAGATTAATCTGTTGCAAAGTTGTTTTTTCTTTTAATTGACTTTTAATAAATTCATCTTATTTGCGACTTAATTTTTTTCACGCGCAATCTTCAATTGAAACTTTTACTTGCAGACAAGTGTTGGAAGACATGGAGATCCTATCAGCATTCACAGGCGTACTGCACGTCCCGAATCTATCCCAACCGGAACACGTGATGTCCGTTCTAGAGGAGAGCGACGCCTTCACCAAGAAGGACTTGGCCAAGATTCAGAAGGATCTTCGAGGAGCCAAGTATGTACCAACTGTTCGTTTTACCTCCACAGACAATAATTTTAGGGTCTTAATTTTACGGTCCTTATGATCGTTACATATGACGGCAACTGTGGAAAATCGCGACGGCTACACAAGAAGGCCTGGGCCAGATTCAAAAGAATCTTCGAGTAGCCAAGTATGTAGCAATTGTGTACAAAAGTAAACCCTCACAGATAGTTGATGTTTCTAACCTTCGGAGCATTTGGTGGTCTCCAAGACAGACTTGGTCGTGTTTCAACAGGGTCTTCAAGGAGCCAAGTAAGTAGCCACTTTATCGCCACAGACAATATTCAATACTAACGGTTCAGATCGTTACATCATCGCCTTATGATCGTCGACCTGGTACGATATTTTAGCTGAATGTAAGGAGCGAAGAGTCAAGAAACTATAATCTCTACATTTTGGCATATTGAAACTGAAAACAGGCTACGTTTGGCTAAGGGCTGGGTACGTAACGACTTCTTTAGCAAGCTCACTCATCCTCACCATTTTATTTCATTGTGAATGAATTGCCCTCTAGACCAAGATAATATGGAAACGCTTGTAAAAGGTAGTAAGTACCATTCCTTTCATCATAGCATAGTAATTGTGTATAATGAAATCTTCTCGTAGGCGGAGGAAAAAACGGACGTTTTGGGGCGGAAACCCCGCCAAACGAGAAATACCCAAACCGCAACCCGACCCGCCGCGGTCGAGGGCGAAGTGAGTACTCTTTACAGCGGATCTCCTTTAGACGCCTCATATCGCATGTCTTCATTTGCAAAGTCGTCCTGCATACGTATTCGATTTCAGATAAACTAGTAGCTGTCATGCTTTAGCATAATATCGACGATTACTGCCGATACAACCGGGCATTAAGCGTCTGTAGTTACGCTATCCCTGTTGGCGTTCCACTCTGTCTCTTGGGTCGTGTTGGATGTTTATCCCGAAAATAAACAATACAAATTATGTTTGCATAATCACAATTTAACCTTGCAGGATATTCATCGGTATCAAAAAGCTGCTGGCTTTGATCGACATGGTGAAACAGACGGACGAGGAGTCGAGAGTTTTCAAATTCCTCACGAAAATGCAAGAGGAGGGCGGCCTGGACCTCGGCACCTCTGTGCATCAATAAGAGTTATTGCAACCTTAGGGATTACACGCGCATACCACAAGCACGCCCTCACCCGACATTAGCAACGCACATATTATCCACACATTGAAACCCCAAATCAATCGAGCCACGGAGAGCTCGCCTTGCGCTTCAGACTTGCGGAGCTACGAGATAGATTACGACGACGTGAGCGAATGCACGGACTCGTTCGCGGATTCCAGCCATCACAGGATCGGACGGACGGCCAAAGGCAACGAGATATCCCCAGCGAAGATGCCCCTGATGAGGATAAGGAGCGTCGAGATCGTGTTCGAAGACGAAATGTCCACGTGCACCGATACGGGGCTACTGGACCGGAGTATAGAGCTCATTCTGTCCGACAGTGACGACTCCACCAAATGCGTCGACGACTTGGAACATTTGCAGCAGGAGCGCGACGAAAACGATTCGGTGACCTTGAACGCCGAGGCCGATTTATCCGACGACAATTGTTACTCGCCGAAACACGTCAACATGCCGATGTATGCGAAGAACGTTACGTACGATACTCGCGATTTAAACGAATCCCTCACATTGGCTAATGACGACACGTTGTCTCTAAACATCTCGGAGTTGGGGGACTCCGGTCGTTTCACCGAAGAGGCGTCCTCGTCCCACATCGAAGTGCCGATCATTACGTACGACGACGCTGTGCTCTCTCACTCGTGCGACGCGGTTAACGTGGAGGAGAGCACTGTACAGAGTATGTACGAGATATCAGAGATCAGCGCGCTCCACACGGAGAGCAAGCGCCTGTACGAGTACATCGACAGCAACAGCGACAGCTCTGACAATACAGCCGTCTGTGATGATCACATTCCGTGCGCGCAACCGATCATAACCGAATCCGATGCGTCGAATCCTCAGGAGCAAACTGTGTGTGATAGCTATGATCTGCAATACGACTCGTTTGTTGATATTGGAAAATTTTAACCTATACCTAGAGCCTCTTCCATGGAGATGCGGTGCGTGTCACAATTTTAGAAAATTCACTAGATGAATACGGTTGGAAGGTTATGAGAGGTTTTAGGCAATCTATAATATAGACCATCAAACTTCAACTGATCCATTCGATTACTGCTGGCAGTCGTGTTGATATGAGAGCGTTCATTGCGTTGTTATGCGTATTTCTTTTGTTTCGCTTGATATTGGCAGCATCGTGAAAAACGCGTCTCTCTGAAAGAAGCCCTAAGTTCATCGGATAAAAGCTACTTGTTTAATCAATGCATTATACTGTTGACGCTTCTCTATTAAATTTTTATATAGTTGTTGCTGTTTGTGTTAAAATTCTATCGTCTGAAGTTATAGGATAGGTACGTGGGTATATTACATTCCGCTCTGTTTAGAAGTATATACGCGCACTTGAAACAGATTTTTCCCTGTTCTGAGCTATTTGTACACCCTATAATGTAAACCTTTACACAGCTTGTGCTCGAGGGGCCGAGTGGTATGCTAATCTAGTAACCATGTCATTGTTGTTTTTTTTATCTCTTCTTTTGTAGAAAATGTCTTTAAACTTGTGTCCTCGTTGTTGTCTTTGTAAATATTATTTCTTATCGCAGTGCAATAGTTTTTTTTTTACTGTAGTATTTTTAATCTATGCACTGCGCTATGACATGGTTATAGGAATCCCAGGGTTGTATGTTGAGGCAATAGCTCAATTTTTTGTAATATATTGTAATGATATTTATAGTTTATGAAAAGCGATATGATTTTATTTATTTCGTATAATTATGTTATGTAAATGTGATACAGCTTGACGCTGTTTAGTTTAGCTAATTGAACAGATTTAATTATATGTTATGAAAAACATAGCTTGATAAGAATAACATGTCAATATTATTAAATTAATATTGTAGTAAGTATTATTGTGGATCTTGTGGAAGTTGTTAGAAGTAGAAACAGTTTTACATTATGGCTTAAAACCGTAGTACTATAGTGAAGAGTACAATTTTATTAATAAACTATTAAGCTTTTGATGTTGTACTTGTAATGTTTGTCATTTATATGAATTTACTTAAAGCAAAAAGAGAAAATTCGGAAACACTACGTATCTGATGCCAAAAAATAAAAATACGAATTATAAATACTTTTCAATAATGTGAAAATGATAGTTTAGAGGGTAAGTTCAAGTTAAAATCAAGCAAAAAAGTAGTCTGTGCACTTTAAAAGAAATATTTGCACATTTAAATGAAGACTTTGGAGCACTTATTTTACTCTGTAGTCAGAGGTCCAAGGTTTGAATCTCAACATGGGCGATTTTTGGAATTCATGTTTAAATTGACTCAGGTTTGACTGGTGAGAATTTTCAGCCGTTGCATTAGTATACAACTACCTGTCACTTGTCAGCCACGATGTATTGACTATAAAATGTGTTTCGGTATGATGCTGTGTAGTAATCTATGGACTATACCATGTTAATTGAATATACAAGTAAAAGTAATAAAATATCGAATATATTCAATATGTTCTATGGTACATTAATATGAATGATAATAATCGATTTCTGCTAGTTTTGTTTGCATTGTGCGCTTAGAACATTCCATACTTGCATTCATTGAGTTATCCAGTCACTAAACAATCAATATTTTTTAATAATTATTATATTGTCTATTTAAGACATATTTTAACATAACTCTGTATTAATCAAGATTATTGTAGTTACGCTTAAATAGAAGCATTGTAGTACTGCGTTCAAATAATAAGTATTAAAATAGTTTACAGGTAAGTAAGGTGGCCACTTCAATACAACATAATCAATTACTATACAAATTATCAAAACTTCGTGCAATATATAGGATAGGAAAATTACAAAGAAACAGCAATGTAGTAGACAACATGTATATTATGTATATTTTTAAAAATAAAAATTCTGTGAAAGTTGGTCGCCTTAATAAAATTGTATTTTACTGTGGAAACCATGTCAGCAAAGAATGAGCATTAGGTATTTTGCTTTGTTTGTAATGCCTTTAATTGGAATTGACATATATACAAATGTGTACCAAACATATACACTTAAATATGTTGTTTTATTAATAGAATTATAATATAATCACAACAATGAACTATGCTGATATGATTTTATTGTTGGTTATTAAATACAGCAATTGACAAAGTGATGTTCTCTTTCATTTTCATCCACAAAAACCTTTATAACAGTCAACTTATAAAGTAGAAGAATAATTTAATCTTAAGTTTTTTGAAGTGAAAACTGCTTTAGGCGCATTAAGCTTTTCTTGAGATGGAAAAGAAGCATTGAACTCTCGACACTGTTACCATAATTACACCTCACACCTGTTACAGTAACCAACAAGTGAAGTACCTAATTGTTCAAGTTTTGCTTTTGCTTTAGCTTAGCTTTGCAGACTCCTCTAAGTGCCACATCATTACATTATGGAATAGGTATGGCCTACATCATTTGCATATTATCTTGGGCCTTGGCAGCATCCTAAATAAAAGATGGAAAGAAATAATATTTTTTTTTACTCTATACAAGTTAGTACTTGACTGTGATCTCACCTAGTGGTAAGTAGGTAGAAATGATGTAGCCTAAGATGTTATCGAACTTAGAAGGGTAAGTAAATTTACCCCAACAGTTTCTACAAGCATCGCACCGGAACGCTAAATCGCTTGGCTGTGCACCTTTACTGGTAGGGTGGTAACTAGCCAAGGCCAAAGCCCCACACCAGACCTGAGCCAATTTAGAAATTATAAAAAATTCCAAAGTGGCCTGTGGCGGGAATTGAACCCGAGACCTTCCACTCAAATCCGAGCGCGCTGCCACTGCGCCAAAACTCACTTTTTAAGGGTATTACTTTTTCAAAATTCACTTTATAATGCCATCAGAGCAAGCGCACAGCAGCGGCGGCGTCCTTTCAAGTTCCAGAAACGAATTTTGTCAATAACTCTTGGTACAGATACACATGCAACGCAGTAGCACAAAAGTACGTTAGTTTCGAACAACTAGCATGAGTATGAGTTCTAATAGCATGCTTTAGTTTAAATCTAAATAGCTATAATGTTTCTAATGTGACTCTCTCTAGATCAGTTCTGCAGTCACTGTACAGTACTTAAATCACACATTAAACAACAAGTTGAATTTTACATGAGATTTTATTATTAAAAACGTGTAGACATACACAAAATATAATTTAAAATGGTACTTAAAATGAACTTAATATAAGTAGGTACGTACTCATTAATTAGCAGTTTCACACGCATCCACCCAGTCATTATAAACATCAATTGGCTCTGATAAAACATTAGTTGTGGTTTGGAAGTCTTCTAGACATACACGACATTGTATCCGAGCAGTATTCCTGGCTCTATCCCTGAATAAAAGAAACAAAAGTAGTGAAACATCTGGTACAATACAAGTAAAATAAAAACAATTATGGATACTATTCTTAAAAACCCACATTTTAACTTCACAGGATTTTTCATGGTTACAGAAAGGGCAGTTGAACTGTTGATCAAGAGGTTCTATAGCCTTCCGTTTTGGCGGAGGCTTTCTTTTTGATTTGCGGCGCCCCATGTCTAAAAAAAAAATTAATTTTGATATAAGTTATGTTTCCGGTTTTGTGTTAACCACCACAATTATTACTTAGTTTAAGATACCAGCAAATAAACAATGTTTATGTACCGGTATTTTGTTTATAAATTAAATTCTTTCAATTTCAAAAGCACACATCTACCACCATTATCTGCACTGAAAAATGGACGAATGACATTGACAGTTGACAGTGTCAATGTCAAGTGCGAAATATTGATCGCGTGAAATGCACAGATGTAACTACCATAGCTACCCCTATATTCAATATACTCTATGGAGGTAACAAAACTAGGGAGGCGCCCTATTAATTCATTCTCTACAAAATACGCTCTATACCCACAGACATTTATGGGCAAGTATATACCATATCAAAGCTCTAGCTTATTCTAGCTTATTAGCCTTGCGTGATATGCGACGCCATGATGAGCGCCAAGATTTGTTGTCAAAATAATGTTCATCTTCTGAATGACGCACCCTGACGCACCCTAAAGGCGCATTTAGACCAAACGAATGCTCAGCCGTTCTACCCCCACTCTACTAAATTCTTTTGGTATAAACAGACGTGGAGCATTCTTGGAGCATTCTTGGAATGCTCGCTCGCTTCATTTAAACGGCACCAGAGCGCGCGAACAGTTGCTCTAAGAGCATTCTTGCGCGTTCGGCCCCGAACAAGCCGTCGAGGCTTGTTTACACCAGACGAACATCGCTCATTTCTATCCCCACTCTACATAATTATTATTCTTTCGGTTTTCGCAAAGAACTGTCGATCATTCGTAGAATGCTCTTTCGCTTGGTGTAAATGGCAATAAAACGTGCAATCAGTTGTTCTAGACCGTTTTTTTGTGTCCTGGCGCGCTCGCTCCTCGGAGCGGTCTCTTCAAAGCGTTCTTGTGTTCTACCATAGAGATTAAACCTAACTTTGTGGTCTGTGGATCTATTCTGCAATACAAATATTTTAGTTTGTAATTTCTACCACAGGTTTAATGTAGCCGCTAGCAATTAAACAAGACATTGTATGAAGTAATTTATTATCATTTCGTTATTTATATAAATGATGTTAAAGTTCTTCCTTCACTCATTTCCTAAATGAGCCAGGAATTGTATACAATTCCTGGTTTTCACACATTTCCGGTAACATATTATATACCTACTTACTAAAGTACCTTTATCTTTTTTTATGTTTTAAAGATATTTTACTATGTGTCTCAATGTCTGTGATTGAACTCAGAAGTTGTATTTATTTTTAATGATTTATCATTTATCTCAAAGACATATTGTATTATGTAATTATAATGTTATTACATTATTTATATAGGTAACTAGCTGACCCGGCCACGCGTTGCTGTGGCTAGAGATTGTTATATTAATAAATTAAAATTGCGACTATAATTTGAGATTTAAACTATCCTATCTCTCAAGTTGGATCGAACTGCACATGGTGTGCGAATTTTATTATAATCGGTTCAGTAGTTTAGGAGTCCATCGCGGACAAACATCGTGACACGAGATTTATATATATTAAGATGTGTATTAAAGATATTGTGCTGTGATTACATAATTTGTAGGAAAATTAAAATCGTTTTTATCATGTATAATAGTGTTTTTATTTTAAAATCAGTCAAAAAGAAGATATTGGTCAATAAAAATAGAATAGAATACAATTTTTATTTTCAAAAACCCTAACATCTTGTCCATCAATGCCTCTTGCTGGCCGCTGCAGTAATGTACTATTTTTTTATTATTATAGAAGTCTGAATAAAGTAGGTGAACTTTAAGCAACAGCTTTATGCAATATTGTTTTGCCATGGCAAAATATCAATGGTATTGAAATATTCTACAAATTCATTCCTTATGTTTTCGCATCGTAATGCATGTCTTCGTCCAGTGTTGGGTATAAATGGTAGTATAAATGGTCAAAGTCCTCTGAAGCCATTCTACAAAAGCTTTGGAATTGGCCACTTTGCTCTTGTTGTTGCATGTCCCTCATTGTTGCGCCTACATTATCCAATATCCTTCGTTGCATTAAATTTGTCACCCACCAACGTCTCTTCTTATTTTTCTTTTTGTGAGACTTGTGATTAGGGAACACAGTACTTTTTATTTAGCGAACAACACAACGTCTGGCGAAGCATGAAGCACCATGAATTATATATAATGTACTCTGTGCCATGAATGAAGCACTAAGTACTACAGTAATCTTGATAGAATAATAAAATTAATAAAATACCTTGCTGATTGACTTGACTGCAAAACAATAAAAAACAACACTATAATACTATAGGTATCAAAGGCAAATGAGCATTGGAGATTTGGAGCATTCTGAGAACAAACTTGCGCTGTTCGTTGCGCGTTCGGGCTAAATATTCGTCTGGTCTAAACATCTACGCAAGCATTCTTGAGCATTCTTGATCTCAGACCAATAATCCCATAGACACAAGGCTAAAATAAAACAAAGTAAACGTATATGTTATTCAAGTTTCTAAATAGTATCAGTATTAGTGTGAGTGAGACAAAAATCAGGTGTCAGTTTTTATTTTTTTTGACGTGTCACAAGGTCCAAATATTTTGCAACCATTTGCAACCTTTTCTTTCTTTCTTTTTGAGGAATTGGCTCCGCGCGTTGAGCGATTGAGCCATTGTCAAATTTTTGTTATTTTCTTTCTTTCTTTTTTTTTTCATTAATAAAACGAGGAAACTTGTTTATAAATTTAAACCAAAATTTTGAAATATACAACGGAATTTAGAAAAGGATCAGAAAAGGATATAATGGAATAAAGATAAAAAATATAATGGAATACTTATTTAAGACTTATACTACATATTTACAACTTAATATCATTTAATAGAATGAATGAAGAAAACAGTTTATATACACAGGATATATCGGAGGACAAGAGGATGTCAACAGAAGTAGGAAGTGGTATATTACACTGAATAAGACCCTGGTAAAATGGATCCCGGTTATATTTTGGGCAAGATAAAAATATATGATTCAGGTCACCCACCTCACCACACTCGCACAAATCACTGTTCACAATACGAAATCTAGCCAGATGAACTGGAGAGCAAACGTGGCCCAGACGCATACGCGTCAAGATACACGTCACTCTCCTGCTCAACTTCAAACTTGAGAACCATGGCTTCGATGGAATAGAGCTTTGAATCCTAGCAAATTTTTTGCCTTTTGATTGGCTGGAAATCGACCAAGTCACTCTCCAAGATTCTTGAAGTGAATTCTTTGGCAATGTACACAAATCATGGGCATCATTGCAATAGTCTGCCATATCTCCGCATAAAATAGCCTCATTGGCAAGCTGATCAGCGCGTTCATTTCCCGAAATGCCGGAGTGACCCGGTACCCAGGAAAACACCACTGTATAGCCTTTTTCATTACATGTAACTAGTAGGTTTCTAATTTTAATAATAACATGGTTGATCTGACCAGACTTAGATTTGAATGGGAACCTAGATAAAGCTTGCAGAGCACTCATAGAGTCAGTAAATATAACGGATTTCTTAAGTTTAGCAAGAAGAATATATTCAACAGATTTAAACAGGCCAAGACATTCTCCAGTAAATACAGATGATTCAGGCGGAAGTTTTGTTTTCTGGACAATATTATACTGGAAATGGAAAACTCCCACTCCAACTATGCCATCTGATGAATGTTTCGAAGCATCACTATATATATAATGAAAATCCAAAAATATGTTTACATACCGAGGAGCTTCAAATTGATTTCTTGGAATATCTGGATTGATCCTAACATCCGGAATGATTGTCAGTGCCTTATATTTAGAATTAAACGTTGGGTAACAATATGTACTATACATCGGCGCTTGTATGGAGCAAAATATTCGATAACTCTTGATAAGACGGGGCGGTGATTTATGGGACCAGTAAGAACAGGTGTCTATACATTCCGAAAGAAGATGAAGTTTATCACGAAGAGGATGATGAGAAAATTGCATAGCTTTGAATAGATACCTATCAGATAAATATTGACGTCTTAAACGTAAAGGTGGTTCAACGCACTCTATTTGCATAGCATTGATAGGGCTAGATTTCATAGCTCCAAGGATGATCCTTAAAGCTTTGGCTTGCACGCAATCTAATTTGCTAAGAGCAATGGCACTACAGGGCTCTATAATAAAAGTAGCATAATCTAGTAAGCTACGGATGAGAGCGTTATAAATAAGACGCAAACAAAAAGAGTGGGCACCCCACCAGACGCCGGTTAAACACCTCATCATATTTAAATTTTTTCCACATTTATTTACAATATATTCACAATGAGGTATTCCAGTAAGTTTTGAATCTAGAACTACTCCTAAAAATTTAACTTCAGACTTTACAGGTATAGGTTTATCCCTGTAAAGTACATTGAAATCCGGAATCCTTCTTCGTCTAGAGAATACAACCACAGTGCTTTTACTAACAGACAATTCTAGTCCATTTACATCTAACCAGTCATTTAGCTTATTAAGAGTATTAGATAAGCGGTTACTAGCATTTTCTATAGAATTGTCTAAGTTGTATATAAGCAGATCATCAGCATATTGCAGAATATTTATATCTGAGTTTAAGGATGTTTCTAAATCATAGGTATAAACGTTGTACAGTAATGGACTAAGGACTGACCCCTGGGGCAAGCCTCTCCATACTAGCCTTGATAGTTGAGTACCATTGTTTAGGTCTAATTTAATACATCTTTCAGAAAGCATATTGATGATAAACGTAATCAATAATTGTGGTACATGTAAATCATGTAATTTTTTATGTAATACTGAGATCAGCACATTATCATACGCTGAGCTAATATCAAGAAAAGCCGCAATAACCGACTTATTTTTTGAGAAAGCTAACCGAATGTCCAAAGTAAGAATACTTATATTGTCTATGGTGCTACGGCCCCTTCTGAATCCCAACTGATTAGCTGTCAAAATATTATTATTTTCAACGAAAAATTCTAACCTGTTTTTAACAAGATGCTCAGCTATTTTGGCAAGAACAGATGATAAGGCTATTGGACGAAAAGAAGAAACATCAGAAGCTGGTTTGTTTGGTTTTAATATGGGAATTACGTCTTGGGCTTTCCAAGAAGAAGGTATATTTCCAGACAACATGATAGCATTTAAAATACTCAAGTAATAGTTCAAGGTAGAGTCACTGCAGTTTATCATGAAAGAGTATGTGATGCCGTCTTCGCCTGGTGATGAGTCTTTTACATAAGAGAGTACTCCTTTTAGTTCAGACAAAGAAAAAGGGGCATTAAGGTCTGTATAGCTACAGGCTATAGAGAAGGGAATACAACACTGGGTATTTATGAAATTGGGAGCAGATGAAGGAGCCAACTTATCCATAAATTGGTCAGCTAGCTCAATAGGTAATGTACTTGATGAAGATGAACAGAAAGCTGATTTAAATCTTCTAATATTTTTCCAAACTATCGATGGGCATATATCTGGATTCAAGGACTCACAAAATCGTCTCCAACCCTCGAATTTTTTCTTTTTAAGTAGCTTGCGAGTGGAATGCGCTGTTTGGGTATAAATTTCAAAATTCTCTGTAGTCATCATGGAACAATACCTTTTCTCTGCCTCCTTCCGCTGCTTTATAGCTTTAGTGCACTCACTATCCCACCAGGGAGGAAATGGTATTTTACTAGATCCATTGCCTTTTAATGGAAATAAAGCGTTAGCGGCATCAATCAAGACTTTAGTAAACTCATCGGCACATACTGTTTCATTACCACTGTTAGCAACAGGAAGGCTAGATAGTTTTTTTTCCACATAATGTTTAAATGCACTCCAGTCATCTGGCAATTTATGTTTTAATCTAGGTTTGTGTTGTAGGTTACGAGGAGGGCAGGATATCGGTAATGAAAGAAGAATTGGAATATGATCACTGCCAAAAGATATATCAAGTACACTCCAGGATATCAGAGATGCCAGACTTGGGGAGCAAAGGGACAAGTCAGGAGCACTAAGAATTACAGTGGGACCAGTACGTCGAGTTGGAGTGCCGTTGTTCAATATACATACATTTTGATAGTCTAATATATCTGCCATCATTTCACCATAACAATTAGTTCTAACACTACCCCATGATCGATTTTGGCAGTTAAAGTCCCCAAGTACTAAAAATGGGCTAGGCAAGGTAGTAAGCAACTGACTAAATTCATTGTATAAGGAAGAAGAAGGATGAGGTATATACACAGAAATTATACAAATTTTATTTACTATTACAGCAATGGCATTAATACCATCACTGAGGGGAGGGAGTGAAATAATCTTATGTGAGAAGGCTTTATTAATGAGTATGGCCACTCCACCATACCCATCATGTCTATCACTTCTCTCAGTAACGAAACCAGAGATCCTGAAGGAAAACTCTGGTTTTAACCATGTCTCAGAGAGACACATAGCCATGGGCTTATATTTATTTAATAAGTAAATAATATCAGTTTTTTTGCTTATTGCACTTCTACAATTCCATTGAAGTATGTTGTGATCCATACTTAAAAAAATTGTTTAAAGCTGTCAATAATGATTCGGCGGCGTTGGACGGTGAAGAGCTATCGCTCGGAAATAGATTACTGGTATTTGAAAGTAATTTAATAAGTTCCAAAATTAATTGACCTATAGATTGTTGAGGTATTGTCGTATTTGATTTATGTTTTAGTACATTTCCATTAGGTGTTTGAGAATTATTATTATTGTATTCCTTTATAATTTCGTCATGTATGGTGCGGTCGTAACCTCCAGTTTGTTTTGGGGGTACACGGCGCTGAATATACACTGTTTTTTTATGAGAATTTGTATTGGGCGAAGATGGTCTTGTTAGTGTAATATTTTTATTTTCGAACTGAGGCGACGAAGCTGCAACATCGGTATAAGGTTTTGAAGAAGGGGGATGGATTTTGGCTGCCTCTGCGTAAGATATACAGCTCTGGGCCATAGAAATTTTAATTTTTTGTTGTCTCAAGAACTCGGGACAAAGTTTGCTAGTGGCAAAGTGGCGACCAGTACAATGGAGACAATAAGCATTTTCCAAGATAATGTTACAAGTGTCTGAGACATGTTCGTCCCCGCATTTAAAACAACGAGGCTTTGACCTGCACTGCAATTTAGTATGACCAAATTTGCAGCAGTTGTAGCACTGTATAGTTGGAAATATGTACAATTCAACAGGGAGCGCTGTATAGCACATGTAAACTCTTTTTGGTAATATTTGACCATCGAACGTCAATACAACCATATTGGTATTAATAAATAAACTAGTACCATCATCTTTCGGTGTTTTTCTTTTAATACGCCTAACCTTTATAATTTTTCCACAACCCATAGGAACAGTAATGTTTTCCTGAATCTCGTCCTCAGACCAGTCTTGGGGTACACCCTTTACGATACCTACTCTTGTGACAATAAAACTAGGTATGAAAACCTTGTATGAGAGATTAGCAATTAGTGGATTATCTGTGAACAAATTAGCATCTTCGTAGTTGGTAAATGCCATAGAAACTCTATTTCTGCCAATACGTTTTAAGCTACCATTAACTATATTATTGATATTATATTTTTTTAAATCTTTACCAAATTGAATAGGATGCAGCGTAACAGGATCATTCGGAGATGTGGTTATCCTTTGAATGTGAACAGTGAACGGCCCTGAATCTGTGCTTACATATTTCCTTACTAACTGCGGTTGTGAGGGACCTGCACCAGTGGGCTGTGTAGCAGAGACACTATTATTGAAAGGAGGGACATGAGTTTCAACAGGCACAGTTTTTTCGCCTTGAGCATTATTCACAACAGGGACCAACTTCTCGTCTGAATCGTCACATTGGCATTCATGAGTAATCTGTTTACCGTTCCTACTTCTACTTCTCTTTGTTTTGCAAATTCGGCACCTTTTTTGTGGTTTGACTCTTTTCCGTTCTGAGAGAGGAATAAGACCATCCTCAGTGTCCATCGATGAGTCGTCAATAACTACATTATAAGCTACAGGACTAGGAGGGCCAGTGTCTGGCCCTGGACCCCCCAGTCCGGGGTTATCCGGGGGTGGGTCAACCCCCGGGCCCATAGTAGAAAACTATACGCTTACCAGATAAGTAGTACCTATATACACTATTTATATGAAATATCAATAAAAATATGTAAAAACTATTAACTAACTACTATTTTACACAAAAAAACCTCCACTGATCCACTTTAAAAAACAATTAAAATCAATAAACCAAAAAACACGTCCACCAAATCAGAAGTTTCCCGCGCTTTTTCTGCAACCTTTTAATACTGCCAATTTTAAAAGTATTCGCGTTTCTGGTCGAATTACCTCAGTCGTCGTATATATTTAATTTTGTCTCATAATATTTGTTGATGTTTCGTGAGAAGTGCTGAAAAGATTATTTAGATTTTCTTGTGAAAAAATGTGAAAAAATTGAGATTTGTATATAAATTTAAGTATAATGTGAGATGATTAAAAATGTCTTGTTCGGTAGAGGGTTGCAAAACACGTATCTCACAGAAAGAAAACGAAAATAAATCAGTTGGATTGCATCGGTAAGTTTTAAGCTATTTTTTTCATATTATAGAAGTAAGTATTTTGCTCAGAAAAATGTAAAGAAGAAGCGCAATTTAGTAAACGTCCGGGTAAACACCCAATTACATGATGGTTTACGGTAATTCAAATATTTTTTAAATATTTCAGAAAACGCAATTTTAGGTTATTAGTGTTGTGAAATTTCACTATATCGATAGTGTCAATATATCTGTAATTAGAATAAATAAATACTCTTTAGATTTCCTAAGGATGAAGATTTGAGGACGAAATTTTTTAAACTTTCGTGTACGAACATTTTTTAATAGTTGTTGTTTGTTTTAGGAAACACCATCACCAAACCCCAGAGAGGTGTTGAACAATATGGCTGAGCCAAATATTTTGAAAAGAAAACTTTCGTGTACATAATACTGAAGATGAGTCTTATAAAAGAATACAAATATTAGAAAAAAGTAGAATATTTTAAAAATGTTTCGAAACGCCGCCATAAGAAAATCAATACCCTCACAAAAAGAGTAACGCGACTGAATGAAAAATATATGGCAAAACAACGTTTGAGGCGTTAACTAGTCGTCGTAATATATAACATTGTCGTGTCAGTGTTTGTATGTTTGTAACCAAACCCCTTCGAAACTGCTTGAGCGATTTCTCTGAAGTTTTTTGTGTACATTCTTTAGATGTAAGTATAGGTTGTAAGCTATTTTTTATATTTCAAATGGCAAAACAATGTTAGCTCAGTCAGATTTATTATTATAATAAACTATTTTAAAAATAAAATGAAGTTTTCTTTCATATCCAGTAATAAAAAGTCTATGTCCAAGTATCTTCAGAAGTTATGGTGGTTTGTAGGCAGTAGTGTAAAATTCTCATAACCCAAAATTTTGGGTTACGCTGTGGTTATGCTACAATTTTTAATTTATCCGCGAATCACGCGATGTTTTTTCGGATAATTAATAGTGGCTTTTGCTAGCCAAGAATAGTGTCACTTTCTCTTGCTGAAGAAACTATAACAATCGTTGGGTAAACAATATTATAAAGATGTAACTTAACTTAACTTAACAATACTATATAGATATATTTATTATATATTATTATTATTATTTATTTATACCTTTAAACGAGCAATTTATGTATAGGTATTTTATATAATCTGAATCTCGAAAACGGCTTGAACGGTTTTCATGAAATTTAGTATACAGGGGGTTTTGAGGGCGATAAATTGATCTAGCTAGGATTCATTTTTAGAAAATATATTTACCAAAAAAAATAACGAGCAAAGTTCAGTCACCCAATAAGTAATGTTAATCGTCGAATCTAATCGACTCCAGCTCATCACTAGCATAATCGAACCTTGTGACAACCTACTAATTTTCGAAAGAGGCATTATGGAATTGTCTCTTTTTAGCAACCTACCAAGCACATAAGTAAAAAGAGTACAAAAATAGTGCATGTCGTTGCTATTTTAACTGTCCATCTATTGGATCATTCATCTGAGATTCTTGATGTCAACATTCTTGCTCGTTGTATTTTTGGTGTAAACGCTTCGTTTAAACTAAAAGATCAAGAAAGAATGCTCTTGCTCTGGTTCTAGCTAGTTGTTCGTTTGGTTTAAATGCACCTTAATATGACGCTATCACGCCACTTGACAGATTAAATTTTGTAGAAACAAATGGCTGAACTTTCATCCATAAATAGTGTTTTCCTCAGGTGTTTTCTCTTAATTTTCAATTTATGGTCTGTGTGTGTGTCAGTGTCGAAGTGTGGACCACATAAAAATTGTACTCTGTGGTGTGGACTGTGGTGAGTGGTCTAGGATTGTCTATGGGTCATAGCTTTGGGTCATGGCCCCATATGGGTGGTCTGTACTCTGTGGTTTTATGTGAGGATAGAGTTGAATCTCTCGTTAGAGAGTAGAGACTAGAGAGTAGTATGTTCCTTGTTAGAGAGTATACCTACTGTATATGTGTTCTGTGAGTTGAACAGAGTTGAATGGCTGACATCGAATCGCGGTGATAGAATTCCAATTTGTCAGTGTTTAGAAACCACCTAAAGCGTGAAAAGTATATGCGATTTCTTCTTAAATTGTTGTACTTCAAGAAAAACCAATGTATAAATATTCTCGAAGTTAACAGAGCATTTACTGTTAACCTCCAAATCTCAAAACAAAATGGAGCTCCCGCAACCGCCACAGGGTACGTGCTAGTTTTTTCTATTTCTATTTTATCCTATTACATACGATGCACGTTTGTTTCACGTATTTATTTTTATAGATCAAGATCTGCGAAATATAATAGACAAGCTCGCACAGTTTGTCGCAAGAAATGGCCCGGAATTCGAGAAGATGACCAAGACAAAACAAAAAAACAACCCCAAGTTCAGCTTCCTGTACGGCGGAGAGTATTTCAACTATTACCAGTACAAAGTGACGACCGAGCAAGCAAGTAAGCATAATGCAGATGATGGATATAGATAAATCTGCGGTCGCGCCCGATCGCTGCTTGTGTTGTGTTATAACCGTTTCAAGTGACCCTCCGCTGTTTATAGTTCTAAAGCAATCGGCCGGTGGGCAGACGGCCCCCGCGCCCGCCGGGGCTTATTCGGCACAGAACAGGCAATATGTAATGCCCCAACAGGCCAGCGCGACGCCCGCGCAGCTGGGCCTGGCGGCGTCGATGGCGGCGGCGCCCGCGCTGCAGCAGTGGCTGGCGGCCCACTCCGCGCCGCCCGCCGCGCCGCGCGACCCCGCGCGCGCCGACGGCGTCAATGCGCAGATCAGCGCGCTGCGGGAACAGATCACTCAGTCTGAGAATAACCTTAACGCCCAGCACTCGGTGAGACTGCACTTATACTGCACTACAAATAATGTTCATTTATTTACGCGACTAACCCCCTTATTCTTAATAGCATTCTCAGTACAATATGAGTGGAATTGTTAAAACCTGTTTTGTATTTTGTCTGTCAACAGTAATTTGACATTTGAAAGAAAGAGACAAAACAGAGTAACTATTTCACTGCTATTTCACACATAAGGGGATTTATTGAATTTATTTTTGTCTTTCTCACTCTCACGGAGATTTGGTAGGTGCAACATGCAGGGTCGCGGAAGAATATAGCAGAAAAACTATGTTTTACCTAATTACTCAAAAACTAAGCCAGTTATCAAAAATCTGTTCTAAGCGTTTTAGGATATTATTATTACCGATACATTAAAATAAAAATTACAATTACATCCATTGTAGTTTCCGATCAAATATAGAAAAACTGAGATTTTGGAGCAACTTTTGGGAGAACTTTCTATCGAGAAAATTTTATCCAATCGTGTTTCTGCTTCTAAGCGATTTTAGATTAAAGACCCAAAATACATGATGTGTAAATTTGAAAGTAATTGTCTTTATAGTTTTTGCATAAAACTTCATTCAAAATCGCTTAAATACTGCTTCTACACCGTTAATGAATAAGGGGGTTAACTTTAAGCTTAGCTAAAATGTCGTATTTTTACGATATATTATCATAATAAAAAGTGTACACAATATAGGATGTATTGATTTAAAACCAACAAACCTATATCAGTAGTTAACTGGCACAAGATTTTTTTTGGATTGAAACAATTTGTACAACTGCTAATGCTTTCAAAAAATTAGTGAGATGGGAATGACAATGAAAATTGATCATGTTAGTTATCAACAAGTATTAAAGATATTATTTTCATGTAGGTATATATTTACTAGTTTTCCAAAGTGTTAGGAATTATAGAAAGAGAATAGTAGAATAGATTGCAACAGCCAGACTGCCATTTAATTTATGAATATTTTGTATGGACCTTGTTTTTCGTAACATTTATGTTAATACTGGAGATGTTTCATACGAATGTAACTATTTTATGACTTCCTCTAATTTTCAGTTTAATTTTTAGCAGGCAGGTTATTTATATTTATTAAAATGCATGATCTTTCCAATAAGACATTATATATTAGAATTCTACTTTCTTTTGTAATTGCATGAACAAATATTGTAATTTTTTAATTCACAATTGAATTGATATTAAACAAAAGTGATTGCTAAAACATTTTGTCTTTCAATTTTTACGAGTTTATTAAGTATCAATTATTTTGAGTAACACAATTTCTTCATACACAAAATCTTAATAACTAATCATCTACACAGACTGTGAAGTTTTCGAGTAACATCCGCTTATCATTTTTATACACTTTTTCTACAAAAGTTGATAAACAACCCAATAGAGAGCATATATATTTCAGTAAAAAAAGTTTTGCAACTTTTGTGTTGTATTATCACTTCCATAATTTAATACAATTTTTACTCTACGTAACTGTAATATTTCTCTTAATTTTAATAAAATATATCTTTTGCTAGTATGGTTGCAAGGCTAACAAATGTTGGTATGTTGTAGGTTTTAATTCAACAACAGCAAGCCAAAATCAATGAGCTTGTGAGCAAGGCCCAAGTGGAGACCATACAAATAATGGCGGAAGAAAACAACATAAGCCTCTCAGAACTTGATACCATTCTGCAGCCAATTATCGACACTTGCACTAAAGACAGCATTTCTACAGGTAACTACTTCTCTTAGGGCTGATTTTTCAATAGTCAGATAAACTATTTGAGGAATAAATATGAAATATAAGCCATACAAAATCTGTCAAAATGTCATATACATATATTCCTTAGTTTAACAATTAAAGATTATCTGGCATTTGATAAATCAGCGCTTAGTCAATTATGCAGTTACAAGATCTACCAGTATAAGCTGGAATTAATGATAAAACACATTTTCTTGTGAGCATACTTATTGAAACTGTTATGTTTATATGCTCAGCAATCAGTATTGAAATTTTAAACATCATTTCAGCATTATTATTACCCAAATTATTATAAAATAAAAGTTATACATATAAACAATGGCGCTCTCATTTTCTTCTACTCTTGCCAGACGATAGATGTAAATTATTAGTGCATTAGTCTGACAAGAAGCTGTAAGATGTGCGCTACACTAATTTTTTTTGAGTTACTCTGCAAACTATATGGATTAAAAAGAGATAAAGATATTGACAAAACTTACTTCTTTTAGTTATCTATAAAAATATAATTAAGTGATCTTGATTATTACTTATTAACTTGAACTTTAAGAATTGGTTCTTAAATTGGCACAAAATAACCCATCATCAGTTTACAAAAAATTATGAAAACTGATGATTTGATGTCTGAAAGAGAAAAAAATATTTAAATTGTTATAGGCAAGGGTTGGATATTGCAACATGCAACAACACATGATGCGGGAAAAGTGATATCCCAGCATCTGCTGAGGAAAGTCACTCAGCCAGGGGCACCGTTCACTCAGAAGCTTCACATCATTTACCTCATCAATGATGTACTGCACCATTGGTTAGTACACCTAATTATATTTGTTTTATTAGTCGTAAGCTTATGGGGTAACATGGTTTTTCTAAAACAATTTGAACACGGGCTTTGGGTATCTTGCACAATGTGTTAATATTTTCCTGTTTATTTATATTATATGCTTTATCTTTGTGTTCATTTTATTATATTTCTATTGATTCTTTTGATGTGATATCTCCCACAGTCCTCTAACAAATTTGAATTTAAATATTGAAAAATTTTAAACACACAAGCAACTTTCACCTTTGCAATGGTTTTGTGATCTTTATCAAATCGAAGGCTTGTATTTACTACAAGATTTGATGCTGTCTTAGACCCTGTTGCTTCAACTTACGTTTACATTTATGTATAGCAGTTAAATATGGCTGCCTTACCCTTATGTATAATGGCATAAGGATCAGACTGCTATTTGTAATAGTTACATGTTTGTTAAACTTTGTTGAATCAACTGGCCCTTAACTTTGCAGAGGTGTAAATTGGCTGTGTGTCATTTGGTTGTGTGACACATCTTTTACAATACTCTTTTAAAGGACTTAAAATCTTTCTAAAACACTACAATATAATATTTTTGGCTTTTAAATGAATTCTCTACAATGTAATAAAAAAGTTGTTATGTATTTCTTGACCGTTGCATTCACTCCCGTAATTCGGTGTCTATGATACGATTATTCCTAATTACAGTGCTCGCAAAAACGCAGAAGATCTCAAGAAAAATTTGGAAAATGTGGTGGTTCCAATGTTTTGCAATGCCAGTATAGGTAACATATTTATAATAATGTCCTCAAAGAATTTAGGTCTCTTGTCTGATTGTGCACTCTCATCAACACTAAATAGATGTAGTCTCGTCATCAACTGTGGTTTACCATGCAGGTAACTTGCTTGAGTCACCGTCGCTCGTACGACAACTGGTTGATCGCTTCGCTGTTTCAGCCGTGACGGAAGAGCAGGAGGCTAAGTTGAACAAGCTGCTGCGTCTGTGGGAATCCAAGTCGAACTACTTCGACCCGGCGGTCATTAAAAAGATGAAGAGCCCCACGAGCTCCTATCAGGAGTACCAAAACAACCTGATCGCCCAGCACTCTAACGCCATTGCACATTTGACGCAGCAAACTAAATCTATGTTTGAAAAGTATGTATATTTCTAATGTTTGTTTTGTATTACTCCGTTTGTCCATCACAATTGTCACTAGGTTACAAGGGGGACTAGGACTGGGATGAAATTTTGATGAAATCGTAGTTCAAATTAGATCGGTTGTGCGATTTAGGTCGGAAATCGCAACTATGCTTATTATTACCTACGATTTTACTACCCTAAAACTTTCCTTTACCTAAAAACATAGAGCAGCAATACTTTACTCAGCCAGATCTATATCGTGCAGTCTAATTTGAACTGCGAGTCAACGAACCTTAAGCAAATAGAAGTTCATGATACCAAGGGTTTTTTTAAATTAATAATTACCGATGTTTTTGACTGAAATTATTTAGACAACCCATTTGCAATATATTTATAACATATTTAGTTGGATACTCAGAATACAGAAAAACTGTATTCTGAGGTTGGATATTAAACACTTTCCTTCCATTAACCAGCTTGGCGAAGGTTGTTGTATATTGGGATCTTAGACCAGTATGTATGACACTTGTTTTACTGAACAACAGGAGTCTGATTGCCAAAGAAAAACGTATTCATCGTTATCGTAATCGTTAGCGTATTCTGCCCGCCCCCAGAATGGCTGACGTAAATCATGTACCCAATCAGGGGACAGTATTTGTAAACGATTATTATACCGATGAATACGTTTTTCTTACACAATCTAAAAGCAGGGCTAGCATGCGCGTGTAGAGATATGTCTCTCTGCTTTTGTCGCTCGCTTTTCTCTTTCTGATCCATATTGATAGACAGAGAAAAGAGAACTACAAAAGTAGAGAGACATATCTCTACGTGCGCATACTGCATAGGCTGGACGATTTGGATCACTTATGTACATCTTTCAGCTATCAATCACAACACCAAGCGTTCGTCGCGCACACAATGCAGCAGATACAGCAAATGGAGATGCAGAAACACGCGCTTGAACTCAACAACCAGGAACAACAGAACAAGGACAGCCAACAACAGAACAACGTGCCGCCACCGTTTCAAAGCAACAACTTCAGCGATCAAAACTACCAGCATACCCACTCAGGGTACGATCAGAACTTCAGCTCCGGCCACCAACAGTACGGGAGTGAGAGCGGGGACAACTATCCATCAAATAACAGTATAAGCGGAAACGAAAACAGCTACGACAGCCAGACGTTTGATCAAATCACCAGCCAGAAAAATCAAGAGACTTTAGAAGAGGTCGATCTATCGAACCTTCCTAACGTAAACTTCTCACAACCTCCACCGGGCTTCGAGCCAAAAGAGCCTCCCATGCTAGCATTCCAAAACGGTCTTCCTGATCTGAGCAAGCCCCCGCCCGGATTCCCCCCATTTCCTGAGATTAACAATGAAGACTTGATGCCGTCTGTACCTTATTTTGAATTGCCTGCAGGATTAATGGTACCACTCATTATGGTAAGTCATGTTTCTTCTATGTCTGTTTACGATCATTTAAGTTATAGTGGCTCAAGCGCCGATAGAGTAAGGTGTAATTCATTTGTGTGCAACCACTTTTTACTGTCTTTTTACTGTTGTCTGGGTGTTTTTCAATATATAATATTTAAGTATATTAGTATGTATATATTTATCAGTTATCTAGTACCCATAACACAAGCTGTCACTTACTTTGGGGCTAGATTGCGATGTGTGTAATGTCCTGATATATATTATTATTATAACTATCTATGTGGCATGTCGCGTTTGTCGGAAGAGATAGTTGCGCATATTTGGGTAAGCGACCGGACGGTCGAGCCTTAATATACACACTCGTATCTTCATATCGGGGTACGCCTGGCTTTTTACGGCCAAAACTAATTATTGTGACCATTTAAAATCTTAAATTATTTTCGCTCTATATTAACTGTTGTAGAGTAGATTGTTTAGTAATTTAAACAGGAACTCAAAACTGCCAGGATCAGGTTAATAATCTTTTTATTTTGATTATACATATTTTACTTTATAAGGCTCACAAAACCTCACTCCCTCCTCCATCGCCGATTGAAGACCACGTTTTTGAAAAGTAGTAACATCTATTTAGATCATGATTTATAATTAAAAAAAATAATAATCCCTTTTAATTTATAAATTGGCATTTATTTCTCGCGATCGAATAAAAAAGAAAAAGACGTAGTACTCGGAGACTGCCGCGGTAAAGCTATTGCATAGCTGTTTTTGTCAACTTATGCAATTATAATTAAACAACCAATGCCACCTAGAGACGAGTTGCTGAACTAAAGAGACAAGCGTGATATTTCAAAAAGTCATTAAAAGTTCTGCTGTTCAAAAAAGTATCACCGCTGTGCCGGTCGGAGTGGGGGGTGTTAGGTTATTTTCGTTACGGAATTTCTGGATTCGGTCTCTACGCTAGCTAGAAGCTATAGAAGCTATGCAATAGCTTAAAACTCCCATTGCCATACTGATCTGATACAGCTTTTATTTCTAGTTGGAAGATGACAAATACAAGCCATTGGACCCAGCGATGATCCGCTTACCTCCGCCGGCGCCGCCCAACGAACGACTGCTCGCCGCGGTCGACGCCTTCTACGCCGCGCCCAACCACGAGCGGCCCAGAGACAAGTACGTCAACTACACTGTGATACAGTTATTATAGTAGTGTTATTATCTCGCTGCAGACTCGGTCATAAATCATTCGAGTGTTTCGCTTTTGTTGTTCTGCAGTAATGCACAACTCAACAAAGAACAACAAAAGCGAAACACTCGAATGATGTGTGACCGAGTCTGCAGCGAGATAATAACACTACTATAGTATTATGAATCTAGACTTTATGGTACCTACGTCTTGGAAAATTATAAACTGTACTTTACCAACATTCAACACAATTTAAATTCACGAAAATTGGCTCAAAGGCCAGCCGGTGTTCAAAGCCAAGTATAATCTGAGTGCTTTCAAGAGAAGAGTGAATATGCATATTCTAGGCAAGCGCGCTCCATCCTAGACCTCATCATTTCTGTCCATCAGACATGATTGTAGCCAAGCGCAAGCCTATCAATAATTAAAAAAAAACCTGCCTTTTTATGAAATAAAATCTTTATATGGTTTATTTTATTAAAATTTTAAATAAATAATGTTAAGCAAGACGGATTAAATTGTTTTGTTATACTACTCTACAATTTCGCATTGTGAAGTCGACATCGAAGGATATCCCGGTGTCGGGACAAAACTTGCGTCGAAGAAATAGTTGGAAGAATTTTGGGCGGAGTTCCGGCATATTGGATTCTTTTCAAGTAGCTTCGTTATAGCTAAACAATTTAATCTGTCATGCTAATTAGTGATTTCCGCAAAATAACGGCTACTTCATTATATTTAAATATTTTTTTATAAAAATAATTTAAAATTTGCATAACAGCGAGGGCTGGGAGAAATTAGGTTTATATGAATACTACAAAGCAAAGAACGCGGCTCGGAAGAACAAAGAAGAAGCGATCGCCGCGGGCCTGAGGCAGAAGTCTAAATCACCAAGTCCAATACCCAAAGACTTACAGAAGCAGCCCACGCCGCCCGGCCGGAGATACAGGTAAATGTTACTGAAACTACTACTACTGGCAATTCGGCCTAAGAGTTTGGGACTTTTTTTACCGTAAAATCCGTTTAAGACGATTTCACAGGTACCCAACCAAAAACGCGTCATAAGCGATAAAGCGTACGCCTCAAGTTGTGAGAAATCGTACTAAGCGGGTTCTACTGTATTTTTAAATGGGTTTATGTCTGGTTTGATATTGCAGTCAAGTAAGTACAGAAGTGACACTTGACTAGATTTTTTTCACAGAGGTGTTTTTTCTTGGTTTAAAACTTTGAAAACACTTTCCGATAGTTTTACATTAAGTTAGTATTAAACACCTAATATTTTTTATATATGTTTTGTTTTCGATAGTGGTTGTTTAGTCACAAACAGGCAAACTTAAAATTGCATACGCTCTTAAGCTTGATATTTTCCGTGATTAATATAAGTTATCGGACTGTTAAACAGCTGTTTTACTTGGTTTCCCAGATCGCTAAGTAAATCACCAGAAAAGTCATCACCGAAAAAGTCTAGATCACGATCGCCCTCGCCGAGAAGAAAAACTACGTGGAGACGAGACAGGGACAGAGAGAGTGAGTCCAAGCGAGTTAAGTTATACCTTCTGGAATTCATAATTTTATCATATCTATCACAAGTTGTAGAGATCGTCACCTGGAACGAATGTTAGACTCTAGGGCCGTGACATTCATGACCAAGTACACCCCTCAGCAAAAAGACCAAAAAAGCATAGGGCCGATGACGCGGAAGATGACCTAAGAAGCATGGGTAAATACATCAACTGGCGCAGGAAGTCGAAGGACCGCGACAAATATTGTGGAGGAGGACAGGGGCCGTACCTAATACTAAAACGTAATACTGCTATAAGAGATGGTGGTGGTGGTAAGTAATATTGTTTTGACATTTTCATACAATGTCAGTATGAACATTTTAATAATACTGCTAAAAGAGATGGTGGTACGGCCCCTGGGCCCACAAGGGACTGTAACCGCCACAGGATAGATAGATAGTTGTAGATTATCAAGACACGCGGTAAGCGTGTCAAGCCAAGTACAGGTATACAGTACTGGCAAGCGCACCGTGTGTAATTTTACACGAACCATTTGGAGCCACTTTTGACACCCTCATATCTCAAAAACTATTTGACATAAACTTATCAAATTTGGCTCATATATTGAGACTTGCAAGATACATATATGCTCCAAATTTCATTAACACATCTCAAACGGTTATTGAGATATTAACGTCCAAAAACCGTCATTTTTATCACTGACCTATAGATCAAAACTATAACCTAGTTCCAGATGACCTAGAAAGTTCAAATTTGGCATGCAGGTAGGTAATTGCGTGAATACAAAGGAATAAATCAGAAACTGGTAAATTTTTATCATTTTATAATACTTTTTCACTTAATTAATTCTGTTAGGAACACTTAACTTAGATGACCTAGAAAGTTCAAATTTGGTATGCAGGTAGGTAATTACGTGAATTTAAAGGAATAAATCAGAAACTGGTAAATTTTTATCATTTTATAATACTTTTTCAATAAATTGATTCTATCCCCAAAGCGGGCGAAGATTTCGATACCTACAGGCGCGCGGCGCGCGGTGCGCGGTGCGGGTTATTCGAGCGAGAGGCAGGCGGCACTCGGCAGCCGCGCTCATAAGCGCTAGCGGCGTCTTGCTGTCCGGTTGACTCTCGATATCTGACCTATTAGGTTGCGATTTATGCCACGAAATTCATAGGTTTTTCTTTCATTCAATCAATAGATTTTCTTAAATAATACTTATACATATATTTGTAGTTATATTATTACTAGCTATAATTCTTTTAGTAAGTACGTATGGTATAGGCAATAGTTGAAAAAAAAATTGAGAAGAATTTTAGTTTAATTATAATACTGTTATAAGTAGGTATTAAGTACCTACTAATAATTTATTTACAAAAAGTAATGATATCCCATCAAAACATAAAATATGTGAAAGGAGAGCCAAGTACACACCATAGAATATTATGATAATAATATCTGCCTTGGTTGTTGACTTCAACGACAAAAGAAGTGATATCTTAATGGGTGCCAAGTTCAATGGTCAATCCTGAAATTTATTTGTAACAACATACAATATCATATCTTCTTATAAATTAGGCTAATATATTGAAGCCTCTGGTCTGACTTGGCTAGTTTTCATATACGAATTATATTATAGCCTTTACAAGTTTAAAACCTGTTACTTGTCGGTTTTTATTTTATTATTCCGAAAATTTGGCCTGCTGGTAGAAACTAGCCATCGAACATAATAATTCGTATATGAGAACTAGCCAAGTCAGGCCTGAGGCTTCAATATATTAGCCTAATTTATAAGAAGATATGATATTGTATGTTGTTACAAATAAATTTCAGGATTGACCATTGAACTTGGCACCCATTAAGATATCACTTCTTTTGTCGTTGAAGTCAACAACCAAGGCAGATATTATTATCATAATATTCTATGGTGTGTACTTGGCTCTCCTTTCACATATTTTATGTTTTGATGGGATTATAATTATGTCATCCATTACCATGATCCAATAACTATGCAGACTGGATTTTGGTTTTACGAAAATATCGCGTTTAGAAATAGGAAAATTAAAAATTTTGAGGTTGAAGTCTAAAAAAGTAATAATTAGATAAAAAATTGGTTGTCTGTAAAGTCGGTTTACTGACGATAGTTGAACGTGACAACTCTCGCTTGCACTTCAAGCCTTACATGGAACGCCTCAGAGCAAGGTAGGTAACGGCAGCGAGGTAACGGCAACGAGGTAACGGCAACGAGGTAACGGCACTATGAGTCATGTTTTTTTGTGCGTGCAGCCGGCTCCATCGATTTATAAGACGTTGTCACGTCAAAAAGTAATTATGGGATTCTTATGACAAACAATGACGACGACATGAAAATAAAATTTTCTAAAAATGTTCGAACTTTCGAGGCGACAACATTAAAAAAGGTCGCTGGTAGCGGGTGGATGGGGAAGGCGGAGGTCAGTGTGTGGTGGCGCGCTCTCGGAAAGGCCTATGTACAGCAGTGGATTAAGAACATTTTTGTCAGTAATGTTTATTTAATAGTAGTGTTATTAAGTATTGTATATTATATAATAAAGTAGTTCAGTAATGGCTACACGTAGGCTTTAACCTAATGTCTAATTGGCGCTATTGGTGACAGATATTCAAAGTAGTTATATGTGCAGGTCGCAGAAGATCTCGATCGCGGTCGCGGTCTCGGTCGCGCAGTCGGTCCCGCGAGCGCGCGGAGCGGCACGCGGCGCGCGAGCCCAGCCCGCCGCGCTCCAGACGCGTCGAACGATCCAAGTCTCCCACACCACCTAGTTTTCTGTGAGTACATGGTATTCATATTATCCTTATCCTACTAAATTATATGTGTGATTGTCAAAAGCTTTTAAATGTGTTTCGTAACTGTACCTTTACCTCAGTCGCCTGACAAGCGTTATACCATAACAATTAGCAATTTGTGCCATACGACTTTGTGAATTGTTACATTGTGAATTTGTGCAATGACGACTGAATGGCGTAGTGGTAGCGAACCTGACGTCTGCGCCGGAGATCGTGGGTTCGATTCCCACTACTGGTAAATGTTTGTGTGATGAGCATGAATGTTTTTCAGTGTCTGGGTGTTTTTTTCAATATATTATATTCATGTATATTAGTATGTATGTATATTTATCAGTCATCTAGCACCCATAACACAAGCTATCGCTTACTTTGGGGCTAGATTGCGATGTGTAAAAATGTCCCGTATGTATATGTATATTTATTTATTTTTCCATCATGTGTGTTAGAATTTACATAAATCATAAGCAAATTGTAAAAAAATTGGTTGCCTGTAAAGTCGGTTTACTGACGATAGTTGAACGTGACAACGTCTTCTTTGTCGCTCGTTCCGCGCTCTCGCTTGCACTTCAAGCGTTACATGGAACGCCGCAGAGCGAGGTAACGCCGCATGAGCGAGGTAACGCCGGTAACGCCGGATGAGTCATGTTTTTTCGTGCGTGCAACCGGCTCTATCGAATTATAAGACGTTGTCATGTCAAAAAATCTATAAGTGGTATTGCAATAGCACAATAATTTGAACGTGTATGTCTTATGAATGTGTCAATTGACTCGACAGTGGCGGCACTTTCGCGGGCCCCTCGCAGCAGACGATAGACCCCAGCAACAAAGGCCACCAGCTGCTGCAGAAGATGGGCTGGAGCGCGGGCGGGCTGGGCGCCGCGGGGCAGGGCATCGCCGAGCCCATCAGCGGCGGGGCCGTGCGCGACAAGCAGGACCAATACAAAGGTATGAGATATTATACAGACGCATTTCTTCGACGTTATTTGAGACAACCGAATAGGATGAGGAATTATGTCATGCCATAGTTACCTAACCTAAACCGTGTCGTACTTTTAACAAAAACTATAGTTGTTGTTTGTTATCTTGCAATGTCTATTCTGTCTAAATTCTTCCTACGATCAAATTCTATCAATACTAATATTTATTTTTTGACGTGACAACGTCTTATAATTCGATAGAGCCGGTTGCACGCACGAAAAAACATGACTCATCCGGCGTATCTCGCTCATGCGGCGTTACCGGCGTTACCTCGCGAGCGCGGAACGAGCGACAAAGAAGACGTTGTCACGTTCAACTATCGTCAGTAAACCGACTTTACAGACAACCAATTTGTTTTGCAGGTGTTGGAGTGAATTTGAACGATCCTTACGAAAACTTCAGAAAGAACAAAGGAGCAGCATTTATTACTAGGATGAAGGAGAGGGCACTGGAGCGGTCGACGTGATCGCCGTAGAGATTCTTAGGATGTAAATGTGTACAATTGTGAAGCGTGAATGGGATATGATTTATTTTATCTAAATCATAATAAAGTTACATTAATTTTATCTTACTCTATTTTATTAAATACAACAAAGACTTCTCACAATGTGTTATTTATTTAAATTAGAATGGAAAAATATAATATTTAAAGCTCAAAATCATCTTCATAGTTATCCTTAAATTCTGCCAACCTATCTAAACTTTCTTTATAATCTGCTTCCTCAAGACCTTGTTCCTGGAATTTGTGAAGTTTTGCAAATTTAATTCTACTAACGTCCCTGTGCAGTTTTTCAATCACGTCTGCCATGAAATTGCCATTGTGGTAACCTGCTATAACTGCACAACTTTCTGTCCTTTGGGGCTGATTATCATTCTTGACAAACCCATATTTATTCAACCTATCAGAGAAAATATTGGGGAAAGGAGTTTTTAGTTCCAATGGCTTCTCACATACTGTAACATTGGTCGCTGAGAGGAAGTTATTAGCTTGGAAATACAACTCAAACATCTCTTTTATGTTTGTACACCTGTACGCAGGGAGATTCATTTGTTCTTTGGCTTCTTTCAAAGGTGCTTTTAAATAGGACTCTGGAATACCTCTAACAGTAATAAGCTGGAAAATTTTATCTGTAGCAATCTTACAACTTGGTGTTATTGATGTGTACAGAGGTTTTGTTGTAGTATTTAAATAATCAATTAGATATTCAGATTCATTTAATGCAAATGGCATTCCTAGTGATGCAGCAGCCATCTTCCTTCCGTACCCAGTCATGTCTGCACATATGTCAGACATGGTATGAAAATTACTCTTATGTCTATATTTTTGGCTCAATGTATCTATAGCCGATGCAAGTAATGCTGATGTGTGGTAATATTCGGTCGGCTGATAGTTAATGTGGTCAAAGAGTCTAGGATTGCCTGGTTTTCTCCATCCCTTTTCACCAGTACATAAAGGTACAAAGAAACTTGCATGCTGTGATAATTCCTCAATTGTTTGTGCGAGGTTCACTAATCTTATTGAGTCTTTCAGTGTGGATTTTTCTCTTTCCTTCTCAGTAGATGGGTTATTATCGGTGAAATGTGATGCAATTATGGGGTACGCAAGTATATTCTTGTTGTAATCATCGGTCAAGTATTCTATACATCCAAGTGCAAGACCCGCAAATCCATCTGTGCAATCAAAGTTTACGTGGAACCCTTGCATGCTATCGCATTCTTCAACATACTTCCTGATTTTGTCAGCAAATGTTTCTCCAAAGTCCGATTTCCATACAGATCTGCCCGAACAGTTGAAATCAAAGCTTTCCTGAAAAGATTACAGAAATCATGCTATTAAAACCAAAACGAAAATAAAATTCCATGGCGATTTTTTTATTGGAGATTAATGATACATACAATGAACAATAAATTTTTTTGATAAGCCTATTAAAGATTTGAATAATGTCTTACATTTTGATCACCGTGTTGATATTCTTTTATAATATTGACTGTTCGAGAATGGAATCTGGGATATAAGAAATCACTCCATGTTTTTACGTCTTGTTCCAAGTTATATTGTTTATCATCTGTAGTCGCTGAATTTTCGCCATCAATATCTTGTAAGAACTCATTCTTTGGTGGAGCTGGTTCTTCAATCTTCTCTACAGTATGCCACGGAAGATCCTCTTCTATATGAGTTTCTTCTAATCCTCCCGAAGATGGAAAGGATCCCAGAGAACCTTTCAAATCCGCCAAAAGCAAACGAGGTGTGTAGGTAATCTCTCCGTTCGCCGTTCTTCCTTCTCGATACAAAATATCGTGGTTGCATTCAGCTTTCACTGTGCCGGTGTAGTCAAAACTTAGCTCCTGTATGTTCCAGAAATGTGCTCCAACATAGTTGGAATAATGACCGAACTGCAGCGTTAGTATCTCGCGTGTGGACATGATTCACGGTTTCGAAGTGAAAGTATCAAAAAACATGTATGGAATGCTTTTTAGACGCCTCAATGATCACGCTAATTAGAAATAGTATCAAAATTTTATTAAAAATTAATATTATTGTCTTTAATCAAGTTAAAACCCAAACGGCAATACTAAAATTAAAAACAAACAAAACCCACAAAGGCCATAGCCAAAACAAACGTCTGTCACACAGATGACAATTTATTGACAGAGTAGGCAGTTTTGTATTTGTTAGTCCTTACTCCTTGTTATTATAATTACAGACTATAATAATTTATTTGTTGGTTTTTCACATGGTTTTTCATCATTGGTAAAAACTTTATGTCCCTCACCACGCCGTGAGCACTATACTGGGATTACTGGGGAGTATGCGGTAGCCCCATGGTATAAACGTAGTGATTATATATACTCTTTCATGGTAGCCCTTATTCTTAGTTCCAATCTGACTACCTACCTACTTTTAGCGGAGCCAATGGTCGCTTTTATAATTTGCCGTAGGACGGCACGGCACGATATCCCGTGCCGTGCCGTCCCGTCCCGTGTAGCCGTCGACGGCATGCCGTGCCGTAGGTCGCTTTTATAATTCGCCGTAAAATCATTTACGCTTTGCGCCTCCAAAGTGTGGACGTCATGTTCTCGAAGAGACAGCGCCTACTTATTCTTTATTTGTTATATTTACGACGTAAAGAAGTGGAAAATTTAAAAATTTTAAAACACCCACGACTCTTGCAGACTTGTAATTGAAAAAGGATTAAATAATTTTTTTTGAAACTCCCCGACTATAGGAAAGTAAGAACTAAGAACCTATCAGTATAATTACAAATCCAAGAAAATCCGCCGGAGCTGCTGTGTTTTGCCTATGACGGTGTTGATGGTGCTGTTTACCAGTTGATGACTAATTCAATTTCTTGATACTTCTCATATACCGTCAGTTTATCAATACTTACTAATTACATTAATTGATATTGGAAACGAAAATAGCAATGGCAGCTCCGACGGATTTTCTTGGATTTGTAATTATACTGATAGGTTCTTAGTTCTTACTTTCCTTTAGTCGGGGAGTTTCAAAAAAAATTATTTAATCCTTTTTCAATTACAAGTCTGCAAAAGTCGTGGGTGTTTTAAAATTTTTAAATTTTCCACTTGTTTTATAGTTTTTCGATTAATTATATTAATGTAATTTAAATTGAGAGGGCTACATATTTTCGCCGTTTAGCGTGGAGACATTGGGGCCATGGGGGCCGGAGGCGCATCATTTATATAAGGAGCTGTCTACGCGTCTGTTTGATGCAACCCAGGACCCAAAGGCTGGCTCATATTTTGGCCAAAAGATAAGCATTGCCATCCAAAGAGGCAATGCTGCCAGTCTATTGGGTACCCTCCCGTCGGGTGTCGATGTGGATCCACTATTACATACTTGATTCTTTTATTTTCTTTGCAAAATTTGTACTTTATCTGTATTTAAATTATATTATTATGAAAAATGAAAATTAATCTTCAAACTAGCCATTAGCTCCTCTAGCAGCGTTTGAAGGCATCATCCCTTCCAAGTCATAAAGAGACGTTTATTGTGGCGCCCCCTGCTGTTCAATCACAAGAACAATTATTTTCGAACCATTGCCAATGACTCACTAATATTTTATACAAAACTGTATTCAAATCGGTTCAGTCGTTTTTGTAATAATTGAGAACATTCGTTTGCACTGTAAATGTTTTTTATGGCGCCCCCTGGTGATCGATGTTCGTAACAACTATCTAAGAACCATCGCCAATGAATACCAAACATTATACAGGAAACTGCATCTAAATCGGTCAAGCCGTTTTTGAAATAAATGGGAACATTCGTTTGCAATATAAATGTATTTTATGGCGCCCCCTGGTGATCGATGTTCGTAACAACTAACTAAGAACCATTGCCGCTGAACACCAAACACTATACAGAAAACTGCATCTAAATCGGTCAAGCCGTTTTTGAAATAAATGGGAACATCGATGTGCACAAACGAACACACAAACAAACAAACAAACAAACAAACAAACAAACAAAAATATTTTTGCATTATTGGTTTTTGTGAACAATTTAACATACAAACAAACATAAAATCTTTTTAATAGAGTAATGTACAAACGGTCTCTCACCCTAAACGCATATACCCGTACTCCGTTCCGTCGTGGGTAAAAAAGACAAATTACAAGAAGGTATTGGCAACATCCACTTTTAAAAGTAAAATATTTCGCTATTTGATAAGCTGAAGGAAGACACAAATAAGTTTTTCAATTATTTTCGGATGTCAATAATAACGTTTTGTTATCTACATACTTTCTCATCCCTTATTTTTCTCATACTTATTTATCCCCTAGGCATGGTCTTGTTTCAACAAGTTTCAGTAAGGCTATATCGTATTTAAACGTCATTTTTCTTTCACAACATACGCAAAAATGGCGTTGTGACGCAGCCGCCCGCGCCACCTACCTGGCTACGCACACACGCACAGCTATATTTCTTGTACGTACATAATACACTCTCAATAATGCCGCGACGGTTTAATGGGGAGCGCAGTGTGCTACGGCGACGGCACGGCAGACGTTTGCCGTGCACGGCATGCCGTTGCCGTGGCCGATAAATTAAAAGCGTCTGCATACAATTTCATACATTTTGCTTTCCTATTTTACCGTGACGGCAAAACCGTGCCGTGCCGTGCCGTCCTACGGCAAATTATAAAAGCGACCAATAGGTAGGTATTATAGGTACCTCAAAAGAGTGCAAAAGAAGAATAAGAACAAGAAGACTACCTATTCTGTGGATGGTAGAGAGTGCGAGCGAGGAACGTCCATAGACAATTTGCTACCACAGAAACGGAAATTACAAATTAATATATGGGCAGTTTTAAGTACACGCAACACAAATAACTTTTTCCATCCGTCGAAAGATCGCTTAGATAATATACCCAGTTTCAATAAGTACTTCACAAGTCTGTGACTTTATTTTCCCGCGACAGCGGTAAAGGTAGGCTGGGATTAAAGGTACTCAAACTACTCAGGGCCACGATATTATGTAAATTATATTAATTCATTTCAGGGTATATAGCATCTATTTCCATCACAGAAATTAACGGGTATGCACAGCATAGCTAATTCAATACTGCCCGCGAAATTCAAATTTTTGTGGTAGCAATTATTTGTAAGCTATCTTACGACAGTAAAATTGCAGAAACGGCTGGATCATCTTCACACGTTAAAAATCTTTGTTTGAAAGTGTCCACTAGTCAAGTATACAGAAATCATGCAAAGCAGAGTGCTCTTCAAAAGAAGAGCACTCTGCACTCATTTTATACAGCCGCGGTGCTAAAAATTTCCGCACTGCTTCAACGTGGAACTTTCTAGGTTTAGACGCAGATGGATATGGTTCATCCAGTTCCCAATTCGGATCTGTATCGTAGACGTAAATAATGTAGTCCCTCACAGTTTCATAATTTTATATTGTGACGGTAGTCGGTTGATTACTATTGGAGGTAAAGTTAGGGTAGAGAAAAAAAAAACAACATATTTACTTCATTTTTATTACCAAAAAATTATTAAAAATCATTCAACTTAGCCTACTTAATCTAAAATCTATCTTCTAACCTTATATGCTAGACTTATTCAATATGGATGTTGAAATACTGGCAGTGGAAAAATACAAATTTTCTCGATTTAAATCGTTATTACGGTAGAGAATTATAATTATTTAAGTTATTGTGTACCAAAAATTATCATGACGTGAGAAACCGTGTACCGAATTACAATTTTACATGTAGATTTAATTTGGCCGTTTTAATCAGTGGTAATAGAAAAACCACTTAATTTCATTTCAAAGCGTTAGTTACTTGTTATACAGGGTTACAAGGTTGGTAATACTCTTCTCGTGATAGAGATGTATTTACAAAATTGCACACTATCGACTATCATACCTATCATCCATACAACTACTTAATCTAATTTCTAATTCATCCGACATAGAAAGAGGTACCTAAGAATTAGTATCTAACTTCTGTACTTTTATTAATATTAATCGAGCAACTACAGTCTATTTCTGTTAACTCACATTAGACCCTTCTACAGAAGGTAAAATTCATTACTTCACTCGCACTCCAATAACTATCCAATTTAACTGTATAATACTAAATTCACTATTTTTATTTTCCGAAACTACAAAAACCTCCTAATCGACTCCTATACCGATACCAAATCCTAAACTGTTTTAATTCAGCTTTCAAGTATTATACGACCTACATTTCTGCTGCGTTCTTAGGAATTTTGCTTATTACACATTAAATCCATACCTCATGCTCAAGAAATACAAGGGAGATACCCACAAAAATCCAACTGCTTTTACTAATCTCTCACAATAACCAATATCAAGCCACATATCACAGTTTTATCTAATCTAAATTATTTAGGTACAGAACAGATTACAGCAATTCATTTCTATTGTATCCATCAGTGAAGTTTCTCAGTTAAGAAGTGCTAAAAATAGTACAAAAAGTAGTTTTGAGAAACTTTATGAGTTTACAGCTATCTAGCGCCATCTTAGCACGAGGCTCTAAGTAGAATGTTATTCCATTCAAAATATTCATTCCAATTCAAATTATCGCAAAATAGAAAAGCCATATATCATAGCGGTAAACGACGTTTTAGTAAAAGCGCTTAAAGCCAAGAAAAGTTAGCATATAAGGGCCTATTATTTTAATTGCATCAAATGACTAAATAGTTTTGAGATATTCGCTGCAGTAGTGCCAATAATAGTGCCGCAAAACTAAATTGACAACTCCAAAAATTTACACCTAGAAGTATCACATCAATATAGTTTGAATTAAGTATGTCCCAGATTCTCTCTTTGAACAGGACGGCTCTATTTTTAGATCTGTCAATTTAGAACGTTCGTTTAGAGCTTATCTAATCAAATTGGCACCAGTGTTTGCACAAATCCAACTTTACTGGGTCGAATAATTTAAAAAAAATCACAACCAAATTCTACTAAACATTTGCACCATGAATTCAGATGGAAATCTACATAATCTTTAGCATAGCACATTATAATATAACATATACCAACTTGATTTAAATTAAAAAAAACCTTCATTTTTAGTTTGCAACATAATAACAAGGTGTAATGTAAACAAAAGGCTTAGTTCATCAAGATAGACAGGAGATAGAAGTTAATTTCTACCAAAAATATTTCATTGCATAGAAAATAGTCTTTTTTTTTTACAGTGTACAAAATTATTTATATATGTAACCTTTCTCATCTTGTCAATATCCCATACTAAAACAGTTACAAACACACTTTTGTTTATTATAAGATGAGTTAATGGGAACTAAAGCTGCATTTTGTGCTCTTTTGCAAGCAAAATACAATTATTGCTTCCTATGTGTAGCAATGTATTTATATACATTTGTTTGTTTGTTGTTTTGTAATTTACAAAATAAACTTGTAAAATATTGATTTTATTCAGTAATTTATTTGACAACATGAGAAAGTGTTAACAAAACTGAACCATACTTAAACAAAAATAAATATGAAAATGCTCACATATATGCTGAAATATGATATCGATATTTCACTCCACGACGTCGCGCCCCACTCTGCTAAAATCGCTTGTTTCTTTCGATTCGTACGGAGTTTGACAGAGTGGGGCGCGCTGTCGTGGATTGAACTATCTATAACAAACAAAAATTCCTTCTTAGTATAGAACCCATTATACAATTAATACATACAATTTATTAAATTCATTGACCAATTTAATTAATGTAATTCGGTCTAGATTTTACATATTTCATTGTAGACAGACTAGAAGCTGCCAGCGTCAACATATAAAATGTATACAATATTAAGTAAATATATACAAAGCGGTGGGATTTATATTTACTATATCCGCGACAGTTCTTGCTACTATGAACATACTTTTGTGTATTTAAATATTAAAAAAAAATAAGTTCTTGCTTGAAAAAATTAAATAAAATAACTTTATCATACTATTTTTAAGGTGCATTCAAGTCAACTGGAATAGGTGTATGAATTTGCAAAAAAAAAATTGTGCTTAATCCATCATATTATATGATAAGTAATAATTACCCAAAAATGTGAGAAAAAAATGGATGAAACAAATAAAATTATTTATGTTTTCTTGCAAGTGTATCCACTATACACAGACTCATAATATATATAGTATTTATTCAAGATTACAAAATTGGTTAGGCCTAAAAATAATGCCATAATTTTACAAAAGGAATATTTTGAATAAAATCTTCCTAAGGAGTTTTTAGACCTACCATACTAGTTTACAGGAAGAGCATCTGTCAATCCTTGCGTGGACTCTTATAGATTTTGTAAACTCGAATAATATTTCAAAATACATGAATTTACCAACTGATATCAATTAAAAAAAAATTAAGGTAGCACACCCAATAAAACACCAATAGTTAAGTTTGGTTGGTTTTGTTTAGAACTCTATTGCAATAAAGCTTTTAAAAATATTATATTTAATACTTAAAAATATAACTTTGGATTGTGAATCAATGTTTGCGGATATAGGCATTGAAGTAATATCATTATTATAACGTATGTTGTATAGTGGATTTTTATTCAATAATCTTAGTACACAAATGTATATAGAGCAGCAAAATACGTTTTGTACTGAACGGTTTAGTACAAAAAAAAAGATTCATTCCTTGTACATTATTCTAAACACTTCGAGACAAAAGGAAAAAAATACAGGAGCCCTAGACAAAGTGACATTCTATTTGCGATATCGTTATATACAGCGATATAAAATGCCAAAAATGTACGGGATTTTCATTAGCTAATTCCATTCCAAAGCGTTAGCTAATGTCAATCCCATACATTTTGTACTTTTCTATTCGCGACATCGCTCGCTAATAGAACGTAATTTGTCTACAGGCTCAGATTGTTTAAAAATAAGAGCTCTTCCATAATTCAGTAGAAACAAAAGGTTTTTAGTTTTCTACAGTGCAGTGTACTATATGTAACGAGTGTTCCATTTCGCAAAACGTAAATACACTTATCTGGTACAGACAATCACTTCAAACTTAATTGTTTAATTAAGTTACCACACTTCACTTTCATACGAATACAAAAACTATCAACTAGCGTTACACTTTAATATTGGAACCATCATTTGGAAACTAATACTACCTAGTTAAGGCGAAATCAACGAGTCTGCCCGCGAAATTCTTGTTTTTTTTTTTGCAATTTGAACGCTAATTAGACATTTAATAAAAAGGGCTTATGGCAGTCAAATTGCGGGAATATCAGTATCATCTTTACATTTTTCTATACAAAGCTTTGATTAAAAATGTCTATTCTAGGAAATTTCCAGTCAGAGTCTCGAATTTGAAGTAACCTATCTCGCAAATCTCGGACTTATTTCTTTAACTGGACATTTTTAAGCAAATTTTTTTATATAAACACTTGGATGGAAGATGATACTGACATCTCCGCAATTTTACTACCATAAGCCTTATTAGCTTAAAAATTCTTAACGACAAAGATTCTTGGAATGATAGAAATATGCTTCCATCTCCTCACGAGATATCTTAAACATTTGTTATAATTTTTTATAGTTTATAAGAAATTTTGTATTATAACAATGAAATTTTTAAAAAGAGCCAGTGCCGAGTTTCTTGCCAGTTCTTCTCGGTGCAAACCTGCTTTCCGAACCTGGCGGTAGAGTTTTGACTTTTCATAAGAGCCTATTATTTAGGCCTATGTGAAAATAAATATTTTCATTTTTCTCCATTGCAAAAAACCATAAAAAATTTCGCGGGCACACAGGTCGCATGCCCCTTAAAACTACCGATTCTGTGTCTATACAGACTTAGTATCGCGCGACAGCAGCGCGGCTGAAGCGCTGCTGTCACGCGTTATAAAATTACGGTTATTTTAAATGCAATAATTCTCTTCGACGGACTCCTCTCTCCTCCTCGATTCTCTCAACAAAAAATAATTCACATCAATGATATGGTACAAATTTAACAAGTCTTGTTTACGGCAGCCAGAAAGTCGTTTCAATATTCTATATTTCAGTTCATTTGATTACCGCTAAATTACTTTACTTTGTAGTAATTTAATTCAGCTAACAGCTCAACACAAAGGAGTGCTTGCGAAATTCAAATTTTATTACGTTATTCATAGTTTGTAAGCTAATTAATAATAGTAGGAAGACTAATTTGTTTTGCTATAAGTAATCCGCTTTTCGAAAAGATTCTGTATGGTACAATATGCAGGAACACTGCCCACATGAAACACCACACACAATTTCCAACACTTCCTTCGACGTACGTTTCGTCTCGACACCGGGACATCCTCAGGAGATGGAGAGAAATGAAATTGTGTGTGTGTGTGTCACATATAATATGTTTAGCCTTTAGAAACGACTCTGAGGACGGCGACGGACTCTATTATCGTAAACATGAATTTTGTATACGCCTGGTTATAGATCGTCTAATCCAAAAATGAACGTTCCTCCAAGTGTTTACGCTTACACGTTGAAAGAATAATGTAGAGGATTCGTGTACATTTCTAGATTAAGCGATAAACAAAAACAAATTACACGTTGAAAGAATAATAGAGACGTGTTCATTTTTTGATTAAGCGATTAAGCGATTAATAAAAATTATTACATGTACAATTGTATAGCACTTGCACCCTATGATGAATTAATTCATTGAAAGGAATTGTATTTATCACCTTTTATACACTCCATGCCTAAATTTAGGCCAGGCCATCATAGAGTGCTTTAGAAACATAATTTACAAGTACAGACATTCTCTTTGCTAAACAGTATAAACCATAGTATGTTTCACAATTAAAAAAACCCGAGATGTTTGTGTGAAATTCACCAAACGTTTCCGTAATGTTGTCACTGACTTTGCACTTATTTCACTGTTACATTGCGACTGTCACTGGATGTGTATGCTACAACTAATGTTTCGCGAACTTTATCTTCTTAGTATTATCTTCACTACAACACTAGACATAGTACAGTCTTAGACAAGAGCCACTCTGTTGACAAGCGGAGTTTTTCGCCTGCTCGCATGCGTTTGCGTCGTCACTGGTTGGTAGATGTAGTTCGTCTTTGCCCGTTTCGCTGGATGGACTGGAACAAAGTAATCAAAATTTTATTCTTACGAGACCATCAATATGGACCTGAGGATGTGGCCTTCCGAACGTTATACGTAAATCGTTTTTGACGTGACAACGTCTTATAGTTCGATAGAGCCGGCTGTACGCACGAAAAAACATGACTCATGCGGCGTTACCTCGCTCTGAGGCGTTCCATGTAAGGCTTGAAGTGCAAGCGAGAGCGCGGAACGATCGACAAAGAAGCACAATCGTGACGTTGTCACGTTCAACTATCGTCAGTAAACCGACTTTACAGATAACCAATTTTTTCACACGAGCAAACAGTAGCGCTATCTGTCAAAATTCTATAAGATTGCTGCTGAGGGAACTACATGGTGTCCATGGCGTGAAAACAAACATTTTTGACACCAGTAAATGGCGACATTTTTTCGTATGGTTCGCCGTGTCCAGTATACTATGTCTAATTATGCAACTCACTCATTCATTAAGATGTCATGCTGCTATATGCCTTGGTTGTTAACTGTTGGACTGATCTATCAATGCACAGCTCAAAATATATAATATAGTCTATTTAAATAACCTGTCAAGTGCGAGTCGGACCCGCGCACTGAGGGTTCCGTACTTCAACCGGAGGAATAAAACCATAAAAACCACTTTTCTTATCGAACCGCAAAACTAACTTTGTTTTTAGAGGTTTTATTGTAAATATCAAAAAACTACTTATTAGATCTCGTTCAAACCAATTTTCGGTGGAAGTTTGCATGGTAATGTACATCATATATTTTTTTTAGTTTTATCTTACTCTTATTTTAGAAGTTACAGGGGGGGGGACACACATTTTACCACTTTGGAAGTGTCTCTCGCGCAAGCTATTCATTTTAGAAAAAAATGATATAAGGAACCTTAGTATCATTTTTGAAGACCTATCCATAAATACCCCACACATATGGGTTTGATGAAAAAAATTTTTTTGAGTTTCAGTTCGAAGTATGGGGCACCCCCAAAATTTATTACTTTTTTTTAAATTTTGTGTGAAAACCTTAATGCGGTTCACAGAATACATCTACTTACCAAGTTTCAACAGTATAGCTCTTATAGTTTCGGAAAAAAGTGGCTGTGACATACGGACGGACAGACGGACAGACGGACAGACGGACAGACGGACAGACAGACATGACGAATTTATAAGGGTTCCGTTTTTTGCCATTCGGCTACGGAACCCTAGAAACCCTATCTGATCCTATTAGGTATCACGATATTAATCTAGTTAAATGATTATGAATAATACTTACTCGTATAATTCTTCGTGAGCGACAGGTCTAGTTTGACAGGTTTCGTGACATCAATGTCGATCTCCTCGTATGAATGGTCCAGTACCTAAAAACATCCATTACATTTATTTAATGAAGTAGTAGTAACCAGGGTGCTATTAATACAATAAGGGTGTTATTAATATAACTAAGGTGTTATTCATATAAAAAGGTATGTAACACCCTGTATATTTATGTATGGGTTTTGCAGCCGGTACGTGCCGCCCACCATGCCCGTGCCCTCCACCTCCACCTCCTGCAGTGCGACGTTCACCTCTAGTGTACATCGTGACTCACCTCGATGTCGCTCACTTCGTCGGAGGAGTCCATGTCCGTGATGTAGGTGAAGAGCGGCCCCGAGGGCCCGGTGGCCAGCAGCCGGTACGTGCCGCCCACCATGCCCGTGCCCTCCACCTCCACCTCCTGCAGTGCGACGTTCACCTCTAGTGTACATCGTGACTCACCTCGATGTCGCTCACTTCGTCGGAGGAGTCCATGTCCGTGATGTAGGTGGAGAGCGGCCCCGAGGGCCCGGTGGCCAGCAGCCGGTACGTGCCGCCCACCATGCCCGTGCCCTCCACCTCCACCTCCTGCAGTGCGACGTTCACCTCTAGTGTACAACGTGACTCACCTCGATGTCGCTCACTTCGTCGTCGGAGTCCATGTCCGTGATGTAGGTGGAGAGCGGCCCCGAGGGCCCGGTGGCCAGCAGCCGGTACGTGCCGCCCACCATGCCCGTGCCCTCCACTTCTACCTCCTCCAGCTCCTGGTCCGACACCTCCTGGAGTGTAAAATATACCTTAACAAACTTGGCATTATCAATAAAGTAAAGTGGTACTTCATACCACAACAACTGATGTCTCCTGCAGCCACTTCTTCGACGGTTCTAAAAAATACCAGTTGGCTTTAGAAGCTGTAAATCATCAGGCTTAAGGAGACTCGTTAGCGATGACTCGCTGCGTGTTGCGAAGCTTCATATAGTCTAGAGCATCGCCACAAGATGGCAAACCTGAGATTTTTATAGGATGTTTTGTAGACGAGGAGTGTGCTCAGGATCTCTTTGATCTGCTTTTACCTTCACCATTTTTTCACCGCACCGCAAGACACTAGGCGGGCTTTCTTCTCTATGTCGAAGATATACCAGTGCGCACATAGCTGTTCGCTTCTTTATTTCTAATACGCATTTAACCTTTCAGTGCAATCATCTTATCGGAACAGGCTACAGAGCTAATACTTTTTATTTCGAGTGTTAGCTTAAATATTTGTCTGGGGAAGTCCCAATATAATTCATGTTTATATTACTTTATTGGTTCAATTAATATAAAAACTTGTTTGTATCACAGTTGACATTACGCCTTGACATTGGGTGTTTGCTATCGCTCTGTGTGTATTTATTTGCATTCTCGAGAGGTCACTCACAGAGGATATACATACTCGTATTATATGAATGCATATTTCGTTCAACGTTCAATGTCAACAAGCTTATCCCAAACGATGCAATATGAACTACAAGTATCTTGATTGTTTCTATAACTTGCAAACATTTTTGACGTAGGAGCCGTATTTAAGCGATTTTGAATGAAGTTTAATTTAATAACTATAAAGACAATTATTACTACTAACAATTATTAATACTTTGAAATTTAAACGTCATGTATTTTGGGTCTTTAATCTAAAATCGCTTAGAAGCAGAAACACGATTGAATAAAATTTTCTCAATAGAAAGTTCTTCCAAAAGTTGCTCCAAAATCTCAGTTTTTCTAATCTTGATCGGAAACTACAAGGGATGAAATAGTAATTTTTGTTTTAATGTGTCGGTAATAATAATATCCAAAAACGCTTAGAAACGGATTTGTGGCTTAGTTTTTGAGTAATTAGGTAAAAGGTCGTTTGTCTGTTATATTCTGTCTGTTTGTCTGTCATATTCTTGATGAACATGAGCAATATGACAAGAAGAATATGACAATTCGCGGAAGGCCTTGGTACCGTGAGAGTGAGACAGTCAAAAATAAATTCAATAAATCCTCTTAAGGATTTCGTACTAATAAGAAATTCGACCATTTTTAACCGACTTCAAAAAAAAGGAGGAGGTTCTCAATTCGTCGGAATCTTTTTTTTTTTTTATTTTTTTTATTTTTTATGTATGTTCCCCGATTACTCGAAGATGCGTGGACCAATTTCGAAATTTTTTTTTTTGTTTGATAGGGTATACTTCACAGATGGTCCCATAGTCATCAAGTCAGGATCTGATGATGGGATCCTGGAGAAATCGAGGGAACTCTTCAAATTTTATAAGCACACTTGAAGTGATTTGGGTATTATTTGAAAGAGTAATTTTTTCCAGGTAGTCTTATGGTCATCAGGTCGGGATCTGATGATGGGATCTTGGTAAAATCGAGGGAACTCTTCAAATTTTGCTAGTATACTTGAAGCGATTTAGGTATATTTTATAGTTACGATTGCATTTCCTTGCAGTCATCAAGTAATGACTGTATTCATCAAGTCAGGATCTGATGATGGGATCTTGGAGAAATTGAGGGAACTCTTCAGATTTTAGAAGCATACTTCAAGCGATGTGGGCATTTTTTCCAATGCCTTGCGCATTAGTTGTTTTCCACTAAAAAGTATAAAATAAAATGGAAAATAATTTCCAAAAAACCAACTTCAAATGCCACTACAAAGAATGAAATAATTTTTAATGTACACCAATTCGAAGTCGGGCAATGTTTCGTTCATTCAATAATAGTCCTTGGTATTGTCGATAATTTTGTCGTTTCTTTGCACATCAAGTTTTATAATAAGAAGGACTATTAATGATTGAACAAAACATTGCCCGACTTCGAATTGGTGTACATTAAAAATTATTTCATTCTTTGTAGTGGCATTTGAAGTTGGTTTTTTGGAAATTATTTTCCATTTTATAGCAACTCATCATCTATCCAAGGTTCCTAAAGGGACCCTCTTTGACGTCGAATCATGAAATTTGGCATTTTGCTAGGACAGAAAGGAAAAAAGATCACAGTAAAACTTTAAAAATGTGTGTGCGCGCTCAACCGACTTCCACTTGTCCAGTTCTTTTTAAATAAGTGTTCTGGTTTTTTATGAGTCATCAATTTATTATTTTTACAATGTTTATAATTGTGATTGGAATATAAATTATTTATTGTCAACGCAGACAACAGGTGAGATAGCAAGGTGCCTCGAAAATTTCCGTACACCTGCCTCTTATATTTTGTGAAGGTTTTAGTACTTTGCATCTTTAGTTAGTTCTTACATGCACGTATTACATGCAGCTTTTGCACGTATTGTTATGGCTTTTTGAAAATCTGAACTGTGAATTTTATTATTATAACATTTTTAAGCACGCACGCACGACGCACGTACGCACACACGTACGCACGCACGCACGCACGCACGCACGCACGCACGCAAGGCAAGGAATAGTAGATTTTTTGACGCGCTCAATCAAGACTCTAAAGCCCGATTGGGTTTTTGACTCAAATTCTTTTATTACTTTACTACAAGGATAAAGATAGTGACGTACACTGAGAAAACTAATCAAATCGATCAAATAACAAAAAAGTTAGACATTCAAATATTTCTGATTAGACAGAGAGAGATATAAATTATTATGACGTCGACACTAAAATACGACGACGACATTAAAATATTATGACGTCAAACCTCACGAATGCCAATAGTAGCTTCGTGCGGCTTCATACAAATAGTCGTTTTGCGAGAAAGGGATAGAAGATCCTCCCACTGGAAAATTAAATTGCCTGTAACTTTGTAAAACTTCGTTGGATTTTAATATTTCTTTCAGTGTACGTTATGTATCCTAGTTTATAATAAATTAATTTTTTGTTTATCAAATTCAAAAGTAGTGTAATACCCAATTGCTTTTGAATTTGCCAGGCAGTGTATTGCAACCCCAGACACTCACCTGTTCAATGATTGTTTCCTCTTCCTCCACTTCCTCCTTGACTTCAGGGTCCACCTCAAAGTCAGGGTCGAGTTCCGCGTCGACATCTGCATCAACGTCGTCATCCACCTCGTTGTCGCTGCCGAACCCGCTGTACTTCATCTCGCCGCGCTCCAACGCCTCTAGGCTCTCTGGAACATAGTAAAAAATGATTTAAATAAATAGCGACTCTAGCGCTGACACAATAAAGTGCAATTCAGTTCGTTCCGTCAGTACTTATACGTTGTGTTCTGTTTCTATCGCGTTGCTTTATCTGCCCCTTATCTCTTTCCGACTTGCTATGGGTCTTGATAAAACCGCTGAGCGGTCAGCGCTTTGTAGCCGATGTACCTACAGTGCAAGTGACACCCCCCGGTATAAGTATTTTTTTTATAGGCGTATGAGGCGTTCAGAACTCCATGTCAGATGCAGTGCATCCCAGGACTCTGCATTGCAATGTCATACAACGAACTGCACCACGTTCGTCATCCTGAGGCATCACTTCTGACTTAGCAAGTCTCATTATGCCCTGTAATTTCTTCGGCTGCAATATACTTCAAATCAATAAAACAGTTTATTGCTTCTCAGAGCATCGCGGTGGTCTATATAGGTCTAAAGAATTCCTAAAATTAATAGGCTTAAAATTTACCTGGGTAAACCATTGCTTTCTTAATTGCTTGTGGGTCTTTTCTTGACCACTTCTGTACTTCTTCGTCCATTTTGCCAACTTTCGATGGATTCATTGCCCATAAACAACCTGTAACACAATTTGATGATGTTGAATAACAGATTTAAATATTGCATGAAATTGAATGTACTTTATAAGATATCTCAATTCTCAAACCCCTCTTACAAATAAACATGGAATAACGGTGGAATTGTTAAATAGTGTTTTGTCTTGCTCCATTGAATTCCAAATTGCTGTTTGGAATTGACAGAGAAGGACAAATCAGAGTATAACTTTTCCATTTATAATTATTAATAGTTAATATAAATTACCTTTTCTTTGACTTCCATTTGTTGACGGTTTCTCTATTTTTTCAAAACATTTATTGAGACTCAGGTTGTGACGAACAGAGTTCTTCCATCCGTTGGGTGCAGTTTTAAAGTACGGAAAGTGTTGACTGAAAAAAAATATGAAATATTAGTTTAATGAGAAAACAAAATGAATATTGGTTTTAAGATAGAATCTACTTCCATATAACCACATCCAATTTGCGTGAGTCAATCCTATCTCTCGCTAAAACTCGAAAATGGCTCGACCGATTTGTTTTGTTTGCCTAAATATTAAAGTGATTTAAATTCACAATTAATATTAGGCTCGGTAGATTTGGACAAGACAAACTCTGTTGGGTCAGGTAGTATTAATGAGAAATATTAGTGCACTTACCACATAAAATTATAAATCTCTGAAACTGGTAAGCTTCCCGTTCTAGAATTCTTCAGCGCCATCGCAATCAGACACGAATACGAATAAGCGGGTTTAGGAAATTCTCCCGCGGCCACCGTTTTGCTAGAATTATTTACATATTTCGCTTGACTGGTCTCCACTGTGAACGCACTGCTGACTGACGTCTTAATTATTTGCCTACCATTGTTCAGAGAAGAGTTGTCGATCAGTATTGTCGCTTGATTTTTATTGCCATTACCTAAAATTGTCCTAGACTGTTGGGCATCAAGTATGTGTATATTACCAGATATAATAGTTTTGGTTCCTAATGAATTTGTTAGTTTTTGACTACTATTTAATATGGAACAATTTTTGGTGTTGACTTTCAATAATTCCGATTGACTCTTTATGCGAACGGTAGGTGTCACCGTCGGCGTGGAAACTGTTTTGATTTTACTCGTATCTAAATCCTTTATCAGATCTTTCACAACAGCTTTATCATGCTTTCTGACATATATAACCATTTGAGTAGCTTCGTCTAGGGGTTTTTTCGGCGGAGGGTCCTCTGGTTCTTTGACTTTTGAAACCTTTATGGCGTTCGGTGAGAAAGTTAAGTGACTTTTTTCTTCCTTTGGACTGGATAACGACGTGCTGTTATTAAGATCACTGTTGGCAGCTGACGTTAGCAGCAGATTTGATGCTTCTTCTTTGACAATACTTTTTACTGGCGTTTCTGCAAAGGATGATGGCATTACGGAATTTGGATTCACCATCACAGCGTTCGCTTCGGACCCGTACAAATCAAGGTTGTGAACGAAACTTGAAGAGGAATTGTTGAGCCACGTTACCGAGTTATCTGTGTCCATGTCTAATAACGGTGGCAGTTCTGAGAAATTCAATCCCAGTGAATCCTGGAAAAAGGTGAGCGACTGTTAGTTTTGCAGTTGCTATATTTATTCAGCTGTAAAAATAAGTAAGATAAAAGTAGTGAAACTAACTGGAAAATCTGTTATACTGCTTAGATCCGTCGCTATCTCGTTCTTTATGTCCATGTCCAGCATGTCTTGGAGTGAGTCCGTTATGTACAAATCCATGTCTAAGCACGCCTAGAAAAGAAAACGGTTAATTAGGTAAGTATTTGATGCATGAAGGGAGACGAAACACCGGTACACGTGCTACTACGGTGCACTGAAGTGTCGGATCAACGCGAGAGCTACTTGGGCTCCTTAGCAACACTCCAAGATATCCTGTGCGACCTGGGAGGCCTCTTCGGATTCTGGAGTGAGCTCGGGTGGCTGGAGTGATCCGGCAAGTACCCGCATCGGCGACTCCACGCACAACGGACGAAGACATTTCGGCCAATCGCGGAAAAGTCCCAGAAACAGAAGAAGAAGAAGTATTTGATGATATGAGAACTTTTATTGGACATTTACTCGTATAGACGCCGCTGATCCACAAAAGTCACTCAGCGGGCCATATAGAGGGCTATGTTAGGAGTTTCCCTAATAAAATGAGGGGATCCGTAGGAGAACCAAGGTTAGTGGCATAGCCCAAACCATTAGCAAGCTGAAGTGACCTAGTGTCATAGGGGCGATGGCCGGTGGCGCCAGCTGAATGAGGAGAGCTGAGGCTCGCTTGGGAAGGCCTTTGTTCCACAGTGAACATCCGCAGCCTAATGTGATGATGGTAACTCGTATAAGTTTTTACGTCAGTTAGCTAAAGTACCTAAACCTACCCGTAGTAAGTACCTAATGTTACAAGTACGTACTACGTACATATTTCTCAATTGAACTTTCGCGCCATTTCTATAAATAGCGAGCATTTTTTCGTAACGATACTCGTACAACGATACGAAGACGGGAACAAATTCCACTACTCGGTAGTGGAACCTGTTTCGTCTTTTGGTATGCGGAGCCCCCAGCCGTGAAAGAGTGAGATTATGTTTGTGATGCTATCTCGTTTCCGCTCCTTTAAGGACGGAAAAAGTAACTCGCACGAGCTAATTATGTAAATGAATGGTTTACTATGAGTAACATTGACCACTCCTCTTGCAAGGAGTACCTTAATACGAGCAAGAGTAAAATATGACATACGAAAGCGAATACGAGTAATTAGGCTTTTATAAATTTTGAGGACCTTTACAAAATATCATTCAAATATACCAACTTTGTGAAGACCTACACCAACAAATTATTTATTACGGGAGAGTAATTTGAACTTTGAAGTCCCCAGAATGAGGTCCGTTCTACTTAGTGGCGTAACCAAAAAAAAACTAGACGCCAAATGGTGAACGGAAGGCTTCCTTCTAAGTTCGGGACGATCATATTTTTTGTTGGAGTTGGAACACTGCCGTTGTTGGTTGTTACTACCTATAAATAAACTTGTTCTGTTAGCCGCGTGTTCTCATTAAACTGCGTTTATTAGTTGTTCGTGCATAGGATAGCATCCATCATCTCCTACGAAGTAAATAATCATGAATAACATAACATTGTACCTATATATTAATGATTTCTTGTTTATCCGCATCAGTAGGTATTTACTTATTTAGCATGAAAGTGCTATATCTATAATATATTGTCAAAAATGTCGAATGCTGAGGAAAATGTTTCTAAGGTATATACATATATAGGTACCGGCATACCAGTTATTTTCTTTTGTATCGCTACAAAGGAATGAACAATAAGCAGAAGAAAAAAGCCAAGGGAATGACTTAGCAAGGAATAAAGGTAGCAGAGCATTAAGTGCGGTTCATGGAATGGTATGGGAACGACAGATGCAATAAATCTTATCGTTTGACGATTCTTATACATTTCTCTGAACATTACTTTCCTACTTAACATGTCGTAATTTTGAAGGATTAAGAATTTGTTTATAAATACGAGTAGGTATAAACCTAAACTAAAATACCTAAGCTGATCGAATAAAAAGTTGCAAAAAATTGTATTTTTTTTTTAATGTAAATTATAAACTAAACACGTCTGTCCGTAGTCTGTACTTATCCATGTTTACTGAGAAGTTAGATAAACATACAAAATATTATGAATGCGTAGAGAGTGCACTGACAGATAAGAGCAAACGTTATCTTAGGCCAATCACAGGCAAAGTTTAACATTTTTTTAATTGTTTACCTTCCACTAATCGCTATCGTTGACATTTTTATTCATTTCCGTCGTTATAAGATTCTACCTGCTCAATCTCATATTTGGCGCCAACAAAATAATTGTTTGTTGAAGCATTTACTCTATAAATTATATCACGAGTGAGAAACGGGCCACGTTGGGGTGACAGAAAGAGATGGCTATAGAGGATCGAAAGAGGGTGAATCGACCCCTAATGACATGGCAGCCGCCATACCTGATACCGCGCCCTTTTTGCCAGCGAAAGCCAGGATGAATGTACATGAATAGTCTGTAGGCTACACCAATATGTAAAAGGGCATCTGGAAGAGATCCTCATTTGTAGCGATAAGATGTCCTTGACCTCTCTATGCGCCTTTATATATTTTATGAACAGAATAAATAAATAAATAAAACTTGTTAGGAAACCCAGTTAGGAACTTGGATCAAAAAAAATAATGGACCAACTTCTCACTTAAATATTATAAAACAAGTAAGTAAATAATTTAAAATTTAAAAAACCCGACTGCCCTGCGGTAGTTTTCTAAAAAAAATACATATAAGTAGCCTATGTTACTCGGAATTATGTAAGAATTCTAACGATATCCCATAATATAATATGTTTAAATCTGTTCAACCGTTCAGAAGTTATGGTGGAATAAAGAAACTCACATACCTACATACATGAACCCTAAAAACATTACACATTCCTTTTTTGGGCAGTCGTGTAATTAATGCTCAAGTGATTAAAGCAAAGGGTTACTGTAACCTAAGGTTACTAAAAGTGTTCATATTAATAATAATTAGGTAATTATAGTAAAAAGACAGACGTAAAAAGGCACAATTATGTACTGATTCAGCGTTTCTTGGTTAGCAATCGGATACTCGTGGAACTGTTTCATATTTTATGTAAAAACATTCGTTCAGCGTCAATAGGTGTAGAAACGTGGCATGGCCGCGTATTATTCAGTCTTTTTATGTTAAAATTAAGTTAAAATGTATAGGTGGAGGCCGAAAACGTCAGCAGGTGGGCTATTCACGTAACGTTTTCACACACTGAATGATGTGAACCAAAAAAAAAAATGAACACTGCAAAATTGACTTTACGTCTATTCGTTTAGAGTATAAAATTGAATGTAATTGGTCATTGGAAATACAATGCTCGACTTTGACGCGCTTAAGTAAATAATCTGACAATTGTGAATCATGTTTTTGAGCCACATTCAATTTTGCGCATTTCAAATTCAATTTTTGTCAATAACCGTGAAATTAATTTTTCAGTGTTCGCAAAAAATATTTTGATTTCAATATCGTCTGTTTATACATACTTAATACGTAAGTGCCATCACATTGTTCAACATTTCACATCACCGAACGTAGTCGACGCGTTACGGGAATAACCCCCCAGATAAGTCTCGCTTGCTCATGAGTGTTGTAAGTAGGTACAGTACGGTGTGCCATGCGCCATGCCTCGAGACTCGAGAGCTGAGGGCCATGAACTCGCTCTTTATTTCTTAAGAGTTCATCTCGCTTACGTGCGATATGAAATAGGAACTAAGTAATAAAATATATTTTTAAAACTACGTAGGTACCTACTCTCTTTGCAAGTAATGATAAGCGAATAAGTGCTTATAATGTAGGTACACTTTTGGGGCTCTGTTTGAAAAGATTGTAACGAGACCCTTTTGATATGGAAGTACCTACACTATAGAATAAAGTTACAGCTGAGTAGAGTACAGTAGGTAGTCCCGTACATTTTTTATTATTTTGGAAAGAAAATCAAGTTTGATCAATAATATAGATATACGTAGATATAGGTACGATCTACTCTAAGTGGGTAAATTTTTTGACCAAGCGAAGTGAGGCATGTAGCAAGGATGTCGCATAAAATAATGAGCACACTGGGACAATTTTCTTTGGGGGTTCGTGGAATGGCGTATTCTAGCGTATACGGTAGGTATAGCCAAAGCTTCCTAATTTCTATATTATTATATAAACACAAGAGCGAATACTAAATATTGTGAGTTTTAAATGTATTTAAGATACCCAATATTAAACAGCTAATATAAGTGATCAGAACCGAATAGGTAGGTAGGTACCATGTTCTTAACAAGCGGAAACAAGTATCGTATTTCCAATTTCAGCGGTTAGGTATGTGGTCGACGACGAAATGTACCTATTAAGTTATTAACTCAAGTTATAACATACTAAACATGAAATTAATGAAAATCATCAACGGGTGGATATTTTAGCTGAAATAAGAGAAAAAGAAAACCAGGAAATGCCGCAACGAGCAGTCGTAGGTACCTATTGATGAGAGTTAGGTAGTTACTAGTTTGGTACTTATTATAGTATTTTATTTATAAATTAAGCATTACTATATAGACCAGGGTAGATCCCCTTTAAAATAATAAAAAACGACAAAAAATTACAGTAGGATGAAACCCATTAGAATAGGTGGGGAATATGATCAAAATGAAAGGAAAAATAAATTACGGTCGATCCGAGTTCGGGAACAGGGGGGGAGGGGGGGTTTAAGTGTAAAAAATGATTTTCCTTGATTTCCGGCAAAACTACAAGTCCTATGGAAAAAAGTTAAATGGCAAAGTTGTAGGTAATAAAAAGATCTACAACTTTTGTATATGCAATTTTTTCACATAACCTCAAAATTTAGGTGAAAAATTCAAAAAACCAAGTTTTTGGTTTTTTATTTATATCTTTTTCAAAAAAAAAAAATTTTTTTCTACGAAATTTGGTGAAAACTTACCTTATTATGTCCCAAATACACTGTAATTTATTTGATTTTAAATATTGATTTTTTAACCTTATTTTGAATTAATATCGAAAAAGCACCCTAATTTTCAATCGAAAATTCTGACGTCAAAATATCAGCTTTTTTCAAAAAGTTGGTATGTTTTCTGTTCGTTGAAATCTCTACTTTCCGATGGGTTTCATCCTACTGTAATTTTTTTTGTTTCAAAAATTATCGACCCTGGTCTAATATACCTATTAAGGGAAATAGATTATTATTTATTTTAATTAGTTTTTAAAAAAGGAGACAACAGCCTACAGGAGAACAGATTACGCGAAAAGTTTGGTGTCAAGACTCAAGCGAGTCCTAAAAGGCTAAAGTTTAGTCTGTTACTTGAAGGTGGATGGGTAATTCTTATTGGTTTTTTTATATTATGTTATTAAAGATTAGTATAATATTATATAATATATAATACGTAACTTATAAGTAAGTAACCTATAATAATATATTATGTAAACAGGTCTCAACATTTGGCCGCAGTAAACTACAGCACTAAAGCTAGTGCATCTTCAGCCATACAGATAACTGCACATAATCATCGTTTGGGAACTAATTTGATGTGAATGGGGATTTTCTCTGGGGATGGGGAAGTCTCTAAGCTAATGCAAAGGTCAGAAATCTGAGTTTTCAGAGTGATGATATTAACTCGATATCAAAATGTCTTGTCTGTTGGTTGGGTAGTTCCCATTGTGATTGTATTTGTGTATGCGTGATTGCGTGTAAAAAATGTAGAGACAAAAAAATTGAATCGACGGGTATATTCGCTAAATAGTAAATTAATATTAGGCATCTTATGAATGAGTTTTATCAACAAGTTTTATAAAATATGTTAATTAATGTGAGACGTTTATATTATTCCAGATTAATTAACATATTTTTGTCTACAATGTATATAACAAACAGGGGAAGAAGTGTTGCGAAGCGAGTGAGTAAACTCTGTTTTAGAACGTACAGGTAGATAAAATACAGAGCCCCTTAATGTGATACCTCCTACTCAAAGCAGGATGTAGCGCGTACGCTGCATAATCAGACGTTTGTTTGAACTATATTAGTTTCCCATATGTACCCAAATAGAAATTAGGTCAGAAGCTGAACACGGATATCGGTCTGGATTATTCTAGGATCGTTTTCAGCGCAAGTCGTGTAAAAACTGCGTGGGGCCAAGTGCGCCCGCGCCACCGACTGCGAGGGGCCGCGCCTCGTGTCCTCGAACCTGACCGCTCGCGATCGCCTTGAACTCGCCGTAGTCTGCCTCTGAACAAATTACCTTGTGTCTACACTCTACGCGCAAGTCAGCGGCCGAGCATTACCGCGGAAAATTGAAAAACGTTCGATGATATATATTTCAATCCACGACGGCGCGCCATACTCTGTCAAACTCCGTACGAATCTAAAGAAGCATAAGTAATTTTGTCAGAGCGGGGCGCGTCGTCGTGGATTGTAATATCCATAGGCTGAAAGGGAATTGGCAAGGTGTTTGCCAGCCAATTGTTGATTTCAACATTAAAATATTTTTAATATTTTCTAAGCTCTATTACCGAGTTTCCTGTTTCATAGATAAAATGCTACCTATATGTAGGCATACATAGAATCAGGTATGTTAGGTAGCATATGTGCTACGAAAAAGGCTTTGTCAAAATTTTATGACTCAGATCAACCGGAAAATAGCGGAGTATTAAATGGTTGGTAATTTTTTTTTCTCTTTTTGTAAGGCCATGAGTTTTTGATAAATTATTATTCATACTAATGAATAGGTAATCTTACATTCTGTTTTAGCTTCTAAAAATCTACCGAATAATCTACCCTCGCACAGCGGTATGATTGGAAATATTATAAAGGCGAAAGTTTTCAAGTAAGTATAAAATTATGTTTGTTTCTCCTCCATGCCGCAACTACTGAAGTATTGAACCGACCTGTCTGAAATTTGAAATGGAGATGAGTACATTATACCCTGGATTAACACATAGGCTACTTTTTATGCAGGAAAAACCATTTACATTTGTGAAAAATCGAAATTCACGCGGGCCGGGCGGTGCTACAGACGTCGGCTAGTTAGAGATTGTGGTCGATTCTGTTGTGCAAAATCTGTGAACTAAACAAATTTAAAATAGTGCCGTCCTTTTCTATCGGGAGCAGTTTGAAAAGGATAGCACTATTTTAAATTACAAGTGTAGAGATTTTGCTCAACAGAATCGACCACAATATATTATCACAATTATCTTTTATAAGCCCTACTAAACTTCACGCAATCTTTGAGTAGACCAAAATAGATCACCTAAATCTTGTTCGATACGTAGGAAACCTTTGATGTTGTGGAGTTATTTATTATCCATCGACCATCACCGATCACCGCTAGAAATATTTTATTAAAGGAATTATGTTAGACTTAAGCAGATTCAGACGTGAGTTGACGATCACGTACTTCCAGCTTCCTTGTATCTAGCCAAATATAATCAATACAAGAAAATCAACGATATTTAAAATATCGTTGGTGAATTTTCATTTCCTAGGCAAGAGCGCTCCACCTTAGATTTCAACATTACTTTCCATCGGGCATGATTGTACCTACCTACTCGTATTTAAACGCAAAAGCACTTTCTCAATCCCACTCTATATGTTGTCTCAAACTGATTTCCGACAGATGAGCATAATATGAAGATGAAGAGTCTGGTATTTTGAGAATCTGGTATTATGCGATGGAGCGGATACGGCCATCACTGCAATTATACTGCTATAAGCCTATTTCTTACCAGCTTACAAAATGCGAAAAACTAAATAAAATTTGAATTTGGCGGGCAGGGGCGTGCATTCAACCTAAAAATGTATCCATGGAAACTTGGTTGGCGCGAAAAATGTTTTAGCGACATGTTTTCCTCCATGCGCGCGCAGGTGGTCGCAGTAGAGGGGTTACTTATCGATTGGATGTGCGGCAGTCGCTCCCACCGTCTACTTTCCAGTTCAAAAGGGAGGGAAACTGAAGTATTCCTCCGCATCAACTTTCATTTAATTTTTCGACGTCTGCACTTAGTGAGCGTAAAACTTTCAGCTAAACTTACAGGATCATAGCAAGCTGTGTATCTGTGTATCTTCGATAAAACTTAACATTCTATCTGAACGACTTGACATAGGAACATTTTAAAATATCTCGTTGTTGGGGTAATTTAGTTAACCCCATGTTTACGCGCGGTATAGAGGCGGGTTTCCCGAAAGGAAAAAGATCCTGCCTACATGACATAGATTAAATTCCAAAAATAAATTATTTTCAGAGAGGAATTTTTAGAACAATGATACCTATACTATTTCCTGAGAAATTTTAACGAGTCGGTAAAAAATTCAAATTGACTCGAAAATTACTCAAATAAATTGTGTTAGTTCGCAATTTGTAGAATGATGACACCTGCCGCCTCGGGTCAATGCCCTCCTCGTAATAAGCGTTACTGAGTCAATCTTCTTAATAATGTACCGATGCGATGTATTCATACCTCCTTCGTTTGTTAATACTATAAATAATATAATATCTACGTTCGCATTTCGCATGTAGGTACGTACAATATTACATTATTTGAATGAACCTTGGTACCTACATGTAGTTACTAGTTATCTAATTCATCATTAGTTGATCATCTTTTTCATTATAAGAAAAGTAAATAACTATGACCGACGATATGTGACCTTGAAAACTTTCTGCCACAAAACTCAAAGGCTTTACGACTTTCTTGAAAAACTACCCTTCCGCATAACTTTAATAGCATATGAGCTCGAAATAGTAAAACATATGCAAAGAAATAGTTATGCTTTAGACTTTAGAGATTATTATGATTGATTAGGACTATTGTAGGAAGTAGGAACAAGCTGCCTAATCAAAAATTTTGGAATCATGTACGGTAACATTAATATTTATAACACTGATATTGTCCTGATGGTAGCCCACTTACCAACACAACACACCAATCTATCGCAGGTAATGTGGACGTAGGCCAAAAAAATATGACATTGACTTTTTCGACGTAAGTAGGTAATAGGCTGTAATAGGTATCTGTCTGACATACTGAATGAATTTTTTGTATAATAATACATTCGGGTGTGCCCGCGAATTCAAATTTTATTTGGTTTTTCCATAGATCTAAAGTCGCGAGGTCGTCGCTCGCGCTCCGACTAGATAGAGCCCTACCGTAACAACAGCTCCGTGAGTGCGGCAACTTTTTTTGTAGTTGAGTGTGCCAATTTGAAATTTGTATGGTGTGGGGATGCTAGTGTGCGTGATAAATGGTGTAGCGACAGCTCGGGTTTGCCAATTTGGGCAAAGTATTTTTTGACGCACTTTTGAAGTCGAAGGCTTCCTCTTGGACCTCTATGGGTTTTTCGTACTTGATTCGCAAGATACAAATAATTTATTTCATGTCTAGACTTAATTTACAGGCCTATTACGAATAGTGAGTAAAATATTACAAGTTGCGGAAAACCAAATAAAATTTGATTTTGGCTAGTAGAACCTATTAAACTTTAGCCGACCATACACCATCCTTCCTATCGTCCAATCAGAATGACGTTGCTGCTATAGGCCCTATGTTATAGGCTCGTTATAGGATTAGCCTAACCCACGGGTACCGTTGTGGACACCTATCAGATTTTTAGACGCGCTAAATTTATAGACTCTAAAACGGAAAGCCAAATAGCTATCATTTTCGCTTATACGGAACACACTGTAACATTAGGGGAGAGTGTGGTGTAACGGCTGATGGAATGAACCACAGGTGTGTGCCGCACCGCACATCGTACACAAAAACTACAACCACATTGAAGGGTAGGCACGGCACGCACGCACACACAGGTTGCAGCCGCCTTCGCCAGTCCCTTTTTCGTTGACTGCACTTCCCACAGAGTAGCTCAATAATATAGAAATTGAATGATAATATTTTTCTAATACCTATATAAAATTCTCGTTTCTCGTGTTTGTTACCAAACTCCTCCGAAACGGCTCGACCGATTGTTATCTTATGTGTTTTCGGTAGGCGTTTGTCGGCTCAGCTAGCTTTACACAAATTAATAACAACTTTCGGATTTGTTCCTTTTTTATACTAAATTTCACGATTTTTTTGAACGCGGAGAATGGGTCTTTCAGGTACGGATCACTAAAAATCACGTAGGTAAAATAATAGTTGTGGGTCCGCCAGATTCAGAGCTACAGGCCATGGCAGCCGGTAAAGAGTAGTAGGTATGGACGGAAGCGGGAACTTTGGCGGACTGTAGGATGGAAATTGGAATGTAAATATATTGAAGAGATTGGGATGTACTAAACATGTTTATTTATACACGAGTCTGAACTCTGAAAAATAAATGTGGGCCCATTGGACCACCCACTTCAAGGGGTTGCCCTACATAAATGTATTTTTTACCCACGACGGAACGGAGTACGGGTATATGCGTTTAGGGTGAGAGACCGTTTGTACATTACTCTATTAAAAAGATTTTATGTTTGTTTCTATGTTAAATTGTTCACAAAAACCAATAATGCAAAAATATTTTTGTTTGTTTGTTTGTTTGTTTGTTTGTTTGTGTGTTCGTTTGTGCACATCGATGTTCCCATTTATTTCAAAAACGGCTTGACCGATTTAGATGCAGTTTTCTGTATAATGTTTGGTGTTCAGCGGCAATGGTTCTTAGATAGTTGTTAGGAACATCGATCACCAGGGGGCGCCATAAAATACATTTATATTGCAAACGAATGTTCCCATTTATTTCAAAAACGGCTTGACCGATTTAGATGCAGTTTCCTGTATAATGTTTGGTATTCATTGGCGATGGTTCTTTGATAGTTGTTACGAACATCGATCACCAGGGGGCGCCATAAAAAACATTTACAGTGCAAACGAATGTTCTCAATTATTACAAAAACGACTGAACCGATTTGGATACAGTTTTGTATAAAATATTAGCGAGTCATTGGCAATGGTTCGTAGATAATTGTTCTTGTGATTGAACAGCAGGGGGCGCCACAATAAACGTCTCTTTATGACTTGGAAGGGATGATGCCTTCAAACGCTGCTAGAGGAGCGAATGGCTGGTTTGAAGATTAATTTTGATAATATAATTTAAATTACATTAATATATTAATCGAAAAACTATAAAACAAGTGGAAAATTAAAAAATTTTAAAACACCCACGACTTTTGCAGACTTGTAATTGAAAAAGGATTAAATAATTTTTTTGAAACTCCCCGACTAAAGGAAACTAAGAACTAAGAACCTATCAGTATAATTACAAATCCAAGAAAATCCGTCGGAGCTGATATTGCTATTTTCGTTTCCAATATCAATTAATGTAATTAGTAAGTCTTGATAAACTGCCGGTATATGAGAAGTATCAAGAAATTGAGTTAGTCATCAACTGGTAAACAGCACCATCAACACCGTCATAGGCAAAACACAGCAGCTCAGGCGGATTTTCTTGGATTTGTAATTATACTGATAGGTTCTTAGTTCTTACTTTCCTTTAGTCGGGAGTTTCAAAAAAATTATTTAATCCTTTTTCAATTACAAGTCTGCAAAAGTCGTGGGTGTTTTAAAATTTTTTAATTTTCCACTTGTTGGTACTTAATTACATACAATCAATGACTATAAATTATTTACTCCACAGAGCTTTAATATGTGTCTTTTGTTTTCTGTGATTTACTCTTAGCTCTTCTGAGTAGCTCTTAGTACTTCAATAAGAATAATCATAGACGTTTTCTACTCTGTGGCCTACACACACTACTATGGGTTTGATAAACACAACTACATTGACAAGGTGCACTCATTGTTAAACGTTTTGAAATTCTCGCTCGGAACCGGCCGTGGGAACCATATTACTACCTCGTGGAGGGAATTTTTCAGCTATGAAATATACCTACCTAATTCATAGCCAAGTGATTTTGCTAGCCAGGTAGTAGGTAGGTATTTACTTTGATAACGAAACGATATTATAGTATTAGTACTTAGGTAAGTACTAATTTAACTAAAACACCATCGTATCCCATCGCATAATTTAATAAATATGCAGCGCAAGATAGTTCAATAAGTAGGAATAATAATCAATGTTGTTGTTTTATGCTTATGATATAAAAATAGTAGGTACCTATGTGCAAGACAAACACCTACTTAAGTACGTACTTTAGTACTTAGGTGTGTATGCAATTTTACTACTAACGTAAACTCATTGACGGCGAAATGGCGGCGGCGTTTTAACTTATACATAAGTGTTTTTAGGGGTTAATTGATATAAAGCTACGTTGCACAGAATATTATCTATGATGCTTGTCGTTTATTAATTTACTCCGTATAAATAATGGTTTAAAATACAGGAGAAATACTAAGTCTAAAATAACTCGATAAAATAATAATAACATTCCATCCTTATCACACAACGTATGAATGAATGAGCGAGAACGAGACGGAAGACTAGACGTTTTGTCCGTTACTAATATAGTGTACTATAGGTAGGTACCGCGTGTTATAAAATATGACAGTATTTTAATAGTTTAGTAATAAATATGAACTCATACTTTTATGGTTTAGGTCCGTTTAAGTTCAATAGAATCCAAAGTAAACTACCACGTAATGATTTTTACAAGTAGAAGTACCTAGGTACCCATATCGTTCATCGTTGTCGTAACTGAATGATTTCCCGCCACTTTGACATAATAATAACATAATTTTAGTTGTTTACAATCATAATCCTAATAAATGTATCATAGTTATACCAAACACCAATATATTAAAATATAAGATTGGATGTTTTATGAATGGATGACATTAAAAAGAGCGGGACCTAGTCGTGTTACTTTCTCAGGTTCCCTACAGTTAGAGTTTACAGTCACAAAATCATATTTCTAGATGTGTAGCGCGACTTACCGAATATTTATTCAAATAAATATCCTTCTGCTGAATAGAATAATCCTGAATTTCACACATTTACGTTTTTAGCGTCATAAAATTGACAATTATAACACCACTCACTCCATAGACTACACCGTTTTGCTATTATGATGTGAAAATTGTACACAAAGAATGCTCCGTGTTTCTATTGGTGATCGCACTCCACGTGACCAATTGTAGAGCGATGCTATTGGTTCAAAGCCCCCTATAGATTGACGTCATGAACGTTATCGTACTTTTTTCGTTAAAACTTTAATCTACAACAATTAATTCACATGAAATACCAGTTTAATAAATTTTGATCAATTTAATTACTCTCACTGGTTCAGTAGAAACTCTGAATAAATACTTACTTAGAACTTACCTGACTTAAGTGACTCGTCCACTTACGACAACATGGCGGTTTGTTTACACCGGCATGACAAGGCGGGAAGTATTGTGTGGTTTTTATACACAAATATTAGAATGTGGTTTCTGAGAAATAATTTTTATCGATGAAATAATATTTTTATTTAATGAAATAAGTAAAATGTCATAGCGTTATTATTAAATAGTTGAAAACACCGCACATGGGCGATACTTTTACATAACATGCCAGCGCCCTCTAAGGTAACCTCAATTTTATGGCGGGAAATTTAGAACCATACAATTTTAACGAAGACACTCAACTAAAATGCTTATTATACTACTTTCAATGATCTTCTCAAAGCCTAGTACTTGTTGCAGGGTAGATTAGTAAATGTAATCTTAATTTTTTTTCAATTATAAGTAGTTAGTACAAATAATATAATAAGTTTTATGGAGTGTTTTATGGGAAAGGATAGTTTTTTGGCAACTAATGAATACGATTTAATATGTACTAGGAACTTTGAGGGGTCGTCTTAACTCTAAGCAGTAGAGACTAACAAAAACAACTATAACTATAACTGACAAAATAAAATAATTACAAAGACCCTTAATTTGTGCGCTAAAAAACAAGAAATCAACTTATTAGCTTATAACAACGACAAATATAACAAGCCAGACGAATATCTAAAACATCTAAAATCGAAATTATCACAAGCAGGCTAATAATATATTCAGTTCAAAGTTTATTAAAACAAAGTTGTACCATCAATGAGACATTTTAGTACATAATATCTCGATTACTACTTTGTTATATAAAATAATAAAGCCGAGCCAAATTTCAAATCACTATTGCTTGTGAAACTATGGCAAGGTATAGAAATTTGTGGAATTCATGCATTTACATAGATTGTATAAACTCATTCACTGAAGTGTAGAAAGTATACCTAGTGTTAGATTGTAGAAAGAGGATAGACTGTACCTAACTTGGCTAGGAATACGTAGTTTTACGAGTAAAAACCATACATAGTAAAGAAGTATGTAAATAGAAGCAAAATTTTTGCTGGTGACAATGTGTCTAAAAATCTTCCTAAAATTCTGAATTAGTAGTAAAAGATGTAGCTGGTAGATAAATAAGCATTAAGTAAGTAAGAGAAGTATTTATACTCGTAAAATTAGTCCTCCAACCCAAATTGGAACATCGTGGAATGCAAATCCTTCTCCTGGCATTAAATAGCAGACCGGACATGAATATTGTACAGAAATTACAAATCACAATTATTCACTTTAAGGTCTTTATGCAATCGACTATCTTTTTAGAAATCTTACAAATGTTAAACGAGTACTTGAATAAGGCAGTAATAACAATCAACAATAAAGAATAATTTATCAGTAAAAAGAAAAAAGAAATGAATTAAATGTTTCAGAACTTCGATAGTTTCATGTTTCGCTGTCTCTTGTACGTGTCATATGTGCGTAGCCGTCTAATGTTATTGCCATACAGGTAGTTCTCCCTGAAACTGGCAACATTATTTGATTGGGCTACAAACGTTATATCACTGGGCAGAACATTAATTCTAAAGTTAGTTGTAAAACCACTGCTGGACGTTGAAGCTGTAGGCACAAATGGAAGCACTTTTGGTTTCTCAAGGCGTTTCTTATTTTTTCTTCTTGCGCTGGATGATTCGTGCAGATAAATGCTCTCTTCCAGATAGTTTGATGGTTTGACCCTCCTTTTATTTGTTTCTTGCACAATAAATTCTGTTGTAGATATCACTTTGGGCTTTTTACGCGGGACTTCACAAGGCACGTCAACGAGTTTCTCCAAAAGGGTGGCTGGCAGTCGAGTCACTTTTGCAAAAGCGTTTTCTTTCGGCATCTACAAAAAAACGATACACAGTTAGTTTTCTTAAACAGACTTTTCTTTTTTTTAGGGTTCCGTACCCAAAGGGTAAAAAGGAACCGTCTGTCCGTCCCTTTGTCTGTCACCAGGCTGTATCTCTTGACCGGATAGCTACGGACTTGAAGTTTTCACAGATGATACATATCTATTGCCGCTATAACAGCAAGTACTAAAAAAATAGAATAAATTATATAAATCTAAGGGGGCACCCATACAACAAACGTGATTTCTTTGCTTGTTTTTGTTGACGCTTCAAATGTTTATTTTATTTTTTATTTATTTTTTTATTTTATTATTCTTACAGAAAATCTACAGCGTTACAGAAAGTAATAATTTATACCTTATATATTACCTTATTATGTTCACAGTATATTTGATTATATTTACTTAAACAAATAGTGAAATAAAGTTAAAATATTTACGGGGGTCTTCCATACAACGAGCGTGATTTCTTGCTCGTTTTGTTTTGATGGGCAGGGGTGTTTAGTTTACTTTAATACTACTGAGAATACGGAATACGAACGGAATTGATAGTACGGAATCCTCAGTGCGCGAGACACACTCGCACTTGACCAATTTTTATCTTTATTTTCTTTTTTCATTTTCACTTGCAAATGATTATATCAGATGTATGATGGAGAGTTTCACTCAATGGCTCAAGAAACATCTTTCATTGTCATCATTGTTCAGATTGTCATTAATTGTTATCAAATAGAATATACATCAAATCCGCTGCAATACTACTCAAAGATATTACCTTTGAAGTTGCATTGGATGCTTCGTCCTCATCTCGATTCTTACGTTTTCGGTTTCGCTTTTTATTTGTTTCATCTAAAAGAAAACAAAATTGCTTAACTTTTGCAATCCATGTATTATAATTCTAGGTATAAGAAAATAAGAAGCGTGCTTGCCTAAGGAACTGTTGTAAACTTAGTTTATGCACATTAAAAATAGTGCTGTCCTTTAGACATAAAGGCGTCAAATTAATTTAGTTTATAGATTTTGTGTAACAGAATTGGCACCGTATAATAATAATAATTAATTATTATAGTAATCAGTAATGATGTCGCTTTTCGGCGGATGACATCCGCGATTTTAAAATATTTAAGAATTTTTAAACCATCGTAAGTTGAAAACACCAAAATAATAAAATTATCACCACTGTCTTACTGACTTTTTACTAGTGTCTATTCAGTCAAGTCACTTGCAGTCAAGTCACTTATTCCTATGTCATCAATACAAAGCACAAGATCAGGAATATAGTTTATTGAGCAAGAAGGCATCCTTTGGCTTTTAATATAGATTTTATAAAGAAATAGCAAAGATACATTAAAACCAGAGCAGCCTTAGTACAGTGGTAACTTGCGTAACAGATATAATAGAAACATACCAATTCCAGTAGAAATGTTTGGTATACCGATGGCTGTTGTATTTTTGTCATGTTTCTTGTCAGGCTGTTTATCCTTTTCCTCTCTAGGCGCCGGTTCTACTACAAAATATATAGAAAATTAATAAAATAATTATTAAAAAATATATATTTATACACATTAGTGAAAAATAAGATGAAATACAAGTATTTTTTTCTGTGAGAGTATAATTAAATATCAAACTATTTGTATTTTGAATAAAAAGTATGATTAAATGTGTAAATTGGTGAAACATATACCTTGCATATAATCCTGCGTGACAACTTTGCGTTTTTTCTTTGAACTGCCATCAGTTGAGTTGTTTAATGGTACAGCAGTATCAACATCTAAAAGAAAATGAGATTTTTACCAGTGGTACTGCTTAAATCAAACCCCTAAACAATTTTTGTATGTGAACAAAGTTAGATACAAAGAAACATTACCTGCATGCTTAATTTCTTCTCTTGTAGTGCTTGGTGACGGTATCCTTTTGCGTTTCTTCGAACTAGTCTCATTTTCAGCGATTTCCACTGAAATATTAAAAAAAAGTTACTACTCTTTATTATCTAATATCTGGGTGACCGAGCTTTGCTCGGTTGCCAATAGATGGCAGCAGGGTTCATATTTTTTTTTGGTAAATTCGACATTTTCTAAAAGTGAATCCTAGCTAGATCCATTTATCGCCCCTAAAACCCCCTGTATACTAAATTTCATGAAAATCGTTCGAGCCGTTTCCGAGATTCAGATTATATAGAAATATATATATATATATATATATATACAAGAATTGCTCGTTTAAAGGTATAGGATAAGTACTTTACTCTATGATTTAGCGGCAGATTCAACGACAAGGGTTTCGTTATTTCAAATTTTAAATTTCAGGAAACAAGCAAGGTTTATTTACACTTAATCGTAATTGTCTCTAATAAAATGTATTTCATTATTAAGTATTTATTATTAAAAATTATGTTTACCTGGTACAAATGGAATTTCATTGTCTTCTTTGAAAGAAGAGGATTTGTTCTGTTTCTTTTTCTTCTTTTCAGATGAAGCCGCATCAATTAGAACGTCCAGATTATCTAAAATAATGTAAAAGGCAGTTTAAGTTTGTGAGTTATTACTTTTAATTAAACAAATTTTGATCTTTAAAACCATGAAACCGACTTTAGCACAAACAATATGAATAGAAATCTTGTCTATAATAATAATTGACCCGGCAAAAATAGCTCTGATGTTCGGTAGGTCTTAGAGTAGGTTGTACTACTCTCTCAGAGTAGGTTGTACTACTCTCAGACCTACCGAACATCCACTGAAAATTTCATAACAATCGGTCACGCCGTTTCGGAGAAGTTTGGTAATAAACACGAGACACGAGAATTTTATACATTAGAGATAACACTATCATTCGTTAGAGATACCTTGTAGAGTATTTTCACCAGGTTTTTTCTTTTGGCCTCCTGAGGTATTTTCTTTAGAAGTATTAAGTTATATTGGAACGAAGTTTCTTATCGCGCGTTGCGAAAGGGGGCTAGACGGAAAAAATTAAGACTAAAAGTTGTAAGAACACTCTTTGCTATAGTAAGCTATTGTAAGTCGTGCGGCGTGCACATGCTTCTCTGTCTGTCTCTCTCTCTCTCTCTTATAGAAAGCAAGCCAGATCTTTGTTCCATCTGGGTGTCCCTTGGCACCTCTCAAGTTTTTCTACTTTATATTTGAACTTACTGTCTTCAAAATATGGCAGTAGTTTATAAGTCGGTAATTATTTTAAATTCGTTCGTAATTATAATTATTTTAATTAATAACACAGCTTCAGTTTTTTATTATGAATGAATATAATTATTTACCTGATGCAGTTTGAATTTCATTGTTCTCGGTGAAAGAAGTGGTGGCAGATTTCTTGCGTTTCTTTTTCTTTTCTACTGCAACATCTGTTGGAGCCTCCAGATTATCTGAAAACAAGCAAATAATTAAAAAACATGACTGCCCTGTGACAAAACGACTTTTTCCCAAAAAAATCTAGCCTATGTACTTGAAACAATGTAAAGATTCTAACGGTACCCCATATGTCCAAATCTTTTCAGTCGTTCAGAAGTTATGGTGGAATAAAGAAACTCACATACATACATACATGAACCCTAAAAACACACTCCATTTTTGGGCAGTCGTGTAATAAACAATGAGTGATTTTAACTAAATAGTTTTAAAAATCTTAAAAGTAATATGATTTGTCATAAAATGATGTTTACCAGGTACGGATGGAATTTCATTGTTCTCAGTAAAAGAATTGGAGGTTGATTTCTTGTGTTTCTTTTTCTTTTCTATTGAAACATCAATTGGTGCCTCCAGATTATCTGAAAATAAAATATCATCATCATCATCATCATCATTTCAGCCTGAGGACGTCCACTGTTGAACATAGGCCTTCCCAAGTGAGCGCCACCACACCCTGTCCTCAGCCTTCCTCATCCAGCCGCTTCCCGCCACCCGCTTAATGTCGTCGGTCCAACGAGCTGGAGGACGCCCCACGCTACGCTTACTTGTACGCGGTCTCCACTCCAGGACTTTTCGGCTCCACCGGCCATCGCCCCTGCGACACGCGTGACCTGCCCACTGCCACTTCAGCTTGCTAATGGTTTGGGCTATGTCAGTGACCTTGGTTCTCCTGCGGATCTCCTCATTTCGGATTCTATCCCTCAGGGAAACTCCTAACATAGCCCTCTCCATGGCCCGCTGCGCGACTTTGAATTTGTGGATCAGGCCGTGTGTGAGTGTCCACGTTTCCGCGCCATACGTGAGGACGGGAAGAACGCACTGGTTGAAAACTTTAGTTTTCAGGCATTGAGGAATTGACGAGGAGAAGACTTGATTCAATTTACCGAATGCTGCCCAGCCCAGCCGTATTCGTCTGTTGGCTTCTTCATCGAAATTATTTCTGCCTAGCGCAATGGTCTGCCCAAGGTAATTGTATTGAGAGACAATTTCGATGCCAACGTTTTCGACGATCACTTGTCTCGGGACAACGTGTTGATTAAACATGACCTTGGTTTTGTCCACGTTAATCCCTAAACCGACCCGTCTGGAAGAAAGGCTTAGGCTGTTCAGCATGTCCTCAAGGTCCTGAGGAGTCTCTGCCAAGATAACAACGTCGTCGGCGAACCGTAGGTGCGAGATGTATTCCCCATTAATATTTAGTCCTCGTCTTTTCCAGTCCAGCGTTTTAAAGACGTCTTCAAGTGCACTGTTAAACAGTTTCGGGGAGATAACATCCCCCTGACTAACACCCCTCCGTAAGTTAATAAAATATAAATAAATATAAATTATTCATTGCAAGTCCGTCAAAGAGCCACTTTAGCATACTTAGTTAGTTCATGTAATAAGTGATTCATTACAACTTTACAAGTCTGTCAAAGAGCCACTTAAGCATATTTAGTTAGTTCATATAATAAGTCATTCATTACAAGTCTGTCAAAGAGCCACTTTAGTATATTTAGTTCTAGAAAATCTTAAAACTAATTGAATTGATCTACAAATGACGTTTACCAGGTACGGATGGAATTTCATTGTCTACTGTGAAAGAATTTGAGGAGGATTTCTTGCGTTTCTTTTTCTTTTCCATTGAAACATCAACTGGAGCCTCCAGATTATCTGAAAATAAAATATAAATACATAAATATAAGTCATTCATTACAATTTTGACGACCGAATGGCATAGCGGTAGCGAACCTGCCGTCTACGTCGAAGGTCGTGGATTCGATTTCCACAACTAGTAAATGTTTGTGTGATGATAAGCATGAATATTTTGTGTCTGGGTGTTTTTCAATATTTATGTATATTTATCAGTTATCTAGTACCCATAACACAAGCTAATGCTTACTTTCAACTTTGGGTCTAAATTGCGATGTGTGTAATGTTCTGATATAATATATTTATAGAATTAACTCTGCCAATCAGCCACTTTCTTTATTTAGTTATGATAGTATATGAGAAAAATGGATGAATAAAGAATAATACAGTAAATAACTTACCACTTTGTTCCTCCAAACACGATTCTGATTGATCTTTCTTTTTCATTCCACTACTGGGCACTTCAAGCAGCGATTTATTAGTGGATGTGTTACTCGTGGTATCTGAAATTTGAATAAAGTCAAATTTTAACTCTTTGACTGAAGAAAAGGCTTTTTGTCGCTTTATTTTTTTGTACTCAATATCAAAATCAATCCATTGCGGAACTGAGAAGCGAATTTTGATTTTGAGATAAAAGGCCTCATGTTTAACGAATTTTTATAATAAGGACAGACCGCCATATTTAACAATAACGTTTATGTTAAAGTTACTTCATGCAACCGGGCCTAAATATATTTTATAATTTACAATGTGTGTAAATCAATGAGGATATGGGCATCCGATTTACAACCGTTTTCGTACAAGTAAAAAGTAGAGCTATCTTTCGAAATTCTATAGGTGGCTGTTAAGCGAACTACATCGTGGCCTTACTGCTGGTGACAAAAAAGCATTTTTAGCACCGGTAAACTGGCGATATTTTTTCGCGCCGTCCGCCCTGTCCAGGGTATATGTCTATTGTGTAAATCATAAAAGTAAAAAAAGTACCTGCTTGTTCTGAAGTCTCGTTGAGCTTGGCTTTCTTTTTATTTTTCTTGGCACTGGCGGGCGTTTTTGCGATTGACTCGTCGATACAAATTTCTGCGACATTATCTGTAAAGAAAAAGATTTTTTTAAATTCCAAATCAATCTACAGCTACACGTAAGAAAAAAAACCGGCCAAGTGCGAGTCGGACTTGCGCACCGAGGGTTCCGTACTCAAGAAGTACTGAAGCAAAACAATCAGGCATGTAGATGTAACACGACCAAAACTGTAACGACCAAAGATGTAAAACGGTAATAATTACCTTTGTTAATGAACCGCAAAACTAACTTTGTTTGTAGAGGTTTATTGTTAATATCAAAAAAACTATGCTAGTTAGAGCATTGGCTATAGTTTTCCTGTAAAATATACGTAAATTCCTATTGACCATAATTATTTGAGATTTTTCGATTGGTAAACTCCGGAGATAAGGGGGGGGAACGGTATTTTTTTAGACATTTTCCCCGATAAATCAAAAACTATCATGACTAAAAATAATTAAAAATCGGTTTTAGAATGTACAAAGTAAACCCTTTCATATGATACCCCACACAGTACAGTTATCTCACTTTTAAATTTCAACCCTCCGATTTTCCCCCCTTTTTAAATAAGAACAAAAATAATTTCCATTTTTTTTTATTTCAGTGTCATTGGGCCACTAATATACACAACTATTCCAAATTTCATATCGATAGCTCCGGTAGTTACTGAAATAATCGAGTGTGACGGACAGACAGACGGACAGACAGACGGAGAAAGTCGCACCGGTTCCATTTTACCATTTTGGTACGGAACCCTAAAAACGAAACTATTAATGTCATATTTTTAGACAATGTTACTCAGGATATTATTATCTGTTTATACAAAAGTCTATGCAATGTTAAACAAGGCAAGTCAGGTATTCACACTTTTACAGTGACAGAAACATTTTTTTAAACTTATTAAATGTACTCAATTTCGTCCATATTATGGTTTTCTGTTTACTTCTCGATTTTTCATTTAGTAAAAGATTAAAGGAAGCAAAATTCTAAAGGATAAATATTTTTTCTACATACCTGTATGTCCTGAAGATTCATTAAGCTTCACTTTCTTTTTGTTTTTCTTAGTACTGGCGGGCGATTTGGCAGTCGATGGATTTAAAGAAGTCTCTGCTTCGTTGCCTGTAAATTAATAAAATAATTTATTCAATACTAAACCAATCAAGACAAGACAAAATAATACAAATGAATAGACGTATACTCTGGACAGGGCGGACGGCACGAAAAAATGTCGCCAGTTTATCGGTGCCAATCATATCAACAGTAAAGCCACGCTGTAGTTCGCACAGCAGCTACCTATAGTATTTCGACGGTTGGCGCTACTATTTGCTTGTACGAAAAAGGTTTATGTAAATGGTTCGGATGCCCATATCCTGAGTTTTCTTATACACAAGTGTACAGATATCAGTTTATTGAGTCAGAAAATTAATTTTTATAGTACTGACCTGCTTCATTTGTTATGTTATCCTGTATTTTGGATTTCCGCTTAGAGCTCTTCTCTTTCTGATATGAAACTTCGAGCGGGGCTTCGTCATCAGAATTTTTCTCGGCTTGTAATTTACTAACTGACTTATTCACTGATTTGTCCACAGCATCTAAAATAACACATTAGATCTTTTTCATGAAACATACCCTCCAAAGCTTGAATAGTCATGATATTATAATATACGTAAATTAATTAACAAAAAGCCGACTTCAACTCTCATCAAACTACTGTTGAATACATCCTTTCCAATTAAAAATTTAAGACTTATATGGTTTTGTCATGGATACCATTATCAGAACTGGACTAAATTGAAATGAGACCACACGGAAAGCGTCAGCTTTCTAATAAAAAAAGAATCATCAAAATCGATTCACCCAGACAAAAGTTATGAGGTAACAAACAAAAAAATATACAGTCGAATTGAGAACCTCCTCCTTAATAAAATAAAATTATTGTAAAGTATTTTACAATCTGGAATAGTTTGGACAAAATATTTTGTATGACTTACTAATATTTTCAGTAGATTGATTGTAGTTATTTTTTTGAATTTTATTACGAGATACATCAGCGTGCGCTCCGTCTGTATCTACGAAAAACATTGCGCATTCTTCTTTGTCGCCTATGAAATGCAAAAGAGAATAAGTTTTACCAAAAATGTTAGAGAAGTGGAATATCCGAAGTTTTCTCATTATTATCATTGCCATAAGTCTGTAATACGTAATCAGGTAATTTTTCTAATTAATGTTACCAAGTTTAAACTTGATTTCATTTTTCACGGTTTGTAAGCTAATAAAATATTAAATAATAGGAATAGTAAAAAAATTGCGGGAATGACTGTATAGACCAGGGGTGGCCAACAGGTCGATCGCGATCGACCGGTCGATCGCGACTGTTAGTCCAGTCGATCGTGGCAAGGCAAAAAATATAAATACGTAGTAGACCAGACTGTCCAATGTAATCACCTACTGCTGGACGCATCATCTCGTATAATTTTTCAATCGCTGATCCGTCACGGTAATTATCCTCTATTTTACGCAGTATAGTGGCAGCAGAATGGGAATTGGACTACTTCCTTACTATGGTGAAAGAAAACTGTTGCTGCCTACTATGCAATACGTCAAAAAAAAGGAAATTTAGGGCGACATTTTAACTAGGCTCCATTTATAAATTTGGTAACAAGGGTCAGATGATGCCTTCAGACGCTGCATAGAAACTAATGGCTAGTTTGAAGATTAATTTTCATTTTTTATATATGGAAATTTAAAAAATTTAAAACACGACTTTTGCAGACTTGACGGATTTTCTTGGATTTGTAATAATACCGATAGGTTCTTATTTCTTAATTTCCTTTAGTCGGGGATTTTCAAAAAAATTATTTAATCCTTTTTCAATTACAAGTCTAAAATATAATGCTTCAGTTCCGTATATTCGTTCCCTCAAGTTTGTATGAAAAAGTGCCCATACCCAATGCCCTTAAGTGACAATGCAGTAACTTGGGAGGGGCAAGTGATCCTATGCTACACAGCATCGCACCGGAACGCTTAATCGCTTAGCGGTGCGTCTTTGCAGGTGTGGTCACCAACCACAGCGGATGCCTCCCTCCAGATAAGACGTGATTTAATTTAGAAATTCAGGAAAACTATAAAACTCAAAAAAAATATTTAATCCTTTTTCAATTACAAGTCTGCAAAAGTCATGAGTGTTTTCAAATTTTTTTAAATTATCCACTTGTCTCATTTTTTTAAATTAAAATTAAAATTTCCACTTCCACAATTAAAAATAAAAATTGCAACATGATTGTGTACTGAACTATGCTGTTTTATTTAAGATTTCTAGAAGTATGTAATTGGTAGATCGCACAGGGTCTCGTTAGCGAACAAGAGATCTTGGGTCCAATCAAGTTGGCCACACCTGGTATAGACTATCACCTTCACATGTTTAATATAATAATATGTTAGTTACTCACTTCAAACTCAACACTCAGACTAATTTCTTAGAATGAACATTTAAATTAAATAAGACTTTGATATGAAACCTGCGAAGACGATACAATTCCCGCAATTTTAATGTCATAAGCTTTACCATGTTTTATTAGCTTACAAATTTGGAAACATCAAAAAAAATTTGAAGTTAATGCATACTAACTTAAATTTTTTTTTAATCTGTTAATCTAAAAGTAAAAATATGCAATGTGTTGCTTAGCTTAGTGTGCTTAATATAAACTGAATTATTCTAATTAATTAAAAGAAAACTCACCTTTACTTTCACTTATGTCAGTTTTTGCTTGAGTTGTCTTCAGTGGTATAATACCGTCTGAATCAGCCTTCGTTTTATTTTGCACTGATGATGTGTCACTATTATTGCTTTCTTCAGAAAATAATAAATTTAATTCAATTGAATCAGACGCTTCATCCTCGTTATTTATTTTAGGCAGTATTTCTGTCCTACTATTGTCTTTCTCTCTTTGTTTTTTCGGTTTCTTAGTGGATTTCACTTGAGTTAAGTTTAATTCGTCCACTATAGTATTTTTTTCGTTCTTTTTTCTCTTATTGTCCAGGGAAAGGGAAATATCACATGTTTTAGTTTTTATTTTAACGTTACTTTTGTTTAAGTCTTGAAGAACCAAGTCATAATTCTGAATTTTTTCACTGTCACTACTAATGGAATCGTCATCTTCATCGACAAACATCGTAGCATGCAGTGGATCAAATTCTGTTTGAGTCTTTGTTGATTCATTTTTATCTATTCCACCATTATTGAATTCTTCAGAATCAATAAATGCAATGGTTGAGTTGGCACTTTTTAGAGGTGTCTTCGGCTCCGTTTTAATGAGAGTAAGTGGATCATTTTCTTTCATACTTTCATTAAATATAGTCATTTCTTTTTCATTTGTCACACTTTCATTGCTACTGCTATCTGTATCAATTTTGTTTCTTTTCTTAGAAATCTTGTGTTCACTTTCGTCAGCATGTAGACTAGCTTCTTTAGTGGAGTCCAATCTCATTCTGTTTTTCTTGGATTTGGTTGGCACATCTTCCTCAGATTCTGAGGAACTTATCTGTTGTCGTTTATTATTTTTAGTTTTACCCATTATTGAATCTGTACTTTTATTTAAAGAATTTGATTTATGCCTTGACTCAAACATTTCTCTGGAAGCTTGCTTTTGCTCTTTTAGTTTTCTTTCATTGTACTTCTTCTTAGACTTTGCAGTCATTTTAAGTTCATTGTCACTCATCGACAGATCATTATCTGAACCATCCAATAACTCTTCATCTTCTTCATTGGAGCTAACTATAAAAGAATCTTTTTCGTAATCTGAGTCATCCGAAAAATCGTCGTCTGTGGTTAATGTGTCACCTTTGTCTATGACCTCATGATCTTTTTCATACTGTTTTTCACTTTCATTTTGACTATCACCAGACTCATAGTCGTCTCCAGCATCTTCAGCTTCATCGTCTATTAAATGACTTTCCCTTCCAGTATTGTCTAAAGATTCAATCTCCTCTTCTGACCCTTCTGAACTTGCTATGTTTCTTATGGATTTTTTGTCTTTTGATGTATTAGAATCTTCACTAAGCGATACGTTACTTGATTTGTTTTCGTTTTGTTGTTTCATTTTGTCAAACTTTTCTTTATCAGATGTTTCTTTTGTCTCTTTAATTTGTGATTGAGAAATTTCACTTTGGAAATTAATGGTTTCCTTATCAGTTTTTTTGGCTTTTCCTTGGTTTTCTTTAGGCGATTTTGCAATTACGGTTTCCTTTGAGATACTGTGTTCCTTTGCGTGCTCATCAATGTTTGATTTAGAAATATTATTTGTTTCTTTAGATAGATTTACAAGTTCTTCGTTCGCTTGGTTTTTTTGAGAAGAAATTATGGGAGTACTAACATGAATCCCTTTGAACTTTTGTGATATATTTTTATCTTGCAAAGGAGTGCTTGTGGAATAATGAAGAGACACATTTTTCTTAATATTATTTTCTTGTGTTATGTTCAAATCATCGACAGATTTCGACAGAATTTTGTTATTCGTAACTTGTGGCGATTTTACTGCATTACTAATATCTCCTGCAGACAAGTCTTTAATTTGAGACAATATAAGAGTACTTTTGGTTTCTAAGCCACTTTTTTCTAAATTGTTACTAATGGAAGACTTTCTTCCAGATTTATTCACAATTTCATCATTGGTTAGATTTGTAATGTGTTCACTAGTAGATGTGGATTTCTTTTCAGTTGTATTTAGCTGAGTAGTATCTGTATCAGGTATTATTAAATTTTCAGGGATTGTTTCATCAATATCCATTGGTTCAACCTCCGTGTGCTCACTGTCTTTTCTTTTAGATATGTTAAAAATATTTTGTTCATTTTTATTTAAAATCGATGTGAATGTCTTTTCTTCTGCATGGAATGATTCGACTGGATGCTCTACTACAGGGACACATTGGTCTTCATTTTCATGTCTTTTAGGTTCATTTGGTTTTTCGGGATTAGAGTCTGAATCGTCAATAAATACCATCGTTTTAACGTCACCGCTTGGCTTTCTTTCTAAGAGTTCACCTGTGTTCATGTTATTTTTTGTGTTATTATGACTGAAAGAAGTTTCATCTTTGGATTCCTTTTCAATATTTTCATGAAATTTTTCTAAAGGTTCATTTACAATCTCAACTGTGAAGTCCATGCTGTTCTTTTTTTTCTTTGTCATGTCTTGATTTTTACTCGTACTTAAAGAATTATCTCCTGATCCAGCCCTATTTAAAAGTACCAAAGGGGACTTAATTTTGTTTTTAATTTTGCTTTTAGTACTTTCATTATCACTATAAAATTGACTATCAATCGAGGTAGACAAGGTTGTCCATGATTTAGTACGTTTTCTTTTTGATAAACTTTGTTTGCTGTCCACAGTTGACAAGCTTTTATTCAAATTGGGCTTTTTTCTACTTTCAGTATTCAGTTCTTTTATTAATTTAGCACTGGCTATTGAAAGTCTATTTTGTGCACTTTGAGGTTTATTTTTCGGCACATTTGTAGTATTTTCGTCACTCCTTTCATCTGTAGTTGCTTGTGAAGGCAGACTGATTGAATCTGAATTATTTTGACTTAGTATATTTTCTCCAGGTTCCGAAAGTGGTATACCATCACTGGACTCCTCTATTGTTACCTTTATATGACTAGTTTTTTTACTTTTTTCTGACAGACGAGGACTTTTGCGAGGACTGTTAGTAGATTTGCTTTGCTCATTAGTGTTTTCAAGTTGGGATACTGATTTTCTTGAACTACCTTCAGGTTCTTCAACAATAACTTCTGTAATTTGTATTCCTTGTTTTGGAGGAAGTTGAGGTTCTGGAATTATTAAATATTATTATTATTTGAGATTGAGATAAAAAAATGTAAGTTATTTACTGAAATATAAAATGTTATGATTTTATGATATGCAAATAAGCGCCATGGGAAATGTGTTAGTTATTTTTTTTACAATAGTACCATACAGTACAATAGTAGTATTTACTGTAATACCTTTTTCAACACTTGAAGCCGAGTCCTTTCTCGTCCTACGGGTTTGTCTTGCAGGCGTAATCGGCGCTTCATTGTCACTACCTAAAAAGATGGATAAGCTGTATTTAATTCCTTAAAGAGTATGATATTACTACTGACAGTAAAAAATATTACATGTGTATAATAATTTCATATTAGCTATAACTATTCATGATAATATAGAATAATAATTAATCCATATGAACATGTTAAAGGCCTCCTCCAAGGACTTTTTATTGCCTCTATCTATAATATATAGTAAGGTAAAATAAACCATTTAAGTTTTAGTAGGAATAAATAATAAATTTATTTTTTGATAGAAAAAATTTACATAAATAGCACAAATTGGAAACAATACAAAATAATGTTTATACAGTTTGACAAATTAGAGGATCAAACCTGATTTGAAACTACTAAAATAAGTTCTATCTCAATCCAAAGGTCCCATTTTGAGAGTGAACACTAATTTTAGACAAGCATTTTGAGCTATATTCTTTCTATTTATAATATGAACTCTATATATAAAATATAATTTCTATCTATATATAAAATACTCTATAAACTTATAAACAAATTTATAAACTATAATGGAAAAGAATCATAATTATTTAATAGAAAAATTTTAGTTAAATTTAAGTATAATGACTCTTACCAGCAGTAGACGCTCTGCGTGCAGCTCTCTTGGCTCTGGGTGAATCAACAGTGAGAGCAGTCTCAGATATGATGCTGGTGTTGGATTTAATCCTGGTGTTGCGCCTTGATGGTGTCACTGGCTTCTCTTCAGGCTCTATGACATCTTTAATTGCCTTCCTGGTTGTTCTTCGGGATGTAGTGTCGTCAGGAGCTGATTGTAATCATTTTAATTGTCTTAGGGAAACATTCTTCTTAATGTTTGTTATAATGAGTACAGATAGGAGTAGTAGTATAGATAGTTAGCTATCTCATTAATAATACCTAACTTTCTAATCAATAACCTCAAACTTCTGTTCATAAAGATCTAAAAATAGTGCCCAAGTACTAATGCCTATAGCAATATGTAATTGAGAATCAATGGTCATAATTCAAAGGCTGGAGTGGTAAGCCTACATTGAATTTCCAGTGTTACCCAACAATCCCATCTGCCCCCTTAGCATATCTCCCAATTATGTCCTAAGGGCAGTACAGAAATAAGTAAAATAGAATTTTATACCTGTCTGACATTAGGTGCACATAGACATATCTACCTACTAACTGTTGAATATGAACATTATTTCCCAAGAGGTTAAAGAGCAAAAACTCAACAAGACATGGATTTGATGTTTTGGGGAGAAAACCTGGCGTCCATTCTTTGGGAGTGGATGAATCTTAGGAGGGGATTAAGCCCATGTTAGGGGAGATGGATGGATGGACAATATCAATGTTTTTACTGAGCTGTTTTCCTTGCTTCAAATGACCCACTAATGTTGTGAGATTACTGTATATGTTTATGACTAAGACAATCATGATGATGGATAACTTACTGTTTTCATCAACAGGTTCAAGTTCAGGTTTTGTCTTCCTGCCACCGCGCTTCTTTGTGGGAGTATTCACTGCTGGTGACTTGCTTTCTTCAGTCTGTTCTACAGACAGTCTTCGTCGTAAACGAGTCAACGGAGCTGGAAATATAACAGCATGCATTTTATTTAAGACAAATTTAAGAGAATTTTGCAAGTTACTGCTTAGATATTGGGAATTTGCTATAACATTTTTCTAGTAAGATTTTTAGTGATTGTAAATGTCTGTTGAAATTTGTTGAAGCCACTGTTTTTAAGTGTAAGGCTTTCTTAAGAGTGGCTTATTCATTATCGTATGAAAGAACTTAATTAAGATAAGTATATTGTGTTTTCAAAAAATGAGCCAATTTCTTTGTAATTCTTTTGAAAAATAAAGATCTTAAATCAAGAACTTTTTTACTCAGTGGCCAAAACTAGAACATTATTGTTTACAGTGACTTATGTTAATATTTTTATTGTATAGTAAAGAATGCTTAAAGCAATAAGCGATGTACAAAACAGCACCACCACAGCTACATCCTCACCAGGCCAGATAAGTTTGTGGCACTTTCTTGTTGTTTGTGGCATATTTTATTACATAGATGGATTTAATATACTAAAATCAGTCCAATCAATGTAACAGATTGCTATTTGTAAAGGTTTGATATTATTTACTCATAATTTCAATATGAATTGGTTGTTTTTGGTGTATTAAATTATTGTGCAACAATATTTTAATGATAAAACTCAGAAGTTATGTAAATTTTACTTCTATTTATATTTAACGTACAATTTAGATTTATGGCATTAATGAAAGCACTTAAGTACATACCAAGTACCAGGGCTGTAGCTAGAGTTGAATTTGAGGTAGGGCAGCATTGGTAACAGGTAGGGCGGAAGTCAAAAAATTGGTCAAGTGCGAGTCGGGCTCGCGCACTGAGGGTTCCGTACTATCAAGCCCAATTCTCAACAGTATTAAAGTAAACTAAACACCCCTGCCTACCAAATTCAAAAACAAGAAAAAAAAATCACGTTTGTTGTATGGGAGCCCATTTAATTTTTATTTTACTATTTATTTCGACTTACTGTCGAAATAAATATATATCTAATCATATTCTACTCTGTGAAAATTTTAATCGTCTACCTGTTACCGTTATTAATATATAGCTAAAACAAGCAAAAAAATCACGTTTGTTGTATTTAAGGGAAATATTTATTTTGTACTATTTTTTAGTATTTGTTGTTATAGCGGCAACAGAAATACATCATCTGTGAAAATTTCAAGTCTGTAGCTATCACGGTTCAAGAGATACAGCCTGGTGACAGACAGACGGACGGAGTAATAGGGTTTTTTACCCTTTGGCCCTAAAATATGAGTGAGGGTATAATTTATAGTTAAAAATACCATTTAGATTGTTTCTGCAAATCTATATATATAAAAGAGTGAGGCATTTTGGTTGTTCCACGGATTCCGCCTAACCTATAGGTCGTAAAGATCTGAAATTTGGTACCTAGGTAGATATTAGGTCACGAATTCGTACTAAGACGGGGATTCCAGAAATTCAAATTGGAAGGGGTAAAAATCGTACATTTAAGGGATTTCTCCATACAAAAGTGTAATTTTATCGTTTTTCCAGGAATTCCCGAAAAACTACAAGTCGTAGAGATCTGAAATTTGGTACCTACGTTGACATTAGGTCATGAATTCGTACTAAGACGGGGATTCCAGAAATTTCAATTGGAAGGGGTAAAAATCGTACATTTTAGGGATTTCTCCATACAGAGATCTGAAATTTTATACCTACGTTGACATTAGGTCAATTAATTCGTACTAAGACGGGGATACCAGAAATTCAAATTAGAAGGGGAGGGGGAGATTATTATATCATGAATTCATATTCAGAAAGGGATTTTCGAGATTTTGAAAAATTTTGAACTTTTTGGCCGCCATTTTGAACTTTTTTGTTACTGCGCAGATTGTTTTGAAAATCGATATTTGACTATGGCAGCAAGCATAGAGAAGGAATTAGTGCAAAATTAAAACAGTGGCCGTCATTTTGATAATTTTTGTTACTGGGCCGATTACTTTAAAAATCGATATTTGACTATGGCAGCAAGCATAGAGAAGGAATTTGTGGTCAAAATTAAAAAAGTAGCCGCCATTTTGAACTTTTTGTTACTAGGCCGATTGCTTTAAAAAACGATATTTGACTATGGCAGCAAGCATAGAGAAGGAATTTGTAGTCAAAATTTAAAAAAGTGGCCGCCATTTTGAACTTTTATGTAACTAAGCCGATTGTTTTGGAAATCGATATCTGACTATGGCAGCAAGCATAGAGAAGAAATTTGTGATCAAAATTTTAAAAAGTGGCCGCCATATTTTGAACTTTTTTGCTACTGGGCCGAGTGTTTTCAAAATCGATATCTGCAAGCAAGCACGGCCGGATGGACGAACGGACGGTGAAGTCTTAGTAAAAGGGTGCCGTTTTACCCTTTGGAACGGTACGGAACCCTAAAAATGGCCACCTTAATAAACATTTTTGTGACGATCGAATTTTTTCCAAATCAATATGTGACTATTACCAGGAAGCAAGAGAAAATTTTTTGGGCAAAATGGTGGTTAAGGAAGGAATTTTGGAAATTAAACCACAGTAAAGCAGGACTCAGAAGTTCAACGTGAGCGAAGCCGCGGGCGTTTGCAAGTATATTATAAAAATTAACATGATAATATTTAAAACAGCTGAATTCAACGATTCGCAAATGCGAAGAAGTTTAGATCAACTGATTTTGTTCTTTTTTTTTCAAAGGCTAGGAATACCATACCAGGCAATCTCTCATTATTATTATAATATAAAATGAATGTCACAAACTGGTATGTTCGGATAAGTAAGTTTAGATAACTATCGAACTATGAACTATTAATATTAATTATATTAATTTATTAGTTTTTGAGTTTTTTAAGGTAGGGCATTGTGATTTCAAGGTAGGGCATTGCCCCATAATGCCCCCCCCTAGCTACGGCCCCGCCAAGTACTAATTCATAAATGTTTTAACATTTATGAATTAGTACTTGGTATGTAACAAAAAGCTCACTTAGCTTGTTCTTTAGAACAAGCTAAGTGAGCTTTTTGTTTTACATTTACTATACATACTTATATATTTCTTTAAACTTGGAAGCTTAAATTGCAATAATTCTTTTCATACTGAATTAAGTTTCCTTCAACAAAGTGAACTGTTTAAGTTTCAACAAAATCAGTTGAGTAATTTTCAAAATATGTACTGCTGTCTGTGTGCTAAAGTTTTTTAACTTTAAGTTTTGTTTATTACTAGGTTATATTTAATATAATATTTTTCGTGTTACCCAAGAGCAAGTATCTATACTCAGTTTCATAATCTAAAAATCTATTTAGTAATGTGAGGATAAAATCTATTTCTATTAAAATAAAGCATGGCTAACTAAACGTTATCGGCTAAGCTATTTCTTTTTTGAAAAAGCCGAACTAGTTATACTAGGCATTGCACTATTGTATTTTTAGAGATAATATACATATCCTATCATATTCCTACAAATTAAAACATCGTAAGTTAGAATAGCACTTGAACACCATGAGTTTATCGAACAAATTTTAGTGCGCATTACGATCGAACTCATGTTGTAATTGTTCATGAAGTAAAAAATTAAATATTAGATAATACACAAACCTTTAACGCCTGCGTCTTCGTCCATTATTTAATCAGTCTTTAAACAAATGTCTCTACTGTACAAAATAAATGTAAAACACGTGCAATGAACTGATTCAAAATTCCGCTTTTAGGTTGAGATAATGGTCGAACAGCTGTTGAGACGCTGCGAACTGTCAATTCAAAAACGACGCGTGCTTGTGAAGCCGTCAATAATGGCAACATTTTCCATTTCCGGTTTAAAACCATAGACAAATACTATTTTTTGTAAATAAAGCCTAGTATAGATGGTCGCTAATAACTGTTATTTGAATAATGACTTATATATCAAATAAAAATAATAATATGTTTGCTGGCCTTGGGCAATAATAATACATCTTGTTGCCTTTTATTCATTGTCTTTTATAAGCTAATTAAAAATCGTAGACTTATGGCTCATGGTAGGTAATGAGCTTTGCATAAATAAAACAACGTTTATACGTCTATATAATATAATAAATAATTCATGGTGAATGGGAATTTTTGAGCAATGATTTCATTTTATTTAGATGAAATGAATACTTCATATTGGTTCCCGAAAGATTATTTTCTGAGGTTTCCCAGATTTGGAGCTATTGCGAACCAATAGGTATGAATGTAAATGAGGGTTTTTTTTCAGCAAAGATTTTATAAAAAACGTAGGTACCTAGGTAGGTGTTTAATGTGTTTCTTTAATTATTCTATCAATATATTATAGCCAAGGATGCAGTCGCGAATACAATAATCGGCGCGAACTATTATTATTTAAAATTGTTACATATCTCCAGACTCCAAATTTAGTTGAAATAGCAGCAAGAGTTAACGGCGTAGAAGTACCTATTTAAGCGCTTTTAAATGAAGTTTTATATAAAAACTATAAAGACAATTACTTTGAAATTTAAACGTCATCATGTATTTTGGGTCTTTAATCTAAAATCGCTTAGAAGTAGAAACACGACTAGGGTTAAATTTTCTCGATAAATTCCCAAAAGTTGCTCCAAAATCTCGGTTTTTCAATTTTTTATCGACAACTACAATGGATGTAATTGTAATTTTTGTTTTAATGTGTCGGTAATAATAATATCGTAAACCCTTCGAAACAGATTTTTGATAACTGGCTTAGTTTTTGTGTAGGCCTATATTAAGGTAAAAGGTCGTTTTCTGTTGTATTCTTCCGCGACGCTGCATGTCGCACCTACATACGTATCCGTGAGAATGAGAAAGACAAAAATAAATTCAATAAATCCCCTTAAGTAGATAAATCTTTTTGCAGCAAACGAGTAGTGTCGCGTAAATTTTGGTAGCTCTACGTTTTGCGGCTAAAAGTGGTTTGTTCTGCATTAGATAGGGAGCAGAGCGCTGGGACTTTGTTGACTGTACTATTTATTTTTAAATTCACGAAATCCTTTTCGAGAAATAGCAAAATTTCCAGTATATCCTAAAAATATTTTTTAATTGGCTTGTTAAAAAACTGTTGGCTGTCGTCTATTAAAACTTATATTTTGTTATATTTTCTGTATTAGATACCTAATAAACTAATCTCAAATGACTGGGTCTAATATTATGTAGGTATGTAAACTCGCAGTTTTTCTTCAACGTTTCTGATACGAACCGTTAATGTGTTTAACGCCCTTCCAGCCTCGTGTTTCCAGCTAAGTACAATCTGAGTGCCTTCAAGGGTGAATAGTCATTTTCTAGGCAAGCGCGCTCCAACATTGCTTTCCATCAGGCATGATTGTCGTTAAGCGCAAGCTTATCTACCTACAATAAAAAATGTATCTATTTGGTGCTTGTTGTCCAAATCAAACAATGTCTTTATGGTTTTGATGATTACAGAACCCTTTTTTTAACGAGTCCGACGCGCACTTCAGCCGTGCTTCTACACTCAAGTCTAGTCTATACCTAACAGAAAAAATGGAAAATTCTTTCCAAAAAACCAACTTCAGCCAATGTTGCGTTCAATGAACGAAACATTGCCAAACTTCGAATTACGTACTTACATTAAAAATTATTTCAGTCTTTGTAGTGTCATTTGAAGTTGGTTTCTTGGAAAGAATTTTCCATTTTATTTTTTACTTTTTAGTGGAAAACAACTAATGCGTAAGGCATTGGAAAAAATGCCCAAATCGCTTGAGGTATGCTTCTAAAATCTGAAGAGTTCCCTCAATTTCTCCAAGATCCCACCATCAGATCCTGACTTGATTAATAGAGTCATTACTTGATGACTGCAAGGAAATGCAATAGTAACTAAGTAAAATAAAAAATACCCAAATCGCTTCAAGCATACTAGTAAAATTTGAAGAGTTCCCTCGATTTTACCAAGATGCCATCATCAGATCCCGATTTGATGACCATAAGATAACCTGGAAAAAATACTCATACCCAAATCACATCAAGTGTGCTTATAAAGTTTGAAGAGTTCCCTCGATTTCTCCAGGATCTCATCATCAGATCCTGACTTGATGACTATGGGACCATCTGTGAATTATGACCCTTTCAAACAAAAAAAGAATTTTCTAAATTGGTCCACGCACCTCCGAGTAATCGGGGAACATACATAAAAAAAAGATTCCGACGAATTGAGAACCTCCTCCTTTTTTTGAAGTCGGTTAAAAATACTCGCAACCGGAATAAAGAAGAAGCCTTTCTTGGGAAGGAAGGCGTCAAAATTTGACGGGCGTGAATGCAACGTTTAATTTCCCTTCTCACATACTTATCTATTCAAGGCGACGAATAATATTCCAGTAACAATGGCTTCGTAATTTGGTCGAGATGGCGCCCGCGGCACAATACGTCAAGTGACTCATTGTTGTGGAGGAAGGCTGCGGTCTTCCTTCCGGAAGAACAATGAGCTAGAGTGCGTGGAAATTGAGTGGACGGTACGATGCAGATGCCGTACCTAACGGAACGGACCGTTGGATTGATTACACATAGTTACAATTTTTTTTATAAATAATTATTTATAGACTGCAGAGTGCAGATTATATTAAGCGAAAGCGAAGCGTGAAAATTGCTTTTTTTTTGTTTTAAGTGCATGGTTACTCAGATCAGATAATTGAGTTTATAACGAGCATGGTTATCAATCACTGTTGTGGAAGACGGCTGCGGTCTTCCTTGCGGAAGAACAATGAGCTAGAGTGTGTGGAATTTCCACGCACTTTAACTTATTGTTCTTCAGTGGACGGTACGATGCCCATGGCGTACCTAACTGTGTAAGAAAATCGTATTCATCGTTATCGTAATCAAATTCTGCTCGCTGTTAAAATGTGTTAAATTGGGTCCCAGATTTACGTCAGCCAATCGGGGTGCAGAATTCACTTACGATTACTATAACAATGGATAGGTACTTTTTTCTTACGCAATCACCCTGATCAGACTGTTGGATTGATTTTATAGTCTGACAGATTCTATGAAGCGAATTCAGTGCTTAGAATGATTTTTTTATTTTTTAGCTTTACGTACTTTTAAAGTGCATGGTTACACAGATCAGAAAAGTATAGGTTTATAATGAGCAGGGTCCCCCATCTCTTTAGAATAGTGGTCAAAAAGGCTTTTAAGCTTTTTGGATTCTTTATTCCAAGGCAGTTCAGTTTTAAAGGACTAAAGTGCGAAACTCAAAACAAGTTCAAACAAAGCAGTTTCGAGAGGACTTCCACACAAAGTTTCCAACATCGGTCACTACTTGCACCTACTGGTGCTGGAGGTACGTAAAGCTGCACCGAACAGTGTAAAGTCGAAGACTTTTTTTAACTGGCAGGACTAGGTACATTTATCGCATCAGAAGTACAGAAAATTTTATATTTGGTTCCTACTATTTTCGGTTTATTGTTTACTAGCTTTTGCCACGGCTCTTCCCTTATCTTCTTCACTAATCCGTCAAGAACTTTGGATTTTTCCAGGAAAAATGTCTATGATTATTCCCAATTTCATCCAAATCGGTTCAGCAGGTTAGCTTTCAGAAGCAGATGCATACAAAATTTTGGCTTTATAATAATGTCTACATGGAATAATGCATACCCTGAGAAAAAAGATAGCAAAATAGAAGCCTACTTCAAAAGTAATTTCGAGTTCTTTACCATTAAAGGACATTTACCGGAATAATACGAGTAGCTAGTATAAATTTAACGTTCTCTGCGGAGGAAATATCTTTTAATGCGAGCTTAAATCATTTTTATTAACTTTTAAAGGTTGAAATTATGCGCTGTGTCTGCTGACTGTAATTTGCGGGCATAATTTGCAATCCCAAATAAATCCTTTACACGCGAAATTATAAAATACGGCTAAGCCTAAGCATACCTTTGGATACGCTGTTTATTGTAGGTGTAAAAATGCAAACAGATTTAGGTTAGGGTTAGATAACGAATTAACGATAACAAATAACGAATTGCGAAAACAGTTTGGGCGTACAAAGCAAATTGACTAAACATTATAGTATTACTATAGTACATTGTTACCCTAGGGATGAAAGTAACTTATTTAGTCCCGAGACGGGGTTTGGCGCCCGAGCGTAGCGAGGGCGCCTATAGTTCGAGGGACTAAATAAGTCTTTATCCCGAGGTAAACACTGTGCTTTTCATTACGAATATAAGGAAAGTCAAAATAAAAATAGAAATTAGCTGAAGAAAATTGAATAATTGTGTCAATAAAACAGAAGCTTAAACAAAACTCTACAACTCGAAAAACAAATGAAGATCGGATTGCCGCTTGCCACTTTCCCGCCTTTTTTTTTCTTTGGCCTAGCCGGCGGGCTATGCATTTAGCTTTCTAATAGTCAAGTATTGTCTATGATTGTCTATGAATCAGTTGTCTTTACTTTATGAATAAAGTCTATCTTTCTTCTTGTCTATGGATGCACTCGGGTATGTCGTGTTTCATTTGAACTCCAATAAAAATGTGACTAGTTTTTTTTAATTATTTGACAGCTGTCAGTTGAAAACGATTCTCCCTAGGGCTGCAAAGTATTACTTTCAACCCGCTTCTCAGGCAACTTCAGACCTACTTTCCGTGTATGAGTGATGAAATAGTACATTGTTACCCTAGGGATGAAAGTAACTTATTTAGTCCCGAGACGGGGTTTGGCGCCCGAGCGTAGCGAGGGGGCCTATAGTTCGAGGGACTAAATAAGTCTTTATCCCGAGGTAAACACTGTGCTTTTCATTACGAATATAAGGAAACTCAAAATAAAAATAGAAATTAGCTAAAGAAAATTGAATAATTTTGTCAATAAAAATCACTGTTAAACAGAAGCCTAAACAAAACTCTACAACTCGAAAAACAAATGAAGATCGGATTGCCGCTTGCCACTTTCCCGCCTTTTTTAGGGTTCCGTAGCCGAATGGCAAAAAACGGAACCCTTATAAATTCGTCATGTCTGTCTGTCCGTCTGTCCGTCTGTCCGTCTGTCCGTCTGTCCATCCGTATGTCACAGCCACTTTTTTCCGAAACTATAAGAGCTATACTGTTGAAACTTGGTAAGTAGATGTATTCTGTGAACCGCATTAAGGTTTTCACACAAAATTTTAAAAAAAGTAATAAATTTTGGGGGTGCCCCATACTTAGAACTGAAACTCAAAAATTTTTTTTTCATCAAACCCATATGTGTGGGGTATCTATGGATAGGTCTTCAAAAATGATACTAAGGTTTCTAATATCATTTTTTTCTAAAATGAATAGCTTGCGCGAGAGACACTTCCAAAGTGGTAAAATGTGGGTCCCCCCCCCCTGTAACTTCTAAAATAAGAGTATGATAAAACTAAAAAAAATATATGATGTACACTACTATGCAAACTTCCACCGAAAATTGGTTTGAACGAGATCTAATAAGTAGTTTTTTGATATTTACAATAAAACCTCTAAAAACAAAGTTAGTTTTGCGGTTCGATAAGAAAAGTGGTTTTTATGGTTTTATTTCTCCGGTTGTAGTACGGAACCCTCAGTGCGCGAGTCCGACTCGCACTTGTCAGGTTATTTTTTCTTTGGCCTAGCCGGCGGGCTATGCATTTAGCTTTTTAGGGTTCCGCAGCCGAATGGCAAAAAACGGAACCCTTATAAATTCATCATGTCTGTCTGTCCGTCTGTCCGTCTGTCCGTCTGTCCGTCTGTCTGTCTGTCCGTCTGTCCGTCTGTCCGTCTGTCCGTCTGTCCGTCTGTCCGTCCGTATGTCACAGCCACTTTTTTCCGAAACTATAAGAGCTATACTGTTGAAACTTGGTAAGTAGATGTATTCTGTGAACCGCATTAAGGTTTTCACATAAAATTTTAAAAAAAGTAATAAATTTTGGGGGTGCCCCATACTTAGAACTGAAACTCAAAAATTTTTATTTCATCAAACCCATATGTGTGGGGTATCTATGGATAGGTCTTCAAAAATGATACTAAGGTTTCTAATATCATTTTTTTCTAAAATGAATAGCTTGCGCGAGAGACACTTCCAAAGTGGTAAAATGTGTGTCCCCCCCCCTGTAACTTCTAAAATAAGAGTATGATAAAACTAAAAAAAATATATGATGTACATTACCATGCAAACTTCCACCGAAAATTGGTTTGAACGAGATCTAATAAGTAGTTTTTTTGATATTTACAATAAACCTCTAAAAACAAAGTTAGTTTTGCGGTTCGATAAGAAAAGTGGTTTTTATGGTTTTATTTCTCCGGTTGTAGTACGGAACCCTCAGTGCGCGAGTCCGACTCGCACTTGACAGGTTATTATTAATAGTCAAGTATTGTCTATGATTGTCTATGATTGTCTATGAATGTCTATGAATCAGTTGTCTTTACTTTTTATATAAAGTCTATCTTTCTTCTTGTCTATGGATAAGTCGTGTTTCATTTGAACTCCAATAAAAATGTGACAACTAGTTTTTTTTAATTATTTGACAGCTGTCAGTTGAAAACGATTCTCCCTAGGGCTGCAAAGTATTACTTTCAACCCGCTTCTCAGGCAACTTCAGACCTACTTTCCGTGTATGAGTGATGAAAAATATTTTCTCATGTTGGAAATGTAGATAATATTGAAAATATTCCGACAAAAGCTCACATTCTTATTAAAAACAATAAAGTAAAATTCAAACTTAAAAACTTTTCGTCTAAGTTTAAATAGCGGTTGTTCCACGAGGGACAAATCTGGCTTCACATTCTCCAATAAGCGTTCGTTACAACGAAGCGACGCCATGTTTCAGTTCTGTAATCCCTGCCTTTATTTTCCGGGTGAGATTTTAAAAAGCCATGCAGCCTTTAGGCTCGGCTGCAAGCTGTTTTAGACGGATTTCGAGAGTTGCAAAAAAGTGCAATAAAAATGTCCTAGAAATACAGAATATTCTTTTGTGTGAAAAGATTTTTTGTTGAATATGCTCCCACGTAGGTGTAGAATCGTTCTAGTGAAAGTGCTTTATGCCAATGTTTTCTGTACCTATCTATTTTCTATTTAGTAACGTAATTGGTTCTATCAGAGTTTTGATGGATATCTGCCCTAGAACAGGACGAAGTACTGAGCACGAAATCATTATCTCAAATAAATAGATAATATCAGGACATTACACTCATCGCAATCAAGTCTCAAATGAATCGATAGCTTGTGTTATGGGTACCTATACTACATAACGTATAAATAGACATAATATTTTTTATACATTTAATAAAAAAATATAAAAATTGCTGTATTTTTATATTTCAAATATTTAACATACAGATAATCATGCTAATCACACAAACGTTTTCCATCTCCGTTAAGGTGAGCCCAAGACCTCCGACGTAGAAGGCACTACCGGTATGTTATATATGATTTTCAATTTAAAAACTTGACATTTTATCCATGTCCACTTAATATCAGATTTTAAAGGAAAAACTAAATTATTTTGATAATCATAAAAAGATCTACGATAACGAAATACCAGTAGGTACCTACTTAAAAAGTATTTTCAGTAGATACTTTCCAAAAAGGCTTAGGCACTTTAAAAGGTCCGGAGACTTTGCATAACTGAAATACGTAAAAGCGATTTACCTAATTTACTCCGACCGCAAGAGAGAGCCGCGAAACTCCTCATCGCCTAGTATTAATTTTAAAATAGCTCGCGGCGAGTGCGACGGTAGCCGGTGTCCACAAAACAATGTTGGACCCCTTTATTTGAAACTTGTGGAATTTCATTATTTTATCCGGCATTTTCTAAGGATGCTCTACGGCGTGGAGCGACCTACCCCAACCGCCGTAGACTTATCACGGCGCGTAGAATGTACCATAGGCTACGTAGTAAACTATTAACTAGTTACAGGTATTTTAAAAAGGTCTCTTATTAAAATACCTGTAATTAGTTAAACGTAAATTGTGTATTGTATGTCCGTTTGTTGGTTTCGCGTTACCCTAACGTTGGCCTAAAAAAACTACTGACCGGATTTTTGTGCGGATTTCACCAATAGACATATAGTAGTTTATTAAGAAGGTAAGGTTAACCTATTAAGTCCTTTTTAACCTACTCTACTGGCATTATGAAACAGCTAAAGTTCTTTAATGAAAATAACAGTACATAAAGAAGAAGAAAGAAGAAAAAAGTGACCTCCCTAAAGCGCGCGGGAATAAATTTCATTTTCATCACTCATACACGGAAAGTAGGTCTGAAGTTGCCTGAGAAGCGGGTTGAAAGTAATACTTTGCAGCCCTACGGAGAATCGTTTTCAACTGACAGCTGTCAAATAATTAAAAAAAACTAGTTGTCACATTTTTATTGGAGTTCAAATTAAACACGACATACCCGAGTGCATCCATAGACAAGAAAAAAGATAGACTTTATTCATAAAGTAAAGACAACTGATTCATAGACAATCATAGACAATACTTGACTATTAAAAAGCTAAATGCATAGCCCGCCGGCTAGGCCAAAGAAAAAAAAAAGGCGGGAAAGTGGCAAGCGGCAATCCGATCTTCATTTGTTTTTCGAGTTGTAGAGTTTTGTTTAGGCTTCTGTTTAACAGTGATTTTTATTGACACAATTATTCAATTTTCTTTAGCTAATTTCTATTTTTATTTTGACTTTCCTTATATTCGTAATGAAAAGCACAGTGTTTACCTCGGGATAAAGACTTATTTAGTCCCTCGAACTATAGGCCCCCTTGCTACGCTCGGGCGCCAAACCCCGTCTCGGGACTAAATAAGTTACTTTCATCCCTAGGGTAACAATGTACTATTTCATTTTATTTCATTTGTCATTAATAATTTAATTATTTTAAGCACTACAGTACGCGAATAATATAAGATAGAGCTGACAATAGAAGACGTATCAAATCGCGGAATCGTGCCAGCTCTATCAAAAGGACCGAAACTCAATAAAAGTTCTTAATATGGAGTGACGTCGCGGACGTGATCGGGTTGACTGCTACTCGACCGTGTCTTACGTTAATTAAAATATAATATTGTGAGTTTTATCGTTGTGACCGATATTGTTTTGTTCCACGTGCGGCAATAAACGAGATAAAGTGTTTATTTTACGCGAATCTGTCCAGAAATATCGAAAAAGTTAAAAATTATTGGTTACAAAGTGTTAAATTGTCATACAGTTTTTGTGTCCTACCCACAACAGTTAAACCTTCTTAGCGCCACTTGTCGCCGCGCTTACGTCACCCAGTAGTGGACATAAATAATTGGTAGTTATAGTGCTACTTATACGATACGATACGATATTACGATAAAAATCCCAATATGGGCAAGTGCAACGGCTGTGGCCGCTTCATCTCAGCAATAGGTGCCGCTAACTGCGCCGTCTGTTCGGTTCTGTATCATAAAGCGTGTGTTGGGCTGCCGGAACAAGGACGATCCCCCAAGCAGTGGCAGTGCCCAGAATGCGTTTCCAAGAGGCCGAAAGTCGGCAACGTTAACACCCCAGTGAAGGGCGTCGAATCAGCTTCCTCGCAATGCGACGACTCGACTAGTGTCGAAGAGTCGATCGTGGAAAATGAGCCTTATACTAGCCAATACACAGAGCTGAGCAGAGAAATGCGCCTCTTCCGCGAAGAAATGCGAGGGCTGCGGCAGGAGATTAAGGATTTTAGAGCTGAACTGTGCGAAATGCGAAGCAACATTACTGCATACAATAAGCGCGTAGACGAGTTCGACGAGCGACTGACTTATCTTGAGAATCAAACCAAGGTCTCTTTTAGCCGATGCGACGAAATTGATAGACTGGAGGCGACAGTTGCGCAACTCAAAGATGAAGTAAATGAACGAGACCAGGACCTCCTGCGTGGGGACATTGAAATTACAAATCTCCCTGAGGTCAAAGGTGAAAACCCTCACCACATAGTAACAGTTGTGGCGGCAAAACTGGGAGTTGGTCTGACAGAGAATGATATCATCTTGGCGGAAAGAATGGGCAGGAAGAGCGATAGCGACTCTCAAAAAGAGGGTGACACCCGTGGTCGACGTCTGGTGGTGCGCCTGGTACGTCCGAGCTTGCGCGACGAGTTCCTGCGTAATGCTCGCACACGAAGGGGCGTCACTACTGACGGATTGGAACTTGGCCTTCCCGCTACGCGGTTTTATGTGAATGAAAGACTCACGCATAAAAACAAACATCTGTTTTACATTGTGCGGGAAACGGCAAAGCGACTACACTGGAAATACACTTGGACCAAATATGGGAAAATATATGCGCGCCAAGAAGAAGGAAAGGCGGTTCGTCAGATAAAGTCTGAAGCAGATGTCAAGCGGTTTTTTGGAAAGGACTAAGTTGGTCTAAACTAGTAATCTTAGTGGTAATTTTATGTCTAAAATGTTTTGCAAAATTTTCAATATTGTATACCAACTCTGTATTTAGATTTAATAGCAAAAAATTGTATACCATAACAAGATATAGATATCTTTTTTGTATAACACTTCATTATTATAATTTGAATTGGATGTTGTCTACCGTATATATTACTTTGTCTAATTTGCTAATTAATATGCTTAGAAGTAAAACAATGCGGGCTGGACAGGCTGCTGTCTCAGACGTGACGTCACGGGTGGATCGAGCATTGCATTACAATTCTAGAGCAAAAGTTGGAGAAATTATTAATATTAAATATTTTATGCATAGTATTCTATCTTATGTTATAATTATTTCCTTATTTTACAATACTCAAGCTGCATACTCACGCCGGCACAAATTACATATAAAACAGTATTTCATCATACTTATAAAAAAATCGCTCGTTTAAGTATAGATAGGTCAAAATTTTTTAAAGTAGGACTTTTCAATGCCGGCTCTTTAGGAACTAAACATGAGGAATTTTTAGTAGCAATGAGCGAAATAACTGTAGACATTATTGCTATAAATGAAACCTGGATTCGTGAGGGCGAAGATGGTCTTGCGCCAGTAGTTCCGGGCTATAGACTGCGTCACAAACCGCGTCCGGCCGATGTGCGCGGCGGCAGAGGAGGTGGGGTGGGGTTTTATGTGAGAAAAGGTCTCAGAGTTAAAATATGTGATCATCCGAATCTTCATTCTGTAGAACAAATGTGGCTTGAAACACGAGTGCATGCAAAACGTTTTATTATTGGCACGGCATACAGGCCCCCTTGGCAAGATGTGAATCTGTTTTTTGATGCACTCACCCAGTCTATCACCTGCTTCTCAGGCTATGACCATATCGTACTGCTGGGTGACTTTAACATCAATGTCAAGAATCGCGTAGATAATAAATGTAGACTATTGAATGACTTCATTTACAGCGTAAACCTTAATCAGTACGTGGCCGAGCCAACTCACTTCACCGATCATAGTGAGACGCTCATCGATCTTATATGTACGGATGCTAAAGTACGTGAGACGACGGTAAATCACTTTCAGGATTTGGGAAATCATGCTGTAGTTACTGTAACACTTAACTTAAAAAAGGAAAAAGTACGCCCTCGTTGGATAGTGACTAGACCTTTAAAGGATATAAGCATTCAAAATTTCGATCAAGACCTTGAAAACATTCGTTGGTCACTTATAAATGAGTTGAATGATGTGGATAACATGGTTACTGCTCTTAGCACCACAATATTAAACATATTTGACCTTTATGCCCCCTCCAAAAAAGTACTAATAAAAGATGAACATTGTCCTTGGATAACTTATACTGTAAAAACTATGATGAAGCTAAGAGATGAAAGTCATAAACGTTATAAGTCAACACAGAAGGAGTCACATAAAATATATTATAAAGATTTTAAAAAGTTGGTACGCGAAGCTTTAGAGGCTGAAAAAAGTGCCTTCTATAAATTCTACATTAATAGGTGTCTAAAAACTCCCAACTTAATGTGGAAGAATTTTAAAAAGTTTTTAGTTACTGATCCGAAAAATAACCAAGATATACCTCTTGCTCTGTGTAATCCAGAGCAAATAAATCAGCATTTTCTTGATATACCGGGCTCCAGTACCGCTACAATGTCGACCTACACATATTTTGGGTTCCACAGGTTCGGACCAAATACTTTCGCTCTAAACACAATTTGCGAGGATGAAATCATTAAGATAATTAAAGAACTAAGCTCAAAGGCGACTGGATCTGATCATATATCACTGGATATGTTGCAGCTCACTCTCCCGCAGAGTTTGAAGTGCATAACTAACATAATAAATAAATCGATTTTGTCCTCAACCTTTCCTGACTCCTGGAAAACAGCAATAGTTACACCGCTCCCGAAAGTTGATAATCCTACTTGCCTTAAAGATCTTAGACCTATCAGTATCCTGCCCTGTCTTTCAAAAGTCTTAGAAAAAGTCGTCTGCAAGCAATTGACTAAATTTCTAGAGGAAAATAGTATCCTTCCCACGTTGCAGTCGGGTTTTCGTAAAAGACATAGCACAACCACGGCAATCATAGACGTAATAGATAACGTGCTCACAGCACAAGATCAAGGCTTGGTTACAATCTTAGTTTTGCTTGACTTTTCCAGGGCTTTTGATTCCGTTAATACATCACTTCTTCTTTCAAAGTTGTCATTCTATGGGTTTAGTAACGGTACAATTAAATGGTTCAAAAGCTACTTCAGTAATCGAAAACAGTGCGTAAAAATAAATCAAAGTCATGGCAAGCAGCTAGTCTCCTCGACGCTTCCGGTTACAAGGGGAGTCCCGCAAGGATCTATCCTGAGTCCAATCCTGTTCGCGATGTACACAGCAGATATGATTAACTGCATTACGCACTGTAAATACCACTGCTACGCTGACGATGTCCAGCTATACTATTCATTCCGACCACAGGACGCAGCACAAGCGGTAACTTACATTAATCATGATCTGGAAAAAATATCTCAGTGGTCAGAAACAAATTCACTCACACTTAATCCCAAAAAAACGAAGGTAATGATATTAGGAACAAAACAAAAAATTAGTCAAGTTGAATTACTCAATCCTTCTATTAATATAAGGGGTGAAACAGTGGAAAGGGTTTTTGAGGCACGAAATCTTGGGGTAATTTTCGAGCCAAATCTGCACTTCGAAAGCCATGTTAGGAAGGTACTAAAAAGTTGTTTTTATCGGTTGAAACTTCTATATAAAATGCGCTCTTACCTTAATGTTAATGTTAGAATTCGTTTATGTGAGTCCCTGATATTATCAAAATTAAATTATGCGGACGCTGCATATGGACCTTGCTTGCTCGGTAGGTCCGTCAAGCTTATTCAGAGAGTCCAAAATGCGTGTGCCCGCTTCTGTTTTCACATTCCTCCACGATCCCACGTAAGCCCGTATTTAAACAACGCCGATATGCTGAATATGGAAGCACGGCGGAGACTTCATCTCGCTACCCTTTTGTTCGGAGTGATTTCGACAGGAAAACCTGCTTACCTACGGTCAAGGATAAGGTGGACTCGTGAGAACAGTAAGTACTGCCCAAGGTCTGTCCCTCGGATCTCTTGGCCTTCTCACAGGACCGCCTCGTATAAGGGAGCATTCAAATATGCGGCCTGTAGAATTTGGAATGATTTACCTCCTCCAGCTCGAACATCTAAATCTATTTATTATTTTAAAAGAGAAACAAAAAACTACCTATTAGAAAAACAGAAATTATAAGACTTAGTCGCATATTTACCCTTTGTTCTCTTATCTAATTTATCTATATGTATATGTGTATAGTTTTCAGCAATGATGAACTTTGCACTCTGTCTCAGTCTCTAATTAACTATAAGTTACACGGTTTACCGCACTCCCGATCAGCCCGTGACGTCACCTAGGAGGGCTCTGCCTGAAAATCAGCGCTGCAGCACACCGGCTGCAGCATCAAGCTGAGGCAGCGCCCTGTTCAGCCAAATAATTAGATTTAAGTGGTAGGTTCCCGGATATCAGGGAATCAAGGAGATTTATTTTTGATATTTTGCTCCTTGGTTCCCTGAGGTCTGTGGCCCACCTTTTGTATTGAGTTTTTTTTTATAATATTAAGTTACAACTTAAGGTTTTTTTGGCTGAATAAAAACTATTTTATTTTTATTTTTTTTATTTTTTTTTAATATACTGTGAAATAGAAATCACATTGTAAAACAAGAGTTCAAAAAAAAAACCTAACGTAACCTAACCTAACGTAACGTAACGTAACCTAACCTAACCAGACCTAACCTAACCTTACCTTCCTGTCAATTGTCTCACCTGATCATTGTCGGAAGTGTCAATTATTATTGTCATTTGAGATACAATTTATATCAACAGAAAGAAACAAATATTTGAGCAAAATTATATTTTTGAAACCACTCGGAAATATTAGCCTATATTATAAACATGTTTAATCGTCTTAATGTAACACTGAAGCCCAGCATTTCGCCGAAGCGTTCCTCTCATTAGCTTCGTTTCCCGATACTTGACGCGGGGTGCGCTTGCACTACTGGCATTCGATTTGATTAATCACCGAAGTAATTACGACCTTTTAGGTATTACCGCATATTAGCTGCTGCCCGCGGCGTCGCCCCCTTAAGTTTCGGGGTTTGCATGTTTGTAGCACGATCTGACCTAATAATCTGACCTGATAGAAACTAAATATATCTCAAAGCCAGGATTGGATTAGCACATATGGCACTTAGATTATAAAGAGTCGGCGGAAAGCTAAAGAAATTGAAGCCAAATCCTACTCAAAACCTAGTTTCAGCACCTGTAGTAATTCTTGTCTCTGTTCACTTTGAGCTGATGGCAGCGTAAATATACCTAGTTACCTGTGTTTTTAAATCTTGTTTAATTTTTTAATAAAATATTTCTTGATTGAAAATTAATTATTATAATGTAAATTTTACTCTATGGTCAACGAGATTAGATACAATTTACATCCATGTTTAGTGGTGCTGTGCACTTTATTCTTCAATTTTGGACCGGATAAGCAATCTTTACTTTTAGAATATAATTTTGTATCAATGAGACAACAAACTCTTTAATTTACTTTTCTTTTCTTTTGTACCAAGATACTAAAGAAAAGTAAATTAAATTATGGCAGTCAATCAGTCATTAACGAGCATTAACGTAATGGACTGAACGAAATATGGACATTGAAAATTAATTGAAAATTATAATAAACTTACATCGTTGAAGATTATGAGGAATTCATTTCTAGTTTAAATTGAAGTCATATTGACGAGGGGTGCGGGGTGTTTCTTACAGTTATCCGGAATTGGATTTTCTTATTACTTTCTTTCAATGCATAGTGTTCGCAGCTGTTGTGAACGTGTTGAGCTCTCGCTATATTGTTTTATTTATCTTGCAACCTTTATTAAATTAATATCTAGATACCTTATACCTACCATATAACATGAGAGTCTGTCCCTGAGTTTTTCGAAATTAATTCAAAGTGGTAACTAAACTAACTCAATCACAAGAAATGTCAAGAACGTCGAGAAATGTATGGAGCCATATTAAAATAGTTAGTGTGGTAATACCTATTATATCATTCATCATAAAGAAATGTAAAAAAAATCTAAAGCCTAATAAATAAAATTCTCGTGCCGATTGTTATGAAATTTTCTTTGTATGATCACTAGGTCTGGGAGCAGGTTGTTATCTATCTTTTATTTCCCTGATGGCAAAACAACGTTTGCGGGGTCAGCCGGGTCTCGTTCCATTTTTTTGTAACCAAACTCCTCCGAAGCGGCTCGACCAATGGTTTAATATGTGTCTATTTTTTATATATTCCTATTAATGGCAAAATAACGTTTGCCCGGTCCGCTAGTAATAATATATAATACTTATTTAGGAGATTTCTCTAGTAATTGAATTCGAGTACCTAACCCTAAAATACGAGAACATTGTGAGAGATTAGATTCAAATCCGAAATAGGGCCGATGCCGGCATTGCAGGCTGTTGGCTGTTAGTTCTAGTTAGACAAATTAGAATCCAAACAGACGCCAGTGGGCGAGGCAAACGTTTAATTTCCTTTTGCACATATTAACGAGGCGACGGACAATCTCAGTGACAACTAGTAAATCTGGCGACATTGCAACAGTGCTATTTGGGTACTGTTTTCAATAATAAGAGGATTAACATACCTATACCTAATGTAAAGGAGTAAAAATATAAATCTAAATATACAAACTGACTCATTTTTAGGGTTCCGTACCTTAAAATAAAAAGAACGCTTATGTAAAAGACCACTTTGTTGTCCATCTATGTGTCTGTTTGTCTGTCACGACCCTTTTTCAGTAACTATTAGAGATATCGACATGCAATTTTCAATAGGTGACAGTTGTCTCCGAAGTATACCAATCGAATAATCTGAAATAGTTAATAGGATTGATTCATAAGGATTTATGTATATTTTACGGGAAAAATAAAATCTGCTATCAATCTTTAATACTTTTTTGTTATTAAAAATTAATCTCTAACAACAAAGTTTGCGGTTCGGTAAAAAAAGTGATTCTTATAGTTTATGTCTAAGTAAGGAACCCTCGGTGCGCAGTCCGATTGCGCTTGGCCGGCTTTATTTATCTAAGTAACGAAAAATAGAATCAACAACAAAACAGAAATCTAGGTAGGTACTTTTGCAAGTGTGATGTAAAATAACGGCATAGAAGCTTGTGTTATAACCAAAATCGCAATGCGAATTTGTTATTGACAACCCAACAAACTTCTTCAAGTGATTTTTATAATTTATAACCTCGCAAGTAAAACTGCGGTAAGCGACGAGTTGTTTATTTCGGAAGTAGGAAGAAGTATATTTCCGACAAGAGACTCCAGACTAGAGCTATAAATTATAATAATAGAATTTCATTACGGTAGCCGAAAAGAGATCGCAACTGCTCCCCGTAACTGATCTGTCCCAAAATAAATATAATTATCTGGAACACGGATAACGGAATCTGTGCCAAAAGTGGAAGACCTTTTTTTGATGTGATACAATTTCATTTTGTAATAGGTACGTAGGTTGTGCTGTACACGTACAAAAGTAACTAACCCTCACTTTTGAGAAGTAAATGGTGGTCTAGTGGAAAATCTGTCAATAAACATTTAATAAGACTATACTCATAATTTAAGTTACTTACACTAGTAGTTTATTAATAAATTTTATTATAACTTTGACGGAGTACTCAGATGAAAATGAAAATCTTTATTTTTACATAGCTTATGATATAAGCTCTTATGAAAAGTCAAAGATGCTCTTATGAGTGTTGCTCACAAACGTAAGGTACGAAAGTTACCACAGCTATTTTGCTGTAACCACCCAGGTCACGAACAACGTGAGCACTAACAGCAAAGTTCGCATTAAAAACATTGTTAATAAGCCAATGATTAAAAAGGATTTTGCCTATAGCAGAGAACAATCGCACGCACTCACGAAGTTATACAGTCAAACCTGGTGAACCGACATAACTTTTTCTCGTAAACTTAGAGGTTCCTCACTAAGCCGAGTTTCAGAGTTAGAAAGGCAGCCGGCAGGACATGACGAGACCTGGCAAATACTCTCACTAATAGAGTTTTCTCGCTTACCCAGTTCTCACTTAGTCAGGTTTGACTGTATTTTATAACATTTTGTGTTGTTTTTGTAAGTTGTCGTATAATATAGTTTTATACAACATCTAATGGCAGCGCAGTACCATTACGGGCAAACGACTTGACGACATTTCCTACTACTCATATATTTATCCCTTAAGTAGTAGTTTTTAGTGTACAATAACAGTTCCAAAGTGTAAGTGCTGATTAATCTGATTTTAAAAATTCAGCGGTAGTCGTAGCCCCGAAAAATGGCACTGAAAAATAACTGAAAACTTTCCCTGAATTCCAACAAGAAAACTTGTAAAGAAGTACATACCATTCGTTGTAAGTTAACTACGTGTCTGGAATCAGATAAATATTGTGGGCAAAAATAAATACATAGGACCAAATGTATTCATACAGGATTTATTTTAATAATATACGCATAGGGTTCACCAAATGTAAGAATATAGAAAATGCTATATCTGAAGCTTTTAGATAAATAAATAAATAAAACAAAATAAAAAAGCTTGATAGCTTGATAGACATTATTAGATTATTAAATATCTACATAATTTATACTTACTTACTTTCAGGTTCATTTAAATTGGGGGGGCTGGCCAAGCAACCTCCACGAGTGCCCGAGTGCTACGGTGCCTCTCTGTAGCGCATCAATTACAGAATGTAGTCGAAGGTGCAAGTCTTAAGATATAATAATTATATTTTAACATCACAGTGTAACAAGTATCTAATATCTTACTAAAACTTCAGTGACAATTTCTTGAGGCTAACGATCAGTTAGAAACTTGGACCATTCTTGGCAGCTAAACGGTACTGGAGTTAGGAGTAGCTTTGGCGCTTCTCCAGACCTACCTATCTCGCATGTTTCCAAATGTTCCCGCCTATCTAATTGTTCGTACATGTTCATATGTCTTAATTACTAACCTAAAGCACTAAAAGCACTACAATTTACACAGATTAAATAAGATTTGGAAGATACAAAAATTACGGTTAGCCTGGAATAATAGCTACCGTTATACCACTTGTGTCTTGTAGAATATTCCTCATCATGCGATGCGAAATATAAATTAATTAGTTCACCGAAGTTCACTTAGGTACCTACTATCATAATTAAATTCTAGAAATAAAAGAGACAAATATGTAACTGAAAAGTGTACTCAATTATTTCGATGAGTTTGTTCTTTCTTCAAATGGGTTAAAAAAGCAGAGGGAGAAAATAAGATTTTCATCACTCATACACGGAAAGTAGGTCTGAAGTTGCCTGAGAAGCGGGTTGAAAGTAATACTTTGCAGCCCTAGGGAGAATCGTTTTCAACTGACAGCTGTCAAATAATTAAAAAAAACTAGTTGTTACATTTTTATTGGAGTTCAAATGAAACACGACATACCCGAGAGCATCCATAGACAAGAAGAAAGATAGACTTTATTCATTAAGTAAAGACAACTGATTCATAGACATTCATAGACAATCATAGACAATACTTAACTATTAAAAAGCTAAATGCATAGCCCGCCGGCTAGGCCAAAGAAAAAAAAAAGGCGGGAAAGTGGCAAGCGGCAATCCGATCTTCATTTGTTTTTCGAGTTGTAGAGTTTTGTTTAGGCTTCTGTTTAACAGTGATTTTTATTGACACAATTATTCAATTTTCTTTAGCTAATTTCTATTTTTATTTTGACTTTTCTTATATTCGTAATGAAAAGCACAGTGTTTACCTCGGGATAAAGACTTATTTAGTCCCTCGAACTATAGGCCCCCTCGCTACGCTCGGGCGCCAAACCCCGTCTCGGGACTAAATAAGTTACCTTCATCCCTAGGGTAACAATGTACTATTAAAATATTCCATTGGCAAAGAGCCTTTTATAAGTAAGAATGTTTTATTAAACAATGTAATATCATACTTATTAGACACAGCTATTCCAGCAAGATTTGTAGAACTCCGAATTGTAGCGTATAAGATGAACAAATATATGAAAATATTGAAACGAAAGAGAACATAATATGGCCGTCTCTATGAAAGAATATAATAAAACCACAGCGACGAGTGTATGAAATAGGGTCAAAGCTGGCTTTTAACAAATTGAACGCAAGCCCGCAATTTCTCCACAGCAGTGTGTCTGCTCCACTGTCTATATTGTCCTGTTCGAGAATTTTTCCAAGAACTATAAAAAGGAAACATTTTCTATGGGCGGTATTGTTGCGTGAACAAGGCTATTATTTCATACCGATGCAGCTGGCTTCATTTTGTCCATTGTCTGTTCTTAGTAATGAGTGACTACATTTCTGTAGATCTAGATCTTTCAACATATTTGGGTGCGGCTCACAAAAAATGTACCTTTTCCAAATTTTTCGTGACCCTAACTTTGAAAAAAGAAATAAGTATTTTTTTTCAGTCAAGGAAAAGATTTTCTGTTATCTGTACACACTTCAATTCACTTGTAATAGTATCAGGCCAATGTAGCAGTTAAAACATTAATAATAACAACAAAAACATTTGCAATCAGTAGGAATAATTTTTAGTTCCATAGAAAAAACAAATGTCCCAGCCCCGACTAAAAATCATTAAAAATTATTTTTCATCATATAACCTGTAGTTATAGGCCCATCGCATTATTAAACAATGGCATTGGAATGAATCTACATATAATGAGTCAAAAAACCGATATTAATACAGATAAAATAATAAAAACGTTGGATTTAAAAAATGTCCCTATTTTATTTCACGTGTGTTATTAGTCAGTTTGATACGTGTAAGTTTTTTTTTTATTATGAATAGAAACACTTCACTTATTTTTTTTGGTCTGGCAACATTTCATCCATCAAATAGTAAAGTCAGTGATCTGACAGCCATCTTAGTTTGCTATAAAAATGCTACTCAGTGCGTGTCACGAGTTCGTCATTGGATTTTTTTGACTTTTTGGAATTAATTTTTCATGGTAAATAATGATATAGTTTGTTGGGAGTCTAGAGACATAAAGTTAATACTCGATACGACTGAATGATGTAGTTGTTTAGTAAATTATATTGCATTTGAAGTTGCTACATGACTTTGAGGTTACTTTTGCACGTGTGTGTTTTCACGTGCGTTATGTGTGTTACAAAATTGTGTGACGTAACACACGTGAAAAATATAAAGCTTAGTATTCATTACAAGAATGCTTATTCTAACTTTATATATTTAGAAATAAAAAATAGTAATATATAATTTGTCGAGAAACCAGCCAAGTGCGAATGGGACTCGAGCACGAAGGGTTTACCATTATAGATACTAACCTTTACATTAATTCCAGTGTGTTACGCATTTCCAGTGTGTTATCGTGTGTTACAATTTCCAGTGTGTTATGGTACATTTTTTGTGAGCCGCACCCATTTATGTCATACTATTTTTCATTTAACTAAACTAAGTCATGTTTAGAATAATTTAACCTAGAAATTAATAATATTGTGATAATAAGTACGGTCTACTAACGACAGACGTTTTACTTTTAGTGAGAAGGTATAACCTATTTAATAGGGGTAAGTATATATAATACTGAAAAGATAGGGGATCCTGGTGGATCACCCCAAAGCAACTGCAGTATCAAACTGTTACATAGGTATTAAAACTTAGAATAATACGTAATATATTTATGTTGGCAGGTATTTCTAAAGATCAACAACGTAGTAGGTGAGTTGGTAGCTAATTGGTAAAAGGAGGTTTTTGGATAAATTACAAATTTTTCGCAAATAAAACGTTTCATACTCCAGAATGTAGATATCTGCAGCCAAACTAAAATGCAAAATTCAATAAACGCTTCGTAAAATGGATCTCGTAAAGATTGATGATAGAGCAACACTCAACTATTAAAGCTGCTGTCAGATAGACAAATGAATTGTGCGCCGCGAGCTGGAGGGGAGATCAGGGCATCATATCACTTTGTACATTTGCGCACTTGCGCTGTGCTGTGTCACTGTGTGCTTGCCAGGGATTTATGAGGATGAGTCCTGGATTATGTTTAGTGTTGCCAGCCGCGACAAGGATTTGCTCAGTGGGTGCTCGTAGAGGTTTAAATAATAAAAATTAGCATTAGGAAATTAAGTACAGGTACCTTCTCGTATTTCGTAAGTTGAGAATGGTTGATAAGTTTTATTTAGAGTTTACTTAGGCATAGGTACTATAAATCGGAGTTATATTGGAGTACTAACAAATTATATCGGAGACTTTACAAAAAGTATCTGGCTACTTTTTTAGCCATAATCCTAGTATAACCAAGGGCCAACGCTGTTAGCTACGGATGCAAAACCTTCGATGAACGATTTTATGGACCGGGCCAAAATCGTTTTAATTTTATTATGTCCCGAGGATTGAATGATCTCGTGATCCCTGCAGGAAATATCCTAACCACAAACTTAAGTAGTTATGTAGTTTTCATAAACGAGTAAGTAAATATTTGAAGAGTAAATCTTGAAATAGATAGGTTGGTACTTGAAGTTTTATACCCATCTCCGATTTTACGAGTACCGTAATCATCCCATACCAAATATATATTTATACTACGGAACTTCGTGCGATGTGAAGTTACTGCAAATTGAATCCATAAGAATGCTGACTACAAAAGAAGTAATGAACTTTACTTTTTAGCACCTTGAATAACATTGAATCTTCGTATAATATTATGAAACTTTTTTGTTGTGGTTACCTATCTATATTCTTATATCTTTTTGGTATGTACTGATTTTTGACGTGACAACGTCTTATTAATCGATAGAGCCGGTTGCACGCACGAAAAAACATGACTCATCCGGCGTTACCTCGCTCATGCGGCGTTACCGGCATTACCTCGCGAGCGCGGAACGAGTGGCAAAGAAGACGTTGTCACGTTCAACTATCGTCAGTAAACCGACTTTACAGGCAACCAATTTTTAACTGCAATTTTTCATTACATATAAACAGTGAAATTTTCATTTTATTCATCTGTACTTATTGCTTTGATTACTAGATCGCATGTGAGGTATAGAGGTGAACGCATGAAGGTAAGATGTAGATATGAAAACTGGCTAATTGCGTAATCCAGGTGCCTCACAAATAACGTAAAATTTGCCCTCCAGGAGTTTAGATACTAACTGGTAGATATAGCTCTTACAGGAGAAGACAAGAGTTATATCAATTGATGAAACCATCACAATGATATCGGGGGCTCAAGCCAGTAGGGCGTATAAGCAATACCCTTACTTTTCAAAAGACAAAGAAAACTTTATAAGTTTTTATTCAATGGATCTTCTTATCTGAAATTATTTGCTCGTGTTTAAATGTACAGTCAGTAAAGAGATCCATTGAATAATAACTTATTAATTTTTCTTTGTCCTCTGAAAAGTAAAGGTATGCCTATAGTTACGCCCTTCTGGTTTGAAGCCCGCGATATGCAAAGAATAGAGTACCTACTGACGATATCCAACATAAATTAATAAATGGTCAAGTGCGAGTTTGGCTCGCGCACTGAGAGTCCCGTACTATCAACACCCATTTTCAATAGTATAAGCAAACTAAACACCCCTGCCCACCAAATTAAAAAACGGGAAAAAATACGTTTGTTGTTTAGGAAAAAAAAAGTATAAAACCAAATATTTGTGACTCTCTTAAACCTCTACCTGTTGCGGTTACCTATCAATATTGAGCAAAAACAAGCAAAAAATCACAAAATCGGTTCTAGAGATACAGCCTGGTAACAGACGGAAGGACGGACAACGGAGTCTTAGTAATAGGGTCTTTTACCATACTTTTTTATAGTAGTCTTTTACCAGCTTTTACCATTTGGGTATGAAATCCTTTTACCCTTTTATAGTTTACGTCTAATTATTCGAAATATAACGAAGCAATGAATTCTGAATTAAAAAATACCAGCAAGCATTTGAATTGAATTTGTATTCATTTAAAGTGATTAATAATACCAAGTTTACAAACAACGCTGAACTAAGGATATTGATAAAATATTTCAATTATCATCTCGCCGTGCTATTACCATTATGTAGATACATTCTATAATAAAGTCAGGTGCGAACGTATAACTACTGAAAACGCCAACAAAATGTGTTGCCAGCTGCCTAACTTTACTGAATGAAATTGCAGCTACAATTAGTAGTTATATTTGGTGTAGCAAACACTGCTCTACCACGATTTGGATTTATAATTGCGCCGTCTGTTTAAAACTGAGTGAGGACCAAAATTGAAAAGCGCAAAATATTTGCATTTCCCTTAACTGGGTAATATTGTAAATTACCTACAATACAACTTCATTTTGACGGCAGATGACTACATCAGAAAGATACATAGAATGAATAAATATGATAATTCTTTTGCGATGGTGTGTTTGATTAAAGTGCAATGATTTTTAGACAAGTCAAAATATTCTAAGATCTAAAACATCAAACATTATTTAAATAGACAGCAAAACTACGTACATCTTTTTAGTAAGGCTGGCCTACCTATATTGATTCAGCTCAAGTAATGGCATTGCTTTCTACGAGCACCCAAGGGTACATACAATAGGTATTTATTGACCATAACCGTTGAACTTTCGCAGTTAACGGAAGTAGTTAATTTTGTGCGAGAAAAAATAAACTGGCCGTGAATAAATGATCACCTAATAGCAAACCAGATTTGTTTTTAGAGGGTTGATTTTTTTTTTTTACTCTATACAAGTTAGTACTTAACTGCGATCTCACCTGATGGTGGTGGATGGTGGTGATGATGCAGCCTAAGATGTTATTGTACTAACTTGGAAGGGTAAGTAAATTTACCCCAACGGTTTCTACAAGTATCTCACCGGAACGCAAAATCGCTTGGCGGTGCGCCTATGCTTGTAGGGTGGTAACTGGCCACGGTCGAAGCCTCCCACCACACCAGACCTAAGCCAATTTAGAAATTATAAAATTGCCAAGTGGCCCGTGGCGGGAATCGAACCCGTGACCTCCCTCTTGAATCCGAGCGCGTGCCACGTCTGCACCAGGGAGTCGTCAAATTAGGTTGTTATAAACTATAATACCAAAAAAAGTATTTCGAAGTTTTAGTTAAAGTTTCGAGACATGGATATTTCCCCCATTTTTAAATTACTAGTATAATACACCATTGTACGCGGGCAAAACTTGTATTAGCGATAAGTTTCATTGTAACATTGGAAAAAAAAAGTAAATTTATAACTAAAAATAAATATAGGTAATTTTCAAAGTTTTCTTGTTTGCAATGACCCTGGGCCACTTTGTACAACTATTTTTATGTTGATAACTTCAATAGTTATTGACTCGAGTGTGACAGAAACACAGGCAGACAGATGGAAATATGAATTCGTACCAGGGTTTTATTTTCGAAGTCCTCACCTTAAAAACTACTTAGTAGGCTTAAAAGCACTCTAAATAAAGATACCTATTTATTTAGCTTACACAGACGTAGCTGCGAGCAAAACCTAATAGGTATTATTTTGAATAATAGTATACCACCAACCTATATATGTCGCGGCAAAACTGTATTTTACTGAGTTTTACAATGCGCAGTGTACCTAAACATAACCTAACCTGAACCTAACCTAACCTAAACCTAACCTTTTTTTTGTCGCTAGGAAATGCGTTTACGCATCCCGTCCGGAGACTGAGCGGGTCTAAACCGCGCAGTCTCCGGCCGGGTATGTTATGTTATTTTTCCGTAGTGGTTTTTAATTGATTTAAAGGTAAATTTTTATAACTTTGATTGCAAACTGAAATGAACATATTCGTTTTACTAAGTTTTATTCGTATTACAAATTCAGTATGTTATCGACGATTTACTGCTCATTAACATAACTCTTTCATCACATTTAAGGAACGTGCTACGTAGAGACGTAAATTTACGTCACGTTACGTAAAACAGACATAAAGGCTAGTCTACAAACTAGTTTAGGCTACGTTAATTCGGGCTAAGGAAATCAATTTCAATTTATTAAAAACATTTTGACAGCCGACACATTAAATTGTCGGAGCATGTGAAGGAATAAATCGGAATATAAAACATTAGATTTAAAATTTTGGTTTGTTACCTTTTTAATTGTTTAATTTTTCTGTTGGTTGCATAGAATGCATGTATTTTATACAAAATGACAATAAACACAAAACGAATTTTTTCAATGATATTATGATTGATTGAAATAGCATATAAGTGAGATTATTAATTATATGTAACATTTTTACGTAACATTTAATATGTTATTTTGACGTAAAATATTTAAATCGCTTTTAGGTCATACGTATAAGGAAAAAAAGACGGCCTTACCCATTTCTTAACATCATGGCGTTATTGCTCGCAGTCAGTGGCAAAACTTCTTATTTGAAGCTAAAGTTTCTGCAAAGGTCATTGCTTTCTGTAAACTAAGTTACAAGAACGGATGCCATCGATACGAAGATACTGTTGATGCGGGTTTGTATTTACCAAAACTACTTACATAGTTCAAACTGTTGTCATCCTCAGCCTATGTTCGCCCACACGAGAACCCAGCAGAGAAATTCAGGGTAAATTTAATATTCATTTACTATGGTTTTTTAATCATGATTTAATTTTGTTTTGTATGATTAGTGTTCATCACACTTATATTATAAAGGAAAAAAATTGTATGTATAGTATATTATGTTTGTTCCTTCATGTACGCTTCTACAATATGATCCCGAAGTCTGTTTTGGACTTACCTTTGCACAGGTTTAAAGACGCTGTCAAAAAACATTTAATTAATCATGGTTACTATACCATCGAAGAATTTCTTAACGATAAAGATTCTTGGAATGATAGCAATATGCTTCCATCTCTTCACGAGATATCTTAAAAATATGTTATAATTTTTCATACTTTATAAGAAATCTTGTATTATACCTAACAATGTCATTTTTTTAAAGAGCAAGTGCCGAGTTTCTTGCCAGTTCTTCTCGGTGCAAACCTGCTTTCCGAACCTGGCGGTAGAGTTTTGATTTTTATAAGAGCTTATTATTTAGGCCTATGTGAAAAATAAATATTTTCATTTTCATGCCAAAACTACGAGACGCAATGCTGAAATTTTCATCGGAGATAGATTATACTGGCAGGCTACTGTTATACCAAAATCAATGGTTCCTATCTGAATATATGAAAATTTCTAAACCAAATTGCTTAACAGAAGTTGAATAACAGAATCGCAGTTCGAACTCCATATTAAATGGATACCAACGACTCACCAGTGATTTTTTATTAAAAAACTTTGTCCCAATTACAAGGTTTCAGTGAAATATGAGTCGATAAAAAGAACTACATGCGGCGTGGGTTGTTACGGACTGCAAGCTCCCGGCGCTTCGGAACTTTTGTAGAACGCAATTTTGGATTGGTCTACGAAAAGGTAGGAATTTAGTATTGTTTTCTCGAAAGCTGTGCCTTTATGTATATTCAAGTTCTGAGATTTTGTGAAGTATGCTGACTGCTGTACTAGTAAGGTATTTCCATTTGTGGCAGTAGTTTCGCGAAATGATTTCATTTTCACTAAAATTGTTTGACTTAAACTTCCGTTTTGAAATATTATACGTATTGTATGTAGTAATATTCGCCCATTAGTCGTATTTGACCGTAATTAGATTACTATTTAGAAATTTATACATAGGATAGCATTATTAAAATATAAAAAGTAGATAATGGATATAGTTAAATAGTTTATTATATATGTAACTATATAGTTGAATAGTACATGTACAAGAGCTAGGATAAGGAGCATTGAGTTGGAAAAGTTTTGGCATAAGTATACGTACGAGTATACCACTGAGCCTGACCTCTATTATACTAGTATGCAGAAACCTCAAACTGTCCACGTAAAAATGAAGACATTTGATTTTCGCCATTATGGCGCTGATGTGCGTAACCTGGCGTGAGCGTCCATTGAAATAAAATAAAATGACTTTCTTAACGTCACGATGACCGCCCCACTCTATCAAACTTCATACGAATCGAATGAAATTCAAGTGATTTTGACAGAGTGTGGCGCGTCTTCGTGGATTGAAATATCTATACTAACATGACAAATGTCAACTTAGTACCATATGGAACTTTGAGGGGGGCGCTTCAAATTGAGCACAAAAAACGAACTGTCAATTGTATAGAATGTTTGATCCAGCGTACTGGTATAATAGAGATCAGAGGAGTAGGTATACTTATTGATTGACGGAGGGCTTCTGTCATCACAACACACCCTCACGCTACGGTGCTGACACTTGAACTTTTTCCATTTACCGCACGCCGCCCATCGAAGTGGACTTTTCGACGAACATCATTTACTATCCACGATAAATAAAAATAAACCAAGAGAGTGATGAACTCTTTATTTGTAGAAAAGTTTATTTGGAAACCCAAATTAATTTTGAATTTAATTTTATTATCATTAATTGTTGTTTCAGAGACTATAATTATACCTATTCTGTGAACATTTTATTCTAGATACTTTGTTCAAGAGAAATAGCAATTATTGTTAAAGTCAAGCAAAAAACTCCTCGCTTTTTTAAATATATCTACCTACACAGTACATTACTTATAATTATGGACAAATCCCTTTTCTTTTTAAACAGTTGATGATTGTGTGCCAAGAATATAAAACGATCCATTTTATCTGCGCTGAGGGTTTGTATTTGAGTCATGGATAAAATGGTGGGTTTTATGACAGAGATACACACTCTATTACTGGTACTTAAATTATAGGAACTAATAGATGCGCTCATTGACCTAAATTTATCGATAGTCAATCGACATTAGATTTCTCTGCATAAATTTTGCTGAATATTGTAAGACCACAGATGAATAAATAATGGTAAAGAATGGTTATAATTGGTATGACGTTGTCACGTAAGTAAAAAATGATTATTTATTGATATATATACTTACTAGCTTTTAAATTTTAACAACGTACAAGATCGTTTGCTGCCATGCAACTTTTTCCATCACGTTCGGAAAGCTGAAAGCTGCATGAAAGTTACGTAATTGGCTCTCATTACCCGAGAAGCCTTAGGCAATTGGCATACCATCGATATTTATTTAGCTGCCTATGCACATTATAAAATAATATAAATATCATTTATACTTCAACTAAATTGCTGTAAGGAATTTTTAGCATATTAACGACGCTAATACTTATTTTGAAAGTTCATAATTAAAATCTATTCGTATGTACATCCACAGAGTAGGTAAAAGATATTTGGGGGGCTATCGCCAAGCAACCTCCACGAGTGCCCGAGTGCTACGGTGCCTCTCTGTAGCGCACGGGCCGGTGCTCCCTGGTAACGTCGGTTAATAACCGACGGCGAATAGCTTGGCCCGGTGGATAGGTGACGTTTCTTCGCGTGTCCCTCTGGGCCCCAGCAGAGGGCACAGTGTCGAAACGTCTACACCTACCCCGGAGGAGGAAGAAAACCTCATTAAAAAATTACAGGCGGGGGCGGAAACGCCCACAAGTCCCTTCGGGGCACTACGAGGAAGACAACCTCGTAAAAAAATCACCGAAGTGGGCGGGAACGCTCGTCGAGAGGGACAATTACTGTGGCAAATCCCTCTCGCAGGAGACGCACCGGTTGCTGGAGGACGAACACCTTTCTTCGGCTTCCGGGTGCGCCGGCCTGCGGGTGACGGACGTAAGGGGCTATGGCGTCCGTTACCCGAACTACATCAACAGGCCGAGGAGGTGGCGCGCCCTGTTCAGGACGCGCCTCCCAGGAGGAGCCGGCGGCTCAACGTGCCGGCAGCAGCGACGGGACCTGCCGCTCAGGTGGCGGGTCGGGGCCTGGCGGGAGCGCGGTGAATACGCAAGTGAATCCCGTACTCCCGCCAACGAGGTCCGTCGTGGCAAGGGACAGGTTTTAGTGGGTGCAAGCCCCACATAACCCCTCCGTTTCCCCTGACGGAGGGGTATGCGTTAGGCATTAACCGTCGATAAAAAAAAAAAAAAAAAAAAAAAGGTAAAAGATATTTAAACACATTTATTTAATACTTTATTTGCCCACCATTTGCGTACAAAAGAAACTTGAAAAAAAAGTAAGTATACAAAAAAGGCGTCATCCTGAAACTATTTTATTTCACAGTTATTTTTATGACGTGTTTATTATTTGTATATTTTTATTTGTTTACAAATATAAATAAAAATATACGTGTGTATATTTTTATTTGTTTAAAGTTCCAAGCTCCCAGTTGTGACTAAAAAAATTCATTGCTTTGCTTCCGGATCTTGTTACAAGTTACTGTATCAAAATTTAATAAAAACTTATACCTACTAATATGCTTGCATTTATGCTCCCGAATGCAATAACTAGCTCTTCTGTGAATTTGTGAGGAAACTGATATTACTTTCAAGTTTTACTTGAAAGGACGTACGCCTTGTTAACTTTGAAACTTGTGCCTCCGGTAAACTTGTCTATACTCATACTCATATGCATATATTATTGGTATATTACATGGGTATATATTAAGAACATAGACAGGTAGGTAAATGTGTAAACATTGTTGTGGTTGCAATAAACTGAATTGAAAAGTTGTGAATATGGTGTCCTAATTGTATCTAGTCTGCAGAAGTAGTAAAGTTTAGGCTTTAGCGTATACTTATCATTCTAATTCGACGGCTTTCAACACGCCTTCTTCACACTAACAAACTAACCCAAAAATATTGTATAGTTGGGATAGTGTCATGATAGTTTCATTTAGCAGGCTGTGCTGTATATACTATTCTGCAGAGACACTTATCCCTATTATAGGAGGAACCATTCTATACAATTGACAGTTAGTTTTGTGCCGATTTGAACCACCCCCCCCTCGAAGGTCCACGGAACTAAATTGACATTTGTTGGTAGTTACCGTCATTTTGAATGACATTTTATTTTACTTCCATGGACGCTCACGTCAGGTCACGCAGCAATCAGCGCCAAAATGGCGGAAATCTAGTGTCTTCATTTTTACGTTGACAGTCTGATATCCATAGAATAGAGATCAGTGTGCAGAGACTATTGAAGATCACTATACTCTTTCCATTATTTTATTTTCTCTTTGACACATGAAATCACAAGAAACAGATATAGCAATAGCGAGGGACCAGAGAGAGATAAAGGTAACGTGCAATATCAGTTTCATGCGTCGAGAAAATAAACGAACGACAGGAGTTTAGAGCCCGTGAAAATAAAGGTAAGTATTTACTTTCAGGCTAGCTAAGAACACACACGGGATCTCCAGCAATTAGAGTCTCTTTTATTTTCGAAAGGATTAAAGAGTCACTTCAGCGTGCGAGCTATTGTAGCAAGTTGCATCGCCCGAAGGCACGGCTTTAGCGCCTAACGAGCCGTGGCATGAAGCAACAATCTCAAAATGAATCAGTTCAGTCCTCCAGCTTGCTGGGGATTTAAAATTACTATAAACATAGAATACGTTGTTTCTTGTATGCAACAGAGAGATCATATTATATAGCGTTAAGAGAACTGACTAATTGAATGTGTATTGTGTGCTTTACTTTTCAATTATTGTAGACAGGCTTGATCTTGCCGACAATCCTGTTGAGTTAACGTTCTATTAAAGGCACCGAGATTACACTTTCTTGAAACATAAATGCTGGAGGATTGAAGGATCCATATCTCAATACATAGAATTTGAAAGATAATCACTCAGGAGAATCATTGTTTAGCATAAGTTTTTTTGATGTCAACCACAATATAACGATGGAATAGAAGAAAGTTGAAGACCCGGTAATTATTTTTGTTGTTATGTAGTACAGTTATAGTGAAATTTCGTCGAGTTAATAGCTAAGGCCTTGTGTAGGTACACGACTTGTACGTTAATTGTTTTGTTTTTAACATCTTGCAACACGAAACCGTGGTTGACTGACCACGGCCCCAAACCACTATACAAATAATAAGGAAAAACGTTGAAGAATACTTAATTGCAAGTGGGTTTTTACCCCTTTTTATCTACACTAATATTATAAAGAGGAAAGATTTGTATTTTTGTATGTAACGAATAAACTCAAAAAGTACTGGACCGATTTTAAAAATTCTTTTTTCATTAGAAAGCTACATTATCACTGAGTAACATAGGCTATATTTAGTACTAGATTACTATAGAAATCTTTAGAAATTCCTATTAAAACCAACCGAAGGCGTTAAAAAATTAGCCATAAAATGTCTTTCATCGCGTACGCTGCGAAGAGTATTAATGATAGGACAAAAAAATGTTGTACAATATTATAGAATATATCAATATCTACAAAAAACTTCGCGAGACCATGTGTCTAACTATTGTAGTTACGTCACTATAGCTACTTTTTTACATTTAACAAATTAATAGAAATGCCGATCAAAATCAGACCGTGTTATCCATACCATTTATAATTTTTTATCCAAATAAATAATTTAATATTCAAGACTGTCTCAATACCTGATGATTACTTTTTGAGTTATTGAAATCGGACATTCCATTCAAAAGATATCATGAAATTAAAATAAAAATACGGGTCCCGCGGCCGGTCAGCTCGCACATGTTCCGCGGATGCCGATGATACCAACTGATTTGCCCATATCTTTTAAAAGGTTACAGTTCCCTTTTAAAATATCCTTTGCCCTAACAATAAATAAATCCCAGGGACAAACTTTTTCCATAGTTGGTATCGACTTAAGGAAAGAGTGCTTTTCTTTTGTATTTTTTAAAAATTTTTGTAAAAATTGTATGTGGCACTTTCTCGAGTAGGATATCCTGAAAATCAATACGTTTTGTTGCCACCTTCAAATACCACAGCCAACGTTGTGTACAGGGAGGCTTTATAATAAGCATACAATTTTTTTTCTAATTTAGTGATTCATGGTCGTTTTAATTAGCATGCTTATAACTTAAATATCTGTACCTATTTATGTCTACCCGTGCGAAGCCGGGACGGGCCGCTAGTACCTTATATATTTACTCTCACACAAACTATACAAGAAATTTAACAATCCAGAAGCAATTGTCTGAACTTTAAAGTCGTTACACGTTCACAATACTTGGTCGTATATACGTGAATATTAGATTTTCCGTTCTATAAACGCTTGGAACTAACTCACTGCATCGAAATTCTAGCTAAACTGGTTTACTCTAGTTGATTGCTTAAATGCCGGGATCAATCGTTAGTGAAAAATTTTGTCTTTCTTCTCTAACACGAGAACTAGGCCTAACCAGCCCGCTGCTCTACATATTATAAGTAGATTGTTTCCACCAAATCGGAGCGGGGACGAGATGTGTTTCAACAACCAATCAGATTTCATCACTCCCATCTCCTCTCTGCTTCGGTGGAAATGGATCGAGCGGAGCGGAGCGGAGATGACTCATTTTTCTATAGAATTTTGTGCCTAGAGATGTCAAGAGATCAGAAATATCAAGAGATAGAGTGTCAGAGCGGAGATGTCTGAAGTCGGGCGGTCGAGAGGCGCCGCAGGCATTCACGCGGCTCGTTCCCCACCGCGTACTCCTTGCGGCGTCTCGCACACCCGAAAACGTCATTCGATTGTCGCTACGCACAGCCTACATCACCGCATTGGTGGAAAGTAAAAGTGCTTTTGGTCGTAACCTTAAAAAATTTGTTCTATGTAAGCAAAGAGAAACTGAAAACTGTGCGGCGAAAATTCCGTTCTTATAATTTAGGGGTATGTACCTACCTATATCTATACATTTATTATAACAAATTTTTTATTTAATATTTTTTATATATGTACGTAAAAGAGACTACAATTATATGTATTAGCATCCATATGATGTATATATATATTTTCTTATGAGTATTGTGAATATTATGTAGTGTGTATAGGTAATGTAAAATATAATATACGTGTTTTATTAGTATTATTTAGTTTTTAGTTCGTGGCGTCACGCGGTGGGTCTCAACTGAAAATCAGCGCTGTGTGCTTCCGTGCGTATAAGAATGGGGGCACACAGCACCATGCTGAGTTGAGGCCTATTTCTGGGTGCGCCACACATGACAAGCGGTGTCTGGTGCTTCCGTCCCTTGGGTAATATTATTGGTTTCAATTTGCCCAGGTGGGGGAAGCTTCAGGCATCGTTCTAGTACATAAGTGTGTACGTTGTGTGGTGTGTGGCATACTAAGAAATAAATACTTTCTTTCTTCTTTCTTTCAAATAACTATAGTCCAGTCATTTAAGCTTAAATTAGGTAAGAATTTCGGAATTCGAGATACCCAGCTGTAAGTCTGTAAATACTTGTATATTGACACCTTGAAAGTTGTCTCAAAACCTACATATGGTAGGGTGTAAGCAACTATTAAATTTCAAGGTCAAAGGTCACAAAAATCGGTTTTTTGCGCTTTTTTTGGAAATATCTCATTTCCTATGGGTTTTTTGCTATTGTTACGCCACACAGCCTGGGCCAATAGCACTGCGCATCGCCACCTGCCAGCCAACCACAGCAAGCCTACATTGTGCCATAGCCAGCCAGCCAACCACGGTCACCCATGCCACCTCAGCCGCCGAATGTGACCGAGCCAAACCGTAGCCAAAACGAAGCCACTAGCCGCCCTTCCACTATTCAGTTACTTAGTGGGAAGTTGGCTATAAATATGACTGCGAGTTCATTTTACGGGTTTTAGTCAAGTCTTTGTGAGATCGCGTAAGTGCAGTAAAGTTATATCAGTTAGTGCTAGCGTATCACGAAAGTTAGTGTTATAATACATGCAGTAGTGTGTTCACTGTTTAATAGCTGCTAAGTGTAATTGATTCAGTATTAACGTTTAATTCGGTGTTTAAATACGCGTGAGTTTATACTTGTAAGGTGAATTCGCATTAAATAATCCGTGTGATATCGACGTCTTGCATTTTATTTATGCCCACTGTCTCATCTCAGAAGTGGGATGGATAAATAAAGCTCATAGCTTTCTTTTCAAGAGGAATAGCCGCACTAATTCGTGTATAGAATGAGTAGACCGTTCGCGAAAAATCTGAGTTTCACCCCGACCACGGAACTATCGAATCATCCTACCCGCAAACTTACTACGAGGTCAAACAAGAAGATTGTGAATTGGTGATAAAATAGTTATTTTTGCGAAGATTGCAAGTAGATGCTAATAAGTACGTACTTTTCAAGCTCATGAAAATTAAGAAACTACCCGCAGAATTGATCATCAAATAGTTACTACTTGGGATTTCTTTCATTAAAGTGAGCAAGATAAAGACGTCATCGCAAGAATACGACACTACAAGCTGCGTGCTGTACCCTACTAAATTTCTGCTACGTTAACAAGTTCTGGTTGCCGTGTGACGTGTGCTAACGACTTGCCACATCAGCGCGCAAAACATGCCTGCAGAAAAAGCACGGAGTACCTGCAGCACACTGAGCCACCGCCACTGTAGATTCGGCGCCCGTGAAGATGAAGATGAGGTGCCTATTTGACGCTTTGAAGTTCGGAACCGCCGCGTCATCGCCGCGTGAGAACAAAGGAAATTTACCCCACGGAGACATTGAGATAAAAGGTGGGCCCGCTCCTTTTTATTTCCTATATCCAATGACTCAATTAAGCAGTTAAATTCTATTTGAGATCCCAAAACTATAGTTTCTAGGTGAATGCATTTGCGTGATTGCTTTTTTATATGCGTCGTATTTGCATCAAGTGTATAATTTGCGTATTTAAAGCAAATTTTTTTAAATTCTTTCAATTGCGTTTGTTGAAATCAAAGCTAGCTTTGCTCATTTACTTTTGGAACCTTTTTTACTATAGGTTGGCAAGTTGTCTAAACTGACTTTGGATTCTATGCTTTAATATCGATTTAAGTAAACGAAATTCAAGGCTTCTTATCATCGAAACGCCTATAGTTGTTACAATGCTTTTTTTAACCAATTTGATATAGCTAAATCAGTCTTATCCTTGTAGTTATTGAAGAGTAATAACTGAAAGCCTTTTGATTAATCGTAAGCGCACGATCATACCTAGTATAAGCTCGTGTCTATTATGACTCTTTATACAAAGCCGTATAACTATCAATTCCAGGTGCATCCTCAAGTGTCAGGCCGTGCCTGCAGCAGCAGCAGTCAGCGGCAGCCTCGGCAGATCAGGCAGTAACTCCAGCCACCTGCAACCCCTGCCCCGCGCATTGCTGCAACTGCGCGCGTCTTGCGGAACATTGGACTTGAAGCGAGGAACGTATCGTATTTACTCTTCTATACTAGTTTGCTGCCTATTTTATACCTGCCTTTATGTGTTGATCTCGATCTATGTAGACTACAAACGAATTTTTAACCATAAAACGCGTCTAATAACGCTTAAAAACTAAATGTCGCATAGGTAACTCAATTTAGTAATCAATTAGACGACCTGAAAAGCTGCAAAATTACTTTAATCGTGGTCAGCGGTTAGCGACGATTGAGGCATTTTTCGTCAAGTTCAATTGTGTGCAAAATCTAATAGAAGGAAAATAAATTAAGCTACGAATTAGACACTAGGGATTCCATGAGCCAATTTAACGAATTCTTCTATAATTTGTTTTTTCCTGTGGTAAAAATAAAATATTATATCAAATAACACAAACTCAAAAGCGTTCCGTATTCAAAGCCATACGACCAATTAATTATAGCCATGCTATCACGTCTTTGTTGCACACTAGCCTATAGCTTTAAACATTAGCCACTAGATTTTAGCCATTCCATCACGTCTTTGTTGCACTCTAGCCTAGCTGTAAATATTAGCCACTGGATTTTAGCCATTCTATCACGTCTTTGTTGCACACTAGCCTATATCTATAATTACATTAGCCACTGGATTTTAGCCATTCTATCACGTCTTTGTTGCACTCTACCACTGGATTTTAGCCATTCTATCATAATATCTTTGTTGCACTCTAGCCTAGTATTAGCTACTTGATTACAGCTATTCTATAACGTCGTTGTTGCACACTAGCCTAGCTAAATATTAGCCACTGGATTGTAGCCATTCTATCGCGTCTTTGAAGCACCTAGCCTAGTTATTAGCCATCGGACTATAGCCATTTTACCGCGTCTTCGTAGCACCTAACCTAGCTACTTAGCCACTGGATTCTGTATTCTACGTCTTGGTAAACCCTAAGCTAGCTCATCCAGCCACTGGTAATTCAGTTTAACTTACGAAGTTACATTTTTCATTGACTCCATATTATATATTCCATTGATACCAAAGCCAAAGAATATTATCACATCTTTATTGCATACGCCTAAGTAATTTTAATTCGATTCGTACATAAAAACGTAGATGACGTAATGGCAAATGATGACAAAAACTGGCGTCTAAACGCATCATTGCAAATGTTAGTCTCAGTATCTACTTAGCAAATCATAAAAATATGTAAAGTACTGTGTTTATATCTGGTAACTTAAAATAGACTCTTGTATTGCCGTCGGTAAAAAGGAATCGCTTAGCGGCTAGCTGGAGACATCATAAAATAATAGATCCATTCTGTTCAGACGCATTAAGTTCGTTAACTGTGGTACATCAGGAGGCATCATGAATTGGACCGTTCTGTCCCGGAAACGCGTTAAGTCTGTTGCAAATTAATTAGTAAGTAGCGTAGTCTTTGAAGTAAGTACTTACATGTGCAGGTGTAGCATATTATATTTTTCTTAATTGGAGGCTTAGTTTCCAATCGATCTCAGTCCACTTAATGTCCTAAGACAAGCTTGCTGTATTTCCTAACAAGATGACTAAATTTCTTAATGACATGATATTCTGTTAGTATGTTGATAACGTTGTTTTAGTATTTGTATGATTATTGGAATAACTACGCCATATTTTGTTTCGAATTTATCGATTTAAGAAATCGTTAGTAAGACACAAACAATTAACTGGTAGTTAGATAAAGTTCTTCATAAATCTCTATTAAGCACCAAGTTACCATAAGATTCATAATGACATTCAAGACATTCTCCACAAGGGCAATATATGTATACGCGTGTTCCATTCCATTTGATTACTAAGGTACCAACTAGTCTGTTAACTGTTCTAATGGGGATGGTCCTTTATATATACGAGATCATAGATTACTTGTCACCATAATATTTACTAGTAAGTAGATATTTACTTTTCTGATTTGTAGTAGAGTGTATCAAACGCCAGCAATGAAGAAGTGTGATAAAATAATCAGTATTATACAGAATAATGGGGAATCCAGATAACTGTAGGTACAATGTAAATGCCTAAGACGTCATGTTAAGGTTTTTACCGAATTATGTCTGTTATTGATACCTTCATTCGATGTTTAAACAAGGTAGAGTAGTTTATATCATCTTTGATCAGGTTAGATGATTTTAAAAGGTTTTGATACTCAAAATAACCGACGGAAAAGTAAGATTCTAACCGATAAGAACTCGCGAGTCGAAAACTAGCGACAAGTAGGGATACGTTAAAAATATTGATTTAGTTCTTTGGCGTATTCATAAGTAGTGCGATTATATTAGATAAGCGTGCACTTTGCAGTTTGCCATTTTGAAGTTTCATGGTTATTTATCTTGGAAGAGGAGTGAGGACACTAATTTTGTTAGGCTTCTTCAGTAATCTTTTATTTTTTTTTAATTAATTGTTTAAGTCGACTTTAAATTACGAGCTCAAGATATTGCAAACCCCTAAATACTAAAACTGATGATATCCGGTATCACCGGTATTAGAAACCAGGGTAGTAGGTAATGTAGTTCTGGTTAATATGAAGGATCAAGGGACTTTTAGATTGCAAGTTCTTTGCTGGTCTGATAACAAGACCTCATGACTCATCGCAGTAGGTATTGTACCCGAGTTTGAAATTGTCCGCAGTTCCGATGACCCATTTGTAAATGACGACATCATTGACCTAAAGAGAATTGACCATGCTACTCCCCATTGCGGGAGCAATTGTTGTTTTCAGGACGGCCGAATGTTACGCCACACAGCCTGGGCCAATAGCACTGCGCATCGCCACCTGCCAGCCAACCACAGCAAGCCTACATTGTGCCATAGCCAGCCAGCCAACCACGGTCACCCATGCCACCTCAGCCGCCGAATGTGACCGAGCCAAACCGTAGCCAAAACGAAGCCACTAGCCGCCCTTCCACTATTCAGTTACTTAGTGGGAAGTTGGCTATAAATATGACTGCGAGTTCATTTTACGGGTTTTAGTCAAGTCTTTGTGAGATCGCGTAAGTGCAGTAAAGTTATATCAGTTAGTGCTAGCGTATCACGAAAGTTAGTGTTATAATACATGCAGTAGTGTGTTCACTGTTTAATAGCTGCTAAGTGTAATTGATTCAGTATTAACGTTTAATTCGGTGTTTAAATACGCGTGAGTTTATACTTGTAAGGTGAATTCGCATTAAATAATCCGTGTGATATCGACGTCTTGCATTTTATTTATGCCCACTGTCTCATTATCTATATTTATGATCAATATTGTAGAATACGAAATTCTCTACAAATTTTGTTTAAAAAAAATTATTATACGGTGAACCTTTTTCGAGATAGAGGGCGGAGAGCGCGCGGTCAAAAAACCCATAGGAAATGAGATATTTCCAAAAAAGCCCAAAAAACCGATTTTTGTGACCTTTGACCTCGAAATTTAATAGTTGCTTTCACCATACCATATGTAGGTTTTGAGACAACTTTTAGGGTGTCAATATACAAGTATTTACAGAATTAGAGCTGGGTATCTCGAATTCCGAGGTGAACTTACTATAATGACTGGACTACTAGACAGCTTCTCTGCCACGCTCCGTTTTTGTGGAAACCGGGCTTATAATGACAGTTGACAAGCCATGTAATAAATGTGTCGATAATAATGTTCCTCCAGGATTCCGTTCACAAGTATACCAATAAATCGATAATATCAACGTCCTATGGCCAAAGCTGCTGATTTTGTGTTTTGTGGTGGTATGTTATTTTTTAACTGGATTTAAAAGTTGGCTAAAGCCGGATTTTCGATTGAAGCCCACCGACTAAATTCGGACAGTGGAAATATGAAACAGTAGATTGAACAACGCAAAAATCGTAGGTTTTATTGTGCATCCGTAGTTTTAAAGAGGAGACACAATTTAAAATTCAGATTGGTATAGTGTTGGTCGGCTAGGCTGTTCAGAATGACGCACCTATTTGGGGTAGGCAAGTTTGTTGTCCGACGTATTCGTTTTTTGAAATTCTGTACATTAAACGCTTGCATCTAGCTAGCTTTATAACGAGCTATCCTACTTTTCGGACATATAAATATGATTTAGTAAAGGACTCTAAGAATAATCTTATTCGACTCCTAGAGTTTTTTCAAAATATTCGAGATGAAAAAATACTTTTCACTGTCCAATTCTCGATTTCGATTGAAAGACGCCAACGAAAAGTTACATAATTGTCCACCACCAAAAGATTAAGATACCTATAGACAATGATATATATTATATATTAAAAATAGGCCTATAGATAGATGACCGTGTGGCACAGCAGTAGTAGTCAGTAGCCCTCTGCGTCGTAGGTTTGATTCCCACAGGCAACTGAAAAATGTTTGCGGGATGAGTATGAATGTTTTCAAGTGTAGATGCTTAATATTTATTTATTTATTATTTACCTACAATTATTGGCTAATAACAAAGGAACAAAAACATTTGTAACAAGTGACAACGACTGTTCCACATTGTCATAATTACACGTCCCATCCCATCACATAATAAAGCAGTAAAACGTTGCGGGAGTCGCAGCGCAAATGTTTGAGCTTTTTGTTGTTTGCCCGCACTTTGGAACAAGGGGCGCAATTTAAAATTCAGATCGCGGTTGTGCACTGTCTGCTCAACAAAATAAAGCTCCTATTTGAGACTGTAGTACGTCTTAGGAGTAGGTAGGAGTATGTAGGAGTATGTAGGAGTCCCCGCACAGTAAAAGCGTGCAGCTCGCAAACTAGCTTTCGATTGGCGACTATTTTACCTTACTGAAAGGGTAAATAAATTGTTTTTCGCAGAAACGTGTAAAAACCAAGCGGAGAATTTACGCCTTTGTGTGTAAAACTAACGAAAAGAAGTATCTATCAATAAGAACTTCTGACCATGATCGTTAGTATAGACACAGATAATATAATACTATACTAGGTATAGATATTTCAATCCACGATGGCGCTCACTTTGTCAAAATCCATACTAATCAAATGAAGCGTGATGTTGACAGAGTGGGGCGCGACATCGTGGATTGAAATATCTATACCTATCTATCTATATATATAAACTAGTTTTTCGCGTGGGGGCGCGGCCCGCTAAAGCGGACCGCGTAACCGCTTGTAGCAATTTACGTGGTCGCTCATACTCGGATTTAGCAAAAATTAGTAGGTAGGTACTCAATCGCCATACAATTTAGTATGAAAAAAAAATTCCGCCATTTTGAATTTTTTTTCTTGTCGCTTAATAGATATCCCCATTTCGATCGTCTTTTGCTATGAAACCACTTTTCCAACTGTCATACCCTCCGAGATAGAGACCAACAAAATTTGTATGGCGGCCATGTTTTTTCCGCCATTTTGAATTTTTTTTCAGCTCATTGGTAATTGGACGAGGTTTCAAATGACATTTGGTCGAGCACCCCCCATCTATCTCCAATACCTTTAGCGTGCTCTTCACCCGTCTCCAAGATCCTCAATCATCAGCTCTCTCCATACTGTCCCCGAAAGAAATAGTTCTCCTCTTTACGAAAGTGTTTGTGAAAAAAAAATTTTTCATACAAAATTTTACAGGAGAAAATTTTGCGAATATCTCGGCCGCCATCTTGTTTTTCCAAAATTTTTCATTTTTTCTATTAATGGTTTACTAATATCTACAATCTTTGCGAGTTTGAACCAAATCGGTCGGAATACAAAAAAGTTACAGAAATCACGTCGGCCGCCATCTTGTTTTTCGGAAATGTCAGATTTTTCCCATACTCGACTCCCCCACCCTAACACATCCCCCATACATCATTATATCGTTTTCAGTCTCCTTCTGGGAGAACAATTGTATCAATCAGTCAGTCAGTCAGTGGTAATCGAGCTATATATATATTACTAGTTTTTCGCGTGGGGGCGCGGCCCGCTAAAGCGGACCGCGTAACTGCTTGTAGCAATTTACGTGGTCGCTCATACTCGGATTTAGCAAAACAATCGCCATACAATTTAGTATGAAAAAAAAATGTTCCGCCATTTTGAATTTTTTTTCTTTTCAATAAATAGACCTCTTCGTCCTGATCATCTCTTGCTACAAAACCACCTTTCTATCTTTCATACTTTCTGAGATAGACACCCACGAAATTTGTATGGCGGCCATGTTTTTTCCGCCATTTTGAATTTTTTTTTCAGCTCATTGGTAATTGGACGAGGTCTCTAATGACATTTGGTCGAGCACCCCCCACCTATCTCCAATACCTTTAGCGTGCTCTTCACTCGTCTCTGAAATCCTCAATCATCAGCTCTCTCCATACTGTTCCCGAAAGAAATAGTTCTCCTCTTTACGAAAGTGTTTGTGAAAAAAAAATTTTTCGTACAAAATTTTACAGGAGAAAATTTTGCTAAAATCTCGGCCGCCATCTTGTTTTTTCCAAAATTTTCCATTTTTTCTATTAATCGTTTACTGATATCTACAATCGTTGCAAGTTTCAACTAAATCGGTTGGAAAACAAAAAAGTTACAGAAATCACGTCGGCCGCCATCTTGTTTTTCGGAAATGTTATATTTTCCCCCTACTCGAATCCCGTACCCAAACACATCCTCCATACATCATTATATCGTTTTCCGTCTCCTTCTAGGTCTCTTCCATACATTTTTTATGAAAAAAGAAATCCGCCATTTTGATTTTTTTTTCTTGTCACTAAATAGATATCCCCATTTCGATCATCTTTTGCTATGAAACCACTTTTCCAACTGTCATACCCTCCGAGATAGAGACCAACAAAATTTGTATGGCGGCCATGTTTTTTCCGCCATTTTGAATTTTTTTTCAGCTCATTGGTAATTGGACGAGGTTTCAAATGGCATTTGGTCGAGCACCTCCCACCTATCTCCAATACCTTTAGCGTGCTCTTCACCCGTCTCCAAGATCCTCAATCATCAGCTCTCTCCATACTGTCCCCGAAAGAAATAGTTCTCCTCTTTACGAAAGCGTTTGTGAAAAAAAAATTTTTCATACAAAATTTTACAGGAGAAAATTTTGCGAAAATCTCGGCCGCCATCTTGTTTTTCCAAAATTTTCCATTTTTTCTATTAATCGTTTACTAATATCTACAATCGCTGCGAGTTTGAACGAAATCGGTCGGAAAACAAAAAAGTTACAGAAATCACGTCGGCCGCCATCTTGTTTTTCGGAAATGTCAGATTTTTCCCATACTCGAATCCCCCACCCGAACACATCCCCCATACATCATAATATCGTTTTCAGTCTCCTTCTGGGAGAACAATTGTGTATGTCAGTCAGTGAGTCAGTGAGTCAGTGGTAATCGAGCTATATATATTATAATAATAATAAAGAATGAGGTATTTTCGTTGTTCCACGGATTCCGCCAAAACTATAGGTCGTAGAGATCTGAAATTTGGTACTTAGGTAGATATTAGGTCATGAATTCGTACTAAGACGGGGATTCCAGAAATTCCATGTTTAAGGGGTAAAAATCATACATTTAAGGGTATTTCCCATACAAAAGTAAAATTTTTTCGTTGTTCCAGGCATTCCAGAAAAACTAAAAGACGTAGAGATCTGAAATTTGGTATCTAGGTAGATATTAGGTCATGAATTCGTACTAAGACGGGGATTCCAGAAATTCCATGTTTCAGGGGTAGAAATAGTACATTAAAGGGATTTCTCCATACAAAACTGTAATTTTTTCGTTGTTCCAGGCATTCCAGAAAAACTAAAAGTCGTAGAGATCTGAAATTTGGTATCTAGGTAGATATTAGGTCATGAATTCGTACTAAGACGGGGATTCCAGAAATTCCATGTTTAAGGGGTAGAAATAAAGGGAATAGAAATAAAGGGGTAGAAATAAAGGGAATAGAAATAGGGGTAGAAATAAAGGGAATAGAAATAAAGGGATTTCTCCATACAAAATTGTATTTTTTTTTGTTGTTCCAGGAATTCCCGAAAAACTACAAGTCGTAGAGATCTGAAAATTGGTACCTACATTGACATTAGGTCATGAATTCGTACTAAGACGGGGATTCCAGAAATTCAAATTGGAAGGGATAAAAATCCTACTTTTAAGGAATTTTTCCATATAAAAGTGTAATTTTTGCGTTGTTCCAGGGATTCCAGCGAAATTAAAAGTCGTAGAGATCTGAAATTTGGTACCTAGGTTGGTATTAGGTATATCATGAATTCGTATTCAGAAAGGGATTTTCGAGATTCAAATTTTGAGGAGGAAAAATTTTGAATATTTTGGCCGCCATTTTGAACTTTTTTGTTACTGGGCCGATTGCTTTGAAAATCGATATTTGACTATGGCAGCAAGCATAGAGACGGAATTTGTGGTCAAAATTTAAAAAATAGGCCGCCATTTTGAACTTTTTTGTTACTGGGCCGATTGCTTTGAAAATCGATATTTGACTATGGCAGCAAGCATAGAGAAGGAATTTGTGGTCAATATTTAAAAAAGTGGCCGCCATTTTGAACTTTTTAGTTACTGGGCCGATTGCTTTGAAAATCAATATTTGACTATGGCAGCAAGCAAAGAGAAGGAATTTGTGGTCAAAATTTAAAAAAGTGGCCGCCATTTTGAACTTTTTTGTTACTGGGCCGATTGCTTTGAAAATCGATATTTAACGATGGCAGCAAGCATAGAGACGGAATTTGTGGTCAAAATTTAAAAAAGTGGCCGCCATTTTGAACTTTTTTGTTACTGGGCCGATTGCTTTGAAAATCGATATTTGACTATGGCAGCAAGCATAGAGAAGGAATTTGTGGTCAAAATTTAAAAAAGTGGCCGCCATTTTGAACTTTTTTGTAACTGGGCCGATTGCTTTGCAAATCGATATTTGACTATGGCAGCAAGCATAGAGAAGGAATTTGTGGTCAAAATTTAAAAAAGTGGCCGCCATTTTGAACTTTTTTGTTACTGGGCCGATTGCTTTGAAAATCGATATTTGACTATGGCAGCAAGCATAGAAAAGGAATTTGTGGTCAAAATTTAAAAAAAGTGGCCGCCATTTTGAACTTTTTTGTAACTGGGCCGATTGCTTTGCAAATCGATATTTGACTATGGCAGCAAGCATAGAGAAGGAATTTGTGGTCAAAATTTTAAAAAAGTGGACGCCATTTTGAACTTTTTTGTTACTGGGCCGATTGCTTTAAAAACCGATATCTGACTATCGCAGCAAGCATAGAGAAGGAATTTGTGCTCAAAATAAAAAAATGGCCGCCATTTTGAACTTTTTTATTACTGGGCCGATTGCATTGAAAATCGATATTTGACTATGGCAGCAAGCATAGAGAAGGAATTTGTGGTCAAAATTTAAAAAAGTGGCCGCCATTTTGAACTCTTTTGTTACCGGGCCGATTGCTTTGAAAATCGATATTTGACTATGGCAGCAAGCACAGAGAAGGAATTTGTGATCAAAATTTAAAAAAGTGGCCGCCATTTTGAACTTTTTTGTTACCGGGCCGATTGCTTTGAAAATCGATATTTGACTATGGCAGCAAGCATAGAGAAGGAATTTGTGGTCAAAATTTAAAAAAAGTGGCCGCCATTTTGAACTTTTTTGTTACTGGGCCGATTGCTTTGCAAATCGATATTTGACTATGGCAGCAAGCATAGAGAAGGAATTTGTGGTCAAAATTTAAAAAGTGTCCGCCATTTTGAAATATTTTGTTACTGGGCCGATTGCTTTGAAAATCGATATTTGTTTATGGCAGCAAGCATAGAGAAGGAATTTGTGGTCAAAATTTAAAAAATTGGCCGCCATTTTGAACTTTTTTGTTACTGGGCCGATTGCTTTGAAAATTGATATTTGTTTATGGCAGCAAGCATAGAGAAGGAATTTGTGGTCAAAATTTAAAAAGTGTCCGCCATTTTGAAATATTTTGTTACTGGGTCGATTGCTTTGAAAATCGACATCTGATTATTTCACCAAGCATCGAGAAGGAATTTGTAGTCAAAATTTAAAAAATTGGCCGCCATTTTGAACTTTTTTGTTACTGGGCCGATTGCTTTGAAAATCGATATTTGACTATGACAGCAAGCATAGAGAAGGAATTTGTGGTCAAAATTTAAAAAAGTGGCCGCCATTTTGAACTTTTTTGTTACCGGGCCGATTGCTTTGAAAATCGATATTTGACTATAGCAGTAAGCATAGAGAAGGAATTTGTGGTCAAAATTTAAAAAAAGTGGCCGCCATTTTGAACTTTTTTGTTACAGGGCCGATTGCTTTGAAAATCGATATTTGACTATGGCAGCAAGCATAGAGAAGGAATTTGTGGTCAAAATTTAAAAAGTGTCCGCCATTTTGAAATATTTTGTTACTGGGTCGATTGCTTTGAAAATCGACATCTGATTATTTCACCAAGCATCGAGAAGGAATTTGTAGTCAAAATTTAAAAAAATTGGCCGCCATTTTGAACTTTTTTGTTACTGGGCCGATTGCTTTGAAAATCGATATTTGACTATGGCAGCAAGCATAGAGAAGGAATTTGTGGTCAAAATTTAAAAAGTGTCCGCCATTTTGAAATATTTTGTTACTGGGCTGATTGCTTTGAAAATCGATATTTGTTTATGGCAGCAAGCATAGAGAAGGAATTTGTGGTCAAAATTTAAAAAATTGGCCGCCATTTTGAACTTTTTTGTTACCGGGCCGATTGCTTTGAAAATCGATATTTGTTTATGGCAGCAAGCATAGAGAAGGAATTTGTGGTCAAAATTTAAAAAGTGTCCGCCATTTTGAAATATTTTGTTACTGGGTCGATTGCTTTGAAAATCGACATCTGATTATTTCACCAAGCATCGAGAAGGAATTTGTAGTCAAAATTTAAAAAATTGGCCGCCATTTTGAACTTTTTTGTTACTGGTCCGATTGCTTTGAAAATCGATATTTGACTATGGCAGCAAGCATAGAGAAGGAATTTGTGGTCAAAATTTAAAAAAGTGGCCGCCATTTTGAACTTTTTTGTTACCGGGCCGATTGCTTTGAAAATCGATATTTGACTATGGCAGCAAGCATAGAGAAGGAATTTGTGGTCAAAATTTAAAAAAGTGGCCGCCATTTTGAACTTTTTTGTTACTGTGCCGATTGCTTTGCAAATCGATATTTGACTATGGCAGCAAGCATAGAGAAGGAATTTGTGGTCAAAATTTAAAAAGTGTCCGCCATTTTGAAATATTTTGTTACTGGGTCGATTGCTTTGAAAATCGACATCTGATTATTTCACCAAGCATCGAGAAGGAATTTGTAGTCAAAATTTAAAAAAATTGGCCGCCATTTTGAACTTTTTTGTTACTGGGCCGATTGCTTTGAAAATCGATATTTGACTATGGCAGCAAGCATAGAGAAGGAATTTGTGGTCAAAATTTAAAAAAGTGGCCGCTTTGGCGTTAGGATGAAGCCAAAATATTTCCCATATCAACAGACATACCGATAATTTTTATATATGTATAATAAGCACGGCATCACGTTGTGTGCATCAGCATATTCTAAGAACATACGTGTTTACGTGATTGATTGTATAAACGCATACTTTTAAGATAGTATATAAGCTGTGTAAATAGTTGAGTTAATTATGCCACTACAATATACACCTTATTACGTTTGTCCGTGTTTAATTTATCACCACTCATATTCGCAACAGCCGCCATTTTGAACTTTTTTGTTACCGGGCCGATTGCTTTGAAAATCGATATTTGACTATGGCAGCAAGCATAGAGAAGGAATTTGTGGTCAAAATTTAAGAAAAGTGGCCGCCATTTTGAACTTTTTTGTTACTGGGCCGATTGCTTTGAAAATCGATATTTGACTATAGCAGCAAGCATAGAGAAGGAATTTGTGGTCAAAATTTAAAAAAGTGGCCGCCATTTTGAACTTTTTTGTTACTGGGCCGATTGCTTTAAAAACCGATATCTGACTATCGCAGCAAGCATAGAGAAGGAATTTGTGCTCAAAATAAAAAAAATGGCCGCCATTTTGAACTTTTTTATTACTGGGCCGATTGCATTGAAAATCGACGTCTGACTATGGCAGCAAGCATAGAGAAGGAATTTGTAGTTGAAATTAAAAAATGATGAACTTTTGGCCGCCATTTTGAACTTTTTTTGTTACTGGGCTGATTGCTTTGAAAATCGACGTCTGACTATCGCAGCAAGCATAAAGAAGGAATTTTTGGTCAAAATAAAAAAATGGCCGCCATTGTGCCCCTCTGTAGCGCACGGGCCGGTGCTCCCTGGTAACGTCGGTTGATAACCGACGGCGAATAGCTTGGCCCGGCGGATAGGTGACGTTTCTTCGCGTGTCCCTCTGGGCCCCAGCAGAGGGCACAGTGTCGAAATGCACCAACCCCGGAGGAGGAAGAAAACCTCATTAAAAAATTACAGGCGGGGGCGGAAACGCCCACAAGTCCCTTCGGGGCACTACGAGGAAGACAACCTCGTAAAAAAATCACCGAAGTGGGCGGGATCGCACATCCCTCTCGCAGGAGACGCGCCGGTTGCTGGGGTGCGAACACCTTCCTTCGGCGACCAGTGCCGGCCTGCGGGTGACGTACGTAAGGGGTTCTGGCGTCCGTCACCCGAATTCCACCGACAGGCCGAGGTGGTGGCGCGACCTGTTCGGGACGCGCCTCCCAGTAGGGTCGGCAGCGGCCAGGCTGCCGGCAGCAGCGGCGGGACCTGCCGCTTCAGTGGCGGGTCGAGGCCTGGCGGGAGCGCGGTGAATACGCAAGTTATAGTACTCCCGCCAACGAGGTCCGTCGTGGCAAAGCACAGGTTTTAGTGGGTGCAAGCCCCACATAACCCCTCCGTGTCCCCTGACGGAGGGGTATGTGTCAGGCATTTCCTGTGGGTAAAAAAAAAAAAAAAGGACAGATTAATTTGTTTTGCTATAATCCTTTGATTTGATTTTGATCCTGTACCTATGGTACAATTGCAGGAACACTGCCCACATGAAACACCAGACACAATTTTCCAACACTTTCTTCGACGCACGTTTCGTCCCGGAACATCCTCAGGAGATGTTGACTTCACAATGCGAAATCGTAGAGATAGCAAAAAAATAATCTGTCGTACTCAAATCATAATTGATTACGTTAACACGGCTGAAAACATATATTCCACGCAGGTGTTGAGTAAAGGAAAATATCGTCGCATAAGTTACGTTCTGCAATTTGAGATGTGACAACATCTGAAAGCCATTAAAGTGGATGTATTCGTAGTCTTTCGCGGAAACTTAGGAAAGTAGGAGACGTATGTACTACGTATGAGTAAGTAGATAAGTTTTAAGCCGGGAATGACGACGTCTTTGCGAAATGTTTCTTGCTTCTCGTGTTTGTTACGTGTGTTTTAAATAAATAATTTCCACACGAACGTCAATCTGGGGACAAAGTTACAACTTTTGTGACAAAATTCCGTACCAAGTACAATAAGTTGACGCGTGTCAAACTCAAGTGTAGAACAAACTCGTTTTTATTATCTTCACGAAAAGTTACCTACGTCTTTTGTTGGTAAGAGTTTTTACGAAACATGTACATGTAAACTTACACTATAGTAGTACCTAAATTTATTTGAGCAGAAATACTCCATAGTTTACATAAAAAGTACTTAGAATACATAATATATGCGTTCAATCCACGAAGACACACTAAGCGATTGTAAAGGAGTAAGAGCGTTTCTTCGTGAATTGAACTACGAGTATCTTTTAAAAAAATCCGCACTCGATGGGAATTGAACTTTCCCTTTCCGATTTTTCCGAATCCGTACCTCTCTGTGGATGGGACCGGAGCGTTTACCACTTGACCACGAGCGCTCAGCGCCCAGTGACGAAATTTTTTTAAATGTCCTATGTATAATTGTTATATCCTAGTATGAGTAATGAAAGGTAATCCATAAAAATACTTTTTTTTTAATTTAATATAACTACCAACTCCAACTTTAAATTTTTTTCCTTTCCTTGTAAATGAAATTTTGAGTTTTTGACTGATACTGTGTACTGGTGACATGTAGCACACAGTGACAACTGACATGTAGCAGTTTTCTATAGAAAACTGCTACATGTCACTTAGCAGGGGAAAACCATTGTAAAACCATTACACCTATCAGGTGAAATTGTTGCCAAGTACGAGTCTATTTACTCACATCTGATTTTAATCCATGCTCCTGATGTACACGTTATATACCTACGTGTAAAGGAAATAAGCAATCTGCGCATATCATGTCATCAATCTTGAAAAGCTACTTTTTATAAAAATAACGACGTTGATGGATGACGACGAACATTATTCAATTATCTTCCCCTCTATTATTATTTATTTGATTTTTGCTGAACGTGTACAACAGTTGTATTCGCTTAAATTATGTTAAAGTTTATAAATGCAAGCACAAACTTGTTTTTATGTAGGTATGTAATGACTAAAAAGTAACTTAAAATAATATTAAAAGTGTACAAGTGTGTAAAAGTGTAGTGTGTTTCTTTTTTCATTTCAAGTTACATAGCAAATTAGCAACCACTTCACTTAAATCTAACCTTAACGTGTTTACACCTTATTTCTTTGTGATAAGATGCAGCCGGAAGATATAATCACATTAACTTGGAAGGGGTAAAAACCCTAAATCACATTAACCGCAGCTTCCTATGAATCCCAAGTCGATTTATAGAAATTATAAAACTACATGATTAAATTATGTAACTAGCCTGTGCCCGGAATCGAACCCGGAATAACTCGCTAAAATCCTAATGCGCAAATCACGCCAGAAATTTCGTCTAACTTTCATAAAGCAAGTTTTGTTATGAATTAACCAACCCCTTTCATAAAAACCTTCCCGCCGCCTCGTAGCAACGTAGCCGTAGCGTACCAAAGTGCTACGCTACCGCTACATTGCTACGGTTTCCATAATGTTACGCTACGACTAAATTGCTACGGGTTCCATCACACTTAAGTTAAATTACACTTACAACACAAAGGTCAAGTCTCTAAATTACTTCTAAGTAACTGTAATAACACAAAATTTATCATTATCGCTTTGACAGACTAAATTATTTTTAATTTATATGAAGTGAATTCTTATTTCTAATTCATCATTAAATATATGAAATCAACACTTATTAAATTCCACAATAGAAGCAGTATTAATCAAAAAGTGAAATTCCCAAGAGCGCCGGTAGTTAGCGCTGTACGTTTCAATTGCTTTTAAATGTTACATAAAGAGTTATTAACTCTTTCCGCACGATAAAAATGTCTCGGAAGGTGCAGCGCATTTGCATCGCACTTTTAAGATGCTGTACCATTGCAGCGTGAGTTTACGCATAGTAGCAGAGTATGTAACTTAATTTATATGCTTTTTAGCTCCTCTTCCAATGAACGATTACGTCAATGATAACGTTAGTAGGTATTTACTTGTATTTAAGAAGTACTTGAAGATATTGCCGCCGTGCGTCTCAATGCTAAACAATATGCTAACCACACCAAAACTTTAGCTTGGCTCATGTCTGCGGTAGTTGCACATGCTTGTATATACTTTAATACAGTTACAATATTAGTAAAAGTGCAACATGTATTTAATATGTAGGAACACGTTACTGGAACGTTGCGCTTGTGAATAGCTATGCTATATGCAATTGCAAATACGCACCAGATAAAAATAATGGTGCACAGCGTGAGCAGCAGTTGAAAATAGTCTTCAGCTCGGAAGATTTAAGAGTTCATGCTGCCGAGATAGGTACGGCAGCTGCAAAGGTATTTTATTTTATCTTTGATATTCCCATCTTGATACTCGTAATGAGGCATCGTTAGAAACGCGCATTTTGTATGAAAAGCGTGCACTTTAAAATATAGTAATAAGTAATAAAGTTATTGATAATACAATGCAAATTGTTTACGTATGTCTTCAGTTTAAAGAGATAAATTCTAAAAAGTTTGTGTTTCCTTTTCAGTTAGGAACTATTTGTCATTTTTTTTTACTTTATTGTTTTCTTTACGCTAGTTAGGAGTTAGTTTATGTTGTGATTAGTGACTTGCAGGTTAAAAAGTAGAAAGACAATTACTTTCTAATTAAAGCGTCATGTACCTTTTAATTATTATGGATCTAATAAATTTACTTGGAGGCAAAAACATGAGTGGAAAAAATCACATAAGTTTTTAAATGTTATCGGAAACAACAATGGATTTTTATGTATTTTTTACATTTTTCTAAGTTTTTCTATGATATTCATACGCAGTGCATGACGCGTGTCGTAGCACCAACGTATTCGTAAGAGTGAGGAGACAGAAAGAGAGAGAAAGATCTCACCCATAATTAACAGATTATTTGTTAAACTTGCTCATATTTGAATCATTGTTACGGTACAAACACATGTGACTGAGCCGCAATAAATACCCTTTTCATATATTTTCATCATAGTATTTTACAGATCTTTACCGATGTGCCGATGGAAATTATCGCCCGAAGCGTGTGCAGTGTGCAGTGTATTGGGAAATATTTGCTTAATGAGGCCTTTGACGAGCCTCGACAGTACGGGGAAATTGACTCGTGTCATATTAATGTGAATCTAGGCAATTTATATCGATTTCAGCATGCAGACTTGGTATGAAGAAGTGGTCTTCTATCGTGATTGACGTTCTGTTTCTCGATGGCCGAGGCGACGAGCCTTTTAGTTGTGCCTCCTTTACGTCGGAAAACGAAATTTACTTCGAAGTTTCGTCTGGTAAACAAAGCTTTGTTACTTCGATTTCTAACATTTCTTGAAATCATCCATAGAGACTTTTCTTTATTAGAGATCTTTATACCAGTAATAAACAAGATTGAGTGGATCAAAAAGGATCAAAACTGATCAAAATATGGCTAAAATGTATTTTTTTTGAAGGATATCCGAAAACATATTTTATTAATATTCAACATTTTTACTCCAAACTACATTATACTTTTATGATGCACAACCGTGTTCACAATAGATAAGGCTTTTTGCCCTCATGGCATCACATTACGTATTTTTTATCAAAGACAAATATTAGTATGGGGAAAAGTTCATAACCAAAGCGAGGACCTGTGTAAACATCGTCCTCTCGTAAACTGCCTTTGTACCTACCTCCTACAAAAGTATAATAAAAGCGTATGAAAACTTGAGTGCCCGTATCTTTTGTTTTACCCGAAGGGATGGTGAGGTTATTTTATATCGACATGACAGAGCACAATCGGTAGTTGATTTTGTAATCAAGACTGCTAATCGCAAATCACTTGCAGCAGTGTGTTATGAGGCTGAATTAGTTACAACGTAATATAATATAATGTTTTCGGTAAATACTATTCGTAAAGAGGGACAACCGAATATAAAGACAGTATTAAATAATAACAATTTTATACTTTTGATAATAAATTAACTTTGATTGTGACAAATGGTGTTTTATAAAATATTTATACTTGCGCAAATTACTATGAGGCTCTATAGGACAGAATATCTTTAAACTGTGCTATTAGTACAATAATAATATTATATTACAAATAACAATTTTGTACTTTTTTAATTAACTGTGTCAAATTGTGGCGTTTTACAAAATGTACTTGGACTTAGCCTAATTTCTGAGAGTTGACTTAATCAATCCAGATTTAAATCTGCATTTTATGTACATACCTATCATTTGAAGAAAAAATAAGAGAAATTTACGTTAACTTTGTAATAGTAGTTTATGTAACGGTTACATAATGGGGGGTATTAAAACACGAGTGCGAGTTTAAAAAACGAGCCGCAGGCGAGTTTTTTAATAGTATCACACGAGTGTTTTAATACCTAATTATGTAGAGTTTCATACACTACTTTATCTACGCTCATATTATTATCATAAATCCAAATCATAAAATCTTGCTAACGTTTGTCGTAAATCATTGCAACTACTAAGATGTCAGGTGGAGTGAAATTTTCTTTAGTAGGTTTCACTGCTAGACATTTTTAAGCGCAAAGTTTTGACTAAGTAACAAAAAAAATTGGTTGTCTGTAAAGTCGGTTTACGGACGATAGATTTACGAGATAATGTCATAATCGTAATCGTAATCGTAATCGTAGTCGTAATCGTAGTCGTAATCGTAGTAAAATTGGTTGTCTGTAAAGTCGGTTTACGGACGATAGATTTACGAGATAATGTCATAATCGTAATCGTAATCATAATCGTAATCGTAATCGTAGTCGTAATCGTAGTCGTAATCGTAATCGTAATCATAAATACAGGCCCAGGTGGAACGTTACGCGGAACGTTAGACATTGTGTTGTTGTCTATGGTCAATCATGGCCCATCCATACTCTCGGCAATGACTACCAACTATATGTTGTCTGTGGATTCACTTAAAAAAATATTACATAAAAAATATTACCCCAGATACAAATACAGGAATCCTGAGCCGTGTATCGTTATAGATTTTATACAACTTTCTTTAAATGTTTCCATAGTAGAGCGATGTTATTATGAATAACTTTTTAATAATTATAGAAGTCTGTGAATAAAGTAGGTAATTATTTGACACATTTCGATTTCATAATTCGAACTTTAAGCAATGAGCGTAGATAAAATACATTAGTTGTTGGACGTTAATGTTGAAAATATTCTTGAAAAACTGTTTTTCGGTACAATTTTCTTTAATATAGTGGCGTGAGCGGTGGTCGTCGCTCAAACATGGAAACTTGGAATATGAAACAATTTCTAAAATGTTCTAAGCTCCGCGATCTTAAGTAAAACCTTCTTTCTTCGTAGACTGTCTAAATAAGTAGTCCCAAGTTTTCGCTTATGTAGTACTACCGCCAGTATGATCTTAGCCTTCTCAGGCGGCTGATGATGGCAAATGTTATCTCTTTCGGTTTTATTTACTGGAGGATAACCGCACGCAGTTAATTTCCTCGTCGACGTCGCTTGAGCCATTAATTAAGTGAAACGGCCTCAAGCAACAAGGAGATTGAAATCCTTAGAGCATAAGTAGGCGATGACCTTAAATAACTCCTTTATATATCTAATGAGTATGTGTGTTTACATATCTCAATCCATTACAGAATCGAAATGGGGTTTGGTTTGCTAATAACATATTTCATTTTATCGTATACGAGGCTGACCCAGGAGCCGGTCAAACAAAAGTGCAAAGAGTCGTTTTTTGTGTGAATATTTTAGAGCTTTTGTACTATCCACCTACACTAAGTGCCTTTGAGGATATTTTTTAAACAGTCTTTATTTCTTTATTTCTTTCTTTGCTTACATGACCACATAATCCATATATACAGTCAAAATGCCCTGTCAGGGCGTGGCAAATTATACTTAAATCTAAACATTTTTTCCCCAGATAAAAGTCATTTTATACATTAATACAAATAATCATATGTTTTTATTAATATTAAGTTGGATGTCGTGAAACTGAGGTCAGTTTAAATTTACTCATTTAAAAATTCATTTATGCTGTAGAAACATTTTTTAGTCAACCAGTCTTTCAGTTTGCTTTTAAATAATGTTTCTTTCACTTCATCTGTAATAGTTCTTGGTATTTTATTGTAAATAATTATGGTTCTGCAATATGGACTAATTTTCGCTATTGTGTTCGAGTTATAGTATGGCAGGGCTAACTTTTTATTTTTCCTAGTTTCTCTATGATTCGTGTTGTCTAAGAGTTCAAATAAGTGTATATTTTTTCTAACAAAAAGGGCTGCCTCCAATATATATATACAGGTTAAAGTTAGGATTTTTTTCTCGACAAAATGCGGTCTGCAAGAGTCGCGTCGTTTGATGTTTGCAAGTATCCGAACACATTTTTTTTGCGATACGAATAAGTCACCTACGTCAGTACTTTGGCCCCACAGGATTACACCATACCTAAGCAAAGAATAAGCATATGCATAATATGCAGACAGCGCAGTTTCGTAATTTGTATTCGCCTTAAGAATGCTCAGGGCGAATACAAACCGCGATAGCTTAGTCCTCACACTCTGCACATGCTGTTTCCAGCTCAGGTAGGTGTCTATGGTGAAACCAAGGAGCTTAAAGTCATTCACCTCCCCTATACGTATATTTGTTGACAGGCTCTCTAAGTTTAAAGGTTTTTTCTGAAATGGTCTGAATTGGATAAGTTTGGTTTTATTAGTGTTCATTTCTAAATTATGCTGCTTAAGCCAGTTTTGAGTGTATTGAAGATTTTTTGTTATACGAAGTTCGCATTCGTCAGTATCGGTGCATTCTGTAAGCAGAGATACATCATCTGCAAACATTACTACTTTGCAATCAGTGTCCAGACATTTAGGTAATTCATTTATGTACACTAAGAACAGGGTACAGCCAAGCACACTTCCATACGGTATTTTACTACAATTAACATAATTTTTTCAAGAGAAATGTGGTAATCGAGGAAAGTTCGATTTTTCGCTTAGTCCGGGATAAGCCCTTAATTGCACGAAGATGCGATTTATGAGTTCAACCGAGCAGTAGAATTTAATTAAGATAAATAATGTCAGTAAATTTTATCTTAAAATTACAACTTTGTTTGTTATAGATTTCTTGGTATATTTAACTAACCATTATGCATTTTTTAGGGTTATCTAACATTCGGTCTCAAATATTTGGCCAACTGTTATAAAGTAACAATAACAAAATGAGCTTCATAAAGCAATTAACAGAAATGAAGTCAATTTTATACTTAATATTTCATCAGTTAAAGTACGAGTGCCTCAAAGGCAATGAACACAGCTTTGCTTAAAGTCTCGACGGGCACAAAATTACACGTAGTCTACTTTTAGCATCACAATGCCATGGGAAAGATATTTCCATTCCTTTTTAGTTCTTGAAAAACATACTCGTTTGAACAGGACAATGTTGAAGAATCATTGTTGAGACAAAATTGCGGGTTTTGCTTTTAGTTTTTTAAAAGCTGGCTAGTTTTGACTTTTGACGATGTAATTTTTATGGTATTTTTACAAAAAGTATAAATTTAGTGCTCCGGAATGCATTTATTTCATTATCATAATGCATTTATTGTTTGGCGGTACTCATTTTGTAAGTATTTTTCTCTTAAAAATGATTTTTATTACCCACGACGGAACGGAGTACGGGTATATGAGTTTAGGGTGAGAGACCGTTTGTACATTACTCTATTAAAAATATTTTATGTTTCATTGTATGTTAAATTGTTCACAAAAACCAATAATGCAAAAATATTTTTGTTTGTTTGTTTGTTTGTTTGTTTGTTTGTTTGTGTGTTCGTTTGTGCACATCAATGTTCCCATTTATTTCAAAGACGGCTTGACCGATTTAGATGCGGTTTTCTGTATAATGTTTGGTGTTCAGCGGCAATGGTTCTTAGATAGTTGTTACGAACATCGATCACCAGGGGGCGCCATAAAATACATTTATATTGCAAACGAATGTTCCCATTTATTTCAAAAACGGCTTGACCGATTTAGATGCACTTTTCTGTATAATGTTTGGTATTCATTGGCGATGGTTCTTAGATAGTTATTACGAACATCGATCACCAGGGGGCGCCATAAAAACATTTATATTGCAAACGAATGTTCCCATTTATTTCAAAAACGGCTTGACCGATTTAGATGCAGTTTTCTGTATAATGTTTGGTATTCATTGGCAATGGTTCTTAGATAGTTGTTATGAACATCGATCACCAGGGGGCGCCATAAAAAAACATTTACAGTGCAAACGAATGTTCCCAATACAGTTGTACAGTTGGATACTGCCAATGGTTTGTAGATAATTGTTCTTGTGATTGAACAGCAGAGGGCGCCACAATAAACGTATCTGTATGACTTGGAAGGGAAATTCTCTGTTTTAATATATTTCTAGTAAATTCCTTGTGTTAGTGATTGGGTTTGTTTGAACTAGTCTCAAACATTAAATTTGGTGACGAGGGTCTGACGATGCAACATGGGGCTGATTAGCGATGCATATTAATGGTAACTAGTAAATACCTCGAGTTTAGGCTCATTTGATTTGGTTAAACTATTCTAACACATTAGGCTTGGTGGCGAGGATTAATGAATGAATATGGCGCATTTACCCGGCAAGAGGGCCATGGCCCAGGGCGTCAGCCTCCGAGGGGCGGCGCCAGCCGCACCTCGCTCAGTTTTTCTTACTTTATTAGAGAAATTCCCTGTGTTTAATGTGTTATCTTTCTATTAAACACGTATTGTGTATACAGTCTAGTAAACAGGGATTCGTATGTTTTAACTAGGCCCAAACCTTTAGATGTACATAGTACATCTAACCCTAGATGTATGTACATACATCTACGGTTAGATGATGCCTTCAGACGCTGCATAGAGGAGTTAATGGCTAGTTTGAAGATTAATTTTATTGATTTCTTTTAAATTACATTAATATATGAATCGAAAAACTATAAAACAAGTGGAAAATTAAAAAATTTTAAAACACCCACGACTTTTGCAGACTTGTAATTGAAAAAGGATTAAATATTTTTTTTTAAACTCCCCGACTAAAGGAAAGTAAGAACTAAGAACCTATCAGTATAATTACAAATCCAAAAAAATCCGTCGGAGCTGCCATTGCTATTTTCGTTTCCAATATCAATTAATGAAATTAGTAAGCATTGATAAACTGCCGGTAGGTATATGAGAAGTATCAAGAAATTGAATTAGTCATCAACTGGTAAACAGCACCATCAACCGTCACAGGCAGGACACAGCAGCTCCGGCGGATTTTCTTGGATTTGTAATTATACTGATAGGTTCTTAGTTCTAACTTTCCTTTAGTCGGGGAGTTTCAAAAAAAAATATTTAATCCTTTTTCAATTACAAGTCTGCAAAAGTCGTGGGTGTTTTAAAATTTTTTAATTTTCCACTTGTTATTGTTTCAAGTTTTAATCTTAGTTTCACCTATGTTTATCAAATAGCACGCAAATTTAGTTTTTCTGTAAAGCAAAAATGTTTCCAGATAGTTTAATAATATCTACAGAAAATTGAAATTGTAAATTAGGTTTGAAGATTGTCGTTCAGTTTACGTTTCAAATAAACGTTAAATTAAATTGAGACGGCCTTCAACTGTTTTCTACTTTGAAGGGTGATAAGATCAGAGGGACGCCAGAACCATAGAACAGACGAAAAACATGAAAGTTTAAAATAAAATAGCATTAACAATGATAAACTTCTTCTTTTTTTGGTAAAAAACTCTAGGGTAAAGAAAATCTCAAGACCAGTACAAGATAGTGCAGTGTTAGCTAGACAATAGGTTACTACCTACCTGCTGTTACCACGGGTAATGGGTTTTAGTTTAATCTAGATGCTTCGCAAATATACCTCTATATCCCTAGAGTTTTGGGTAAAATATAAAAATCTTTAAAAAGTGAGTTGGGCTGACAGGATACCTATAAAAAATGTTGAAAACTTCTCTTAAAAAACAGTTTTTTTCGTTATTTGCTTAGAAAACAACAGCTGAAACAACAGCTGAAATATAATGCGCGGTTTTGTTTGTACAAGAACGCCAGATATTCTGATATTGGTTCCTTGTTTAGATGCTCTTGCAGGAAGGCATTCGAGTACCCATTCCATTCCAATTCGCTGAAAGTCGGGCTTGACCCGTTATTATATTATTATTTTGGCGTTTCGTGTTTTCGTAATAAAGTCGGAAGGCATATTTTCTGCCATATCGCAATAAACGACGTGACAATACTCATAACTGTAATCACAGTTAATGATGCTCTGTTTACTGTATCAAATAATAATTGGCTTTGTCGAAATATTACCTGAAAGAGAAATTTCACTCTAGGCCCTGCGTTACTTTCTTTCGCACAGGATTGTTTTAAATACACACAAAACAGAAGTTCAGGCATGCAGGTTTCAAAGTCAAAAGATTCGACCTGATGAGAGGCAGAGGTCTGAATTCTGACTATCTCTGCTTTTGCAAAGTGTACATTGGTCATCCAAAAAGATGTCCATGATCATACGAGTAAAAGGAAATCAGATGAAAAGGAAATATTTAGCATAAGACTGAAACTTGGAGGCGTGTAGACCTCATCAATCAGTAGGACCACTTAAGATTCTAAACTCTACAGTCACTGCTTGGTAACTTGGCCCGTCTCCAGAATGGCACACCTTCCTACTCCTATGTTTGTTCGCCAAAAATATTCAAGCATTAATTTGTTTACACACACGAAACTACTCCGTAGATAACATTGTTAAGGCTGATATGTTTGCTGTGTTGTTTAAGTGTAAGCCAAAGAAATGGAACCGTTTTTAACACTAATGACGAGACAAACGTAACGTTCACGTGATGTAAAGTGATACGCCTGCACCTATTAAGTGCAGTCCATCCACGGACTTTGCACTGCAACGTCAAACGACGAGCTGCACTGAATTCTCCATCCTGGGAAACCAGAGGTGTGAGTCTCGAAAATATAAAATTAAACATCGGTCTCCCATCGACGGTAACCATAGCAACGCAGCCAATAGCAGCAGTAGGGGCACGCCGCATATAAGCAGCCAATTGTCTTCTGACTGCATAAATGACGCAAGGATTAACCAATTAGCGCGTAGGTAGTATTAGCTCGTCGCTGCTATAAGTATTTTTGCAGAATCAAGGGAAGATTTTGGTAAGTCTCAATATGCTCAGTAATTTCAAACCGAAATAATATTACAACTTTTATATAAATAAAAAAAACTTTACAGTTTGATTAAAAAAAAATACGAGTAGGCACTGAGACCTGTGGTGAACTTCGATAAATATTTTCGATGAATAACTTAAAAAACTGTTCACTCATCGGTTTGCCGTTGTATCAGTGTGATTGCCAACCGCAGCTTCCATTGTTCGCGCGGCGCTGAGTGGAGAAAAAAAACGATTTCCCGCCCGCAGCAGTTTTCCACAATAATAAGTCACTTGACGCAACTCCCGCGGGCGTCATTTCGACCAAATTACGAAGCCATTGTTGCTGAGATATTGTTCGTCACCTCTTGAATATGTGCGAAAGGAAATGAAACGGTTCCCCCGCGTCCGTCGCCGTTGTTTGCCGCTCGCAGTGGGGACGGTTACACGGACGGTCTCCATTCAGAAGGTGTCACGTTAAATGACGTCCCATGCATTAGGCGTGACTGCATTCTGGATTAATTTCCCCTTTATGTGCTACTATAGGGGATAGTAGCCTCGAGCGAGGCTTGGGGTTCAGATCTTATGCAAGCATCTCTGACTTTTCGGAGTTAGTTGAATCGTTAGAAACGTGCAGAAAAGATGAGTTCAATGCAAGGCAGTAGAATAAGTTTTTCGACTAAAAATTCTTAATGTCAATTACCTACTTAAAAAGAATATTCGAAGGCAAGAGATCTGTTTAGGCCACAGAGCAAGGAATATCTTTATATTTAGCTCATATTTAGGCTATCGTCATCACATACGACTTCCTCTCGTAAGTACCTCAATGCTGCCTCTGCAATTTGTCAGAGGTGTTCATATTTTTGTTCTGCTTTTTTCGGAAAAGGTTGAATATTGAAATATTTTTGTAAAAGTTTTGTTTCAAACAAAATTAACATAGCAAAGCAAAGGAATATGCGAATCCATTCGAGTTTGGTTTACGTATATTGATGAAGCTTATAAAAATTCAGTATCTACTAAATCATAACAATGTCAGGAACTTTGGAAACGCTCTGTAACGTACAGGAACAAGTAAAGTATATCGATGAATTATACATTTCAAAGTGAACCGGCGGATTGGCACTGTATCCAGGAAGTAATTCTTGGCAAATGCTACGAGAGACTTCTTTCTTCTCATGTTATTAAGAACCCTGCCCTTAGGTAAGGTATAAGTGGAGGAGACTTCATTTACTTATGTATTAATTGTAATTAAACAAAACAAAAACAATTTAGTCTGAAAGGTCGGTTCAATTGGCATTTTTTATTTCACGGATCCCGTAGCAATTGTGTAATGCACGATCAAAAAAACAGCTACGGACAATCAACACTTAGTTTTCATAATAACTTTAACGGCCAGCTGGTTTTACAAATCTATCTGGAATACCTACTACCTGGGACGTGTGACATAATTTTGTATAACTAAATATATTTTGTAATAAGTAAAGTTCAGATATACTCAGTTCAGTCTCTAACATCAGAAACTTTTTTTCACAAACAGTGTTTTAGAAGTCGCATAAAAAATAAAACACCAGTTATAAATTTTGATTTACCATTGAAAACCCATAAATAAGTTCTTTAACAATTCGATAAAAAAAGTTTGGCTATTTACCTTAAAATTGAACCCTGTCGTATTCCAGGCGCAATGTTCCGCAAAATAAGAGTCGTAAAAGGTTTGATAGATGTCATTATGAGTGGCGCAAGTGGCCGGAATATTACTATCAAATCTCTGGGCTGGAAATCGACGCGTTGACCCGAAGCGCCGGGCGTAATTCCTGAGGGTCATCAGGAAGATATAATGCCATTTCTGTACCCTTGATGTCTTTTTAAGTGCGGACCCACTTAACCCTAACATGGACTTCGCTATTCGCTCTGCCTCAGAAAACATAGGGGTAACTGATTACCTAGTTACGAGTAGTTGGTAGAAAAGTTTTGTTCCCTTCAATTAAAATAACTATTGATAACTTTTGGTTCCAAATACGACTACTTCAATAAAGTGATCGTGAAAATTATATTTTAGATTTAATAAGGAAGTAATGTTTTTTGCATGAACTATTGGTAAAAGCAACTTGATCTTTCAATTGGCTATATATAACATACTGTCCATACATATAGAAGTTGATACTTTTGTGCTTTATAGATAAACATCGTTGCTATTGTTGAACAATGCAGCAGTAAGTATAAGCCGTGCGCAGATGCTGTACGTTAGCACAGTTTAAAGATATATTTCAACACTGTGACGGTAGTATGAAGTGGAAAGGAAAGTCATCGTCAAAGCTTCTGCGAAAGTGTAGTATATTTATTCGTATACAAAGAATTTGTTTTAATTAAGAGGTGATTCCATTTTCAAATACCTCCAAGGCACCGAACGCTCAAATACGCGCTCAAAGGTGAGGAAACGAAATTCATCATCTATATATATAAAAGAATGAGGCATTTTGGTTGTTCCACGGATTCCGCCAAAACTATAGGTCGTAGAGATCTGAAATTTGGTACCTAGGTAGATATTAGGTCATGAATTCGTACTAAGACGGGGATTCCAGAAATTCAAATTTTAAGGGGTAAAAACCGTTGGTTTTTTGGATTTTCCCATACAAAAGTGAATTTTTTTTCGTTGTTCCAGGGATTCCCGAATAGCTACAAGTCGTAGGGATCTAAAATTTGGTACCTAGGTAGATATTAGGTCATGAATTCGTACTAAGACGGGGATTCCGGAAATTCAAATTTTAAGGGGTAAAAACCGTTGGTTTTCGGGATTTCCCCATACAAAAGTGTAATTTGTTTCGTTGTTCCAGGAATTCCCGAAAAGCTACAAGTTGTAGAGATCTGAAATTTGGTACCTAGGTAGATATTAGGTCATGAATTCGTACTAAGACGGGGATTCCAGAAATTCAAATTTAAAGGGGTAAAAACCGTTGGTTTTCGGGATTTCCCCATACAAAAGTGTATTTTTTTTCATTGTTCCAGGAATTCCCGAAAAGCTACAAGTCGTAGAGATCTGAAATTTGGTACCTAGGTAGATATTAGGTCATGAATTCGTACTAAGACGGGGATTCCAGAAATTCAAATTTTAAGGGGTGAAAACCGTTGGTTTTTTGGATTTCCCCATACAAAAGTGAAATTTTTTTCGTTGTTCCAGGAATTCCCGAAAAGCTACAAGTCGTAGGGATCTGAAATTTGGTAACTAGGTAGATATTAGGTCACGAATTCGTACTAAGACGGGGATTCCAGAAATTCAAATTTTAAGGGGTAAAAACCGTTGGTTTTATGGATTTCCCCATACAAAAGTGATTTTTTTTTCGTTGTTCCAGGAATTCCCGAAAAGCTACAAGTCGTAGAGATCTGAAATTTAGTACCTAGGTTGATATTAGGTCATGAATTCGTACTAAGACGGGGATTCCAGAAATTCAAATTTTTAGGGGGTGAAAACCGTTGGTTTTATGGATTTCTCCATACATAAAAGTGTAATTTTTTTCGTTGTTCCAGGAATTCCCGAAAAGCTACAAGTCGTAGAGATCTGAAATTTGGTACCTAGGTTGGTATTATATCATGAATTCGTATTCGGAAAGGGATTTTCGAGATCCAAATTTTGAGGAGGAAAAATTTTGAACTTTTTGGCCGCCATTTTGAACTTTTTTGTTACTGGGCCGATTGCTTTGAAAATCGACTTTTGACTATGGCAGCAAGCATAGAGAAGGAATTTGTTGCCAAAATTAAAAAAAGTGGCCGCCATTTTGAACTTTTTGGTTACTGGGCCGATTGCTTTCAAAATCGATATTTGACTATGGCAGCAAGCATAGAAAAGGAATTTGTGGTCAAAATTTAAAAAAAGTGGCCGCCATTTTGAACTTTTTGGTTACTGGGCCGATTGCTTTGAAAATCGATATTTGACTATGGCAGCAAGCATAGAGAAGGAATTTGTGGCCAAAATTTAAAAAAGTGGCCGCCATTTTGAATTTTTTTGTTACTGGGTCGATTACTTTCAAAATCGATATTTGACTATGGCAGCAAGCATAGAGAAGGAATTTGTGGTCAAAATTTAAAAAAGTGGCCGCCATTTTGAACTTTTTTGTTACTGGACTGATTGCTTTGGAAATCGATATTTGACTATGGCAGCTGGCATAGAGAAGGAATTTGTGGTCAAAATTTAAAAAAGTGGGCGCCATTTTGAACTTTTTTGTTACTGGACCGATTGCTTTGAAAATCGATATTTGACTATGACAGCAATCATAGAAAAGGAATTTGTGGTCAAAATTTAAAAAAGTGGCCGCCATTTTGAACTTTTTTGTTACTGGACCTATTGCTTTGAAAATCGATATTTGACTATGGCAGCTAGCTTAGAGAAGGAATTTGTGGTCGAATTTTAAAAAAAGTGGCCGCCATTTTGAACTTGTTTGTTACTGGGCCGATTGCTTTCAAAATCGATATTTGACTATGGCAGCAAGCATAGAAAAGGAATTTGTGGTCAAAATTAAAAAAAAGTGGCCTCCATTTTGAACTTTTTGGTTACTTGGCCGATTGCTTTGAAAATCGATATTTGATTATGGCAGCAAGCATAGAGAAGGAATTTATGGCCAAAATTTAAAAAAGTGGCCGCCATTTTGAACTTTTTTGTTACTGGGTCGATTGCTTTGAAAATCGATATTTGACTATGGCAGCAAGCATAGAGAAGGAATTTGTGGTCAAAATTTAAAAAAGTGGCCGCCATTTTGAACTTTTTTGTTACTGGACTGATTGCTTTGGAAATCGATATTTGACTATGGCAGCTGGCATAGAGAAGGAATTTGTGGTCAAAATTTAAAAAAGGTGCCGCCATTTTGAACTTTTTTGTTACAGGACCGATTGCTTTGAAAATCGATATTTGACTATGACAGCAAGCATAGAAAAGGAATTTGTGGTCAAAATTTAAAAAAGTGGCCGCCATTTTGAACTTTTTTGTTACTGGGCCGATTGCTTTGAAAATCGATATCTGACTATCGCAGCAAGCATAGAGAAGGAATTTGTGGTCAAGATAAAAAATGATGAACTTTTTGGCCGCCATTTTGAACTTTTTTGTTACTGGGCCAATTGCTTTGCAAGTCGACGTCTGACTATAACCAGCAAGCATTAGGAAATATTTAGTGGTCAAAATTAAATTAAATGACAGTTAATACAAGAATTTTGGAAACTTAACGCCTGAGGGAGTAAAGCAGAAGGTCAACGTGAGCGAAGCCGCGGGCGTTTGCTAGTGTAATTATAAAACTTGCGGTAGGTATGCAGACGGTATAAATATTTAAAGTAACAAGTCTGTTCGAAACCACAATCTGAGTTTTTGTAACACAAATAGAAATAAGCTTGAGGAGTAGGTACCTAACTTGAACTTTGGAGGATTTCGAAGTTGCGCCAAATAATCTCTCAAAGAGACACTTGAATATTGTCTGTTTGACAATTTAGTACTATTGCAATTTAAAGGCTAACATTAATTACTATTATAGATCCTACTAGCTACCTCGGAAAACGGCGTATAAATTATTTCTCACTGGGTATGAAAAATAGTTTTCGTTCTATTCTCAGACCCGCCGAATATACCTACACAAAATAAATCATAATAATCGGTGCATGACGACCGAATGGCGTAGTGGTAGCGAACCTGCCGTCTGCGCCGGAGGTCGTGGGTTCGATTCCCACTACTGGTAAATGTTTGTGTGATGAGCATGAATGTTTTCCAGTGTATGGGTGTTTTTCAATATAACTATATTATATTCATGTATATTAGTATGTATGTATATTTATCAGTCATCTAGCACCCTTAACACAAGCTATCGCTTACTTTGGGGCTAGATTGCGATGTGTAAAATGTCCCGTATATATTTATTTATTTATTTATTTCGGAGGAGTTTTGTTTCAACTTTCAAACACTGTGACACTACGAGTAGTATATAAGATAGACTTAGAATTTATTTTTGTGTAATGTGCACTAATCAACGGATCACTTCATTCTAATGAACATAGGTATTACTAGTAGGGCGCGTGGGGGCGCGGGCCACATGTGGCCCGCGTGCTGTCTTCCCGCCCATAAAAAATCCTTTCAAAATTCCCCATACATTTTCTATGAAAAAATACATTCCGCCATTTTGAATTTTTTTTCCATCCATCGAATAGACCTTTGAGTCCTGATCACCTCTTGTCAAGAAACCGTTCATCCATCTTTTATACTCTTCGAGATATTGACGAAATTCGTTTGGCGGCCATTTTGAATCCGCCATTTTGAAATTTTTTCAGCTCACTGCCAATTGGATGACGTTTCGAATGACATTTGGTCGAGCACCCCCCACCTATTTGCAATACCCTTTGCTGTGCTCATCACCCGTCTCCGAAATCCTCAATCATCAGCTCTCTCCATATTTTTGTTCTTAATGATTTTTTCCCCTTTAAACGACAGGATTAGTAAAAAAAATTTTTTTCATACAAAATTGTTCACGAGAGGTGATCAATCAGTGAGTCAGTCAGCACGAGCAGCTATATATATATTAACTAGTAGGGCGCGTGAGTGCGCGGGCCACATGTGGCCCGCGTGCCGTCTTCCCGCCCATAAAACTATCGCCGTCATCTCCATCGCCAATTGGAATCCGATTGGCAGTGGGCTGAAAAAATTACCTAGGAGTACGGTCATGGTTTTAAAGATAGTTAAGGGCTGTTCCAACGAAAAATACCGCTGAACCTCATCGGATGAGGTTCAGCGTATTTTTGTTCGAGCAGCCCTTAACAATCTTTAAAACCACGACCGTGCTCCTCAATCATCATCCAAATCCTCGATCATCATCTCTTCTCATATTTTTCTCTGGCGGTTCTCCGTAGAACTGCGTCAATGACTTGCATAGTTCCCTAGTTATTGTGGCATGTACATTTTCCATCGAAAAATAAATTCCGCCACTTTGAATTTTTTTCCATTCATCCCGTAAACCTTGAGATCCTGATCACCTCTTGCTAAGAAACCACTCCCTTATCTTTTATACTTTCCGAGATAGAACAACGCGAAGTTTGTATGGCGGCCATCTTGAATCCGCCATTTTGGATTTTTTTTTCAGCTCACTGCCAATTGCATGAGGTTCCGAGTATTTTTTGTTTGAGCAATCCCCACCTAACTAAAATACCTTGCCCGTGCTCCTCGACAGTCTTCAAAACCCTCAATCATCATCTCATTCCATATTTTTTTCTGAGAGTCCTCCAAAAAACCGCATCAAAGTACTACACGTTTCACAACTTTTCAATAGTCCCTTCAACATTCGTCATCCATTTTCTATGAAAAAAATAAAGTCCGCCATTTTAATTTTTTTTTTGTATCAATCGTATAGACCTTCGGATCTTGATCAACTCTTGTCAAGAAACCGTTCTTCCATCTTGTATACTTTCCGAGATATCGACGAAATTCGAATGGCGGCCATTTTGAATCCGCCATTTTGAATTTTTTTTCAGCTCACTGCCAATTGGATGACGTTTCAAATGACATTTGGTCGAGCACCCCCCACCTATCTTGAATACCCTCCCCGTGCTCTTCACCCGTCTTTGAAATCCTCAATCATCAGCTCTCTCCGTATTTTTCCTCCAAATGAATTTTTTTGTTATATACGACCCCATCCGTGAAAAAAAAATTTTTCATACAAAATTGTTCAGGAGAGGTGATCAATCAGTGAGTGAGTCAGTCAGTGGCCAATCAGCACGAGTAGCTATATATATATAGTAACTAGTAGGGCGCGTGGAGGCGCGGGCCACATGTGGCCCGCGTGCTGTCTTCCCCCTATTTGCCTTACAACTTTAGTCCCTTCAACATTCGTCATCCATTTTCTATGAAAAAAATAAATTCCGCCATTTTGAATTTTTTCCCTATCCATCCAATAGACCTTCGGGTCCTGATCACTTCTTTCCAAGAAACCGTTCTTCCATCTTTTATAATCTTCGAGATATTAGCGAAATTCGTTTGGCGGCCATTTTGAATCCGCCATTTTGAAATTTTTTTCAGCTCACTGCCAATTGGATGACGTTTCGAATGACATTTGGTCGAGCACCCCCCACCTATCTTCGATACCCTATCCGTGCTCTTCACCCGTCTTCGAAATCCTCAATCATCAGCTCTCTCCGTATTTTTCCTCCGAATGAATTTTTCCCTTCTATTCGAAATGGTCATTGAAAAAAAATTTTTTCATACAAAATTGTTCAGGAGAGGTGATCAATGAGTCAGTCAGTCAGTCAGTGGCCAATCAGCACGAGTAGCTATATATATATATTAACTAGTAGGGCGCGTGGGTGCGCGGGCCACATGTGGCCCGCGTGCAGTCTTCCCGCCCATAAAACTATCGCCGTCATCTCCATCGCCAAATGGAATCCGTTTGACAGTGGGCTGAAAAAAATACCTAGTAGCACGGTCATGGTTTTAAAGATAGTTAAGGACTGTTTGAACAAAAAAATACGCTGAACCTCATCGGATGAGGTTCAGCGTATTTTTTGTTCAAACAGTCCTTAACTATCTTTAAATCCATGACCGTGCTCCTCAATTATCAAATGAATCCAAGATCATCTCTTTTCACATTTTTCTCTGGCAATTCACCGAAAAACTGCATTATTCGATATGTAAATTTTCTATAAAAAATTAATTCCGCTATTTTGATTTTTTTTCTACCCATCAAAAACACCTTCGGGTCCTGATTACCTACCTTTTGCTAAGAAACCACTCTCTTATCTCTTATACTTTTCGAGATAGAACAACACGACATTTGTATGGCGGCCATCTTGAATCCGCCATTTTGGATTTTTTTCAGCTCACTGCCAATTGCATGAGGTTCCGAGTATTTTTTGTTGGAGCATTCCCCACCTAACTATAATACCCTTGCCCATGCTCCTGGACTGTCTTAGAAACCTTCAATCATCATCACATTCCATATTATTCTCAGGAAGTTCTCTGAAGAACCACATTAAACACTTGCAAAGTTTTCAACTTTTCGTCTCTTCAAAATTCGCCATACATTTTTCTATGGAAAAAAATAAATTCCGCCATTTAGATTTTTTTTTCTATCCATCCAATAGACCTCTTTATCCTGATCATCTCTTGTCAAGAAACCACTCTTCCATCTTTTATACTTTCCGAGATATCGACGAAATTCGAATGGCGGCCATTTTGAATCCGCCATTTTGAAAATTTTTTCAGCTCACTGCCAATTGGATGACGTTTCGAATGACATTTGGTCGAGCACCCTCCACCTATCTCCAATACCCTGGCTGTGCTGTTCGCTCGGCTCCGAAATCCTCAATCATAAGCTCTCTCCATATTTTTGTTCTTAATGAATTTTTTTCTTCTATACAACCCCATCCGTGGAAAAAAAATTTTACATACAAAATTGTTCAGGAGAGGTGATCAATGAGTCAGTCAGTCAGTCAGTGGCCAATCAGCACGAGTAGCTATATATATAGTAACTAGTAGGGCGCGTGAGGGCGCGGGCCACATGTGGCCCGCGTGCTGTCTTCCCGCCCATAAAAGTATCACCGTCATCTCCATCAACAATTGGAATCCGATTGGCAGTGGGCTGAAAAAATTACCTAGTAGCACGTTCATGGTTTTAAAGATAGTTAACTACTGTTCGAACAAAAAAATACGCTGAACCTCATCGGATGAGGTTCAGCGTATTTTTTGTTCAAACAGTCCTTAACTATCTTTAAAACCATGACCGTGCTCTTAAATCGTCAACTGATTCCTAGATCATCATCTCTTCTCACATTTTTCTCTGGCAATTCACCGAAAAACTGCATCAATGCTTTACATAGTTATTGTATATAGCCTCTTTAATATTCGACATCTAAATTTTCTATGACAAAATAAATTCCGCCATTTTAATTTTTTTTCTACCCATCAAAAACACCTTCGGGTCCTGATTACCTTTTGCTAAGAAACCACCCTCTTATCTTTTATACTTTCCGAGATTGAACAACACGACATCTGTATGGCGGCCATCTTGAATCCGCCATTTTGGATTTTTTTCTGCTCACTGCCAATTGCATGAGGTTCCGAGTATTTTTTGTTTGAGCAGTCCCCTCCTAACTACAATACCTTGCCCGTGCTCCTCGACTGTCTTAGAAACCCTCAATCATCATCACATTCCGTCAAGGAACCGTTCTTCCATCTTTTATACTTTCCGAGATATCGACGAATTTCGTTTGGCGGCCATTTTGAATCCGCCATTTTGAAATTTTTTTCAGCTCACTGACAATTGGATCACATTTCGAATAACATTTGGTCGAGCACCCCCCACCTATCTTCTATACCCTGACCGTGCTCTTCACCCGTCTTCGAAATCCTCACTCATCAGCTCTCTCCGTATTTTTCCTCCGAATGAATTTTTTTCTTTTATACGACACCATCCTTGAAAAAATTTTTTTTCATACAAAATTGTTCAGGAGTGAATCAGCACGAGTAGCTATATATATAGTAACTAGTAGGGCGCGTGGGGGCGCGGGCCACATGTGGCCCGCGTGCTGTCTTCCCGCCTATAAAAAATCCCTTTAAAATTCGCCTTTCATTTTCTATAAAAAAAAAATTCCGCCATTTTGAATTTTTTTTTCTAACTATCGAATAGACCTTCAAGTGCTGATCAACTCTTGTCAAGAAACCGTTCTTCCATCTTTTATTCTTTCCGAGATATCGACGAAATTCGTTTGGCGGCCATTTTGAATCCGCCATTTTGAAAATTTTTTTCAGCTCACTGCCAATTGGATGACGTTTCAAATGACATTTGGTCGAGGATCCCCCACCTATCTTCAATACCTTTGCCTGTGCTCTTCACCCGTCTTCGAAATCCTCCTTCATCAGCTGTCTCCGTATTTTTCCTCCTCATGAATTTCGCCCTTCTATACGAAATGGTCATTGAAAAAAAATTTTTTCATACAAAATTGTTCAGGAGAGGTGATCAATCAGTGAGTGAATCAGCACAAGCAGCTATATATATATTAACTAGTAGGGTGCGTGGGAGCGCGGGCCACATGTGGCCCGCGGGCTATATTCCCCATATTTGCCTTCCAACTTTTAGTCTCTTCGATATTCCCCATACATTTTCTATGGAATAAAAAAATCCAATATGGCGGATATTGGATTTTTTTTCTATCCATAAAATAGTCCTTCGTGTCCTGATCACTTCTTGTCGAGAAACCGTTCTTCCATCTTTTATACTTTCCGAGATATCGACGAAATTCGTTTGGCGGCCATTTTGAATCCGCCATTTTGAATTTTTTTTCATCTCACTGCCAATTGGATGACGTTTCGAATGACTTTTGGTCGAGCACCCCCCACCTATCTTTGATACTCTGGCTGTGCTCTTCACCTGTCTCCGAAATCCTCACTCGTCAGCTCTCTCCGTATTTTTCCTCCGAATGAATTTTTTTCTTTTATACGACACCATCCTTGAAAAAAAATTTTTTCATTCAAAATTGTTCAGGAGAGGTGATCAATCAGTGAGTCAGTCAGTGAATCAGCACGAGTAGCTATACAGGGTGGCCAGGGAAGTGACGTCCAAAAGCAAAATTTGGGTGCTTCATATGGAGAGGTATCCAAATCACCCCCATGTATGTTACGCGATTTTTTGTAGTTTTCAAGTTATGATTTTTTTAATAGGTTTTTAAAAATTTCGACCGGCACGGCTTTAAACATTTAAAAAAAAAAAAACCAAGACCATTTTTTGCAGTTTTTTTTTTGTAATTTAATTGTTATGAGTAGTACTTTAATGCTCAAAAATAATCAGGTTCGTAACGTTAAGGAAAACTGCAAAAACTTTTAACTAAATCAGAAAAATTTCGTTCAAGCGAGTAGGACTTGAATTTTCAACATTAAATAAAAAATTTAAAACGCTGGTTTTTTAGTTCTAAAGTAACTTTAAAAACTGCGCTTGGCTTTTAGGTTTCATAAAAATACAAAAAAAAAGTACTTAATGGGCTTTATTTAGCTGAAAACAGGCTTTAAAGATACTAAGGTGGAAAACTCCTAGGAGAAAAAAAATGAATAAAAAATAATTATTGCCTACTTTATTCTTCCTAAGGCTAAAAATTATCACAAGAAATGCTTCAAACTAATAAAAAAAATATTCACCTTGAAATTTTTTTTTTAATTTGTGTTTTTGTTGTATTTTTGTTAGTTCTTATTTGTCATTGATGAGTTAATAAAACACAGTTCATTGAGATAAAAATTATTTATTTACAATAAATTTTCAAAATGGCGGCCCCCGACAGAAATGCACAGTCTACACCTACGCAAGAAATTTTCTTTTAATCGTCTAAAAGCGTCCCTGTTGCTTTTTATTACAGGTTCGACTTCATTAATTTTAGACCTTAGTTCTTGTTCACTCGAACATTCACGGGCGTATGTTATTTCCTTGTAATAACCCCAAATAAAAAAATCAATGGGGTTCAGATCAGGAGAGCGTGGAGGCCACCTAATCGGTCCATTTCGTCCAATCCATCTGTTAGGATAAGTTTCATTTAAGTAGTTTCGTACTTGCGTTGCGTAGTGACATGGAGCACCGTCATTTTGAAACACCATGGTTCGTCTAAGTTCCAGATTCACTTCTTCCAGCAACAATGGTAAATCGTTTTGTAAAAAATTCTTGTATGTTTCAGCATTAAGTCTGGACGGCAGTTCAAATGGACCAATTAATTCACCGTTGAGGATCCCAGACCACATGTTTACGCTGAAACGATGTTGGTATGACGAGTCTCTTACTGCGTGTGGGTTTTCAATTGCCCATGTGTGGTAATTATGAATATTGAATAATCCAGTTCGTTCGAAACGTGACTCGTCAGTCCACAAAATTTTATTAAAAAATTCGGGATCCTCTCGCTGTCTTCGCAACATGGTTTCGCAAAAATCAACTCGCAACTGATAATCGGTTGGCAACAAAGCTTGGACTCGTTGAATGTGATACGCGTGGTATCCTTCCTCACGAAGTATCTTTTGAATCGATGATCTCGGGATGTTCAGATTATGAGCCATAACTCTTGTACTCGTAGATGGATTCCCACGAACTTCTTCTAACACAATTTCTCTGCGATCTGGATCGACTCTAGGGACTCCTTCACGACTGCCGTCTCGACCAGGAATGCGGCCCGCCATTAAGGTAATGTGCGTGTTATTAAAGACACGATGGTCGGGATATCGTTCAGGTTGCGGTCCACCTCGGCGTTGAAGTTGATCACGATAAAGTCGTGCTGCTTCATGGCCGTTGCCTTGAGCAACTCCGTAAAAATAATGCATTTCTGCATACTCACTCAATGTGTAGCTCATCTCTACTTCCAAGTCAACAAAGTCCAAATCACTAGGCAAAACAGAGTCCAATAAACGAGCACAATAGTCAGATAAGTAGGCAGCGAAATCCGTAAGCAAAGCGAGCGTAGTGGTAAAGAGTAAGTGACGAGACGAGTAGCAGTTAACACAAGGTGAGAACGACTGAGGGACACTGATTCTAATTTGCGCTCGCGCCGGTTGAGTTGTTTCTTTCGCTTACACCAGTTCTAGCCGTACCAGAGAGTGAGAGAGAAAGCAATATTCTTTACCTGGCCTATTGTTATTTTCGGTAAAAGGGATACCGTATTGCTAAATTTCCGAGAACGGGCCCCTCAACATTCATGATAAAATTAAGTAAAATTGAAAATGTTCAATCTTCATCTTCCTTCGAATTTTAATTTTATTCATTTATTTGTTGTTAATCTACAAATTTTCTATCATAATTAGCGCCAGGAATAATAAAATCAGCAATTAAAATTATTTTTTATCAAACTCCTTTTTTACGATTTTTCCACTTCAGTACCTTTGATGCCTGTTTTCAGCTAAATAAAGCCCATTAAGTACTTATTACATTATTATTATTGTTTTATTATGAAATTTACATAATAAAACATTACTTATTGTATTATTATGAAACCTAAAAGCCAAGCGCAGTTTTTAAAGTTACTTTAGAACTAAAAAACCAGCGTTTTCAATTTTTAATTTAATGTTGAAAATTCAAGTCCTACTCGCTTGAACGAAATTTTTCTGATTTAGTTAAAAGTTTTTGCAGTTTTCCTTAACGTTACGAACCTGATTATTTTTGAGCATTAAAGCACTGCTCATAACAATTAAATTACAAAAAAAAAACTGCAAAAAATGGTCTTGGTTTTTTTTTTTAAAAATGTTTAAAGCCGTGCCGGTCGAAATTTTTAAAAACCTTTTAAAAAAATCATAACTTGAAAACTACAAAAAATCGCGTAACATACATGGGGGTGATTTGGATACCTCTCCATATGAAGCACCCAAATTTTGCTTTTGGACGTCACTTCCCTGGCCACCCTGTATATATTGTAATGGAATTATTCTACACCATGCTGATTTTAACTAATCATAATTTATATAGAGTAAGTAGCTAAAATAAAATGAATTTATATTTGTCAAAATGTTCTGTTCTAGATTTCGTTTCCAGTTACTTGAAGGAAAATTCAAAGTTTTTAAGGTTTTCTATAGTCCCTACTCCCGATAAACTTTACAGTCCCGGATTCAATTACATTCATTGAATGCAAATCTCTGGCGAAAGTCGGCCCCCAAGTGAATCGATTAAACTTTTACCTTTCCCATTCGATATTATCCAGATAGAAAGATACTCGTAGCTAGTAGGTAATTAAAGCCTTCCGTACACGGGTCGTAAGCGTAAGTGTAGCGTAAGCGTAGCGTAAACGTATCTTTATCATGCTACTCATAACAATATGACAATTACGCCTCCTACGATTCGTATGCGGACACACAGTTTGAACATATTCGTGCTCGTACTGCTATCGTCGTACATGCGGGTTACGCTGCGCTTACGCTTACGCTTACGTGTGCGAAGGAGGTAAGGCCCTTCGCACACGGCTAGTAAGCGCAAGCGTAGCGTAAGCGTATCGTTATAATGCTTTTCATAACAGTATAACAATGACGCCTCCTACGATTCGCTGAAACACAGCTTCGTCTGTGGACATGTTTGAATATGTTTACGCGCGTGTTACGCTACGCTTATGCTTACGAGCCGTGTGCGAAAGGGGCTTAGTTAGGAAGAGGCGTATTCTGGAGGCGTATACCTTGCACAGATGACATTACATGACATCATGTGTCCTAATGACGTCTATTGTCCTGAGGACGTCACTTTACCCGATGACGACATTCGCCGTGATTAATGACATCCATAATGCTTTTGGTTTTGATATCAAACGGTCCGTGGTAAGGTTAAATACCCGGAAAACGATTAAACGTCGAGGTGTGATCCTCTATCTACCGCAGTGTTTCATTCAGACCCCGGTTCCCGATACAGTTGATGAAAAGCTTTCCAGCAAAATGTTCCCGAAGCGTGTCCCATTGAACAATAGGTAACGGTAGTGAAACATTTTAAAGTCGTTCGGAGACGATTTCTCCTATATTTTTCTCAAATTGCTTTCGCTTCGGAGATCGTTACTTACTCGAAGTAGGTAATCCTACAGCTCCCAGACGGAGCCCAATTTTTGGAAATGCATTGCAATTTGAAATATCAAGTACGTAGTTATTATTATTGGCGAATTTGAAATGCAATGTGAATTTTCCTCAGATGTACAAATGCGTTCGGATCAAAGCTCAGTTTCAAGAGGTTTGAGGATAGAGTTTTCAATTGGACCGCCGTATTCAAAAAAATGATTGTTTTCTAATTAACACTAAGTTATCATTGTTTAATTAACACAAAGTTATAACAGTTTCAAAGTTGCTGTTTTTGTACTGGGTATATGTTGCGAGGTCAAAGTTCTTGGTGAAACATTTATAGTTAATTTTATTCGTACTTATCTAATATTTTGTATTTCATACTCTTCGTTGCAGCAAATATAAAAATGGATGAGTATAATTTGATCACCAGCACTCTATGTAACGCAATTTAATAACCCCCTCCCCCCATTTCCATCAAAAAGCGATCCATCATGGAATTACATTTACGAGAAGTAGGTAGATTAAATATGACTAATATATGACTATTGTATACGAATGTCGTATACTAAATACTACCTATTGCTATTTTGCAATGCAAATTAATAAATATATAAATGAGTCAAAATCTCCTAAGCATGCTCAAGAGTCGAGGTGAAAATAGAATAAATGTATTGGTGATGGCGGATTTTAGTTCTTGCTTTTTTGAGAACATAAACATTTTGTTTTTACTGCATTCTTGTACCATAATGTAATATTTTTTTACTCTATACAAGTAAGTACTCGACTGCGATCTCACCTGATGGTAAGTGATGATGCAGCCGAAGATGTTATTGTACTAACTTGGAAGGGTAAGTAAATAAAAGTAAAGGGTTTTGCAATATAGTTTTTTTTTTTTTTTTTTTTTTTTTTTATTATATATTTACAATAAAACTTATCACTAACTTATTCTAATTACTATACAAGTCTTGCCCGCGTGGAATGGTGGCAAGAATACTGGCTGCATTTCCGCGTTGAACAGCTAGGCTGATACGTTGCGCAAAAAATGAGCCAGCCCTTCTGTCACCAGAAGTTTTTTTTTTAAGTTTTCTAATAGGTACATAAGGAACATGTCCAGGACAATGTGTTTATTTAATTTGAATACTACAAAATAATTACCTAACTTGATGTTTTCAAGGTATAGTATTTCAGTTTTTCGGTACTAAAGAGTTCTGAAACGCTGCCTTCATTTTTTACTGGCTAATCACTTCGTTAGGTTTCAATGCTCCATTAGCCAGCGCACGGTGAAAATACCAAAGTACTTCATGGTTGCTGGAATTTTACTCGCAACTCGAAGCTGTGCACTACCATGCTAGAAATTAGCCTTCAAAGGAAGATGAGATGAGACAAGAAAAACAAGACGTGGGCAGATGAGACTTGATTAGATTTCAATCGAGAAGGAAAGGCACGACTGAGCGAATCGCTATAAATGCCTGTTAGCTAGCCAACACACACGCTGGCAAAGTCCTTCGCATCATTGAATTGAAAAAAGGATTTAAATTCCGGACTCTCCTGTAAGATAGACTCAAGGTCTGAACCACTGTTATTACTAACTGCAATACATTAATTTACATGGATTACTGCTCCCATCTCTGGAGTACCTCGTTACCAACTACTTCCATTTAACCGGATCCAAAAGCGGGCAGTTCGAATTGTGAACGACCCCCGTCTTATAAACAAACTAGGACCTTTGGAACACAAGAGAGAGAGAGAGAGAGAGAGAGTTAGCTCTCTTGGTGTGTTTATTCGTTAATTCAATGGGGAGTGCTCCTGAGTAGTTGTTTGAGGTGTTTCTACCTTCCACTTTCTTTTTAATTACAGTTCGGGAAAGACATATGTTCCATCCATACCGCCTGGATGGCTAGCAATCCACTACCACCAGCTTGCCAGTTCCTTCTTTCCACGCACGTGCAAACTATGGAACCAGCAACCAGTAACAGTGTTCCCAAACACATGAACACAAACCATGGGTTTATTCTAAATTCCTAAGAGCCGGCAACGTATTTGCAATCTGGTGCTACAAATGCCCATGGGCGGCGGTGATTGCTTATCATCAGGTAAGTCGTCTACCCGTTAGCTCGCGTACATTATAAAAAAAAAAATACGTGCTGTAAATCATTACTAAAAAGCCAGTCATTAAGCACGTTGAATGTCGGAATTGTGCATAATTACTTAATGCCAGCTTTGACGAGCCTCGCTTTGATGGAGAATAAAATGCACTCCCTGATGACGTCAACCTTATTGACGGCTTTTAACCATCAACAACTGTTGAGCCTAGTCCTTCATAAAATACGTTGGCTGTAGTTTACTACGTCCTAGATTACAGTGTCCTAGATTTTACTAGAGTAGGTAGAGTACTTGAGAGCCAATTTTTAAATGCACACATAATATTCTTTACCTTCAAAATTACCATACGTAAATACAAAAACTTTGATACTATACTGATATTACTTCTTTACGCATATTAAAGCACAAGTACTTCACAGCCGTATATACCGTATAACGTATACGGTAACAGCTGACTAAGTTGATGATGAAACAAGAAACAAATGGACAAATGTTGGACGGCTATGCTGATTGAACTTCTCCAAAGTACAGTGCGTTGATTTAAGTTTAAAGTAAGCACGAACGGTAAAGATATGTTGGTGTAATAAGCAACATCGAATGTATCTTTATCAGTAAGCACTCAACACTTACAAAAACTGTTACGCGCTAACACCGCTGCACAATCAGGAGATTTTGATACTTGACAAAGTACACGTCTTGTAAAGAAATGTAACATGTACGTAAACACATGTGTTGTAAGTCAAAAGGAAAAGTAAAATGTTATCCCTTATTGCATTTTGCGAAGTTCCTCCGTTGCTAAGAAACTTCGTGGAGATACGTTGGAGCTTAGTGTGAAGTTGTAATGACTTTTAGACAGTTATGAGCAAACTTCTGTATTAAGATATTCAAATATCTACCAGTAGGTATGTTTTCACCACGTAAGCGGTTAGTGTAGGAGAGTTAATTAAAATTAAATTCATTTATCAACTCGAACATGGCTCCCTTCATATGGGATTGAAGACGGTGATTTAGATATACTTATAGTTATTATAAATTTATGGTAAATAAAATAATCGGGGTGGGCACGGGAAATATTAGAACGAATTTTTTCTCCTTTAACTATTGAGTGGGGTACATTTCCTTGCACTATAGAAATGTAATTAAAAAAAATCTCAATCTAAACAGTCGTTATTATTCGTCCATTTCGTCCTAGGTCCTAGGGACCTCCAACACTAACTGCAGGATCGCTACGTCTACGCTATTCGGTCGTCAGAAGATATTAATTATTGTTTGTTTTTCCACAAAATTATTTCCTTTAAGTAGAAGACCTCTAATGCTTTACGCAAAATTCGTCTCTATTTACGCTCAAGAGGAAAGTCTTTGAGACTCATACGGATTCTTTGCGAGATTTTATCAGGGAATCTACGCACGTAATTAATTTTCCCTGCGACACCGTTTCAGGCTATTAATTAGATGGAGCGGGCCTTTGAAAGTGATATAAGTGGAATCTTCCTAAGTTAATTGGTTCATATAACTTTTGCTAGGAATAAGAATTTAATATATAGGTTTATCATTATTATAAGAGATTCGTTATTGAATATATTTATAAAATGTGCACCTTTAAGTCAAGTAAGAGTATATTATGACAAAACTTATATTTAAGAGTATATTGGGTATACTCACAGAAAAAAAAAGACAAAAAGTTATTCCTTGGTCTGTGGTTATAATTGTCATAATGTACCGTTTATTTGTAATATATTGTATGTTTATTTGTAAACCGAGGGTTTTCTTTTAATATTACAACTTTTATTAGTAAACCAAGGGTTTACTTTTAATTATGGGTTTACAAATAAAACTAGCTGACTGAGTAAACGTTGCTTTGTTACATAGGGATATGAAAAACAGGTTACGATCTATTTTTAGATCTACTGCATATAGACAAAAAAATCATTAAAACCGATTTTAATGAGCCGTTTCGGAGAAGTTTGGTAACAAAAATTGCCATGAGAATTTTATATTAGAAGGAGACTGAATATATGTTTGCTACTAAACTTTTTCCTGGACTCACTTAGGTAAAGAACCTACTTTGAAACTCTACGCTTGCTTCTTTTTTTGGAAAAATTTTGTATACAAAAAAAAACATTTTTAATGTAAATTGTTATCAGAAAATACATGTGGCTCCATACATGCAGTGGATACAATATTTCGCTAGATCATAAAATTAATTCTTGCTATTATTAAATCGTAATAGCTTAATTGTTTTATTATTTTCTCCCATTTTCAACAAAAGACTGAAACCTGACGGTTAAATAATAATAATGAGACAAGAATAATACTATTAATTAATACTATCGTAAAACAGTATTGGCTTTAATTGTTACAGTTAATTAAGCCATAGATCGTGTGAATAAATAATAATTATTATCGCTACGGCTGACGAAGTGCACGCCCGTGTAGCTGCTTTCCATTTGAATGCTCATTAATCTCGATTTGGTAATTACCAGCAAATTAAACAAGAAAAACGGATACTTACTTTTATCATACTAAATACTCATATAAATTTTTTGCTTATAGATACAATATTATGTTTTTGTGACAATTTAGCAGCCTACTGTCGTTGATTGTTAATTATTATTTTTATTAATAAATAAAAAAAACGTGATCTTGAAGCTCAAACTGGTTAAAAGCACAATATTAAGAATTTTAATTTTAAAGAATATTCCAAAGGAAATAGATCAGCTACAGGTCCACGTAACAATATGGCATAGGATAAGAACCCTAACTAACTATTAAAAATCGACAGTACTAATCTGATAATTACCTTTCAGTGCTCAATAATGGGTTTGATCTTTAATGCGTTAGCTTCTTTAATTAGTTCTGGCATGTATTCGTATGTGTGGCTCGTTTTAGTCCTTGTCTGTAGATATGCAGGTGCTTTGGGTGTTCACTATAGTACGAAGTACTCTTTAAAATCTATATAATGTAATTTAAATCCTTTGTACATATCACACCGGAGCTAAGAAATTGGCGGCTTTTCAATGTCATGCCTCAATAACCACGCACAGCCTAAGTTTAATATTTACTAAGTTCCACCCTCTTTTGAAAGAGAAGGCCTGATGTAAACTGTAGATCGTAAATCGTAATGGATTGTTTTTCTGTAAAAATGTATAAAAACAATTATTATTTTCTATATAAAATGTGTATAATAATCGGGAAAGTTTGAGAACTGTTTGCGTAGCAAAATTGATTCTACATTATGTGTCACAGTTTATCGCAGCCTGAATGGCCTCATTTAAAGTTCGCAAGTAAAGTGCTCATTAAAATTGCGACGCTACTACTAAGTGAACGTAGACTAAGGCTTTCTCTGGAATTAGTTTGGAGTTTGCGCACGAGGCGTTTCAGGGATAGATATAAAAATTAAATACGATTTAATATTTTCATTTCTTTGATTTATGAAAAATAGAAATTGAAATATTTTCGTACCTTAAGATAACTTAGCTTACATAGTCTTGATGTTTGGTTGCCGAATTAATGTCAATGAAGATAAAAGTGAAAATATTTATTTTTCACATAGGCCTAAATAATAATAGGCTCTTATGAAAAGTCAAAACTCTACCGCCAGGTTCGGAAAGCAGGTTTGCACCGAGAAATTTAAATTTAAAAAATTACAATGTTTTTATTACATTTGGAATCAATTAAATGCAATCCTCCTAATGGAAAGTGACGATCATGGGTGATGACTGATGATACTGTGAAAAATGGAACTGACATAAAAGGAGTACGTCATTATGACGTCACTATAGCTGCTACAAATGCTGCCGGTGCTGCTAGGTGCTCTTAGTCTCAGTTTTCTTGGTAACCAACTGCAGTCAAAGCCTAATTAATAGGACACAATAGGCCAAATACTTTATAGATTCTTAAAATGTACCAATACTGAACACTCTCGCTTATGCAAAAACTAGCACGCCATCTGCGCCAGAGAGGTCAAATAAAGTTTTAGCCTTCACATAATCGTTCAGATTACAGGTTTTGTAGCAGTAAGCTTTTTTTTAAATCAACAATGACACGAGCAAGATTTACACTTTTTTCCGTTTTTATTAAAATATACGCATGCCCAATGTTAGATGCAGTGCGCCTTATGGCTTTGCGTTGCAATAGGTATCATACGACGCACTGCACTGTGCTCATCGTCCTAATATTTCAGTTCTTAAGTCTTATTTCGCCCATGTAATGCACTTACACAAAATTTTATCATTTTGATACATATAAATAATTTACCTTTGAAATCCTTTGTGGCTGTGTGGTTTAGAGTGAAGCTCGATATTCCGCCCACACGGAAACGGGAAACAAAGTCAAACGATAACATCCGCTTTGATATTACCTATCGTATCGTATCACAAATCTTTTTCGAAGCTTTGTATATTCAACCAAGCTCTATCTAACCTGTCTATCCAACAAAGCCATGAAGTTTTGTTTATTTAGGTACATCTTTATAAAAAGCATAGTTTAGGTACTTTAACATGAATATTGATTCTCGCAAATGGATTTTGAAATTGAAATTAAATGGCAATCTATTTTCATATTAGGTAAAAGTCATACTTATTTGTTTGGTAAACTGCTATAAACTTGACCCTCCTGCGGGGCTAGACAAAGTCACAAGCGTTTGGCGTTAACGCTAGTCGACAACAATGTATGGACAAAACAAATGACTGTAGGAAAACCACGATAATAATTACTAAACACGCTGTGTTTGATACTGTCGGCTGTCAATTGTCAAGCGAAGTACGCTAAAGTTATCTACAAGGTCCGCGAGAACGCCAGCGAGCGTTCAAGTTGTCGTAGTTAATTATTCAAACACAGCGTGTTTAGTAATTATTATCGTGGTTTTTCTACAGTCATTTGTTTTGTCCATACATTTTTGTCGACTAGCGTTAACGCCAAACGCTTGTGACTTTGTCTAGTCCCGCTGATGGTCCTGATGGCCAGGACGCGGGGCGGGAGCTGCTCAACCAATCAGCAAGTCTGTCGCTGTCCGCCGGCAGCGATGACGTATCGTTATAGCCAATCGCATCACCCGCCCCGCGTCCCGCAGACCATCAGGAGGTTCAAGTTTATAGCGATTGACCTATAAATAATAAAATAAATACAATCAAAAGACGCTGGAGCCCTTCATATGTAAAAGTTTAATTTATCTATTGAAGCAATGAACAAATCGACGCAATATAATAAGTAGGTATAATAACAAAAAATAAAAGAGTATCGTACTCGAAAGGTATTCTTCCCGTGAAAACACAAGAGAAGATTACATTCACGCCCGAAGGTCACTATTGCGTTGACTCATTATTTAGAGGCAGTACGACAGAAGTACGATTCGTCTTAACTAAAAACAACGAGACCCGATTCCAGACGTAAACAAACCGACGGCCGTAGCATATGCAGGGTTGCGTAACCTTTTTTACTCACACTAATTTTTCAAATCTTACTAGAAGATAACATTCACGCCCGTATTGGCGTTGACTCATTTAGAGGCAGTACGACAGAAGTACGATTCGTCTATGTGAGTGTATAGATATTTCAATCCACGACGACGCGCCCCACTCTGTCAAGACCGCTTACCTATGTTTGAGTCGATTGAAATATCTATAGTAGGTAGGTGGTGATAGCGATGATTGGCAGCTAGATATTACTCGTGCATCGAACGCTACAATGCTCAGTATGCAACACAATGCGGCGCCTAGCGCTCTAACGAATGGCAAATTGCGTTATTTCACTAACTCCCATTACAACACGCAACACGTAGTGACCCGAGAGGGCGAAGGCAATTTTACGGGGATATTTGATAACAGTCGAAACTTTGAACGCTTCTTGCTCGATGAACTTTTCGCAATATAGCAGGTAACGTAGAGCTCTCCTTTTTCAGCTCCTTTAGAGCTCCTTTATTTATCAGGCTGTCAAGGTCCTTGATACTGACCTTTAATCGAAGAGGGGACTTAAAATTCTCCAACATTGTCGGTAACTAAGTACCTAACTACGCTGAGGAGTACCTTTCTCAAGATGCATGGTATCTATGATAATCTATGTCTACTAACTGTTGATGGTGTCATAGAATTTATAGTGACAGTTGATTTTGCAGAAGATTGACTGCCAACAAAAACTAGTTTCTCCCACTAGTTCAAACCACCAGGTTGAAATAAATAAATAAAAATAAATGTCATTTATTCATCAGAATGTAGGTACATTATAGGTGGTCACAATAACAAATAATTTCCTTGTACATTCTGCCTTATGGCGTATGAATATAAAAATAAAATAAGTACATAATGTCAGTATTAATTATTCAATATTATCAATATTATCATTTTTGTAAAATTTATCATTTTTCATAAAATTGTCAATTATAATTCAGAATGTCAATAATTAATTGTAAATATAAATAATTCATAAAGTCAAGAAATTACTAATCCAGAATGTCAATAATTGTAGATAGATAATTTATAAAGTCAAAAAATTATTATTTCAGAATGTCACATTATAAATTTACAAAGTCAAAAATTTGTTTCATTTAAAAATTCATTTACATTGTAATAGCATTTATCCATAAGTAAGTCAAACGTACGTTTTTTAAAGATATTCAAAGTATTGTCTTTATATGTGTCAGGTAGTTTATTAAAAATAGAAATTGCCATACAATGTGAACTCTTTGCAAATATTTCTAGCCTCTTAGGAGGCATCATCAATTTATCCTTTCTACGCTGTCGAACTCCTTCTATTTTATTGTAGCTTTTAAAGTATTTAGGATATTTCTTTACAAATATAAGTATTTCATGAATGTATAGACATGGTAAAGGAAGAACGTTGCATTTTTTAAAAAGAGGCTTACATGTTTCAATTTGCCTCAGTCCGCATAACGCCCTAAGACATGCCTTCTGTTTAATGAACACTTTATTCGCCAAGACAGAGTTTCCCCAAGACAGAAGACCTGACTCGCAGGCGTTTCTCATCGACGTTTTAAGTACTTAACATGATCTTCTCTAATCTTACATAATATTTTATAATTGCTATAAAAACAAAGAATATTATTTTATACTAATTTAATGTAAAGCTATCTATCTTCCCTATCGTCTAAATCTAAAAAGTTTTAAGGGACATTCCTCTAGGTTTGTCCTCACCTCTACGTATATTATAGTGGCAGGCTCAAGTTAAGGACTCATTTGGGATTAAGTTTCTGTAACATGAGCCATGCTTTTATCGAATACCGTCGATTCCACTTGACGCCCTCTAACTATGAACGGAAAATGCGATACAAAGAAAATATTATATCTACGTAATACATAGCAGGAAAGTTTCGTTACATTTTTGTGACAACAATTTATTAAGAACCAGCAAAAAATTCTGCGTTGTGTGTGGTTTTAAAATTCCGCTTAACTGAAATCTATAATCTTTCTATGGGGTCAACTTCGATACAGTAACTAAATCATACCCAGGTATAAATTATAAGTTTTACACTGTATAAATGTCGTAGCCATAAATATAAGTTTAATAGTCTCCACAGATATGCGGGACTCATTCAGTTTTATAACGTCGTATACGACTCGAGATTGCGAGGAATCCCTCGCAATCTCGAGTCCCACTTGTGTTACACGGTAATAAAGTAAGGCCACTTATTGCACTTCAAGTTACCGGCAATATATTCATTTATTGCATTTCGCGTCGGGTTTTCGTTGTGAGACACGTTTCATAAGATCGGTCTGTACCTACCTACTCTGTACTCCGTAATCTGTATGAAATTCATTTTCCGTTTTAAATAACTGAAATTATATAAATATACCTATTATGTAAGTAGATGTAGTATATTGTTATGCGTATTAGCCATTTATATAAACTGCGTGGTACTTGGTTCATAGGCTAACTTGTTTAAATAAATCAGGACATTATACACACATCGAAATCTAGCCCCAAAGTAAGCGGTAACTTATACTATGGGTACTAGATTTCATTAGGTGACGTAAAGCTACATAAACTCACGGTATATCTTTAGCTACGCAATATATTGAAATGAAGCAGGCGTTATTTTTTGCAAATCCATAATTAGCAGGACATATTAATTTGTTTTGCTGTAATCCGCTACTTGAAAAGATTCTGTATGGTACAATATGCAAGAACACTGCCCACATGAAACACCACACACAATTTTCCAACACTTTCTTCGATGCACGTTTCATCCCGACACCGGGATATCCTTAGGAGATGTTGACCTCACAATGCGAAATCGTAGAGCTACGCAATATTAAAAGGCTGCAAAAAAACAGGAAAGAACCATCGATGAAGTAAACATGACAACCTCTAACAACCCGACAAAACATCATAACAGGACTCTATATTATTTTAAATTCATGTCTACTTGATTCGCCGCTGTTCATCGCAAACAATAACTCTACTACTGAGTAAGCATAAGATTACTTTATCAATCGACTCACCAGCGTAACAAAAAGCTCAAGAGTTCTTACTGAAATGGGAATCTCATTCACTTTTACAACACCGTAAAGCGTGCCTTATGTTAGTCATGCTCATGTAGTACTCTAAAATAAATGGGCTTTTCAATAACTTTATATTATTAGCGTTTATAATAATGTAACATAGAATATGACGAAAAGTATTCAGTATAAAAGAAATAGTCACACGAACCCTCGCGTTGGAAACACAATGGTTTCCAACGCGAGGGGTTTAACGCATGTTAAATATCGAAAAACAGATCAGAGAAGTTAGTTTATCGACAAAGTACACCTGCTAATAGAAATATTATATATTATTAGTAAGAGAACTGTACACCGTCGTCGTCGGTAATGAGTGGAATTGAGAAAGATTTTAAGTTTTTTGGCCAATATGACTAACTTAAATCCAAACTGCTGTAGGGCACATGCATACCTAATTTTCAAATACTAAAACCTGGGTTTGCAAGACGGCAAGTACTCGTATCACAGTCGTATGTACCTAAATAAACCAGTCAAAAATGAGCAAAAGTCTAACTAAACCGACACGTAGAGACCTTGTAAGCTATGCATCGTTTATTTTTACTATCCGGTACACTGTTTCAGCGCTTATTTAAAAAGTTCGAGCTAATTTTATTAAAGTTGTTATGAAGGTGATGTAGGTATGCTTCCGACGCTCGTTGGGTTTTACAACACGGCATGCGAGTCAAGATTACGTGTGCCACTCGTGTTCCGTTCGGCAGTAAAGTAAAACCACTTCTTGCACTTTCAGTCCGACAATATATTATTTATTCAAGTGCTTGTAAGTACCTAAATACGTGTTCACACTTGCAACTTAGGCGCGGGGAGAGATTTACGTATTTCGAGTTAGGGTAATGCCACAATATGGCTGCGCTGCATCGCGTCGCGTCGCAACGAACCAACGCACTGTTTGCCACACCTGCGTTTCGACGACGCACGACGTTGCTGCCAAGAGCACGACGCACGCACTTCTGTCAGTCTCCACAATGTATCGGAGTAAAGGAACACTATCCAGTGTCGCACCGGAGCTCCGGCAATGCATCACCTTCCTTCCGCTTCATCTATCGTCCGTCCATCCGTGGTGTGCGACGACGCAACGCTTTAGTTAAAATAATATGGAAAACGACGCAGCGGCAACGCTAGGACGACGCAAAGCAACGCAACGGCCTAGTGAGGGATCACCCTTACAGTCTCAAAACAAAAAGATAATAGCGAAAATGTTTGTAACACTTATTTTGATATTGAAAAATGTTGTTGAGAGATTGACTGACTGACTGATTGACTGATCTATCACCGCACAGATCAAGCTACTGGAAGGAACTGGAATCAAGGATTTAAAATGGCATTCGAACGTTTATGAAAGTTAGTTTCAGTTGAAGTAAAAGAGGTTACCTACGTGAAAAACGCTGACCTAAACTACGCAAGAGGGGCCCCGACGCTAATCTAGTCAAGTTTAACGCTACCAAAACGCAAGCGTGCTTATTCACCGCAAAAAAGAGCCCCTTCACCTTGGCTCCCACTTTTCAAAATGTATCCGTTCCGATTAGCGATCATATCGACCTCCTGGGTATTAACATCTCACCCAATCTCAATTTTGGGAAATGCATCGAGGAAAAGGCAAAAACAGCGGCCAAAAAACTTGGCATCCTGAACAAGGTTAAGCGGTACTTCAAGCCCGAACAGCTTTTGACGCTGTATCAAGCCCAAGTTCGTTCCGGCATGGAGTACTGCAGTCACCTATGGGATGGATCTGCCAAATACCAGCTCGATGCATTGGACTCGGTTGATCGCCGCGCACGCAGAATAATCGGCAAGGAATCGCTAACACGGGCGAAACTGCTCAGTTTAGAACACCGACGCAGTGTTGCCTGTTTAGCGGTTTTTTACAGGATATATTTTGGAGAGTGTGCTCAAGAACTCCACAACCTTGTGCCTCCTTCACCTTTCTACCATAGAACCGCGAGACGTCGAGAGAATTGGCATCCTTATGTGGTTGATGTCCAGCGTACTCGGACGAAACGCTTTTCTTCTACGTTTCTGATACGAACCGCTAAGGTGTGGAACACCCTTCCAGCTTCCGTGTTCCCAGCCAAATACAATCTGGGTGCCTTCAAGAGAAGAGTGAATAGGCATTTTCTAGGCAAGCGCGCTCCATCCTAGACCTCATCATTTCTGTTCATCAGACTTGATTGTAGTCAAGCGCAAGCCTATCAATATAAAAAAAAAAAAAAAAAAACATTTAATTTGCGATTTTTGTTAAGCAGTTCACCAAGATTGTTTATATTAAGATACTGCATTTTTTATCGTATTGTGGATCAAGTGGCAGAGATTGTCGATCTATGGCCGTAAGGAAGTATACATTACGTCAGGCATTTAAAATAAATAAACAATCTCAAACCATATATAGACGGTGCTCAAACTAAAAGTTATTTTCATTTTAGGACTAAAGTTTTTAACTGCTCCTACTGCTCGTAAAGCCCGTGTTGTCATTCAAAGCTTGTTCGCTCAGATTTCGCTAAACTCTCGTGTCGCTTCTAGGCACACTGTAGGTAAGCCGTTTCAGACAAATTGATTGCTCATACAGAGCTGAACATTGAAGACTTTTTTGACTAAATTTTCAATGAAAAACTCTATTTTTTAATGATAGAGGCCGAACCACGGTAAATCTAACAACTATACACATTTTTATTTAACAACTAGCAGATACGCCCGCGTTAATTATAGTCTTCCCTATTCCAATAAAAAAGTAGCTTTTGTGTTACTCAATTTAGAATCTATCTCCAATCCAACTTTCAGCCAAATTGGTTAGGTGATGTACTATTACTCTCGCGTGAATACCTACCGGTTTTTCGCTATTATCATAGAAATCATGAATTTTCCTCTGATTTAAAGTAGCCTATATATTAATTATTCTAGGAAAAAATCTATCTCCCATATATTCCAAATTTCAGCCAAATTAATCCAGTAATCACAGCGTGAATTGAATTGAATTTCGGTTTTTAGCTAATCCCACGGGAAGCATGAATTTTTCCGGGATAAAAAATAGGCTTTGTGATAATCTAAGATACAATCTATCTCCAATCGAAATTTTTCCATTAAAACGGATTTGGTTTTGATAAAAACCGAAATTCACGCGGGTGGAGCCACGGGCAATCTGAGGGTGCAAAAAAAAGAAACAGTATTTAACTCAGAATATGACTATCATTTTGTAAGTACATGATGTAGCCTGTGAACAATGCATCTCAATAAAGCTGCCATCCCCGCAAATAGCCAACAGGCTTTCTTTTTTAATCACTGATTAACTGCTGACCACAGTTCCTGACGTACTGACTTTGAAAGTCGCTCAACTGTGCACCGCTTTTGGCCGTTTACTGCACAAACCCGGTTTTTTATTTACGAAACACTAGGGATTTCCAGGTGCATTTTCAAAAATATTCTTGATGAAAAAATACGTATGCAAGAGCACATGAAGCCATAGTTAGTTTGAAGGTTGCACCCCTGATTCGCCTCTAGCTATCATGGATTATTTGGCAGTTAAAGTAATAACCCATCAACAAGATGCACAGTAGGGTGTATCTTCATTCCAAAGAAAAGACATGCACAAACATTCAAAAACATTCGTCTTTTGTATAAGTTTCCTGTGGGACGAATATATCTTTCCGCCATAAAAAGTAGCCAATGTATGTAATCGAAATACGAGCTACGTGATTTCCCAATAAATACGACGATCGATCATATTAAAGATAATGCTATTTTGTCATAAAATACGAGTAAATATAGTCATTCTTCTTTCATTTTATATTTTTCCTTACAGCTCTCGAATGAAACAGTATATTACGACCGATGACATAAGTAGTTATCGACGTACCTTGTCTAAATTGAACGTCAATAAAACTGCAATCACTTCAAATAGCCTGAGGCTCGGCTTTGTTTGTAGCCAGTGATTAGCTGCCCGCGTGGACTGACTCTCTGAAAGCCGGTCGACGGCGCTGCATGTGCCCGGCCACCGTGAATAGTCGCCTTTATTTTGTTCACCCTCAGGCTAACACTGTTTGAGGACTCTTATTTTAAAAACTCCATTCCATTTTGTGAAAAAATAACTGTCTCGCTTCTATTATTTATTAAATAATATATAGAAAAGGTGAAACAAACGTGAATGTGCATGTAGCAATGTACACTTGCAACGTTCACCTACCACGTAAAATAAAAACTAGGGTTATAAGAGCGGCACAAAGTTCTAGTAGAGTTTGAAAGGTCCCCACGGCACTTTGGCTAAGTTGTGCAGCGCGATTGTGTATTGAAAGTTCAATACGTGATCTGCATCGCAGAGCAACGAACCCTCGCTCATGAAAGATTTAATGAATGCTCTTTTGTTATCGCCACAATGGCTGAGATATTACTTCATATATACAGCAGTGTGTACAAACAATCGAACCATTATGTTAATACTAAAACAACTCACCTAAATAGGTACTTGTTTTTTTTTATAAATGTTACAATAAAACTAAATACTTAGAAATTTTTAAAACGTCTAGTCTACTATTCAAATTTAAACATTGCAAGTCACTTTAATGACAATTTTGAACGTTTAGAAAATTACGACAATCGCCGTTCATACGTAGCTTATATCGATTATATTGGACTATGCGTAGCATCGCTAGCTACGACTATAGGAATATCTAGAAAAACTTGATTATTATCGCAATGCATACGCTGGATCATAATATTATACGTAGCATCGCTACGCTAGGTTACGGACATCATAGAATATCTGGAAAACTTGATTATCACAGTACATACATAATTATGTGTAGCTTATTAGACTACATTGCGTAGCAGCGTCAGCCACGTACACGAGAACGTGTGGAAAAAAATGATTTTCTTTATTTTTAATTTCTGCAAGCTTTCTATGCTAGGTTCACCTACTATTTGAATGAATTTTAATTAGAGTTTAAGTCCGATATTAATAAACAAAGGCTATTTTTATAAACTACTACCCATAAAAAATAGGTAATATGTATTTTTCAAATAGTCGCGCTACGTACCTAATGCAGGTAAAGTAACTAACTATAACGAGGCTAGAGTTCACATCATTCAAAGTTACATAATTAAAATTGAAACAAACCTCGTGAAGCTCGGAGCAATGTTCATAATAATATGTTCAAAAGTCTTACAAAGCAGTAATAGACAGATTGAAAGCTCTATTTGACCTGATTTTGTACTCACTACGTTTTATTACGTCGACTTATCTCTTTCCATTTCAATAATGAGAAACAGCGCATTCAACTTCAAGTCGAATGCACTTTACTTATTTATTTGGCTATCAAAACTAATTATACACATTTCCTAATTGTTGTAACTCTATGCACTTAACAGCAGAGCGTGAAAATAAAATTTTGGGTTCTGAATGATATAATATATTATATAAACTTCCACTTTTCTTGTTCGAGATAGGATATTTATTATTTTGATCTTCTTCCTCTGAATATACTTACTTAAATGAAATTTTAATAAAAACTTTAATGTTCATTCAAGCAAACAACAAGAAAATAATTGCTTGTTAGTATAACTGAAAAAAATATTACATTTTCTGTTTTAAAACACAGAAGATGTTATTAAATATTTTGATCGACTTATATGGAATTACGACATTACATGAAAAACAAATTTTAAATCATATTTAAATTATTCCCCTAATTCATTTCATTTCGTCTTCTAATTTAATCAAACAGACATATTATTCGAAATCTATCTTGTATGTAATAAACCTAAAATAGTTGTATGGTGGTAAGTACCTACTTATTAACATGATAAAAAGAAGTCAGCGTTGCTCACATATACGAGGAAAAGGGAAACGAATTGCTGTCAGTATTCTAATACTCCGATATCCCTCTATTGAGCATATTTTTCGATTTGTTTGTGCATTGGGCGCGTCAGTGATTTATGGATAAAACGGTTTTGCCGTACAACGTATGAGAAAAGATATATTCGGTCAGAGCTCTGTCGTAACTCGTTCATTCATGTCATTTATCAGACGCCTCTGATGGCTTCCAACTTCCAAAACATTAACACTGTTGAAAAACCATTCGTGACTGTTTGTAGGATATTTTGCCATGAAACTGATTTTAAGTTTCTAACATAGCAGAATTTATATTACGAAATCAATTAACAACCCTCACTGGGTTATTGACTAACGAAACGTAAGTAAAAATCTTACTTTTGTATTATTTTTGCCTCATTTTTGCACAAGTTATAGCAATTGGCATGGTATGACGACATGAAATCTAGGTTGGTAACTTTTACAAAAAAATATGATTTTCGCCTTCATTTTGTTAGTTAACAACCCAGTGAGAGTTAAAAACTAAGAAACTGAACGATACAGAATCAGCCTACTGAGGCGTTATTGTTAAAATGTAAATTTAAAATTCGCGCCTTCTGTCTCCTCTATGTATTAGATTTATAAGTTGTGTCTGTGGACAAATGTCACATATCAAGTGACAATTGAAATGTCAGGCGTGCGCGTTTTTGTTCTGTCATTCATTTTTTTATTCCTTTGTTTGCACCAATAGGTTTTTCATTAAATTCTAAATAATATAATACAAAGTGCAGTTTATTTTCTTTTAGATAAATTATTAGGTTGTGGGCCCAGAAAGCCCAAGTGAAAAGATGTCGTCGAACAATCCACTTGCACTTATTGAAAAGTTGACTGGTAGGGAAAACTACGCAACATGGCGGTTCGCGGTTATGACCTACTTACAACATGAGGAGCTGTGGGAGTGCATAGAGGATCCACACGTGGTAGATACGAAAAAGGACACTAAAGCAAAAGCAAAAATAGTTTTGCTTGTCGACCCGATAAACTACGTACATATCCAAGAAGCACGCACCGCAAAAGAAGCATGGGATAACCTTACACGTGCGTTCGACGACTCAGGGCTAACACGCCGGGTAGGCCTGCTGCGTGACTTATGCACCACAACGCTATCAGGGTGCAAGAATATTGAGGAATATGTAAGCAAAATCATCACAACCGCACACAAGCTCAGAAATATTGGCTTCAAAGTAGACGACGAGTGGCTCGGCACACTGCTGCTCTCCGGTCTTCCCGAATCCTACAAGCCGATGATAATAGCTATAGAAAGCTCAGGTATAAAAATTACAGCTGATGCGGTGAAAGCTAAAATTCTGCAAGACGTCAAAGATATCAGTGAAACTTCTGCCTTCGCTACCTCCAGCAGGGTTCCAAATCAAAGGAAAAAGGGGCCTCGCTGTTTCTCCTGCAATAAATATGGACACAAGAGCCCGGAGTGTAAATTGTCAAATAAAAAGAAGCCTAGCAATAGTAACAGTTATGCAGCTGCATTCACAGTAAGTGGCGGATCTTGCTACAAATTTACTATCCGTAAGTCAGATAGTTAACAATGGTGGCCAAGTAATATTTAATAGTAATGGCTGTGTTATCTTAAACAAACAGAATAAGACAGTGGCAACAGCCAGCTTGATCAACAACATGTACCGGCTTAACACCCCGAGGGGCTATGCATGCATGTCCGATGTTGAACAAGATACTTTCCTGTGGCACCAACGAATGGGACATCTGAACTTTAATAGTCTGGAAAAGATGACAGAAAATACAGAAGGTGTTTGCTTATCAGAAAAGAAACTCAGTTTTGCATGTGTTACATGCAAGGAAGGAAAGCAAACACGACTACCATTCAAAAGTCAAGGCTCAAAATCAAATCAGCTACTTGAATTGGTGCACTCAGATGTCTGTGGTCCGATGGAAACCAAATCACTGGGTGGAGCATCCTATTTTCTGACATTCCTGGATGATTATTCAAAGAAAATTTTTGTATATTTTTTACACAATAAATCTGAAGTATTTGAAAAATTTAAGGAATTCAAGAATCAAGTAGAAAATCAGTTAAATTGTCATATCAAAGTTCTACGGACAGATAACGGCCTTGAATATCTGAATAAGAACTTCTCAGAATACCTGAAAGGTGCCGGAATCATACATCAGACAACCACACCTTATACACCAGAACAGAACGGAACAGCTGAGCGCATGAATAGAACACTAGTAGAGAGAGCTAAGTGTATGCTTCTGAATGCAGAGCTGCCGAAACAATATTGGGCCGAAGCAGTACATACAGCTGCTTACATCATAAACCGTTCTCCGACTCAATCATTGTCATTCAAGACACCGGAAGAAATGTGGTCTGGTCGAAAGCCAAACGTCAGTCATATGAAAACATTTGGATGTCAAGCTATGGTTCACTTACCTAAGGAAAAACGAAAGAAATGGGACCCGAAAGCACAAAAGATGCTCTTCATGGGGTACTGTGAAAATTCTAAAGGTTACAGGTTTATTGTACCCAACTCCAAGAAAGTCATCAAAAGCAGAGATGCTACATTTTTAGAATCAACCGTTAAAAGAAATTATGTCCCGGTGGAGTTGAATACAAGTACAACAGAAACTCACCAGCAGAATTACCCCTGCGACAGTGAAGAAAGTCCCTCAGAAAGTTCATATGACACAGTTACTGAATCAAAATCAACCTCTGAAAGTGAATACATACCAAGTGAATCTGTAGAGTCTCCAGATATTCCTCGCATCACATTGAGACCTAGAAATAAAATAAGTAATAGAAACAAACAAGAAAATTCTTTCCTGTGCTACAGTGATACATTATCCTGTACAACTCCTGAAACATATAAAGATGCATTAAGTTCAAGTGATTCAGAAAACTGGAGAAAATCCATTGAAGAGGAACTAGAAGCTCATCAGAAAAATGAAACGTGGACATTGGTCGAAAAACCAGCAGATGCCAAAGTTATTGGATGCAAATGGGTTTTCCGTGTCAAAGACGAGCCAACGGGTCCTCGTTTCAAAGCACGTTTGTGTGCAAAGGGGTATGCACAAACAAAAGATATTGATTACAAGGAAACGTTTGCCCCTACGGTCAGGTATGATTCTATCAGATTATTATTGTCATTAGCTGCTCAACATAATCTTGAAATAATCCAATTAGATGTCAAAACTGCTTTCCTTTATGGAGAATTACAGGAAAAGATATTTATGTCTCCACCAGAAGGTTTAATCTGTGGGACAAACAAAGTTTGTCAACTCAATAAATCTCTCTATGGTTTGAAGCAAGCACCTAGATGCTGGAACAGTAAGTTTGATAAAACGTTAAAGAAATTTGGACTTATTAACAGTAGAGCAGATCAATGTGTTTATTTTGGAAATATAAATGGAATTAAATGCTACTTATGTCTATATGTAGATGATGGGCTATTGTTCTCCAAAGACAAGTCTGTATTGAAGGAGCTTATCAGTGACTTACAAAACATTTTTGAAATTAAAATAAGCCCTGTAAATAATTTTGTTGGAATGCAAATAGAGAAGTGTGATAAATATATCTTCATTCACCAAACCAAGTACATTGAACAATTGTTGAACAAATTCAATATGAATAATGCAAACCCCAACAGTGTTCCAGTTGATCCTCACACGAAGCTTGAGAAAGGAGAGTGCTCGACTCAGAACATCCCGTACCGAGAAGCAGTTGGTTCGCTGATGCACCTTGCCATAGTAAGCAGACCTGACATCATGTTTGCAGTAAGCTTGGTGAGTAGATTTCTCAATTGCTACAACAATGCCCACTGGAACGCAGTCAAGAAAATATGCAAATATCTCAAAGAGACAAAACACTTTGGGTTATGTTACCTGCCTACCTCTGATGGCAAGGTGGAGGGCTACTGTGACGCAGACTATGCCAACGACATGGAAACTAGACGTTCTGTGACTGGCTATGTTTTCATCAAAAGTGGAGCCGCAGTAACCTGGTGCAGCCAACGCCAGCAAACCGTAGCTCTATCAACAACAGAGGCCGAATTTATGGCTGCCTGTGCCGCTACCAAGGAAGCCATTTGGATCAAACAGTTATTGTGTGATATTGGTGAATACAAACAAGATACTTTGTGCTTAAATCTTGATAATCAGAGTGCTATAAGTGTTATTAAAAATGCTAATTTTCACAAAAGGTGTAAACATATTGACATTAAGTATCATTTTATAAAAGAAAAATACTGTGATAAGCTAATTGATTTGAATCATGTTTGTAGTAATAGTCAACTTGCAGATATTTTCACCAAAGCATTGTCTAGAGAAAAATTTCAGTTTTTCAGAGAAAAGATTGGCTTGTTAACACTTAAAATTTAATTATTTTTTTACTCTGATTTGTTTGTTTAAAAGTTTATTTTAACTTGTTTTTCTTTTATTCTCGGCGCAGCGAACCGTGATCCCTATGACACTGACAGCTAATGTCACCATATAACATTGTAGTGGCGTCACCATTAAATCGGGATCATATTGGGGGCGTCTAAAAATGCCATTTATAATTTTTACGTAGCTTTATACCATTAGTAATGATATTCCGTTGATATTTTTAACAATTGTTAACATTTACAAGAAGTTATGTCAATCAGAATTTATGTTTACGTCCTGCAAAACTTACGTCGTGTGACGTTTATCGACTAGGGCGGCAAGTATCGATAAAAAAATGTCGGTAATGGAAACGAGTGCACAATTTTTCAGACAAAATAAATAAATGGGGAGCATTCATTTTCATGATAAAATATATACTTATATAGCAAAAACGTGTTTACCGGGTTAAGCATTATTAGAAAATAACAAGGTTGGAAACTTTCGTTTTATTTACCTACTTAATCTATGCCAAAAATCTTAAATTAATACAACAACAACAACAAAATGGACATTAAAAATGCACATTGTAATATTTTTTAAAACATGTTTACCAACGTGGCTTAAGTGCAAGCCATGCCTTTGTCTAAAAAAAAAATTATCGAGACGACCAAACATCTGCTCATAGTCTTAGGACTGATCGCATGATACCAACAGAAAAAAAAAATCGAGACGACCAAAGACACGACCCATCACTAAACGAACTGTCATAGGGATCATGGTTCGCCGCGCGGAGAATAGAAGGCTTAAATTTAGTGGGAGTGTTAAAATGTAAATTTAAAATTCGCGCCTTCTGTCTCCTCTATGTATTAGATTTATAAGTTGTGTCTGTGGACAAATGTCACATATCAAGTGACAATTGAAATGTCAGGCGTGCGCGTTTTTGTTCTGTCATTCATTTTTTTATTCCTTTGTTTGCACCAATAGGTTTTTCATTAAATTCTAAATAATATAATACAAAGTGCAGTTTATTTTCTTTTAGATAAATTATTAGTTATTAATTATCGTAACGACGAACAAGATAATAAATAATAGCAATGCAACAATGCTATGTTGGGTGGAAGATTGTGTATGATATTTAAATTAATGTAATATTTTAATAATTACGGTTTACTTTTTGTTTCCTCAAATGAATTCTGGAGTCTTCACAAAGAACGAAAAAGAACAAAATAAAAATTTTCATGCTTTTTCGGAATCACTTACATTCAGGCACCAAAGTAAAAAGAGCAAATTCAATACACGATACATGAAGATAACATTCAGGAAGATACAAAGAGGCTTGTTACATGTGAAATATCTGCATATTACACCGCATACCGTTGCTCCTGATTCGTTAAGTGGCCTGCATCCAAAATTGCCTGAAAGCATGAACGAGGCTCAAAGCAAACTGAAATAAACTGGCCGTAGCCTTTTTGAATATTAAAATAAACTATTTATTATTTATTCATTTATTTATCTATATATATAAAAGAATGAGGCATTTTGGTTGTTCCACGGATTCCGCCAAAACTATAGGTCGTAGAGATCTGAAATTTGGTACCTAGGTAGATATTAGGTCATGAATTCGTACTAAGACGGGGATTCCAGAAATTCAAATTTTAAGGGGTAAAAATCATACATTTAAGGGTATTTCCCATACAAAAGTAAAATTTTTTCGTTGTTCCAGGAATTCCCGAAAAGCTACGAGTCGTAGGGATCTGAAATTTGGTACCTAGGTAGATATTAGGTCATGAATTCGTACTAAGACGGGGATTCCAGAAATTCAAATTTTAAGGGGTAAAAACCGTTGGTTTTTTGGATTTCCCCATACAAAAGTGAAATTTTTTTCGTTGTTCCAGGAATTCCCGAAAAGCTACAAGTCGTAGAGATCTGAAATTTGGTACCTAGGTTGATATTAGGTCATGAATTCGTACTAAGACGGGGATTCCAGAAATTCAAATTTTAAGGGGTAAAAACCGTTGGTTTTTTGGATTTCCCCATACAAAAGTGAAATTTTTTTCGTTGTTCCAGGAATTCCCGAAAAGCTACAAGTCGTAGAGATCTGAAATTTGGTACCTAGGTTGATATTAGGTCATGAATTCGTACTAAGACGGGGATTCCAGAAATTCAAATTTTAAGGGGTAAAAACCGTTGGTTTTTTGGATTTCTCCATACAAAAATGAATTTTTTTTCGTTGTTCCAGGAATTCCCGAAAAGCTACAAGTCGTAGGGATCTGAAATTTGGTACCTAGGTAGATATTAGGTCATGAATTCGTACTAAGACGGGGATTCCAGAAATGCAAATTTTAAGGGGTAAAAACCGTTGGTTTTTTGGATTTCTCCATACAAAAATGAATTTTTTTTCGTTGTTCCAGGAATTCCCGAAAAGCTACAAGTCGTAGGGATCTGAAATTTGGTACCTAGGTAGATATTAGGTCATGAATTCGTACTAAGACGGGGATTCCAGAAATTCAAATTTTAAGGGGTAAAAACCGTTGTTTTTTTTGGATTTCCCCATACAAAAGTGAAATTTTTTTCGTTATTCCAGGAATTCCCGAAAAGCTACAAGTCGTAGGGATCTTAAATTTGGTACTTAGGTAAATATTAGGTCATGAATTCGTACTAAGACGGGGATTCCAGAAATTCAAATTTTAAGGGGTAAAAACCGTTGGTTTTATGGATTTCCCCATACAAAAGTGAAATTCTTTTCGTTGTTCCAGGAATTCCCGAAAAGCTACAAGTCGTAGGGATCTGAAATTTAGTATCTAGGTTGGTATTATATCATGAATTCGTATTCAGAAAGGAATTTTCGAGATCCAAATTTTGAGGAGGAAAAATTTTGAACTATTTGGCCGCCATTTTGAACTTTTTTGTTACTGGGCCGATTGCTTTGAAAATCGACTTTTGACTATGGCAGCAAGCATAGAGAAAGAATTTTTTGCCAAAATAAAAAAAAAGTGGCCGCCATTTTGAACTTTTTTGTTACTGAACCGATTGCTTTCAAAATCGATATTTGACTATGGCAGCTAGCTTAGAGAAGGAATTTGTGGTCAAAATTTAAAAAAGTGGCCGCCATTTTGAACTTTTTTGTTACTGGACCGATTGCTTTGAAAATCGATATTTGACTATGGCAGCTAGCTTAGAGAAGGAATTTGTGGTCAAAATTTAAAAAAGTGGCCGCCATTTTGAACTTTTTTGTTACTGGGCCGATTGCTTTAAAAATCGAGTTTTGACTATGGCAGCAAGCATAGAGAAAGAATTTGTTGCCAAAATTTAAAAAAGTGGCCGCCATTTTTAACTTTTTTGTTACTGAACCGATTGCTTTCAAAATCGATATTTGACTATGTCAGCTAGCTTAGAGAAGGAATTTGTGGTCAAAATTTAAAAAAGTGGCCGCCATTTTGAACTTTTTTGTTACTGGACCGATTGCTTTAAAAATCGATATTTGACTAAGACAGCTAGCTTAGAGAAGGAATTTGTGGTCAAAATTTTAAAAAAGTGGCCGCCATTTTGTACTTTTTTGTTCCTGGGCCGATTGCTTTGAAAATCGACTTTTGACTATGGCAGCAAACATAGAGAAAGAATTTGTAGTCAACATTTTAAAAAGTGGCCGCCATTTTGAACTTTTTTGTTACTGGGCCGATTGTTTTCAAAATTGATATCTGATTATCGCAGCGAGCATAGAAAAGGAATTTTTGGTAAAAATTTAAAAGAATTGGCCACAATTTTGTACTTATATTATGTCTTACCATGGTAGCAAGCAACCACGGCCGAATGGACGAACGGACGGTGGAGTCTTAGTAAGTGCTTTTACCCTTTGGGTACGGAACCCTAAAAATGGCCACCATATTTAACTTTTTTGTGACGATCGAATTTTTCAAAATCAATATGTGACTATTACCAGGAAGCAAGAGAAAATTTTGTGGGCAAAATGGTGTGTAATGCAGGAATTTTGGAAATTAAACCACCATAGTAAAGCATAACTCAGAAGTTAACGTGAGCGAAGCCGCGGGCGTTTGCTAGTTTATTTATAATTACTTAAGCAGGGACACATTACAGAGAAGTCCAATTCGTGTCCCTGGGTCACACAGTCATTAAAATTAAAAATATTCAGTCATCACATTAAAAATAAATTAATAAATAATAAAATACAAATCATTCAGTCCATAAAATTAATCATTACATTACATCAGAATATTAAAAATTAATTTAAAGTAAAAGTAAAAGTACCTATTTAGTATGTAATTAACAAAAATATATTATCATGTCATATTTTCTCTAACATCAACTTTAAAACTCGTTCAAGCTGACGCGGCGGGGTGTGAAAAATGTCCAACTCTGGATACCTACGTGTTAGTTCATTGAGCAAGCGCAGTGACCGAGCTACTGGCGCGTGTTTCGCCATCTCAGTTTTGCAGTACGGGGGCGCAAACAGTCTGCGACGACGCGCACCTGCATACCCATCCGGTACATGCAAAGCTATCGCCTCCAGCACACATGAGTTGCTTTTATGACCCTGGAGTAGATCTATGACATGCATTACTAGGGCAACAGTACGTCTAAGCTCCAATCTGTCATATCCCACCATGCCTAGAAGGAACATGCTAGGATATATTGTTGGATACCCAACGGAATATCCGTACTGTTTCCTATACAGCCACCGAATAAATTTTTTTTGAATTTTTTCTACTAAGTCTATGTATTTGGCTTCATGCGGATTCCATATGATAGCATTACTTTCCAGCCTACTCCGGACATAAGCATTGTATAGCAGCTTAATAAGTTTTATAGATTTAAAATGCTGCGCTTGCCGGAGCACAAAACCTAGCATTCTATAGGCTTTGGTGCAGACGTCTCTAATATGTACCCGAAAAGTTAGGTCAGCGGACAGATTTATTCCCAGATCCCTAATGGAAGTAACGCGTGATATACTATTTTCCCTAGTTGATAATTTATATTTATTGGGACTGTTTTTCGGGTAAAAGTAATAACAGCGCACTTTTTATCATTAAAGAATAACTTATTCCTGTTACACCTGAAATATATGTATTATTTCATTATTATAATAAAACAATGCGTTCAGCAATTCACCATTTTATTCTTTAGTACAGAGAGAGCATAGACAATCATGATAACTCTAGAGATCTCGACCACAGTAATTAATGTAATTTAACCACCTAAGTAACATTATCATTAATATATATATAGCTGCTTGTGCTGACTGACTGACTCATTGATCACCTCTCCTGAACAATTTTGTATGAAAAAATTTTTTTTCAATAACCATTTCGTATAGAAGGGAAAAAATCATTAAGAACAAAAATATGGAGAGAGCTGATGATTTAGGATTTCGAAGACGGGTGAAGAGCACAGCCAGGGTATCAAAGATAGGTGGGGGGTGCTCGACCAAATGTCATTCGAAACGTCATCCAATTGGCAGTGAGCTGGAAAAAAATTCAAAATGGCGGATTCAAAATGGCCGCCGTTCGAATTTTGTCGATATCTCGGAAAGTATAAAAGATGGAAGAACGGTTTCTTGACAAGAAGTGATCAGGACCTGAAGGTCTATTCGACGGACAGAAAAAAAAATCAAAATGGCGGAAAATTTTTTTACCATAGAAAATGTATGGCGGATGTTGAAGTGACTAAAAGTTGGAAGGCAAATAGGGGGAAGACAGCACGCGGGCCACATGTGGCCCGCGCCCCCACGCGCCCTACTAGTTACTATATATATAGCTGTTCGTGCTGATTGGCCACTGACTGATTGATCACCTCTCCTGAACAATTTTGTATGAAAAATTTTTATTTCAATGACTATTCCGTATAGAAGGGAAAAATTCATTAAGAACAAAAATATGGAGAGAGCTGATGATTGAGGATTTCGGAGACGGGTGAAGAGCACAGACAGGGTATTGAAGATAGGTGGGGGGTGCTCGACCAAATGTCATTTGGAACGTCATCCAATTGGCAGTGAGCTGAAAAAAAATTCAAAATGGCGGATTCAAAATGGCCGCCAAATGAATTTCCTCGATATCTCGGAAGGTATAAAAGATGGAAGAACGGTTTCTCGACAAGAGTTGATCAGGATCCGAAGGTCTATACGATGGATAGAAAAAAAATTCAAAATGGCGGACTTTATTTTTTTCATAGAAAATGTATGGCGAATATTGAAGAGACTAAAAGTTGGAAGGCAAATAGGGGGGAAGACAGCCCGCGGGCCACATGTGGCCCGCGCCCCCACGCGTCCTACTAGTTAATATATATATAGCTACTCGTGCTGATTCACTGACTGACTCACTCATTGATCACCTCTCCTGAACAATTTTGTATGAAAAAAGTTTTTTTCAAGGATGTTGTCGTATAAAAGAAAAAAATTCATTCGGAGGAAAAATAAGGAGAGAGCTGACGAGTGAGGATTTCGGAGACAGGTGAAGAGCACAGCCAAAGGTATTGCAGATAGGTGGGGGGTGCTCGACCAAATGTCATTCAAAACGACATCCAATTGGCAGTGAGTTGAAAAAATTTTCAAAATGGCGGATTCAAAATGGCCGCCAAACGAATTTCGCCAATAGCTCGAAGAGTATAAAAGATGGAAGAACGGTTTCTTGACAAGAAGTGATCAGGACCCGAAGGTCTATTCGATGGAAAGAAAAAAAAAATTAAAAATGGCGGAATTTATTTTTTCCATAGAAAAATGTATGGCGAATTTTGAAGGGGCTGAAAGTTGGAAAGCAAATAGGGCGGAAGACAGCACGCGGGCCACATGTGGCCCGCGCACCCACGCGCCCTACTAGTTTCTTATATTACTTATCCTAATAGACCCATCACCATACTTACATTATTACATTACTTATCCACTATACTGACATAATTATATTAATTATCAACTATCTACTAATTACATGGCTTTCTTTTTAAACGGCACTGTCGAATAGGGCGAGGGCGGGGCGGTTCTATTGGTGGTGGAGCAACGACCACCACACTTGAATCCTTATCTTTAATTTCAGTTTCCCCACTGACCGGGCCAGGCAGAGATGCCCGCTTAGACGCTGTCAGCATTTCCCCACAGGAGCCATCCTCACTAGAAACCAAGTCACTTACTCTCTGTGCAAGCCCAGGCTCCGGGGAAACCCCTGTTTGGTCACTACACCTCTGTTTTAACTGGTCAATATGTCTTTGAACCTCCTTGCCGATATTATCCACTACCCTATAATCTGTAGCACCTAATTTCTGAGATACTTGTCCAGGAACCCATTTCTGTTGACCTCCATACTGTCTCAACCATACTTCTTCTCCTGGGTGTAGCGCACGCTCTCCTCCTGCTCTCGACGCTTTTTGCCTTGTCTGGGCTTCCCTAACCTTATTTTCATTACTAGGTTTGATTGCATCAAGCCTAGTTCTCAACCTCCTACCTAACATGAGTGATGCAGGACTTACTCCGGTGGTACAGTGATCTGTATTCCTATAATGCATAAGGAATGTATTTATAAAGGACATAACATCCATATTTTGACTAACTGCTTTCTTAATAACTCTCTTAACTGTCCGAACTGCATTTTCAGCAGCACCATTGGAAGCTGGGTGATAAGGCGCACTAAATATATGCTCAATAGCATTGGTTTTGAAGAATTCTGCTAATTCTTTTGATGAAAAGGGAGGCCCATTGTCACTAATTACTTGCCTTACGAGGCCCCACCTTCCAAATAGTTCTCTTAATCTGGAAATGGTATGTCCTGCTGCAGTACTTGGAACAGGGAACACTTCTATCCATTTAGTATGCGCATCCACTACCACTAAATAAATTTTATTAAAAACTGGCCCTAGGAAGTCTACATGTATACGTGACCAAGGTTTGCCTGGCCATGGCCACGATGCTATGCTATGTCGGGGCGGAGAGTCAGCTTCACTTGCACACACGTCACAGGACTGACACACTGCCTCAACTGCTTCATCTATACCTGGCCACCACACATAACTACGGGCCATTGCCTTTGTTTTGACTATGCCCATGTGAGCTTCATGTAATAAATTTAATACCTTACATCTGCATGTTTGCGGAATGACCACTCTGTATCCCCACATCACACATCCTAACTCTTCATAAAGTTCAGTTTTCCTGTTGAAATATGGTTTAAGCTCTCTTATTTCATTGTCACTAGGCCAACCGTCCCGAATATAGCTCAAAATTCTTCCTAACAATGGGTCCCGCATGGTTTCATTTTTTATGGTAGTATAATCTAAGAGTAAAGCATCTTGAGCAAAGTGTAAATAAGACTGTTCCGGAATATCATAGGATGTTATGGTAGGAACAACTAATCTGGACAGTGCATCAGCTCCATTATTATTGGTATTCACATATTCTATATCATAGGTATATGCTGACAGAATAATGGCCCAGCGCTGCAAACGGCTGGCCGCCATAGCTGGCACCCCATTCTTAGACCCAAAAATTGACACTAATGGTTTGTGGTCGGTGCATAGTGTGAAACGCCTACCATATAGGTATTGATGCAATTTTTTAAAACAATATACAATGGCCATCGCCTCACGATCAATTTGGGAGTAATTTTTTTCACAACTGCTGAGAGCCCGAGAAACATAAATTATGGGGCGCTCTCTACCATCAGACCCCTGCTGAGTAAGTACCCCCCCGATTCCGACACTACTTGCGTCACATGTAAGTTTCAGGGCTTTATTGGGGTCATAATGTGCTAATACAGGTGTACTGGTAAGAATTTCTTTTACTTTTTTAAAAGCTCGCTCACAATGTATGGTCCACTTCCACAATACACCCTTTTTTAAGAGTTTATATAAGGGTGACAGTAAACTACTTATATTCTTTATAAATTTGGCATAAAAATTAATTAAACCTGAAAAAGAACGCAACTGGGATACCTCTTTAGGTCTAGGTATTTTCAAAATTGCCGAGACCTTGTCTTCGTCAACCTTAACCCCATCCTTAGAAATAATATAGCCTAAATATTTCACTTCTGTGAGCATGAAAGAACATTTGTTCCTTTTAAGTTTAATGCCATTTTCTTCCAGTCTCTGTAAAACTGTTTCTAATATTTTTATGTGATCTAATTGGTTACCTTTTGTACCAATGATAATATCATCCAAAAATATTTGTACCTCAGGTATATCCTTCAATAAATTTGACATGATGCGTTGAAAAATTCCTGGACTGGAAGCTAATCCAAAAACAAGTCTATTATATTTAAACAGGCCGCGATGAGTATTGATTACCGTTAGTTCTTTTGAGTCATCTAATTCTATCTGGTTGTAAGCCTGAGACAAATCTATTTTCGAAAATATCTGAGCTCCGTTTAGATTTATTAACAAATCTTCGATCCTCGGCAAGGGGTATCTATCAACCAGTAAGACAGGGTTCAGTGTTACCTTATAATCAGCACAAAGTCGGAGTCCCCCGTCTGCCTTACGCACTGGCACCAACGGAGTAGCCCACTCAGATGTGTCGACAGGTTCTATAATGCCTTCTGTCAACATGGCATCAAGCTCTGCATCCGCCGCGTAGCGCATAGGGCAGACGGCGTGCACGACAGAAGACTGGTACGGCACCCTCACGCACTCTTAATGTTGCTCGACCACCAGTGAACCGCCCCAACCCTGCACTGAACAGCTCCTTATGTCTGTAAAGTAATTGTTTTAAATCATCAGACATGCATGTTTCAATTTTACAGTTAAAGTTAGGTTCTATGTTGAGAGTGGGAATTTTTATTTTTAATTCTGTTAACCAGTGCCGACCCAGCAATGATGTTGTACCTCCATCAATGACAAACAATTCTAAGTTTCTGCTCACACCTCCATACATAACCGTAGGGGTGATGACTCCTAAGGGTTTGACTTTACTACCATCATAAAACTTAAGTACTAACTTACTCTTCTCTAATGGCCTCGTTGAAAAATTCTTTTGATAAGTATCTTTACTAACACATGAAATTGCCGAACCTGTGTCTATTTCCATATTAATTGTGACCCCATCAACACATAAGGGTATGCTCACCGGCTTATAATTGTTCAAGCTCAACTGATTTAGTTCTTCCTCCCACTCAGAGGCACTATTACTCTCTTCAGAACCTTCCATCGGTGAAGCCTCCACATTGTTAACTCGACGTTGTCCTTGCCTTACTTTGACACCTCTCTGTGGGCATGCCCGGCGTAAATGCCCCTTCTCTGAGCATCGGCTGCAAGTGAAATACTTAAAACGGCACCCTTCTTTTTCATGGCCTCGAGCTGCACAGGCCTCACATGTACTGGCAGTTTTCCCATCCCTGCGCACTGGGCCGTTTTGAGGGCGACGCCCGCGGCCGCGGCCCGCGTTCACTGCGTGCACTGAGCTCGAAGATACACCACCACTACTGCTGCTCGCCTCCGCCGCCGCTGCCGCCGCCGCCGCCGCCGCACCCGCCGGTGTTGCCGGATCCATCGCTGCCGCATCCCGTTCTGCCGCTTCCCAGGCCATAGCGAGCCTAACTGCACCTCCATAACTCAAATTTTCTTTTGCAAACAATCGTTGTCGCGTCATGTCGCATTTCAAACCACATACTAACTGGTCACGTAGGTTTTCTTCCAGGTTGGCACCAAAGTCACAATATTTCGCGAGTTTCTTTAACTCTGACACGTATTGTGACACAGTTTCTCCAGCGCCTTGCCTCCTTTGTCGGAAGTGATACCTTTCCGCCATAATGGATGGTCTGGGTTGTAAGTGATTTTTCAATAATGACACTGCAGTGTCATAAGTCAACTCAGCGGGTTTCTTTGGGGCTGCCAAATTGCTTAGAAGCTCATAAGTTTCATCCCCGATGCCCGCTATCAGCATCGGTAGCCACATTTCTTTTTCAATGGCGTTGACTTTTAAATACATCTCCAATCTTTCTATGTATAATGTCCAGTTACCTGTTTTAAGGTTGAATTCACTCACTTTTCCAAATGCCCGCGACATTTTGATATCGTTTTATACTCGTCGCCAATGAAATATATGTATTATTTCATTATTATAATAAAACAATGCGTTCAGCAATTCACCATTTTATTCTTTAGTACAGAGAGAGCATAGACAATCATGATAACTCTAGAGATCTCGACCACAGATTGCTAACCATACATTACAACACCATTGCAAAACATTGTCCACATCACATTGAAGGATCTGAGCGTCAGAGCATCCCTCAATCTTAAAAAATAGCTTTAAATCGTCAGCAAACAATAGGCAATTGGCACGGGTTACTACTTTTGGCAAGTCATTAATCAATATTAAAAACTCCAATGGGCCAAGATTACTTCCCTGACTCACGCCAGAATAAGTAAAATAGGGCTCTGAACAATGCCCCTCATACTGCACGTATTGCCTCCGCTTTCTGAGGTAGCTGGAGAAGAACTTCAATAGTGCAGGTGTGAATCCGACCGATGCCCACTTACTGATAAGAACGTCATTATCAACTTTGTCAAAAGCCTTTTGAAAGTCAAAATAAGCTGCATCCACCTGCGCACCACTGTCCACTGCGCTAGTCACGTAAGTCCAGAATGTCAGCAAGTTAGTACAGGTCGAGCGGCCTGCGCGAAATCCGTGCTGGGCATCCGCGAGTTGATACTCAAATTGTTTTCTTATACGACACTCAAGAATCGACTCAAATAACTTTCCGAAGACAGACAACACGGCAATAGGTCTATAATCGGTTATTTCAAGACTAGACTTATTTTTTGGGACGGGCACCACACGAGAAGTTTTCCAAACATCTGGATAGAAGGAGTTATTATAGCAAATTTTGAAAATGTGGTGCAATGGTGACAGGAACACGCTGTTACAATCTTTAACTATATATTATGTACACGTATTCTTAAAATTATTGTTTTAAAATAACGACGATAATAACCAGTACTTTACTTTGGTGAACAGTTTATATTTATACGAAAAAAGTAAACCTGTCGCTATCGGAACTTTTGAGGTGACAACGTCTTATAAATCGATAGAGCCGGCTGCACGCACAAAAAAACATGACTCATCCGGCGTTACCTCGCTCATGCGGCGTTACCTCGCTCGCGTTACCTCGCTCTGAGGCGTTCCATGTAAGGCTTGAAGTGCAAGCGAGAGTTGTCACGTTCAACTATCGTCAGTAAACCGACTTTACAGACAACCAATTTTTTTTGTGACTAGCATCGCTTTCAAAAACTCCACAGGTACTCGTCGTATTTCCTTAATTATGGACCATTACATTATGTAAGTGGTGGCATGAGGCATAATTTTAGATGATAAAGGAAACGGAATACCTACCTCCTTCATAATAATTTATGTTTAGAATTGTCAAATATTAATATTAATCTTACACTAGCATTGCCGTACAGTCCACCCGCGCGGAATACTTACGGATTTTTTCAATCGCGCGGGAAGCACGAATTTTTTCGGGATGAAAACTAATATAACCTCTGTGCAATCAATATATTCCATCATACACACGTAGCCACACATATAAATACACATACACTCATGCTCATGCACGCACTGTTCTTATATTAGTACCTATGTTAATTTTGCCAAGCGGATCGACATTTAATCATGATAAAATGTAGCTACCAGTTACATAATGGAATAATACTAGTAAATACTCTGAATTGTTACAAAATATTCAGCAACAATGTCTGCCGCGGCAGCTGTTGATCTCTGACTCGGTAGTCGGTCTCGGTGTATTGTTGTCATCACTTTTGTTTGGGACAAAGTTTGGTTTTTAGTATAAAGAAAATACTTTTTTAGTTTTTACTGCCAACATTCATGAAGTGGGTCAGCCTCAGCAGTCCTTTAGAAATGCGCAAATAATATTTTTGTTATGTATTTTAAATGGTTTTCAGAAGGAAGGTTAAATTATTTATTGATTATTTTACTCCCTAAGGCACACTTGCGCTAAACAGCGGGTTAAGCACTTTACATTTATAACTAGGCCCTTTACAATTTTTACACATAATAAATATTACTGCGTAACGCTAACCCAGGCTGATGCAAGGGACCTTAGCAAGTGGTCATAGCAGCTATTGTGTATTTTGTGAGAGCACTAAAGAGAGCATTTACTAATAAAATGTTGAACTGAGTATTTAATATTATTTGCACGTTCATTAACTGAACAGTAATAACAATCAACGTGCATGTTACTGGTGTTTAATTTGTGTACTAATTAACAACATTAATTCATCAAAATCCTGCAAAATCTAGTTTCTTTGTTTTCCTTTTCTCAAGGTTGCCTGGCAGAGATCGCTGCTAAGCGATAAGGCCGCCTTTTGTGCCTAAAATTAGTTTATTATGTATTTCTGTTTTGTACAATTTCTTGTGTGGTGCAAATAAAGTGTATTTATTTATTTATTTATTAATTTGTTATTAGTATTCCGTAGGTTTTATATTTTTCTGTATTATTTCTTATTCACCTGTGGAATTACCAGCCGAGGGGCAGGTTCTGTTGCTGCTACCGGCAAGCTGACCGTTGCCACCTCCTCTTGGGAAGTGACTCCCGAAAAGCGCGCGCCACTTTCTCAGCCTTAGCTCCTTCGCACACGGTTCGTAACTGAGCGTATCGTTATGATACTACGCATAACAGTATGATAATTATGCCTCCTACGATTCGCTCCTACATCGCTTCGTCTGCGAACATATTTGAACATATTCGTGCTTTACAATCGTCACAATTGGCGTGAATTCTGCGAGAATCCTTTTATGGTGTACCTATCGATTAATATGATTTTGATAGTTGATTAAAATTTAACACGCATTCAATTTGATTTTTTTTTATAGTAGTAAATAGAACCGATGGACCGAAGCACCCTAGGTGCTGGAATGGCCAATGTACCAGAAGAACTTGGTAGATCACTAAACACTAGCAAGGTTACTGATCATAATAAAAGTGTCCCGGGGAGTCGCTAGATCAGGCTGGAGGACCAGGAAGGCTATGTCCACCAGTAGACGTGTATGGGCTGAACCTGAGGGCTGATCCAAATGAACATATCCTTTTATGTTTTTACTAGCTTTTGCCCGCGGCTTCGCCCGCGTTAATTTCGATTTTTCACAAACCCAGAGATTCAGATTTTTCAACTGAATTTCCTAATTAAACTTAAACTTTATACCTACTTTCAAGAAAGTAGCTGTAGGTATCGATTGCTTTGGAAAATTGTATTTTTTTATTAATTTATGTTCTAAAAATGTTTCTATGAAGGAGTATTTTCCAGCGTAAAATACGGCTTTTCACAATTCCTGCGGTGAACATGGACTACCGAAACAAAAAGTAGCCTATGTGTTCATCCAGGATATAAGCTAGCTCCATTCCAAAATATCTACCAAATCGGTTCTGTATTTTCGGAATGAAGGATAATTTCTCCCGCGTGAATTTCGTTTTTTACAAATCCCACGGACACCATGACTTTTCCGAGATAAAACGTAACCTGTGTGGTAATTCTAGGATATCGTCGATCTCCATTCCAAATTTCATCCAATCATTTCCAGGACAAAAAGTAGTATTTGTTTGTATTAATCCAAGTTACAATCTTTCACCACTTAAATGTCCAGCGGTTCAGTAGTTATGGCGTGGAGTAGTAGTACTTGCGGTAAACACGGATTTTCCAGAATAAAAGATAAGCTGTATGATAATCCAGGATATCGCCTATCTTCTCTATAGTTCAACTTAATCGTTTCTGTAGTTACGGCATAAAGGTATTTCTACCGCAAAAATTACGGTTTTTCGCATATTTCTCGGAATCCATGGATACTTCCGGGATAAAAAGTAACCTATGTATTAATACACGATGTAATCTATCTCCATTCCAAATTTCAGCCAAGTCGGTTCAGTAATCGCAGCGTAAAGGATTTTTCTCCTGCGTGGAAATCGATTTTTCAAAAATCCTGTAAAACCATGATTTTTTTCCGGGATGAAAAGTAACCTTAGTTCTAAATCATTACATAATTTACCTCTGATCCAAATTTTTGTCAAATCGTTTCAGTAGTTGCGGCGTAAGGGAGTTTTCCTCCCGCAGGAATTTTGGTTTTACACACATCTCGCGGAAATCATGGATTTTTTTGCGATAAAAAGTAGCCTATTTGTTAATCCAGGATATAATCTATCTTTTTTTCAAAATTCACCAAAATTGGTTCAGTAATTGCGGCGTGAACGATTTTACTCTGGCGTGGAATTCGACTTTTCGAATATCCCGCAAAAACCATGTAATTTTCCGGGATAAAAAATAACCTAAGTTCTAGATCATTATCTAATCTGCCTTTAATCCAAATTTTAGCCTAATCGTTTCAGTAGTTGCGGCGTAAAAGAGCTTTCCTCCCGCGTAAATTTTGGTTTTTCACACATCTCGCGGAAACCATTGATTTTTTCGGGATAAAAAGTAGCCTATTCATTAATCCAGGATATAATCTATATCCTTTTCAAATTTCAGTCAAGTCGGTTCAGTAATTACGGCGTGAACGATTTTAATCTGGCGTGGAATTCGATTTTTCAAATATCCCGCAAAATTCGCGTAAATTTCCCAGATAAAAAGTAACCTAAGTGCTAGATCATTATATAATGGATCTCTAATTCAAATTTTACCCTAATCGTTTCAGTAGTTGCAGCGTAACGGAGTTTTTCTCCCGCAGGAATTTTGGTTTTTCACACATCCCTCGGAAATCATGGATTTTTTCGGGATAAAAAGTGGCCTATTTATTAATCCGGGATATAATCTACTTCTATTTCAAATTTCAGACAAATCGATTCAGAAATTGCGACGTGAACGTGAAATTTCCCCCGCGCGTATTTCTATTTTTTACAAATTTCGCGGGAACCATAGATTTTTGTGGGATTAAAAGTAGTATATTTGTTAATCCAGAACATAATTTATCTCCATTTCAAATTTCAGCCAATTCCGATCAGTAACTGCGGCGTGAAGGAGTATTTCTCCGTAATATCTTTGGACCCCCGTTTCACCCCCCTAGGAGGTAGTCTCGTTAGTAGGGGTGGAATTAAAAAATCGAGGAACTTTGTTATTTGTATTCAAAAGCCTACTTACCGATTTTAATGAACATAACTTGAAAATTGACGGATGTAAAATAAAATTCCTTATTTAACACCCTTAGCGGTAGAATTTCATAAAATCCTTTCTTAGTACACATCTAGGGTGTTAAGAGAATATTCCCTGAAAATTTCATGTTTCTACGTTCAACCGTTTGGGCTGTAGCTTTTCCAAAAGCCAGCCAGCCGGGACTAAGCGTTTTCCAGTTTCAACCCCTTTTTTAGAGAGTTAGGGGTGAAATTTCCTAAATCCCTGGGACACCCATTCTCTTATTTTCATTCGGAAGTCTACATACCAATTTTCATTAATCTAACTTGAAAAATGAGGGACTTTCATACAAACCTAAATCCCTTATTTAACCCCCTTAGGGGTAGAATTTCAAAAAATCCTTTCTTAGCGAGCGGTTTGGGTTCACAAAGAATCTTCCTTGAAAATTTCAAGTTCCTACGTTCAGCCGTTTGGGCTGTAGCTTGTCTGTCAGTCAGTCACTCAGGACTAGTTATAGATAGTACCATTCTTAATGCATACTTGCACTAGATCGATCATTATATGTTTTAATGACCTATATACATCGTGTATTCATTTAAATAGTTTGTATAGGTGCCTGATGATAAATTACAAACACAGCGTATAAATCGCATTAACTAGTTTAAACAATTTACTATTCATGACGCTAATGAACTATAGGTATGCCGCGGTTAGCCTGCGCTGTTACAAATTAATGATAGTGTTTGCGTTTATCTTCTAAATGTAAGTCAATGTCTAAATGGCTTATTTTTTCGGATTTGTCAGACATATAGCTGCAGATTGTATTATAAAACTAAAAAAATATCACTAAGTACCAAAGTATGTCTTAAAATAGAGTTACAATTTTTTAGCCTCGTAATGTCCTAAATTACTCACGCCGGTCAAATCGGGAATTATTTGTTTAATGTTTTGTTATGCCATGCCACTATAAGGTACCACATTTAAATTGCGCACGAAATTGTTTTATTGCTGAAACTTTTATTAAACACAAAAATGTTTCTCTAAATTACGATTTAGCTAAAGCTTGCAACCGAGAAAAAGCTTTCTTTCTTTTATTGCAGAAAGAATTATAGAGCTAAATATCCCACCACACTGCACCAGAGCTATACATTAGCCAAGTTTGCAATAAAGTCACAGCATTACATATAGGTAACAGAAACAAATAGGTATAATAATACCTTGCTAGCTATTTCTCCTTTTATTTTTCTTTTGTATCTACAAAACTTACGATTTATATTGTACTATGTGTATGAAAGAATAAAGAAACTCTTCAATTTTTAGCAAATAATGATGAGACTTGTAAAAATATACACCTGAAGTTGCCCAAGTTAAACGCAGTGCGTCCCACGACTTTGCGTTGCAATATCATACGCAGCACTGCACTGTACTTTCAACCCTCATCATACTGAGACGATACTTCTAGTATTGTTTTTCCATGTAATTTCGTCGGAATTCATCCGGAAGTCCATTCGGCGTATCAAAGGCCGGTCAGAGCTATCATCAAGCAAATATTTCCCGATATTCGGCCACAAGCGCGGGAGCTGCGGCCGACTGACTCAATTAATTAAAGGGCTGTCTAATTAATCAGCCGAGCTCAATCGACGTGACACACTAGACGAACCGAGCGATCTATTGGGAAGCTATTATCGACGATTATGCGCGCAATTTGGATCATGAAGTCAGATGCGACATTATAATGATAAGTGTCTGTATTTGATAGGTCCAAGTTGTCAGATCGTCCTAACAGTGACAAAACTGCGAGCATCTGCTAGTTTTGTATAATACACAAATGTTTATGTACACACCCGGCTTTATTACGGAAAAGGGTCCGGTCCTGCTGGTACTTGTAAAAAAGCAGGGACTTTTATAAACATGGGCCCTGGCCGTAAACTGTTCCGCCATCGCACCGTAAATATTTCCCGTGTACATAAAACGTATATCACAACTTAAGTGTTCATAAATTTTGCTTGTGTATTCGCCGAATGTAACAGATTTTTTCATAGCCTATGTAAACAATTCTTCTATACATACGGATATATTTTTAGCGAAAAATTATGTCCTGTAAAGAAACTTGTCCCAGATTTTTACAATTTGCAATGATACACAAACAACACACAAAACACAATTAAGGACAAATAATTAAATACAATAAGTAAGATAACTTTAATAGATGGAAAATGGTAGAAAAAGATTGATTTGTTTTATTAATGATTAAACGAACTTACCTGTACGTGAAGTTCAATCATAATTACTCGAAAGTCGACTCCAGCACGTTATATTATCTACAGTAGTATCACCGTTAGCCGCTCGCCATTTCGTCACTTTTTCGGAGGTAGGCAAAAGAAAAAACCTCGACTCTGCATAAACGACGGCCGGAATACCTCATTTAGTTTAGAGAGAGCAGAGCTGTTGAGAATCACAGATTCTTTGAAGAACAAATCAAATTCTCACTTCAAAGAATCTGTGCGTAAAATAAATTGATTATTTTTCAACTTATGTTTCACGCCCAGGGCAATGGCATGTCCATCTTGGGAGGGAGGGCCGCTAACGTGCTGGAGTCGACTTTCGAGTAATTATGATTGAACTTCACGTACAGGTAAGTTCGTTTAATCATTAATTACTCTTTGTCGACTCCAGCACGTTATATTATCTACAGTAGATGTTGAGAGAAAGATAGTATCGTGAAACATAAATTTCTGGCATATCAAACAAAGTAATTGATTAATATTTCTATCAGAAAAAGAACATTTCATAATAACCACAAACCAGAGTATTTTCATAATAACAGCTACTTTCATAATAAACAGAAATATAGCAAAATCACGTAAGTAATACCCGAAACAATGGTCTTAGAATTGGTTGTAAACAACTCTACATTAAGTACCTATATTACGAATGATCTATTATAACCACTTGTAAAATATAATATGAAGGTAAAATAACAAATTGAATTAAATTCTGTGTTGATATATTTTAAACAAATCCTCTAATTAATCTTCATGTGATACTATACTAGTATAGTATTTTTCCAAAAGCCAAAAAAAAATTAATGTCAATCGTGCAGTATTACTAATACTGCCTGTACTGTAATAAACTAACTGCAGACTTTCGAAATCGACGCGTACCTAGTAATGTGCAGTGAATATGGGTTTTATTATTACTCAAGTTTACCAAAGGTTTATTAATGGTACCTTTGACCCAACTACTCAATGTTTAAGAAGAGTTTTTACCATGAAGTTTTTTGAATGAAATGAATAACGTAGATAGATTCGAAGGTCCTTAGTTCTTTTACCATAGATATATTAAAGTTAAATATAAACTTTGTGATATTTGCACCTAGCAGCCGTGAGGTCTTTATACAGTTTGGAATTTTTATTACTACTTCAGTATTTGTGAAATTAATATTATTTATATATATCGCAGACAGCGTTTTAACTCTGTGAGCTGCAACAAGTAGGTGCCCATTTTTAGTTGATATAGGTTGAGGTACTTTCATAAAGGTACGATACATCTGATGAGCAGTCCGAAACTTGGTCAACATTAATTAGTGTTAAATTAGACATTTTTGCAATTCAGGCCTTCAACAAAAACATTTTTGGCCTTAAACAAAAAGCAATTTAAACCTTTAAGTATTTTATAGAAGTTGAAACATTAGCTATATCTTGACCTAACAAAAATAAAACAAAATATCTAGAAGTAATTGTTGTTCCGTGTCTAGCCATGTGGAACAAAAGAATAGAACACCTAATATGTTCTTAATCACATCATTAAAAATATGTAAATCCCATCATTAAAAATATGTTTTACAGTAAGTAATTCAATCCCCTATTTATGGCTTTCAGCAGCCATAAGTAAATCGTTTTATACCACAAGGGTCCTACTGTTTAAGAGTAGGTATTGTCTACAGGTGTCATCATCCAGGATGGATGACTAAATAAGACTCCTCTTCGGAGTAGTGAAATCCGGATAAGATACCTAATTATTATTATCAAAAAATCTTGTGATTTTAAAATTAATGCTTAAGTATTGGTGTTATAAGTAGATATCTTATAGAGGGGGTATCACAGCTATGCAGGCCATTGAGGCACTACCATAACATAATCCCTGATCTTTACCGTTAGTTAGATTTGTATTCAAAATTTATTTGTTATATAATATGTTTAAGCTGATTATTTATTTATAGATAAATAAGATAAAATAAGAAAAGATAAAATCTCTCCACGATATAGTATATATGCGTTAACTGTAAAGATATCGGAATCCTAACACCATGACACATATTATTACGTTTATACATTTGTGGTTTTTCCTACTTGCAAACAAATCTGTCGAGGGATTAGGTACCAATTATTATCATCGTGATTGTTTTATTTGTATAAGCTCAAAGCGATAATTAGATATTAAGATGCGGTTTTTTTGATTCTGCATCCGCGATTTTATTGTCAGAACTGCATAAGTAATCAGCATGTGCAATTATACTAATCACTAATAAGTAAGAGTAATTATATTTTACTGATTATATGTATAAAAGTGCCCGTAGGCCAGGCCTATATGAAATATGAGGTCTGTGGTCAGCTGTCAAACTGACAGGACGCGAAATCAGATGTTCCTGTTTTAAATTTTAGTTTTTTTTAATATTTTTACATTAATCAATTAAAATAATGCTTTCAACATCATAATAAATAATATATTGTCCGGAGTGCTAAACATTCTAAAGAGCAAACACAGTTTTTGAAGGAGAAGTTACCGGCGGTGGTGGATTTCAAACGTCAACGGCCTAACCCGGGGAGTATTTCTTCTTATTTACTTAATTAGTCTTTAATTCTATGTTTTACTTGGTTTCAAACAACACTAATTATTCAGACTTTTGGAAATAACTAGGTATTAAAACTCATTTACTCCCCAATCCTCGATAATCTCGAGATACGTCACTGACATCCACATCAGGTAGAACTTTTCTCAACTTACTTGACTAAATTGTGGAAGTAAGTTTGATGAATAACAAAAACTATCTCAGACAGCACAAACTTCCACACATTTACAACACCAATATTGTTGAAATATTTCAATATTTCAGTGCATTTAGTTAGAAAGACATATTAACACAACACAATTTAGCATTTTAGTATAAGTTAACCTTTATAATTATATTATATGTACATTGCATTGCATTATCAATATTTTATGAACTGTCTCTTTGTGCCACAGGACAATACACAAATGCAAATTGAATTATTGTTAATTTGTTTTTAGGAAAATCTAAGCATACAAATTTTATTACTTGTAAGTGATTCTGTAGGTACTACTGTGTGTAGGTCATAATATCTGTGCACTTGTTGTCATTCCCACACTGACACTGTTTCTTGCACGTTACAGATATTGAGATAACACAATGATGACCCGCAGAGCAGCCGGTGTGGAATTGCAAATGAAACTTCAAAATGCCCTTGAAGAACTGAAGGCGTCGAGGGAGCACTGCAATCAATTGATGCTTGAACATGAACACAGTGAGCTGGAGATCAAACAAGCAATCGACAGAAACACACAGCTAAAGGCAGAGCTCGCTGAGCTGCACTGCACCCACTCCGCAGTGCTGCTGGAGAGAGATCAACTGCGGGAAGCTGTAGCATCTTTTAATGAATGTCTTGAAACATATGAGGAGGCACTGTCAAAAATATCCCAGCTGGAGAGTGAACTGATGAGTGCTCAAGTTTTGATTGATGACATGCAGGTGCAGCTAGACAATTGTGCTTTTCAACAGACCGACTGCCTGTATAATGAACTATTTCCGTATGAATATGTGGAGTGCGAGTACGAATTACTGGATTTACCCTCCAACCCCCCCCAAATTGTGAACCTGGATCTGAAATGTGAAAGCTCTAGTCTCTTAAATTCAGACAGTCAATCGTGCAAAATTCATCTTAGCCGCAATAAATTTAAGAAATATATCAAGTTAAATAAATTTATCAGAAATGCTTTGAAATTAAAAAAGAAAGAAACCACTTATAGAAACCAGCGTCGCCAGCTTTTGAAAAAATTAAACAACTATCACATGGTGGCGGATGACAATAGGAGAAAATATGAATCTCATATGAGCAGCCTCAATGGTCAAATTGAAAATCTACAAAGATCGCTGGAATCTCTATCTGCTCAGTATGAGCTTTCACAAAAGCAGATCCAGGATTACACCCGAACTGCTGATCAGTTGCCAACCAGTCAGTGCTCGGATAAACTACAAATGGTGGGTACAGCGGAGGATCAATGTCTAAGCAGTAGTCCTGAATGCTTAAGTAGTACTAAAAATTGTAGTAACAACAGTGATAGTAGCAAAATATCTCACACTCTGCAGCGGAAAACTTTTGTTGTATCAGATAATATAGGCAAAAAGTTCGGTTACTTATTAAGCAATAATTTAAACCAAAAAGTTATTAACTTATGTTACCCTGGGGCCTCTTTTGAATTCTTAATTGAACATATTCCAGCAAACCTTATAGACTCACTTTCGACTATTGTCTTAATGATAGGAGACAGCATAAATATTACTAAGAAATTAATGATAAAAAGTTTTGAGCATATGATTACATTGCAAAGGAAGTCTGGGTGCAAATTTATAATATGTACATTTCCATACTCAGATCACCTGACCCAAAAGCAAAATGAGCAGGCATACAAACTCAATGCAGCTTTGTATAATTTAGCGTTTAGTCATAGGGACAATTTCCATATTTTTGATTTAAATAAATTTGTGAATAGAATTCCAATGACAGAAGGTACAATGTACTTACCTTTTACTTATAAAAAACGAATAGCTACTCTTGTAGCTTGTAATATTGTGGACTCGGCTATATTTAGCACGAAACCAGTTGACTTCGGTACATGTTGTACAAATAATATTGACATAATTAGTAATAATACTAATTTACCTATTTTTACTTCAATTAATAGTAATTCTACTATTATAAATTTTGACCAAAATAATTTAAACTAAATAGCACGACAAAGGATAAGCTCTGTAAAATTTGTTTAGTCCATCAGAATATTCAGGGCTTACCCGGCAAGGAACATGAAATAGAAATGTTTATTAATCAATGTAATATTGACATTCTTTGTATTACTGAGCATTGGCTAAATCAAAGCCAAATGCTAATACACTTAAACAATTACACATTGTCAAGTGCGTTCTCAAGAAGGACAGCAATCCGGGGAGGGTCTTTGATTATAACAAGGGACAACCTCAATTGTAAAGAACGAAAAGATATTGTCAGTCTTTCCAGGGAACGCATTGCTGAACTGTCTTGTGTTGAGATGGATAGATATATTGTAGTATGCGTTTACCGACCCCCCTCAGGTGACCTCAAACATTTTGAGGATATAATGGAGGAAGTACTCAAACGATTGTCAGTTTCAACTAAAAAAATATTAGTATGTGGGGATTTTAATGTTGATATTTTATTGAGTAATTCAAATAGTGTCCAGTTACTCAATTTATTCAAATGCTTTAATCTAAATAATGTATTTAGGGAACCCACTAGAGTAACACAAACCTCAGCCTCCTGCATTGATAATATATTTTGCAACTGTGAGATTTTAGATAAGGCTATAATAAGTAAGCTTAGGTCTGATCACTGTGGTCAACAAATTTATGTTTTGAATAGTATTGTTAAACTCAAGCAAATAGTTAAATGCAGACCTATAACAAAAAATAAATTAATGCGGTTTAAAGATAAAATTTCTACTATAGTTCCTGCCCTAGTCTTTGAACATGGACATCCTGATAGTATTTACGGAACCCTATTCAAATCTATAGATACGGAATTTAAAAATATTTTTAAAACGAAAAATATAGACATTATGAATAATAAATTAAAATTCAGCGATTGGGCAACTATTGGGATCCATAAAAGTCGAAAAAAGTTGTATGAGCTTTATGACGAAAGACAATTTAATCAAACTGCAATTTTTCTAGAACGGGTTAAAACTTATTCAAAAATTTTCAAAAATGTTTGCATTCAAGCAAAATCGCTACATATTAAAGAAAAAATTACCCAATCTGATAACAAAATAAGAACCACATGGAATATAGTTAACAAACAGGCAGGAAAAACCAAATCGCGTAACCCAAAGATTGAAATAGTTGCCAATGGTAGTAAATTAACATCAGATTTAGAAATCGCGAATACCTTTGAAAACTATTTCCAGAATGTTCCTGTTTTTTTGACGGATTCTCTTAAGTCCTCGCCAACAACAGCCCAAAAACTCTTAAGAGACAACGTAAAAGAGTGCACTGTCTTATTTAATTTTGAACACATCACTGCAGCAGACATTAAAAAAACCTGCCGATTCATAAAAATTAAAAGAACTGGCGACCTTTGGGGAATGTCTGTGCAAGTTATTTTCAACATTATTGACACTATTGCCCCTTATATGGCTGTAATATTCAACCAATGTGTCGACCTAGGAACTTTTCCAAATTTAATGAAATATAGTAAACTGATACCGCTATTTAAATCTGGAGATAGGCAGGACGTTAATAATTATAGGCCTATTTCAATTTTACCAACTCTTAGTAAGATATTTGAAAAAATCATACTTGATCAACTTCTAAGTCATTTTAATTCCAACAAAATTCTTCACTTCGAGCAGTATGGCTTTACTAAAGGTAGGAATACCACCGATGCTGGTGCCAAGCTTTTAAGCCATATCTATGATGCCTGGGAACAGTCTCAGAATGCCATAGGAGTCTTCTGTGACCTGTCCAAAGCTTTTGATTGCGTCGAACATCAGACGCTACTATTTAAACTTAGCCACTACGGTATCAGAGACAGAGCTCTTGATTTCGTTGCCTCTTATCTGAGTGATCGAACACAAAGGGTATGCATAAATGACACAAAGTCGCAGGGTTGTTCCCCCAAAATGGGTGTGCCACAGGGTTCAATTTTGGGCCCTTTTCTGTTTTTAGTGTATATAAATGATTTACCGCACCATGTAGACGGTATTTGCGAAATAGTATTGTTTGCTGATGACACTTCTCTCGTTTTTAAAACAGATAAAAGTAAAGACAATTTTGACGATGTAAATTCTGCTATTGCGCACGTATCGCACTGGTTCACAGTTAACAATTTACTTTTAAATTCAAAAAAGACTAAGTGCATTGAGTTTGCACTACCAAACCTAAAAAATATAGTTAGCCACAAAAAGGTGATTGTGAATGGAGAAATACTAAAAATGGAAAACTCTACTGTATTTCTGGGGGTGACCTTAGACAATAAATTACAATGGGGCGCTCATATTGAGACTTTGGCAGGTAAACTTAGTTCAGCTGCCTATGCTGTGAGAAAAATTAGGCAATTTACAGACATTGATACAGCCAAGCTTGTTTATTATGCATATTTCCACAGTGTTATGTCCTATGGTATTCTATTGTGGGGCAAAGCTGCTGATATTCAAACCATATTTGTATTACAAAAGAGAGCAATTAGAGCCATATACAAAATGAAGCCACGCGAATCTCTTCGCCAAAAATTTAAAGAAATAGGTATTCTTACAGTGGCATCTCAATACATTTATAATTGCTTACTATTTGTTCGTCAAAATATTAATAATTATAAGCAACGGATAGATATAAGTAATCGTCCAATTAGAAATGGAGGACATAAGTTGGTTATAGTGCCACACCGTTTGCGTAAGGTACAGAGGTCATTTGTGGGGTTGAGTGTACGCTTCTACAATATGATCCCGAAGTCTGTTTTGGACTTACCTTTGCACAGGTTTAAAGACACTGTCAAGAAACATTTAATTAATCATGGTTACTATACCATTGAAGAATTTCTTAACGACAATGATTCTTGGAATGATAGAATTATGCTTCCATCTCCTCACGAGATATCTTAAAAATGTGTTATAATTTTTCATAATCTATAAGAAATCTTGTATTATAACAATGACATTTTTGAAAAGAGCAAGTGCCGAGTTTCTTGCCAGTTCTTCTCGGTGCAAACCTGCTTTCCGAACCTGGCGGTAGAGTTTTGACTTTTCATAAGAGCCTGTTATTTAGGCCTATGTGAAAAATAAATATTTTCATTTTCATTTTCATTTTCAATAAGTCTTTTGAATCTTTGACCCATAGACCGTTTTATTATACAATCTTCACCATTATTATGATTCCTGTGCCTGTGTATTTGTCAAATTTGAAAATTAGATGTCCCCATTCTATTGATATTTTCATATTACAATCGCGCTGTCAATACGAGGCGCAATTTTTTTTTTTTTTTTTTTTCGTTCTGAGTCCAAAGTCTGTCCAAAGTCCTGGTCTGAGGTCCTGGTGACTGTGTGCGTGTAGCTGTCATTCCTGTTCTCTCTATGGTCCACAAGCATGATCCCCAGTTATTGAGTCACGAGTAAATGTTTTCATGGCATAAGTACTACCTTTTGTTTTTCATCCATATTATTACTTAACCAGCATTCGTGTAGATTTAAACATTTACAGCGCTCGGAATATTTTGTGTAACACCAGCAGTAGGTATCTACGGTTGACATTCTTAATTTCTTTATAAATGGTCACATTGTTATTATTATATTGTTTTTATATATTATGTTATGGCTTTATTGAATAATTATTAACAGAATTAATTTGTAGTTAACACACTTTTATTTGTAATAAATAGAAAATAAATCCTTAGTATTTAAGTGTCGGATCTTGTATCGGCCACGTTTCGTAAACAATTATTTTAAACCCCATTAAAAATGAATATTTGATAAAAGATGACAAAGTATACATGGGTCGCAATACTTTTGCAACAGGCTTAATTTTAGTAAATACTGGAGCTGAATTGAATCCAAATGGTAACACATTAAATTCACAGAGATTGCTATTTCCCTGAAAGCATTATTATTTTTTTTTTTAATTGTTATCTAAATATTTATTTACTTAAAAAGGAAATTATTATATCTTTATTCAAGGTGTACACATGACGTAACTATTTTTTGATATTTATTTAATACTTGTTCTTAAGGTCTTCTACTTTAGAAAAACTATGTATTTATGAGTTTATTTATCCAATTCCTTCATATGGGAAGTAAAATGGTTGAAATAATGAATAATGCTCCTATGTAAAAAGATTATCTACAGATTACTTTAAACCAATAGGTATTTAATATTCTGTCTAGTAGTATATTTTACTTTTTTATATTATATATAGTCACGAAGTATGGCAATGGTTATGACATGACATAACCTGATATCCACTATGAAATTGTAGAATTATTGATACTAAATCATAAACATGAAATAATTATTAATAATGATTGGCATTAAATTAATAGTCAGCCATTGTAGAAATAAATTAAGCGGCCTCCCGGCTTTACCGTTCCTTGTGTGTCGTGGAAGCTGCTGCCACGATGTCTTCTTCGAGGAAGCGGGAAGCTGCGTCGATGCGTCACGTGACTCGTCGTCCGCCTTGCCGCGCAAGCGGCCGAGCAAAAACGGCTGCCTGCTGGTGGCTGTGCACTACAAATCTTGCTGTAGATCTTAATTATCTGCGCTTGACTTTAAGTTTCAGTCAAATTGTCGTAAAAAAAAAATAGTCTCCTCAGGAAGAGTCGATATGTAGAATATAATATTATGTTAAAGATTCAAACCGAATCACTTTAAGCAGAATCCGCTTAAGCAGGTATCGATTTTTCATCTTTACAGGATAAGAGTAAAGTACCTAATAGCTACGCATGGTGATGACAGCGCACGAAGAATTAATACTTGCTTATTTTCTATCCTATCGGATCATTTTTTAACATGCTCAGAATGGGTCTAATATTCTGTAGGTAAATCCGTCACAGCAGCAATCGTACAGCAACTAGTAACAGGTAACTGGGACAAGAGGCACGCTGGAGACCAAAACAGCCGATATTGCAGCGGGGCCGATGTCAGCAACGTCGTACCTACTTACATTCGTTCCAGTAAAAGCATCCTTCGTGACGTCGACATCAATGGCGGCGATTGGCTCGCTGTCTGCGTAGCAGTTATGCTTCGGTTATCAGTAAAGGGTGTATGTGAGACTCCTAGATGAGAAACACGCAACCCTGTATAGTATGGGCGTATGTGAGACTCCTGAATAAGAAACACGCAACCCTCTATTGTAAAGGTGTATGTGAAACTCCTAGTTGAGAAACACGCAGCCTGCTTGTGATCTGTTTCCGTTGCCGGGAATCGAACCCGAGCCTGCTGAGTGAGAGTCAGATATCCTAGTCACTATGACCATATCAGATGCTGTTAGGTACTAAAAATGTGGAACGCTTCACGATTTTGCGTGTCATCCTTGCGCAGGGGCGTTCCGATTTTAGTATTTATTATGTACTGCCGAAGCGAGTACTTTCATTTTATAATTGAGTAGGTACTCACGGCTCGGGTTATGCTGCGTACTAACGCTATCCGGTGAAGATGCTCGACGACAGTATTTTCACTAAATAATCAAAATCACAAACACCACTTTTATGATTCTTCCTTTTCGGAATGATAAAAAAACTATATACCTCCTTCTTATCTCGAGAGAAAAAACAAAACATTAATTATGATTTAAAACGTGCGAAACAGCGATGCACTAAACTGTGAATGAGGTATTCCGGCCGTCGTTTATGCAGAGTCGAGGTTTTTTCTTTTGCCTACCTCCGAAAAAGTGACGAAATGGCGAGCGGCTAACGGTGATACTACTGTAGATAATATAACGTGCTGGAGTCGACAAAGAGTAATTGACATTTTTAATGTTAATAGATTAACATTAACATTATATCTTTAAATGTGGATTTTCGTTACACGCTATATCTACCGTACAGATTATTTGAAAAACATTTGAAAAGGAAATGGTCTATGTCATAGCAAGAATAACACACTGCAAGAGCGATCAAAGTCACACAGGCTTAATTTAGTAACTATAGGTAGGTAAGTACGGCACAATTCATGACGTAATTTCTAAAGCTGAATTATTACGACCCAGTGTACGTAGAGTCTCGACTCTAGTCATTATTTTGTAAGTCCATAACAACTTGTTATATAAAGCCCCGGAATTTCACGTAAAGACTCGGTAACACAAATATTCAACAAGCTTTGAAAGTCGCTCAAGCGGACTAGACGGTTGCAAAGTTGCAGCAGATTTTGCGACAATGCAACACTTAGTTGAGTGTTATTGGACTGTCCTCTGTGATTGTTTCCATTCCACCACTGAGTGTCACGAAATTGTTTGTGGATTTACTGGATAATAATAACATCACTTTTAATTTATAAAACTAAACAGAAAGCTTTTAATGTGAATAAGGTGTACATTTATTTTGTTCACTTTTAAACAATTTCAGTTACAAATTAGTAATCTGTTGTGAAGTTGACTATTTTTTGAAGATAGGCTTGCGCCTGACGACAATCATGCCTGATGGAAAGCAATGATGAGGTCTAGGTTGGTCACTCTTCTCTTAAAGGCACCCAGATTGTACTTGGCTGGAAACACGGAGGCTGGAAGGGCGTTCCACACCTTAGCGGTTCGTATCAGAAACGTGGAAGAAAAAAGTTGCGTGCTAGTTTGTTGGACGTCAACCACATAAGGATGCCACCGTCTTGCGGTCCTATGGTAGAAAGGTATTACAGTCAACTTCACAACGGATTACTTATATATTGTTAAGTAACGATGCAACCGAAGATTTGATCGGCTGTGTTAAAGACAACTAATATTATGTGTACTCTGTGGTCACAGAACACAAGTCTGTGATGGGAATGACAGATGTAATAATTTATGTAAGTTGTCTGTGGTACAAACTCAATCCCTTCTTGTCAATGGCTGCTGAATAAAAGACATCGTCTCAGTTTAAAATAAAGAATTTTTAATTTTTCCCAATCCCGTAATCCGAATAATTTAACAGGTTATGGGCCCAGGCTCGCAACTGTTTAATTACAGGATTCTGGATTGGTGAAAAATATAAAATTCGGTGTGGTAAAGCACCAGCCGGGAGCACGGCGCACGTGGTCAAGCGTGCACAATGGAGGCGATAAATCTCAGCGCTATCAACGACATCAAGCTGCGGGATGCATCGCAGTGGGCAGCATGGAAGTTCCGGGTGAAGGTACTTCTAAAGGCGGCAGGCGTGTCGAGCATCGTGGACGGTTCCAGTCCAAGGCCGGATGAGGCAAAAGAAGAGTTTGCAGCGTGGGCAAACGATGATGCAAAGGCGCAGAACCTCATTGTAAGCAGGTTAGCAGAAAAGACCATTTCACAAATACTAAGTTGCACAACAGCCAAGCAAATTTGGGATAGGTTAAACACAATTTTTGAGCAAAAGGGCAACTTATCGCTACACTTAGCACAAGAAAAATTTTACAACCTTAAATTTGAAGAAAACAACACAGTATCACAGTTCTTAGGGAAGCTTGAAGAAATCTTAGCAACGTTGGAGTCACTAGGGCTTCAAATATCTAAAAGCATGGTGATCACAAAGATTACTTCATCGCTACCAGCTTCTTACAAGCACTTCGTGTCTGCCTGGGAATCTGTTGACTCGGACAAACAGACATATGAAGAACTATCTTCTAGGCTACTCGTTGAGGAGATACGACTGAAACAAGGGACTAGCTCAACATCAGAAGCATTTCAAACTATCAAAAAGGGACGTAAGTGTTTTAAGTGTCACGTTGAAGGTCATTTTAAGTCTGATAACAAGTGTAACATAGCTAAGCGTAACAAAAAGTTTTGTGGTTATTGCAAAAAGTCAAATCATGACATCAGTGAGTGCTGGTTTAGAAATAAGTCTAAAGTAATGTCTAGAGATAAAAACAATGGTAATGCATTCTGTGTAAGTGTGTCCCCAGCCTTAAATGCACAGTCATATCAATATAAAGATTTATTTGCTCTTGACTCAGCAGCGTCGGAGCACATGGCTCATAATATAAAATATTTTACAAAATACGAGCAATTATCATCACCTAGACAAATAATTTTAGGAGACGGTAAAGTCATCCCAGCTATAGGTGTAGGTACTATACATTTAGAAGCGTACAATGGATCTGAATGGGTTGAAACAACCTTAAATAACGTTTTACATGTGCCAGATATAATGTTAAATTTGTTTTCTGTTAGTTCAGCTACAGATAAAGGGTATATCTTAGAAATGAACAAAAATAACTGTATTTTTAGAAAACCTAATCAAAAGCAAGTTTGTGCTATAGCTAAAAGAAAAAATAAATTATATTTCATGGAATTTAGGTTCAAAATGAGTGATACAGCTTGCGTAGGCAAAGTTGAAAATAACTTGTTAGAGTGGCATTGTAAAATGGGTCATCAGGACATAGAACAGGTAAAAAATATTTTAAAAAGAAGTAATATTAGTATATCAAGTGATAATAGCGAATCAACGTGTGAAGACTGCCTTAGAGGTAAACAACATAAACAGCCTTTTCCTATATGTGAGGTCAAAGGTCAAAGACCAGGTGAGATTCTACATCTGGATTTATGCGGAGCAATGGAGGTTAGTTCATTGGGTAATGCAAATTACTACTTGTTAATTAAGGATGATTATTCTCGTTTTCGAACTGTTTATTTCCTGAAAAATAAATCAGAAACAGTTACATATGTTGAAAAATTCCTACAGTATGTCACTAACAACTTAGGTCACAAAGTTAAAATAATTAGATCAGATAATGGTAAAGAATTTAAAAATCAGCAAATGTTGTCTTTGTTAGACAAAATGGGTATAATACACCAAACAAGTTGTGCTTATACTCCGGAACAAAACGGGTGTGCAGAGAGAGAAATAAGGACAATAACAGAGGCAGCTAGGACTATGCTGTTAGGCTCAGGTTTAAGTAAAAGTTTATGGGCAGAATCTGTAAATACTGCAGTTTTTATTTTAAATAGAACTGGTAAGAGTAGAGTTATAGGAAAAACACCATACGAGTTATGGTTAAATAAAAGTATTTTTGATATTAAGCAATTAAAAGTTTTTGGTTCAAAAGTTTCCGTTCATATCCCTGACAACAAGCGTCTTAAATGGGATTCAAAATCAGAAGAAGGTTATTTTGTAGGCTATGGTGAAAACACCAAAGGTTATAGGATATATTTTCCAAACAAAAATGATGTTCTGATCAAAAGAGAAGTAATATTTATAAAGCAAACAGAACATGAGAGTGAAAAACACATATCAGATGAATGTGAATGGCCTGTAGAGTATTTAGAAGATGATATAAACCAAGGAGATGAATATCACAGCTTCTACGAAGAGGATACTATGACCGAACAAGACCAAATAAGAGAAGAAAAAGAAAATCAAGAAGAAATACAGAAAGCAACCGAATTCTCGCTAAATAATCCAAAAGGTTTAGAACAATCAAGAAGTTCACAGAGCGACCAAGAAGAAAGTGTTTCATGTACACAAGGACAGAAGGAACAAGAAACTAAAAGACCATCAAGGAAGAAGGTGACGCCACAATGGCTTGACCAGTATGAAACAGGTTTTATGACAACATATTATAATGAACCGTTGACATATGAAGAGGCCATGACAAGAGATGACAAAGAAGAGTGGGTTAAGGCGATCAAGAGAGAAATGGACACTCTTAAATCAAATAACACCTTTACAGTGGTCAACACCATACCCAAGGGAACAAACATTGTCTCCACAAAATGGGTTTTTAAAATAAAAGATACAGATGAAGGAAAGTTATATAAGGCTAGGTTAGTAGCTCGAGGATTCGAACAAAAGGATAGTGGGTCAGACGTTTATTCCCCCGTTGCAAAGTTAGGAACTTTTAGGATTTTCATGGCTATGGCAAACAAATTAAAACAGTCAGTTTATCAAATGGATGTGGTAGGAGCCTTTCTACATGGTGATATTAAAGAAACGGTATACATTAAATTGCATACAGGGGAGATATGCTTACTTAATAAATCTCTGTATGGTTTAAAGAAAGCTCCAAAGTATTGGAATGAAAAATTTGATAATTTTATTACAAAGCTAGGTTTTAAAAGATCTATTAATGATTCTTGTCTATATTACAGAAATAAAAATGGTAAATATATGTATGTATTACTATATGTAGATGATATTCTATATTTTGGTTCAGATCAACAGGAATTACAGAGTTTCAAAGCTCAGTTATGCCAAAATTTCAAAATGAAAGACTTAGGTTTAGCTTCTACATATTTGGGTATAAATATTAAACAAGAAAACGGTATAACTACTTTAAACCAAGAAAAATATTTAATTTCAATTCTGAAAAGGTATAAAATGTTAAACTGTAACGCTGTTTCTACCCCTATAGATCAAAATTTTAATTTTCAAATATTACAAAGGGAACAGTCAGAAAGTAGTGAAATAGAAACAAAATGTAGGCAGTTAATAGGTTCTTTATTATATGCTGCGTGTGGTACTAGACCAGATATATGTGTCGCAGTAAGTTTCTTGAGTAGGTTTCAACATTGTGCAAGCCAGCTGTTAAACAAGTGTCTGAAAAGAATATTAAGATATATTAAAGGTTCATTACAACTTTCACTAGTTTACAACTGTAATGATACAATGATAGAAGGTTTTGTAGACGCAGATTGGGCTGGTGACATGCTTGATAGAAAATCTACATCAGGTTTTATATTTAAATTATTTGGATGTGTAATCTTATGGTATAGTAAGAAACAAATGTGTGTGACTTTGTCCTCTACTGAATCAGAATATATTGCTTTGAGTTTGTGTATTGTTGAAGCAAATTGGTTAAACAATCTTTTGTGTGAATTTAATATTAAATGTAATAATAACATAACTATTTATGAGGACAATCAGTCAGTGATTAAATTAGCTTATAATTCTGAGAACATTAAAAGATTGAAGCATGTTGATATTAGATACAGATACATTGTAGAACAAATAAATAAGGGATTAATTTCATTAAAGTATGTAAATAGTTCTGAAAACATTGCAGATATTCTAACTAAACCATTGGGTAAAACAATGTTTGAAAAATTAAAGAATAGATTGTTAAATTTCCACTGTTCTGCTAAATGAATTGTATAAGTTATTAGTTATAAAAGATTAGTAATATCTGTGTGTAAATTAAAATGTTAGCATATTTTAAAATTGTAAAAAGACAGAGTACATAGTATGTAAATAAAATAAATATTAGTTGAGCGGGGGTGTTAAAGACAACTAATATTATGTGTACTCTGTGGTCACAGAACACAAGTCTGTGATGGGAATGACAGATGTAATAATTTATGTAAGTTGTCTGTGGTACAAACTCAATCCCTTCTTGTCAATGGCTGCTGAATAAAAGACATCGTCTCAGTTTAAAATAAAGAATTTTTAATTTTTCCCAATCCCGTAATCCGAATAATTTAACAGGCTGCTACACAAGATTGCATCAGAACACCATAATACTCAGGTAAACTGAACCAGAAATTTCGGAAAAATCGTTGTTAGTGGAAATATACAAGCTTCTAGCTACAACATCAGTAAACAAGTCGTGAAAACAAAGCTGAAAATAAGTAATTTTATTTTGCGTCAGAGAACTGTGAAATATCAGAAAATCGTATTATTAAAAAAACTAATGGGTGTTTCTATATTATAATGGTTAATAAAATCTTAAGTTCTCGAATTACATCTCTAGTATTTGCTATGGACGAAAAATAAAAATAATTTAGCGAATCCTAAAATTCCTTTTTTGACTATTTCAGACAAAGCAAACACACACTGGTAAATACACTCGTCTGAGCAGAATAGGTAAAGATTCAGACTAAGGTAAGAAGAAGAATATTACTAGTGAAGCGAGCCTGGATTTTCTCTACTGAGTAGTTTTTACTTTTTATAATCAAGTTTACGATTGAATGAATATCGAGGATTGCAAATCCCGGCTCCTGCATCGCGGGCTCATCAGAATCGCGTTACTGCTCCCACTTCGACTCCGTGAAATCAAAATCGTTAGAGATCACGCCACAGCGCGCCGGGAATCTATCAGTTTGCCATTAACTTGCTACGCTTGCTTGCTTATCTTTTAAAGCAATATGAGTACTAAGCTTTATTTAATCGATGCTTTCCACGATCGATAGCCTAGAGATTATAATAGTGAAAGCATCTCGTAATCTTTGCAGCCGATGGACGTACACTGCTGGACATAGGCCTCCTGAAATGACCGCCAACTCCACGATCTTGCGACGCCTGGCCCCAGTGGCTCCGGCGATTTTCTTTATGTCGTTCGTCCACCTGTTGGGGTTCTTCCAACACTGCGCTTCCCGGTTCGTGGCCGCCATTCCAGGGATCGGAAAAGCATCTTCGTTTAGACATTTACTAGCTGACCCATCTAAAGTTGTTTTGCCATCTAAATTATTTCTTACCAGAGAAATGAAAAATATGTTTAGGCCCTATTTCTCAGACCTACCAGGTACACAAAAAATACAGTTTTCCTATCAATATTAATTATTTGTGTCCTATTATTACTGAACCGACAAAACATTTGTGTTTCGACGCCCAAGTTACAAACAACGCAGGTATGAAGTTAGCTTCTGTCGCTGCTAACGAAAATATTCATTTTTCATAAGCGAAATGAGTATACGTGCGTGTGACTTAGCGTTTGCAAATCTTATTTCGTTAAAAAAAAACATTTTCGTAAATTTCGTTTTTTTCACCGATAGAAGTTTGCATATGGACGTGATATCGAAGGTTTTGAATATTTAACTAAATAATAAAATTAATTCAATTAGCTTCAACAAAATTATTTTACTCGTACATACGAAGTATAATAAGGTATGTATATGACTGTTGTAATACCTTTTGGTAAAATAATACTTCCTGTCATTTGCACACTCGCACGATATTAAATTAATTTCCACAACACCGAAGTGAGTATTTTAATCAAGCCTCCATATCGGCATAATTTGTTTTGGGATCTAAATGAAATGATAATATTTAAATGACGGAGCATCATTTAATCAAATCAAATTACATTTTCAGCAACTGTGTCGTCGAAATAAGTTGCTGTTCAAATATTTTGCACCATTCGTAGTTCCGAAAATAATATTCCACAGAATATTATTTTCGTAAAATCGATTACTTTTGATGTGAGTTTAATAGGATCACGAGAATCAACTAAATGAAGGAAACGGCTTAACTCACGCGTCGTTTAATCAGGTGTGCCCGTTTCGGACCCGTCCGGGGTACTTCTTCTAGGAGCGTTTGTACGCGCGAAACGCCGTATTATAGTGTAACACGGGCGTTTTTTTCCTTATCATAATTTCCACTAACGGAAGTCTTAATTCTAAAATAAATCATCATAGCTTGAAATGCAATTTTTTCCTTGGATAATGACGTGGTAAATTAATTTTCTTTTGACATTAAGTTCAAAGAGAAATTCAAATGGAATGATATACCTACTTTATCGTTAAATTATCGTTAACAAAATTTGTACCTTCTTAGTTCTATATTCAAGCTATTAATATGAGAATTAAGAATGTACAAATTTTGGTAACGACGTATTGCTATTTACCTACCATTTCATCGTGGAATATTTTTGTTCATTATTTTATTCAGGCCCTCTGCCTGAGGACCGAAATCGAGGGCTTCGATAAAATATTGGACAAAAAATCTGAGTCACTTTTAATGTCAACCAAAATTCGGACATGATATTTCAGGAGAGAGAGCCAAACGTAAAACACATTATAATGCAACAATGGTTGACGTATTATCAACAGTTGCAAATTACTATTGTCATCAATTACCTGAATCTTGGCAGCTGCACATTTTTGCCCCGAGGCACCTTGGCACTCCTCCAGGGTCGTGCATTCGCAGATATCATACCTCATAACTTATCAGCCTACGTAACAGTTATTCCTTATTCACTTAGTCTACTATAAGAATTAACTTGCTTTGAAATTATACAATTACTAGCTGCCCACGGATCTGCCCGCTTGAATTTCGGTTTATCACTAATCCCGTGGAAACATAGATTTTTCCAGTGTAAAATGTGCCTAGCCTATATGTTAAGCCTCTATCTATGTTCCAAATTCCAGTCAAATCGGTTCCGTAGTTAAGTCGTGAAAACGCAACAATCGACCAAACTCACAAACTTTCACATTTTTTTTAGTTGAAACAAAAAAATAAACGTACTTTCACATTTATTATAATAATTAGAAAATAACTACCAAACCACTATCGGCATAAGGTTTCCAAAATTCCAAATGAGAAGCTTATAAAACTAGCAACCTTGATCCTGCATTTAATTATGACTCTATAGGAGAATTGTCGCTAAGCGCAGAAAACTGTGGTCATTCAGCGAGTCAATTAATTATAATATTACTAGCAAACGCCCGCGGCTTCGCTCACGTTGATCTTCTGCTTTACTCCCTCAGGCGTTAAGTTTCCAAAATTCTTGTATTATCCGTCATTTAATTTAATTTTGACCACTAAATATTTCCTAATGCTTGCTGGTTATAGTCAGACGTCGATTTTCAAAGCAATCGGCCCAGTTACAAAAAAGTTCAAAATGGCGGCCACATTTTTAAATTTTGACCACGAATTCCTTCTCTATGCCAGCTGCCATAGTCAAATATCGATTTTCAAAGCAATCGGTCCAGTAACAAAAAAGTTCAAAATGGCGGCTACTTTTTTAAATTTTGACCACAAATTCCTTCTCTATGCTTACTGCCATAGTCAGATATCGATTTCCAAAGCAATCGGCCCAGTAACAAAAAAGTTCAAAATGGCGGCCACTTTTTTAAATTTTGACCATAAATTCCTTCTCTATGCTAGCTGCCATAGTCAAATATCGATTTTCAAAGCAATCGGTCCAGTAACAAAAAAGTTCAAAATGGCGGCTACTTTTTTAAATTTTGACCACAAATTCCTTCTCTATGCTTACTGCCATAGTCAGATATCGATTTCCAAAGCAATCGGCCCAGTAACAAAAAAGTTCAAAATGGCGGCCACATTTTTAAATTTTGACCACAAATTCCTTCTCTATGCCAGCTGCCATAGTCAAATATCGATTTTCAAAGCAATCGGTCCAGTAACAAAAAAGTTCAAAATGGCGGCTACTTTTTTAAATTTTGACCACAAATTCCTTCTCTATGCTTACTGCCATAGTCAGATATCGATTTCCAAAGCAATCGGCCCAGTAACAAAAAAGTTCAAAATGGCGGCCACTTTTTTAAATTTTGACCACAAATTCCTTCTCTATGCTTGCTGCCAACAAAAAAGTTCAAAATGGCGGCCAAAAAGTTCAAAATTTTTCCTCCTCAAAATTTGGAACTCGAAAATCCCTTTCTGTCTCTCGAAAATACGAATTCATGATATAATTCCAACCTAGGTACCAAATTTCAGATTTTCATAATTCCAACCTAGGTACCAAATCTCTACGACTTGTAGCTTTTCGGGAATTCCTGGAACAACGAAAAAGATTACACTTTTGTATGGAGAAATCCATAAAACCAACGGTTTTCACCCCTTAAAATTTGAATTTCTGGAATCCCCGTCTTAGTACGAATTCATGACCTATTATCAACCTAGGTACTAAATTTCAGGTCTCTACGACTTATAGCTTTTCGGGAATTCCTGGAACAACGAAAAAAAATTCACTTTTGTATGGGGAAATCCATAAAACCAACGGTTTTTTCCCCTTAAAATTTGAATTTCTGGAATCCCCGTCTTAGTACGAATTCATGACCTAATATCTACCTAGTTACCAAATTTCAGATCCCTACGACTTGTAGCTTTTCGGGAATTCCTGGAACAACGAAAAAAATTTCACTTTTGTATGGGGAAATCCAAAAAACCAACGGTTTTTACCCCTTAAAATTTGAATTTCTGGAATCCCCGTCTTAGTACGAATTCATGACCTAATATCTACCTAGTTACCAAATTTCAGATCCCTACGACTTGTAGCTTTTCGGGAATTCCTGGAACAACGAAAAAAATTTCACTTTTGTATGGGGAAATCCAAAAAACCAACGGTTTTTACCCCTTAAAATTTGAATTTCTGGAATCCCCGTCTTAGTACGAATTCATGACCTAATATCTACCTAGGTACCAAATTTGAGATATCTACGACTTTTAGTTTTTCGGGAATCCCTGGAACAACGAAAAAATTTACACTTTTGTATGGAGAAATCCCGAAAACCAACGGTTTTTACCCCTTAAACATGGAATTTCTAGAATCCCCGTCTTAGTACGAATTCATGACCTAATATCTACCTAGGTACCAAATTTTAGATCTCTACGACTTGTCGTTTTTCGGGAATCTCTGGAACAACGAAAAAAATTACACTTTTGTATGGAGAAATCCCTAAAACCAACGGGTTTTACCCCTTAAAATTTGAATTTCTGGAATCCCCGTCTTAGTACGAATTCGTGTCCTAATATCAACCTAGGTACCAAATTTCAGATCTCTACGACTTGTTGTTTTTCGGGAATCCCTGGAACAACGAAAAAAATTACACTTTTGTATGGAGAAATCCCTAAAACCAACGGTTTTTACCCCTTAAACATGGAATTTCTGGAATCCCCGTCTTAGTACGAATTCATGACCTAATACCTACCTAGGTACCAAATTTCAGATCTCTACGACCTATAGTTTAGACGGAATCCGTGGAACAACCAAAATGCCTCACTCTTTTATATATATAGATTACAGAACTACAGATACTGCTATAGACAATGTAGACAATATAGGAAAATGGGGATCTTTTGCAATAATAATAATAGGGTAGGATTATTATAATACGATTATATTATTAGATTTTAGCTACATCCCGAACCCGCCGCGTGGGAAATGAACTGTTTAGAACACGTGTTACTGTTTATGAGATACAATGAAAATTAATAATCAGGAATTTATAATTGCTTTTAATAATTTTTAATGATCTTTTTTAAAATGGTATTTTTCATATCCAAACTTTGCCATCATGGTGGATATGACCAAATTCAACGATTTCCTATATAAGGTGGCAGTCTATACTACTTTAGTACTGACTATAAAGTCTGTACTGCGATGGATGACTGAGTTTTAATACGGTTAATGGTTATATGTATTTGTTTGTAGCTTTCACCTTGCCCGCGAAATCATACGACAGACGGTAGTTTACCAAACTATTCACCATTGTTTAGTGAAAATTAAATTTTTGAAATTCGCATAGAAATGTCATTTCCCAAAAGAGACAGCTATTAAAATGATTGCAGTGAAAAGCTTGTTGAATTCTGGGTTACTAATCTCTTTCACTTAGGTTACCGATTTATCAAGATCTGTCCATTTATATTTTTTTTTTTTTTGCGACGGTATTTACTTTTATTAGAACATTCAGAATGTTGGTTTTCACCGACAATCACTTTTAAGGTACACCTAACTTTTCCTACAACAACTGTCACCTTATGTTCAATAGTTAACTAGGTATAAATTCAATAGTTTATTAGGTACCTATGTATTCTTATAATATAGACGCAAATGCCTAAGGGCACTGGTTGCTTTACTGTTAGCAGTAGAAACGCTGCAATGTTTCCTCGAGGCTTTGGCAGGCGTCCAGAGCCGGGCTTTACTGGACTAATATCTCTTGCTAATATATTCTCTTACGATTTTTTGAGTTGTCACTAATGTGTTGACCACGGAACACATAAGAATGTGTTGACTTGACTGTCCCATTTTTGGATCCCATTCCCATTCCGTCCCCTTTCCAATCTTTGTACCTAATTCTAAGGAAGTAATAGAGAATTTAGTTTTTTCTATAGATACTACATTTTACCGGGAAAGAGGAGTTTATGTTAATCCACGTTGTAAGTTTTTCTAGCAAAGAGCTCACAGTTCCGGCGTGATTGAGTAACAGACATCTAAACATACAAACATTCATATTTTATAATAGCAGGACCATGGATGGTTCCTAAACTAACAGAAAAAAATCTGGGAGCAAGGTATATAATAAGTAGGTATATTACAAAAAATGTAATCACTGAGCAGAAATATGGAGCACAGTACGGGGCACTGGGCAGTGGATAGTGGAGGCTTGAGTGGATTGATTGAGGACTTTCCCCGTCACCGCAACACATCCTCGTGTGTCAACGCGGCTAGCTCTTCAAATGTTCCATTTTTGAAACAAAAAATATATCACACAAAATATAATATGTAGAGCAAAGTTATAGACAGCCCTACAACCAAAGACTAGCTGAGTTTAAAATGTTATCTCTTCGCAGCAGACGTAAAATACTTGATTTGTGTTTTTTGCATAAAATAATTCACAACAAAGTAAAGTGCAGTAACCTACTCGAACGGATCTTTCTTTCAGTGCCAAGTAAATATCCCCGTTTCTGTACGAAGTCGACACGTAAAATCTTCCACATACCATCTGGTAGGACGCGACTCAGCAACCAAGCCCCTATAGCCCGCATATGTGCCGAATATAATAAAATTGCTAGAGCTTTACCTGGTATCGACATATTTCACAATACTTACCGTGTTTTTAAAAAAATGATGATTTAAAAAGATGAAGGCTCACCGATAGGTAATCGGTGAGCCTTCCTTCAAGATAAATTTTTAAGTTAATTGCCTAATTACGTATTTTATATATTTATAATAGTATATTCTTCTCCTTTTCTTTATTTTAAGTGTTTACATGTTTATTAATTGCCAATGTTGTGCTCACTATAGATATACATGTAAGTGAAAGAGTTTGTTTAAAAAATATGTTGTTTAACATGTAATACGTGTATATTGTTTGTGTTCTAAGTAAATAAATAAAATAAAATAAAATAAATAAAATAAAATAGTTATCATTCCCATTAGTAACAGGTTGGATTCAATTGCTTTGAGAAAAGGTAAATAGAAATAAACGTGTAAATAATGTACATTATTATTGATTAATGTAAGGGAATTTATGTACCTACTTACACTTCTGCGGAGATTATAGCTGACAAGTACTACCTAGCTCTAATGCCCATGGTATAGTCTCTAAATTAATTTAGATTACTTACAGAATCATGTATTGTCTGCTTGAGCTTTTAATGAACTAAAAGTCTATTAAGTACCAACTTTGTGTTTAGCTGAATCGAATGATCAGAATTGAAAGGCTATTAGTTAAACTTAAGTAGATTCCTTTATAATTTAAATTGAAGTAGTCATAATAAATTCAGGGAGGTAAAAGTTGAAGAATTCGATAGGAATGTCTAAATTAAACCTGTTTGATGCAGCTGAAGTCGTAATTGGTAAAGTTGGTCCACAATCCCTTTTAGCTTAGGGCAGGCCGCAACGCCTCATTACGTATTTGAAAAGGTGAAATCGAAAATACTTTAAGTTATCTAACCAAATCATATATGGAAAGGTATTAGAAGCTACGGTAACAAAACTTTCCTAGTGGATTTTCCTTTAATTTTCTATAGTAAATTGAACGTAGGTATACGTACGAGGAATTACCTACATACCTGCGTAACGTAATATTTTCGTAAAAATAACGTTTGGTTTGATTCCGGATTTACGGTTAAGTAGGTTGATAATAAGATAAGGCTTAGGTTAAGCAAAAAAAATAAACATATATATTTTTTACGTTATTTTCATTTAATCCTTTTTTTAATCATTTCACGTGGATAAATTACTCTTAGGTATACGTACTAAGTTTTCATAAAGGATGGCTCAACGCTATACTAGATTTCTTCCAGAAACTCGCTCGGTTTTCGCCCTTACACTGTACCTATAAATTAAATTTTACTGCTGCAAAGTAAAAACCGCAACTCGTGTAGAAGCGGTACTGGCTAAAATGTAAATACCTTACATTGCCTCACCTCGGGACTCGGGGAAAGCTCTTTGAGTCAAGATATTGGAATTCTAATCGATAGGTAGCGTAACGTTATGCTTTTTAGACTCAAAAATTTGCAGATTTGATATGTAGGAAGAAGCCTTTCTTAGCGCAATATAATTTAAGACATCCCTTGTATATGGATTGAAATGATGATAATAATCGTTCTTGACGTCGTTATTTCAGCTAATGGACGTCCACGGATGGACAAGTAGACCTGCGATCGTGTGTGAACCTGGCGCATGGTAGATCTCCTGACATGACCACAAAATACCATAATTTTGTATCACCTGAAACCAGTGACCCCCGCAACTCTATTCATGTCTGATATCCACCTAGTGTGGGGTCTGCAAACACTAGCTCGGCTTCTCTCACTGATGTACCATCACCTTGGATTCCCAATGTCCAACGAGCTTTGTGCCCCGTCTTATTGTCATTTCAAGTTACAGAATACGTGTGCTGATCGCGAGAAGTAAGCTCGCTGTCTAATTCAACACCTTCTTATGAGGATCATAGTCAGCAACCGCGGTGATAATATTACTAAATTAATACAACTAGTCGTTATATATATTACTAGCTTTTGCCCGCGGCTTCGCTCGCGTTAAATTACATTTTTAACAAATCCCGAGAAAACCCTGAATTTCCTTAATGACCTTTATACCTACTTTAAAGAAAGTTAGTCAAAGCAATCTACCTATAACTGTATTTTATAGCTGGATGTGAAAAATTGGGGTTTTTCAACCGACCGATTCAAAATGTATGTTTTAAGGAATGTAGTTCCCCTCGTGAAATTTAGTTTTTCACATATCCCGCGTTGAACGTGAATTTTCTAAGACAAAAAGTATCTTATGTGTAAATCCAGGACATAGGCTATCTCCCTTCCAAATATCAACCAAATCGTTTGGGTATTTGCGGAATGAAGGAGTATTTCTCCCGCGTGCATTTCGTTTTTTACAATTCCCGCAGAAACCATAGCTCTTGTGAGATAAAAGTAGCCTATGTGGTAATTCCAGGATATCGTCGAATTCCCCTGAAAACTTCAGCTATATCGTTTCAGCAGTTGCGGCTGGCTGATATGGTAATTTGATAATTCTAGGATATTATCTATCTCCGTTCCAAATTACATGCAAATCGTTTCAGCAGTTGCGACATGCCTATGTGGTAGTTTGGTAATTCCAGGATATTGTCTATCTACATTCTAAATTTCGGCCAAATCGTTTCACCAGTTGAAAGAAAGAAAGAAAGAAAAACTTTATTCCATAAGAAAGTGCCACATGTAACAAAACAATATACCTTAGTGACACCTTACGTACTAAAACGATGCCTGAAGCTTCCCCCACTCGGGCAACAAAAACCAATAATTGCCCAAGTGACGGAAGCACCAGACACCGCCTGTCACATGTGGCACAGTCCGGAAAAAGGCCCCAACTCAGCATGGTGCTGTGTGCCCCATATAAGCATGGGAGCACACAGCGCTGATTTTCAGTCAGTGCCTTGCGGTGCGCCTATGTGGTAATTCCAAGATATTGTCTATTTTTATTTTTATTTCATGATATCTTTTGAATGGAATGACCGATTTCAATAATTCAAAAAGTAATCATCAGGTATTGAGACAGTCTTGAATATTAAATTATTTATTTGGATAAAAATTTATAAGTGGTATGGATAACACGGTCTGAGTTTGATCGGCATTTCTATCAATTTGTTAAATGTAAAAAAGTAGTTATAGTGACGTAACTGCAATAGTTAGACACATGGTCTCGCGAAGTTTTTTGTAGATATTGATATATTCTATAATATTGTCGAACATTTTTTGTCCTATCATTAATACTCTTCGCAGCGTATGCGATGAAAGACATTTTATGGGTAATTTTTTTACACCTTCGGTTGGTTTTAATAGGAATTTCTAAAAATTTCTATAGTAATCTAGTACTAAATATAGCCTATGTTACTATGTTCTAATGAAAAAAGAATTATTGAAATCGGTCCAGTACTTTTTGAGTTTATTCGTTACATACAAAAATACAAACATACAAAAATACAAAAATACAAATCTTTCCTCTTTAATAATAGTGTAGATTATATAGTCGTTATACAACTAGAAAACTCGTTTCAAAGTATATATTTTTATTATCATTCATAACTTTGTAATATGAAGATATTTTAAACTCTACATACTGTAATTTATTATCTTCCTTACGTGGCCTTTTAGGAAGCGTGAGAGGAAAGCTTACGTGTCTAACGCAATTATGAGGCCCAAAGAGCACCAATTAGTTTACGACAGCCGAAACGAAGCCTCTCAGAGCCACTCCCTCCTTTATTAAGATGTAAAAGCTATATACGAGTACATACCCTTATAGAAATAGCTAAAGGAAACGTTAATGTTTCATAAATTGACGTATGAACCGGAAGAGATACTTAATATTAATCAAGAAGTTCGAATATAAAAAAAACTACCTACACTTGCAGACTTTAAGAAGATGCATAAAAGGTCCGTGGTGGGTAAAAACAATGAAAACTTAATGTCGTGTGTAATCCGGGATAAGCCCCTAATTTCATGGCCACGATTTACACGTTTGACCCTGCCTCGGTTAAATATTAAGGTAAATAAACTGTACAATTAAAATGGCTTATGGCTATAAAACCCTGTTTATGTTACCTAATGTTTTTGGCAGTTTAAGTTAAACAATTTTCTTTGACTAATATTAAATTGATCTCTACAAATCGTATAGCTATGGAATTATTGTTTTTTTTTTTAATTCGTTGGAATTATTTAGCTTTAATTCTTGAACATGATCCGTGATAAAAACTGGTGTTTAATCTATAAAGTAAATTATAAGCGATATATTTGAATGTTTTTATTACTATGTAGAAGCTTTAACACGTACTATAAGGTATATGTCAACAACTTATTTTTGTCTGTAAATTATTTATCCATCTCTCTCTTATCATCAAAATCACTTTTTCTAAATCAACGTTAAGTCTTAACCTAATCAATTAGCTATCTTGTTCAGAACTTGAAGCGGAGGTATAAATGTTGTTCAACTCTGGATATTCAATAATAATACCAATAAATCTATTGGCAGGCAATCTGATTTAGTGGTCCTTGAGAACCAATACACTCTTAGAAATGCATTCAGATTGCAATATCCTAAATACCTAACCCGAGACTATCCTTTGTCTACCTGTACTATGCGCTTCAACATTTAAATAATTCAACTAACTAAAGCGCCCCAAATAAAAGTGTTTAACATGAATAAAAAAAAATGTAAGGATCCATATTTAATACGCAAGTTTGTATGTTCCCCATTATTATGATAGCTATTTCGATATTTAAAACGAGTTGAAAAAAGGAATTCAATTATATGATAAATTAATACTCAAACGATATCTCATAAAAAAACGAATGAGTGGACAAACACCCGACTTTTCATTGGTGTTTTATATTTTTATTTATGTTTTATTTACTACTTTTACGAAAATTTTGCCACAGAAAATATCTGCTGTTTTTTTTTCTCTAACTAAGATCATACACATCTAAGCATAATGTATGTAAACTTACCAACCCACTTAAATATTATAAAGACGCACTGCCTTGCGATTTAGCGTTCCGGTGCGAAGCTAGTATATCAGCATTGTATATTTACGATGCATCTTCGGCTGCATCGTCAATAAACATCAGACGATATTGCAGTCAAGTAAACTACTAGTGAATAGTAGCGTGTAAAAAAAATTGTAGAAATATACTTTAAGTGTATTTTCCTATAGGAACTTAATTATTTTAAAAAACATCAAGCGTTTTTCATAAAAACCAAGTAGTTAGAGTAGTCAAGACCTCATTGTAGAGACACCACGAGACATATCAAAGGGACGCAAAAGGAATTCCTACTCTCCTTGTGGCTAAGACAACAGTGGAAATAAAACCGCTGTTATTTATAGCCAGCACACCAGACGCGTTCACATTGCTACCTCGTTTAGCTTTTCTCGTAAAAGCATTTGCGTGAGTTATTTGATTTCAATTTCTTGAAAGCCAGTCAGCCTTATTTCGGTATAAATAAAAGATTTCGTTTTGCCCTTCGATGTTATAAATTTTAGTACTCCGTCGCCATTCCACACTTGCGTCAGTTCTCACGAGATTGCTAATTAGATTATAGCGTGCGTCAAGACAAGACACAATATTGCAGATCTTAGAACCATCTTATTTTATTACTTGTTGTTTCAGTAATGATAACAAAAGGGTCAAAAGGTTAGTAAACAAGAACGATGAATACTGGTCTAAGATCCGAACCGACATCGACCTTCACCGAGCTGATAATATAATGAGACCTATTTTGTAATTTGAATCTATTAGAAAATATATTAAAAATGGGTTTGCTGGAAAAATACTGAACATATCATTCAATTATTTAAAAAAAATGTTTTTTTATTTTTTATTTTGCAATATTAAGAAATTTTTGGAAATTTTACAAATTATAGACAAACTAGCTGACCCGGCCACGCGTTGCTGTGGCTAAAGTTTTTGTTATATTAATAAATTAACATTGCGACTATAATTTGAGATTTAAACTATCCTATCTCTCAAGTTGGATCGAACTGTCAGGTACTACCTACATACCGCACGCATCTAATTTGTGTTGCATTCCTCTCCAACCCCTCGATAAATTCGCGAAAATCAATACGCCGATCAATTTGATGAACTTCATGTCATCGAACTGTATATAATTCGTTATAAAACTGCCGGCCGGCTAGTGAAAGTGTGTGTATAAGTGCTTACTCATTTGACACGCAGAAATTAGAACATTACATCAAGTAGGTAAGTGAATTTACATCCTTGTTTCCTGCTCACCTTCTTATATTTCTGTGTGGTAGCCTGTGGAATAATAAAATATTGGAGGAATTATTGAACCAGAAAGCATCGAAGGTAAATTTCAATTTTTTTGTCCCGCTATCGGAATGTGGTGAGAAAAACCTCCAAAAAGAAAAACTCTTTAACCACCACAATTTTTGGTGTTGGTGGTGATGGTGTGCGAATTTTATTATAATCGGTTCAGTAGTTTAGGAGTCCATCGCGGACAAACATCGTGACACGAGATTTATATATATTAAGATAATAGACAACCCTATGTAAATAAATAATACACAGTAAATTTTTCATAAAATGTGGCAATATTAAGTTAAAAAGAAAATTTTACAAAAGATATAGACAATAAATAACAGACAACCATATTATGTCGGCACATTCTGTACCTATGTCTTATACTTCAAGTCTAGTGTAAAATTTTTCGTTTTTCTTACACAATTGCGTCTTCCCATAAACAAAAGTCGACTTCTACGCCGCGTCGTAGCGCTGCGGCGTACAGTGCTACGGCGTAGAGTGCTACTATATAAATTTTTCCCTGATTTTCGACATACAAAAGTTGCACATATTGAAGTTGTAAATAAACTAAAGAACGTATAAACCGAACAACAATGTGAACCAAATGACTCACAAAAAATCATCACAAAAAATATTTTACTTCAGAACGTCATTATAAAGCCACAGTGGAAAATCTTTCACCGTAAAAAATAATCGAATTTTTGCCTTACTTCTCCCTTAGCAATCATGACTTTTGCGACCTTTATTCAATTAGCCCGTAAAAAGAAAGTACGGTGAAAGATCTCAGAAGTCAGTAAATCTTTATTAAGGGTAACGATATTCCTTAACGAGAATATTTCAGTTCTGCATAGAACTGAAATATTCTCGTTTAGTAACAAAACGTTTACTTCTGCAAATTAACAAATTTCGATAATATACGATATTAAATAAAAGCTATATGTACTGCAGTTGTAATAAATATTACGAACATCTGTAATTAGAATTTTGTCATCAACTTTCACAGACATTTATTTTAGATCAAAGTAGTAATGCAACTAAATAACAAAATGAAATTAACAGAATAAGCTTATCTTTCTTTGCAATTGCAATTTGCAAGAATAAGATAAAATAGCGAGCGGAATGAAATTTTAACTTATCTGTTAATTAAAGAACGAAAAGTCCTACGGTTTGATAAAGTAATAAGCATTAGTAGAAGTGTCGTCTTTTAATTTCAGCCCCATTTGCCGGCTGATTTCTTTTTATTCGGTAATTACATTTAAAATGTCCCGAAGGCGACCATTAGGAAAGTTTAGAAGCGAAAAGGAATAAAAAGTTTAAAGAAAGAAAGCTTTTTGCTGTGAGGATAATTGAGGATTACTGGGCCAAATTGTTTCGTATCATCAACAAACATGACGTATGTAAATACGTAATATAAAATACAGAATAATCATTATTTGCCAGGGCTGTACGATTTAGGAGTACTAAATTGAATTCGTTACCAAAAGATTTAAGTAACTTATTATTTTGTAACTTCGAATATTAAATTTGATTCTTTTAAATTCAGGTCCCATCTGGTTGAGAGCAACCGTTAAGATTTATACTAACTCCTACCAAGTTAGTACGATAACATCTTCAGTTGCATCTTTATAGATATTTCAATCCAGGAAGATGCGCCCCACTCTGTCAAAATCGCTTATGTTTCATTGAATCGTATGGAGTTTGGCAGAGTGGGGCGCGTCGTCGTGGATTGAAATAATTATACTTACCATCCAGGTTAGATTTCAGTCAAGTACTAGGTAACTTTTATGACTAAAAATAAACACTTTTTTCAGGAAAGGCTGGTCATATTTGTTACGAAAATAAGCTTCAAAAGTTTAAAACCTATAAGACTCTTCTCGTCGCTCCACACATTTTCCGTGGACAGCTCGTATTTACTTTGTGGCTTGAGGTGTTCGCCGGCAAATTTACGAGGGCATTTTTGCCAAAGAGAATGGCGAAATTGCATACACAATTTCTAAGTAAAAGTCTTGCTAAGACTGGAGGTCTCGACGAGGTTCTTATCTCGAGCCAAATCCAAAGTCGTAAAATCGCTAAATTTAATATGTCTATACTAATATTAATAATGATGTGATTTACCTATTTGAGAATCCGAACACCTGCATGCACCCTAAAATGTATCTATTCAAGAATTCGATAAAGTATAATGTGAAATATTCAGTCGCAGATTAGCGAAAACAATTAATAATAATTGCTATAATTCATCTTCGTATGATTTATAGTAAAAGTTCAGAAACCATAAAATACATAGGTAATATTAGACAAACAAAATATATTAATGAATTGTGTGTCCTAGACATTTTCCAATTTCCTTTTATGCGCACTTGATGGCGAATCAATCGCTGGATCCGTACTAGGGTTAAGTGGGTCCGCACTTAAAAAGACATCAAGGGTACAGAAATGATAGGTATTATAACTTCCAGATGACCCACAGAAAATGAGTTCGACATTTTGGCCCGCCGGCTCGCATCCGATCCGAATGATCTTAAATTATCGTTAACAATGTTCGGATCACGTATGGTTTAGTACTAATAGTTCTCTAGCTATATGATATGACTACCGCTTTCACCACTCAAAGATAAAAAAATATAGAAAGTACCTTCAAAGTGTAATGTGCAACTTGCCATTTGGTCTTTTAATTGTTTCTTGTTGCTAGAAATCAAACTAAAATGAATTTAGTGATAAAATTTTAAGGATGGTGTATAAACCTAGCAAATGCAAAGTGCGTTGGTAGAGGGACACGTATTCATTAGAAAAATAACTTAGTAAGAGTGGTAATGCATTCTGTGGCTACGTGTCATTGTTAAATGCTCCAAAATATAATTTCTAGGTTATTTACAACATCAATCAAGTAGTTTTATGGTAAACTATTTTCAAATATTTATGATTGCAATGACGTTGGGTCACTATTACCTAAAACTGTTCCAAATTTCAAGTCGATAGCTTTAATAGTTACTGAAATAATCAAGTGTGGCAGACGGACGGAGAAAGTCTCACCATAAGGGTTATATTTTTAACATTTTGGCATGGAACCCTAATAAAAATGAATATTGACATCACTAAATACTTTATATTACACAGTATAATAATTTTAGCTATTATTCGAGAATCCTATTATTTTACTTAATTGTCCGAAAACTGTGGCCTCTGAAAGATTTAGTTACAACAAAGCAAGTAGTCCAGTGCGGTGAAGGGGTCTCTACAAACGGCCATCAATAAACTGCGAACTTCAATTTACTGTTAGACTTTGACTCTCCAATTACTAGTCAGCTCCCGGTGCTCTTCACCTCGCAGCCCCGAAGTCGCAAATTGACGTTACAAGAAAGGTTTTCGAATTGCTATAGTATATCTAAATAGGCAGGAGCTCTATGTAAAACAAAGTACCTACCTACTGAAACATAAAATGGAAAATTCTTTCCAAAAAACCAACTTCAAATGCCACTACAAAGAATGAAATAATTTTTAATGTACACCAATTCGAAGTCGGGCAATGTTTTGTTCAATCATTAATAGTCCTTCGTATTATTAAACTTAATGTGCAAAGAAACGACAAAATTATCGTCAATACGGAGGACTATTAGTGAATGAACGAAAAATTGCCCGACTTCGAATTGGTGTACATTAAAAATTATTTCATTCTTTGTAGTGGCATTTGAAGTTGGTTTTTTGGAAAGAATTTTCCATTTTATTTTTTACTTTTTAGTGGGAAACAAGTAATGCGCAAGGTATTGGAAAAAATGCCCAAATCGCTGGAAGTATGCTTCTAAAATCTGAAGAGTTCCCTCAATTTCTCCAAGATCCCATCATCAGATTCTGACTTTATGAATACAGTCATTACTTGATGACTGCTAGGATATGCAATAGTAACTATAAAAAATACCTAAATCGCTTCAAGTATACTAGCAAAATTTGAAGAGTTCCCTCGATTTTACCAAGATCCCATCATCAGATCCCGACTTGATGACCATAATACAACCTGGAAAAAATTACTCTTTTAAACAATACCCAAATCACTTCAAGTGTGCTTATAAAATTTGAAGAGTTCCCTCGATTTCTCCAGGATCTCATCATCAGATCCTGACTTGGTGACAATGGGACCATCTGTGAACTATACCTTTTCAAACAAAAAAAGAATTTTCCAAATTGGTCCACGCATCTTCGAGTAATCGGGGAACATACATAAAAAAAAAAAAATAAAAAAAAAAAAAAAAGATTCCGACGAATTGAGAACCTCCTCCTTTTTTTTGAAGTCGGTTAAAAAGGACTACACTATCTTTAGGTCGGTACCTACTTAAAGATATTTCAATCCACGACGACGTGCCCCACTCTGTCAAACTCCGTACCTACAAATCGAAAGAAACTTAAGCGATTTTGACAGAGTGGGGCGCGACGTTGTGGATTGAAATATCTATATCTATATACGTATGCAAAGTGCGAACGCAATGGGTGTACCGCAGGAGATATCTACTTAGAACACAGTGGGTTATTTGTAGAATTCTTGAGTGACTAGTTACCTACGTATGGACTAGCTATCTACGTTATAATCAAAATAAAATCACAAACATGTTGTTCACGGGTAATTAGGCTAGATCAGTACCTACATAAATTTGTATTTAGTAGAAAATTCTAAAATCGACGCAGGGAAAGCCGACGTCAACTTAAATGTAAAGTTGGCGCTCACCTTAAGTGTTAATTAAGTGTTAATAAAAAAATATTATTCGTCCTCTTGAAGAAAGAAACTACTTTAATCATTTGGCAATGGTAGGTACTTATCATATTGCAGTAGGAAATACAGAAAAAGGCAGTTAAATTATCTATGAAGGCAATTTAAAACTCATTTTCATGTGATAGTGCAGTCCATAAACAAGGCGACTCACTGAACTGAACTAAAATGGAAAGTAATGAAAGGACTCTTTTCTGCAATTTAAGCGAATGAACGCTACGGGCAAACTTAATATCAAAGACAAAAGTAAACATGAGATCATTTACTAGGGTACGGTATAGCTTTTTTGCCATTTAAAGCCTCCCCCACACAGGCGCGTTATTATCGCGCGATAATATCGCAATCGTTATTGCGATATCTGTTTTCAGTACATTTTGTATTAGGATGGTCATGTAGTCACAAACTTCTGCGATAATAACGCCGCAATGGAACTATATCGGTCGATATTATCGCAAGCGTTATTGCGATATCTGTTTTCAGTACATTTTGTATTAGGATGATCAAGTAGTTACACACTGCTGCGATAATAACGCGCCTGTGTGGGACGACGGACGCAGCGTCCTACTTCCATTGCGGCGTTATTATCGCAGCAGTGTGTAACTACATGACCATCCTAATACAAAATGTACCTACTGAAAACAGATATCGCAATAATGCTTGCGATATTATCGCGCGATAATAACACGGGACGCTGCGTCCGTCTGCGTGTTATTATCGCGCGATAAAAACACAGCTGTGTGCAAGGAATCGGGACGCATTATCGCAATAACGCTTGCGATATTAGGTATCGCGCGATAATAACGCGCCTGTGTGGGGGAGGCTTTACTAGGTTTTTCCCACAGTTTCGCCCGCGTGAATAAAACTCGAAGAACTCGTGTATCACGCCACTCCATTTAACAACCTTTATACCTTACTTCCAAGGAAATCTTCTAAATATGTAATATAATATTAATAGCTGGTGGTGGTGGTGGTATTGATTGCTGTAACTAGTCTTTTTTTGAAATACAGTCACAACAAGTAGCAAACATCTAATGTCACACACTCTCCCATTTATAATAAAAAGGAATACGTATGATATGTAGGTACTGGTCGCCTCTTTTTAAACGCAAATTTTATTGATACTTACAGTCTTGCGCTTGACCATGTATCTCAACTTCAGACATTTTTATATTTCATTGTCGTTCTGATACATTATTATATTTTATTCCATTCGATATGTTTTTGCGACTATCGTTATATAGGTATGTCATAAATTCTGAAGCTATTGATAGTTCATGACCACAATGGAAGAAATCTTTAAGATTGCTAATTGAAAATACCTTTTTCGAGATTGTTGTATTACTGTAATAGTATTTTTATTTACATCCATTGTTCTCGTATATTTGCAGTAGAAAACCAAATTAAAAGGATGCGACAATACCACGCCTATAGGCTTTATGTGGACTTAGTCGATCGAGCTCAGAGACAAATGTGATTGTCTTTAATTAATTGACGCCAATGAACGGAGATATGGGATACGGGTGGCTAATGTAGGTGAATGTAGGGTGATGGTAATGATGATCAGCCTTCAATATTCTCGTATTTATTGTTCCCAATTAAGTTGAAGGAATATAGATCAATTGACGCGGTTGGGTAGGTAGGTAGGAAGTTAAGGTAGACCTTTGAGGGGTACCGACCTAATTCGAATCTCCTAAATACGAGTACCTACTACCTATACCTACTTGCAAATTCAAAGAACCTTTAAAATACTTTTTGGATTTTAAAAACAACGCTCTAAAACAAAATAACGGTTTGCAGTTTGTTAAAAAAAGTCATTCTTCCATAAGCGAGACTGACTCGCACTTGACCGGTTTTTTAAACTTTTCTGGTTTACAGTATTCACGGCCAGTTAATTTTTTCTCGCACAAAATTAACTTTGTCCGTCTGTGAAAGTTCAACGGTTATGGTCAATAAATAAGTACTGTAGATACCTTAGGTGCTTTAGAAGAAAGCAATACCTTGAGCCGAAGAAATATAGTCGGTCCAACCTAACTGATTAGCCTAGGATATACCTACTAGAAACCGTGTTAGAACTTAAGCGAAAAAAGGAGCCAGTTACCTACTTTTTGTAATAAGATCTACGATATAATATAATTGTACTCCGATAGACATTTGGTTTGCCTAAGTAAACCCTAAGTACTCTCAACTTTCAAAATACGAGGAGGTACCTGAGCCGTGCAGTTTCCTAATGCTCATTTCTATTATTTAAACCTCTACGAACCCCCACTGAGCAAATCCTCGTCGTAGCTGGCAACACTAAACATAATCCAGGACTTATCCTCATAAATCCCTGGCAAGCACACAGTGACACAGCACAGCGCAAGTGCGCAAATGTACAAAGTGACGTGATGCCTCATGCCATCTCCCCTCCAGCTCGCGGCGCATGCGGCGCACAATTCATTTGTCTATCTGACAGCAGCTTTAATAGTTGAGTGTTGCTCTATCATCAATCTTTACGAGATACATTTTACGAAGCGTTTATTGAATTTTACATTTTATTTTGTCTGCAGATATCTACTTTCTTAGTGAGTATTAACTAAAAGGTTTTTTGGTATAGATTAGTTACGTTCTTGGGTAGGTACCTCGGTGCCTACTTCATACCTGGGTATAAGGTAGGTATGCACCTAAGATGAAAATAATCCTCGTACCTATTAAGTAGGTACCGACCAACTTAGTCATATGTGTTAATTTGTACGTTTAATGTTCATCTTCAGCACACAATCATCAAATTTTAACTCTTGCATATTTAGAAAATAAGTACTTACCCAGATAATAAGGGTCGATAGGTCATCATAATACTTAGGTACTACATATCTTAAGGTCGGATTAGGTAAATGAGTACCTACCTAACTTCCTATGTAATGTAAACTAAATAACTATCTATTACAAATTCTACTCTGATAACTGCTTCGAAGCAAAACTGAAGTTTCGTAATACAAATACGAGTATTAATAAGCTTGAGAAGTCGCTGGAACTTGAGACGTGGGCTCCGAAGTTTCGTCAAATATTACACATATATTATTAGAGCAACATGTCACAACGTAGGAGTAAGTACCTACCTACCTAACTTTAATGTTGTTTGTTGGACATTCTCCTACCGTGCGCTGTCGTCGTGTCACATCAAATTAAAATTTAAATCATTGGGTGGAGTGAATGAAATGGCATGTTTATTGAGCACGCCCATCTTAGTTAATCCAAAGTTAAGATTCTTAGATAGGCGCAAACGCCGTCCCTATACCTACATAGGTACAGGACATTCGAGGCATCCTAACCGAAATGTTTCTATGTATACGAGTCGATAACGTGTGTGCACATATGAATAATGACTGGCGATTGTTTCAATGCTCGAGATCGTCAACAGGTGATGTCAGCGGGGCTAGACAAAGAACAGTCGTTTAGCGTTCACGACAGTAGATAAAAATGTATGGACAAAACAAGTGACCGTAGAAAACCCACGTGACCATATAGAGGAAAACACGCTTCTTTTTGGAAATCGACTGCGACAATTTAAACGCTCCCTGGCGTTCTCGCAGACCTTGTAGGTAACTTTAACGTACTTCGCATGACAATTGACAGCCGACAGTGAACAACGCTAAGCATAAAGTAGATTCTGCTTTCGTTTGTCTATACATTTTTATCTACTGTCATGAACTCTAAACGACTTTGTCTATAGCCCCGCAGATGTGTATATTCGCTGCAGTAAATCAGGAAACCAATTAGCGGGTAGAATTTGTTTACGACGTTTTTTACACAATCACCTAGCAAGACTCAGATGTATGTAATGTCAGTAAAATATAGAAAATTATAAAAACCTGCATCTATAGCGAGCAAAGCCGCGGGTTGCTTCTTAGTAGAAGACTAAACAATTCGGTTTCACCTACCATCAGGTGGGTTTGAATACGTCGTCGTACCATCGAGGTAAGCAAAAAATTTAATTACTGTCATTGATGTCGACAAGTTAATGATCGAAAATCACATGGAGTCCACTAACTTTTCACGTACATTCACAAGCTACATCTAGAGGGCAGACAGGTATTTATAAAAACCACGATATTTACCTTTAAATCATTTAATAAAATAAGTGATGTATTAATTTCTTATCAAGAACACATTTAATAGCAGTCATTTGAAAAATTATAGTCAAATGATTAATTATTGAAATGAATAGAAAAAAGTGTAAAAGGGCCTCTTATCGGATGAGATTTTTTCACTCTTTACAGAAATAGGTACAACATGAATAGATACAAAGCGCTAACACCACGATTTTAACTTTTCATCCAGTTATATATTATACGAAACTTAAATATAATAATAACAATAAAGAGTATTCTCATTACTAATACATTTTAATAAAAATATATTCCGAGCCCTTTAAACAGATTCCCTACTTCTTTCGGCAATAAATCCCTATTTTCGAACCGAAATTTTCATAACCTTTTGAAAGTTCTATAAATATAGAACGAAATTCCTACGTACGTAACACACCACTTCACCATCAAAAACGTCGGAAGTGTAGACATAAAACTCTAATTCTATAAAGCTTTGTTCAAAAAACAAAAAAATACTTATATTCAATATAATATTATATAATACATACTTATAAAAACATTAGTAATAATTTACACTTTATTCACTTCATAATTTTATTACAATATTATTATTTATTAGTCTATTTTTTTCGTCAGAAATAAAAAGTAAAAGTCGGGAAATTTAAGTACCAACATCTATTACATGCCTATTTTATTATAGTTCTGTTATTATAAACTTCAGACCATTATTATCCCTCGCCAATATATCCATGCGTATCAAAATATATTCCAAATACATTTACGTTTAATTCACTGTGAGGTCATTTCTTATCGCAATTACACTTCAAAATTGAAAATTGAGTCCGAATCCAGATTGCATTCAAGTATTTTTAACTATACACTGTAACGAAAACCCCGTGGGACGTTGCATAACTAAAGTCGATATTTCAACTTATTTGTCAAAAAATACCTACATAATATATTATTTCAAAATGGAAAATTTGTTTTTCTCAAACATGCTCATGAAAATGATGGTCAAATTTCCAAAATTTGAGCATCATTTTGACGACCTTCTTCAAGATAAATCGAAATTGCTCGGCCAATCAGCGACTGGCAAAAGTTAAATGTTATATGAAAATCCATATCTCTCGTGGTCGAATAAATTACATACTATACTCTTATCTATCGTGTAATAACATGTCACGATCTTTCACTCTGACACAGGAGATGTGTGAAGTCCTCTGCAAGCCTTGGCCATAAGTAATCATTGTTAAATCACATTTTTATATGTGTGTATTTACAAGTTTGTCCATCAATGCCGCTGCAGTAATGTACTATTATTAGGTTTAAATTTCGATTCTATTTACGTAACACAGGCGGTTTCTCAGGTTTTTGTTACATAGTGTATTAAGTTTGTACATCAAATCGTAATCAGCACTAAATTCTGCCTTTTGATTGGCTGAAGAAAACGTGAGCGCGAATTCAATCAATCAGAGGGCAAAATTTTTCCATTACGTACGTACGATTATAATGATTACTCTTCTCTTTCACAATCAGACAGCTTGCTTCGCTCGGATGATCTCGTTCGAATTTCAAAAATGGGAATATCTGTGTAAATTCCAGCTTTCTAGGTTTATGGGTGGTGAATGGTGATGAGTCAGCTTGTGCGGTAACCAAACAGGTGAGTGAGGTGAGGATTACAGCGAAATTGTGTGTGGAAGAACTATAAAAAATCCTATTGAATGGAAGCAGGCGTTATTTTGCGGAAATCCATAATTAGCAGGACAGATTAATTTGTTTTGCTGTAATCCGCTACTTGAAAAGATTCTGTATGGTACAATATGCAGGAACACTGCCCACATGAAACACCACACACAATTTTCCAACACTTTCTTCGACGCACGTTTCGTCCCGAACCGGGACATCCTCAGGAGATGTTGACGATTTCGCATTGTGAAGTCAACATCTCCTGAGGATGTCCCGGAATCTGTCCTGCTATAAAAAATCCACTTTTCTATATCAAATTTTCTCCAATACTTTATTGAATGCATTCGAAACTCGGATTTTAGTACACATTGTTATAATGGTAGAAGGTAAATTTCCGAAACAAGAAATTGCATTACATATTTGACAAGAAATTGCATTACATATTTGACAAGAAATTGCATTACATATTTGAACTATTACAAAAAAAAATAACGTGGCACTCTGCGAGTGAAAACTTGAACAATTACGTGAGGTGTCGGTTACGTCGCGAGTTCAACGTTTTTTCCTCGTCTCAAACAATGCCCAATGCGCTTAAAAGAGTTTTACTTTAAAATTATTAAAATAGTTCAATGGAAAGGAGCCTTGATTAATAATGAAGAAAAGATTTTGAGTTAGTGATTTGATATGGGACATTTCATAGAAATTAATTACTAAAATAATAAAATAAATTAAAAGGTAGGGACATGCCGAAGACACTTCGCGATTACGATTTAGCTCGCTACCTCGATGTCACCTCCATATTCAAATAAATGCATGTTACTCGTAATAGACATGCATGAAGATTGCGAAGAATACCTCGCCACGATAAATTATTTATGTAGATAGCCGTAGTTCTTATTTTAATTATTTATTTTAATAGATGCACAATTGTTTCTTAAAAACTAATATCCCGCTAAACTGATTAACAGTTTGTTGGCGAGTTAGTGAGATATTCTTTGGCAATCGGCATGCGCGTGCGACTTCGAAGTAGCGATAAATCGCGTTCGCGAGATATCGCAGGTACCTTAGGCATGTCCGTACCCTTAGTATAGCTGCCATTAATTTTTATTATTCCATGGTATTCTAAGGCAGACCGCTCCTAAAAATATTGTATGCAATTCATTCTATTTACGCAGCGGCAGCCATAACTACGACAAAGTATATGAAAATGTACTTCGCGTACCGTATTTGTTTTTTATCGTAAGCAATGGCACAGAGGGACTATAGTGTTGAAAATAATCATCTACTACCCGTACGCAGAAGTTCTGCTTATGACGACTGCGTCTCGCGCTTGTCTGATCAATACGACGAGCGCGGGACGCGGTCGTCTGTTCTGGACCTCTGTTGAACGGGTTATATAAATCTATAGCCATTATAGATGCCGAATATAAAATTAACTATAAAATGTAAAAATTGTATCAGGTACATACATGTAAAAATACTAAGTTAAGCGTGAGCGTGACTGATGTGGATGACGATGATGTTTAAAAAATACAATATGTATTTGTAAACCCCATCTAGTATTGCAATTAATAAAAATTATTATAAATAGGGTTGCCAAGCGAAAACATAAATAAAACTTTAAGTCTTCTCTATGTGGATACTCACTAAAATACACACGATTAGTTAAACCATGTACGAGTATAGTGGGAGGCGTATAAGTTGAACAATGCGCAAAACACATTTTCGTGTCTCAAATGAGGTGCGGTATGAGGGGAAGCACGTAAGGCGCGGAGATATAGCTGCGTATAGATTGTCATCATTTTGTGTCAATTTAATTGCCACGTATTATACTTTTGTGACGTTTCAATGGGGATCCTGACGAAAAGCTCATCGCAGATGGCGCTAGCGGCGCGATGGCTTATCGTCCTAGTTTACATGTGGGTTTCTGCTACCTTATGTTAAAATCTATCGGCCATCATTATTAATTATAATGTAAAAACAGTTTTAAAACTCTACGTGATGGCCATGGCGACAATGCGCCATAAACCTCCCCATTCAAAACAAAAATAACTTCTCCATCTTGCATATGCTTAAAGCTTAAGTGTGATTATTATGTTTAGAAATCGGAAACTGGCAACCCTACTTACATATGTATTGATTAACGATTTTCTGTGGTATATTTAACTAGACATGTAATGTTTCGTTTAGGTGAGTGCATTTGTCGCGAAGATAGCTGCTATTAATTTAAATGTCTTTCTCTTAATCTTAAAAGAATATTCTGATTTTTTCCCCATAAAATGCGACAACGATGGGATGGTAATAATATCCAATATTGAAATACAAGTTTCTGAAGAACACTGCATACGATATCTAAAGATATTCAATATTGAACGTAAGGCATTGAATATGATACAAAGGTAGCAGCAATATTGCTTTGTTGCAGCGTAGGTCGGTAAGCAGGAACATTGTTAAATTATTATCAATTTCGTCTAAAAACGCATTTTAAACACCTTTTGTAGATGCAAGTGTAATTTAAATCACGACAAATTACTCACATAGGACGGAACGCAACAGTTTTTTGTAAAAAAACATAATATTGTCCTAAACGGTGCTTTATTTAACGTAACAACAAATAGCACCTAGACCGATACCCTGCACTAGTCTTATAAATGCAAAATATTTCTCCTTGATATACTTTTATTTATTTCTTCGAATATGTTCGAAATTTGTTTGCTACAAGTAATAATAATTATTATATTTATAAGCCTTTTACAGCGCATCGGAAGCGTAACGGCTTAAGTATATAAAAATCGGGCAAGCAAAATCAATATGTACTAGTAATATTGAACTTCTTAAATCATAATAATATTATCGACACTGTACTTTTTAACACGCTAAAATAAAAAGACAATTACAAATTAATTAGACTCGTAAAAATTCATTCTGGTTTCAAAAGAGTGAATTTTTCTTATTTTTTTTTAGACTCTGAAACGTTTATTTTACAGGAATCGATAGACAAAAGATATCTCTCAACAACGATACTCTCACATTGAAAACACATTAAAAACAACATTTTACGTATTGCTATAGGTCCACAGTTTATAACTCGGACTGTCGGCGATCCCGTCATCAGGGAATCGCCACGACGCAGACTCTGATAAGGCCGTGCGATTTTCTGTTCAGTTCCAACCTTTTAGGTTGAAAGTAATGCTATCCGTTCGATAGTTCGTCCTTGAGCCACTGCGGCACCGGCCTGCCAAGTCGGACGAGCAACTTGGACAGGGCCGTGTTGTGAGGCGTGTAGTAACGCCTCAGGAACTTGGCCGACCGGTCCTCCATCGGCGGGTATATCCGCCCCTTGGACTTGCCGAGGCATTTCGTCTTCTCGTTGCTCACCGCTTGGCAGAAGAAACCCTTTTTGGGGTCATATCTGAAACAAACGTTGCCAAATGTAAAAGACTAATCTATTCCTTATGTGTACCTACTTAACGTCATATATACCTACGCACGTAACTACATTTTATCTACGCTCATTGCTTAAAGTTCGAATTATGAAATCGAAATGTGTCAAATAATTACCTTCTTTATTCACAGACTTCTATAATTATTAAAAAGTTATTCATTATAACATCGCTCTACTATGGAAATATTTAAAGAAAGTTGTTTAATTTCCATTACGATACACGGCTCTGGATTCTTGTATTTGTATCTGGGGTAATATTTTTTATGTAATATTTTTTTAAGTGAATCCACAGACAACATATTATAGTTGGTAGTCATTGCCGAGAGTATGGATGGGCCATGATTGACCATAGACAACAACAATAATGTCTATTGTCTATGGTTCTGCGCCACATTTGCAGAATTTTGGCGCCATAGGTACATACAAATTTTTAACATTTTAATGTGTTATTTTTTTTACTTAGTCAAAATTTTGCGCTGACAAGTGGAAAATTAAAAAATTTTAAAACACCCACGACTTTTGCAGACTTGTAATTGAAAAAGGATTAAATAATTTTTTTGAAACTCCCCGACTAAAGGAAAGTAAGAACTAAGAACCTATCAGTATAATTACAAATCCAAGAAAATCCGCCGGAGCTGATGTGTTTTGCCTATGACGGTGTTGATGGTGCTGTTTACCAGTTGATGACTAATTCAATTTCTTGATACTTCTCATATACCGGCAGTTTATCAATGCTTACTAATTACATTAATTGATATTGGAAACGAAAATAGCAATGGCAGCTCCGACGGATTTTCTTGGATTTGTAATTATACTGATAGGTTCTTAGTTCTTACTTTCCTTTAGTCGGGGAGTTTCAAAAAAATTATTTAATCCTTTTTCAATTACAAGTCTGCAAAAGTCGTGGGTGTTTTAAAATTTTTTAATTTTCCACTTGTTTTATAGTTTTTCGATTAATATATTAATGTAATTTAAATAACATTATTATAAAAAATGTAAATTAATCTTCAAACTAGCCATTAGCTCCTCTAGCAGCGTTTGAAGGCATCATCCCTTCCAAGTCATAAAGAGACGTTTATTGTGGCGCCCCCTGCTGTTCAATCACAAGAACAATTATCTACGAACCATTGCCAATGACTCACTAATATTTTATAAAAAACTGTATCCAAATCGGTTCAGTCGTTTTTGTAATAATTGAGAACATTCGTTTGCAATGTAAATGTTTTTTTGTGGCGCCCCCTGGTGATCGATGTTCGTAACAACTATCTAAGAACCATCTCCAATGAATACCAAACATCATACAGGAAACTGCATCTAAATCGGTCAAGCCGTTTTTGAAATAAATGGGAACATTCGTTTGCATTATAAATGTATTTTATGGCGCCCCCTGTTGATCGATGTTCGTAACAACTATCTAAGAACCATTGCCGCTGAACACCAAACATTATAAAGAAAACTGCATCTAAATCGGTCAAGCCGTTTTTGAAATAAATGGGAACATCGATGTGCACAAACGAACACACAAACAAACAAACAAACAAACAAACCAACAAACAAACAAACAAAAATATTTTTGCATTATTGGTTTTTGTGAACAATTTAACATAGAAACAAACATAAAATCTTTTTAATAGAGTAATGTACAAACGGTCTCTCACCCTAAACGCATATACCCGTACTCCGTTCCGTCGTGGGTAAAAAATGTCTAGCAGTGAAACCTACTAAAGAAAATTTAACTCCACCTGACATTTTAGTAGTTGAATTAAAAATGAAACAAAGTGAATGAATTACGACAAACGGTAGCAAGATTTTATGGTTTGGATTTATGATAATAATATGAGCGTAGATAAAGTAGTGTATGAAACTCTACATAATTAGGTATTAAAACACTCGTGTGGTACTATTAAAAAACTCGCCTACGGCTCGTTTTTTAAACTTACACTCATGTTTTAATACCCCCCATTATGTAACCGTTACATAAACTACTATTACAGCGCTGAAAAACGGTTTGAGTAGAGCGACCTTTACCTTGAAGTAATGACTGCTGCTATAGTAGTGTTATTATCTCGCTGCAGACTCGGTCATAAATTATACGAGTGTTTCGCTTTTGTTGTTCTTTGTTTTATGCACAACTCAACAAATCAAGGTGCGCAGGAGGTCTTTGACTGGCAGTAGACGTCGATCATCTGAAAGGAAGGTAGTGGCTGTACTTACTTGAGCAGCTTCTGGTAATCAAGGTGCGGTATCTTCAGGAACTTCTGCAGCGCGTTCATGGCGACGGCGGGCTCGGCGCGCAGCAGCGATCCGTCGAGCACGTGCAGCTGATGCGCGCTGTACTCGCCCAGCCACCGCTCCAGGTAGTGGCTGTACTTGCCAGGATTCAGGCATCGGTTCCTGGCCAAACAAAATGTATCTCTTATAGATCACCAGAGCAGAGCGAGTTTCCGGATCTGACCATGATATACCCCACAGTGTGAATAATATTTTGAAAAATCCACAATATGAATTCCAATTCGTCTCTGATTAGGGATATCTAGGGATGACTGGAGTTACAAAAATTTAAAAATAACTTGAACGTCAACGAGAAATCCTCCTACTCTTTTAAACGCATATCCTATTTCACGCAATCCATCCTTCTCTTTGGCGTTCCTCTACTTCTCAGACCCACTAAATGATCATATTAATGCTAACGAAAAAAGTATATATTTCAGGATAAATTATCATCTAAAACATTCAAATTGTAACCGTCCTTGCCACACACTTGGTGGACTGCCAAGTGTGTGGCAAGGACGGTTACAATATCTTGAAAACTACTGAAGTGATCTTGATGAAACTTGCACTGTTCCCTAACTTCAACTAATAAATACCTGAGGTCCCGAAGAGGTTTCGGAGCTGAGTCGTTCGCCGTGATGACGGTGTGGAAGGTGTAGTTGTTGGCGATCGGGTCTCCGTGCGAGCGGATGTGCTGATACCACGAGTAGGCTCTAAAACAAAACAAAAATTCATTCGGTTCGATTCCCACTACTGGTAAATGTTTGTGTTGTGATGAGCATGAATGTTTTCCAGTGTCTGGGTGTTTTTCAATATATTGTATTTATGTATATTAGTATTTATGTATATTTATCAGTTATCTAGTACCCATAACACAAGCTATCGCTTACTTTGGGGCTAGATTGCGATGTGTAAAATGTCCCGTATATATTTATATTTATTTATTTATTTGTCGCATCCACATCAGTGACCTAATTGAATAACGTCAGTGCCAAATTTACGTTGCATTGTTTCATATGGAATTCATGAAAAAACGACACGGAAAATGTGAGTTTTATAAAAAGTAAATTATGTTTTTACGTTCAAATCTTTGAACATATTTTAACTATCGCGATTTTTATGTAAGCAATTTTTTCTATGAGAGAAATGTTGCCTTTTCCTATCCGTAAAACCATACGCATCTTCAAAAGGCCGAAGCCTAAATATATATCAGGACATTACAAACATCGGAAGTAAGCGATAGTTCGTGTTATGGGTACTAGATAACTGATAAATATACAAATATATTAATATATATAAATATAATATATTGAAAACATCCAGACACTGGAAAACATTCATGCTCATCACACAAACATTTACCAGTGCTGGGAATCGCACCCACGACTTCCGACGCAGACAGCAGATTCGCTACAGCTACGCCATTCGGTCTTCGAATTTGAACACTTAATGTTACTCATTCGCACACCATTTATGCAGTATTTACCGATTACATTATTTACCTAGTATTAAGGATTCATTAGGGACAGTAGAAAGTTATCGTAATAACACTAGACCAGGGTAGATCCCTTTTAAAATAATAAAAAGTGAAAAAAAATTACAGTGGGATGAAACCCATTAGAAAAGGAGGGGAATATGATCAAAATGATTTTTTAATAAATAAAAAACTAAAAACTTGGTTTTTGAATTTTTCACCTAAATTTTGAGGTTATGTGAAAAAATTGCAAATACAAAAGTTGCAGATCTTTTTATTACCTACAACTTTGCCATTTTACTTTTTTCCATAGGACTTGTAGTTTTGCCGGAAATCAAGGAAAACCATTTTTTACCTTTAAACCCCCCCTCCCCCCCTGTTTCCGAACTCGGATCGACCGTAATTTATTTTTCCTTTCATTTTGTTCATATTCCCCTCCTTTTCTAATAGGTTTCATTCTACTGTAATTTTTTTTGGTTTCAAAAATTATCGATCCTGGTCTACACCAGTAATTTTTGCAAGTAGAATTAAAACAAACTTATATAAAATAGCCTCGAGAGAAATGTGGAGCTAAGACATTAGCCGGGCAGCATTAATTGGCTGTTTACGGAGTGATACAGTAGGGCCAAATTAATCTTGCCACGGCCCGGCATTAATTCCCTACTCATTTCCTTCAAATGAGTTCTTTTTTATACTAGTGCAGTTACTCGTTGCTCTAATATTTATGTTGCTATTTACTTGAACCTGAATTACCCGAGGAAAACGGGAATTAAGTATTTAAACCGCGTCTTTTGATTCCAGCTCTATGAGAGAGCGGCGTTTCTTTCAGTAAACTTACATTTTCTGTAATATAGCCTCGCTTTTGTGGAATGTGGAGTTCTCAAGAACCCGCTGTAATTATACTGTTGTTGTATTTTGATGAAAGCTTTAGGTTTAATTAAGATCGCGTCTATCTTTTCATAGTTTACGTCGCAAATGCTAAATGGGACTTTATAATGAAGCGAAGAAATAAAATGAAGATATTGTGATGGCTTCAAAAGCCATCTTCCTCGCAAAGTTTGATTAGAAAGTTTTTATGTTCGTTTTATTAAACAAAAGAGACCAGCACGTTACGGCCACCACCCACGCTACGCGTCTGGTCATTTGGGATTGAATCGATTCAGTTATATTCGGCGTCGGGCGTTAGACATGTGATTCTGAAAAATGTTTACGAATTGATTTTAACAATGAGTCACACATGAGTCGTGTGCTACTAAGCGAACCACGAAACATTAGCGGGTAAATAGGACGGAATGACTGTGTTTCCGATACCGTCATTGTAGTAGAGTAACAGTGTAGGTTATTATCAGTATACCTAGATAATCTAAAACAATTATCTATAACAATAACGGTTACGCTCACGTGTTATTTATTGAAAATATTTTATGAAGCAGTTATTTTTTCTGTTAGAGACGCAATATTTCTGGGGATGTTTGTAAAATATTACAAGACGGTAAAAGTGATACAGTGCGTATTTGAAGTTGTACATTTAACATCATAATGAATTTTCACAATTTAAAAAAACTTGATTTGGTAATTAAATAAAAAATAATATTTGGTTTGTTCTATGCAATTCAAAAAACCTTACTCTTTTATTTATTATTATTCATAGGCTTGCGCCTGGCTACAATCATTTCTGATGAGGACATTTCTGTCCATCAGAATGTCCACATGGACATTTCATGTGGGATGGAGCGCGCTTGCCTAGAAAATGCCTATTCACTCTTCTCTTGAAGGCACCCAGATTATACTTGGCTGGGAACACAGAAGCTTGAAGCGTGTTTCCTTAGCGGTCGTATGAGGAACGTGGAAGAAAAACGTTTCGTTCGAGTTCGCTGGACATCAACCACATAAAGATGCCACTTCTCTCGACGTCTTGCGGTTTTGTGGTAGACATGTGAAGTGGGTACTACATCCCAAAATGTACCCGACACTTAAACATATGAGAGTGTATTTACCTTTTCGACGGTGATATAAGGATGGCGATGATCTTCGCGTTCGGCAACAGCGCATGCGCACGGCGCGGCACGAGGTCGCCGTCGAAGTACGTCGCTGACTTCTCGAATGTCAACTGCGTGCTGTTGCTTTGCTTGGGCGGGAAGAAGCTCAAATACCTGATGGAAAGAATAAAATGTATGAAATATTACACCAGACTCTATAATATCTTCTAATATATAAAATTCTCTCGCTTTTCTTTGTTACCAAACTCCTCCGAAACGGCTGGATCTCTGGGTCCGGGAGCGGATTGTTATCTATTTTTTATGTCCCTAAGTGAGAAAAAACTTATATGGCAAAACAACGTTTGCCGGGTCAGCTAGTATTTATATATAACTTTTTAGTATAACAAAAAGCCACTTCACGAGCAAATAGGTTTATTTTTAATTAGTTTGACTTGGTAAAGTAACGTAAAACCAATGTAGGTAAAGTAATTTTTACTGTACTCAACATAGCACGAACAAATACCTAACTATGTAGCCTGTTTGACTAAATGGAACCTGTCGGTATCTGTTTTGGTAGATTATAATTAATAGCACAATAATTATTGTCTTTTTCTTTATGAAATTAAACGTATAAAAGTACATTCGAATTCCGTTAACAATCAATAACTCAAAAACACAGGCGTAACTCGAGCAGAATCATATTCCATACAACACAAAAGGTGTAATTGATTCTGAAGCATTTCGGATACCGTGAAAATCGAGCAAAATCCATCAGGGAGTTTATACTTATCCCGAACACTCTCGTATAATCAATGGTACGAACTTAAACGAGTTTTAAATTAAAAAAGCGGATAATGAGTTCCGTTTATATTTTCATCGCCGCTCCCGCGAGTACAAAAAGCGACATTCGTGTATTTTTTAATTTCAAAGTAAAGTCGTTGAACAAAAGGGCATAAAAGTCTATTACCGCAGTCGGAATATTTTTAAAACAAAACCGCTTAAGGATAAGAGCGGGACGAACGTTTAGAGGCTTCATCAAACATTCGTCTGGGAGGTTCAAAAAGTATTTTAGCGGTCGCTATAAAATGTTTTATGAACGTCGTTTTATTTACAAGCACTAAGTGTCAGTTTGTACATGTTTTTTTTACAAATTTCGAGTCGGATGGAGGAATTCGATGCGAGTAGACTCGAAATTCGTACAAAAACCTGTACTAACCCTACAGAGCCGTGGATCGATGGGGGCATTTGATTCGGTATGGCTGTCGCCTGTCGTGTGGCGATGTCACAAAGTTCCGTGCAGAAAATACAACCGCTTACTTTGTCCTTGCCGCGCTGGCACCACACGAACAGCGTTTAGGCGCTTAGTTGACGAGCTTCAACAGTTTTCCACAAAGGATTCTATAATTCCATTTAAAAGGATACCTATATTGAGTTTAGTTTTGTCTTTCTCACTCTTACAAACACGTAGCGTTGGTGCGACATGCAGCGTTGCAGAAGCAGATTAAAGAAAAACGAAGTTTCACCTAATTACTAAAAAAGTAATCCAGTTGTCAATAATCCGTTTCTGAGCGTTTTTGGATATTAATGTAACCATTACATTAAAACAATAAATACAATTAAATCCACTGTAGCCTCCCATAAAAATTAGAAAAATGAAGATTTTGGATCAACTTTTGTCAGCTATCGAGAAAATTTTATCCAACCGTATTTCTTCTTCACAGCGAATGACTAAAGACCCATATCCATGGCGTTGAAATTTTTAGACTGCAGATCACTAAAAATCGCTTAAAACGACTCAATCAATTCAATATTGAAATGAACACAATTCAAGATGGAAAAAGGTTTATGTGGCTCATTATTGTAATACAAAATGAAACATTAAAATAAATAAGATTATGATTTGCTTTGGCGAATATGGACTTTGATTAATTTGAGGAAATATTATCGAAAAGTTTCAGATGAAATTAATTTACCATATACCTAGTTATACAATTATAGTTCCTAAGAGTCTTAACTAAAAAAAAACATATTTTAACAACTGAAGTAAGTTTACAAACAAAGCTTGTAGAAGTCATAGAGCCTTTTATAACAAACAGACGGTGAGATAGCGTGTTCATATAGCTATTCGACTGAAACAAATTGAACCTGTCAAGTCTTTCACGAGAAGTTAACCCACGAAAGGGAACGTGCGAAATGATACATGTGACAACTTTTGTCAAAAACTTATTACATGTAGGGAACGATAAAGTTACAAAGGGTGTTCATATACCCGATCACATAGTATCTATTCAATATTCAGATTTCGTGGAAAATCTTCGTGGGAAATCGTTGTCTTATATTTCTCACCCTTTTCGGTAAAAAAAAATACATGATTAACATATTCGTCCGTTCATTTGCACAGCCAAGTTACTAGAAAAATAAATATGCTCTTTCTTACACTGTAACTCCAATCTCAGAAATAATTAACATACCAAGATACAACATGTGCCTGATTCAAAATATATTCGTATTGCTTTCAAAATCGATTACTTTTTTAGCCATTTCAGTTTTTATAGATAGGTAATAAGCTAAGATAGTCTATTTAATATTTGGCCATTCATCAAAAACTTGAAAATGATACCGCCCTTGCAAGCTATTAACCTAAAAATGTTTTATTGGACTATACAGTTCTGAGAAAAATCAAAAATCGAGCCGAGCTATTCACGATCAGTTCGATGTGGATTTCGTAAGTGTTTTTGTGTACGTATTTGAGATTCCCCATTCACTATACAAATTCTGTGAGCCGTTGAGAATAACAATACGCGTATTTCAAGAAACATGTTTATCTGCGATCTACGTAAAGAAGTAGAGCAATATAAATAAACCATACTAAAAAATATTGAGAATGTGTTTGTGCTGAAACCCATTTCATCATAACATTTGTACATTGTCGACAGTAAATGTGTTTTCCGACGTATTCAGAGCGGAATAGTCAAACAAATAACTTAGCAACGTTGTATAAATAAATGCGGCGTATATTGAATTGGGATCGAACATTTGCATTACAATAGTTTCGCTCTTTTACAACTGCATTCGATTGCTTCGGAGTCAGATACTCTAGGACCAGCCAATGAACTTGTACTAAACTTGTTACAGTTTGAAACTTTGGAACCGGCTGGGTTAAATCAATTTTATTTAGGCAGTAGAAGGACCTTATTTTACTAATTTATGTATAACAAAGTAAGTAATTCATTAATTCAATATTCCAGCTAACAGAGACCTAAATAGTAAATATTAGAGCACATTTTCAAAAGTTAAAGGACCCTTCTCTACAAACTTTGCCAATATTCTTAAACTTTCAAATAATTTTCATTATTTATTATTACTTGTAGCTGTTGCCCGTGAAATTGTACGCGTCCCGTGGTGCGGTTTGTTTCCACAGGATAAAAAGCTCAGGCATTGAAACTCTCTACGAGAAAAGAAATTTTTAGCATTTGGTATAATCAAGGGGAATGAGAAACCTACAAAGGTTCAAGATTACATACAAACAGAATCAACCTTTTCTAACATTATAAAATTTGGTTTTCCGTTACAAGATAAGTAAACATTATTATCCAATTGAAAATAAGTACGTGTAAAAAATGAAGTTGTTAACAACCTCTTGATAAAGTGAAAACATAAAAACTGAGGGAACAACGCCGAGAGGTACGAAAAAAAATAATGTTTTACATTCGTAACAATTTTCATCGCCCATACGTGTCAAAGTACCGGCTTGTACTAATAAGGTTCAAGGTTCCGTGAGAGTGCTTGAGAATTTCATATTTTATTCACGACCCCCACAGTCAACCTGCACGTAAGGTAAATCAGGTTATTTATCTTTATTATGTGTTGAGAAATGGCGGCGACTCAAGCGAATTACGGAGCGCGACGTTTATTGAGGTGCCAAACTAGTGTTGCGATTGTTAGCTACTTCAGTTTCGGGAAAAAGCACCGTGTTCTCACCCACATACGTCATTTATTTTACCTTGAATTGGAAAATGATGAAATACTTTTAACATTTTTCTCGTAAAGGGACTTTCTTATTTTATTGTTGTAAAATATTGTTTTCCAGTATATGCTTCGGCTTCTGATATTGAAAAGTACTTCAGTTTTATGATTTCAAATGGTCGTTAGTGACAATAACATTCGAAACATTGTATTGTAATTTGTATGCACATTGCAGTGGAATGTTCAACTGGTTGTTCGACTTTACGGGTAACTAACGGGTTTAAATAACTATAGTCATCTAGGTTAGACCTTCGCGCTTAGCGATGTTACCTTATCGATATCATTTTATACAATTGCTATCGCTTAGAAAACTGAAACGTGTAAAGGCAATGACATCTGTTCGTTAGGTTGATCATGTGATTTATTTCTTTAAATTTTTTGCGATGAGATTCGCGTGCCTACATTTTGTATAAAGATCTAATTGCTTTCTTTTTCAACTAAAATATAGTTTTGATATCAGCAGCTTTACCCCAAAATAGAATACCATAAGAAATAACACTGTGAAAATGTAGTAAAGTAGTATGACAAGTATCTTGGCTGTATCAATGTCTGTAAATTGCCTAACTAAATGGACAGCAGATAAGTAACATATACTCTTTCCATTCGTTTATTTTCTCTTTGACACTTGAAACAGATATAGCAATAGCGAGGGACCAGAGAGAGATAAAGGTAAAGTGGTCTTATTATTGCTATCGCTATTGCTATATCTGTTTCATGTGTCAAAGAGAAAATAAACGAATGGAAAGAGTATAGCTAGAAGTTAGAGCTAGAGGAAAAACTTTAATAGGGAAAGTTATATATAAAATAATGTAGTCTATATAAAAACTTACCAGTCCAATCCTTTAAGATAGTTATTGTTATTGAAAAACTGCAGTTCTTCGTATGTGGTCGGGCTCGGCAGGTTGGGCACCAGGTTGGGATGCATCGCCAGGAAGGTGTAGAGGGCCGTGCTGCCGGTCTTCTGAGGCCCAATCACGAGGACCTTAGGCAGAGTGTCGTAGGTATCGCACCATTTGCTCTTCGCCCAGATTTTTCTATGACGAATATCATCGCATGGGTTCTGGCAAAACAACAGTAACGTTAAAGCAACTTGTATTAAAATAATATTATTCCGTTATAAAATTTTGACCGATGTTTGTTTTACCGCTCACTGAGTAATGGCCGCAAATTGCAAAAGTGAACATATTATGAAATTTCATTTCGTTGAAAATATTCACGGCTCTCATAATAATATATATTTGTACGAGTGGATTATTCCTTCCATGTTCATTCGTACTGAATCGAGAGGGCCTTATATTATTTTAAAAGCTCCATACGTATATCCATAGCAAATACGACTGCGTATGTCGTATCAAAGTCAGCGTGGAAATCAATTCTGCAAATTGAATCAGCGAATGGATTAAAATATGCTTCGATGAATATATATGTATATAGAAAAATATTAAATCTACCTATAGTATAAAAATTATTCCGTCCCAGGAATTAAAGTCAAGAATAGAAAGACAGACTTACTAAATTCTATTTTTTATAGAAAAACTAAAATCTGAGAAAACAAAGAAGTGGATAAAAGTAAAATTCGTAACGTATTGTTAGACTTATCGGAAACATGGTACCATTAAGACACGGTATGATAAAGTATGAAATTTCCATACATTTTTCACTTTTCTATGAAAAAGAAAAAACTGTGACTTGGCTAAATCTGATGATTTATATTTTCAAGATACCGGTGTCTACGCATGGAATTTTTTTTTCATTTTCTTGAAAAGTGCTAATATCGTTTTTTCCTTATTTCTTTAAGAGTGCTAATATATTTCGATTGCTGTACAAATATTGAATTGTCGTGTGTGAGTGTATGACAACCGTACCAATACCGTAAAAAATATTTTAATTTTTTTTATGATTCACAAGCCCAAATCCGTCCGACGAATAAAAGCGGGATCATTTATTTAAATCTGCTCTCCAGCGGACACAATAGAAACCGATTGAATTTTTTTTAAGCATTACAATTTCACTCTAACATTTCCCGTGAAAATGACCGGGGCGGGCTTTACACCGACCGTTTTACTGTGTGGGAAACAAAACACGGCATTCAGTGTCACTATAAAGACTTATCGAATCGCCCCGTCGCTGGATGCCCCTGAATATTCATTCACAAAGCTCTCGAGCCTCGAGGTTCAACAATGGACAAGCGTTTCGCATTGTCGAGCCCGCCCCGTCAGTGCGTGGACACGCTTTGTAGTACACTTCTGTATAATGCCATTGGGTATTCTGGGGTCTAGTGTAGCGTTTAAAAAAATTAAAAATACCTAGATGTTATTGGTATAACGTTTGAATTATAATGCCAAAATATTACATTGTAGATGGACGATCCTGTAACTATCAATTTCGTACACTAAGAAGGTCTTTGAAGTGAAAACTTAAACGTACCTAAAGTTAGGCATATTTTTGAAATTGTTAATTAACTCGCGATATTGTTACCACATCTTCAAGTTTTCACTTCTGTCGGCACTCCTGAAGTGCCTCTTATTTTTTCATAGATGGAATTACGCTTGACGACATTCACGCCTGATGAAAAGCAATGATGTGGTTTATTTTGGAGCACGTTTGCCTAGAAAATGCTTATTATCTATTTTCCGGAATGCCCAAATTATACTTAGCTGAGAATACGGAAACTGGAAGAGCGTTCCACATCTTAGCGGATAAGAAAAAGGTGAAAGGGCATGCATATGAGAAAACATGGCCTGTGGGTATACCTGCCAATTCAATGCAAAGATAAAATGAAGTGCAATGGTGTTTACAGCTGAATTTGAAAAAAAAAATGAATGTAGAAATAAGGATATTCTAATTTTCAGAGCTATTTAATCCAATATAAAAGACGTAGAATTTACAGTCAATGTCACTTTTTATGCATGTAAGTCTATACCAGGAAGACGTAGCAAATATACGCATGTAAAATTATGCTGCAGTTATTATTACGAATCCGTTACGTTTCATACTTTTCTGAGTACGCAATAAAGAAAGTATACAAAGTTTACTCTTGAGCACTTGAATTTAAAGGGATACTCACTCCCCAGAGCGGGTTGAGCTCGTCGGGACGCAGCTGGAAGTACTTCTCGGCGAGCGCGAGCGGCGGCGCGGACGCGAGCCGCACGTTGGTCCAGCAGCGCAGGAACTTCACCACCGACTCGAACGTGTACAACGCCAGCCGGTCGTTGCCGTAGTTGGACATGTGCGTCATGAACACGTTGATCTACAAAGACACAAAGTTCTCTATAGATCTCTGTAGATCTACAAAGTTGAGACAAAAAATAGTATCACACTTCACACTAATATTATAAAGGCGAAAGTTTGTGTGTAAGTGTGTGTGTGTGTGTGTGTAAGTGCGTATGTTTGTAACTCCTTGACGCCGCAACTACTGAACCGATTTGGCTGAAATTTGGAACATAGATAGCTTATAACCCGTATTGAAACATAGGCTACTTTTTATTGCGGAAAAATCCATACTTCCCATGGGATATTTAAAAAAACCCTAATTTTCACCGAAATTCACGCGGGCGAAGCCGCGGGCAAAAGCTAGTATTTCAATATAAATGCGGAAAGTTTGTCATTTCTTTACTAGTTCTGGTGTGTTGACCCAAGCCGAAGGCGCGGGTCAACTATAGGGACGAGTAGAAATGATAATTCCGCACATGCATTGAACAACGTTTTTTAATACATTTACGAAAAAAAATATTGGTTTTGCGTGTTTGTCTGCTCCGTGTTTGCAAGCCGTGCTCGTGTTCGAGCGCGTTCTGGTGCGCCCGCTCCGGTGCCGAGCAGGAGGAAAACAAAAAAGCACTAGTGCGGAAAAGAATAACTTTTCGCACGCAAAACACACATGGAGATGTCTACTTTTTGAGCAAATATATTAAAAAAATATTTAAAGCTACGCAATAGTACATTTCAATATAAGTGCGGAAAGTTTGTCATTTCTTTACGAGTCCCGGTTTGTTGACCCAAGCCGAAGGCGAGGGTCAACTATAAGGACGAGTAAAAATGACAATTCCGCACGTGCATTGAACGACGCTTTTTAATACATTTGCGAAAAAAAAAATATTGGTTTTACATGTTTGCCTGCTCCGTGTTTGCATGCCGTGTTCGTGTTCATGCGCTCCTGATACGCCCGCTCCGGTGCCGCGTAGGAGGAAAACACAAAAGCACTAGTGCAGAAAAGAATAACTTTGCGCACGCTAAACATACATGGAAATGTCAACTTTTTGAGCAAATGTATTAAAAATAAATTTCTTAAGAGCCGGCAACGCATTTGCAGTTCTACTGATGCTGCAAATATCCATGGGCTGCGGTGATCACTTACCATCAGGCGACTCGCCCAATCGTTTGCCGCGTTGACTATTAAAAAAAATTCAAAACTTGCGAACAGATAGAGGTAAATTAGGATTTTCCAGATTCTTTTTTTGTTTCATTATACTCTATCCATTCGTTTATTTTCTCTTTGACACATGAAACCACATGAAACAGATATAGCAATAGCGAAGGACCTTAGAGAGATAAAGGTAAAGTAGTCTCTTTCTGATCCCTCGCTATTGCTATACATGTTTCGTGTGTCAAAGAGAAAATAAACGAATCGAAAGAGTTATAACAACATGTACATTCATGACTATAAGCTGTTATTATTATCATTGCCGTATACACAGCGTATGATTTTTCTTCTTCTTCGTGGTCATTTCATTACGAAACACTATTTGAGGCAGATGTCATCCTCTTCAGTTCATAATTTTTCTACTGCTTGCGAAAGATATAAAATTTCAATTTAGCAGGCTTTTAGTTAGGTCGCAATCTATTAATTGAATTCTATTTAGTAGATACACGCAGTTTCTGATGCATGCCGATCACTTTATAGAACGCTTGCAGAAATTAGAATGGTTCAAGTGCCCACAATTCACAGAGATGTACAAGCTCAAATCCGCTAACCACAATTTCGAGTGCAGGATTTGCTGTCTATAACCGCAGGATTTGCTGTCTTCACAATACCTAAACTAGTTGCGCTATTAGCAAACCAATAAGCATTGGAATACCATGGACTAATAAGGAATTAGATAGAAAATGAGTTTGGATTTAAAACGAAATCGAACGATCGAACATAAATTAAAAGTGCTAAAATTTTTATAGGTTAGGCGATTAAGAGCTTCCAAACAAGGTTGATCCGATTGTAAGAAAATTAATTTTGCTAAAAAATAGCCAGTCTTAGCAATTTTATTTTCCTAAGTCCATTCATAATATGTATACCAGATTCAGATCAAAATATGTAGTGTTTAAGTATTATGTTTTAAGGATATAACACATAGAGTCAGTAAGGAACATAATAACTCTAGGATCCTAAATTATCTCCTATTACTATTTCCATTCGTTTATTTTCTCTTTGACACATGAAACAGATATAGCAATAGCGAGGAACCAGATAACCAAAGAGACCACTTTACATTTATCTCTCTCTGGTCCCTCGCTATTGTTTCTGTTTATATTTATTATATATATTTATTATATCTGTTTCATGTGTCAAAGAGAAAATAAACGAATGGAAATAGTATAATATAGAAGCTTTACAAACGTCTCTCCTTGGTCGCATTTTTCATTACTGAAGTTCGTGTCAGCATTGAAGTACCTTGGAAGACAACTTCGTTTCGTGCAGTTCGGTTTTCTGCTTTTCTGATCCGTGTCAGTAGGTGGTCGACGGCGTAGTCTTTCTCCCTCCACCGCGCCCATAACAACCTACCCATAACAACTGTTATCCAAACTTACTGGATTGTTGATAAGGGTCTGGAACAGCTCCCCGCCCTGGATGGACTTGTCGAGTCGCTGCCTCCCGCCCGGGTAGCGCTCGAGCAGCAGCGTGTGCGTGAACAGCCCGCACGTCTGACGCGGGAGCACCATGACGCCTCGGTGACGGAACCCACGGCGCAACCTGACGAACAAACACTGAATCAACCAACTTTGTCCGTGTTTATATATAACTAGCGGACGCTGGAGGCTTGGCTCACGTAGCCCCCAATTTTTAGAGTTCCGTACTCAAAGGGTAAAAACGAGACCCTATTCCTTAGACTTCACCGTCCGTCCGTCCGTTGTCCGTCCGTCTGTCACCGGGCTGTATCTCTTGAACCGTGACACTTTTCACAGATGTATTTCTGTTGCCGGTATAACAACAAATATAAAAAAATAAAATAATATTTAAAGGGGCTCAGATACAACAAATGCGATTTTTTGTTAGTTTTGAATTTGGTGGGCAGTGTTTTTGTTTGAATTGGTCTTGATAGTACGGAACCCTCATTGCGTGAGCCGGACTCGCACTTGACCAATTATTATACACAGATTATATAAGTATTGTGATACCCATACATAAATCTTTTGCAACAACTCTGCAACATATCGGTATATACACAAAAAAATATTTTGAAATTCCTTTGATAGTCGAGGCGTTTCAGAGCCTATTCGAGACAAATTTTGCAGCCAGAGAGAAAAAAAAAACGAGTAGAAATTCCAGTTTTAATCCCTAAAACGTCGGGAATTTTGGAGTATATTCGAGAACTGACACTTTTAATCTTTAACTAGCTACAACGGTTTTAATCTTTTTCGAAAACGATTAGGAGTTAGTGGATTCAATTACTGTTAAAAAAAAATAAAGGATTAACTAAAATGCAAAATTTTAATTCAGACAAAGCTTGTCCGAATAAAACTTGTTCTTTTTGGAATTTAAATTCTGCATGCATTTTCATTCATTTAAATAGCAAAGTAAACAAACATACCAGTCCGCGTCCCGACTATGTCGTGGACATGAAAGAGACGTACAAAACTCTAGACCATAACATGTTTATTTTACATATTTAACAATTCCGCTTTTGTACTTTGCGGTCGTATGTACAGTCACGGAATGAAAAGGTTCGTCGATTTTCAAATTGATTCGTTTGCACTTGTCGATTGCACTGGTATGTTGACATAATGGACTCTTGCAGTACTAGTGCAAACGAAAACCGACATTAAGGTGACGAATCTTTTCATTCCGTGACTGTACTTGGGCAATAATAATGCCGTATTTCAGAATGGAGTTCAATTTGACTTGAAGTTCATGATAAATAAATACTTTCTCAACTCAACACTTTGTTGAGTCAACATTTCCTCTGGTGTTGCTAGTCAGTGCGAAACTTAGGAAACACGAGGAAATTCTGGAAAATCTTGTAATGTGTTAAGATTTTGACATTGAAATATATTATTTGTGGTTCATTTACTTTCATTTATTTGTCGTACATATCACTTATGGTTCTTTTACTTAGATTTTACTTAAATTGATTGAATTAATACTTACAAGAAACAACGAACAAGTGATTTTGTATTGAAAATAATCTTGCCAAATATAATAGAAGCCCATAGGTATTCAGGCGGAGCATAGACAATATCTGGACGGAAATGCGTGTACAATGCATAGTGCGACGACGCCGCAACGCATCGCTGTGGTGTACAGCAGTTTGGAAACCACAACACGGCGCCAGTTACACTGCCCAATAATGTGGTGTCCGTTCGCTACCGAATAATCTAATCTGAGGAAATATGACCATCAGCCGTAGCCTTTACACAGATATTATAAAGGCGGAAGTTTGTGTGTTGGTGTGCATGTTTGTTACTCCTTTACGCCGCAACTATTAATCCTATTTGGCTGAAATTAGATAGTGAGATAGTACCTACTCTCGTCGGCGGCTCCGCTCGCGTGAATTTCGGTTCTTCACAAATCCTGCGAGAATATGGGATTTTTCCGGGATAAAAAGTAGCCTATTCATTTCAACCAAATCGGTTCAGTAGTTGCGGCGTTAAGAACTAACAAACAAACACACACACTTACACAAACTTACTCTTTTAAAACATATGTGCGACGTGTTACTATTATTTAAGAAAAGATTTTTCAAAATTTTGTAAGGGAGGTAAATAAAGGTTTAGATATTTCAATCCACGACGCGGGGCCACTCTGTCAAACTCCATACAAACCGAATGAAACATAAGTGATTTAGATAGAGTGGAGGCGCGTCTTGGATACGCCTGAGCAAAGTCACGGGCTTCTGCTAGTGAAATTATAAATCTTTCGGCGGCCAGACTTACAAAATTGGTGTGTTAAATATTAACATTCGGATATAATTATTTGTACATCGCCTAATAAATCGAAAGTTGAATATCTACACTTGTATGTTCAGAAAAAAAATCCAAATCGCCGCATGTAAGTGCTTTATCAATATGGGGTTCACAAAGACATTGTCCAAGATAAATTTCAGTAGAACCTAGAAAAAGGTCGTCTGCAAATTTTCCTAATAAAAGCGCGATTTTAGCGTTTTCGCATGACATAATATCACGAAGACAATTTTGAAAAATGGTCTCGCTATCTCAAATAATATTTCGCTGACCCAAAAAACGATGTTCGGTGCGATCTAATACTTTAGATTTCCCAAGGCTATATCCGAGACATAATAAATTTTGACGATGACATTTAGGAGTTCTCACAGAAAGCAGGGATGGCTTTCGATATTCCCAATATGTTAACGTTATTAGGGATGAATTTCTGGTATATTTCTGATTTGATCACGTACGCCCACTATGTTACTTTTGAGTGCTAATAAGAGACAGATTTGGTGACCCTGTATCCACTGTTAACTGTTAATACTACCCCATTTCCCCATCTAAAATTTTTTTCACCTACAAAGAAATTTACCTCGTCGAAAATTACCGTTATCTTTTAAAAGCTAAAAATTAATGCCCTTAAGGACGTGCTCCCAAAATAGATAGGTATCAAATCGGACTAAATACATACGCACGGCCTACACTCACACAAAGGTGCCTTGAAATGAGTGAATCAACGCGATTTTGATACTTTGAGATAAAATTTTATATTTTGTCATTTAGGTATTTTATTATAACGAAATAACTTCGTTCTAAGCTTATTTATTATCTCGCTGCAGACTCGGTCATAAATCATTCGTGTGTCTCGCTCACCGACATCGTACCGGCCGACGAGCGCAGCCACGTGTACAACATATGCGGGGAGGTGAGAGGCTGCCAACTATAGTAGTGTTATTATCTCGCTGCAGACTCGGTCATAAATCATTCGAGTGTCTCGCTCACCGACATCGTGCCGGCCGACGAGCGCAGCCGCGTGTGCAACATATGCGGGGAGGTGAGAGGCTGCCAACTATAGTAGTGTTATTATCTCGCTGCAGACTCGGTCATAAATCATTCGAGTGTCTCGCTCACCGACATCGTGCCGGCCGACGAGCGCAGCCGCGTGTGTAACATATGCGGGGAGTTGAGAGGCTGCCAACTATAGTAGTGTTATTATCTCGCTGCAGACTCGGTCATAAATCATTCGAGTGTCTCGCTCACCGACATCGTGCCGGCCGACGAGCGCAGCCGCGTGTGCAACATATGCGGGGAGGTGAGAGGCTGCCAACTATAGTAGTGTTATTATCTCGCTGCAGACTCGGTCATAAATCATTCGAGTGTCTCGCTCACCGACATCGTGCCGGCCGACGAGCGCAGCCGCGTGTGCAACATATGAGGGGAGGTAAGAGGCTGCCAACTATAGTAGTGTTATTATCTCGCTGCAGACTCGGTCATAAATCATTCGAGTGTCTCGCTCACCGACATCGTGCCGGCCGACGAGCGCAGCCGCGTGTGCAACATATGCGGGGAGGTGAGAGGCTGCCAACTATAGTTGTGTTATTATCTCGCTGCAGACTCGGTCATAAATCATTCGAGTGTCTCGCTCACCGACATCGTGCCAGCCGACGAGCGCAGCCGCGTATGCAACATATGCGGGGAGGTGAGAGGCTGCACCACTATAGTAGCGTTATTATCTCGCTGCAGACTCGGTCATAAATCATTCGAGTGCAGCCGCGTGTGCAACATATGCGGGGAGGTGAGAGGCGCGCTCGTCGGCCGGCACGATGTCGGTGAGCGAGACACTCGAATGATTTATGACCGAGTCTGCAGCGAGATAATAACACTACTATAGTTGGCAGCCTCTCACCTCCCCGCATATGTTACACACGCGGCTGCGCTCGTCGGCCGGCACGATGTCGGTGAGCGAGACACTCGAATGATTTATGACCGAGTCTGCAGCGAGATAATAACACTACTATAGTTGGCAGCCTCTCACCTCCCCGCATATGTTGGACACGCGGCTGCGCTCGTCGGCCGGCACGATGTCGGTGAGCGAGACACTCGAATGATTTATGATCGAGTCTGCAGCGAGATAATAACACTACTATAGTTGGCAGCCTCTTACCTCCCCTCATATGTTGCACACGCGGCTGCGCTCGTCGGCCGGCACGATGTCGGTGAGCGAGACACTCGAATGATTTATGACCGAGTCTGCAGCGAGATTATAACACTACTATAGTTGGCAGCCTCTTACCTCCCTCATATGTTGCACACGCGGCTGCGCTCGTCGGCCGGCACGATGTCGGTGAGCGAGACACTCGAATGATTTATGACCGAGTCTGCAGCGAGATAATAACACTACTATAGTTGGCAGCCTCTCACCTCCCCGCATATGTTGCACACGGAGGCTGCACTACTATAGTAGTGTAATTATCTCGCTGCAGACTCGGTCATTAATCATTCAGCTAGCTAGAGGCTAGCTCTATACGTTTAGGAGATCCAGTAGTAGTCTTCGAAGTATACCTTCAGGTCACTCAACCAAGTCAAGTGGAAAGGTCTTGTCATAACTAACAAAACGAGCCCAAACTCGGCACGGCTAGCTCTATACGTCTAGGAGATCCAGTAGTAGTCTTCGAAGTATACCTTCAGGTCACTCAACCAAGTCAAGTGGAAAGGTCTTGTCATAACTAACAAAACGAGCCCAAACTCGACACGGCTAGCTCTATACGTCTAGGAGATCCAGTAGTAGTCTTCGAAGTATACCTTCAGGTCACTCCACCAAGTCAAGTGGAAAGGTCTTTTCATAACTTACAAAACGAGCCCAAACTCGGCACGGCTAGCTCTATACGTCTAGGAGATCCAGTAGTAGTCTTCGAAGTATACCTTCAGGTCACTCCACCAAGTCAAGTGGAAAGGTCTTTTCATAGCTAACAAAACGAGCCCAAACTCGAGACGGCTAGCTCTATACGTCTAGGAGATCCAGTTACCAGTAGTAGTCTTCTAAGTATACCTCCAGGTCACTAGTACGCTTGGGGAACAAATAAAATAAATGGAATAAAATAAATAAACTCAATTCTAGCTAATTATAATAAAATATAATATTGTAGGTACTGTAGGTGCTTACCTTTTCAAAAATATGTCAGGACAGTATTACGTAAAGTATCAAGATAGTTATTGCCAAATATCCGTGTATGTACAGCGATGTTTTTCAATCAGCAACTGCTCGCAAACGACGTGCAGTCCCACTCGCGAAGGCAGCCAAAGGCTGACTGATTGATATTTGAATTTTGAAATAGTAGAAACCTGTGACCGAGTAAAATAAAATAACCCTTATTGTAACCTCTTTAAGATTTACGCTTGTAAGCAAAATATGTGAAAACAATGCACGCGAACTTCATTTTTTTTCATTTACTGTTTGTCTTTTTTTTGTTATTTTTTCTACCACCGTGTATAGATGAACATATCTACTGTCAGTTGATATTTTTAAAAGACATAAAATCGGTATGTTTTTACAGAAAAATGTACCGAAACTCACTCCTAAATCGCCAATTTTGTGAGAAGAGATGATTTAAACTATTTTTATAGTACTAAAAGTAAAGATTTTTAACCAATTTTTCTACCACGAATTGTAGATAAAAGACCAATCTTTGTGTTGTTATTTTTAGTTCCATTATATTTTGTTTATTCTAGTCACAATATGTACCGAAAACTCCACGAAAACTGCAATGTCCGTAAACGCACCCTTAAATTTCGTTCTGAGTACTTACTTATTTAAAATCAATTTAAATCTAATTTGTAACCAAACTCCTCACATAGGTCATAACCCAAACCTAACCAAACTCAAAATTCATCCCAACAACATAACCCAAATTTTATACTCCTAAATGGCAAAACAACGTTAGCCCGGTCAGCTAATGATAATAATATGAATGAGAGTTCATTTAATATAATAATTCTGTCGTAAATCGTGTAACACCATTGTGAGGGTGCTCAATGCTCATCCACCAGACATGTACCAAGTCGCTATGTTAATAAGGATTTTTCTTAATTCTCATGGGATCGTCCGGAAGGAGCAGCTAGTATATAGATATTTTAATCCACGAATTCGTACGGAGTTTGACAGAGTGGGGCGCGCCGTCATGGATTGATAAATCTATAACAATCATAATTACCTTGCTGGCCGTAAGTGCGGGTACTCCTCAGTGCTCGTCACTTTGACGTCCCAGACTTTCCTCCAAGCTTCGTACAGAGGCTCGTGTACGGGATACACGCCGGAGTGGTGCGGCGATACCGAGTAGCACGAGTTGGTGGGGATGCCGTGCTCCAGAGCGAACTGCTTGTTCAGCATCATCTCAGCTTCCAGCTGGGACACGTTGCTGTACAGGTGCGGCTGCTGGTGGTTCCACATGTGGCAAAACCTGTTTGAGAACACTTTTAAATGAGGGTTTCCTGGTGAAGTGGAAAAAAACGAGAACACATTCTGATTGAGGGGTTTCTGGTGGCTCTACATGTGGCAAAACCTGATTGAGAACACTCGTTGAAATGAATTTCAGTTAGTTCTATATGTGGCAAAACTTGATTGAGAACACTTGTCGAACGATGTATTTCAGTAGGTTCTACTTGTGGCAAAACCTGATTGAAAACACTTTTTCAACGAGAAGTTTCTGGTGGTTCTACAAAGAGCAAAATCTGATTGTGGACACTTTTAAATGAGGAGTATTTGATGGTTTCCGTATGTGGTAAAACCTGTTTGAGAACCAGGTTTTTTCAATAGTGGTTTTCTAGAATGACGGCACTACTCTCAGTAGGCGGCAGTACAAAGACACCAAGTCCCATACATCTAAAATAATCCATCTAGAACAGATCCTAACGAATACCTAATCTGTGACAAATCCAGGTATTATTCAAAAGTCTAAATCCACATTTATTTTCTTTGTTTAAATATGTCCTTCGGCCTGGAAATAATGTTTTTAGAGTCACAGCAGTCCAAGTTGGTAGAAGTTTTTGTGAAAACCAGCTTAAGGAACAGCGTAGCTTAGTAAGAAAATTTGTTTATATTTTTCGCCTGTTACGGGAGATTCGCCTAAAATGGTCTGACATAAATAGATAGCTGAATAGCGGAAGAGATAAAGCCGAGTTTTGCATGTGATCTGTTATAGTCCTTCCAATTTTGTTTTTAATATGTAAAGGAGATGTGAGCTGAACCTTTTTCGACAATGGATAACCACCCCACATTGCGTATTCGGGGCGTAAGGGTGAAAGTGAAAATCTCCTCTTGACATGCGATATTTCCGTCTTTTCTACCATTTCATATAGATCACCGAAGAATTCTAAATTCAAGCGGGCAGTCAAAGGAGCGGAAACCAAAATAACATTTATGTCACTCTACAATGCTTGTATGTGGCGTATATTTATTGTTGACTGTGTTGCAACCATGTTCCAAGCGATTGGATCAGAAAATCGACAGCTTAAAATGTATCATTGCATAATGTACCAATTGCCATTTATGACTAATATTTAATTCAGATTTTTACCAGTTAAAGTGTTCCCGATGCTTCAAAAGCGCGTCATCGCCTCTGTTCTCAAGAGAGGTGCCGTGGTGGTAGTACTTGGCGCTGAAGCCGAGGTTGAACCGAAACCCTGGCACCAGCCGCTGCAACGCAGCTTGTGATGCCATCAACGCTGATACATCTTCCTCGTGTAACCGCGTACCTGGATACAGTATTATAAATTTACATTACATTCTGTATAGATTTTTTCAGACAGGCTTGCGCTTGACAATGTCTGATGGAAAGTGATGACGTGGTCTAAGTTTGGGCGCGTTTCCCAGAAATTATACCTATTCACTCTTGAAGGCACCCAAATACTTCGCAGCGAACACGGAAGCTGAAAGGGCGTTCCACAACTTAGCGGTTTGTATCAAGAAAAATGTTTCGTGAGAGTTTGTTGGGTTGCATTACACTTTTCACAAACGCCCATAATTCCGAAAAAACATAGTTGCGGTGCGAGGTGAGAGATTCGAACTCACGACTACCTGACGAAAGGCAGAGGTCTGAACCAATGGTCTATCACTGCTGTTTCACACGATAAAGTATATATAAGATGTAATTTTGTATTTAATTCATGAAATAGTTAAAATACTGAAGATAAATTAAAGTGTAATAAAACGAATTTCCTCGAAAAAAGAGAAGAATCGGAAAATCGTGTTAAAACATTTCCCTCGTATTTTGTATTCCGGAATTTACTTTAATAAAATAGCAGCGGCGATGTCTTAATTTCATTTACAAAGTCCATTCGAATACCAAAACTTATATTGAATGTTAAAAAAATGCCTGGATTTCGCTTGAAACTTTAATTTTAAACCTAGTAACTGCATCCTAGAGGAACTTCCAGAGGTCTAGACATCGAGTAGTAGTAGTATAGAAAAAGGTTAAGTATACATATAAGTAGAAGGGGTTGATTAACAGAGGGGAGACGGGTCTGTATTGTTATGTGAAGAGTATAGAAAGTATACCAACGTTATACATATCAGTAAGAATCTTTCGGTGTTTACACACTTCGACCGTTTCTATACTCAGCTTCTAGCAAACGAGAATTTTAGCCCTCGGTCTAACAAAACCCCGTGAGTCGTGATCTAGAGCATAGGTATGACTGAGCAATTTTAATTAAGTAAGAGCAGCGTCTAAAAATAGCAAACGGTTCAACAGTTTTTCAGTACATTCCTAGAATCCTTTTATTTTTTCTATTTGATAGCTAGTTTTGAGAATTAAAGCCAGTATTGAGTTTTGAGTAGCGTACCTAACTCTAATATGAGTTGCATGGAGATTATATCAAGCAAGAGAGTTATCAGTATTTCTTGCTTGGTATAGGTTAAGGATAGTAATGCCTGGTGACAATTCTGCAGCAGTATTGTGTAATGTTTTATGAAAAACAAAGCCTCAAGTTTCAACAGCGAAAGGCAGCGTATCGGCTCGACTGTTTTTACTGTACTCGTATATAGTAGGCGTATATAAGTTGAACCCTGCGAAGAATACATTTTCGGGTGTCAACAGAGATTAGCAAGCTGAAGTGGCAGTTGGTGGGCTATATCTGTCGCAGAACTGACGGCCGTTTCGGATGGTGTTCTGGAGTGGAGACCGTGTACCGGTTAGTTAACGCAGCGTAGGACGACCTGCGGGGCTAGACAAAGTCACAGTCGTTTGGCGTTAACGCTAGTCGACAAAAATGTATGGACTAAACAAATGACTGTAGAAAAACCACGATAATAATTAACTAAACACGCTGTGTTTGATACTGTCGGCTGTCAATTGTCAAGCGAAGTACGCTAAAGTTATCTACAAGGTCCGCGAGAACGCCAGCGAGCGTTCAAGTTGTCGTAGTCAATTATCAAAAACAGCGTGTTTAGTTAATTATTATCGTGGTCTTTCTACAGTCATTTGTTTTGTCGTATGGACAAAACAAATGACTGTAGAATATATTTATATTCTACAGTCTGTAGTCTGTATTTTTGTCGACTAGCGTTAACGCCAAACGACTGTGACTTTGTCTAGCCCCGCTGAAAATGGTCGCTGGTAGCGGATGGATGAGGAAAAGGCAGAGGACCTTGTGTGGTGGCGCTCTCTCGGAAATGCTCATGTCTTATAACAGTGGGCGTTCATACGCCGATTAAGTAATTAAGTTAAGTCAGCAAGTAATGTGTAAACACGAGTAGGTAGGATTGACTGGTCAATACGAACACACAAATCGATGGAATGGAATTGCATTACGTCAATGACTTGTGAGTTGTGGTGGATGCAACGAATGTCAGGTTTTGCGAGCACTCCAAGCGTTACATTTAAATTACGTCACTACAATACAGATTAATTTAAATTGAACTCTACCTGCATAAAAACAATCGAGTTAAATATAGGTACGAGTACAATTGGTGCGCGTTATATGAACGGTTATAATAAAATCTTTTCTCTGTTTTTCCATGAAAGTTCAATTAAGACTTCAATTGACATCGTCGGTATCAGTAAATGGTTAAAATATTTCTATTAAAAATCTAGTGGCTCTCTATACACTACAGTCATAACTAAGCCGAGTTTCCTGTCAGTTCTTCTCGGCGCAAGCCTGCTTTTATTCGAACCTGGCAGTAGAGTTTTGACTTTTCATAAGAGCCTTTTACTTAGGCCTACGTGATAAAGATTTTCATTCTCGTTATAGCGTACGTTTTTACTAAATGTGCCTATTAAGTTTTACAAATACGCAGATGAATTAATTATTTTCACTAACGGAAAATACTGAAAACGTAATCTGCATTTTAAAGAAATGACAAAAGGAAGCAATGTTAGTAGAATTTAACTTTTCACACTAATCAAAGGTGAGTACACAGATGATTTAAATGAGTTTTTAGAAAAATTGCGACCGCTAACTTAAAAAGCAAAAAGAATTAGATACCACCTGATATCACGTTCCTATGAAAGGTTGAAAACTAGATCCTGCACAAATAGCTTTTCACACGTTTCTGTATTAGTAATGTTTAACTTGCCATTAAGAAACTAAGATAAAGATTTTTTCGTATGGGAAATAATGTAGTATCTCAGGCAAAAACTTTACTATGTATAATTAATGATGTGAGAAAATACGCTATCTCAAATCTACCTAGGACACAGAACACTAACTATGATAAAAAAAGGAAAAGTTTTATCCGTCTTAGGAACACATACTTAACGCTTTTACTTATAAGGAGCACAATTTTCGTAAAATACAATTATGGATGTGTAAATATTTTGAATAAAGTGTTTTAGGTATCATATATCAGAATTTCCTGCCCATAATGAGTACAGAATATATATTAAAGAATGCATAGGCACCTGATTTTATGGGATAACCCTGAACCGGTCACGGTTCTCTAAAGGGGTGAACTCGATCCTGAACAAATAACTTTTTACACGCATCGCTGTATTGTGTAGCCGTTATGACTACTATAAAAACATTGTAATTGGACCATATATTATTATGTAGATTGAAAGGGGGCCAGTGGATTTTTCCTCAGCTTATTTAGGTCTCAAATGTGTTGAAAATGTGATATAAAAGTGGTTTGTCAATATCGATAACATAAGACGTCCACCACTAAAGTTCTTTTGTCTTGTCTTGCGATTTGAACAAACAAAGTTGCTATTTCATTTTTATGGTTGTACAGTAAGTACATACTATATCGGTTTTTTTTTCGACTTATTTAGCAAGGCTATTAGCGTCAGTTTTGTGTTTTTATTTTGAATACATTTTCTAATGTATAAATAATCTTAATAAATCGTGTAACAGTGTTTGTAACATAACTCCTCGAAAGGGCTTAGAAATAATTTAGGTACATATATGGAAAAACAAGCTTGCCGAGTTAACTTTTATAAATGTATATTTTTAAACATTTGTGTTAATACGATTATATGCTAGGTTATTGGAACATGTGCATTGATAACCTACTAGCGAAGCCATAATAAAGCGTCTTTATCAAACCACTCGGAGATAACTGGTTATATTCATTCATATATAGGTCTTGTTTGATTAACTGTATAAGAAAACAATAATTTTGCCGAATTGGAACCCATTCATATTTTACATGAAATTAGATTTTAAGGAAACGAAGAACTTTAATAACGAAGGACTTTTACTTTCGCTCGTTTTTATATTATTTACTGGATTTTTTTTATTGCACTTTCTATTTTATAAACTCAACTCCTCAGAAACGTTATACTGCAATTAACATAAGTGTTGGTATCAAACGAATTTAAATTTGTTTAATATGTATGCTATTAATAAGTCCGCGGTTTAATCTATTTTATAATAAGCAGGGACCTGTTATCAAATTAAATCAATTAGCATACTTAGTCAGCCTTCACAAATTGAACTGCAATTGCGGTCTGTTGCTACTTTTATGGAATTTCGTTTGGCAACGCATCGAACATTGCAAATTTCGTGGTCGCATGTAGTCAAAGCGGTTCTCCAAATTTTAAATTTGCATTCAACCGCCATGTTATATGTGTTATTAATTATTTAATAATATTTAATTAATTAATTATTTATTAATTTATTGAAGGCCTTTTCTGCGTGAAACCTACATCGTTCCAAATATTTTAACATAAATGAGAACTTTAAATTGTGACTACTGAGTTCCAAAGTATTTAATAATGATTCGGTGTTAAGTACCGCGTTTTTTCTGCTATTTTTGTTCAGACATATATAAGGCAAGGATAAAGATAATAATCCTCTAACAATGTGTTCGACTCACGGAAGTATAGATTAAGAAAAAGTCGTTCAAATACCCAAGCTCAACTTGAAGTAAATAAATTACCTTATACTCTACATGTAACCATTATAAGCACCCTCCGAGCCTCCGTCTTCTCCTCTATCTACGTTACAGGTAGTAAACTGACGACATTTTTTCACGCATTAAGCCGGGTTCTGAGTATATATAATGTCTATTATTCATTGATATATAATACTATGTCAGCGCTAAAAAGTGTCCGAACCGAAAGAGAGCCAAAACGCGAAATCGCACTTCAGTCTCGTGTTTGATTCATCAGAGAGAACACGCATTAATAATGCCGCTCTGTGTTTTATTCACACATATACAAAATTAGGTTGTATTCTAATGGTTTAAGCATAAATTACAAAGTTTTAGTTGGTTTATAAAAATACACATGTACACTCGTTTTTATGTAGGTTTTCTCAGGACATTTTTTTCGTAAATTTTGTATTACACCCGGGGTCTATAGATTTATATGTCAATGCTATTATCTTTGTCTACATCGTCACTAATCGCGGTCATGTACTAATTTGTAATAAATAAAAAGCGCTTGTGAGCTTACCCCGTTCACCGACGAAGATGTCGTCAATATCCACCAGTATCCACCTGTCGAGGCTCAGACTGAGCTGGCCGTGGCTGAGGTAGCTCAGCGCGTCCAGGAACAGCAGCCGATGCAGCCAGAACTGCAGCCCCGAGCCGAAAAGCACCCGCTGGACGCCGTCCAGACGCCCGTGGTCTTGCACTACGGTCGCCAGCGGCAGCATCTCCTCTGCGCAAAACGTTCATTCGTAAGCAAGTTTATTGACTGCTACAACTTTGGAAATTTGGTTTTTATCGATCCCGCGGGAACCATGAATTTTTTGGAATAAAAAGTAGCCCATGCGTGTGTTATAAAAATTAGACAAATTGAGATTTTGGGGCAACTTTTGGGAAAACATTCTATGGAGAAAATTTTATCGATACGTGTTTCTGCTTCACAGGGAATTTAGATTAAAGACACAAAATACATGACGTTTAAAATTTAAATTTTTTAAAGTTTTTCAACTGCAGGTTACTAAAAATCGCTTACATAGCCGTTTACGCCATTAAAGAATTGCAAAGTGTCTTTAGCAGATATCAGTCTGCTAATTTAACAAGCCCCCAAATCCCCAAGTCTGCTAATTTAACTTTTTTTATCAATAAGTCATCCAATTATAATGCAATTATCATAGTTCCGAAATTACCTAGTCTACAAAACTTCACTTGTCATTAAGTGACAGACTAGCAAATGTTCCATGGAGCTGTAAATTATAGATCACTTGCGCGATTATGACGCCATTGACTTACGATTGAATTAATAGAAAAGCAAAATCGGCAAATTATTATAAAAAGGAGCAATTGAGTGACTATTGAGATACAATTGTTATACTTAGTAGACTTGAGGCCCAGTTCGGCACATTGTTAAAATATTACTCTCTTGATTTTACGAATGAACAATGTTACAATGTGTGTGAAAGACATATTCAATAAAAGTTTTAAAAGCAATGTTATAGGCGAAATTACCAAAAACATGGCGTATTTTTGGTAAAATATATTATGTGTAAAAAGCAATGTTATAGGCGAAATTACCAAAAACATGGCGTATTTTTGGTAAAATATATTATGTGTATGTGTGTGTACATACGAGTGCTTAATTATTTTCTACAAAATCAGCGGTCTTGTCAGGAAACTCTTAAAAAACCGGGACGCCTAAAACGTTTCTGTTAGCTCAGAGCTTGTTTGCGGTTCACGGAACCGACACAAACACACGCCTACGTACCTACGTATTACAAAATTGACTAATTCTGGGAAGAAACATTTGAGCCATGGAGCAAGTATCTACAAAGTGCGGGTGATAATAGGCTTAACGTGGAAATAGGACCCTTCAACCGTTTAGAGGGTTATTATGAATTAAGACGGTACAAAGTAACACGCTATTTTTTAGATCGTGTACATTGTAAGGTATAGTCACGAATTTAAAGTCACCGGAGCTCTTGGCGATGCGCCTTTGCTGGTAGGGTGGTAACTAGCCACGGCCGAAGCCTCTCACCAGACCAGACCTGAACCAATTTAGAAATTATAAAATTCCAAAGTGGCCCGTGGCGGGAATCGAACCCGCGACCTCCCACTCGAATTCGAGCGCGCGCCACTGCGCCAGGGACATCAGATGAGAATGAAAAGGTTCGTCACCTTAGTGTCGGTTTTGCTTGCACTAGTACTGCAAGAGTCCATTATGCCAACATGCCAGTGCAATCGACCGGTGCAAACGAATCAATTTGAAAATCTACGAACCTTTTCATTCCGTGACTGTACATATAATTTTATTTGTATATGAGAATTATGAAAATGCTTTACAAACTTTACATTTAGACGTACTTATACTTATTTGGGTACTAGGTGTTGCTGGTTTCGCTAATCCTGTGGGAACGTTGGATATTTCCGGGATAAAAAGTAGCCTATGTGTTAATTCGAGTTATAAGCTCAGTAGTTGCGGCGTGAAAGAGTAACAAAGATCCATCCATCCATCCATACTTTCGGGTTTATAATATTAGTAGGACCTAGATAATAATAATAATATTATCTATACATAATTTCTTAAGACAATTCAAAAGGTAAAATATTAATTTCTGTTCCAACATAATCCTTATCATTCCTCGAAAACGCGTTCAATCGTTCATGCCTGATCCTAGTTATCTAAATATATAAAAGAAGATACTGACTGATTCACTCATTCACTCATTCACTCATTCACTGACATATCAACGCACAGCCCAAACCGCTGGGTCTAGAGACTTCAAATTTGGCACACACGTTTCTTATGAGGTCTAGGGGTGCACTAAGAAAGGATTTTTCAAAATTCCCCCCCTAAAGGGGTGAAACGGGGCTCCAAAGTTCATATTTTACCAAGCTTCAATACTCCTTCACGCCGCAACTACTGATCCGATTTGGCTCAAATTTGGGATGGAGATGAATTGCATCTTGAGTTAACACATAAGCTACTTTTCATCCCGGGAAAATCCATGGTTCCCGTGGGATTAGTTAAAAACCGAAATTCGCGCGGAAAAAAATCTTCACGCCGCAAGTACAAGACCGATTTGGCTGAAATTTGGAATGGTGATAGATGATATCGTGGGTTAATAACAAGGCTACTTTTTATCCCGGAAAAATCCGTGGTTTTTGCGGGAAAACTGAAAAATTGATATTCACGCGTAAAAAATACTACTTTACGCTGCACTTACTGACCTGATATGACTGAAATTCGGAAAGGAGATAGATTTTATCCTTCATTGATACATAGGCTACTTTTCATCCCGGAAAATTTCATGGTATATCAAAGAAGATACTGACTCACGCACTTACTGACATATCAACGCACAGCCCAAACCCCTGGGTCTAGAGACTTCAAATTTGGCACACAGATTCATTATGAGGTCTAGGGGTGCACTAAGAAAGGATTTTTCAAAATTCCCCCTTAAGGGGTGAAACGGGGCTTCAAAGTTCGTATTTTACCAAGCTTCGATACTCCTTCACGCCGCAACTACTGAACCGATTTGGCTCAAATTTGGAATGGCGATAAATTGCATCTTGGGTTAACACATTAGTTACTTTTCATCCCGGAAAAATCCATGGTTCCCGTGGGATTAGTTAAAAACCAAAATTCACGCGGAAAAAAATCTTCACGCCGCAAGTCAAGACCGGTTTGGCTGAAATTCGGAATGGAGATAGATGATATCCTGGTTTAGTAAAAAGGCTACTTTTCATTCCGGAAAAATCCATGGTTTTCGCGGGAAAACTGAAAAATTGATATTCACGCGCGAAAAATACTACTTTACGCCGCAATTACTTACCGGATATGACTGAAATTCGGAAAGGAGATAGATTTTATCCTGGATTAATACATAGGCTACTTTTCATCCCGGGAAATTTCATGGTATATCAAAGAAGATACTGACTCACTCACTCACTGACATATCAACGCACAGCTCAAACCGCTGGGTCTAGAGATTTCAAATTTGGCACACAGGTTCCTTACAAGGTCTAGGGGTGCATTAAGAAAGGATTTTTCAAAATTCCCCCCCTAAAGGGGTGAAACGGGGCTCCAAAGATCGTATTTTACCAAGCTTCAATACTCCTTCACGCCGCAACTACTGATCCGATTTGGCTCAAATTTGGGATGGAGATAAATTGCATCTTGGATTAACACATAAGCTACTTTTCATCCCGGGAAAATACATGGTTCCAGTGGGATTAGTAAAAAACCGAAATTCACGCGGAAAAAAATCTTCACGCCGCAAGTACAAGACCGATTTGGCTGAAATTTAGAATGGTGATAGATGATATCTTGGCTTAGTAAAAAAGATACTTTTTATCCCGGAAAAATCCATGGTTTTCGCGGAAAAACTGAAAAGTTGATATTCACGCGCGAAAAATACTACTTTACGCTGCACTTACTGAACTGATATGACTGAAATTCGGAAAGAAGATAGATTTTATCCTGGATTAATACATAGGCTACTTTTTATCCCGGAAAATTTCATGGTATATCAAAGAAGATACTGACTCACTCACTCACTGACATATCAACGCACAGCCCAAACCGCTGGGTCTAGAGACTTCAAATTTGGCACACAGGTTCCTTATCAGGTCTAGGGGGGCCCTAAGAAAGGATTTTTCAAAATTCCCCCCTAAAGGAGTGAAACGGGGCTCCAAAGTTCGTATTTTACCAAGCTTCAATACTCCTTCACGCCAAAACTACTGAACCGATTTGGCTCAAATTTGAAATTGAGATAAATTGCATCTTGGATTAACACATAAACTACTTTTCATCCCGGGAAAATCCATGGTTCCCGTGGGATTAGTTAAAAACCGAAATTCACGCGGAAAAAAATCTTCACGCCGCAAGTACAAGGCCGATATAGCTGAAATTTGCAATGGTGATAGATGATATCTTGGGTTAATAAGAAGGCTACTTTATATCCCGGAAAAATCCGTGGTTTTTGCGGGAAAACTGAAATATTGATATTCACGTGCGAAAAATACTACTTTACGCTGCACTTACTGAACTGATATGACTGAAATTCGGAAAGGAGATAGATTTTATCCTGGATTAATACATAGGCTACTTTTTATCCCGGAATATTTCATGGTATATCAAAGAAGATACTGACTCACTCACTCACTGACATATCAACGCACAGCCCAAACTGCTGCGTCTAGAGACTTCAAATTTGGCACACAGGTTCCTTATCAGGTCTAGGGGTGCCTTAAGAAAGGATTTTTCAAAATTCCCCCCCTAAAGGGATGAAACGGGGCTCCAAAGTTCATATTTTACCAAGCTTCAATACTCCTTCACGCCGCAACTACTTAACCGATTTGGCTCAAATTTGGAATGGTGATAAATTGTATCGTGGGTTAACACATAAGTTACTTTTCATCCCGGGAAAATCCATGGTTCCCGTGGGATTAGTTAAAAACCGAATTCACGCGGAAAAAAACTTCATGCAGTAAGTACAAGACGGATTTGACGGAAATTTGGAATGGAGGTAGATAATATCCTGTGTTAATGAAAAAGCTACTTTTTATCCCGGAAAAATCCATGTTTTTTGCGGGAAAACTGAAAAATTGATATTCTCGCGCGAAAAAAACTACGCTGCACTTACTGAACTGATATGACTGAAATTCGGAAAGGAGATAGATTTTATCCTGGATTAATACATAGGAATTTCATCCCGGAAAATTTCATGGTTTTCATGATAATAGTGATAGATAATATGCCTTCATGCCGTAATTACTGAACTGATTTGGAATAGAGACAGATTATATCCTGGATTATTAATCCACTAAGGCCACTTTTTATCCCGGAAAAATCCATGGTTCCTTCGGGAACAGTGAAAAACAGATATCCACGCGGAAAAAATATTCCTTCACGCTGTAATTGGTGAACTGATTTGGCTGAAAATTAGGATAGAGAAGGCTATTTTTTATCCCGGGAAAATCAATGGTTATTTCTGAATATTTGTTTTTCACTATTCCAGCGGGAGAAATACTCATTCACGCTGCAACTATTGAAAACTTTTGGCTAAAAATTAAAATGGAGATAGATTTCGCTCTAAATTAACACAAAAGTTTGGTACTTTTTATTCCGGAAAAATCGATGGTTCCCGTGAGAATAGAGAAAACTAAAATTTACGCGGGCGAAGCCGCGGGTATCTGCTAGTTACTAAATAAACCGTAATCGTTATAATTTAGACAAAGTGGAAAATTATTCAAGCGTAGGTAACTCGCAACTTGTTACGTTTAGGGGAGGATCTAAAATAACTCCTATATAAACTCTGTAATATATATTGTATAATGGAGCCACTATACGCACAGAAATGCTAAAATATTATGTACAGTCGTACAATGTGTGTGATGGTACGAGTTTGATCTTATATTGGCGTTTACATCATAATATTATCGCAAGCTTTAGTGTTAATGGGCTTGGCAAGTTTTCACACAAACTCATGACTCATCCACTGTGGTATTTTTATATATTTCCGACAAAAATATGCCGAAGTATGGCCGCACCTAGTTTCATCCGATAGAAACGTAGCTATTGTATCCAATTTATTCACGGCTATTACTAGGTAAAGCCCATAACAGTTTTGGTTATGTTAGGTTAGAAGAGTAGCACCTTTAAAGTGGAAGATGGATGACGGACATTAAAGCACTACATAGCCGGAATGGTAACTGAGGCATGTACTTACAAAGACGGCCGAACTCCTGCACTATGGCGGGACGACACAGTTAAGATAGAGGGAAATAGATGAGTACTAGAAACACTAAGAACAGAGCCGGGTGGCTTGAATGAAGAAGCCTTAGTCCAGCTGTGGACAGCATTGGACTGGCGATGAGGTTCAGTTTGTTTATGGCGCCCCGCAGTTAGTCTTATGTAGTATGGACTTTTCTGCCTGTTTTACTTCCTCCAGCAAGCTACTTATACCTAAGTTTGCCCAAACGCTACCAAATGATGCATCAAGTTGTAGTAGGACAGAAATACGAGTGCCTATACTTCAGCATTTAGTTACTTGTAACATAGTATGTAACACATTCATTGTTTATCTTCGACCAATTTGCAACTTGGGTGCTTGAAAAGACGTATCGAGTAGATAATATGAGGGGGAGAAGACTCAGGCAATCATTTGCACATATTTATCGACGGAGCGAGACACGGCTCCCCCAAGGAAAGAACTGTTTTTATTGGGCCGGCTATCAATTTAAATAATTGACTTTCCCACAACAGGGCAAAGGTCTCGACGACAATATTTCACGCAATAAGGCCGTAATTGTTTTTTATCTTCAAGAACGGATGATCGTAAACTCTATCTACTGTACTGAACAGTATAAGTACGTGATTCTCCAGCTACTATGAGTCTGATTCGGTGATGAAATTTATAGCAGCTCGTCGTTTACGCTATTTTGATGTTTCCTCTCATTGAAATACAGTTTATTCTCAGATTAAATGGTTAACTCCAAGACCGGTCAAAGGTCCCCTCAATAGACGAGTCGAGGCAAATTCATTTGACCCGTTAACAAAAGGCTTGAGCCAAGATAATTTTTATTTGAGAAATAGATTAGCGATGAATGAGACATAAAACCACTGAGTCTTTTTGCTGCTGAATACCCGTAGTATAAGTAAAATTTTGACAATATTGTGTTTCAACAATAGATATTATTACACGACTGCCCAAAAGAAGGGATTTTATGTTTTAGGGTTCAATATCTGGGTGACCGAGCTTTGCTCGGTTGCCAATAGATGGCAGCAGGGTTCATATTTTTTTTGGTAAATTCGACATTTTCTAAAAGTGAATCCTAGCTAGATCGATTTATCGCCCCCAAAACCCCCTGTATACTAAATTTCATGAAAACCATTCGAGCCGTTTCCGAGATTCAGATTATATATATATATATATACAAGAATTACTCGTTTAAAGGTATAAGATTATGTATGTAACGGTATTATTCCATCATAAGTTTTGAACGACTAAAGAGCTTTGGACATATTATGGGATTACATAACAAACATTACGGTAATGGTTACGGTAATATGGGGTTATATTTACGTCATTCCGAGTGTCATACATAGGCTGTATTTTTTTGGTAAGTCGTTTTACCATAGGGCAGTAATGTTTTTTAATTATTTGCTTGTTTATTACTTATAAGTAATTATTACCTATAGGTTCTTTTATGACATCATGACATGTTAATAAAATAAGTAGGTATATAACCATAATCATTAACTTGTCTATCCTATTTTGCTTGAGAAATCGTGAGCAAAAGCTAGGTACAAATTACATTACTATGACAAACGTCTTGAAAGTAGGTATAAAACTTGAGAAAGGGAATGGATTCGGGAACGGTACATCCACAGTTCCCTGGGGATTTGTGAAAAACCGAAATTGACGCAGGCGTGGTCTCTGGCATAATCTACTCTCATACTACATAAGTGGAGAATAAACTAATCAAAACGTCCAAAACAAACAGGACAATCGACCTAGGCACACTTTATGACGCGAGCACGGTCCACGAAACATAAAGGGACCCCCATTTACGAGATTGCCTAATGGCTTTATTCCTAAAAACATGACGTGCAAGCTCATCAGGGAAAATTTTTAATTTTGAATTTAAGTAAGTAAGTAACGCAAAATTTCAATGAGACTCACATCACACTATAGTCTACACTAATATTATAAAGGCAAGATTTGATTGTTTTTTTTGTTTGTTTCCTTGCATTGAATAGGCTCCGAAATAATTGACCGATTTGAAAAATTCTTTCACTGTTGGGAAGTTACACTATCTCCATGTGAACATATAGGCTATATTAAATTTTCAAAAAGTTAGGGATCCCTACTAAAACTCCAACACACTAGTTATAATTTATTATAAAGGTTTATAAGTATTTATGTGTGTATTGTGTATTGTGTTGTGTATGTTTGTTATTCTTCCAAGCTGCAAGCTACTGAACCGATTTGGCTGAAAGGAATTTACAAGAATAATTTTATTAGTACATACTTAGTCTAATTTGTATTTCAGATTTCCGATTTATGGACATTTTTATAGCTATGTGGATACTTATTATCTATTGTGGAAATCTGAAAATTATGAGAAACAACTCTGTGGTGGCCTAGCGCTGCCGCTAATGGATTTTTATTTAAATATAGTAGCTAAGTATGTAAGGAAGGGTCAATCGCAACGGAATGGGGCTACTTTTTTAACATAATATCATAATGAACTTTATGACAAGTGTATAACATACAAAATAAATAATTCTTGAGGATGCGCGAGGATTCCCCGGAAGACGCACGACCTTCGCTTCCATATCATTCCGCCGCGGTGTAAATTTACCCTTACTCTACGTACATCCTATCGGCAGTTTTACTAGAAGACGTATCAAGCATACACAATAAAAAAAGATTCCGACGAATTGAGAACCTCCTCCTTTTTTTTGAAGTCGGTTAAAAACACTGTTTCCCTTCTACAAGTCGTGATTTACTATATATATATAATTATATTAACAAGAATTTAAGAAACAAACCGAGAATGTAACGAAAGTGGTATGGTCAAAACACTTTCATAATTGAAATCTACTTAATATATGCAGAATGACCAAGCATTTGTATTGATTTCGAATGAAGCCTATCGTTTACCAGTGTTCATTATTATAGATAGATTTATAATACGACCAACGATGACAAATGAACGGCATAATAGTCTTATTTAACGACACAAAAGGGTTATTAGAGCAATATTTAGTGACCTGCAGGTTGATAACTAGACACGTAGGTTCAAACTTAAACGATATATTAAACGGTATTTTGGGTCTTTAACGGCGTAGCGGCGTGATTCAGCGATTTTAGTGACCTGCAGTGTGAAGCAGAAACACGATTAGATAAAACTCCCAAAAGTTGCTCCAATATCTCCATTTTTCAAATTTTTATTGGAAACTAAACTCGCCGGCATATTTAGCGGAACATAAAAAAAAGGTTTGATATCAGTATCATATAAAGTTGCTGGCTGGTTTATACGTTATTTAATTTAAAAAGAAATATTTTCAAATTAAGAAAACAACTGAACATCACATTTTATGCAATTGTTTTAATTTTATTCAAATACACCTTATCTGGAGCGAACTTCGAGTATTTCTTCCTTCTGAGTTTGATTTAAAATTTCATTGAAATACTGTTTTTTGTTAGTTTTTTTTAATCGCGTATCTTTCTGGAGTTGATGACTGAATTATGCCTGACTTAGCCCCAACGGAGATTGCCAGGGCACTCGAAATGCGAAGAAATGGTCAAACCTACAGAGTGATATCCAGAGATCTTCGTCGACCAGTTTCAACGATCCATCGCAGTATCCAACGGTTCAGGGAGACCGGTACTTATGTGAGAAGAGCAGGACAAGGCAGAAAAAGACGCACTTCGAGTAGGGATGATCGTTTCATTCGGCTTCGTGTACGTAGGAACCCTCGTTTGACGGCCGTCCAAGCCCGACATGAGTTAGAAGCAGTTCGGGGTGTAACCGTAAGTGAGCGTACGGTACGAAGAAGGCTCGAAGAAGCTGGTTTGGGTTAATTTGTGCCCGCCAAGGCTCCAAGGCTCGAGGTAAATCATCGTAGAAACAGGTTAACTTTTGCTCAGGAACATCGACTTTGGAACGCGGACCAATGGAGTAAGGTATTGTTTAGTGATGAGTGCAGAATTCTCTTAAATCAAATTGACGGCAGGCAAAGAATATACAGACGCAAAGGAGAACGATACATTCAGACAAATTTTGAAACTACAGTTGCATACGGTGGTGGATCAATAATGGTTTGGGCGGGCATTTGTTTGGGAGCTCGCACAGACTTGGTAGTGATTGACAGAGGGAGTCTGACTGCAGACCGCTATATCAGAGAAGTTTTAGAAGAAAATGTCGTACCGTTTGCCCCATATATCGGTGACGATTTTGTTTTTATGCAGGATAATGCTCTGCCGCATACCGCTCGGGTAACTCAAGCTTATCTTAATGATATGAATATCACTGTTATGGAGTGGCCGGCGAGATCACCGGATATGAACCCAATAGAGCACGTTTGGGACTTGCTGAAAAGAAAAGTTAAGTCCAGAATTCCAGCTCCTGCCAACGTGGGAGAACTGCGAATCACCGTAGTTGAGGAATGGCGGAGACTATCCTAGGAGACCATCGATAACATAATTCTCAGTATGCCTAGACGAGTAGAAACTTTAATAAGAGCACGTGGAGGAAATACGCGATATTAATCACCATTTTTCTAATTTAATTAATTGTAATTTTAATATTAAATTTCACTTTTCCAGGTTACATGAAAAGTTCAAAAATGTACCATTTTTCACAAATAGCCTTTACTCGCAAAATCTGTTCTTAATGTGATCTCATTTTAAGTAAAAACAAATGAAACTTTAAATAACAAAAGAAGTGTAGTAAGTAGATTTTAAAATAAAACCATATTTTTTTTAATTATGGACTTTTTTGTATGTTCCGCTAAATATGCCGGCGAGTTTACAATAGACGTAATTGTAATTTCAGTTTTAATGTAATAAACGCTCAGAATGGATCCTGGGACCCTATTACTGAGACTTCGCCATCCGTCAGTTCGTCTGTCACGAGGCTGTATCACCTGAACCGTGATAGTTACAAACTTGAAATGAAAGGTAGATTTGTAAGAGTGAGAAGGAAAAAAAAATATAAAAAATCAGTGTATCACCTTAACCCCCTAACCCCACAGAAGCATAGGTTTCGTATGTCATTAGCGCAGGCCTAATGGCGCCAAGGATTCGTATTCATATCGTGTAACACGCGCGCCGGAATTCCAGTGATGTCATCAAATTCGACATCATACCACTAGTGAATTCAGATCTCACGATCGCCAGACATACGTTACGTGTAGAGGGCGCTAATTATTCGTAGACTACAGACACAAATAACCTGATGAAAGCCAAAATCGAAAGTTATTACTTCGCAAATATCGAGATTCGTTACATTTTTGTCTACCATCCATGTTACGCGTACATGCTTTGAGTTTCCACTGATGTCGTCAAATTCGACATCATACTCAGATCTTATTTTATCAGATTTCAAGATCACCAGGCACACGTTAGGTTTAGTGTGCGTCTGTGTGTAGACTAAAGACATTATAAAGCTATTGTGAAAACTAAAATCGTCTGTTTTTCCACCGCGAGTATCAAAACTCGCTACTTTTTTGCCAAGAAGTTTTTAATATCATAATATCTATGAGACGTTTACACAAGTATGAAGCTTGTGTCACAATGATATCTCTGGTAGTGCAAATCGTAGATAGATAGTATATTGGCAACCGCCGTAAATTGTTATAGTCTGTTACAATAACATAAGTCTGGCGGTTACGAAATCTCCATCTCTATCGTAGTATCGTACGTAACCCGTTCCGTGCCACACATTTTTATTTTCGGCTATCATAACATATTTATTTCACGCATGCTTTGTCGAGGAAGAAAACGTTTTCTCTACGTGATACGCGGACAAATTGAGTGCAATAAATCAATGTTAAAATTCTCAGAGCTATAAAACGTCCATGTGATATAATCATACTACAATGATATTTATTAACGTATAAAATACTATTAAAGTTCATACTAATTGTAAGCATAGTAGAATTAATACATTTTCATGCGAAGAAAGGATTACGCCTGGTTTACTTTGAATTCATTTTGTCTACTTTATTTGATATGTATCTCACTCACGTAAAGCCAGATGTGTTTTAAAGGAAACCTGATACAACATTATAACTTGGTTAAAACAACACGAAACTAAAGTTCTGCAGTAATTCTTTTCATAACTGATATTAATCTATTATTGTTTGGCAACCCTTATTTGCATATCTTGATGTAATAAAAGTCAAAACTAATCCCGATATCACAACATCCAAGGTTTATTGTTTAGTGAAGTAGGCATAAAAATATACCGAAAGAAGATACAGTTATCAAATATTTTTAACTTTGTAATAATACCAAGGGCCTCTAAATATTTGTTTTACACTTAATCAAAATTTAAAACGAAGAATAACTTATCAATTCTTCGTTGTACAAACTTTCGCTCCGATCGTTTTGGTACAGTTTCGATTTCATAAAAGCATAGGGCTATATGAAAAAAGTTAAGCTTTTCATCTTCAAACAAAATTGTGGCCAGAAGTTTTCTCAAAAAGTTAGTTACGTATTTTTATTTATTGTTGCTTGCGCTTGACTACAATCATTATGGACAGCAATTGTGAGGTCTCAGATTAATAACGCTTGCCTAGAAAACTTACTAGACTATTCACTCTTATCTTGAAGGCACTAGATTATACTTGGCTGAGGACACGGAATTGTTGTGAACAACGGTGGGAATACCAAACCTAAGTGCCGATTTTGTCGTCTAAAATCCAGACAACCAATACTTATGTTTTTGTTCTGTTGTCATTTTACTCTAAATTATAACAGCGGGGCTAGACAAAGTAACAGTTGTTTAGCGTTCACGACAGTAGAGAATAACCTGTCAAGTGCGAGTCGGACTCGCGCACTGAGGGTTCCGTACTACAACCGGAGGAATAAAACCATAAAAACCACTTTTCTTATCGAACCGCAAAACTAACTTTGTTTTTAGAGGTTTTATTGTAAATATAAAAAAACTACTTATTAGATCTCGTTCAAACCAATTTTCGGTGGAAGTTTGCATCGTAATGTAGGTACATCATATATTTTTTTTTAGTTTTATCATACTCTTATTTTAGAAGTTAAAGGGGGGGGGGGGGACACACATTTTACCACTTTGGAAGTGTCTCTCGCGCAAGCTATTCATTTTAGAAAAAAATGATATTAGAAACCTTAGTATCATTTTTGAAGACCTATCCATAGATACCCCACACATATGGGTTTGATGAAAAAAAAATTTTTGAGTTTCAGTTCTAAGTATGGGGCACCCCCAAAATTTATTACTTTTTTTTAAATTTTGTGTGAAAACCTTAATGCGGTTCACAGAATACATCTACTTACCAAGTTTCAACAGTATAGCTCTTATAGTTTCGGAAAAAAGTGGCTGTGACATACGGACGGACAGACGGACAGACGGACAGACGGACAGACGGACAGACAGACATGACGAATTTATAAGGGTTCCGTTTTTTGCCATTCGGCTACGGAACCCTAAAAATGTATGGACAAACCACGTGTTCACTGCCGGCTGTCAATTGTCATGCGAAGTACGTCAAAGTTATCTACAAGGTCTGCGAGAAGGCCAGGGAGCGTTCAAATAGTCGTAGTCGATTTTCAAACAGCGTGTTTTCCTCTATTCGGTCACGTGACGACCAAACGACTGTTACTTTGTCTAGCCCCGCTGAACCGTCACCTATGCTTTATATTAACAAAGAACGTAAGATGATCAGGAATTACCATTAACTCCGTAATCAGTCTGGCGCACCGCCCACGCGACCGGCTCGTAAGTGGAGGAGTTGGCTCTGAAGACGGTCCAGTGCTCGCCAGGCAGCGGGCCCCACGCCGTCTCGCCAGCTCGCGCCAGCCGCAGCACCGGCGAAGCAGGGTTCAATGCTGCGTCCTAAACGGGAAGAGCAACATCAGCTCGGCAAGATCTCTTTCCACCAACGGGGACACCGAATTATCAAAAAAAAAAAAATGTTTTTATCTTACGCTAGTGGATCTGTGAAAAAAAACATCAACTCAGCCTCATTTTTTAATATGCCGAATAGTTTGTTCGCTATCACTTTGGTTGCTCAGCCGGTTCCGGCGTCGGTATTTTCAAAGGACTTCAAACGACGCCGAACACGCGAAATTCTTAGCGAATAGACTAACCCGCGGTGAACTTTTTTCTTCTTTTTAAACATATCGCGTATTCGTTTCGTTTGAGAGAAAAAGGTCAGTAATGTTAATAATTATGACGATATTCGTTTTAGTGAATTTTTAATCTTACTAAAAGCAATGAAAGAGCAACAAAAATATGATAATCATCTATAGTTAACTTCATAAAACCTGTACTATGTATATCTTAAAAGCTAAAGTGGTGTGCAAATACCACATAATGTTTACAATATCAAGTCAATGAAAATTAGATTTTATTTCTTATGCAAGCAAGGGATCTTGTTTGCAATGACGTTGACTGTACCTATACCACATGATTCTACATGTAACTATGTAATTCTATGTCATACATACAAGCCTTACTTATAGGCTATCTTATTTCGTCAATACAAATTCACAAATAACTTGTCCCATAAACCATAAAGTTGTCTTGCAAACCAGATAACATTCGGAAGCTATGAATATAAAATAAATCCTAATTCTCGTTTCATAGACGACTATTACTCATAATAAAGCGATAAAACGCAAAGATTTATAGCAGTACCTACCGATATTATATTTTATTATATCAAAGGTAATTCCAGTCTGGCTGATATCTCAGGCGACAATATGCCACACAATAAATTTCAATTTACCTTAAGCCGCAGGTTGGTATGCATGAAGAGCGGGAATCCTTTCAATTGCGTACCAACTAGGCTCGCCTCGCCAGGTGTTACGAACCCGACGACCCCTACCGAGTATTCGCGACAATAATTGTCGAGCAGTTCTCAATTCCACTTTTCCATATTCGCGTATTTCGACAGCGATTCGAACACGATCACTCCGTACCGCCCCTTGTCCAAGGTGGTGAGTACTGCCACACAATAAATTTCAATTTACCTTTAAGCCTCAGATTGGTATGCATGAAGAGCGGGAATCCTTTCAGTTAGTTACGTTAGCACCAGCTAGGCTCTCCTCACCAGGCGTTGCGAACCCGACGACCCCTACTGAGTATTTGCGACATTACTTGTCGAGCAGCTCTTGATTCCACTTGTCCATATTCGCGTATTTCGACAGCGATTCGAAGTTCGAACACGATCACGCCGTACCGCCCCTTGTGCAAGGTGATGAGCACTGTATCTCAGGCGACAATATGCCACACAATAAATTTCAGTTTACCTTAAGTCGCAGGTTCGTATGCATGAAGAGCGGGAATCCTTTCAGTTGCGCACCAACTAGGCTCTCCTCGCCAGGCGTTGTGAACCCGACGACCCCTATCGAGAATTCGCGACAGTACTTGTCGAGCAGTTCTCGATTCCACTTGTCCATATTCGCGTATTTCGACAGCGATTCGAACACAATCACTCCGTACCGCCCCTTGTCCAAGGTGGTGAGTACTGCCACACAATAAATTTCAATTTACCTTTAAGCCTCAGATTGGTATGCATGAAGAGCGGGAATCCTTTCAGTTGCGCACCAACTAGCCTCTCCTGGCCAGGCGTTGCGAACCTGACGACCCCTATCGAGTATTCGCGACAGTACTTGTCGAGCAGTTCTCGATTCCACTTGTCCATATTCGCGTATTTCGACGGCGATTCGAAGACGATCACTCCGTACCGCCCCTTGTGCAAGGTGATGAGTACTGTATCTCAGGCGACAATACACAATAAATTTCAGTTTACCTTAAGTCGCAGGTTCGTATGCAGAAAGAGCGGGAATCCTTTCAGTTGCGCACCAACTAGGCTCTCCTCGCCAGGCGTTGCGAACCCGACGACCCCTACCGAGTATTCGCGACAGTACTTGTCGAGCAACTCTCGATTCCACTTGTCCATATTCGCGTATTTCGACAGCGATTCGAACACGATCACGCCATACCGCCCCTTGTCCAAGGTGGTTAGCACCGGCAAACTCTTGCCGGCGACTTCTACCTTGTACCTGTGAAAAAGTAACACCGTTTTAATAAAATCTCAAATTACAGTCGAACCTAACGTAACCAAACCTAAGAGTAAGTGAGAACTGGGTTAGCTAGAAAAATCTATTAGTGAGAGTATTGCCAGGCCTTGTCTTTTTTTATTGTAGATAGGCTTGCGCTCGACGACAATCATGCCTTATGGAAAGCAATGATGAGGTCTAGGTTGGAGCGTGCTTGCCTAGAAAATGCCTATTCACTTTTCTCTTGAAGGCACCCAGATTGTACCTACTTGGCAGGAAACGCGAAGGCTGGAAGGGCGTTCCACACCTTGGCGGCATTTTGTCCTCCTAACTCTGAAACTCCGGTTAGTAGGAACCCCTATAAGAGAAAAAGAGATATCGGCCCCTTGAGCTCTCACTTAACCAGGTTTGACTTTAATAATTAAATAAAAAAACTTCATAATAATAAAGTTGTTTATTGAAACAATGTTTCTTTTCAACAAATAAACTTTTTTGTAACACGCGCAGTGGGCAAATTTTCGCTTACTAGTTAACAGTTAACGCGAGTTAACTGAAGACAGCGCCGTCTATCGAGCGATAGGAGAAATTACACATGAAAATATAAAATGGAGTTTTATTTTAGGCGTTATTCCAAATTTTGTTTTTACTGAGTGCCCCACGATCCTCACGTTTTTTTAGTGGTGATTGTTAATAACGAATTCCAAGTAAAAGGTTTATAGTGTGTCTAAAACCTATAGTCTGTCACGAAACTTAAGAATTAAATAAATAAGTCGTATTTTGCTTGAGAGATTGAAAGAAACCTTAAGTGGTAAAGCCGGTGAAATTTCATTACATTCTTCGTATAAAAGCATTGTGTCTGGCGGACTCAAGATCTCAGTAACAATAAAAATTTGTTTTACTTTGTAATTAATTAGCGTCGATGCTAACAGAGTTTTCTTAAAAAGCGTTTCATAATAATAGCTGTATCGGTATAGGATGAAATAACGACAGCTGTTCAATTAGTTTCTGTTAAAGAAATAAGCAATTATAAAAGACGATTTCAGTATCTGCAAAGTTAAAACAATTAATAAATTCTTATTGTTCCGCAGACTCCCTGATTTTATTTTAATTTTCCAGTTTTCCTTTTGTCACTTTGTACTACAACCGATGGACGATTGGACAAAGAAAGACGTTTCTTTTTGTTATTCAGTTTCTGCAATTAGTAATGACTCGAATACTATTCAAATACTTGGAGACAATTTCCTTTGGAATTATATCTTAATTTTTGCTCAAGAAAAATAATTGGTTTTAATGATCATGCATATTCCCTTTAAACATATTCTCTTTAAAATTTGGTAACATCTTATTTATAATATTAGCTGACCCGGCCAATGTAGTTTTGCCATTAGGGATATAAAAAAATAGCTTACTTATTTTTTAATAATTGTAATTAATTCGTTCTCGCCTTAATTGGTTACCTATTCGACTTCGCCGGAATCTACACATCCTTTCCATTCTGTACTGTGTTCTCTTTCATCCCGCTGCACCACCTTACTTGAAAGAAAAATTCAATTTCGTAGGGCAATCTGGAGGTCTGCTCCGTTCTTCGAGGAAACTTATTTTGTTGATGCCTGCCCATAAGTCTTCCTTCTTTAATAAGTCCTATACTGTTCGGGCTATAAAACTATGGAATGCCCTACCACTTGATATCAGAGAGGCCCGGACTATAGGACAGTTTAAAAGACTAGTTAAAGACCACTTTATATCTCAGTTGCCTGGGTGCTGATGAATAATTACTGTCACCTATGTATATGTTATTTAAAGATTTATTACATTTTCTCTGTTTTTTGTTTTTGAGGATTATTTTTATTGTTTATGTATTATTTATATATTATTATTTATATTTATTATGAATATTATAGATATGTACAAGTATATTTAATATTTTGTTGTAGTTTTATCGTTGTTATATTTAGTATAAGTAATTTATTGTAAGTAGTGTATTATATTTATTTATTCTGGCACCACCTACCTCGTATCCAATGTAAAATATTCCTTCACGCCATTGGTTGCCTGGAAGAAATCGCTATGTAGCGATAAGGCCGCCAAGTTGTACTCCTAAGTTTGTGTTTTCATTTTTTCTTCTTTTTGTTATATTTTATTCTGTGGTGTGCAATAAAGTATTTATCTATCTATCTATCTATCTAATTAATTTACTTGATAACATATTATACTGTAATCTTGCTATTTTAGGTTAATTGTCTCACTGTAATATTATTTAAAAAAAAAAACTTAATATTAATACACAAATATTATTGGTAATAAAATGTAATCGGTTGTAAACATTAATTTAAGATCTTATTGTAATGCACATTTTCATGAATAAAATATCATTCATTCATTCAAAGTATTTAAGCAGTGTCAATCAATTTGACGGCTGAATGGCGTAGTGGTAGCGAACCTGCTGTCTGCGCCGGAGGTCGTGGGTTCGATTCCCACAACTGGTAAATGTTTGTGTGATGAGCATGAATGTTTTCCAGTGTCTGGGTGTTTTTCAATATATTATATTTATGTATGTATGTATATTTAACAGTTATCTAGTACCCATAACACAAACCACCGCTTATTTTGGGGCAACATTGCGATGTGTAAAATGTCCCGTATATATTTCAAAAAAAAATTGTTACCGACGGTACTTTAATAAATACATTTTTTACTTGTGTTTGTTGATTTTCGATTCCATAATAAATCAAATATGAAACTAAATTGTGAAGAAATGCTGCGACAATTTTCAATTATCAAGGTATTTTAATCAAAGAAATGCTTCCAGTTCGTTCCGAACCTCGTAGATGTTGAACAATTTAAATAAAAGGTAAATAAATCTCCTTTTAGCTGCGGAATGGGTCAATATTTCTAAAATGTTAAAATAAAACCGTTCCAGCCACTGCAAGACGATTTTAAATTCAATACAGTTCAATAGAGGCAATTTAACCAATGCTGATAATGGCTGACAAGCCTGTAGTGTAGAGGTTTTCAAATGTTGAAAACATAAATAAACCAACTTCGAGGGTTGCCACTTTAATAATCTTATCGTATGAATTTATAAAAATTGACAAACTCTATAATTGACACAAAAAATGTCGCAAAGAAAAGCGAGCACAAATTCAAACAAAACTCTATTAAAGATCCATCTTGAATTTTACCGGAGATTCTATTTTAAATATGTTTAGCTGGTATCTTGCAAGTTGCATTATCTTTCAAATGAGAGTCGCAATTAGATAGACTCCTATCAGTTCCGAGAGACAGATATTCTATATTTGAAAATTAAAAAACACAACTGCCCTGTGGTAAAACGACTTTTTTCAAAAAAAAAAAAATATAGCCTATGCTACTCGGAATAATGTAAGGATTCTAACCATCCCCCATATGTCCAAATCTCTTCAGTTGTTGAAAAGTTATGGTAAGATAAAGAAACTCACATACATACATGAACCCTACAAAAATTACACTGCATTTTGTGCACTTGTGTAAAAATTATTTATTTTCGACAAACCTTACCCTCGAGTTACGACTCCCAACAGGTAAGAGAAATGAAGCGAAATATCGAAAAGCAACCGTTCATTTTCCTCGAGTTGCGGCTCGTTTCAATTTGGCAGTCGGGCTGCACGGACCGAGGCACCGGCGGCGGACGGACGGACCGTAACTTGCAAATAGCACTTGCCAGTTGCCTACCCTTGCCAGTTCGCCTTTCTCCTAATGTACCTACACCTACTCGGAGCAATAGTTGCAACTTTTCGATCGTACTTTGAGGTACGTAAAGCTTTCCAATTCGCACTGAATACCAGATTATTTATTTTCGACAACCCTTGCCTACGAGTTACGACCTCTAACAGGTAAGAGAAATGAAGCGAAATATCGAAAAGCAACCGTTCATTTTGCTCGAGTTGCGGCTCGTTTCAATTTGGCAGTCGGGCTGCAGTCTGCACGGACCGAGGCACCGGCGGCGGACGGACGGAACGTAACTTGCAAATAGCACTTGCCAGTTGCCTACCCTTGCCGGTTGGCCTTTCCCGTAATGCATACCTATTTGGAGCACTCGTTGCAACTTTTCGATCGTACATTGCCGGTGTTACTGAACCGTGCATCGGTATTTCCTATTCGGAAAGTTGAAAACGCAACCGATAACATTCTTGAGTGGGTAATCTTCTACCAGGTAGAACTGGAAATACGCGGGTATATCTTATATTAAACGCAATATCGCATCGATTTGCGGTGATTGCACTTATTGTGTTGCTTTAAAAATATTAAAAACTTACAAAAAGAAAGTTTAGTTTGCAAAAATATTTTTGTCTTATTTTTTTTTAAATGAAGTGATTTATTCATTCAGTGAATATGGTTATTATTCGGTTCTTAGAGTTTTGTGTTTCATAAAGTAATTAAACACTGAGTTCATATTTTTTCGTTATCATTAAACAGTCAACAGTATAAACACGTAAACTTCTCTAATCATCATAATTTTACATCAAGATGTACCTACCTACATATTCGACCAGATGTCAGTAAATAACTGCTAGCTAAAAATTTTCCCACGAACACGTTACTTATGTCTTCTTCGTGGGAAATTTAAAGATACACACAAAACACATCAATAATTCAAAATCAAATGTAAACGAGTTAGTTTTCCTAATCACCAAAATTTAGGTAATAATAAGATAATATGATCCGCCGTTATTGATACCAGCCGAGGCAATCACATAAATCGTTTATCATTGAGTTGACTTCTGACGCAACAGGCGTACGTATCTTACCTCACTCTAACCTCTGCTCTATACGAACGTCGCGTCGTCGAAGCTAACGTGTTTTAATTACCTTAATTAGCGTGCTGTTGTAACTTGTTACACAAAGTGGTGTTCACTTAAAATTAGAGTACGCGAAATGGCCCAATTTGAGCGTGAACCGAAAGCAACGAGGGCTAATTCGTGATAAGGGAACGAGTTCAACGGAAGGGGAGAGGTGTGGCGCGATTAGGGACCCACGTTCCCAGAGATAATAGAAGATATCATTGGGAGGGCGCATCGTGAGAGGGCCAATATACATCGCGCATGTGAAAAAGCAGTTATAGTAGCAATATCATGTAACGTTTAATTGTATGTGTATGTGAGTAACAATTGATTCTACTGATGTAATTTAGGGTTATATGTATAATATGCTTGATAGTAGACTACTACTCTTGTAGCATCTTACTACTATTATTGTAGCATTTTAAATGTACTAGGCACGTGGATATCTCATTGTAATGACATAATATACAAGGCAGCTGAATAGCAAACAGTAATACCTCGTTGTACAGCATTACTGAAGAACTTGACATTTAAAAACCTAAGAGATTTGTAGGAATACATTCCAACCTTCATATGTTAAAACCACGGGTAGGTACGTAAACGTACTCATATATAGCAGTTTTCCTACCGAGTGAAAATGCAAATAAGAAAATAATGCGAAAGAAAATAGAACTGTTTATGCTCAATATGTAGGCGAGAAGTGTTGTAAAGTGCGAGCTGGTAGTGCGATAACGTCATATAAGAACGCCCGCGGTCGAGACCGTTCCTAATGGCGGTAGCGATATGGAGCGTTGGCGAACTAACGACCGAGCACACTATATGAACTTAATTATTTGCAACTTACTTTATTCTTAGTATTACTACAATTCCTTATTAAAGGGATCTAGAGTAATTTGGTCTCATATAATCGTAGAGCAGAAGTTTAGTCTTAGAAAGCCAATCCTGATAATCATATGGGCGCAGAATCTATGGCCTTCATAACGCATTAAAAAAAACACTGTCCATTCACGCCAAACTAAACGATTTTTAATATGTATACATAACAAGTGGAGTTTGATCTCACGGATTTCAGTCTGTACCTAGCATCATCGAGTTATTTGTGTTTCAAACTGAAGATACTATCGGAGTTAAACGACAGTAACAAAAAGCGATAAAAGATTGAATGGAAACGTATTGATACGTGCCATTATCGATCCCAACTCGAAAACAATCGTAAAATCAGTAGGCGGTCATTATGTAAATGTGAGACGTAAAATTTTCCATTCCCGGATCAGTTTTGAAACAAATCAAGCATTACTGCCATCTTATAGGGCGAAAGTTTCAACGGAATTAGGGTAGCGTAAATTTCCCTTCCAGCAGGTAATTAAGTGATCTTGACAGAAACGGGGTTCAATTGGATCAGAGGTAAACGTACGTTATTTAATTGGCCCAGTACCTAAATAAAAAATATAATTAATCGTTATTTCGGTAATTTATGAGGTAAATTATTAACCGACGTAAAAACAAAAGAGGTTCTCGAGTCGACGCGTTTTGTTTTTTGTGACAACGCATAACTTTTTACCATGCCTTTTAAGTTTTTCATATTGGAGTGTTTTTCAGATAACAGAATGTATATTATACTATAGCTAACCTGGCAAACGTTGTTTTGCCATTAGGGATGTAAAAATTTCTTACGACCTTAGTCTCAGACCTACCAAACATACACAGTAAATGTGATGACAATCGGTCGAGCTGTTGCGCAGGAGTTTGGTAACAAAAATTGGCACGAGAATATTAGACATAATATATATATTAGATAGCGATATGCCTCTGTATCCTACCTGTACCTGTGTGTCCTACGCAATCTTGAGGCCATTAAAGTAAATCTCAACACAGTACCTACAGCGAAGAACGAGGCAAGGGCAAACTACGATAATGTTTCTAATGAAACTACTAACTGTTACCGCAACGACTTGCACGAGACGTACGGAGAACTCAAGCGCCGCCTTGCAATATCTTAAGTTCACATTACTGAACGCAACTTGTACGAAACAGGGCAAGAACAACTATTAGGTGAATCAAATCAATCGTACACTCTACCTAACAAGCAACCACCATCAGTTCTATTGGCATGCCAAAGATACAAGCTTCACCTACCTAGTACCTACTTTAGTGTGACAACGGACACGAGTGAATTTAGCAAAAGAGTTGCTTTCAGCCAATGGACGTTGACTGCTGAGCATAGACCTCCTGTAAGCATCCAACCTGCACGGTTTAGCGTGGATATACATCTCTGTGACGCTTTTAATGCCATCAGTTAAAATACAAAATGAAAGAAATGATAAGAAATTCATCATCATCATCATCAACGAGTTAAATCTCTTATCAATTGTTTAAGCGATCAGAACAGCGGCTCCTATTGTCCTCTAGACCAATCCGGCCACGGCGGGCCATCTCTGACAGAATTTTTCATAGGCGTTAGACATATTATTGTGCGCCGACACAGATGCCCTCTCTATTTCCTCTCTCTCATAATCCGATGGGACGACAGCTCCGACACGATCCGACGCAGAACCGGCGCCTTAAAGTGCTCTCCGATACACGGAGGTGAAACACCGACAAATTCCTAACTCCGGGCTAGTAACTAAGAATTTCCTGGTAGAAAACCGTACCGTCAAAAATAATTTATTAGTTACCTCCTGACACAGGTATTTAAATATACTTAAAAGGAGGTATCCAGCCTATCAATAACTTAGGTTTCCACTTGACATTGTATGATTATAGAAATTGAATTTTATAATTACGTAAGTATCTACCTAAGTAAGATAAATATTGTCATGTGAAATTATGAATAAATTATGAAATTAAAAAAGAAAAAAAAACCCCAAGACCAAATTTTATTGGGTTGACCCGGGAATCGAACCCGGGACCTCGTAATCTGCAGTCAAACATGCTCACCACTCTAACGAGGATTGTTTTAGTAGCGTGTGATCAGCATCATTGAATACAGCTTGTACGAAATAGGGTAATAATTAGGTCGCATCACGTGTGCGGAATTGGCGCGACTGGTACCAATTAATATCTAAGGAATGTCACACCTGATATAATACAACATATAGAACAGTTCGTTAACCTCTAATTAGTTCATTTCGGTGGTGATGAATAATTTAATCAGCATATTAAACACGAAATTATTTATTCACCGTGTCTAATCATAATTCCACCTTTCACTCGCACATCTGTTCGAACTGGTTCAATAAATATAATTAACCAAATATGCAGTTGTGTTAAATTGAACCTGAATACCAGTAATTTACCGTGGCATGAGGTTTTAAACTTTTAAGTATTCTGGGATCTCGATCTATTAAAAATAACCTTTTTTGACAATTAAATGGGACGAGTGGGTTTTAACTTTTGGGTCAAGTTATGCACGCGTCGTTTTTAAAGGCAATTCATATTTAAGTATAAAGTACACGTGACCTTTCAAACAATTCGATGTCACCTTTTACATTTTATGAGGGAAAGACAAATCGATTGATACTCAATTCATGTTTATAATTATTGTTTATTTTAGCATGTACCGTTAAAAAAAATAACAAAAGTGAAACAAAACAGAATAAAGGTGATATCAGACCCCTAAAAAAGAAGAACCCTTTAGTTTAAAAACTTTTATATCTACGTTTTAAAACACAACACGTCAACTGGGAATAACTAAAAGGAGGTTAATCATTAAGGTAATTGAGCGTGTGCTGACGGGGTTGAGTCCAACCCTTCACGTTAATTGGCGAAATTACATCCACTAACTGAATTTGATTCACGTTTTATTAATCTATTTTAAGTGCGAAAAAGGTACCAAATAAAAATATCCGTTTAGAGAAAAAAATACTTGAAATATGCAAGCATCAATTAAAGGCCTCCCTACTTGACTACGATGTCAAGCTGGTTAAAGATAAAACAAATGCCCCGAAAAGTTAATGAAATTGGCCTCAATAAACAACTTCACGTGATTAGATGACCAAGGTTGTTTTGATTAGTATAGTACAATTAAGAGGAATAGTAATTATAATTAGACCTTACGAACATTTTATGGCCTATTTCAATTCATTCTACGAACATTTTTCCTGAACAAATTGTAGCCCTAATTGTTCATTTTCCTCTAACATTTTTATTTTAATCCTAGAGTATCACGTATTTTATGTGTACGGTAGTTAAAAATAATCAAAGTAATTTTAAACTTTAAAAAGTCAACTCAGTTTCAACAACAGTTGTTTTTGTAAATAGAATTATTAGAAATTCTTTTTTTCGTTCTTTCCTGCAAAGGGACAAAGAAGTAATTGTATTAATTAAATAAAAACGCTAGACCACTTGGAGTAGCTGCTGGACAAGGGAGGCGGAAGACCGTGAGTGAGGAAGGCGGGACGCGCTCTCGGATAGTGCTAATTTATATCCAGCAAGTGCACGTCTATAGGCTAATAGTATGATGTGAAAGAAGGTTTTATGCAAACCACAGGGATAACGAAACTAGGGAGACGACCCATTCATTAATTCTAGCCTAGCATGGCGTGACATACGGCGTCATGATAAGCGCCAAGATGTGTTGTCAAATGTTCTTGTACTGAGTGACGTACCCTAGGTGACGCCATCTTATGCGCCACTCGACAGATAAAAAAGTCACGCTAATTTTGTAGACAGGGCCTGGCTATACTATTTTCCCTAGGTCTGTGATACAAACAGTAGACGTAAACAACTGGAAACCCCTAATAGGAGGTTGATCATTAACGCAATAGAGCGGGCGGCGACGCCTGGGGACAGCATGACCCTCGACGTTAATTCCAGATATTACCTCCACAAACTGAGGGCTTCCCGTTTTATTAATCTTTTAGAGGACGAACTCGGAATATGACGTGGAAATTGACAATTTACTATGCCACTATTTCAATTTACTGGCGGCATAGAACGGATAAAGCCGACCCACTGACCTTTTGCTGATGTGATTTTGATGCAAAAATGGAAAATCTACATGTTATTATTTCTTGGGAGATGTCGACGACATCTTCTAAGGAAAATTATGATGTAATATAAAATGTCTATCACTTTTATTTACATGTAAAATCCACTTTCATCACAATTGACGCTAGTAAAAAGTTAAATTTTTCTAGTGGACTTTAATAACTCTAGTTAATAAATACAAGTACACAAAATAACAGTTTTACGTAATAGTTAATTTTTAATACAGTTTCAGTAAACTAAACTAGTGAGTAAACAAGCAATCAGCGAGGCTTGACTTAATAGTTCGATCCCATAGCGAAGAAAAACCAGCACTGTGTTCGTAACAAGAAAAACTTCCAGTGAAGTCGCGTCGCCGTCAACTTGTCTCTACAAAAAACCGTACAAGAAAAGTAATTCCTAACCCGTCAAACATTTCATGAACAAGCTCAACCTCAGCCTCGACGTCTGTTCACTCAATTGGGATTGGAACCGATTTTTATTATAGTGCGTTCGAGAGACTAGGATCAAAGTGGAAGAGAAATCTTTTCTAAGGTTTTTATAGGTTTACGATTGTAGTTTGTTCACGCTACGATTTTCACTATACGGACCAAACGGATGATCCCGGATCCTGTGAGACAAATTTAAGACTAAAACCTCAAAATCTACGCGTTCAAAGTCGCGGGCAAGTGCTATAGCCATCAACATAATAAAAAATGCCTGATTCAGTCACTGCCTAAATTATCATCGAGCAGCACAAATCGTTTTGAGACGTATAAAGCTGAAATTTTGCTAAGAGATTACTTTCGTGAATGTAGGCAAGGGTATCTTGTATTTTCAAATACCCAATTTATCACTCAGGCGAAGCAGGATTAGTTTATTGAGTAAATCTATTAATTTTATCAATATATTTATATTTTTCATAAAACTGAATGCAAAATGGACAATCCTTTTCTAAATTCACATCCATTCGCATTTCACGTTGATGCCTGAAGCTAAAGCATTTAATAGACGCATTTTAATCCTTTTATTTCTCTGGCCCGGTTAGTTGATGACTGGCCATTAGGACACGATGTTTGCAAATGGCTAAGACTATGTACTGGGTCCGAAAGACGGAATTCTAACTTACGTAACGTATTTGCTATCCTTCACTGACTCTGTCTTCAACCGAAAATATACGTAAGTTAGTTTTAAAGCCGTCCTTTACGTAGTTTGCATTCAGAGAAGAAATCTACTATTCACCTACAACATACATGGCTGGTAACTGTGAAATGTGATATAGGATTTAAAGTTTAAAATGTTTTAAAAGGCTTTCGGTCAAAATAGATTTTTATTATTTTCAAAAATCTCAGAATGCATTTCAAAGTATTATTAAAAATTCAAAATACAAAGTACCTTTATGAACACAAACAACTTGCATGACACGGTGAAAGGTGTAAAGGGAATTCTTGAGATATTTGAAAAACCGAAACCTTCCTGGGGAAATAAGCTAAGTACTAATAATAATATTATCATAATTAGGTACCAAAATATAAAAATCGCATTAAGACAAAAATATTTTAAACTATTGGTATTTATTTACTTGTTTTGAATAGGCCGGAAATCTTGCAGCAAAATGTATTCCTGCTGTACTCGTTTATTATTCTTACACAAGACTTTTTCTTTTATTCAGTCATAAAACAACGTTACAAAGAAAAGGAAGACGAAGTTATTACAAAAGCTATTTAAGCTCTCACAAATGGAACCCAATGTAATGTCTAGGAATTACATTTAAAATTTATATTTTAATAACGGGTTGAACTGTCTTAATTCCGCGAACGCATCCCGGAATGGAACGGGATATAGTTATTCCGTTTGCATTTGCAGGCATGCTAACAACTTACTCGTAATCAAACGGGCACCAACACCGCACAGTATGAATTATGTACATAAAACGCCCATTGTGAATGCAGCAGGATATTGGCTCGAGCATCTAAACCCAGATGCGACTCTATATAGGTTATTCAACGCTACGCAGATGCATTATCAAGAAGTTGGAAGTTGCTAGTGCCATCAGTATTCCTCACTGGCTGCCCGGTTTGGACTAACACGATGTTTACCGCGAACGTCTACTCTCGCGGACTTTTAACGAGGATATCCTTATTCCTTATATCGCCGCAGACATGCCCTGCGGTCATGAGATCTTGGATTCGATATCTAATAAAGGAGGCAGACGTGTACGGTTTGAGACTGGATACTCTAATTTATTACGTTATGTACGTTAAAGACGTACTATTTTCTTTTCACTTGTTGGAAATGCTTGATAGATTGAACCATCTATAGTAGAACAAAAAAAATGTTGTACAATACGTCACAATCTGTGTGGAAAGAATGCAGAAATGCACTGCTGAATGTAGGTACGTTCCTATACTATTTATTTTTGAATCAGAATATACGAGTACCAAGTAGACCGTATTCGTTTTGTAAAATAGGTAATCGTATAAGATGATCATTCCTTTCCATTTTCTTAGTTTCTTTCGAAAGCTATGCAAAACATTGAGCAGATTCGATGGAAAAGCGGACACTGTAAAGGTCTGGAATACACACCCAGGCACCGTCTTACCAACTCCTACAACTTGGGCGCCTTCAAATCAAGAGTGAATTGACATTTCCTATAGGCAAGCGCGATCCACCGTAGACTGTATCTTCACTTTCCATCAGGTGTGATGTCATTACAGTGAAGCGCTAGCCTATATTGTTAAGAAAAAACGCATGGATGGGATATATGGCTAGACCTGCCGGTCGTTCAGCGCTGACATCTTACCGTATTCGGTTGGCGACAAGGAGCTCGGCGATGTCGCGCCCCAGCCGCGAGTAGAGCGACTCCGCGATGACCAGCACCTTGGCGTCGATCCGCAGCCGCGCGTCGGAGCGGTGGTCGCGCGCGGCAAGCTGCTGCGACGCGAGCAGCGAGCACTGCGACAGCGGTCGCGGCACCCGGTCGCGCCACACTAAACTGCAGGACAAAGAAATGTATTATAGTAGTGTTATTATCTTTGTTGAGTTGTGCATTACTTCAGAACAACAAAAGCGAAACACTCGAATGATTTATGACCGAGTCTGCAGCGAGATAATAACACTACTATAGAAGGTTCAACAACATCGTGGTACCCAGTAGTAGCGATGTGCGCGTAGAGATATTTCTCTCTACTTTCGTCGCTCTCTTTTCTTTTTCAGTCCATACTGATAGACAGAGAAAAGAGATCGAAAAAAGAAGAGAGAATCATCTCTACGTGCGCATGCTGCACCGAAAAGCGAAAGAAATCGGGGTGGATATTTGGCTATGCCATCATAGAGACGGCTATGTGGTTTTGCTATCTTAATTTTTATTTCGTACTCAAAGCGTAAAACGAAACCCTATTACTAAGACTCCATTGTCCGTCTATCACCATCAGGCTGTATCTTACGAACCGTTCAGACAGTTGAAATTTTCAAAGATGTCGAATTTCTGTTGCCGCAATACTAACAAATACTAAACAATAAAATAAATATTTAAAGAAGATAAAGCAAACGATATTTGCTCGTTTTTGAATTTGGCGGGTAGAGTTGTTAAGTTTACTTTTACACTACTGAGAATTGGTCTTGTTAGTACCTACGGAACCCTCGGTGCACGGGTCCGACTCGCACTTGACCAATTTTTCTCTATCGCTTTCTACCATGGAAGCAAAAAGACGCTTTCATCATTCATGTTAAAAGTTTAATAGAATGTCCAAGAACACACGCTGTGATTTTCATGAAAATACAGGGCTTAAGCAGGGACGGACCGTTCAGTGAGTTTCATATAATAGGTAATACACTGAAGTCTGTGGCGAAATTCTGTGTAACTTATTATAGCACAATCCGCCCACGGCAATATATAATAACAATCCGCCCACGGCCTATTTCTATCCTACGTCGAATTGAGAAATAGCCCTGAGACATTCGAGAATCCTGTAAAAAACGTTGCTTGTTTCTCATAATCGTACCTACGATCGAAAAGACGCAAAAAATTCTACAAAAATAAATGATTATCCTGCTGTAAACGATATTCGCGCACGCAAACATAAACACGTGTGATACATAGATATTTTTTTCGTGAGTGCTTCATTAATTATTCTGTGAATTAATGTTCTCGTTCCTTCGGAAGTTACAGCGGCATGTGGGGCAAGTCACATTCATTTTGTTAAGCGGATCGTTTATTTGAAACAAACAGCGTTCGCTCAAACTAAATTTTGCTGTGGAAATTGTATTGAACTTAGGAATGAAACAAACGACGGGCGGTCATCTGACGAAAGTTTTCAAGCACCTAAACTGGATCTATCGATTGATGTTGAAGATTTAAATGATACAACAGCTATCCTTACAAAATCGGTCCCGAAGGTGCTGGCACGCGAAGCAGTAACAAACACCTAATCATTCAAACATACACGCTTTCACGTTTATAGGATTACGTTTAAACAACGTGTAACGAAAAGTTGAAATAATATTAAAGGGTTTTTTATGTTCATAAATGTACTTGATAACGAATCAACCTGTAAAAATATTAAATAGAAATAAGAATATTTATGTTTCCATAATGTATGGTAAAATAAGCATATCCATAATCCAATAAACGTGAAAGCGTGTATGTTTGAGGAAGTAGGTATACGGCAGCAATCAGCATGTTGATGAATTCCTTTATTGTAACTGATAAAATAATATCGTTACTTAACTAATCACCCTGTCGATATCTTGCAGGAGATAACTTTGATCCACCGCTTTTTGTAAAAAAGAATTTTAACCTTGTTACGGATATTAAATTCAGCTCAGGTAATTAAAACTTTTGCTGATTTATTACTTTGTATCTAATCTATCTGCCTAAGGAATTTTGATGAAAATCAATCACAAGCTGCCAAAGTTGGGCCCGCGCTCTCAGTTCAAGCCACATCAAAGAGCCATTACGGTTTATCTCAAACGCGTGAGAATAAATAAGAATTTTGGACGAATATTTACGTATACAGGCACCGCCATTTTAATCAAAGTCTGTAACATATTAAAAAAAAAAACACTTTCATTTGAACATGGAATGTGCGAGATTGGATAAGCTAATAAAAATAATAACAAACGAATAAGGCTAAAGAATTCCATATTATACTATGTAATTCTTCTCAGTTCCGGGCGCGTGAGAAATTTCGTAAACTTGATTTTTTTTAAGTCGTGAAATAGTTATTACTAAGCATATAATCATCTTATTTTACTGCCTATTCTAGAATAAATAATCATTTGATTCTTGATTCCAGGACAACGGCAAAGATTCATCAAATTTAGCGATAAAAATTGACCGGACCGGTCTCTAAATACTCTGGCTATCGCGACCTGAAACCATTGTTTTCGTAGTCGTCTCCCAACTGTAATGAAGCCATCGCCAAAAGATTTGTGAATGGCTGTGATGTTACTGTATTCTTATATACTACTCGAAGCAGTCTCGCTTCACCAGATGCCTCTTTCAATCACAACTTTCTTTCTTGAAAACAATGAAATCAGTTGCCTGCTGCAGTAGTGTTTCCGCAAAATTATGTTATCCCAACAAAAACATTTTCATGTAAAACGTTGCCAGACGAGCATATGGCTCACACTGTCAAAAAGTTATCAGATCTCATGTAGGACAAGACTTCTGACTTTATACACCCTTAAATACAAGCTCTAACTTCACAAACTCTACACTTTAGTTACAATAATGTCTTGACCGTTTGGCTACCGTTACATTGGGCGTAAAATCAAAAATTTATTCACTTTTCAGTACTCTGTAAGTTCTGTTAAATCAAAATTTGAAATCAGGAAAATTATTTTGTTGGGATAAATTTTTCACATTACGCCCATGTGACGGTAGCCAAACGGCCAAGACATTATCCTTACTAATATTATAAATGGGAAAGTGAGTTTGTTTGTATGTTTGTTCCGCTTTCCCGCCGCTACTACTGAACCGATTTGGCTGAAATTTGGAACATAGATAGCTTACAACCCGGATTAAAACATAGGCTACTTTTTATTCCGGGAAATTCCATAGTTCCCATGGAATATTCCAAAAACCTAAATTTTTACAGTAATCTATAGCTACATCTATAGGTACGTAGCTAAAGCAAACATCTTTGAAAGTATGTATAAGGTTGGAAAAATCCTGAAACACGTATTTGATTGTTTATTACAAAGAGTCCCTATATCAATTTTGAGACCTCTAGCATCAATATTTGCCGTAGTTTCATACAAACTTCCATCCCCTATTTTAAGGGGTTGGGGGGTTAAATTTCCAACTTTTGGAATTTTTTTGTTGGTTGTGTACTAATTCTAGTTTACATACCAAATTTCAGCTGTCTAGGACTTCAGGAAGTACCTAGGAATTTTGATGATCATCAGTGAGTCAGTCAGTCAGTGACGAAATCTGGGGTTTTCAGATGTCAATGAAATCTAAAGTATAAGACCTGTGATATTGAAACTTTATACATTTAATAAGTTCACCGGCGACATCATTTCCCGAGAATTTTGATTATCTGGAATAATTCTGGCCTAAGTTATAAGGGTTTAAAAATACGGCGAAACACTTCGAGAAAAGATAGGTAGTGCCCTTGCGCTTCGCTTGACTCGTCTGGCGGGGACACTACCGTGTCCCCAGATACTCGAAACATCCCCCAGTATTGCATTATCAGTGTCCCCGGTACTGCAAATGTCAACAGGCGGCGGAGCTCCTTAAACATTGGATGAACCGGTCGTTTGCTACTTTATTTTAGTAAAACAAGCCAAAAATCTACTTTTACTCCTTTTACTAATTTTTCGTCTTTTAGGGGAATCAAGTAGGCATAGGTATCTCAATCCACGAAGTTGTGCCCCACTCTGTCAAAATCGCTTGTGTTTCATTTGATTCGCATGGAGTTTAAAAGAGTGGGGCGCGTCATCGTGGATTGAAATATCTTATACTGAATCTCGAATCATCCCTTTTACACCAAAGACTGATGGATATGGTGGTCATATTATATTCTTTTAGCTATTTGCGCCACTTGCAGTCTGCGAAAAATGACAGCTCCCCCAATTCTCCACACTGAAACTTTAACGAAGAGCTGAAAGGAATAGCTGGGGGAAAGTCACTTTTTTACTTGCTATCCGGCGAAAGCAACTACGATGAATAAACCCGATTCATTATTCAGAATTGGCTCTGTTCAGTGTTCATATCGGAGATTTTCATTTTTAAGATTCACTTTGTACTTTTAGTAACAGGATAATCTTAGATCTTAGAAGTATCGCTTTATGATTTGTTATTAATCTCTATTTTTCCCTTTAGTAAGTAATTAAAAAAATTGGATAGTGACTTTTCATTTTCATTTTTCGTCTAGTTCAAAAAAATGTAAAAAAAAACTGCCTACGACAGCTATAAAAAGTTTTGAAAGTTCACACACTTTTAACAAGCAGTTAAAAAGCGAATATCCGTAATTTTTCCAATGAACGGCGTTAAAACAAAAGCCTTTAAAATCATCAGATTTATAAGATCCGACTTTACCAAAGCAGCTTCCATTAATTAGGCGGAACACAAGTTTCGCAATAAATTCACTGGATCCGGGAAAACTTGCCGCCCCCTACCGCTCATCGTAGCGGTGTAAATTTTAGCCGATAAAATAAAATATTATCGCTCTGGCTACACGACATCCGCCCTAATTACATAAAATCACGTTATAAATTACTCTGAAATATTCGCCTCCTCGTTCTAATTCAGAAGTGAAAAGCTGCCAAACAAAGGGCGACAAGGACGCTCGGCACAAAGTTAAACGCTTTTAATTCTTTTGCCAAGCAATTTCCGGCTTTAAAGCGGCTAATTTTATGCGCAATAAATCTCTTTCGATATACTTGTAAAAAAAGTGCCGACATCTCTAATTCCGACGTATGAATAAATTATGAAGTGATACGTGACAAACGAAAACTTCGGTGAAAGAACATAAAGAAGGTTAAAAAGACATCAACTATTATATCATGAAGGCACAATAGAGCCTGGGCCGCTTTCCAAAACTGAAAGTAAATACTGTATTTAAATATACATATCTAACAAGATTGAAAGGCTTTACCGGCTGTCACGCGATCCCACAATGGAACGAAGGCAGTCCAAAACTGTCAAAGCACTATTCAGTAGGTAACTTTGTACAAAACTAGAGTTTGAATTTTCGTCGGCAATCGTCCAACGACGGAACGAGTAGGAAATAATAGCAATTGTGTAGGTTATTTTTTAATGCTGAACGTAAACTAATTAAAATAATTAATATTTAGTTTACGGCGACGCAAATTGTGTCCTGATAATAGTTCCCTAACATGCAAGTTTAAGTTTATCTTCTGGTTAATTTGGCTGGTATCGAGTTGCAAGTTTATAAAGTTTGCCTGGTTGCGAAACTGCCAAAATTCGTGGCGATATGACGGTAGAACTTAAACTATAAAGTAATAATCAAGAGACCTTCGGTTAACTAAGTTAGCAAAGAAAAGGGTGTATACTAAGTTACAGAGCCTTTTAAAGTTAATCAATCATAAAGCATTGATGACTACAACAATATAAAAGATATAGTACGAGGAAATTAGTAACTATCTTGTTTGATATTTAAAATTGTGATAATGCAAAAACTAGATAAATGTATGACATATTCAAAGGAATCTTTCTATGGTTTGATACAATTTTCAATATATGTAATTACCTACAATATCGGCTAAAATTATACAAAAGTGGTTTTCCTAGTTTTCCTCCCCGTGAAGTGTTTCACTGTTGTTTTAACGTTAACTAGGCAATCACAGCAGATACTGTATTTGCTAAAATATGCTAAAATATATTATATTCGGTGCACAATTTAACTATCCACTAAAACATTGACTGCGGTGAACCGGCATTACGATCTAATGAAGCACAAATTTGAAATAAGCAAGATTAGTTATGAGCACCGTAATGCCCAGTGAAATGTGTGCTGACTAATGTACTCGCCATCAGAACGCCGAACGCATTAAATTGCTGTAATGCGGTTTAAACTAAAATTACATACTAACTACGATGGAAACAATAGCTCACTAATCCCGATACAGTGAGGTGACCGGGCGCGATAATTTCGTATTATTAATTTTCCCAACAGCACCATGTTTGCTCCCGATAGTTAGCAAGTAAATTGGATTCTGTGCGAACGGCGCGATATTTCGGCTGGAGTAATTAATTATGTTCGGGCATGTTTCACGACGTTTTAATTTTAAATTTAATAATGAATTCATGAATTATATTATTAAAAACGACGCATGTGTCGATGAAAAATGAAACAAACGCGATTGAGTTTTTTAACGTAACTAGTAAATTTTCCCGCAGCAGTGAATAGTTTGCAGAAATAGTTCGCGACAAAGCGGCGGTGTACGGAATAATTAATGTGCAGTCGATATTTGCGAGCGCCGATTCATTATAACAACCTAGTTACTGCATACGTAAGCACGTGATCCATTGAGTGCAACCATTTATCTATTAATCTATATATATAAAAGAATGAGGCATTTTGGTGATTTTGGTTGTTCCACGGATTCCGCCAAAACTATAGGTCGTAGAGATCTGAAATTTGGTACCTAGGTAGATATTAGCTCATGAATTCGTACTAAGACGGGGATTCCAGAAATTCCATGTTGAAGGCGTAAAAACCGTTGGTTTTCGGGATTTCTCCATACAAAAGTGTAATTTTTTTCGTTGTTCCAGGGATTCCCAAAAAACTACAAATCGTAGAGATCTGAAATTTGGTACCTGGGTTAATATTAGGTCATGAATTCGTACTAAGACGGGGATTCCAGAAATTCCATGTTTAAGGGGTAAAAACCGTTGGTTTTCGGGATTTCTCCATACAAAAGTGTAATTTTTTTCGTTGTTCCAGGGATTCCCGAAAAACTACAAATCGTAGAGATCTGAAATTTGGTACCTGGGTTGATATTAGGTCATGAATTCGTACTAAGACGGGGATTCCAGAAATTCCATGTTTAAGGGGTAAAAACCGTTGGTTTTCGGGATTTCTCCATACAAAAGTATAATTTTTTTCGTTGTTCCAGGGATTCCCGAAAAACTACAAATCGTAGAGATCTGAAATTTGGTACCTGGGTTGATACTAGGTCATGAATTCGTACTAAGACGGGGATTCCAGAAATTCCATTTTTAAGGGGTAAAAACCGTTGGTTTTCGGGATTTCTCCATACAAAAGTGTAATTTTTTTCGTTGTTCCAGGGATTCCCGAAAAACTACAAATCGTAGAGATCTGAAATTTGGTACCTAGGTTGATATTAGGTCATGAATTCGTACTAAGACGGGGATTCCAGAAATTCCATGTTTAAGGGGTAAAAACCGTTGGTTTTCGGGATTTCTCCATACAAAAGTGTAATTTTTTTCGTTGTTCCAGGGATTCCCGAAAAACTACAAATCGTAGAGATCTGAAATTTGGTACCTGGGTTGATATTAGGTCATGAATTCGTACTAAGACGGGGATTCCAGAAATTCCATGTTTAAGGGGTAAAAACCGTTGGTTTTCGGGATTTCTCCATACAAAAGTATAATTTTTTTCGTTGTTCCAGGGATTCCCGAAAAACTACAAATCGTAGAGATCTGAAATTTGGTACCTGGGTTGATACTAGGTCATGAATTCGTACTAAGACGGGGATTCCAGAAATTCAAATTTTAAGGGGTGAAAACCGTTGGTTTTAGGGATTTTCCAATACAAAAGTGTCATTTTTCGATTCCGACAAAACTTTGATTCATACTAATCAGGGTACCTAGGTTGTTGAATTTGTACTGCGACAGGGATATTCGAATTTCAAATTTGATGATGGGAACATTTGCGAACTTCTTTGATTTTGGTATAAATTTTTTTTTCAATTATTTTTCTCATATCAACAGCAAGCGTAGAAAAGGAATCTGTGGTGAAAATTTAAAAAATTGGACGCCATTTTGAACTTTTTCGTTATTGGACCGAATTCTTTCAAAATGGATATCTGACCATTGCAGCAAGCATAGAAAAAGAATATGAAGTCAAAAATTAAAAAATTGGCCGCCATTTTGAACTTTTTCGTTACTAGGCCGAATGATTTGAAAATCAATATGTGACTATAGAAGCAGGCATAGAGAAGGAATTTGTGGTAAAAATTTAAAAAAGTGGCCGCCATTTTGAACTTTTTTGTTACTAGGCCGAATGATTTGAAAATCAATATGGGAATATAGAAGCAAGCATAGAGATGGAATTTGTGGTCAAAATTTAAAAAAGTGGCCGCCATTTTGAACTTTTTTGTTACTGGGCCGAATGATTTGAAAATCAATATGTGACTATAGAAGCAAGCATAGAAAAGGAATTTGTGGTCAAAATTGAAAAAAATGGCCTCCATTTTGAACTTATTTGTTATTGGATCGAATTCTTTCAAAATGGATATCTGACCATTGCAGCAAGCATAGAAAAAGAATATGTAGTCAAAAATTAAAAAATTGGCCGCCATTTTGAACTTTTTTGTTACTGGGCCGAATGATTTGAAAATCAATGTGACTATAGAAACAGGCATAGAGAAGGAATTTGTGGTCAAAATTGAAAACAATGGCCACCATTTTGAACTTTTTTGTTACTGGGCTGAATGATTTGAAAATCAATATATGACTATAGAAGCAAGCATAGAGAAGGATTTTGTGGTCAAAATGGAAAAAAATTGCCGCCATTTTGAACTTTTTTGTTACTGGGCCGAATGATTTGATAATCAATATGGGACTATAGAAGCAAGCATCGAGATGGAATTTGTGGTCAAAATTGAAAAAAATGGCCGCCATTTTGAACTTTTTTGTTATTGGACCGAATTCTTCTAAATGTATATCTAACCATTGCATCAAGCATAGACTAAGAATCTGAGGTCAGAATTTAAAAAATTGGCCGCCATTTTGATTTTTTTTGTTATTGGATCGAATTCTTTCAAAATGGATATCTGACTATTGCAACAAGCATAGAAAAAGAATATGTAGTCAAAAATGAAAAAATTGGCCGCCATTTTGAACTTTTTTGTTACTGCGCCGAATGATTTGAAAATCAATATGGAAGCAAGCAGATGGAATTTGTGGTCAAAATTGCAAAATATGGCCGCCATTTTGAACTTTTTTGTTACTGGGCCGAATGATTTGAAAATCTATATGGGACTATAGAAGCAAGCATAGAGATGGAATTTGTGGTCAGAATTTAAAAAAAATTGCCGCCATTTTGATCTTTTTTGTTACTGGGCCGAATGATTTGAAAATCAATATGGGACTATAGAAGCAAGCATAGAGATGGAATTTGTGGTCAAAATTGCAAAAAATGGCCGCCATTTTGAACTTATTTGTTACTGGGCCGAATGATTTGAAAATCAATATGGGACTATAGAAGCAAGCATAGAGAAGGAATTTGTGGTCAAAATTGAAAAAATGGCCGCCATTTTGAACTTTTTTGTTACTGGACCGAATGATTTGAAAATCAATATATGACTATAGAAGCAAGCAAGATGGAATTTGTGGTCAAAATTGAAAAAAATGGCCGCCATTTTGAACTTTTTTGTTACTGGGCCGAATGATTTGAAAATCAATATGTGACTATAGAAGCAGGCACAGAGAAGGAATTTGTGGTCAAAATTGAAAAGATGGCCGCCATTTTGAACTTTTTTGTTACTGGACCGAATGATTTGAAAATCAATATATGACTATAGAAGCAAGCATAGAGATGGAATTTGTGGTCAAAATTTTAAAAAAATGGCCGCCATTTTGAACTTTTTTGTTACTGGGCCGAATGATTTGAAAATCAATATGGGACTATAAAAGCAAGCATCGAGATGGAATTTGTGGTCAAAATTTAAAAAAATGGCCGCCATTTTGAACTTTTTTGTTACTGGACCGAATGATTTGAAAATCAATATATGACTATAGAAGCAAGCAAGATGGAATTTGTGGTCAAAATTGAAAAAAATGGCCGCCATTTTGAACTTTTTTGTTACTGGGCCGAATGATTTGAAAATCAATATGTGACTATAGAAGCAGGCACAGAGAAGGAATTTGTGGTCAAAATTGAAAATATGGCCGCCATTTTGAACTTTTTTGTTACTGGACCGAATGATTTGAAAATCAATATATGACTATAGAAGCAAGCATAGAGATGGAATTTGTGGTCAAAATTTTAAAAAAATGGCCGCCATTTTGAACTTTTTTGTTACTGGGCCGAATGATTTGAAAATCAATATGGGACTATAGAAGCAAGCATCGAGATGGAATTTTTGGTGAAAATTTAAAAAAAATGGCCGCCATTTTGAACTTTTTTGTTACTGGGCCGAATGATTTGAAAATCAATATGGGACTATAGAAGCAAGCAAAGAGATGGAATTTGTGGTCAAAATTTAAAAAAGTGGCCGCCATTTTGAACTTTTTTGTTACTGGGCCGAATGATTTGCAAATCAATATGTGACTATCGAAGCAGGCATAGAGAAGGAATTTGTGGTCAAAATTGAAAAAACTAGCCGCCATTTTGAACTTTTTTGTTACTGGGCCGAATGATTTGAAAATCAATATGTGACTAAAGAAGCAAGCATAGAAAAGGAAGTTGTGGTCAAAATTGAAAAAAATGGCCGCCATTTTGAACTTATTTGTTATTGGACCGAATTCTTTCAAAATGGATATCTGACCATTGCATTAAGCATAGAGTAAGAATCTGAGGTCAGAATTTAAAAAATTGGCCGCCATTTTGATTTTTTTTGTTATTGGATCGAATTCTTTCAAAATGGATATCTGAGTATTGCAGCAAGCATAGAAAAAGAATATGTAGTCAAAAATGGAAAAATTGGCCGCCATTTTGAACTTTTTTGTTACTGGGCCGAATGATTTGAAAATCAATTCATTCGGCCCAGTAACAAAAAACATCTCTATGCTTCCTGCCAGTTTTTGGAAGGAAGCATAGAGATGGAATTTTTGGTCAAAATTGCAAAATATGGCCGCCATTTTGAACTTTTTTGTTACTGGGCCGAAGGATTTGAAAATCTATATGGGACTATAGAAGCAAGCATAGAGATGGAATTTGTGGTCAAAATTGCAAAAAATGGCCGCCATTTTGAACTTTTTTGTTACTGGGCCGAATGATTTGAAAATCAATATGGGACTATAGAAGCAAGCATAGAGATGGAATTTTTGGTGAAAATTTAAAAAAAATGGCCGCCATTTTGAACTTTTTAGTTACTGGGCCGAATGATTTGAAAATCAATATGTGACTATAGAAGCAGGCACAGAGAAGGAATTTGTGGTCAAAATTGAAAAAATGGCAGCCATTTTGAACTTTTTTGTTACTGGACCGAATGATTTGAAAATCAATATGAGACTATAGAAGCAAGCATAGAGATGGAATTTTTGGTCAAAATTGCAAAAAATGGCCGCCATTTCGAACTTTTTTGTTACTGGGCCGAATGATTTGAAAATCAATATGGGACTATAGAAGCAAGCATAGAGATGGAATTTTTGGTGAAAATTTAAAAAAATGGCCGACATTTTGAACTTTTTTGTTACTGGGCCGAATGATTTGAAAATCAATATGTGACTATAGAAGCAGGCATAGAGAAGGAATTTGTGGTCAAAATTGAAAAAAATGGCCGCCATTTTGAACTTTTTTGTTACTGGACCGAATGATTTGAAAATCAATATATGACTATAGAAGCAAGCATAGAGATGGAATTTGTGGTCAAAATTGAAAGAAATGGCCGCCATTTTGAACTTTTTTGTTACTAGGGCGATTGTTTTGAAAATCGATATCTGACTATCGCAGCAAGCATAGAGAAGGAATTTGTGGTCAAAATTTAAAGAAGTGGCCGCCATTTTGTTTTTTTTTTTTGGTTACTGGGCCGATGGGAAAATCGATATTCGACTATTATCAGCAAGGTAGAAAAAAATTTTGTAGTTCTAATCAAAATAAATGGCGACGACAGGAATTTTGGAAATTAAACGCTTGAGGGAGTCAAGCAGAAGTTCAACGTGAGCGAAGCCGCGGGCGTTTGCTAGTTATGTATATTCGTTTATTTTACACAATATATGTACTAGGTCATTATTTTATTTCATTTCATAGGTTTATGGCAGACACTATGTTGTACCTACGTTGTTATAAAGTAGTGTAACAATTGAACAAATAAATACTTAGGAACCACTGCTACCAATGTAATTTATAAAATGGGGTTCTAGCAGCGGATAAACTAAGACCGTAAGTACCGGCAACTCATCGGCAACATTCTAGTTCCAACCTGATGCCGCAAATGTCCACGTGCGGTGGTGATAACATCAGGTGTCTCGTATCGACATCACTAATTGTTTGCGTACAAGGTCGAAAATGGTCTACTCTTTACGAGTAAACAATATGCAAATATACGACAGATATCTGTCCCTACAACGTCACACCAGTGGTCCCCAGAAACTCACCTCGTTAGTGGCATAGTGACGTAATAGGTATAGAAGAATATGGTGAGGACGGACAGCAGCATGACGCCGGCGACGCACTTCCTCACGTTGACGTGGCTCGCCAGCCACAGGCAGCAGCGCGGCGTCGCCGACTTGTGCGCGTGCGCATACTCGCCGCACTCCAGCAGCGGCGCGCGCGCCCCGCGGCCCTCAGCCATCTCCGACGATCACACACACACTATATTTACACAACACAGTAACACTTAGGCCTCTAAGGATTCTAAACTTCTAAATTGAACGGTTCACTGTACAATCTCTATCTGGGAACTCTAATGGCCGCGTTTGTCCTTGGTGGTGATTTTTGTCGCCACTTGCCGTGCTTCCACATTTCATAGTGTCGCGGCGGGGTGGAAACGCGTGGATGCGCTGCGAGGCTGAACGCGCGGGCTCCGCTGACGGCCATCTCGCGGCGCCAAACGTATCCGTTGCCGATTCAAAATGGCCGCCGACGCATCTTGGCGGGTTGTGCTCATCACGGCGACGGCGGGCGCTCCCGGGGGTAGAGCTCACGACATCCGCGCGCAGCACCCCGCGATCTCGGCCGATCTCATCGGTTTCAGCTGCAACAAACAAACACTTGGTTACACTATAATCCATCTTTAAATTCTTATACAAAACTACTGAGTCCTGACTCATTGAATCACTCACTGACTCATCATCGCCCAGCCCATACCTACCCTTGACCAAAGAAAATTGAAATTTTCTAGAGGTTCCTTCTGTAATGTAGTGTATTGTATACGAGTTTATGTATAATACATACCTATTATAATATAATACATAAACATCTTGTATCATATTAGAGCAGATTAGAGAGATGTAGTTTAACTGTCTACATTGCTTAGACATCACTCAAAGTGTATATGATATCAAATTAATATGTACTCTAAATAAGTTGGAAATGTTAGACTTGCACATAAAAGAATTTCCGTAGCATTGATACCTGCTCACTAAGACTAATGTATCCATTTGTTATTAGAAAACTTCTGTGCAGCATTACGTTTCAAAGTTTAACTGGAGTCTTACACTAGTAGATGCAGTTGGTTAAGGTTCTGATGAGGTCAGTTTTACCTTATTTCTCACTCCCATTATCGTATCACGTTCACTTATATCAAATCAATTAATGGCAAGAATAATCATAAGTTCTTCAATAATAAAATTAAACAGACCATATTGAATGGAAGCAGGCGTTATTTTGCGGAAATCCATAATTACCAGGACAGATTAATTTGTTTTGCTACAATCCGCTACTTGAAAATATTCTGTATGGTACAATATGCAGGAACACTGCCCACATGAAACACCACCCACAATTTTTCAACACTTTTTTCGACGCACGTTTCGTCTCGAGATTCTAAGTACGATTCTCAACGATTTCGCATTGTGAAGTCAACATCTCCTGAGGATTTCGGTGTCGGGACGAAACGTGCGTCGAAGAAAGTGTTGGAAAATTGTGTATGGTGTTTCATGTGCGTGATCATAGCAAAACAAATTTATCTGTCCTTCTAAACAGACCATGTAAAAGGTAAATTGTCTCAGTTCAGAAACGGCAGTTACGGAGAAACCAATTTGACTGGAGGACACTGCAATAATGTAATTATATTGTGTCTCCTGAGATACAGTATTGGGTAAATTCTCCATTGATGCCAGTAAATTCGACCCTCAGCTCTGGTTACTTGAACACAGGCTCACACAGGAACGCATCTCTGCGCCGCTGAAACGAGACTGTTCAGCCGTGAAATTGAACGGACGGTCCTCAATTTTGTAATGACGAAATGTTTGTTGATTGTTAAGTATTTATTATAACGTTAATTTATACGAGTATTATAGTAGAAATGTTCTGTAGATAGATAAATAATTGATATTGAAAATAGCTACAATTCATATAAACTACAAAACTAGAAGAAACTAATGGATATGTTTTAAACAAAAAGCTACTCGGAAAAGAGATTTTAAGAATTTCTTAGATACAAAATTAAATATTACGATTATCTTCATATGCATAGTTTAGAATTTGCGACGTAAAGGGATGGTTTTGAGAGCTCGTTCCGGGGGAGTGGGACGCTCTCGGAATCCGTGATCGTGCGATACTTTGAATATTAACTATTGGATGACCCGCTTGTGAACGGAGCCTAGAGGTGAATTTCTACGAGGGAATAACAATTTTCCACTAACGTTTCAGATGTCACTTTTATTTTATGCTTTTTTTAAATGAAAATGGTACTTAATTGTAGTAAATGATCATTACTCTGAGTTGTTCGAAACAATTCCAAAATTTAAGTGCTTACTTGAACTAATTTAATCACAAGATATGTCAAGAACAATAATATGAAGTCCACTTAAATATTTGAAGTCTTTTTGAAAAACTGTCTTCGAACAACTATGCTTTTAAGAATTGAAATAATAGATTTATTAAAAGTTAAAAATATTTAAAAGGCTACCTTTCAAGTAGAACGCAAGAAAAGAAGGTACGAGTAGGATTAAGTCCAGAGAATTATTACACGACACGACCGTTGGTAAAGGAGGCGCAATTAAAGTTCTTAATTAAACTGAAAAAAGGAGTCTGCTGGTGTCAGTTATGGAGCGGGGCGTGATAAGAGCCTTGAAAAAGATCCGTCGAGGAAGTGAAAGATTCTTTGTACAATAGACGCATCTGCCGGTGACAACGCTCTTAGAATGCCGAGTTCACAAAAACCTTAATGTAAGCTTAAAAAACACCGTTTAATTGATCACACAAATGCCGCAGATCATTATTTAAAAGCAAAAAAGGTCTAAAAATATACGAAAATAAATTTTCTTTACGTAAATACGAATCTGGTAAGAATTCTAAGAGAAGTTAAACCTGGGGTGTGATTCTCGAAAATAAAATTGTGCATCGGCCAACCATCGCCGGTAACCATAGCAACGCAATTATAACCAGCCAATTGGCGCCTTGGCTGCATAACCGATGCAAACATTAACCAATCAGTGCCTACGCGACTCGCCTGAGGACCTAGAAGGCCTATTTATGCGATTTTGACCGACCTCTCATATGAAAACTATTGAGGCAACTAGTTTCAAATTTGAACGTCATGTATTTTGGGTCTTTAATCTCAAAACGTTGAGAAGCAGAAACACGATTGGAAAAACTTTTCTCGATAGAAAGTTTTTCCAAAAATTGCTCCTATCTTCTCATATTTCCTATGCATTCTCGGAAACGATTCTGCAGATCTCTGTTTTTTTTTATTTTTTGGGTCGATAATGATGATTACTCAAAACGTTTAGAAGTTTTTTGAAATCCGAACTATACTTAATTAAAAATAAAGTAAATACCTAAATCAGTCTAAACTAATTATTCCGCCCACAAACTAGGTAAGCGATAACCATATCGTTAACTCTTTCGGACATGTGATGGACCTATGTTGACATCGTTTTCACACGGACAACCCATATTTGGTTCAGTCTGCGATACGCCATTGCGAACGACGGATGTGCACACTCGCAGTCGTTCGTGGCATGTCGTCGAAGTCCGACTAATATAGAAAAAAGCGCCATCTATTAGTCGCTGGATGAATGGTTATTGTACTCCCAACACGCCATCTGTTAGTACGTAACAGAACGATTATGATTCGAACTTTGAAACACACCGCTCATGGCAGTAATTGATTTCTAGATAAAGACGTACTTACCACAAGTTTTAAAAAGACTGTTTAAGGTTCGAGCACATTATGCGGCTGCGGCCCCGCATCGGGGCGGAGCGCAAAAATCCGCTCAAATCGCTTGAATACAATTTGTATGAATTATCGCACACTGTGCTGGGCTGCAGCGGCTCGCATTAAGGGGATTTATTGAATTTATTTTTGTCTTTCTCACTCTCACGGAGATTTGGTAGGTGCGACATGCAGCGTCGCGGAAGAATATAGCAGAAAAACAACGTTTTACCTAATTACTCAAAAACTAAGCCAGTTATCAAAAATCTGTTCTAAGCGTTTTAGGATATTATTATACATTAAAACAAAAATTACAATTACATCCATTCTAGTTTCCGATAAAATATAGAAAAACTGAGATTTTGGAGCAACTTTTGGGAGAACTTTCTATCGAGAAAATTTTATCCAATCGTGTTTCTGCTTCTAAGCGATTTTAGATTAAAGACCCAAAATACATGACGTGTAAATTTGAAAGTAATTGTCTGCGCTGCGGCCTGCTCCGCCCCGCTGCGGCCCGGCATAATGTGCTAGAACCTTAAAAGTACCAAAACGCGGGGCCCCCTTTTTCTCTGAACAGTAAGGGCGCGTTCCCACTAGCGTCGCAACGAATAATTTATCGCTGGACGACTGTCGTGTTTAGCTGTTCCCATTAATACGATTGTTTGATCGTTATTCGGTATTTTTTTATCGTTTAGTGACTATCGTATCTAATCGTTCCCATTAGATCGCGACGACATTTTATCGTTTCACGGCAGTCGCTTTGTTGTTTACACATCATTAACAAGCTACACGGGTAAACGTCTAGACGGTATTTGTTATCGATGATATGAAAGATTTGCGGTCACGATTAGTCGTATTGATTTTTTATTGTTTTACGACTGTGGTGCTAGCCGTTCCCACTGTCATGACAATCTGTTGTCACTACAAAACAAGCTGTTGTAGACGACAGTAAATCGTGTCGTTCTTTAGGAACACCTCCATTTAAACATGTAAGCCACGACACTTAAACTGCACGATTATCTGTCGCACAATGAGAACGCGCCCTTAAGATATAAGGAACACCTTTTGTGTTTGCCAACAGATTTTAAACCTTATTGTAGGTAGTAATAAAGTTTTAAATAGACTGTCTTGTTTGCTTCGATTACAACTTTTTTTAGTTGTGGATAAGGTTGTTAACCGACCTAAAAAAAGGAGGAGGTTCTCAATTCGTCGGAATCTTTTTTTTTAGTTATAACAGTTTACTGCTGATTCACTCACTGACTAACTGATTGATCTCCTCTCCTGAACAAATTTGTATGAAAATTTTTTTGTTCACGGATCGGGTCGTGTAGACGAAAAAAATTCATTTGGAGGAAAAATACGGAGAGAGCTAATTGAAAATTTCAGAGACGGGTAAAGAGCACAGCCAGGGTATTAAAGATAGGTGAGGGGTGCTCGACCAAATGTTACCCGAAACATCATGCAATTGGCCGCTATACGAATTTCGTCCATATCTCGGAAAGTATAAAAGATGGAAGAACGGTTTCTTGACGAGAAGTGATCAAGACCCGAAGCTCTATTCAATGGATAGAAAAAAAATTCAAAATGGCTATATAGGCGGGAAGACAGCACGTGGAGGCGCGGGCCACATGTGGCCTGCGCCTCCACGCGCCCTACTAGTATAATTATATACTAGCATGCAAAATTTTAAAATTTGATTACAAATATGGGGACAGTTGAAATTGAATAAAAGCGTGTAAAAAATACCTCAGGAAATCATTCGGTACTAGGCATAATAGATAAATATAATATTATATATTTCAATCCACGATGACCCGTATACTCCATACGAATTTAATTTACCGTAACCGACACCGCACACTGTTACCGTAACCGACATCGCACACTGTTACCGTAATCGATACCGCACACTGTTACCGTAACCGACACCACACACTGTTATCGTAACCGACACCGCACACTGTTACAGTAATCGATACCGCACACTGTTGCCGTAATTGATACCGCAAACTGTTACCGTAACCGACACCGCACACTGTTATGTTACCGTAACCGACACCGCACACTGTTATCGTAACCGACACCGCACACTGTAACCGTAACTGACACCGCACACTGTTACCGTAATCGATACCGCACACTGTTACCGTAACCGACACCTCACACTGTTACTGAAACCGATACCGCACACTGTTACCGTAACCGACACCTCACACTGTTACGGTAACCGACACCTCACACAGCAAGTCCTTCTCTCTAAATTTGTATTTTTAGGAGGTACTTGCCTACCTAGGTCGTCAACTAGTTTTTGAAAATATGTTCCAAAAATACTTTAAATACAAATTACGAATGTATAACATGCATGTAATAAAAATATTTTGGGTTCAATTCTTTATCCAATATCATCACACTAATATTATCACACTTCACACTATATAATCACACTATAATATTATAAAGGCGAAAGTTTGTGTGTGTGTAAGTGTGTATGTTTGTTACTCCTTCACGCCGTAACTAGTGAACCGATTTGGCTGAAATTTGGAACATAGATAGCTTATAACCCGGATTAAAACATAAGCTACTTTTTATCCCTTGAAAACACATAGTTCCCATGTGATATTAAAAAAAAACCCTAATTTTCAACAGTAATCTATAGCTATTGCTATAGGTAGATTACTTTGACAATTACTCCTGAAAGTAGGTGTAAAGGTCATTGAAAAGGAAATTCAATTATTTCTCGGGATTAGTAAAAAATCAAATTTAACGCGAGCAGAGCCGCGGGCAAAAGCTTAGTAAGAGATAAAAATTGAACAAGTTCCTTTCATTTAATTTCATAGTTACCTACTTTTATGAATAACGCCATCTATGGGCATTTGTGACAGTGTAAAAGTCCCGCGTATTGCCGCATATCGCGGAGCGCCGCGGGCGTGCGCTCGGTAATTTATGCAAATTTATGCCGCCCAATTTTACGAAGTACTCATAAAATCTGAAATCCGTTTTCTTCAATGTAAAGCCTTAACCAATCCACTGCAAAGATGTAACCTTATCGATGCTTTAAGTATTTTGCAAAATCACACAGCTGAAGTTTCACATTAGAAACACATGGAGAACTTCTTATTAGCACGAGACCATACCAAGTTGTCATCCCACGAGGTGCGAGTATATAACGTGATATTGCGCTGTAAAGTAATTTCATAACTGAAGACAATACTCCGGCGCGGGTAGCCGCCCTACTTATTATAACTTTGCCCGTTCACCGCACCTCGTCACCGGCGGAATGTTCGGAAATCCGCATAATGCGCCCACCGTTAACACGAAACTCCTATAAAACGCGGACTGCATATATCATGATATCATACCTGTGAATTTCATAACATCACAGAAGCGAAATTATTGGAAACTCCAGAAATATACCATGCAGTACGTTCTGCATAGTTAACAACCACCTTTTTCAGGGCAGAGATATAAGGACGAACCCCTTTATGTGATTACACACATTAGTCTCTACTCTCTATAGGTAATGGACTTGATCGATTTAGATAGATATTTTTTAGGCTAAAATGGACCCCTCACAGGATCACTTTGTTTTCTATTTCTTCGTCTGTAGGCTGCTTATAACCTTATTTCTCAGAAACAAGTAGTGCAATTAAGATAAAATTCGCTTTCTATGGTTCCCTGTTTAGCCTATAAGTAAACGCAATCGAAAGTTACGGCCGATTTATATCGTTTAGAAAACGTAAGGTAATTATTTCCCGTGGTCCGAAAATTGAGAAATTTAGAAAGAAGCAAGGATATATTATATTGCAAGAGTTCAGGAAAACCCTAATAGTAAATTTGTAGCTAAATTATTAAAAAGGCCCAAATAAGGCACAGATCGCAACGACACCACTGTATCGTCTACGCAAATTGGTCTCGAAATTACTGAGAATTTGGTCTCGATGGTACGGAACCTTAAGTATGCGCGCCCGACTCGCACTTGATTCGTTTTTTACCTAATGAATTCACCTGGAAGGTTCTTACTTGTGGTTTACGTGGAATTTGACTGGACAATGTTCATGGAAACAAAAAAATCTTAATTGCTAGGGAATGTTCCTGAAAACAAATCCTAGATTATTTGTAAATATGCTCTAAATGCAGAGCAAATACCACCTTGAATCTCTGTTATATTTAGAAGAAAAATGTCTGTTATTTCATTATTTGAACCGGAGTAAGCTTTATTTACGGCAGCTCTACAATAACCTCTCCACTTTATTAGGTAGATAGTTTGCAGCGGTCTTACAGAAACATTGGTACCGGGATCACGTTTTGTTCGACGGTGTTTTTTACCCAACATCTCACGTAAGACATCTAAATTACGAGTAGGTGCGCTTCTTGTAATACTTGACATTTCTTTTCAATTAGCTAGCTTCAGGTACCTATGCATTAAGGCATTTTTGGGTTCCATACCTAGGCAAATGATAAAACCTTATGATAACTTTTTTGGCAGTCTATCAGTCTGTCTGCTATTTACAGCGCTTTTACTCAGGAACGGGCAATGCTAATAATTAAGCTGATGGTTTTTTCGAGGTAAGAAAATTTCAAGCTTCTAGGTAATTCCAATTAAAGTCACCAAAAATAATAAAAAGAAAAATGTTTTAACTATTTACTACGTTAAGGGCCGATTTTTCAATCACCAGATAGACTATCTGAAGAATAAATTTGAAACATAATTTTGACGATGTAAATTCTGCTATTGCGCACGTATCGCACTGGTTCACAGTTAACAATTTACTTTTAAATTCAAAAAAGACTAAGTGCATTGAGTTTGCACTACCAAACCTAAGAAATATAGTTAGCAACAAAAAGGTGATTGTGAATGGAGAAATACTAAAAATGGAAAACTCTACTGTATTTCTGGGGGTGACCTTAGACAATAAATTACAATGGGGCGCTCATATTGAGACTTTGGCAGGTAAACTTAGTTCAGCTGCCTATGCTGTGAGAAAAATTAGGCAATTTACAGACATTGATACAGCCAAGCTTGTTTATTATGCCTATTTCCACAGTGTTATGTCCTATGGTATTCTATTGTGGGGCAAAGCTGCTGATATTCAAACCATATTTGTATTACAAAAGAGAGCAATTAGAGCCATATACAAAATGAAGCCACGCGAATCTCTTCGCCAAAAATTTAAAGAAATAGGTATTCTTACAGTGGCATCTCAATACATTTATAATTGCTTACTATTTGTTCGTCAAAATATTAATAATTATAAGCAACGGATAGATATAAGTAATCGTCCAATTAGAAATGGAGGACATAAGTTAGTTATAGTGCCACACCGTTTGCGTAAGGTACAGAGGTCATTTGTGGGGTTGAGTGTACGCTTCTACAATATGATTCCGAAGTCTGTTTTGGACTTACCTTTGCACAGGTTTAAAGACACTGTCAAGAAACATTTAATTAATCATGGTTACTATACCATTGAAGAATTTCTTAACGACAATGATTCTTGGAATGATAGAAATATGCTTCCATCTCCTCACGAGATATCTTAAAAATATGTTATAATTTTTCATAATCTATAAGAAATCTTGTATTATAACAATGACATTTTTGAAAAGAGCAAGTGCCGAGTTTCTTGCCAGTTCTTCTCGGTGCAAACCTGCTTTCCGAACCTGGCGGTAGAGTTTTGACTTTTCATAAGAGCCTGTTATTTAGGCCTATGTGAAAAATAAATATTTTCATTTTCATTTTCATTTTCATTTTCATTTTCATACAAAAGCTGTCAAAACGTCATATTTATTCCTTAGTTAATGGTTATCTGGCGATTGAAAAATCGGATCTAAACTGAGTAGTGTTTTGGTATTATAACTGTAAAGAAATTGCCGCTTGCAAGTCATACAAGAGTAATATTTCAGATAAAGGAAGCACTGTAATAGAAGACTGCGAGCTCGTTAGCAACGTCGTCATTAAGGAAACCATTTTGCCCGCGTATTTGGTCAAAAAAGATTAATCGATACTGGACATCATCTGTAAATTCTCACGACTTTCTCGGAAAACATACAGATATGTCTACTGATGGGAAAAATTATTCACATTTTTTCAATAGGTATATCAGTTTTATATACATTTTTATTTACGAACAATTTACGTGTGGTTTTTCCAGACACGTACTAGGGGTGTAGACGTTGGAATGACTCAGTTCGATGATAAAAAGGTGATAAAGGAACTAAACTAAAAAAGATTTTAATTTAAACAGTTATAATTAATATGTATATCCTGAACTACCGACATGCCATACAAAAGCTGGCAAAAAAGGACACCATAGAGCAGAACAGGGGCTCGAAAGTGTTCGCCAGGGATCTGTCTATCGGGAAGAATCAGCTGACGCGTCTGAAGACCGATAACGGCAGTCTTATCTCCTCGAAACCTGAGATCTTGAGGGAGGTCGAAAACTTCTACGGAAGCTTGTACACCTCAGTCCAGAAGCCTGTACAAGATTTGGCTAGAGACCCTAGAGCCAAACTAACCCGGCACTATACCGAAGATATTCCGGACGTCAGCTTATACGAGATTAGAATGGCTCTCAAGCAGTTGAAGAACAACAAGGCGCCGGGAGATGACGGAATCACAGCTGAACTGCTGAAAGCGGGTGGAAAACCGATTTTGAAGATCTTTCAGCGAATGTTCAATTCCGTCATTCACGAAGGAGTAACGCCCAAGGCGTGGAACAGGAGCGTGGTGGTTCTGTTCTTCAAAAAAGGTGACAACACTTTACTGAAGAATTACAGACCTATCTCGCTGCTGAGCCATGTCTACAAACTGTTCTCGAGGGTCATTACGAATCGTCTCGCTAATAGGTTCGACGACTTCCAGCCTCCCGAACAAGCCGGATTCCGAAAAGGCTTTAGTACCATAGACCACATTCATACGCTGCGGCAGGTTATACAGAAGACTGAAGAGTATAACCAGTCACTTTGCTTAGCGTTTGTGGACTATGAGAAGGCCTTCGATTCGGTGGAGACATGGGCTGTGTTGAGATCTCTGCAGAGATGCCGAATCGACTACCGGTATATCCAAGTGTTGAAGTGTTTGTATGAAAACGCCACTATGTCAGTCCGTATCCAAGACCAAGCTACGAGACCAGTCCAACTGCAGCGAGGAGTGCGACAGGGGGATGTTATCTCTCCAAAGCTGTTTACCGCGGCGTTGGAGGACGTCTTTAAGCTACTGGATTGGAACGGATTTGGCATCAACATCAACGGCGAGTACATCACACACTTGCGATTTGCCGACGATATAGTCGTCATGGCAGAGACCCTGGAGGATCTCAACACAATGCTCAACGACCTCAGCAGGGTTTCTCAACAGGTTGGACTTAAAATGAACATGAGCAAGACAAAGATTATGTCGAATACTCATGCTTCGCTCCAACCCGTAGTTGTTGAAAACTCTGTACTCGAAATTGTTGACGAGTACATATACCTTGGACATACAATACAATTAGGTAGGTCCAATTTCGAGAAAGAGGTGAACCGCCGAATCCAACTCGGCTGGGCGGCGTTCGGGAAACTCCGCGATGTCTTCTCGTCCAACATCCCTCAGTGCCTGAAGACCAAAGTCTTCGAACAGTGCGTGTTGCCAGTGTTAACTTACGGATCAGAGACATGGTCGTTCACTATGGGCCTCATAAGAAGGCTCAGGGTCACTCAGCGAGCGATGGAGAGAGCTATGCTCGGAGTATCTTTGCGCGATCGAATCAGAAATGAGGAGATCCGCAAAAGAACCAAAGTAACCGACATAGCTCAACGTGTCGCAAAGCTGAAGTGGCAATGGGCGGGGCACATAGCTCGCAGGACCGATGGACGTTGGGGACCCAAGGTGCTGGAATGGCGGCCACGCACCGGGAAGCGCAGTGTCGGGCGACCCCCCACCAGGTGGACGGACGACATTAAGAGGGTCGCGGGGAGTCGCTGGCGCCAGGCGGCGCAAAATCGTGGTGTTTGGCGGTCATTTCAGGAGGCCTATGTCCAGCAGTGGACGTCCATCGGCTGAAGCGACGACGACGACGACGAACTACCGACATATAGGCCACTTGACTTTGTTCACCAATAATTCCCTCATCTCTGCCTCATTACGCTTCTTGATAAGTATCCGATAATTTTGTAAATTAATTTCTTATTTTAATTTTCTTATTATAAATTTTTTACACCAGTTTAAGAATAATTTATCCTTTCAAACCTACTGCTTTAAACACAAATTAATTAAGCCATAAAATCTACAATTTCGGTAAGAGGAATATTACAGTTAGTCGATTTTCATCTTGTGTACCTGCACCTAACTAAATTATTCACATTGCTCTCATAAACCCGTTATCCAGTTGAGAGCATCGAATCTAAAATGGCATACAATTAAGTACTTTAGCTTCTATACCTTACAATGGTCCTGCATCACTCGGCGATTATCGTTGAGTGCATCACACTGATGTACTGGAGCATAAGATCCGGTAGTCGTTTCCATCTCCCAATTTAGATTCTGTCTAACAAAGCTTGGCCTGTATGTTCTTATACATGTTCAAATTGTTAGCTTTTAGCTTGAGATGAGTATTAATCATCTTTTACAAACATTAAGTGTATTCTTTATGCCAATTGTCTATATTAAAAAAAATTAAAAGGCTTTGAAATATCGCAAGAAAGCATTAATAAATAACTAATGTCAGGACCGTGCGTTGGATGTAGATAATATGTTTTTCCTGTTTTTCGTAGAACGGAGAAGATACAGTACACGTTGAAAGCGCGCTATTGAGTTCGTAATTTATTTACCGAATCTTTTACCTGGTTGTTCCATTTGTTAAATGCCAGCTCCGAGGGAGAATAACAATCAAGCACAAATTGTAATTCTACCCAATTTGCATTTTCGCGTTGAATTCCAGCTATCGAAGTTTCCTTAGCCTTTATATAACAACACGTACTAACTACAAACGTGACTTTGGCAGATTATAGAAACTCTTGACCCCTGGTAGCTTCAACAGAATGTTATTTAAGTCCTAACCAAGCAAGTTTTCCTGCATGAAAGCTATAACAGTATAGTCTAAGGCCTTACCGTATTAATCAGCATACTTGCAATTTTCTTTTTATTAGAGTTTAACGTAACCTAAGTCAAAGGCAATGTGATATTTAGGATTTTTAAATACATAGGTCTGCACGGAGATTTCCCAATTAAAGCTCCATGTTGCAGCAATAGCCAAATCTCGATTATTAGAAGTTGTATCGGACAGGTAACTCCAATTAACGGAACATTTATGCCGTTGACCCCAAAGCTATGTTTGATGTTAAATCGCCACGTCATTGTTCAAACACACATACAATTTGATGCGTAGAAATTGTTGGAGATGGGCAGTCCTTATTTGGTTCAATTATTGTTCTTGTTCCTGAAAGGTACAAGACACAAAAATCCAAAATAATAACATGTGCATTGTTCACGCATAAAATCCTTTTAATTTTAACACCCGAAGCTGACAAAAAAAAAAGAAAATTGAAAAAACCGCGTCAAACTCGAGCATCGAAAGTTCCTTACTACAAAAAAGTACAAGGTTGAGAATCACTTTTGTTAACGCGCAAAACTAACTGTGTTTGTAGAGGTTTATTATTAACTAGCCGACGCGTCATTGTGGTCATCCAGGGTATTATATAAATCCATTCCAAATTTCAGCTAAATCGGTTCAGTATTTGCGTCTTGTTGTAACAAACATACACACTTACACACACACTTCGATACAAACTTTCGCTTTTGTAAAACTAGTGTGCTGTGGCCTGTGATATCAACCATTTCTACCGCATTGGTACGAAACCGAAAAAGAACTTTACTTATATTTAACTAAGGTCGTTTTGGAGCTGAAATTCTTTTTGGATAGCTGACTCACCGAGGGAATTCCCCTTTTCAAAGCAGGAATTTCTTTGTATTTATAAAAGCAAAATGCCCGGTTACCTCAAATTATGTTGGCAGTGTTGAGTTAACACGATTACAGTGAATTTATGCAAGACATTATCCTAGGATAGGGCGCGTTGCATAACGCCTCGCGTCCGAGCTCCGTCCGTCGCCGTCTCCTTTATGTAACCCCTCGGTATGATATATGAGCTTATACTGTCAAGTTATTGCTTCGTAGAACGACTTCGCATTTGCATTGCTTTATCGTATCAGATTCGCTTTGCATCAATCATGTAACAAAATATGGGCATTAACATAAGAACAAAAAGATTCTCTGCCAGTCATGAATTTCAAAAGGAATATACGCATGAATATGATATTGCGATCAATTATGTTTGCTAATTAATCTTTCCACTACGCGTATAAACTAAGTACTTGACGAGAAAACTACCTACCTATCCTCTTTGAGGTTATACCAAAAACAGAGGTATATTTCAGATTCGACTTTTCGTCAGTTTTATTACAAAGTTATCAATCCCGGTATTACAAAGTTCATCACATTTCACGACATTAAATCAAAAGTTTATTCCTTCACCATCGTTAGCATCTGGTTATAAGTACATAGTTTTTCCATATCGATATAGTTTTTGTACATAATATTATCTGTAGTTTTTGTACACAGTACACTCATGGATTAAAACATTTTAAAGATTTTAAGGACTAAAGCTAATCAAATGTTATCTGATTTCGTTTTTTGTGTAAGTAGTTTGATTTTTTTTATCTTTATGATTTTCTTCTTTTTTTCAGATCAGGGCGCGTTTGATAGAGCCCTCGTAAACTTAGTTTAAAGTCGTTAAATAAGTTTCACTATTAAATAGCTATAATTATTTCATGATTATTCATAAGTGCTTGTCAAATGAGCCTATGAAATAAATAATTCGAACATTTGAATAATTTGACAAGAGCGGCGTTTGTCGATTTGTGATTATGGTACTTACTCGTTAGTTATAAACCGTGAATACGAATTTCCGATATACAGTACTTACAAAAAAATCATAGCATGAACATTTTGCCAACTCATTTTCCCTTTGGAACAGGACTCACAGGTCACTGACAGTGATAGGGGACAAAATATGCCTGCCTGTAAATGTGACATTCATTTGCGAATTTTCGCGATGTATTCTTGTGAAATTTGCTTTCACCCCGTGCATTGAGGTTCAAATAAAATGTCGCACGCTCAACTGGAACCGTCACGAGGGAGCCCACCGTGATAGATGATATTCGAGAACAATTAATCTTGGCCCAAAATATGCGGACGATTTGCGAGCTTGGTCGAGCCTAATGGTCGGGAGGATTATCGCGGCACCGTATTCCGGCGTCATTAGCAAAAATACACGGTAACCTGATACGCAAATTGAAACCATCTAAGGTGTTGCCGCGGCTCGCCTTAATTAACGGTGACGAGGCATTTTTGTCAATGAGAGGATAGCTCGCGGTCACCGGTTAAGAATTTGTCGTTTATCTTACTCGGATACACAAAGAACCTTTACATGAAATTCAGAAATCATTACCAAAGTAGAGCTTATTCACTCTAGAAGTTTTTCTTTGCATAGAAATCATGTCATTTCCGAAAAAGTTAAAAAAGAGTAAAAAGTTTTGATAATGAGCAGTTGCCTCAAGATCACGCCTTCGCTCGCGTGACCCCTTTTTAGCCCCTCAGGGGTAAAACTTTCAAAAATACTTTTTCAGCATATGTCTTCGTCACAATAGCTACTCGTATCTATTTGTAAAATTTCAGCCCGACCCTCAAGAGGTTTGTGTTGATAGGTCAATCAGTCTACGTCAGCTTGTCGCATGTTCGCATTTTTCTTAGAATGGTATACAGATTTCATTATCTACTTGATCATTACTCGCACGCGAAAGTTTCCTACCAATTGCGTAGTTGAAAATAAGATTTACAAAGAAAGAGTATTTTAAAGAAACTTCGTAGACAGTGATGAATAAACAGTAAGCAAGAGTACTCTTAAAAACACTTTCCATCACTTCATTTTCGGCAATAATTTACTGTTTTAAGTATCCGAAATCCTAATTTCGTTAGGCGGAATCAGGGCGATTACTGACTCCCCAAAAGATAAATTCTTAGTTAAAACATCCCCCCTGCGAGTTTATTGCGCGGCGGACAGGAACAAATGGAGTCAATCTTTTTTTTTGCTCGAAATGGAAAAACCTGCTACATTTTCAACGTGTAAAGTTCGATATCAATCAAGTCGGCCTTTTTTCAATAAACTCGCCGCAGGCTCCCCTAAGCAATTTTTCGAGTAATTTCACTGAGGGTGCTTACATACGGCTATGCAATTGAAGTATCGTTACATGAGGTTATCGGACGAAATGGTTTCTATCAACAGTAAATCACGCAATCTTCGTGGTAGGAGCTATTCCAATTATTGAATGTTACTGTTTATTAACCCCCGCGTACGATTACGTATCAGTGAAATTAGTTTGTTCGTTAAACCCACGCGTCATCCGTAGATTTAAGAATGAATGGATTATATGAATCACGTTTTTTCGTATTCGTTCCCCCACACACAAGGTTGAAAGCCAGGTATAGAAACTAACATACTCACATTTGTGGTACAATTAATAATTATTTACATGAAATACCTATCTGCCTGATTGACCGCTCGTAACTATCTCCACATTGGGTTTTGTGAGTGAGTCTCGGTGAATTCAAATATTTACGAGGCTCAAGGCTCCCATTGCATACCTAATCTTCTTGTCTCAAACGCCACCGAGGCGCGGTCGCCAAATTATCCCAATTGCATTGTATAATAATATTACGGGAATCAGAACAAAAGATAAAAAAAAACGGTTGTAGGTTCGATTCAACCAACCAGTGGGTTCAACCGATAACTAAGATCACACTAGATACAATCTTAAAATGACCATAATATCGGTATCGAATATGATGGCATCTCATAATTTATGCGCCTAGAGAAATTTCAAGAGTTGATCTTTCTGAAAAACCACAATATTTCCTCATGTACTGAATCAGAATCAAATGCATGATCTCTAGTCGAATAACCTTTCTTGCACTTGACCAATGGAGCACCTTTACTTGTGGCTTATTTTCCGCCTATTGAAACAGTGAATTATGAAGGGGGAGACATTACGATTTAATACAATACAATCACCTTATCTCTTGATTATAAATTGCTATATTGGAAAGCCATTTCGTATTGTCAGCGCAATAATTTCTCCCTGATATCGGGCGACAGCGAACGCAATCTAAATCATCCTAGTGTAGTTAAGAACAAAACTAGTTTGCAATAATTGTTTTGAAACGGTATTGCAGCTGTCGTAGTTGCCATTAGCGGCGGAGATTGTGGGGCGTCAAAAGCGGGGTTGATTAAAGAGCTCCAGCTTATACTGCGCGTCGCTACAATGAATATTCAGTGTTTCAGTGCATAAGCATAATGCGGCCGCGGTCTTAGCGCCGCTGTCGCAGCCGCAGCGCTGCCCATTTCTCATCTTAAATGCCAAGAGCAAGTCGCTTGACTTCCTAACTTGAGGCCTTTTTGTCAAATTCGTTTGAATACACTGCCGTATACAGTACGTAGACACTAACATTTTATAAAAAAAACTGTCGTAAAACAGTTTTTTTCCCGCATATCATTTTATTATTGGTGTCAATTTGTAACACAATTATCTTCGTCGCTATTAGACACGAGATTGCAGTAGTTGTTAAAGTGCACAAACCTAGATAGGAGTAGATGACCTAAGGTTTAAGAGGATTTTCTAGCTGTAAGCTATCATTCAAAAAATGATAACGTTTTCCTACCCTTAAATTTAGTCCAATTGTGCTCGGTTTAATTTTTTAAGAAATATTGCTTAAGTTAAAAGTTATTAGCGTCCAAATATCCACATTTTTGACCTAAAAACTTCCTCAAGTATTTTTTTTAATTTAAATTAACTAAAATGCGAAAAAATAAAACGTAAGAGCCTAGATTAGGGTGTGCTGAATCTAATGAGAATTTAGAGGGGTAAAAACGTTATCACCCGAAGCAATATTTCAAGAATAAAATGTAGGCCTCGCTCTAGACTTGGAACTCCGACGCTTCCCGTATGGTCCCATTTCAATTTAATAAAATGTAGGCCTCGCTCTAGACTTGGAACTCCGACGCTTCCCGTATGGTCCCATTTCAATTTAATAAAATGTAGGCCTCGCTCTAGACTTGGAACTCCGACGCTTCCCGTATGGTCCCATTTCAATTTAATAAAATGTAGGCCTCGCTCTAGACTTGGAACTCCGACGCTTCCCGTATGGTCCCATTTCAATTTAATAAAATGTAGGCCTCGCTCTAGACTTGGAACTCCGACGCTTCCCGTATGGTCCCATTTCAATTTAATAAAATGTAGGCCTCGCTCTAGACTTGGAACTCCGACGCTTCCCGTATGGTCCCATTTCAATTTAATAAAATGTAGGCCTCGCTCTAGACTTGGAACTCCGACGCTTCCCGTATGGTCCCATTTCAATTTAATAAAATGTAGGCCTCGCTCTAGACTTGGAACTCCGACGCTTCCCGTATGGTCCCATTTCAATTTAATAAAATGTAGGCCTCGCTCTAGACTTGGAACTCCGACGCTTCCCGTATGGTCCCATTTCAATTTAATAAAATGTAGGCCTCGCTCTAGACTTGGAACTCCGACGCTTCCCGTATGGTCCCATTTCAATTTAATAAAATGTAGGCCTCGCTCTAGACTTGGAACTCCGACGCTTCCCGTATGGTCCCATTTCAATTTAATAAAATGTAGGCCTCGCTCTAGACTTGGAACTCCGACGCTTCCCGTATGGTCCCATTTCAATTTAATCCAGTTCTGATAATGTTATCCATGAGGAAACCATATTATAAGTCTTCAATTTTTAACTAGAAAAGATGTATTCAACAGTAATTTGATGAGAGTTGAAGTTTTTTTGTTAATTAATGGACGTGTATTATACTTTTTAGAAGCTACGTGAAACATTTTTCTTAACCAACTTTATTGAAAACACCTATTCGCGTCGCGCTTAGTCACTAGACGATACTCTTAAGTCAGACATTTATAGACTGAAAGGAGGAGAAAGCATGTCCGAACTATAAGCGTAGATTTCATTACTATTTCTCACGTATTTCATAATTCAAACCCTCCGTCTTCATATCTGTTGTCGGTCGTTTGTGTGCGAGTACTAATATTGAGATAGAAGTGGAACGATGGACGGTAATGCGATATTTTTTGTGCGCCCGAACGTTATGAACACGATTTTCGGAATATGTGCAAAAACTTATTACTCTAGTAAAGCTCTGGCATCTGGTTTTTATGGAATGTCGAATAAAACGTTTCCCGTATATATGATTGACTAGAGATATTAGTGATGTGAATAAAAGCCTACTGAAATATTCGAGAATGTATTAAATAAATATGAATTTATTACATTATTTATTGGAAATTTACGTTCAGATTATTTTTAAGCAAAGCAACCCAAGCGTTTTTTTTTGTAACTTAATTTTTTGGTTTGGCTTTTTTTTAAACAGTAAGAATTAAGTAACCTGTAATAATAAATAAAATCTTTAATAATAATATATGATATTAAATAAAATATTTGATTTTATTTATTATCATTCATTATGTTCAAGGCTATCAAAATTTTGTTGGTAAATGCATTAAAGTTTGCAAACTTTTTTTACCAGAATGGTCAAATCGGTAAAAACTATAGATCTCTATTATGACTTCTAGAAACATATAAAAATATCTTACGAAACCATAAACGAAGCAAATCATTATTCCCCTCGATAACCCTGCTTATCATGAACTGGAAAATAACAAATAATTCGATAAATTGTATCGCTAAAGTTATAAACATCAATTTAATATGAAAGAGTACCGAGTAGGTATCTGTACTACTTTTATTGAGGTCTCAGATATCTTTTTCAATCGCCAAATAATCGTTAACTAAGGAATAAATAATAGATAGTTTATATGTCGATTCAAAAATCAGCCCTAAATTTAAAATAATGCACAGGCAAGTGCCTTTGGAAGATACTACTAAGGTCTGTTTATTGTCAAAGTTCAAATCTAGATTTAGGGTAATACTAAATCGGACTTTCGTATAAAACATCGAATAGATACTATAGATAGTATACTGTGAATTTAATATTTTATCAGTAGTATCTATCTGCGTGGAATTAGTTTTTTAATAATTAAAAGATAAAAAAGTTATTGTATTTATTACAAGGTGCCAAAGTGGAACTTTGCACCTCGAGAGCGTTATTTTGAATTCAGAGGGAAGCAAAGGCTTATAAAGTAGAATCTTGAGCGTAGCGGAGGAATTCAATATGCGACGCTCGAGAACACAAAATATTTTAGTCCCGAGTGACACACACTATTTTTCATAACTAATAGCACAGAACTTTGTTCTCGCTATCTTCTGAAACCAAGTTTCGTTTTTCGAACAGGTTGACAAAAATTTGGGAAGAAACAATTAATTACTTACGTACGAATATAATAGAGTCAGAGACCGGTTGCCAATACACAAAAATATAAGATGCACTGTATATAAAGGTCGTGTGAGTTTCCTAGATGACATCCTTGCGGACATGTTTACAGGCGGCCCTTCAATGCCTTCTTCTCTCTGTCAAGATTTATGTTGCTAGTAAGCTAAAAGCTACTGGTTCTTTTTTTTTGAAGCGTATTTGGCAGTAAATCTAGATGTATTAGTCATAGGCTTTAGCTTATATACAAGACTTTAAATAATAGCCAGTTATTTCGTAAATAGGTATTTTTTATGCTTTCCTCATAATGCATAACTTCCAATTAGGTACAACAATTAAATGTTGTATGGTAGGTATTATCCCATTTAAAACACAATCAATAGATAAATTTTCGTATGAAAGAAAAAAAGCTTATACTTACTGCTTAGTACCTTTAAAAGCTTTTTTTAGCTTATTCCTTAATAGACGTTGTAACATGAAAAATGTACAATAGATATAACGTATTTTTGCAATTACAATAATAGACTTAATAATACGAGCCAGTGGGAAATACTTTCTCATTTCTTTAACAGAAAATTCCAATTTTTCGGGGAAAATAACTAAAAACGCTATACAAAGATACGTTGAATTAATGTCTCGCAATTTACTTTTACGTTTACGTTTAATGACTAAAAGATCTTCTGGTATTATATTCAATGTGAAATTTATTACCATAATGCCTGCCTTAATGTCTACAAATAAATTAACGAAACCGCATAGAAATTCAACTTTTGAGATAAATATAACTGTTTTTGCGTTATCAATGAAATATTTATACCTTTGTATCAATTTTAAACATGATGCTTAAAGGCGTAAACGCTATTTAAGCGATTTTGAATGAAGTTTTACTTAAAAACTATAAAGACAATTAGTTTCAAATTTAAATGTCATGTATTTTGGATCTTTAATTTAAAATCGCTTAGAAGCAGAAACACAATTGGATAAAATTTTCTGGATAGAAAGTTCTCCCAAAAGTTGCTCCAAAATCTCAGTTTTCCTGATTTTGATTGGAAACTACAATGGATGTAATTGTTATTTTTGTTTTAATGTGTCAGTAATAACAATATCCAAAAACACTTAGAAACCGATTTTTGATAACTGGCTTCGTTTTTGAGTAAAAGTGAGTTTTTTGGTAAAAGGTCGTTTTTCTGTTATATTCTTCCGCGACGGTGCATGTCGCACCTACCAACGTATCCGTGAGAGTGAGAAAGACAAAAATAAACTCAATAAATCCCCTTAAGAATATTCACAGCAAAACTGGCCAAGTGCGACTCAGTTATTACAAGATTCCGCTAAGCGTTTAAATTTTTTTTTATTTAAATTAATTTTTCTACTAATTTTTCTTGCAAAATTCGTGTCGCGACTTCGCCTGCATGATTTCGGTTTCCACAAATCCCGTCATAAGGGGTTAACCTTAAAAGATGACATGACTGTGGTGTCGCGGATTTTTTTGTAAGACTATAAAAAGAGAACGCTTTCATCATACATTTGACGACCTCCCTGGTGCAGTGGCGGCGTGCTCGGATTCGAGGGGGAGGTCGCGGGTTCGATTCCCGTCAAGGGCCACATTGGAATTTTTTAATTTCTAATTTGGCTCAGGTCTGGTCTGGTGGGAGGCTTCAGCCGTGGCTAGTTACCACCCTACCAGCAAAGACGCACCGCCAAGCGATTTAGCGTTCCGGTGCGATGCTGTGTAGTAACCGTTGGGGGGTAAATTTACTTACCCTTCCAAGTTAGTACGACAACATCTTAGACTGCATCATCACTTACCATCAGGTGAGATCTCAGTCAAGTACTAACTTGTATACTACTGTATACTAACTTTTACGTAGAATACTTAATAAAAAAAAACATGATATTTGCGTAACTTTCGCAGCGTTTGCGTTTACGCAGTTCACGCAACGAAAGCTCTCCAAAATAAACAATTTTTTTCCGTCTTTGCTTCTATTGGTAGGTATATAGTCTATAGACTTCCTGGAATAATGGACTATCCAATACAAAAATAATTTTTCAGTTCGGACCAGTTCCTGAGATAAGCATTAAGCACCTACAAACAAACAAACTGTTCAACTCAAACTCAAAACTCAAAATATCTTTATTTCACATAGGCCTAACGTACAGGCTCTTGTAAAATGACAATATGATATTTGTCGCATATGTATGGTAATAACTAAAAGTTGACTTAAAATTAAGTTTACGAGGGTTCAAACGCGCCCTGCACTGAAAAGAAGCCCACAACAAACTCAGCCGGGTTTGTTGTTCTCAACTTTAAAATATTAGTATAGGTAAACAAACATAGTGATCATTTAAGTCAGAATTAAAGTAAATTATTATTAGTAACATGATAAGATACTGACAGCTCTAATAAGGATTACGTTTTTAGCACAAAACACGTTTTTATCTCTGTAAGTACCTTCATCTGTTGGGTAAGAAATATAATTTGAAGAAAAATAGCAGCTTTGTTTTCCTTTCTTATGCCTTCTTTTCGCTTTTTCATAATAAAGCACTTATAAAAATTATAAAAATAAAGACGAGACTCTTTCCAACCCCAAAAGGGTAAGTTGTCACGAAACAAAACAAAACACTCGTAAGTTACAATATTTCTTAATACTGAGCTTAACCGCGAAAACATTAATCTATTCATGATTTTAATCTTGCATATGATATAGGTAATTTGACAACAAATCTTACCCAATATTTGTATGACGTATTTCTACATTCGCCGAAGAACCAAAAAAACTCGCACTAGATATCCTTATGTCGATAATATCTGGATAAAGTAGTAGTATAATTAATGGTTGTCTCAAGTAATTATTTAAAATATTTTAAATATCAAAGAGGAAGCCACACTTATTGTCACACGTTTCGTACGCGAACAGTCGACGAGACCGCGGCCGGGACACGTCAGACTTGCGTTGCGTCTGAGGGCATACTGAAAACAGCGAGCTGCGAGCGTGCGAAGTAGCGAACCGTCAACCGTACGTACACCAAGACTATATCGGAGGCTTAAGTTCGTAGACGCAAGGTTTCGGTTTCAGGCGCTACGAACTCTACGTACGGGGAAAAATTATTTGCCGAGGAAAAATTAGGCGCGTTCCAACCGCGACAGTACATTCATTCACGAACGACGTACGAGTTTCGATACACCCGCACGATCCCGATTAATGCTAAGCACGCCAATAAATATTGATGCCGACTCCTTTGTCTTGCCGAGGATGCGTTCCATTTTATTGATGGTAAGGAACACTCGCATTTGCTTGACAAATCGTGTGGGTATATCGTGCAATTTTTTTTTGAATAAGCCAAATAAGGGGATGTTGAACAAAGGAATGATTGATTGAACTTAAAGGGCTTTTATCAGTATTTCCTTTATTCATATCTAATATATTCCACAAGCAAATCTAATTTAAATAGTCCTTGAGACTTTTCGTAATATCCCGAAGAATGTTTGGTTAAACATTCTACATTATTATACAATAGGTAGTGCTGAATATGTATGCTAAGAGTTTATAATGTCTTCTTCCATGCCAATCTTGGTATTGTTTTGTACGACTCCTGTAATATTACTATTAAAGCTACATAAGTTTTAAAATAATATATTATTAGATACGAGAGTATCTCTAGAAACATCACTTAGGTAGATAATATAAGTTCTTTCAAAAAAAACTTCATATTACATCGATTAATTCACAATAAAAATGCAGACATAGTTGTTACAAGTATGTGATTATAATCATAGCGAAAATAATTTGAGTTTTCTGATAGAAATTGATAAACAGAAAAACTTTTTGCTCCAAAAACAAAAAAAGCAAAACAACAATTAAAAGTAAAGGCAGCCTGATATTAACCCTAGAAAGATAACCTACGTCGAATCGACGTAGTCAATTTTGAAAAATCGATGTAACTCGTTACTATTTCAAGCAATTTCACTGGCTCTTTCCGCCAACTCTGTTGACCCTCGACACTTACAGAAGACACCAGCGGCTCTTACGTAAGTGCGACAGTTTCTTCAATATCTACCTACCGTACGTCGAAGTGACGTATGGTTATCTTTAGTGTGTGTTTTTTTTACTTTTGTGAAAATTTGTTTTGCTCTTTATAGGGATATTTCATGTATATTTTTTGTCTGTTTCTTTTATTTTTTTGTTGGCCCATTACAAAACAACATTATACCATCACGCACGCGAGTATATGATAAAGAAATGTATAGATTATTACTCGTACAAAGTGATCAAGAGCATCAGGGGTCTGATACCGAATTTAAAGGTAATCTTTTGGAAGATGAAGTTCAAATTGCTTTCGAGGACTGTGAAGTGAGTGCACCACCATCAGAAAACCCCATGGATAATGAAACCCCGGAAATTAGAGTCTACGCATTCGATCAAATGTGCTCGACTATGTCTTGTAGTCGCAAAACAAACCGATAGCCCATGACTATGGTTTACGCCTTACGGTATGCTGAATATAGCATTTATTATAAACGTGTACATTATTTTCTGTGATAATATATTATCCAAGAAAGAAAAACCTCATAGACGTAGAGATTTTACGAGCAATAGCTCGATGACCCCGTGGATGGAAAAAAGGTAGCAATTTCCCACTTTTCCGACGAATATAAAAGAAAAAATTGGAGTGATATTGACAAAACGCAAAGGTGAAGTTTCCAGAGAAGATGAAGGTCGAATGAAACGAAGGTTTTGTGCTTTTTGCCCCTCAGGAATCAGAAGACTGGCGAAGTCAATGTGCGATAGCTGCAAAATTTGTAATTCTTGGGGAGCACAAGTCAAGCGCTTGCACTAAGTGCCTTTCAGACTAAAACTCAAAAGTATTTGTATAAGCTAAGTCAAATTATTTTATCAAAAGTAAAAAAAAGTTGATTACAAGAAGTTAAATACACAATTATAGGACTGGTGAAGAGAATCCACAATGTTTAAGTTTTTGCGGGTTAGAAGAAGATTTTTTGTTATTCAAGATTTTGCTAGTAAAAGTAGACAAAAATCTATTACTTTTTTATTTATCATAAAGCTAATAGAATAAATTAAAGCTACAAATACAATAACATACATAATATAAAATATATAGCAGTATTATGTGCATCCAAATAAATGTGTCGAAACGACGTATGGTTATCTTTAGTGTATGGCAAAATATGGTTATCTTTCTAGGGTTAAGTAAGTCTAGTAATTTTCCACAAAATTTTGTATCACCGTACCGCATAATACTTACACGGCCACAACCTAGCGTGCCAAGTAATAACGCGTGCCTTCAGGCCACCTTGGCTCGTTAAAAAAAAGATTTAAGTTAAGAAAAAGAGAACATTTCGTGAAGGTATTCTGTACATGTTTACATTAGCGTTACATTTTCGCTATCACCCAAGCGAGCGAATCGTGTATTATAGCAAACGATATCACGCAATCGCGTCCGTGCTAGCCGCAGGAATCTCGCACGCAACTCTCGTTACTATCCTTTTCTATCGCACTCGAGCATATAATGTATCATTAAAACACTTACACTTAAAATTTCTTTATCGTTGTAATTACTATCGTATACTTTCATAGCCATCTGTATCACTACGAAACGCCTTTACCAATGTCTGAGGAAATTATTTGCAGACAGTAAGCTCTACCTTCTAATGAACTATGACTATAGTAGTGTTATTATCTCGCTGCAGACTCGGTCATAAATCACTCGAGTGTTTCGCTTTTGTTGTTCTTTGTTGAGTTGTGCATTACTGCAGAACAACAAAAGCGAAACACTCGAATGATTTATGACCGAGTCTGCAGACAGATAATAACACTACTATAAATACACGATACACGATAATTATTTTCGATATATTTTGTCTGGTCTCGGAAGATGAAATGTGTAATTGCTCTGTTATCAACATGTAAACTCTGTTATTCATGCGTCTTACAGCTATAATTTAGAACTCAAATTTTCAAGAGGATACATGATTTTATTTTTGTCCTTCTCACACTCACGAATACGTTGGTGGGATGCGGCAAGCAGCGTTGCGGAAAAATATAACAGAAAAACGACGTTTTAAGTAATGACTAAAAAACTAAGCAAGTTTTCAAAAATCCGTTTCACAGCGTTTTTGGATATTATTATTGCCGACACATTAAAACAAAAATTACAATACCATCCATTGTAGTTTCCGATAAAAATTAAAAAAATGGAGGTCTATCGAGAAAATTTGATCTAACCGTACTTCTGCTTCCGGGCGAATTTAGATTGAGAACCCAAAATATATGACGTTACAATTAAAAGTTAGTCTTTACAGATTTTAAAAATAGATTCAAAAGACCGTTTACAGCGTTAACAAGGCATACATAAAAAAGGCGTTATAAGGTAACATAGAGTCTTCTTGACATTTACCTATAAAGTCACTGCAAAATGATCCTTAGTGCTCACTTATATAACAACACGCTTTTAGTCACCTTTCATTGAGGTGAAGCTACTCTGTTTCAAAAAGCTTTCAGGTTCGGAAGCGATTCTATTCAAATCGCTACGAGACTTCATAAATCAAATATTGAAGAAGATATTTTATCACCTCGCGTGCATTGTTCGATAATGAATACTACGTCTCAAACAATGCTCTCTTCATTCTTTTTTTCAATATTGTTCGCTCCATTTCTCACTTTCTCACTAGAAGCTCTATCTACCTGTCTCTGATTGAAAAATAAACCAAAATACATATGTTATACAATTAATTTTAACAAGAAATCATATAACAATGGAATAAAAATATCTTTTTGTGCACTAAAACATTTTTATTATATGTTCCGAAATTAAAATCTGACAATTGTTGTACTTAAGTCATCTTTCTCTAGGTAGTAGATATAAACCTTGACCTGCCACGCTGTTTAAATATGGATTGTTGGTTTTCATTTAAACTACAAATATGAAGTTATGTAAGTAAATAATAACTAAGACCGCGTTATTTGCGATATGTCGAAATCAGAATATCAAACCTCAAGCCCTTAAATAGAAGGCGAATGTAGGTTTTAGGAGCGTTATCGAGAAAAAGATAACTAAAATATTCCAATTGGACTTGAATATTCCAACATAAACTGTAAACGAGGGAAACTTGCATACTGTAGCAAATATACTTTCGTGTTTAACAGACGTAAACCCGACGAACATATTAATCGTGATAAAATCTTCAAGGCTTGTGGGTACTGTTAACTTGTTTGCAACGGAAAACATCATAATATCCAAAATACAATTTTATTTAAAAAATTTAGGTCACATCCTCACAAAAATTATCTGAAAAGTTTTTTTTTATTCCTTTTTTCTTAAATGTAACCTGCTGTGGGAGATAGCAGGACAGAACAAGGTTAAGTTACAGAATCGAAAAACGGCAAACGAATGTATAAGTATCCACTATCTATGTCAACATTAAAATTATTTGTCTGATGGGCATGATTTAATACTATTACCCTAAAAATTTGCAATAAAAGCGGATCTTACCATTTTTGGATACGCAGTAACTTAAAATTTTTGCAGACGACGTAATCATCATAAAACGAATATAATATGTATGTAAACGACCTATTGTAAGAAGCGTTGAGCCACAAACAAGGGTTGTGTATCAAAAGAAACGGCCATACGTTTTAGACTAATCGCACGAGAAAATTTTGGATAGGAACGCGAGTAAATTGCAGACATGTACCAAAACAAAAAGTTATTTATTCATATTTATGAACTAAGTGAAGAATGCAGGATCGTGGAAAGGCTTTAAAATAAATACAACCAATTTAGTGACGACCGAATGGCGTAGTGGTAGCGAACCTGCCGTCTGCGCCGGAGGTCGTGGGTTCGATTCCCACTACTGGTAAATGTTTGTGTGATGAACATGAAAGTTTTCCAGTGTCTGGGTGTTTTTCAATATATTATATTCATGTATATTAGTATGTATGTATATTTATCAGTCATCTAGCACTCATAACACAAGCTATCGCTTACTTTGGGGCTAGATTGCGATGTGTAGAAATGTCCCGTATAGATTTATTTATTTATAATTTTGCCAGCACAGTAAATTCTATGGACTCACACAGAGATTAATTATCTGTGGACTCACACTAGGCCCGGGCAAAAACGCTAGACGTTTTGATCCTAGTCTTATAGAACTCTAAGCCGCTCGAGACAAAAACGACTTTAAGCACGCCTTCCGTAACTGAATTGGAAACCGCCTTGTGCAACTAGATAAGCCCAAGGCATTCAGGCACGGTCACAGTCGTACCTAAGTCTTAACTCGAAACTACATAGTAAGCGGTCTAAGCGGCATGATCTTAGGACAAGATGAGTCTAGAATCTAGATGCTGTGTAGCCACTGATTTCTATTCTTTGATTCTCAGACTGCTAAAAAACTCCAAAATTATAATGCTGAATTTAATTTTTTTTTTCAGGGTACGTCATTATTTTATCCTAGTTTATGATATAGTAATATTTTTGATCAAATTCACTAATTAAACTTTAGAATTTTGGTGGCATTTAAGTTAAACACTACTATAGTTACTAAATACTAACAAAAGCGTTATTTATTAAATTTTTCCGTTAATATTTCTGTGGCTTACCTTTATGTCATAGTCCAAAGCCGTAGTGGACTGCAACGAGGAAACTTTTTTCATAAAAGTACAGCGAGGCATTCGGCTTCGAAGGAGCACCAACAGGCGAGCAGTTACTTATTAACTTTTATAACAGTTGTTTCACTCGCGTGCAAAACTAACGATTCGCATTCAACTGAACTTCTTTACTATTTGCATGGAACTAATTCTATATCTACTTAATCCTACATTTAAGGTACAGGGAAAAAGCCTTAAGAAATGAATTCTTCGCAGAAATGATATTATATGGACCAAGACCCTATGCCGTATGCGCGGAATCACAGGTTTTTTAAATTTTTTTTTAATAAATTCACTTACCACGGACACCTGCTCAATCCCGAGGTTTTTCCAAACTGAAATCCACGCAAACAACGCTTGTACATGAAAATAAAGCTATATCAGTGGCGAGGTACAGTCAGCTAATATTTTTTTTTCCAAAAAGCTTTATTTTCAATGTACAGTCCACTGGAGCGCGCAATAATGCATACGGCACGTGTGCCACGCCACCTACATAACTCGGTGCCTACACAAAATTGGCAAAATATACGACATTTTGAACCGTACGAGCAGAAATAACCGTAAAATATAAAACGCACGAATAACAAGGTTTACATGTTGATAACAGAGCAATTGCACAATTCATCCTCCGCGGCCAGACAAATATCGAAAATATCGTAGAGAATGTTGTCTCCATACCAATTATCTTTTTGTTAACCGACTTCAAAAAAAGGAGGAAGTTCTCAATTCGTCGGAATCTTTTTTTTAGTGTTCTTTACTAACGGTACAACTGGTAGATGCCTCAATCGCGATGGCTGAGGATAGGCTGGTTCAAATCCCGATAAAAAAAAATCCAAGTTAGGTACTTACAAAAAATTTAATAAGAATTTAAAATTGACATACTTACTCGTATATGTAAATTGGCGAATTGGCACCAAGGTTTTCATTATAAAATGTCTTTAAACTGATCTTTTAAAGTAAGTCCTAACAACGTCATCATAATTAGAATAGTCTTTAAGAATACTTCTTTCATAGAAGTTGATATTTTCAATATATCACCGTAAATTAATGTTACGAACGGAACCCACTCTTATGAATACATCAATTCAAGAAACATCACAAATCACAATACATTGTTAATCGCGTTCACGTGCTACAGCCCACACCTGACAGGGAAGAAAATTGAATTTTAACTTCTCGAACAACCTCGTATAGCCGTCGCGTGCGTGGAAATGCGTGAATAACTTTTAATGAGCATATAACCCGACTTTACTCGACGCTGATGTTTGTGACAAAGTTCTCGGACATTAATAAAAAAAACTGACATTATAATAAATAATGTCGCCAGTTTATCGGTACCAAAAATGCTTCTTTTGCCATCGACTGTAATGCCACGCTGTAGTTCGCTCAGCTGCCACCTATAAAATTTTGACAAATCGTTCGGATGCCCATATCCTGAGTTTTCTTATCAGTGGTCGTTATCAAGGCCCATATCTATAGGTCTTAAATATTTTATCTAGTTGTTCGGTATTAAACTCAAATAATTTATGCTATTCTAGTTCAGCCAAGTAAATTAATTAAATTAAACAGTAGATAGAGTAGTTCAAAATTTCCCAGATTTTAATATAACTAAAAGTTAAACCCGAGATGAAATCAAGACAAATTTCGCCATGTCTGCGACATTCTCCGAGTATTCAGAGAGTGGTTGGACGAAGTTAAAGGAAGAATAAATTCGACAGTCGACAAGACAATGCGAAGTATGTAGACAAAAGTTTTTTCATAAATGTGCACGGACCGTGGAGGCGAACAGCTGGCGACTGGCTCGAGGCAGGGCCGCTGTACTTTAAGACTTGCTAGCAGATGTATTAAAAGGGGAAAATGGGGATATTTTGTCAGATTTTATCACTTAGCTCCAGGCGACATGAATAGAAAAGAGTTAAATGTTCCTGCAGATGTCCGCTATCGCCTTTTGTAATATTCTGAATTAAATGAGTTGAAAGTGTCGCGGAACGAATTTTTAAAAAATTATATTTCTACCGCTTGATTATTTTTATGTTTATAACTGTAAAAGTATGATTAAAGTTTTCAGTTCGCTAAATATGTATAAAAAGAAAATTTAGAAGCTGCTCTTTTCATGAAGAGAGGCATCGGCAATGATTTCACGAAATTTCAGGCCCGCTTCGTGAAATCGTTCCTAGCCTCTCTTATTAGTAGAGCAGTTATTCAAGCCCATCGGATACAGTAACCGTACGGAGCGAATCTATAATTGGATTTGTTATTGTCACTACAAGCGGATTGTCATATCTAAACTAAATTAAACTTTATTTTCAGAGGGAGCAAACGGGAAGTGGATTTTGTTAATTCTGATGTTCAAATTTCAATTTCTTCAGATAACAATTTTCATTGACACACAACAATAATAATAATTTGATAGCCCCCTATACACAAAGGAATAACCGATTGTATTGAACTGGACAGGACTAGGTGTTAGTTTACGTATAGAGGGTCAGGCAACATTGCTCAATTAAATGGAAAAACCAACCTACTCGTCCCTATAGTTGACCCGCGCTTTTGGCTCGGGTCAACAACCCGGGACTCGTAAAGAAATGACAAACTTTCCGCACTTATATAGAAATGTATTATTTCAGAGAAGTTGAGCAGATACATGATAGATAACTTTGAACTAATTGTGCCTCGTTACTGAGGATTGGAACAAGCTTAGCTGCTCGCAGATACAGCACGGCAAGAATCTATAATTGGATTCGTTATTCTTGCTACAAACGTGTTATTGCATCTATACTAAATCAAACTTTATTTCCGGCAAAAGCAAACGGCGGCGACTCGGCGTCGTTAATGCCGATTGCCGATACTAGGTAACCGTAACCCCTACTGATTGAAAATGAAAATGAAAAATCTTTATTTTCACATAGGCCCAATTAATAAGGCTCTTATGAAAAGTCAAGACTCTACCGCCAGGTTCGGAAAGCAGGTTTGCACCGAGAAGAACTGGCAAGAAACTCGGCACTTGCTCTTTTCAAAAATATGTCATTATATACAATTTCTTAAATAATATCCAAAATTATTGCATAATTTTTAAGATATCTCGTGAGAAGATGGAAATATATCCCTATCATTCCAAGAATTCTTGTCATTGAAAAATTCTTCAATAGTATAGTAACCCCGATTTATTAGATGTGTTTGACAGTGACTTTAAACCTGTGTAAAGGTAAGTCCAAAACAGACTTAAGATTAATGTCATAGCCATGTTTCCCCAATGAGAAATCAATTAACGGTATACAGTCTTATCAACTTAAAATTTTAAATAACTAAATAGAAACTCATTCATTCACCCTACGACGTCTTATTTCTCATATTACAACAAGGGTCCGATTCCGTAAGTTAAACGTATTCATCGTTATCGTAATCGTTAGCAAATTCTGCCCGCCGATTGGCCAACGTAAATCAGGGAACCAATCAGCAGGCAGCATTTGTAAACGATTACGATAAAGATGAATACGTTATTCTTACACAATCTAGGGGCTGGTAGGTAAATATACCTATGTCATTTGTTCCATGAGTATTCAGAAAATAATGTTTTTTAAAAACAGTCAACTTCATTCGTAACAATTAGAATTATGTCATTTTAACTAGCTAGTGTAGAGAAGTGAATCTAGCCTTTACATATTGTCATATTATACACACTCATTATATTACAGTTACTTGTCCTTGCTTCGAGGAAATCATCAGCGGAAAGCTTCTATGGCGCAACTGAGAATATAAATACGTACAAACTATAAATCTTTCAAAGTGCCTCGAGTAGGTAGACAGTTGTCGCAATATCATTAGTGTAACAAATAACAAGGAGTATTTTCAATCTTTTACGTAGAAAAAAATAATCTCTTACGTAGGATAAAGCTTATATTCCAAAGATAACGTAACATGATCCAAATACGGGCTTTGTAAATCACATATCTAACGAAATAAATTGAGCATTCTATTATATTTATTTATGCCACTTTGTTGTAAAGCTTACTATTTCTACTAACGCCTACACTAAAATTAAAAAAAAAAAACTCCAGTCTAAATAATTCCGCGTGCTACAACAACACGGAATAATCACGCGTGATCGGTGATTCCGTATACGAATATTGCCCCGCGTTAATATATTTTTAAACGATTCAGTATCGAATGATGCACCTACTCGTACGTATGCACAGTGCACTGCAAAAACGCTCGCGTTAATAAACATTACATTCATCCATGCACAACGAACCAACGACGCGGACGAGAGAGCGTACATCGCGAAAGTGAAATCGAAAATAAATGGACAGCGGGATTTTCGATTTATAATAACAATACTAACTAATAATAACGTATCAATTATCAATATCACTGAAGAAACTCTAAGACTGAAAATAATATTATTGCGAACACTGGACAACGTGGTCATAATCGGTCATGAAAACGTAATTAGATACGAACTATCACAAAAGTGTATGTGTCACTGCAAGTACTAAATATTAACGTCTCCTAGTTAACGCTCTGTTGATTTGAATGCAAACTATGAAACATATTTATGAGTCGGAGAGAGCATTAGACGCGAATCTCGAACAGGCGGCGCTACTTAAAATAAGCTGGCACGATTTCAAGTGCCGCCAACCTGAATGCGAACTATTCAGTTCATCAAAACCAGATGTTTCCTAGCTCTGTGTATACAAACTTTTTCTTTATACCCGCTATGAGTAATATTGGCTTAATTCCTTATTACGAATTGAAGCGTGAAAGCAAATGAATTAAGTTTAAAAAAAAACGTAGTAGTGGAATCCAAAAGTAGTATCTACATTATGTCACAAGTATATGCAAAGTTAGTGGCTAACACTTTAGTCTGTATTATATCAGCGCAGGCGAGCGCAATAAGGTAGGTGACAGTGTGATAATTAATTTGGATACGCGTATCGTATGAAGTTTTTCATCACACTTGTGAAGAAAAAAACAGATTTGTTTGTCTACTCTAGGAACTGGAGGGCAAAGAACGAAAAAAATCAAAATAATAAAAAAATCACGATAATACCCGGTTAAATTAAGAATGTTTTGTCTATATTCCTGTAGCAACTGTGATGAGAAAAAATTGGTTGTCAGTAAAGTCGGTTTACTGACGATAGTTGAACGTGACAACGTCTTCTTTGTCGCTCGTTCCGCGCTCGCGAGGTAACGCCGGTAACGCCGCATGAGCGAGGTAACGCCGGATGAGTCATGTTTTTTCGTGCGTGCAACCGTAAGCTCTATCGAATTATAAGACGTTGTCACGTCAAAAAATGATCACACATGACCCATCTGTAAATTCCACGCTTCCATAATAGTAGTTACTATTTACCTGAGCGAATACGAATAGGTACTTAGTGACCAGACGCTTCCATAATAGTAGTTACTATTTACCTGAGCGAATACGAATAGGTACTTAGTGACCAGACGTACCATAAGTCCATGTGTTAATAAAAAATACTTCCATACTACGAGACACAATAAGTGTGTAACGTGGTAAATAATGCATTTATATGCAGTTGAGACACATACCAGCGAATGGCGGAAATCTTAATTGCAAATAAACTGCGTCCGACGTGTTTCCACGAGTGGAATTATTTTACATCTCGCACATGTAACTAAGCATTCCAGTGGGGGATTCACGTGACGTTTGCACACAAAGTGATATGAATCAAGAAAATAAATTAACACTGAAAAATTAAGTTCACGTTTACAGTGTAAAATTGAAAGTATTACAACATAGGAAATACAATCCTTCAAAGTTATCGCACAAAGTAAATTTAATTTCACGATTCTCGACCATGTTGCTTTTGAATCACACTCAATTTTAGGCTCTATATCAATACTAGAAAGTTCAATATCGTCTGCTTATAATACGTAAATGCCATGAACTTTTGACGTGAAAACGTCTTATAAATCGATAGAGCCGGCTGCACGCACAAAAAAACATGACTCATCCGGCGTTACCGGCGTTACCTCGCTCTGAGGCGTTCCATGTAAGGCTTGAAGTGCAAGCGAGAGTTGTCACGTTCAACTATCGTCAGTAAACCGACTTTACAGACAAACAATTTTTTTAATTAAACATTTCACTTCACGAAACGTAGCCGTCACGTAAATTAAATCAATGTGTCTTATGACAATTATTAATATCGCACATAATAACCCCCCGATGTAAACAGAAGGAAGTTATAAGTTTCCGTGTGTATTGTTATTTGTATAGCCCATGACTTTGACTATGTGATATTTACTGTACTCTTTTTAATAAATTCATTCATTCTCATAATTCCTTTCGTCTGAAGTCTCTGCACCGGTTTCAAATGACGATAACGATAGCACATACCTATATCATTCAAACTGTGGGACACTATATTTGCTGATGCGGTCAAAATAGACGGAAATGAGAAAATATTTCTTCAAGCATTTAAGATAATAAAAGCTGAGTAGGTATGTGCAATATGGCTAGATTGTACTTTAAAACGAGCGTTTTGGTTTAAATAAAAATACCCAACGCTGAGACCGGGTGAGGTTCGGTGACATTATACGGAATTAATGTTATAAACAAATAGTAGATGTTGGCGCCCCTCCAAGTGGGCGCCGGCGCTAGTCGACCGCGGGTACCAATTGGTATGCGACTACGACTTCATCTTTCATGCCCGATAGTTGATGAAGAGCAGCAGTGTGGTCTTCTCCGGCGGGTGTGATTTCCCTCCGGGGGATACGGGCCTCGAGGCAAACCTCCTAACCCGGGCGATGTGTCGCGGGGGCGCTGCGTACTCTCGGTGTTGATCTTTAAGCCCCCTGGTTAGGGGGCTAAGACCTCGCCATCTTGGCTTTGGTTGGGTTGCGTCATAGGTCCTGTCCAGGGATAATCCTCGCGTCGCGCGTCGTCTGCATCGCTGCCCGCTAAATGCCGGGAAGGGGACGGGGACCGCAGGAGCTCACGAGGTAAGGGACGCCCTGGATATACTTGTAGCGGTCTTCGATAGCTGACGATAGATGGCGCTGACGCTGACGGATCTTTCGACAAGCGTTCTCACGTCATACGCTTGGATCAGAAGGATAGACGTGCAGCAGTCTTATCACGAGATCCTAGCAGAGTATCCCGGCGTAACAAGATTAACTTCTATGATTATCACGCCAAAGTGGTGACCCCGACGTGATCAAGTCTCAACTATTTTATTTTTGTCCTTCTTACTCTTACGAATACGTCGGAGGGTACGACGCGACATGCAGCGTTGCGGAAGAATATAACAGAAACACGACGTTTTACCAAATTACTAAAAACTAAGCCAGTTATCAAAAAACCGTTCTGAGTTTGTTATTACCGGCACATTAAAACAAAAACTTAAATTTTGGAGCAACCTTTAGAAGAACCGTGAAAATATGTGATGTTACATCTGTGATGAAAGCGCGATATTTTTCTACTCCGACCTTTAATATACATTATCCCATTATGTTAGTTGCATTTTTAGCTTTAACGTCGCTGATTTCAACGTATTTCAGCTTGTTTTTAGTCTATTATTTCCACATGTTATCGGAATTCGTCAAGCTTTTTAATGAACCTACCACACAAATTATATGCTTGCGAAATATCGACAAAAATAATTTAAATAATCGAACTCTAAAGGCAGGTAGCAAATATGCTGCGCAGAGGATTTCGAAATACCAAACAACGCAGCACCAACAATAGTCGTTTAATTACGATACGCGTGAAATATGACATTTCACATGAGTACCGGCACAAGTTGACCCAAGTTGAAAGCTTTAATTATGTGGAGAGAGCTGTTACCGCAGGTGACTCCTTGATTAACGGCCTGAAATTGAGCTGCCTATTCGGCTGTCACGCTCACAAACGGATTATCATGCGCTGTTTACGTAATCCCTACCGTACGTATCCTGAGACCTCATAATCGTAGAGTATTGTAGTGTACGTATAAATTTATGTTAGCACGGCCAGCGAACGATATCATTTGAATATTACCACTGCAGAGCCGACGGGACTAATTACATACATGAACTATCGTAACACAGCCACAGATCGTCTCGCTAACAATCTTCGTTGTACATGCGTTGGTAGCCTCGAAGGAACTAATCGTAAACTTCATGACGTAAAAGCATTAACTTCAGCTCTACTCACTGAAGGGAGTTGGAGTAAAGTACATTCTCCAGAGTGGGTAATATCAGAACTGTATTAAATGAACTATGCACGGGAACTGACATCTGTAAATGAGAGTTGGAGTGAGTTTAAACAACGCATTAAGATGCAAAATAAATTTCATTCGCGTCCGAATTACTTAATATTAAATGCCGACTCAAACAATGCCGTGGCAACTGCCTACGCGAAATCTCTTACAAGCACTCACTTCATTAGCGGATTCAATTAAACCGTAGGTTACCAAGTTAGCAGTGATAGAGGTCCCTATATTATTTGCATAAAATTTGACTCTCAAACCCCTGTCTTTGTGGATTGACATAACTCGACCCAAGTCGAAAGCTTCAATTACGCGGAGTGAGTCGTTCACGCAGGTGACTCCTTAATTACGGGTCGAAATTGAGCTGCCTATTCGACTGTCACATTCACAAACGAATTGTACTGTTTACGTAATCCCGGCTACCCTTATTCCAGGGACTTAATAATCCTGTTTGACATTGTCTAGCATGTATTTTTTTAGACGGTGTCCTTAGGAGTCGACTTCAACTATATACCTACCACGGTTTCCGCAAATTATAAGGGTTGCAACGTCTACCCTGTGAGTCTTCCCCGCTACTATATTGGTGGAAAAAATATGCCACCGACCGTGGTAGCCCCCGTTTAGTTTTTGAAGAGTGTATTTTATATCAATTAGGTTATTAACAAAGTTAATGATCATTACGGGATAAAATTTAACTCAGTAAGTAACTGAAAAGGATCTCGGTATTAGTTGTTTTATTAGTAATATTCCACTAGAAATAGAAAACCAATTCATAATTTGTTGAGGCTAAAGGACCTACGGAAACCACAATTATGTCAAATAAAAGCCTCAGGCCAAGGAACTTAAAATTAATCGCAAAAAAAAGAAAAAATCGTAGAAAGCTAAAAAGGTTAGTAATAAAATATTTACCCAAAAACTTCAAAAGCTTCTTAGACCCGTTCAACCTAAGAATAATACATTTTGAGAAGGTAGTTAGTTTTCCATCCAAAAAATTAATCGTCTACTGAAACGTGTTAATAAAGTAGTTAATCTGGAGAAATTCAGTAGTTAATGGGAACCTATTAGTGAAGAAAATTAGAGGACTTCAAACTCGGGCGAATGAGGCCGAATACCGACCTAAAATAACCTAATCTAACACTTGCTTATTGTATTAGTGTAGCTCTTAAGTGGGCTTAGTGGCAATTTGGATCTAGTAATAATAACTAAAAGAATTTGTTTCAATATTTGAAATACCACTGAGATTCTGAGAGACTGAGAGTTTTACAATTCTCAATAAGTGTAAATTAAGTACTACGAAAGCTAAATCAGGGAATTTCACAGATAAAACTCTAGGCGTGGATAAATCTTCTTATATTTGACATAGCTTGTTTAAATTTGACCGATTTCGGAGATGTGTTAATTAAGCCCGGAACGGTATGATTGGATTTTTCATTTCATCTCGGAGCCGGTTTAAGCAAATTGGATCTATAGGTTTTTTCTGATTAAAGGTTACTCATTTGAATTTTAAAATCAAGGCTGAGTCCTAAACTCTTATTCCACAAAGTTTTCCAAAATTTAATCCAATTTACACAGTTACTTTTACTACTTTCTTCTCTTATAAATAAATGCTTCAAGTAATTTATCAAGTAGATTGCATTTTTGCGTGATAGGTTAGATATAGAGCAGCTAAATGTGCGTATTTCTTTTTCTGAAATGCCGGTTGGTTTTGGTAGTATAAAATTTAGCAAATTGTGGGAAAATTTGTAAGGGTTTATGACAGTCACATTATACGCAACTACTAAAGTAAATTATTATTTTACATAACAAAACAGAACGCGTAGGAAAAAGATAGTCCTTTCAGTAATAAATATGAAGGGAGATTTAACACAAGAAATCCTGCTAATACTATGGAGTAACGGTCAGTAGATCCCAGTCTTTGCTGGAACTAAGTCAGAATAAAGTACGTCTGTAAGATTACCAGTGTCCGACCAGAATGACAAATCTCGCCCAGTCTCCGAGTTCTGTGCACATTTTTCTCTATTTCTTTCATACCAAACGTCCATGAAAACTACCTATGGTATATACAATTTTATATATAGGTATTTATCCATTATCTCATCTATTATTATCTCATTAAAGCCATAGATTTTCATAGCCATAGCTTAATACACAAGAAACATATTATTTAATCACTTGCATCTCACTGACTCTACAAATTCTGTTTTAATCTTTCAACCATCGTGCATCGGCTGACGGCTAAACCTAAAAAAAATCAAAAATTGTGTATCAAAATAGGTAATGTCTACATTGGTAGAAAATAACCTTGGAAAAACAAACAACCGTAAAAAAGGAATTGACTTATCTTAATATACTTGCTCTGAATATTAAAAACAAGAGCAAGTCTTTAAAATATAGATGGAGTTAGTTAGTATAAAAAGTGTAAACCTGCTAAAAGCTTTATAACTGAACTTATATTTATAGGTGTACATAGAAAGAAAATAGAAAAGTAAAAATGCTATTAGTTCATTTTGGGGATGATGGGACTTGAAGATTATAGCAGATAAAAATATCGATCACAGAACACTGACAAGAAGTCGAGACGTGTAAATGTGACGTGAGAACTATGTTTACGAACATCTTAAACAGACGGACGATCGCTTTTGTGAAGTTGACCTATATTTAGCGGCCAAGCGAGACCCCGATCCTCTTTTTATTTGAATAGCCGAGTGACAACATCATGTAGGATACAAAGCGGAAGCTGTATTCAGCGACGAACTTTTATTATGTAAACAAAATATAAACCTGTGAAAAGCCAATATATCTGACACAGTGAGCTGAAACGCGAATCTACTCATGCTAACCAAAGTCGGTATCGGTTTGGGCAATAACATGACAGGCGTGAAGGCAGCCTGAAGCGCGCAAGGCGGAAATTGTTTTCGACGACAAACCATTACGACGCAGGTGAGTAAACCTGTGATATACGAGTATTTCGCTGTGAAAAAGAACAGGCTCCTATGTTATATGCTTGATCGAAACAGATTTTAGCGATAAAATGAAAGTGAGAGTTTAACCGATGCCTAGTTCGCGGCTTCTTGGAAAATTTGTGGCCTACCATTTTATTAAATGATAGTATTTAGAGTTGTTGAGGATAACTGAAGAGATTCATATTACAAATTTCACAAAATGATCAAATTCTGGCTAACGCACATGATGGGGGTTTAGGACACCTTGAACATTATTTACCTTGCTATAATCTGAAAATAATTTTATATGGTGTTACATGCAATAACTAACCAAGCACCGCCTATCCTCCCACTCAGGCAGCAAAGCAAGTTCCCATGCAAGCAATGCAACACCAAATACAGCTCTCTACTTCGGCGCACATTTCGCACCGACACCGGGACATCATCAAGGATGAAGGTCGGGAGGATGTTTATACTACTATACTTTACGAACCGCCATCGCAAAAAAAAAACATGGAGATCACTTACATCGATTCAGAAAGCTGATAGATTTTTAAGGCTTTGATTTTCTCACGTGTACCTAATAGAAAACAACTGTATGATACTCCGAACTGTTTTTATGCTGAATGACAACTGCAGGACTAGTGCAAGTTAAGAATGATGCTAAAAATTCGATAGAGTAACACGTTTTCGTATAGATTGGCATGGCGAAACCGTATCGAAATTCGAACCGCGTTTATACAACTTGCACTAAGGTTCTGACGGGTTAGTATAGGTTTTTGTACGAATTTCGAGTCAACTCGCATCGCACAAACGAATCGAATGCCTCCATACATTTAAAGCCAGCGCCATCTATTGACAGCCCCCATGTCAGTGGCAGTCCATAGATAGCGTTGGCTGTAAATGTATGGAGGAATTCGATGCGTTTGTGCGATGCGAGTTGACTCGAAATTCGTTCAAAAACCTGCAATAACCCCACTGGGATATAAGCTGTCGGAAATCGGAAGCGTGTAGCCGGAAATTGGTTTCATCTACACAGCATTATGACACACGAATACACCTGTAAAGGGGTCTTGTATCCGTCGCGAAATTGAATGTGAATCCGTTTTAGCCACGATCAAAATTCAGCAAGATGTTTTTGTTTTGATAATCATAATTAATAATAATACAACAGCATCTTCCAGTTGCCACACGGTTTTAGTTCGTTAGCAATAAAGGACTCTTATTGGTAAAACTCGATGACTAGTATTCAGAGTGCGATAGTTTAGGCCTGTCTTTTCCCAAAAGGCGCTGAACAAATAGTGTGAACTGTGAACCTGTCCACGTTACTTTTTCCTGGTTAAGTTAAAAAAACTTCGTAGTCTCCATTTCGCTGATTTTATTTACGGGAATGAATCTAGGTCTCGGTCTGATTATAAAATAAGTCAGTCCTCCCGTATTACTCGAGGGAATATGTGCATTGATGTTCATTTCTCTTTAAATTTCTACAAGTTTGGCTTATATTACAGTGTTCCAATAAATTAATTAGTGTACCACGTCTTTACGTTAAGGGGATTTATTGAATTTATATTTGTCTTTCTCACCCTCACGGATACGTTGGTAGGTGCGACATGCAGCGTCGCGGAAGCACATAACAGAAAAACGACCTTTTACCTAATTACTCAAAAACTAAGCCAGTTATCAAAAATCTGTTTCAAAGCGTTTTTGAATATTATTATTACCGACATTTTAAAACAAAAATTACAATTACATCCAATGCAGTTTCCGATTAAAATTAGAAAAACTGAGATTTTGGAGCAACTTTGGGAGATATTAATTCATTTCTATCGAGAAAATTTTATCCAATCGTGTTTCTGCTTCTAAGCGATTTTAGATTAAAGACACAAAATACATGACGTTTAAATTTAAAAATAATTGTCTTCATAGTTTTTTGATAAAACTTCATTCAAAATCGCTTAAATACGGCTTCTACACCGTTAATATTTTGAATTATTCTGCTCACAAACTGTTATAATGTGTATTGACAGACTATGGCCTAGCTAGGATATCTTAATTCAAATTAGATCTGAAGGCAGTATCAAATTGAATAAGGAAAGCGACACTACAGGCGTCTGAATACTGAAACATTGTTTAAATAGCAGCGAAATGTAATTAAAATAAATATTTGGCAAGAAATCCGTCCCCGCGGCTGTATGCTCGCTTTCGAGCGAGTACATGTTTGTTTATGTTTGCTCATTAGTCACTTGGATAATAATATAATATTGTTATATATGAAAATTCAAACGTAACCTTACCCTCGATTTTAAATATTTAAACACGACGGGATACCCCACATTTTTAATCAATTCAATTATAAGAGATACAAGAAAAATATTTCAAGTTTCTCACGCACATGATTTGAAAAGTTCTTGAAATACTTAATACCAACCCCCTATCTAGTATATCTTATTTGTGTGTACATTATTTCGTTAAAGTAAGACACGCGGAAATTACAAGCTAGATTTGCATTACCATGGTGTTCGCATAATTAACCATGGGTAGGTATTACCTCTGCTAGATTACACATCAGTGCCTTTAATAGATGCAAAGTCACGAACTCAGTGCTATCGTATAGACTGATTAATTATTTGTTGGTAATAATGGAACAAGTATATAATTGAGTCAGTAAATACACATGAGTACACATGAAATAACTGATCAATTTTTTATCATCGGCATACCATAAATATCGTCTCTGGCAAGACTGATCCAATTGTAAAAATACTTTCATCAAAAGGAAAGATTTTTTTCACCGAAGTTTCATACTCGGCTGGTAAATAATAAAGCCACGATTTTCATTGACAAATAAAATCATGAATTTTATCTGTCAATGGAAATCGTGGCTGGTAATTGACATTTTACTCATGTACAATGTAATTGCAAAAATCCAAGACCCAAAAAAAAAACTGAATACTGTACTTAGGTTTTCGTTATTATCATCATTTTAACTTAAAATACTGATTTATTAAATTAAAAATACAATAGCATTACATAATAATTAAAAAATAAGCTTAAATTAAAAATTAAAACTAGGTATAAAATTAAACTATATCTAAATTAAAAACTACATACTTATCTAAAATAAAAACTACAAATTAAACTAAAAAAATGTTAAAACAAATTAATCTAGTAGACCGCTGTCAGAGGGAATTGTTCCCAAAATGCTAGCCCCATTACCTCGTTGTATCGCGATACTATTTCGCTGGGCAAAGTAGAGGCCAGCATTTTGGTCACGCGTTGCATCGACCAGGCGTAAAGAAATTTCTTTAAAAACTTTCTTTGCTCCCGGTCCCCACGGTCCCATAGTTTCGACCCCAATAGGCTCAAATATGTACCCACTGTCCAGGGATACATATTTGCGCCTCTTGAGGTTTTCAGCGGATTCAGCCGCTGCACCAGCCCTAATTTGGGTTCCAGGAAGATGGGACGGTGCAAGTGTGTCAACACAAGTCGCATCCCACACTAAAGGCCTTCCCATCTTCCATGGAATCAGGGTCATTCCGTCCGGTCTCTTACCATCGCTACGCACTAGACCGCTCGGTTCAAGAACGGCCGCACAGTTAGCGGTGGTAAGGGCACGGCGGATGATATCGTTAAGGCTGGCGTGGCGTGGCGTGGCGCTCCTCGCACAGGAAAGACCGTGGTGACCGAGTTGGTCGACGACAACACCACAGTGACAGCGGTGTGGTGCACAACAAGATGCGCCCAAACGAAGGGCGACGCCTATCCGAAAAGTGGACGAATCAATAAGCGTGCCAGTGTTGGGAGAAGGGAGAGCCCGCAACCACAAACCAGATTCCCACTGGGCAACGGCTAAGAGACGAGCACGATCTGCAGAGCTTGAGCACGTATTTATGAGACGGTTCCGTACTTGCTCACAGATCGGCCCATCCCACAGCCGCTGAGAAGATGGAATTAATGGGAAGTCTGAGTTTGGGCATGCCGCTCTCCAAGCGTCCCTGGCTTCGTTCATATAGCTTATTTCTGAGGTTTCTGGACTATTCGAAAGAATTTTATTTATTAAGACTTCGAATTATCATCATTTGTATTAATAATTTAACATTTACCACCATACATAATAGCAATCTCAATAAAAGTTTATACTTATCTGGAAATTTTTTGTTTGCCAAAATTCCAACAGTCATAATAAATACGTAGCAAAATAAGAAGAAATAAATTGTGTTTTTTTTAAATCGGTGTTATGTGCTATTGAACCATTGACTGAATCGTCTTCAGCTCTAAGTGAGGTACTCGATTCTTCAATATTATAGAAAGGTACCTACTAGGTAGTTGTAATAAAAGAATACGTTGATCAGGCTATATCGTACTTATAACTAACGCAGCACTATGTGACCCGATTACTAAATATGAGAAATGATTTAATATCCCCCAAAGCTGGGCGGTTTTGTGAGATAAACTGCCAGTTGATCCAGCTGCCTTACGACTACATCATCCTCAGAGTAAATAGACTACGTGTACAAACTCGCCGCTGTCCCAACTCCCAGCACAATGACAAATCCTTTTGAGGATAAGGGACTTCTGACGTAACATATTGTTATCTAAGGAATACATTTCCATGATCTGGGATTGATAATGTAATTTTACTTTTAATTCACATTATTCGATTAAGCTTCATCTTAAAAGTTTCACAACAACAAAAATATTTACAGTAGACCGTAGTTACGACAAATAAAGCAAATTATGTGACAGAATTAGTACAAAGTTTTCTTTTACTCGGTTATAGAAAACGTTTCTATTATGCCAACTTTTCAGATAAGGAACAACAAAAAACATAAAATAAATACAAAAAAGTATGATTTCTTTATCAAGTAGGTAGGTATAGCTTAATTGAGGTGGGCTGAGCTATGAGCAAAAGTTAGTTATTTAATATTATTGGGTTACCAATCACGGATCTTAGTTTCATCTCTTTACTACAAAATAATTAAACTCGTATTTCTCTGGAGCGATTCTCTAGAATAAACATTTCACTCAAATATTACAAATGTATAAAGTTTGAATGTATATGTGTGTGCTGTGTATGTGTATGTTTGTTACTTCTTCACACCGCTATTTATGAACCCATTAGGTTGTTATTAGGAACTGAAAGCTAATTTTTTATAAAAGAAGAATCGTCTAAATAACTTTATAATTGTAGTAGGCGTACATTTTAAAGTTTGGAAGGATGAAAAAATTTAGCTGTAAGCGGTAAGTTTTCTTTTACTCGGTTAGGTTATAGGTTAGGTTAGGTTAAGTTAGGGTAAGGTTCGCTTTAATTAAGAAATAAGCATTTATTTGTAACCTTTAATAGCAACCAATATTTATGTTTCTCATTTATTACGGAAGTTAAGTCAATGATGCATCTAGATACTCTAGATCTTTTGAAAATAAAACGTTTTATTTTATTTTGACGTACCTACGCTACGAGTAAAAATGGCTACGAGCACATGCTACAAAATATGAGCTTCTAGTTCTAACGAATGAAGTGGGCTTTTAACTTTTCTCTGTTCATAAGGACCACAAGGGCAATTTTATTACCGTCCTGGAATGAAATACAGTATATTGACCTACTTCAACTCATGACCTAAAAGAACTATTTTTCATAATCCTATGAGACTGTGATATACCTTTTTCACAACTACCAAACCGATTTTCCGAGAATAATCATTTCAAACCAATAATAGTTTCCTAAGAATTGCTTTACTTTTAACCCTACATTAACAAAAATAATAAAAAAAAACTTTTCAGTTATAAATTACACCTATTGTTAGACAAGGAATTTTCGATGGTCATGAAACGGCAACAAAATCAAACACTCTATTAAATTCCTTTAATTGCTCTATTTAATTCCTTTTAAAAGAGGATTTAGGAGAGTTACGTAGAGCCGTGTTTATGAGGAGGAATTTTCGATGGTCATGAAACGACAACAAAATCAAACACTCTATTTAATTCTTTTGATTGCTCTCTTTAATTCCTTTTAAAAGAGAACTTAGGAGAGTTACATAGAGCCTGTTAAACGTTAGGTATCATTGATTTACTAAAATTAATCGAAGATGGGCTTGCGAAATAAAACATGAATTATTTGAAATAAAGGAAGCAAGGAAGTACTCGTAATTGTTGGCCTCCCAATTTCCTTCCAACATTCACGTGGGATAAAATCCAGCACGTCGGAAGCGGGTCAGCCTTTGGATGCAGTCTGAATTACAAAACAGTAAATCAGTTCATTGTTGGGAACGCCGCCGGACCACTCAATTATTCGTGGAATTTTTATGAATACAATTGATAGGATTTAATCTTTACCATAGGATTTTTTTCAGAGGTATCCGAAAAAATCCTTTGGTAAAGATTTATTTATTTTATAGACCTTCAATTTATTATTGTCGTTAGAAAATAGACTGAATTCATAAAATATATTTACCTTTTTGTGGAAACTGGAGTTTTTTCGTAAGACAAAAATTAAAATTCCAGTACCATATAAGTTTTAGAGATAGCGCTATAAAATTACTTAGCAATTGATATGACACCCGGCCTCGACCCGTCTGTAATGCGACATTCACATGCTTGGGGCGTTACAATAAAAGTTTCACTTTAAAGAGGTTCAATAAAATAAGCTTTGATGTAAGACATTAACCCATTAGTCATTAAATGCGTGTGGTTGGGTGTATAAATGTTGGTCCTATGCTCGGTCTTTACTCTAGGCTACTAGGGGAGGGATAAAAGTAGGCAAAAATTTGTTCACACACCTAATTAGGTGGACATAGCAGTGTTAGTGGAGTAACGCAATAGTTGTCAAGCTTTTACGCTGAGTGAGAGCATGATATAAACTAGCGGAGGCGTGCTAGACGGAAATCGTATTCGTCGACGAACCATCACCGACGTAGCCGAATGGTCCCTTAACGGGGTCCTATATCCGCCGTGAAATGGAACGTGATTCCATTCCGCCTTTAATATGATCCAGTCTCGCCGAGATATGTATGCTATTTTGCCCAATTTTTCTCTTTCATATAAATTAAGGATGAACATTCGCCATTTCGTCGACTTGTTCTAATCTTGGATTACCATTTTTTTTAGCTTGAATAAATAATAAATGCGTCGCGTCGTTTTGGGATGTCCTAAATTATCCTATTTACTCAATTGTCTTCGAGTGTCTCGTTATTAGTTTAATAAAAGTGCGAATTTTTAGGGTGTTCTTTTCCCAATGATAAAGCACCTAATTCGTTCATTCTGTAACAATCTGGTAGGTACTGATGAACTATCATTGAATACTGTATTTGAAACACTTTTTCGTCTTATTTTATTGAGGGCTACGGAAAACTAAATCTTAAATAGTATCACTTGAGTCGATACATTCGATGAAACTAAAGATGGGATAATATGCTAAAATTCAAAATAAACACAATATAATTTTAGATACCTACATCTACATACATCACACGTAAAACATAATATCCTTGAAGCAGTCAGGTAATCAAAATGTATCTTCAAACTCACACTGTATTCCTGTCGCAAAAACATTCTACCCAGAATCAAAGGAGTCTAATTCTACGCAAAACAGAAAAATCTGTCCGGATGATATCACGCCGAGTCACAACCTGGCTGTCAGTCTCCGCTCCGAGTATTACACCCGAATTAAATTCCTTCGCCACCCGTCGGCGACGCGCCGTGTTCCGGTTTCCGCCGCGCATTTCACAATAAATTGAGCAAAACTGTTGGAAATTTCCGAAATAAGCTTCGTTATTTAGCTGGTACACGTCACAGGAATGCGGTGGAAGACAGTCGTATCAAATTCCGCGTTAACGCCGAGTATTATAAATGAAACAACCGTGAAGTGGAAAGGCGTGTCGCGATTGCGAAGAAGGAAAGGGACGAGTGCATTGAGATAAAGAACTTTGGACGGCAGCCAGTGTCTCAAGTATCCAGGCATGAGAAACCGTCAACAGTTGCATGTGTGTTGAAAGTTCTCACAGCTTTTGTTCCTATAGTTATATAGATATTATACATAAGGATCTATTCTAACATTCGTACCACTATGAAATCTGTTAAAGACTTCATTTCGTATGTTGCATTTCCCTTTAATCTGAACCTCATCACAAAACTTCAGGTAGGTAAGATTTGAGTTTACAGTGGATAATACGTTGAGCTTTGCTGTATTACACCGCATGTGTGCACTATCCTTACGAACTAAATCTGAAATCCTAATGTGAATGTCCATTTCCGAGCATTAACGAAATGCAAATGTCCGGTGGAAGCTCATAATATAGAGTAGCATTTCTACTTATTAACATACCAGAACTTGGACATAGCTTGGCGAAATATAAAAGCCAAATTCAAGTGAATTCTCAGCAGCGAGTATTTATAATTTTAGCTCTATTCGTTCTCAAAAATTTTACAAAACGCGTTATTAGACAATAAAGTAATGTTGCATGTACCTAATATTCCGATTTCATAATTATTAAAAGTTCAAATATTGGACAAATTTTATACATCGTAGTCCGTAGGCTAGTTATTCATAAAACACATTTTTCAGTTATACATATTTTTCATAAAAACTTTGGTCGACAATATTACATTTACATCATATTGGTTCCCGATACCTCCAAATCTGGGAAACTGCAGAAATAATCTTTCGTGGACCAATATAGGGTGGGGTGAATTGGAATTTACGAGCAAAGTTTTTAATAAAAAAACACGTAGATGCATAAATGTTATACCTACTCGCAAAACTCATTGCCATATTGCGAAAAACTAAATTGAAATTTGAATTTCGCGGGCTACTTGGGCCGAAACCCCTTTACGTGTATGCATTTAGAGTAAGTATGAGTGAAATTAAATACCTACGTTTAGAATCTTTAGTATATTTTTAATAAGAAGCTGGAACTCATTCGGTAAATATTTATTTTTTATAAGTTTTATAGGTGAACATCGCTTAAACTTTTTAGTGTTCCTCCTTAACCTTGGTAATAAACTAATTTTCTTTAATTACGCGTCGCCAGCGATCTCATAACTGGGCGTCTGTCGCCATCTCATTTCGTCTACGAAAATATTGCTGCTATCCCGCGCACACCCGCAATCAGGAATGAACATTCAAAGGGGGCTTAATTAAAACTAAACGAGGGCCTGAAAAGAGGACAACTCTGTGAGATACTGCGGCTGTACCTACCTGTATTTGTACATGCTTCTGTAGAACGATTGTCAGGTAAACCTTACAGGAACACAGTGTCTACGTGCGGAATAGACATATACTCAGGACACGGTGGACCGCGCGAAAGAAATGTCTCGAGTTTACGGATGTCTAAAAAGTTTGTTTTGACTCCATCGGCGTCAGTAGTAAGCCGACCACAGTATCGTTTACAGACTCCGATCCACGCCACGGATCACTTTACTATGTTACTAGCAAACGCCCGCGGCTTCGCTCACGTTAACTTCTGAGTTATGCTTTACTATGGTGGTTTAATTTCCAAAATTCCTGCATTACAAACTATTTTGCCCACAAAATTTTCTCTTGCTTCCTGGTAATAGTCACATATTGATTTTGAAAAATTCGATCGTCACAAAAGAGTTAAATATGGTGGCCATTTTTAGGGTTCCGTACCCAAAGGGTAAAAGCTCTTACTAAGACTCCACCGTCCGTTCGTCCATCCGGCCGTGGTTGCTTGCTACCATGGTAAGACATATAAGTACAAAATTGTGGCCAATTCTTTTAAATTTTTTCCAAAAATTCCTTTTCTATGCTCGCTGCGATAATCAGATATCAATTTTGGAAACAATCGGCCCAGTAACAAAAAAGTTCAAAATGGCGGCCACTTTTTAAAATGTTGACTACAAATTCTTTCTCTATGCTTGCTGCCATTGTCAAATATCGATTTTCAAAGCAATCGGCCCAGTAACAAAAAAGTTGAAAATGGCGGCCAATTTTTTAAATTTTGACTACAAATTCGTTCTCGATGCTTGGTGAAATAATCAGATGTCGATTTTCAAAGCAATCGTCCCAGTAACAAAAAAATTCAAAATGGCGGACACTTTTTTTAAATTTTGACCACAAATTCCTTCTCTATGCTTGCTGCCATAGTCAAATATCGATTTTCAAAGCAATCGGCCCAGTAACAAAAAAGTTCAAAATGGCGGCCACTTTTTTTAAATTTTGACCACAAATTCCTTCTCTATGCTCGCTGCCATAGTCAAATATCGATTTTCAAAGCTATCGGCCCGGTAACAAAAAAGTTCAAAATGGCGGCCACTTTTTTAAAATTTTGACCACAAAAACCTTCTCTATGCTTGCTGCCATAGTCAAATATCGATTTTCAAAGCAATCGGCCCGGTAACAAAAAAGTTCAAAATGGCGGCCACTTTTTTAAATTTTGACCACAAATTCCTTCTCTATGCTTGCTGCCATAGTCAAATATCGATTTTCAAAGCAATCGGCCCAGTAACAAAAAAGTTCAAAATGGCGGCCACTTTTATAAATTTTGACCACAAATTCCTTCTCTATGCTTGCTGCCATAGTCAAATATCGATTTTCATAGCAATCTGCCCAGTAACAAAAAAGTTCAAAATGGCGGCCACTTTTTTAAATTTTGACCACAAATTTCTTCTCTATGCTTGCTGCCATAGTCAAATATCGATTTTCAAAGCAATCGGCCCAGTAACAAAAAAGTTCAAAATGGCGGCCACTTTTTTAAATTTTGACCACAAATTCCTTCTCTATGCTTGCTGCCATAGTCAAATATCGATTTTCAAAGCAATCGGCCCAGTAACAAAAAAGTTCAAAATGGCGGCCACTTTTTTTAAACTTTGACCACAAATTCCTTCTCTATGCTTGCTGCCATAGTCAAATATCGATTTTCAAAGCAATCGGCCCAGTAACAAAAAAATTCAAAATGGCGGCCACTTTTTTAAATTTTGACCACAAATTCCTTCTTTATGCTTGCTGCCATGGTCAAATATCGATTTTCAAAGCAATCGGCCCAGTAACAAAAAAGTTCAAAATGGCGGCCTATTTTTTAAATTTTGACCACAAATTCCTTCTCTATGCTTGCTGCCATAGTCAAAAATAGATTTTCAAAGTAATCGGCCCAGTAACAAAAAAGTTCAAAATGGCGGCCACTTTTTTAAATTTTGACCACAAATTCCTTCTCTATGCTTGCTGCCATAGTCAAATATCGATTTTCAAAGCAATCGGCCCAGTAACAAAAAAGTTCAAAATGGCGGCCACTTTTTAAAATTTTGACCACAAATTCCGTCTCTATGCTTGCTGCCATAGTCAAATATCGATTTTCAAAGCAATCGGCCCAGTAACAAGAAAGTTCAAAATGGCGGCCAAAAAATTCAAAATTTTTCCTCCTCAAAATTTGAATCTTGAAAATCCCTTTCTGAATACGAATTCATGATATACCTAATACCAACCTAGGTACCAAATTTCAGATCTCTACGACTTTTAATTTCGCTGGAATCCCTGGAACAACGCAAAAATTACACTTTTGTATGGGAAAATCCCTTAAAAGTAGGATTTTTATCCCTTCCAATTTGAATTTCTGGAATCCCCGTCTTAGTACGAATTCATGACCTAATGTCAATGTAGGTACCAAATTTCAGATCTCTACAACTTGTAGTTTTTCGGGAATTCCTGGAACAACAAAAAAAATTACAATTTTGTATGGAGAAATCCCTTTAATGTACTATTTCTACCCCTTTAACATGGAATTTCTGGAATCCCCGTCTTAGTACGAATTCATGACCTAATATCTACCTAGATACCAAATTTCAGATCTCTACCACTTTTAGTTTTTCTGGAATGCCTGGAACAACGAAAAAAATTACAATTTTGTATGGAGAAATCCCTTTAATGTACTATTTCTACCCCTTTAACATGGAATTTCTGTAATCCCCGTCTTAGTACGAATTCATGACCTAATATCTTCCTAGGTACCAAATTTGAGATCTCTACGACTTTTAGTTTTTCGGGAATTCCTGGAACAACGAAAAAATTTTACTTTTGTATGGGAAATACCCTTAAATGTATGATTTTTACCCCTTAAACATGGAATTTCTGGAATCCCCGTCTTAGTACGAATTCATGACCTAATATCTACCTAGATACCAAATTTCAGATCTCTACGACTTTTAGTTTTTCTGGAATGCCTGGAACAACGAAAAAATTACAATTTTGTATGGAGAAATCCCTTTAATGTACTATTTCTACCCCTTAAACATGGAATTTCTGGAATCCCCGTCTTAGTACGAATTCATGACCTAATATCTACCTAGATACCAAATTTCAGATCTCTACGACTTTTAGTTTTTCTGGAATGCCTGGAACAACGAAAAAATTACAATTTTGTATGGAGAAATCCCTTTAATGTACTATTCCTACCCCTTAAACATGGAATTTCTGGAATCCCCGTCTTAGTACGAATTCATGACCTAATATCTACCTAAGTACCAAATTTCAGATCTCTACGACCTATAGTTTTGGCGGAATCCGTGGAACAACCAAAATACCTCATTCTTTTATATATATAGACTAGCAAACGCCCGCGGCTTCGCTCACGTTGAACTTCTGCTGTACTCCCTCAGGCATTCAATTTCCAAAATTCCTGTATTTTTCCATCCTTCCTTTCATAATCCTTTTCTATGCTTGCTGCCATAGTCAGATATTGATTTTCAATGCAATCGGCCCAATAACAAAAAAATTCAAAATGGCGACCACTTTTATAATTTTTACCACAAATTCCTTCTTCATACTTGTCGCGATCCTCACATGTCGATTTTCAAAGCAATCGGCCCATTAACAAAAAAAATCAAATAGCGGCCACTTTTATAATTTTTACCACAAATTCCTTCTCTATACTTGTTGCGATACTCACATATCGATTTTCAAAGCAATCGGCCGAATAACAAAAAAATTGAAAATGGCGGCCGCTTTTTTAAATTTTGACTACAAATCACTTCTCTGTACTTGTTGCGATACTCACATATCGATTTTCAAAGCAATCGACCCAATAACAAAAAAAGTTAAAATGGCGGCCACTTTTTTAAATTTTGACCACAAATTCCTTCTCCATACTTGTCGCGATCCTCACATGTCGATTTTCAAAGCAATCGGCCCAATAACAAAAAAAATCAAAATGGCGGCCACTTTTTTAAATTTTGACCACAAATTCCTTCTCCATACTTGTCGCGATACTCACATATCGATTTTGAAAGCAATCGGCACAGTAACAAAAAAATTCAAAATGGCGGCCACTTTTTAAAATTTTGACTACAAATTCCTTCTCTATACTTGTTGCGATACTCACATATCGATTTTCAAAGCAATCGGCACAGTAACAAAAAAATCAAAATGGCGGCCACTTTTTAAAATTTTGACTACAAATTCCTTCTCTATACTTGTTGCGATACTCACATATCGATTTTCAAAGCAATCGGCACAGTAACAAAAAAATTCAAAATGGCGGCCACTTTTTAAAATTTTGACTACAAATTCCTTCTCCATACTTGTCGCGATACTCACAAATCGATTTTCAAAGCAATCGGCCCAATAACAAAAAAAATCAAAATGGCGGCCAATTTTATAATTTTTACCACAAATTCCTTCTCCATACTTGTCGCGATCCTCACATGTCGATTTTCAAAGCAATCGGCCCATTAACAATAAAAATCAAAATAGCGGCCACTTTTATAATTTTTACCACAAATTCCTTCTCCATACTTGTCGCGATCCTCACATGTCGATTTTCAAAGCAATCGGCCCAATAACAAAAAAATCAAAATGGCGGCCACTTTTCAAAATTTTGACTACAAATTCCTTCTATAGACTTGTTGCGATACTCACATATCGATTTTCAAAGCAATCGGCCCAATAACAAAAAAATTCAAAATGGCGGCCACTTTTTTAAATTTTGACTACAAATTCCTTCTATAGACTTGTTGCGATACTCACATATCGATTTTGAAAGCAATCGGCACAGTAACAAAAAAATTCAAAATGGCGGCCACTTTTTAAAATTTTGACTACAAATTCCTTCTCTATACTTGTTGCGATACTCACATATCGATTTTCAAAGCAATCGGCACAGTAACAAAAAAAATCAAAATGGCGGCCACTTTTTAAAATTTTGACTACAAATTCCTTCTCTATACTTGTTGCGATACTCACATATCGATTTTCAAAGCAATCGGCACAGTAACAAAAAAATTCAAAATGGCGGCCACTTTTTAAAATTTTGACTACAAATTCCTTCTCCATACTTGTCGCGATACTCACAAATCGATTTTCAAAGCAATCGGCCCAATAACAAAAAAAATCAAAATGGCGGCCAATTTTATAATTTTTACCACAAATTCCTTCTCCATACTTGTCGCGATCCTCACATGTCGATTTTCAAAGCAATCGGCCCATTAACAATAAAAATCAAAATGGCGGCCACTTTTATAATTTTTACCACAAATTCCTTCTCCATACTTGTCGCGATCCTCACATGTCGATTTTCAAAGCAATCGGCCCAATAACAAAAAAATCAAAATGGCGGCCACTTTTCAAAATTTTGACTACAAATTCCTTCTATAGACTTGTTGCGATACTCACATATCGATTTTCAAAGCAATCGGCCCAATAACAAAAAAATTCAAAATGGCGGCCACTTTTTTAAATTTTGACTACAAATTCCTTCTATAGACTTGTTGCGATACTCACATATCGATTTTCAAAGCAATCGTCCCAATAACAAAAAAATTCAAAATGGCGGCCACTTTTTTAAATTTTTACCACAAATCCCTTCTCCATACTTTTAGCGATACTCACATATCAATTTTCAAAGCAATCGGCACAGTAACAAAAAAATTCAAAATGGCGGCCACTTTTTAATATTTTGACTACAAATTCCTTCTCTATACTTGTTGCGATACTCACATATCGATTTTCAAAGCAATCGGCCCAATAACAAAAAAATTCAAAATGGCGGCCACTTTTTTAAATTTTTACCACAAATTCCTTCTCCAGACTTGTCGCGATACTCACAAATCGATTTTCAAAGCAATTGGCCCAATAACAAAAAAGTTCAAAATGGCGGCCACTTTTTAAACTTTGTCCAGAAATTCCTACTTATCCCCAGCTGATTACGAATTCATCACCTAATAATATCAACCTAGGTACCAAATTTCAGATCTCTACAACATTTGATTTCGCTGGAATCCCTGGTAAAACGCAAAAAATACACTTTTGTATGGGAAAATTCATTAAATGTAAGATTTTTATCCCTTAAACATGGAATTCCTGGAATCCCCGTCTTAGTACGAATTCATGACCTAATATCTACCTAGGTATCAAATTTTAGATCTCTACGACTTTTAGTTTTTCGGGAATTCCTGGAACAACGAAAAAATTACAATTTTGTATGGAGAAATCCCTTTAATGTACTATTTCTACCCCTTAAACATGGAATTTCTGGAATCCCCGTCTTAGTACGAATTCATGACCTAATATCTACCTAGGTACCAAATTTCAGATCTCTACTACTTTTAGTTTTTCGGGAATTCCTGGAACAACGAAAAAAAATACAATTTTGTATGGAGAAATCCCTTTAATGTACTATTTATACCCCTTAAACATGGAATTTCTGGAATCCCCGTCTTAGTACGAATTCATGACCTAATATCTACCTAGGTTCCAAATTTCAGATCTCTACGACTTTTAGTTTTTCGGGAATTCCTGGAACAACGAAAAAAATTACAATTTTGTATGGAGAAATCCCTTTAATGTACTATTTTTACCCCTTAAACATGGAATTTCTGGAATCCCCGTCTTAGTACGAATTCACGACCTAATATCTTCCTAGGTTCCAAATTTCAGATCTCTACGACTTTTAGTTTTTCAGGAATTCCTGGAACAACGAAAAAAATACAATTTTGTATGGAGAAATCCCTTTAATGCACTATTTCTACCCCTTTAACATGGAATTTCTGGAATCCCCGTCTTAGTACGAATTCATGACCTAATATCTACCTAGGTTCCAAATTTCAGATCTCTACGACTTTTAGTTTTTCGGGAATTCCTGGAACAACGAAAAAAATTACAATTTTGTATGGAGAAATCCCTTTAATGTACTATTTTTACCCCTTAATCATGGAATTTCTGGAATCCCCGTCTTAGTACGAATTCATGACCTAATATCTACCTAGGTACCAAATTTCAGATCTCTAGGACCTATAGTTTTGGCGGAATCCGTGGAACAACCAAAATGCCTCATTCTTTTATATATATAGATGTGCGGACTAACCGCACGCGCGTTTCCACAGGGACGGTTTTTTTCCATATTGTGGTGTATTAACGCGAATTTTGCCAGATAGCGCTACTTTTTTCTTGTAGGAAGAAGGTTTACGGTAAAGTATTCAGATGGGCTCATCCTTAGGTTCACATTTGTGACGTGCGGTTCCTTAAAAACTATATCTAATGATGCATGCATTGAAAACAAATTTGGGGTGGTATTAAGAGCGTTTATACGTTTACGCGTGAATCGCGTGTAGCTCCATACAAAAAAAGAATTCCGTTCCCGCAGACGCAATTTTGCGCGGAAAATGGTATTACAAAAAAAAATTATAGTAAAATAAATATACAACTTATTAAAATAATAAATAACCAGTGACATTGAATATGAATTGAATTAAATTACTATAATTCAGAAATAACAAAATATCTTGGATTTTATCCTAAAATAATACGTTTAATTTATCGAAAAATGCTAAAAATTACACTTTTCGGTTTATGGTTTTTGAATGAAAATATAGGAAAATCGTGTTTTTTTTGAGAAATTTTTTAGTAAATGTTATTAATTTTCTAAATATGTCATTGTTATAAGTTTGTGTTATGAAACATGGCAAATATCTTGCATCAAAATAGAGCTTCCACCGCTAAGTGAGTAATTAGCCTTTATCTTAAACTTTCTAATGAGAAAGTTATACACATATTTTCAAATATTTTTGAGACAAAAACTAGATTATGAAATGCCAAATAATATGATAGCAATTATCTAATCAATAATTGAACACATGACACTCTTATCTTCCGTCGAAAATTAACAATTTTGACTCAAGCATAATTTCAACGCATGAATGGTCTTAAGGGCACGTTTCTATGATATTGCGATAGTAAAGCTGCCACAAGTATGCGCAATAATAATTTTATGTATATCACAGCAAGAAGTGCGATGTTATTTTATACATAACACCGCAAATGTAAGTAAAACTTGTCGCTGCCATCGTTAAAGCTGTAACTCACGAGTAAGAAGATGATGTTTAATGTTCCCAGGTAATACGTCGTAAACATTCCACGTGCGGTGCGAAAATGAAAAATTGTGCTGCATTTGCCTGAAAAGCCTCGCCCGTACCACAATATCCAATTTTCCAATAAACTATCCAGGCGAGTGCATAACGTGCTGAGATTATTGAGAGCCTCCGGAGCAGCGGTCAAACGATAATATTTGTCGTCAACAGCCGGTAGATAGATTAATTTTCATCGCTTGCACACAGCGAAGTATTATCGACGAAAATATTTTTAACACCGAGCTACTTATTACATTTCTAAAAAAAAACTATTTTTTAATGACAGTCAAAAGTTTGAAATGGACATAAATTGATTTTTTTTAATATCACATAGTAAGCTTTGACTGTTTCTTTTCTGAAATTTATAGCTACGTCAAATTAAACAAAATCACTTATCGATAGGTACCCTAATATCTCGACACAACCCTCACAATTGGACCCAAGAATTTCTTTTAGCTAATTACATGTGGTTGATTATTTTTACGTACGATACGATAAGTCCTATTTACCTACAGACTTTTTTATCGTCATCGCGACTCGCGAGCAAACGAGCGGGCGGGTCACCTGATCCTGATAGTAAGCGATCACCGCCATAATATGGACGTTTGCACCAGAGAAACTGCAAATACGTTTCCAGCTCTTAAGAAATTTGTTTATCCGCCCCTCGAATAACCCCAAGTTATAGTCATACAAGCTAGAGATTTAATACGGACAAGCGTATGGATAAAAGGCTATATGTAACTCATCGTAACTGCCCTGCTCAGATGGACGTGTGTAGTGTGACGGAGCTGGTTTATTGCGAAAGCAAACACTAACGAGGTACCCCCTTTTCCAATAAACCGCTCGAGCGAGTCCATGACGTGCCCAGATTACTGGGCCAGGAGTTGCTGCCAAACAACTACACCATGACGATAAGCCAACCATACACAATGGCCTCGTTGATTATTTCAGGATTTACTCCTAACTCTATATACTTGACATTATTAAAGCCAAATTAACTTCGGTCGCTGTCCCAGAGGGTCTTTTTTCTATTCGATACAATGCTATTTACATAGTACTTTCAATAATTGTATCGTTCTTACTATACATTGAATACATCTGGGTCATAGTAAAGTAAGCTTGAGTACAGTTTAATGTGAATCATCCATTAATAATATGCGTAGTATATTGTTACTAGTGTAATTAATATAGTCTCTAGTACCTATAACATGCACTAAATAGTAATCCATCAATACGTGGATGTATCGAGACTAAATCATATTGTAATATTGTGAGACACAATTCAATTCAATTATCTTTATTTGCTAATTTGGGTACAATATAAAGATGTTACAAAATATAATAGTTCTTATCCAAACAAACGACGGACTGTACAAAGAGTGGGTTCTCGTGAGTCAATGGCAGATAGGTACGACCGGGAAAATGTGAGTTCTGGCATAGACTATCATCAGAGTACCTTAGGGTATAAAAGATTTACGCCGCAAAATGATTTAAATAAATAGCGACTCTAGCGTCGACATAAAAAATGCAATGCAGATCTGTCTTATATCAACGTCATTATTAATCTAACCTACAGGCTTGCTACAAGGGTCTCGGAGGAGTGAGGAAACTCCCCTGGTTCTGGTAATAAAGTTGCACTAACAAATAAAACATTACAAGTGATATCATTTCAAAAATTCCTAATGCTTGCTCTTGAATACAGAGGCTTTTCATATTCTTATCAACTTTACGAAAAGAAGAGAGAGAGCGTCCGGTGGCCTCTCCCAGCCACATTTAGAGCATAGATACTCTCTACGATTTCGCATTGTGAAGTCAACATCTCCTGAGGATGTCCCGGTTCGGGACGAAACGTGCGTCGAAGAAACTGTTGGAAAATTGTGTGTGGTGTTTCATGTGGGCAGTGTTCCTGCATATTGTACCATACAGAATCTTTTCAAGTAGCGGATTACAGCAAAACAAATTAATCTGTCCTGCTAATTATGGATTTCCGCAAAATAACGCCTGCTTCCATTCAATAGATACTTTGCAGTTATAGGTATAGACGTTATTATTGAAGCTCGTGTATAACCTACATTGTTATCTCGGAATAACAAGAAAAAGTTGCGCGGACCAGATAATCTGGTATGGCATACAAACGGTAGACTTATTCGCAAGTTTATTTAAAACCAGCATCCATAGAAATAATAAGGTATTATGTAGAATAAGAAACTGATTTACAAGTGAGGAACTTATTCCTAATGTAGTCTCTAAAAGTACACACATGATACTGCAGTGGGTTACGATCATTCTGAAGAATAATTTTAGGGAAAAGAATGTTTACAATTTCCAACTATTCTCATAATATGTTCTCTAAACTACTGACTCTGATTACGTAATAGTATAAATAAATTTCAGATGCAGAAAACAGGTGCTCCGCATAAATATTATGAAGTCTGCATTGAAAATTAGTAGGTTCATTAAATTTAAAGCACTTGTTATAAATCTAGCTCAGCGCTATTGCAGTTTTAACATTCTGTTTTAGTACAGACTCACTATATTTTGTGTACGTGTACGCTTCAGTAAAATTCACACATTTCAAGAGCCTTCAGTTACAAGATGGGTTCATAGGACTTCTCAGTAGAAATAAAATGAGTATATATTATAAGACATAATTACAATTTTCTGAATGTGTGAGACAAGACAAATGTACCAAAGCCTAACACTACATTAATTCTGTATGATTAATTCACTCTAAAGGCTGAACGTAAATTGCAAGACGTTACCTGTCCATCAGTTAAGACAAGTTAAACTTCATGCATAGTGTAGCTAGAATGAGAAACTATAGTTACATAATAGGATAAACATAAGTTATAAGAGAATAATTACTGATATAGGAAAAGACAATATTTATGGACCTGAATAAAGGTGATTTGCGAAATTAAGTGGTATTTAATTTACTGCAGGCTACAACAGATAGATACTTGAAAGCAATCTCACATGATAGTGCGTGACTATGCAGCCGAAGATATTATCGTATTAATTTGAAAGGGGTAATACCTTTATCTACCCCTAACGGTAGATAAAGGTATATAAAAAATAATCGTGGGACCTGGCGTTAAAAGTCAAAATATCTTTTTTTCACATAGGTATAGGCCTAACGTACAGGCTCTTGTAAAACGTCAATATGATATACACATTCATATTATGGATGATAACTACAAGTCGACTTAAAGTTTATAAGGGTTCGAAGTTTACAATTACGAAATACATACATTACATACCCATTTGTGGGCAGTCGATACGCTTTGCTTACTCAGCTTGACTTGACTTGATTCAGGACCGAAAAAATGTAACAAAATACCAAAGTTAATCCACATGCGAGAAAATCCACGAGTTCCTAAGCTAGCTCAGAGTGCTATTCTGTCAGTTAGTCTCCATACCTGCACAGCCAAGGCACATTATACGCCTGACTCTTGGCAGGCGCCGTGTTTAATAAGATAAAGTAGCGCGCTTGGCCCGCAAGAACAAAGGTCTTCCTTCCGAGTTACCGACGCGATGTCCTGAACAATAGATACGTACACAAAGCACACTCTATCGTGCTTCATTCTACCCACTCTTCAGTCTTCACGCTATACATTACGAAAAGTTTAATATCGAAATGCTCGCGCTGGATCGTATAGAATAGACCAACTTCACTTTCGGAAGTTAATAAGTTTTCGTATTGTCCAGTGTGTTGGTGGTTTTATTGTTTTAAGTCGAAGTGTTTGTCGTTCACACCTGCAGTGTCTAGTTGTCTACCTTTTATTGTGGTGGTATTAAATTTTACTCTTTAGGGCTCTGACTAGTGGAATTCGATTTATTTTCAATCCCGCGGGAACCGTTCGCTTTACTAGAGTAAAATAGGTACATTATAACTTATGTCAAAGTACAGATATTTAAGTCCGTGAAAGGAATCACGTTGAGAATAATTTGCGCGGTTTCATATCTACCCTTAGATATGAAAGAATACCATTATTTTAAAAAAGAATCGGAATATGGTTATTTAAGGTTCCGTAGCCAAATGGCAAAAAACGGAGCCCTTATAGATTCGTCACGACTGTCTGTCTGTCCGTCCGCATGTCACAGCCACTTTTTTACAAGAATGCGATCAACGTAATAAAAGTTAAAGTAGTGCGTAACGTAATTCAATGTGTCTTTAAGCGAAGAAGTTTCACAACTAATTTATTAGTACAGATATACTCAATGTAATTACTTACTGTATTAATGTCCCTAACTCCTACTAGAGAGCCCGTGACTTGGGAATCAGTGAAGCTGCTAATGCAACTAAGCAGCGACAATGACTGCCAGTTAATTATACGAACAGCGTGTCAATACTAATCGAACTTGTAATTGCCGTGTCTTGTAAATTATGTTATGGCCTGAGCCTACACAGTGAAAGTGCCTGCTGTCCGGGCATTGTCTATTGCTACTGGATAGACAGACTTGTCTCAGGCATTGCGCAAAGACAATTTCTGTTGTCTGTGTTTTGTGTTTAGACACAAACCAACAATTAAATACTTTTTTTATACAATCAGTTTGAAATTCTTCAACAATGGCTTAAAAGTGTGTTTAGCATGTTTGTTTGGTGGAATTTAATGACCACCCTACCAGAAGTCCAGTATCTACAATAATAAAATCAGCAAAGTACAGTCTCTATTTCAAAATAATATTTCGTAACAACACCGTATTCACTGATTAATATTGGTGGTATTAGAAATTTCCTTGAACAATGCCTTATAGATAAGTTACGTTTTACTCTTACATATAATTAATGTATTTTGAAGCCTAAAGGATACTCTACGTATTCGTACCTGACTGTCAATTAGATTAACGACTAAGGTAAGGATGGCAGGCAACATTATGAATAATTATCACGCATGCAGTTTCCTCTTATTTCCGTCACCTTAAAGTAAGTGATATTTTAGATGCCCCAAAGGCCATTAGTCCTTAAAAGTTACAGGTACCTACTGAGTACCCGAACCTAAGAATAATAAGCTATCTAAACTTTCACTGCTTACATGAATCTACACTGAACTTCACTGAATCTAAACTTTCACTGCTTTACAGTGAAATTAATTAGTCGCTTAATGAAATAAGCGGTTTAAAGAATATTATTCTACGGTTTGAAAATTTAACGCGAATCATACTGAAGGAGGAAAGCATATATTTTAACGTGGCAGCTTATCTCCGACATTGAACGTCGAGACGTTCTACAATATCGGCCTATCGGAGTCCTAATGGCCTACATCTGAAAGGTGAATGGCTTCATGGTACGGCAGAAACGGGAAAATCTTTTCCAGACGAGGATCGATGGCACAATATTTCCTATCAGCTGCATGATATACGAGTGTGTTTAATATAAAGCCACATTTTTACCCGAAATACAATATCTATAACCTGTTCTATGTTCATGTTAACACCGATAAGGAAATGAAATGTGTTTTTGTACATCATTTTTTTTTTTGTTGCTGAAAATTAAAAACCTTCAGAGTATTTACACAGACGATTTCAGTGAAATTGTATTTTAGAGAGTTTTTAAGTATCTATTATTATAAATAATCATACTATTTCGTGAGGTGTTTATTTTACTAATCCTATGGCAGAAACAACAAAACTTCAATCTCAGATCAAAAACATTTCTGATGAAATTAGAAAATCTTAGAGTTGGTCATTATGTTGTAACTTTTACTGATAACGTTTAAATAAAGTCCCTCAAGATCAAATTTTAATGAATAACGTAGAAAATCTTCAAAACCATAGCGAATCTACGTCATTTATAAAAGAAAACAATAATAATATAATATGAGGAAAATATGTTAATTTCTGTAGATCTAAGAATTTAATATAGCCTTAGATAACATCATATTAAGTCCCCAGGACTTACTTATTTTCATCTTATCTCATTTATATTCCATATTTCCATTTCATTAGGTTTGTAAGATAAAATAAATCGTTCTAGCAAGAGGGTTCTTATGTTAGGTAGGCAAGTATCTACTTAATACAACATTTATATACTTAATGTAATTGAAGTTGTAACTACTTAGTAACTACTTATTTTATAAACAGCGCGGTTTTTCATATTTCTTTTTATATCCGTGCAAACTTTATAATTAAATTATCAATTTTACTAACTAATTATCCAATTTTAACCCTATTATTTGTCAATTATTATTCTACCATGAAGCAGTAATGTATTTAAACTGTTTGGCTTTGAACGGGGAACTGTACGGCGACGTAATTACTGGGCAAAATTAGAACCTAACTAAGACCTAAGAAGGATGATGAGCGCAGTGCAGTGTGTCGTATGTTATTGGAATTTAAAATTGTCGGACGCACTGCACACGCTGTCATACGTTGCATGCATATCACTTACCGTCTTGATGGTCTTATCAGTCTTTGTCATAAAACAAACATCTATAAGACGCAAAGCTCTTTTCAACAGAGGCATGTACCTATTACCGTATTATGGGTAAACCGCTTTAACTTGACCCTCCTGATGGTCTGCAGGACGCGGGGCGTGGCGGGCCGCGGGTGATGCGATTGGCTATAATGATATGGCAGCGCTGTCAGCGGACAGTGACAGACTACCTCATTGGTTGAGTGACTTCCGCCCCGTGCCCCGCAGACCATCAGGAGGGTCAAGTTTATAGCGGTTTACCTATAGAGTTTAATAATTGCAAACTTTGAAAAAAAAACATTAAAGCTTATTTTAAAACGACGAGGCAATAAGCTTGAATTATGAACTTATGAAGATGTACTTCATAATCCTTAAAACTAAGACTCGGTTACGAAAATTTAAGCACATATAAGTAAATTCTGAACACGTCTGAAGATATAAATTTATAACGAGGAAACCAAGCAGCGACAGGCGGTGCTTGGCGACTAAGAATTTATTAAGCAAATTAATTAAACTAACTAGATTTGCTCATGAGTAGAGTAGGTTATGGGTATAGTTACAGTTCACACCATGGTATAACTACAGTTAAGAATTAGTGATATCGCTATTTATTACGAGAAAATAAGATGAGTACATATAAGTGCATAGGGAGAAAAAACGTTTACTATACAAGAGAACCGATATTAATTAGTAAAATTAAATAGTCAGTTTTTCTGTCATTGGTCTGTAAATACTGAAGATTCATGGGAAAAGTATAGAATATATTATAATAAGTACCTTTTAGTCATGCGTATTATAACCCTAATAATTAACTAGTTTTAGTTTTTAAAAGAAACCTTATTCGAACTACATACGTCTTAAAATAGTAATAAACATAAATAATATCAAATGCAGCTTTCCGTCCGAAACCTTAGTATATAATAACATATTCAGTAATGTTTTATATATACCGCAAAATACAGACAGAGAGATTACATTACGCAACTATCTATTACCAAGTCAGTCTAGATTATAACTAGTCCAGCCATAAGTTCTGTTACAAAAGAAAATGCTTTTTTTAAATAAGTAATGTAATATTAATAAAATTTATACCTACAAATTTATTAAAGTATCAGCAATAAATAAAAAAAATTCTATTCGTAATGGCCACCTTTGGCTTTTATACAGGCCTTTAATCTGTTTGGCCACGAATCTATGGATTTACGCACTGTTTCCAAGGGAAATTTTGCCACTGCTTGCTCCAAAGATTTTTTAAGAGACTCAATGTCGCCGTGTCGCTTAGAGCAGTCCATGTCCTCTAAAACTGACCATAATTCGAAGTCTAAAGGGTTGAAGTCTGGGCTAGATGAGGGCCAGTCTTCAGCTCCTATAAAGTCCGGAACATTGGTTTCAAGCCAGGCTTGGGTAGTTCGTGCCTTGTGACCAGGTGCAGAGTCCTGTTGGAAAGTCGACGGTATATTTTAAAAGAGTATTGCTGAGAGGTTTCACAACATGATCCAAGACTGTATCTTGATATACTTTAGCTGAAGTTTTTTCACAAAAATGCAGTTTTGTGACTCCTTGATAAGACACGCCCCACCAAACCATCACTGACGCAGGATGATGACCACGTTGTACCTACCCGACCAATTGAGCAGCTTCTTTAGAACTGTGAGCGCACACTTTACCATTTTGCTTATTGTAGTGTTCTTCAATCGTGAAAATTTTTTCATAGGTAAAGAGGATATTTCTGTGCCTTTCACCTGCGTATCGCGACAGAAGGCGTTTTGATCGTTCCACTCTCTTTAATTGTAAAGATTGATTTAGGTTATGACCTGTTTATCGACGATAAGCACCGAGCTTCAGGTCTTGTTTTATAATACACGACAGAGTCCTAGCGGGAATCTTCATTTCTCGCGATAAGATTCTTTGCTTCCTAATGGGGTTTCGACGAATTCTGGCTTTAACAGCATTAAAAGCCTTTGTAGTTCTAACAGCACGCGGCCGCCCCGATCTTTTCCGGTCTTCGACAGACGAAGTGTTGTTGTATCTGTTGATTGTACGATATACGAACATACGGCTGATACCAAGCTTTTGAAGTGTCTGGAATATGACCGACGGCTCCATACCCACATTGTGCAAGGCGATCACTGCAATCCTATTTTCTTTAACACCCCATTCCATATAATATTGTAATTTGATAATGAACACGAAAAAGTATGTGAAATGGCGCGAAATCGAAGGAAGTTTTTAAAATAATATACGTGTTCCAACTTCAAAATAATTAAAAAGCTGAAAAAAAGAAAAGTTTTTATGTAACAGTATTTATGGCCAGACTAGGTATAATGGTATATAGTTGATTTTTTTTTACATTATGAAAGTTTCTGTCAAGGGACCCAAATAACTGCTCATTTAGTTTTTAGGTACTCGTTGTGTACAACAAGAGGTAAATTAATTACTATAGGTATAGATAAGTATACTACGAAATAAACCAATAAGAATAATTTAGATCCTTACTTATTCACTTGAGTTCAGACCGGATTTCGTTACATTTTTAAAACTTAGAACTCGAATATCTTAAAAAGAAGAGAGAAAATTATTTATAAAATGCAATGTAAGATGAACACTGAGTCCATTTTATGCTGCATTCTATCTATACCGCCTTTTTGAAGTTCGCCATTTGTTTGATAAAACTTGCGAGTTGGGAAAGTGTGAATCTCATAGAGAAGATTTAGAAGGTGGTACGAGCTGCAATATTAGGTATAGTACTTCAAAAAGACCACTATCAAAATACTTATAGATTGCAAGCATAATAAATTTCTTGAAACCATCGGGATTTCGCAACATGGTACCTCATAGGTACACTATCTTTTAAACATTTTTTAATAAACAAAACTCTCGTGCCAAGTTTTGTTACCAAACTCCTCCGAAACGGCTCGACCGATTGTTATGAAAATTTTCCGTGTATGTTCGGTAGGACGTAAGCTATTTTTCATATCCCTAATGGCAAAACGTTTGCCAGGCCAGCTAGTTTTAATATCATAACCCACCCACACTGTATGGTTAAGAAAACAATAGTTATACGCACTCAAATGCCAATACAACCATAGCCATAGACATGCGTGTAATAGAAGTGACTATACGCGGCGCCTGCCCTGTTAGAACAAAGGTCTTCCGATCCCAAACAATATCCCCATACAACGCTCTTCATGGAGTTCATCTACTCAACTAGACAGGAGTTCCTGCGCTATACGTATTATATCTACAGAATAAAAGTTCAATATTGAATTGCACTGGATAAAACGCAGGCAAACTTTCGAGCCGGGAAGTTCTGCCTTTGGCCGTTTAGGTCTGCGGTTTAATTGCTCCAGTGGAAGCATTTGACGACAGAAAACCTGCTGTCAACTTAGCTCTTGATTTTTCAAACCTTTAACCATTTATTGTATAAGTAATTGTGCGAAATGTTTGCACAAATTATCGATGACTAATCGCGGCAACAATGTTACCTATATATTTTATTTGTAATTGCTTACTATAATTACTTTGTAGGTGAAATGAGAATCTTCTCTCACAATCACAATGTTAGTTACCGTACTCCTCCGAAACGGCTTTACCGATTTTTACCAAATTTTATATGCGTATTCAGTAAGTCTGAGAATCGGCTACTGTCTATTTTCCATACCCCTAAGTGAAAAAAAAAATTACAGGGCAAAACAACGTTTGCCGGTTCAGCTAGTAATATAATAAAATTACATAATATACAGTTACAGGCCGGCTGCCATTTTCTTTGTAACCGATGACTGAAAGCAATTTAATTTATCGCGCTTTTTCTATTTGTGCAAATAAGTTCATAGTAGTTGGTACATCTAACCATAATAGATCACCTGCAACCCTGAAGGTTCTAAATATTTGTGGCTACACATCTGCCACCTGGGTCCAACGAGCCATCGCTTAATGGACCATCACGTCACGCGACCATCCGCATAGGTGATTGATTGACATGACGGTGTAAGTTATGTTTTTACAAAAGATTTACCCTCATGATCATAAACGTGAAATATCAGTCGAATCGTTTACGCCAGTTTAAAGATATTCTGTGGTTATACTCTGCTTTGTCTTTGTTTGTCAACAGTAAATTGACAATCGAAGGAAAGAGACAAAACAGATTAGAACTATCTCACTGCTATTTCACGTTTGTGAATAAGGCTAGGTTGCTTGACTTGACTTTAACCGAAACGTTATAGTTAAATATGGCGGCCTGGCTCTTATGTCTTTTGAAATAAGGGTCAGACGACCATATTTAACTTTGACATTTCGGTTAAAGTCATATCAAGCAACCGAGCCTAAGGTCCGGTTGTTTGACCTGAATTTAACATAAACGTTATATGTAGTTAAATATGCGACCTGACTCTTATGTCTTTCGAGATAAGGGACAAACCGCCATATTTAACTATAAAGTTTCAGTTAAAATCAAGTCAAGCAACCGAGCCTAAGAGGGTTAATTTCACTGATCTCTACCATCAGTATAATAGAGAAAGTGGTTTATTTACACAAAATCGTAATTTCTTCATTTCGTGCGTTAGAAAACTGCTGACGGCTAACATGACATAGGCAGGTACAAATGCTGTGGAAACAAATTCGATTGACCGTCATCCGGTATGAATTGCAAGGACAGGGGTTAGGACCCTCAGCCGATTGGACACCTGAGTCCACAGACAACTCCTAATGGAATGTCGCCTGAATCTCCGAATGTTATTAATCAATATACCTGTGAGGAAGCAAAAACTATTCTGTATTCAGCCAAATCCTGTATTCAGGTGCCTTAAGGATTGAATGTGTTTAAGTATGCCTACTCTAGGTACAACGGTATTACTAGGAATACGTAATAAAAAGCTCTAAACGTGCTCATTCTCGGTATGAGTTCCTTTACTGAGTAAGAGCTTCTTGAAATCTGGTATAGGTAGGTACTTTAATTGGTAGTCAGTTAAAGTAGTTAAAGAGTTAACTAGAGATTTTAAAGGAAAATGTCTAATGTCTGTTCGAGTAGATATGTTAAAATGTCTAATGTCTGTTCGAGTAGATATGTTAAAATGTCTAATGTCTGTTCGAGTAGATATGTTAAAATATAAATCGGTAATTTTCAATTAAGTCCTAATTTACCCACATGCACTTACGAAAAGACCAAGCTAATAGCACCGAATATCAGGGGTCGCGGCAGAGCCCCCGCCAAGTCGAGCACGAAGCAAACCCTGCCATCATCCTTTACAGGAACCATTTCGCCGCATTTTCAGGCCCATGTTTGAGAACTTCTGGATAAAACCAGAACGCAGAAATTTTCGTCATCCAGTAAGCTACAATCACATACGTCATTTAGTTCCGAAGTCAAGCGAAAGCAAAGTTTCGCATTTATAACACTCACACACTTGGGTTGGGATATAGCCATAGCAAGTTCTGCAGAAAAAATGGGTTAATGATTTTAATCAATCACGAATTCATTTTTTTAGTTTAATAGGTACATTAGGGGTTTGAAAATGTGCTGTTAATTTACGAGTACAAAATTAAATGTATTCAGCCGACAATATTGTTAAGTAGGTCTCTAGCTCTACCCACTCATAGATCGTGTGTACTTTTGGCGCCTCTTGCATCCGAGTTTAACGAGGCGCCGCCTAATGGGTTGTCGTGCGTTCATCCACAAGCGTGATTGATCGACACTCCTCGCGACATGTGGACACGGCCTCGTTTATATACCTCTAAAGTGTTAAATTAAGAGAGTCGTCTAGCTGTAAGCTTTCATACAAAAAGCGATAACGATTTCCTACCCATAAATGTAGTCCGATTTTCATAATTGTTAGGAATGTTGCAGATTCGATGAAGTACTATATGCTCGTACGTTTTACTTTTTAAGAAATATTGTTTATGTTAAAAGTTATTAGAGTCTAAATATCCATATTTTTGACCTAAAAACTTTCTCGAGTATTTTTTTAAGTTAGATAAACTAAAATACTAAAAAGTAAAACGTACGAGCTTAGATTAAGATGATCACCTCATCTTAACACTAATGGGACAAAAATTGTCCAATTTGGTAAACGTTTGGAGGGGTAAAAATTAAACTCTCTGTACGGGCATAGATATCATTTTTGAAAACACCTATCCGCAACGCGCTAGGTGACTAGATGATGGCCATCATCGCATTACCCCGTGGGCAAGTCTATTTAACACTAACAGGCACCCGCGGCTTCTTCGTAATCAAATGTTTTTTACTCGTAGCCTGTCATAATACTAATAGCTATATTTTCGTAAGCCTAATTTTCGATTTGTCCAGTGGTTTACTTCGTTTGCATTGTATGTAGGTACATAAATAATTATGTAAATGGTTTTTGAAAGATGCCGTCAGCAAGTGCGAATTATGTCATGCTCATGTAGACGAAACGATTGATAAACCTTTTATTAAAGCATGACGACAAACATAAATTAATGGATGATGCAAAAGGTCCTTATGTTATTTCATAATCAGATGGTTGGAGAGGCCGACGAAGAACTTGAATTGCTCGACGTCAAGAATTACTTTTAAGGTATTGAATCTCGATGTTGAAAATTATAGAACTCGCCTGCATTCAACCTTAAAATATATTATGATAATGCAAAATAGGCAGTCGTCAATAACTAGAAATGAGTAAGTATACAAAGTTACGCAACAATAAAGGATGTAGGTACAGTCATCTGTGGTACAGTGTAGTAATCTCCAAGGTTGTCAACATAAAGGTTTTTCGTATGAGATTTGTCGCAACTAGAATTCATTACATCATAGCTTCTGCAAATAGACACAAGCAAGGGTTTGCCTTTGCAATACTTACACAGGCCGGGCAAGGTTTTTTTGGAGAACAAAATAACGTGAGGCGATAGAAGCTATATCTCATCTGTGACAGAAGTACCTCTATAAAATCTGCATTTCTATATTTAGCTTTCGACACAGGAACTTCTATTACGTCTGAGACTCTGATAACGTAGTTTTACCTACCATACGATAAATATCATAATGATCAATTTTATCATGCAAACGTGTCGTCTCTCAATACTTCCATCACAGTGATGGACGTATTGAAAGACGACGTAATCAAGTTAAAACAATAGAAGTTACAGACCATTAAATTGATGTCTTGGTTATTATTACAAAAACAACGGGAAATGTTTCAAACAAAATCTACGACCTTATAGAATAAGCCCCAATTAAGCGAAGCGAAATGCGTATTATGTATACGAGTACGAAGAAGAAAGTCTCTTCTAAACGAAAGCAAGGGTAAACGAGATACAAGTTTTTTTAAGTAGACATAAACCACTAAGCCCACAAACGAAATCCTCTTAACAAAGGAAGTTCGCGAGCGTTATAACAAAAAACGCATTTCGCAATAACAGACCCGAGTTATTCGAGTGGAAGTGATTAATTTTCTTAACAATTTCCCCGTCATCTCAAATCTTTTCGGGGGCACAAAACATTTAGCCAATTCAGCGCACACGAGCTCGGCCATGATAATAATAGACCCTATTGGCTGGGTAGGGACAGTCGCCCCAAACGCACGAAATTATGGTATTGTCAGCGATATTTGAACATCTTTGTGTAGGCCCGCTCTTTCCTAAACATAAGCAACCTCTACCTAAGTCCTTACTTTCTTTTGTAAACCGTTAAACCAACCAACCACCAACCAAAAAAAAAAAAAAGATTAAATTGTAAAATTTTAGTTGTTAGCCTAAGTATTAATAAATATGATATGTTTTCAACTTATGGGAAGGCACTGGCCCCTAAGACACGGGTTTTCCTAGTTTAGGGGGTCAGGAGTCCAAAGAAGATTGTAAATGGAGTTTTTCAAATAAACGCTTTTATTTATTTATTTATTCTAATACTCAAAAATGAGCAATTAATCTATTGCAATCGAAAGTCTTAGGAGTGAGATGCGGATTCAACAGGGTACGTGAGCAAAATATTCAGTCACATTGGCACGGTAAGCAAAAATAAGTTCGGTCTATGGTCTTAAGCAATAAATTTGCCACCGTAATGAATTTACTTTTAGTTGCAGAGACCGCGACTGCAACAGATATAGGTACCTAGGTACATTGTGGGTAGGTATTGCACGGTCACAATCTCTATAGACGGCGTGCCGGCGACAGTCTGTGGCTGTGAATATGCTCGCCCATTCTCCGAAAACAAAGCATCCCTGATCTAATCAACGCAACAATACACCTCGAATGGCTGGTGTATAAAGCCAGCGGCACTTTTGCCAACATGGCCGATTTAAATTACAAACAATATTACACGGCGCGGATACAAACGAATCCATTGTAGGCCGCGTGCGCCCGACAGCTGTTTTAGATAACGTGTGACCTCCCCGGAATAAAGCGAGCGCTCTGTGAACAATTAAAACAACAATGACGCCGGGCGCCGGTCGCCGAGCACGCGGTACTTATCATCGAGGATTTTGCAAACGTTGGATGGTGACAAAAACATGGCCAATACTTATATTATAACAGCGGGTTTAAGGCGAGCCACTTGCGTTTACGGCGACTGCCCAAATAGGAATTGAAAAGCACCATCGGCGGCAGCTTTATGACTCGACATACCTATGACTTAAAATGGATTGTGAGAACTTCTTATCATTTATAGGTTGTTTGTGGTTATCGGCTTGGGTCAAAGTTGCGATATTATAGCTACTTTAATTTGGCCTTAATTATTTTCACTACAATATACCTACATAATCTTTTACAACTACACATATTAAGCTTAAGATCCAAATCGAGAGCTGATGTCCACCATTATGCGCAGAAAAGTTGCTTTCTTTGGCCACTTGCAAAGAGAACAGTTTTCCTTCCTGAGACTGGTTTTAAGGAAGAAGGCACGTGATGATGATGATATTAAGCTTAATGCTTGTGACTTGGAAGAAAATGTAACACCATTCATACTAATAGTCCTACAGTGCAGACTACGCATTAACTTGATAAAACAACAAGTAATCACAAAGTTATCACTCAAAGAATCAGCGCGATATAGGTGGACGAGATTTGCGATTTTCGAAACATATAACTTGCTTGTTATGGTTGTGCCTAAATGAAGCATTTAAATACAAAGCATTTTTCTGAATGTCTGCTGGAAATAATTAAAATCTATATGTAAAAAAGAAGACAAAATTTGGGAAGGTACTTACTACAGCAATCCCAAACAAACCCAAAGAAATAGGTATGTCTCTATTTTAAGTACATACGAGTATGTTACTTGCTCCAATAACTTTCGATCTTGGGATTCTTGGGCCTTTGAATATGCCACTCAAGAAGCTGCTTACTCGAATAAATGGTTTTGGCTACGTAACTGTCTATTATGGAATATCTAAGAGGAGTTTTTCTTGCAAAAATTTCATCAGTAGGTATTTTCTAGGATGAAAACATTTGCGTCGCGTCAATTTTTATGATTGAAATGACGTTGGGTCACTATTACCTATAACTATTCCAAATTTGAGATCGATAGCTTTAATAGCTTCTGAAATAATCAAGTGTGACAGACAGCCGTCTGTCTGTCACACTTGATTTGACAGATGGACTTGACAGACGGACGGAGAAAGTCTCACCATAAGGGTTCCATTTTTAGCATTTTGGTATGGAACCCTAAAAGGGAAGAATCTTTTATATGCATCTTCTACCTGTTTATTCAAACATAACTCAAAAGCTCTAGTGATACTGATAAAAAAGCTTTGGCTGATATAAAAAAAAAATTTGACTTAAGACTTTCATATTATTCATGAGTTTGAAGTAATTCTCCTGCCTAATAAAAGCGTGACAGACAGACTGGACAAAAACAATGTGTTATTGTGGGTTCGATCCCCCCACGGGCCACTTTGGAATTTTATAATTTCTAAATTGGCTCAGGTTTGGTCTGGAGGGAGGCTTCGGCCATGGCTAGTTACCACCCTACCAGCAAAGACGCACCGCAAAGCGATTTAGTGTTCCGGTGCAATGCTTGTAGAAACTGTTGGGTAAATTTACTTACCCTTCCAAGTTAGTACAATAACATCTTAGGCTGCATCATCACTTACCAACTGGTGAGATCGCAGTCAAGTACTAACTTGTATAGAGTAAAAAAAAATACCTTTGCCTGTTACTTACTCTTTTACTCCGTATCGAGTGAACTGTTTTACCTAAAATTTGGAATGGAGATAAATAATACCCGAAATTTTTACAGTATAAGCAACTTTTCATCACTGAAAAATCCATGGTTCCCCTGGTACTAATAAATAAAAATAAAAAAAAATTTCATGCAGAAGCTGCAAGCAAAAGCTGATCATACATATAAATATTCTACAAAGATGAATGCAAATTTATCTATGTCAGATTTCTATCTCAAGTAATGATCAACAAACCATGGATAGATTGGCACAGGACAGTGCCGTAAGAGATGGACTTCTGATGTGTTACTACATAAATAGTCTAGGCGTTAATGGTATTACACTTTACTCAACATGATAGCACTTCAAGAACAACATAAATGCTTTGCAGGATATTATTTCAGACTATGTTTTACATTGTACATTTCGCCCAGGGTACAAAATCTTCATCAATAGACTTGACAAAGTTTGTTTATAATTTGATAATTTGAAACATTGATGAACTTTAATAAAAAATGCCTCGAAAGTGAGGCAATAGAAAGACGAGTAACTAATTTTTTAATTTCCATAGTTAAGAATTTATATTTGGAAATAAAGTAGGTACAACGTACCTACTGCTTACTTGAAAATAGAAATTCTCTAAAACTTAAGTACATTTTAATTCCTGATTATCTGCAAATTCATATTTCTTGTTATTACGGATTTCATTAACCGACTTTTACTTATCCTAATTACGATTTACATTATCATAGGTAAATTTCTTTAAAACTAAATGTTTGGTTACCTGTGACACTATGAGATTCCAAGAAAACAGTCCGAGCCAAGACTTTGGTTCTGTGGATACGAACAATCGCACAAAGTTTATATATTTCTCGACATAGTTCACAAAAGTATATCAATTTACTTTCATATTGAATCACATAATAATGTTCACATTCTTTTCATTTTATGACAAAAACAATACAAATTAAATACACTCGATTCCAATCCAATAGCACACAATTTGACATTGACGTGCAATTTGTTCTAACTTTTGTTTGAGGTTTGACTTGACAGTTGTTGACATTGACACCTAATTTCATTTGTCTATGCTTGACACCACCATAGAGACACCACAGATCTATATAATAGTTTCGTGAGCACAGAGTAGTGGCCACAGAACACTTCACAAAACACTTTGAATATCACTGACATAATATGAAACAATGGAAAAGGGGTTTGAACTTTTTTGTATGGAAGCTGGCATAGCGACCTAGCCGCCATTTTGATTTTTTTTCGAAATCGCGGCGCACGATTTAAGTGGTATGTATGGATAGAGGACACATAGACAAACAAATAATGTCAAGTAACATAGTACCCCAAAGTGTCACGTTACCGAGATATTTGAAGGTAAAGACAGACATATGAGGATAAGTCTATTTTTAATGATTGTCGTTGTGACGACCCCCTATCTTTGATGAGCTCGAATCGTACAGGGTGGTCGTCAACAGTGTAATAATAGGTAATCGCTTACCTGTATTCTGCTTCGCAATTCGCCTGGGTTAACTTTCCGCTCTGCTCTCCGCTGCGTGTGTGTGTGTGCGACTGGCGCATGCTTGACTCCGCTCATACCGTTCGTCTGCTGCCCACTGGACCGTGTCCCCTCGTGGGCCGTCCAGCAGATCGTGCGTTCTGAAACTGTTAAACCCAGTCGGTGAGGGGGTTGCTCTCGCAACCACCTCGCCGACCGCAAATACGTTAGGCTATGCTGAGGAACTCTTAGAGATGTGTCACCAAGGTTAAGCCTGCGTGCTTCACGCATGGATGCTTCATCCTTTCATGCTAACAGCATGGAGCCGCCTTAGTACCACGCCCTCGGCGTGGGTTTTAAGAGTCGTCACTCTCGTCGGACTTGGTTATACAATCTTATAACTTGTCTCGTGTGAATACCGAGAATCTATTCATGCCGAGGGCCCATCATCGTGGCCTCTCGAGACGAAGCCTGTTATACAACAGATTAATACTGCCCTGCTTCGTAGAACCGCTGCCGCTTTATCAGTTCTCATGAATCCAACAATTCGACCAATCTCTAAGACGCAAAAGTGGATAGCTGATGACGTCATAAGCCTATCGGACCAATATGATGAGTTTAAGGGAATTAAGATATAATTAACTCAATTAGGATTTACTAGAACATTAGCTGGGCGCTTAGCTACGCATAGGCGCTCAGATAACATTAACTGCTGCTATTAAATGCATAGTCAAACAATTAATACTCAATAGAGCTTACAGTTCTGTACCCAACAACACATAGATACTTAGCTAACATTAATTACTGATAATAAAAGCATAGCCAAACGTACTTACCGAGATATGCAGGCGAAGCACTTAAACCCGATGCGCTCTGACTCCTTAAGAGGAGCGCCTTAACTCGGTCGACTGCGTAGGGAAAGTAAATGAACTTTCGGTTCTCTCTTCAGCTAAACTTGGGCGGAAGCAGTCGGTAAAGTAGCGTCGCGGAAATGGCTGCGTCGCCCGCCATTGGCTGGCGACGATAGCTCTCGTTATTCGCTTCATGATTGGTCAGTAAAAATAGCTCAAGGCCATATCCTGTCTATAACTTGAATCCAGAGACAAGAAAGATAAATGAACTAATACGGTCCGGTTCACAGATAATCAAGCAAGCGCCATCGGTCACAGATCTACCTGCACCTCTTGTGCCATAGATCACAGAGTAACTACATTATAACGGATCAGTGTTTCTTACCATAGAGTTATTACTTCGCGTGTCGCGACAGTCGTTGTCCTCATATGTCTATATTTACCTTCAAATATCTCGGTAACGTGACACTTTAGGCTACTATGTTACATGACATTATTTGTTCGTCTATGCGTCCTCTACCCATACATACCACTTAAATCGTGCGCCACGATTTCGAAAAAAAATCAAAATGGCGGCCAGGTCGCTATGCCAGAAAGTTTCAATCCCCTTTATTGAAAGACTTAATAATTAATATTATTATATCAACTCATAGTGGATGTGAGGAATGTTTTGTGGTCTGTTACAACTTTCAATAGTCATAAGCTCTTTGTGACTATTGAAATAAAAATAATAATAAAATAAAAGAAATAAAAATATGTAGTAACAAAAAACTCTTTGCTCTTTCATGAGTAGAATGTACTAGGTATTGTCACGACCTATGCTGGAAACTATGATCGTGTGTCATATTAATCCTACGAATCGTAATAAGAGCTTTCGACCACTCGATAATAGATGGCAATAGTGTATTTAGAAAGAGAAGAATGAAAATTCCTATGTGTTAGAACAAGACGCAAACCTGTCAGAGAGTAGATGAACACAGAGCAATAAGTTTTAGGGATGATTTAAATTTGGAAATAGTTAATTGAAATTTAAAAAGAGATGTGTTCTGTTCTAGAATTCCCACTATCGCCGACTATATAAGGGGAAGTTTTCAGGACCAGTATCAGACCAGGACGAGATCTTTATATTGTTACCAAAATATTTTAAAACTAGCTTATACCCGCGGCTTCGCCCGCGTCAATTATGGAAAAGATAAATATTGAAAAAATAAACTGCGCTGGATTAAAAACGACAGACGTAAGAATTGTTTAAGACACTGGCAATTTTTATGTAAGTACCATATTATATGGCAAGCAACCTGTGAGCGCAAAATTAAAAGGAGTGGTATTTTATAGATACAGAATACTTGCTAATAATCTGTCACAAAATATGAGCATTTTATGACCCCTTTACAGAACTGAGTATATTCTGACCAAATTGTCTAAAAACATTCATTCAGGCGAAAACAGGGTGAGTATTGGAACCTATTTTTATGACCTACTATTTACACTTTCTCGAGTCTCGAGTATTTATGAACTATTTACAGATTACAGATTACAGATTGACGGTTTGAGAGCTATGACGGTTTTGAGAGCTATGTATGGAGTTTTGAGTATTTACAACCTATTTCACTTTTGAGTGTCGGTATTGACCTTCTATGGAGCCTTAAGTATTTATGACCTATTTACGGTTTTGAGAGCAATATATGGAGTTTGGAATATTTATAACCTATTACCGTTTCGAGTGTATGGAGTCTAGGGTTCAACATATATTGTGAGTATAGTTACGTATACGTATGTTGTGAAACAGTGAAAAATTTCACTTTTAATGCAATCCCACAGGAAAAGGCTTGTTTTTCGGGGATAAAAAGTAGCCTATGTCACTCTCCGGGTCTTGAACTATATCTGTGCAAAAAAATCAGATCGATCCGTTGCGTGGCTGCGACGTGATTGAGGGACAAACAAACCAACAAACCAACAAACCAACAAACCAACAAACCAACAAACCAACAAACTCACATTCACATTTATATATTAGTAGGGATTACCGTTTCGAGTGTATGGAGTCTAGGGTTCAACATATATTGTGAGTATAGTTACGTATACGTATGTTGTGAAACAGTGAAAAATTTCACTTTTAATGCAATCCCACAGGAAAAGGCTTGTTTTTCGGGGATAAAAAGTAGCCTATGTCACTCTCCGGGTCTTGAACTATATCTGTGCAAAAAAATCAGATCGATCCGTTGCGTGGCTGCGACGTGATTGAGGGACAAACAAACCAACAAACCAACAAACCAACAAACCAACAAACCAACAAACCAACAAACTCACATTCACATTTATATATTAGTAGGGATTACCGTTTCGAGTGTATGGAGTCTAGGGTTCAACATATATTGTGAGTATAGTTACGTATACGTATGTTGTGAAACAGTGAAAAATTTCACTTTTAATGCAATCCCACAGGAAAAGGCTTGTTTTTCGGGGATAAAAAGTAGCCTATGTCACTCTCCGGGTCTTGAACTATATCTGTGCAAAAAAATCAGATCGATCCGTTGCGTGGCTGCGACGTGATTGAGGGACAAACAAACCAACAAACCAACAAACCAACAAACCAACAAACTCACATTCACATTTATATATTAGTAGGGATATTATTGTTCCATAGAGTTGTACTGACATTGCAGATCCGATTATAAGTACTCTGTGGTTTATACTTTATGCCAACTATAAAAGCTTATACTCTGGGCTCTGCAGTGTTACCATTTGTGGCAGAATTCTGCCATTTGGGCAGATTTGGCTCCTAAATTTACCTCTGGTAGAATAAGCAGACGATTCAAGAAAGTGGCAGATTGTGGCAGATTTCTAAGAAATCCTTAATTCCTTTGGAATAATATGAAAAACTCGTGATTTTATGTCTAAATTCATTTATTTTTTGTATGACTTAATCGAAAATCTTGTTTACTAAAATGGTACTTTTATATTGTATCGATGGAACGGGGATTTTTTGAGGTCAAAAACACTGGGCAATTATTGCCAGTAATTTTACTTGCAGAGTACAACAGTTCAGGAATCTAGTTGGAAGATTTTGGCAGATTTTTTTTTGCCAGTGTTTGGCAGATTCTCCAATTTTGAAACGATCACACTGGTGCTCAGGTCTGAGGCTGCTTTGTGGTCTGTGGTCTGAGGTTAGATTTAAAAGTGAGGTTAAGTTTAATTTCCACTTTTGAGCTGAGATGTAAAAATAAAATCTGTTTTATTTGTGAACATGAATTTTATCATTAAAAACTTTACCCGCTATGCTGCGGCAACTTATCATCGTTCTATCAATTCTATGAAGCTTGTCAGAACCTCTGCTCAACATACAAAGTTTTTTCACACCACAACTAAACAAAATGATTTAATGGATTTCTTTGATAATAAAAAGAACTGGAACGAAACAAATATACGTGTTGGTAGAGCTTGGCGATTAGATGAATTGAGAATAAAATCAAATGCAGATTTACATAAACTGTGGTATGTTTTATTAAAAGAAAGGAATATGCTATTTACCATGGAACATGAATGTAATGAGAAAGTACGACTATTCCCCAACCCTGAGAGAATTGATAAAGTTGAAGAATCAATGAATAACATTGAAACTGTTATAAGGGAAAGGAACACAGCATATTATAAATTGGAAACTGGTGAAACAGGGGAACGTCCGGTCGATGATGTTGTTAACCTCTTTGGCCTACCAGAGAAGTACCACAAGCAAGAATATTTCATACCAAAATTCATGAATTCACGATGGGTGAGATCTTATCTAGAACACGGTTACATTAATAGTATTGCAGTCAAAAAATTCTACAGAAAGTATCAAGAAAAGTTATATAATGAGAAACGAAAAGAACGGAATAGAAATTTCAACCAAGTCCAACACCTTTTGAAGCGCTTTCCTGATATGGACATGGAAAAGTTACGAGCAGAGTACCCTGAGGTTGACATTGAAAAGGCTAAGAGGTCTAAAAAAGCAAGGGGTCATTTCCTACCTAAATATTAATTATCATTGTAATAGTTTAGTGACAGTTAATATATTATCCAGTACAAATAAAACCCTTGCACCTTACTAGGTCTTATTTTCATGTGTGGTAGTTATTTCAATCCACGATGACGCGCCCTTCTCTGTCAACCTCCATACGAATCGAATGAAACAAGCGACAGCGACAGAGTGGGGCGTGTCTTCGTGGATTGAAAACGACACCTCCTACATATAATATTGTAACTGCATTTCATCAACTTTACAGTACAGCAATTTAAAGATATGCAAGTTGATTTTTGTTGTTTCTGAAGTCCAATGCTCTTGATGAAGAACCGTACATTTTTATGAGTGGAATATTACCTTAAAAAGAGCTACTTGTTTCTTAGATTTTCTTAAAAATCACATACGATGTTTAACTTTGGAAAATATCAATTAAAATTTATTTTATCCCGTACTTACTATAATTTACGTCAAACTATATGTAGAATTCAATAAATTAATGTTACACATACAATAAACTTACGTGGATACTAAAATAATAAAATATGAAATATGGTGTATAGATAGATAGATAGATAAACACTTTATTGCACACCACAGAATAAAAATATAAAAAAGAATAAATAATGAAAACACAAACTTAGGAGTACAACTTGGTATAGTAATGACATTATGCTACAGAACTAAGCCTTTGTTATCATGAACGACATATTGAGGGACGATTGAAATTAAATTGCTTTCTTTAAACTAAAATTAAATGAATTTCACAGTAAAAGCAGTCCAAAAAATATTGGTGACAGAAAAACTTGACTTTTAGAAAACTTAAAATTGTAATCAATGGCATTTTTACCCTCCATGGAACAGAGTGTGGGTATATATGCGTTTAGGGTTAGAGACCGTTTGCATATTACTTTATTGATGAGATTTTATGTTTGTTTGTATGTTAAATTGTGCACACAAACCAATAATGCAAAAATGTTTTTGTTTGTTTGTTCGTTTGTGCACATCAATGTTCCCATTTATTTCAAAAACGGCTTGACCGATTTATATGCAGTTTTCTGTATAATGTTTGGTATTTATTGGCAATGGTTCATAGATAGTTGTTATGAACATCGATCACCAGGGGGCGCCATAAAAACATGTACAGAGCAAACGAATGTTCCAAATTATTACAAAAACGACTTAACCGATTTGGATACAGTTTTGTATAAAATATTAGTGAGTCATTTGTCAATGGTTCATAGATAATTGTTCTGGTGATTGAACAGCAGGGGGCGCCACAATAAACGAATCTTTATGACTTGGTAGGGAAATTCCTGTTTATCTTTCTAGTAAATTGATTGGTTTGTTTTAACTAGCCTCAAACATTAAATTTAGTGACGAGGGTCTGATTATGCAACCATTGGCCTGATTAGCGATACTTAATAATGGTAACTAGTAAATACCTCGATTTTATAGTATCATTTGATATACTTTGGTAAGTCTACTTTGGAACTCCATACCTACCTACCCTTAGGTCTCCTTCACCTTTTTGTTTATTAATATTATAGTAACACACATAATTTACCTGATCCCCCTTCCTAAAAACTCTCCCGCGTATTTAATCGGTACTAGCAGTTACGATCCAAAAAAATCATCCCACCCCCGCGTACCTACTGTATGGGAACTGCAACATACCACATTAATTTACTTCCATCAAGATGAACATACAATACTTACCTACTATGCAGTCTTGTTATCTCGGGTTCTACTATTCTCTAATTATTTTTATTAGTCTAAAGTAACGATAATATACCTATAATATTATAAAGTACCTAACTACCTACCTATCTGAAAATCTGTAAAACTCATTTTCGCCATTTTGTCAGATCATACGATATTAGATATACGGTGGCGAAATATAGACAGGTACCTAAATCTCAACCAAATAAAAAGAGATTCATAATATGTTTGTCATTTTCATATTATTGTTTAGTTCAACCCTAGTGTAAAATATAATTATTTATATAATATAAGTAGGTAATTTGTATTTTATAAATACAAATCCCAGATACAAATAAGTTATTGATAATATTTATTCATGCTAGGTACAGTTAGAATTGACATGTTCGGTGTTTCCCAAATATATTTGGTACTTATGCAGCAGTTCATTATTAGCATAAGTAAATATTATAATAATATGCATGGTCGGTGTAGGTACATCATGGTGCATTCAAAAGTATCATAAATGACTTAGAAGCTATGGTACTCCGTACTGGAGCAGGACTGGACTATGGACTGGACAGGGACCCAAAAGTGAAAAGTGCTGGTGAAAGTTAGTTTAAATTAAAACAGCGCCATCTAATGATCATACCTGAAATTACTAAGACTTTTCAAAGAGTTGGTTCAATCTGTATTTGGACAGCGCCACCTAATGTTAACATTATAAATACAATAAGTCATAAGTAGATCATAGACGGCGCTGTTATTAATTTACACAGATGTCCAGTTGGTAGTCTGGGAGCCTACCTCCAACCAAAATTTTCATACTAACATTGTATGAAAATGTCAAAACAATATTACAATAATATTACTGCGTTGGTGGTAGGCCCCCTGCTGGTGACAAAGTTGAGCACGCCTCGACCACCACACTTTCGAGGGACATTGAGCAATGCATGAGCATGAGCATCATAGTGTTGTAGGTTCATCATTTGAATGCAAATAATTTTAAGTAAAATTTTGGTAGCTATCCTATTGAAATCCTGTTCTTCAAAGCTGAGATATTGAGATAAATGTTAGTATTTAATATAATATGTAGAAAAAAACTTACCTTACGTTGTACTCATAGAGGCTTTCTTGACGTACCTACCTAGCTATAGACGCTGGATAAGAAAACTGCGTAGTACTTTTCGTATCTGCCCACGTCGTTTTCTGAGCTGAAAATGGAAATGTACCTATATTTGAAAACGGTAAAAGTAAATCGTTATAATAATTATTGAAATACTTGAAAGATATTTTGAGCCCCGATTCAGAATCCAACTGATTTGCTTATAAGTTCACACTGAGCTTGCAACCATGACCGAGTAAAGGATATTTTTATCGACATTGAACTAACGCGGCGTCACTGATAAAATTTTAGAAAATTATTACCTATTATTTAATAATAGGTAAAAGGTTCGCAATAAAACAAAACATTACGTAGGTATATCTGGTCTGATGTTAAGAATCAAACATAGATAAGTGGGTTCTACTGATTAATATCTAATTTCTAAGTTTTAAGGGTAGTACGTATTTTGGGTACGTAACTCACTTACGGCTTCTATATGTAGATATTTCAATCCACGATGGCGCGCGCCACTTTGTCACTCCACAGAGCAAGGAATGACTTTATATTTGTCACTCCATACTTATCGATTAAAACAAAAGCATTTTTGACAGAGTGGGGCGCGACGTCGTGGATTTAAATATCATTATATAGCACATGTCAGAACGTTCAATCACTTGACAGTGCGTCATCAAAAACTGTCGTATTATAATTTAATACGACACTTTTGACGACATATACAGAGGACCCGGCAAACAGCGCAAAACAATTTCGCCAGTTTACTGGTGTAAGAATGTTTGTTTTGGCACCAACGACGTCACTAGCATGCGCCGACCAGAGTGTTATTTAGAAACGAGGTCCACGCCATATACTTAAGTCCGCACGCGCGTTTCCACAGGGACGTTTTCCACCATAATTGTGGCATATTAGCGGAATAGACTGATGGAATACTTTAATCGTCCTGTATGAAGAAGGTTTATGTAAAATGTTCAGACGGGCTCGTCGTTAGGTACTGCGGTAAATGTTAGTATTTTATATAGAGAAAACTTACCTTACGTTGTACTCATAGAGGCTTTCTTGACGTAGGTAGACGCTGGATAAGAAACTGCGTAGTACTTTTGTATCTGCCCACGTCGTTTTCGTAAAATAAAATTTTAAATTTAATCGTTAAATATAAAGTCGTTTAAGTAAAATTTTAGTAGCTATCCTATTGAAATCCTGTACTTACTTCAAAGCTGAGATATTGAGATAAATGTTAGTATTTAATATAGAAAAAAAACTTACCTTACGTTGTACTCATAGAGGCTTTCTTGACGTACCTAGCTATAGACGTTGGATAAGAAAACTGCGTAGTACTTTTCGTATCTGCCCACGTCGTTTTCTGAGCTGAAAATGGAAATATACTACCTATATTTGAAAACAGTAAAAGTTAAATCTACCTACTGCCAACACAACTGGATTTTATTTGTATGTATAATCAAACTATTTCATATAAATATTAATATCTGGGTGGCCGAGCTATTTTTTTTTGGTATCTAAATACGACATTTACTAAAAATGACTCTTACCTAGATCCTAGCTTCTTTTATAGATATATATAGATCCTATTTCTTTTATACCTAGAGTTCAATTGATCACCCCGGAAATCTCCTATGTACTAATTTTCATGAAAAACGTTGGAGCCGTTTTCGAGATTCAGATTATATACATATACTAGCTGACCTGGCAAACGTTGTTTCGCCATATACTTTTTTTCTCACTTAGGGACATAAAAATAGATAATAACTGCTCCCAGACCCAGAAAATTTCATAACAATCGGTCCAGCCGTTTCAGAGGAGTTTGGTAACGTGACATGAAGTCTTGAAGAGTGCGTAGTGTCAGTCATACTGGTGCTAAAGAGATGCACCTACGCCTACTTGCAATAAGAAGTTAATCACCATTGAACTAATCGGTTCAAGTGCAGCAAACATAAACGATGAGTTCAATTACGATTAACAGTAAGTAGGTATCTACTCGAGTGAGCAAAATTAGCTTCTCCCAGTTGTTCACCTTCCAATAGAATTTAAATACTTAAGTGCAGGAGAAATCGTGGGACAAAAACGATTCAATCCAAGGATTCAATAGCTACGGTTCTTATTGGTAGGTACCTATAGATATTATATTATTATTAAGTAGATATCTTCAGGGAAGATCACATTCATCTTGCCTTGAGTTTTTTAACTCTACATACTTACCTACTTATTTGTGGATTTTTGACTTTGGTAGGTATTAGGTAATTATTATCTAATATGTAAGTAGTAAGTACCTAGATTCTTTTACACTCTACGAGTTGGATTGTGCCTAGGAACTTGACTGCTATCTCAACGGATAGTAAGTGATGATGATCATGCTTCTCTTATATGTTTCTTAGAAGGGGTAGTAAGTAAACTTGCCCTTTACGTTTCCACACAGCATCGCGAGGGCACGCTAAATCGATCGTAAGTTGGTAACTAGACAGTCCATACCAGACCTAAGCCAATTGAGAAATCATAATTAAATTCCAAAGAGACCCGTGGTGGGAATTGAACTCGCGACCTCCCACTTAAATCTTTCTAATCTCTCTCTCTGCGTCGTATTCCCCATTACTGAGGGTCGTGACCCCTTGCACCGATCTTTAAGATGTCGCGCCATGTTGCCCTGTTTGCTGCGTCGTGTAGAGCATCGTGGACGTTCGTATCGAGTGCGGTGTGGATTTGATCCGACCAACGCATCAGGCTCCGTCCTCGAGGTCTCTTTCCTTCAACTTTGCCGGTGACAACCAACTTCTCCAGGTTGCCACCTTCCCTTCGGGCAATGTGACCGAAGTACTCCAGAATCCTCTGTAGGCAGGTGGTTGATAGCCTTTTTGTTATTCTGAGTTGGCTCAAGATCGATGCGTTGGTTCTATGTGCTGTCCATGCTTTCTAATCTATCTGAGGCTTAATCCTAATCTATGACTAGGCTAGTAGTGCTAGTACCTACGTACTAATCCTATCACATCTAGTTAAGGGGATTTATTGAATTTATTTTTGTCTTTCTCACTCTCACGGATACGTTGGTAGGAGCGACATGCAGCGTCGCGGAAGAATATAACACAAAAACGACCTTGTACCTAATTACTCAAAAACTAAGAAAGATATCCAAAATCTGTTTATAAGCGTTTTTAACCGACTTCAAAAAAGGAGGCGGTTCTCAATTCGTCGGAATCTTTTTTTTTGGATATTATGATTACCGACACATTAAAACAAAAATTACAATTACATACATTGTAGTTTCTGATAAAAACTAGAAACACTGAGATTTTGGAGCAACTTTTGGGAGAACTTTCTATCGAGAAAATTTTATCCAATCATGTTTTTGCTTCTAAGCGATTTTAGATTGAAGACCCAAAATACATGACGTTTAAATTTGAAAGTGATTGTCCTTATAGTTTTTAAATAAAACTTCATTCAAAATCACTTAAATACGGCTTCTACACCGTTAAGTATGGAACCCTCTATGAGCGCGGTTGACTCGCACTTGGCCGGTTTTTTATTATATTAAGTTATTACACACATCACAATCTTGCCCAAACGTAAGCGATAGCTTGTGTCATGGATACTAGATAACTGATAAAAACCTATACATTATATTTAATTTAGATAGGTACATAAATACAATACTTGTATTGCAAAACACCCACACACTCTAAAACATTTATGCTGATCCCACAAAAATCAAATCCATTCGTGGGAATCAAACCGACCACCTCCGACGTAGATGGCAGAATGCAGAATCGTTACCGCTACGCCATTCGGTCGGCAGATCTAAAACAGTTAAACAAACTTTCCTATTTAAAATAGGACTAGGATAAAGCACAGTTTATTAATATTGTTATCAATTGATCAACAACGTACATCTAATTACGATCTATCAACAGTTCGAGAGGTAGGTACCTAAGTAGGTAGGTAGGTACCTACTTGCTGAAAATGATCGATACGTATTGCTGAGTTTGCTGCAACCTGCGTCAATAAGTTCGCGATTACCTGCAGTTATACTTTCTTAAACCGCTGCGGTATAAAACCACAGTTTTTACAGCGCAACCATCAGTCCTAATTCGGTCCCGCGGGGTATTTACAGTGCACGTTTCTGACACAACCTTGCAACATGGCTTTCGTGCATAAGGTACTTATACTTATTTAATGTAATAATATAAAATAGTTACACGATGCTACCATTTAAAATATTATTTCACATATGGAACTCATTTTATTATTCTTTCTTATTTGGTGCAAATTTATCTAATTATACAGTGTTCAAGACACAATCAGCAATATTTTACGTTTGCAAAATGCTATAATAATTTAATCTTTAGTATCTATATCTAGATTAATTAATACCTTTGGGATTGCAACTACATCATCCATTTCCTGTGCATCTAGAGGTCGTACAGGCTAGAAAGAACTTCATCTGACGGGACAGTAATTGAATCAGACTTGAGTAACGAAAAACTGTACTTAGTTAAAAAGTTTAATAGTCACTTTTAGAGTCAAGAAATGATAGGGCAAAATTTGAATAAAAAGATAACTGCAATTTCGATAGTAATAAAAGCTGTTTTTGTCGATATCCACATAGTAGCTAGTTACGGTTACCAATCCCAAGCACGTAAACTGTGTTATAATAATAACCGTTTTACTAAGTATCGCTTGTAGGAATTAAATACCAAACCAGAATCACTTGCTGTAATTGTGAAAAAAAAAACCACTGCGAGTTAAACTGTCTGAGTTTTGAGGAAGAGTGTGGTGGATAGGAATGGTGAATCCCATATTCCAGCTACCGGAAGTATGTCATATACCTAACCTTGTTGCTCTAGAGACAACGTGTAGCGCAGTGTCTTATTCTCTAATGACACTGAATGCTTAAAGTCTTACCTATTAAGACGTCTTCGAACAGTGTGTGTGTCTTCAAGACCTTTAGTGAGAAGGTGTCATACAGAAGAAGAGGAAAAAATGGATAGAAAACATGGTCCCAGTGAGCTTCATAAGAAGGCTCTACATCACACAGCGACCGAAGCTATGTTTGTAGTATCTTTGAGCGATCGAATCAAAATTGAGGAGATCCGCAAAAAAACTAGACAGGCAATCACTTTGGACTGACGTAGGTCAACGTGCCTCGAAGTTAAAGTGGCAACGAGTCATTTGATTGCAGGAGTGATGGGACTCACGATGCTGGAATAGCAGTCACTCTCCAGGTGAAAGTAGGTACACCATCAAAAAACCGCAAAGCCAAGCCAAGCATCAGGATTTCGCACCGCTTGAGACTGAAAAATCCTGATGCTTGACAATATTTCTAGGAGGACTTTTCGTCTATCCGTGAATAGACAAAAGTCTTCCATCGGCAGAACTTCCCCCTTCTTCTTCCTTCTGTTCATCGGCTGAAACAACTGCAATAACGATGAACGAACAAGTTCGTTGATAGGTCTTATGACACAATGTCTCTAAGTTGATCAATACTTCTACTATTATTATCATAGTTTTGTTACAGTTACAAGCTACTCTATTGGGTAGATACATTATCGAAGGTTAGTGATGTAGTTCAGGGTCGACAGTTAATTTATTCAAGCTATTCTTTTCAGGCTTTCGCGTTGTTGGCCCTGACATCGGTCGCTTTCTCAGTCCACGCCCCGGGCGGGTACTCTTACAACCGCTTCAGTGGACCAGTCAGCGGGAAGATCATTGAAGTTCAGGTGCCTGCAGCGGAGGGCGCGAGGCAACACGCAGATTACGGATACAACCATCGACAGGGACAGATTGACCCCGAGACCGCAAAATATGAGCGCTTGAAGACGGTCGATTACAAGGTAAGCCTTTGTAATAGCGACTTTTTGAAGATGTCCTGGCGTAGTGGAACGCACTCGGATTCGAGTGCAGGTCACGGGTTCGATTCCTACCACGGGCCACTTTCTAAATTGGTCCAGGTTTGGTCTGGTGGGAGGCTTCGACCGTGGCTAGTTACCCTACCAGCAAACACCCACCTTCAAGCAATTAAGCTTTCTGGCGCGCGATGGTGTGAAACCGCTAGGGGTGAGTTACACACTCAAATTGTACGACATCTTCGGCTGCAGTATCACTTGAGAGCTAATGATGCCTGACTTGAAGTGAGTAATATAAAGAGGTAGGTAGGCAGGCAGAAGAAGAAGTTTATTTTATGCAATGATTTTATGCTTTGGCGGTCGGTCCATGGAAGTAAGCTGCAGGTAGTATTGGTCAATCATACCTGCTGTTGTAGCAGTAGATATGCTGGTGTTAGGTACTTCTTTGTACATAGGTGTTATGTATTTCTAAGGCTGAGCAGCTCTGCCTTGATATTTTCCTACATTTTACAGTTGATAGTTAATACTTACTCAGTGTTTGAAATTATCTGAGTTACTTAGCTGTCTTTACCTTCTAGATGCATAACCGCGCCTATTGCACTCTGCACAATCTCTAAACTGGCATTGTCGAAAAAGGAGAGAGAAATATCCTTCACCATTTACGCATCCTTTATCTTTTACGCATCCTATCCTTTAAAATCCTCCTATTAAATATTTTATCCTTTATCTTCAACGTATTTTTTAATCTAGAAACATATGATGGTTTCCGAATTTAATAAGACATTACCATTATCTAATAAAAATTTATCGCTGTGCATTAGTTTTGCTAAATATCTGAAATAGCTCGATCGATTTTGAAATTTTTAGTAAACGATGGTTTAGAGAAGGCGGAGTAAAGTGACTAGTTTTGAATAATCTTTGATGTTACAGGCTCAACCCGACTATCACTTCGCGTATGGAGTTCAAGACCCTCTGAGTGGAAACCAGCAGGACCACAAGGAGTCCCGCGAAGGAGACGTCGTTCGCGGCGAATACTCACTAGTAGAGCCCGACGGCTCCATCCGTCTCGTCAGATACACGGCCGATGATAAGAACGGTTTCCAGGTACTTATCTACACTTATATCAGCCCCTAGATTGTGTAAAGAAAAACGTATTCATCATTAACGTAGACGTTCACAAATTCAACCATCAGTCAGAAGTCTCGGGACAGAATTCGCTATGAAATTCGCGATGAATACGTTTTTCTCAGGCAATTAGACCCCTGATCTTTGTATTTATTTATTTGTGTAGAATAGTAAAATAAAACAAGATTCCAAAATACAAACCACATACAAAATCATGACAGTAGAAACACGACTTATACGTCGTCTCCGTGGTTCTACTAGTAAGACAAATCAGTAGGACCACGAGAAACCAAGTGGGATCTAAGTGGGAATATTTTCTATTGTTAACTCGACGACTGAGGGGTGTCTGTCTTTCTGTGTGTTTGTGTGTGTGTGTATGTGTGTCTGCCTGTAGCATCGTAGCTCTCAAACGGCTAGACCGATTTCGATGTGTTTTTCTTAGCTACGCTTGCTTACCTAATGTCGGTTCAGCAATGTAAAAGTATCAGCTCTTTTCTAAAATGATGTAAGACATTTTTGGCGTATGATTTTTGTCAGTTTAATTATTATATGCCAACTGTAGGCAGTTTTTTTTAAATTTTTAATTTGATTACTTCTGGTAATCTATCTTTAGTTTTATCACTATCCCTAAAATCTGATTATTTATGTTGTTAGGAAATTTCAACAATGAATGTTTCTTACAGGCTACAGTGCACAAGAAACCAGGCGGACAACCGAACGCACCTCCAAGGTATACCCAAGTTAACCAGCAAGAAGACTCCGGAGAATACTAGTCCTGTTCTACTTGACTGTAAGGAAAGACTATACAGTACGCAAATCAGTTTAGGTTCTGTTCCACTGAGATGCTATGAGAAGTTATCCTTGCATCTTAAATGAACCAAAGCCAATAGATTTGCTTATTGTATTTTAAAATAGGTGTTAAGTTTTGTTAACTATTTATTATGTACCTTGTTAATTATTGCTAAAAACAAAATAAATAAAAAATAGAAAAAAGTTAAAATTTATTTCCAAAACCTGTGGTTTACGCTATAGATACGCTTTTAAAAACAAGATCATTTGGTAAAAATGTTCTTCACAGTGTCCGGAGAGAAAGGAAATACAATGGTATGGGTCTTTTCACCGGCGATCGTTTGCAAAGATTGTAAATATCTGAGCTGTAAGAAACAATAACTTGACATTATCTCAAAATAGGAATCACTGACTGTTCTCGAGTATTCACGTAATGAACCAAGAAATCGCTTTACAAAGCAATGAGAATTGGAAACAAAAATAAAAACTTGAAATAACTTAATTGGGATAGAGGTAAGTACCTACTCTCCAATTAAGTACATAATATGTATAGCTATTTGAAATCAATGAATGGACTTTAGATTAAAATACCTATGCAAAAAATAAAAAAGGGCTTTACTGTGTCGTGGATACATACAACCATATGTTCTAATAGAATTATTTTGAGATCCATCAGGTATCGAGAGTAGTGTGATAATTTGAAAACGTATTTTATCTTGCTTGTAGCTTCATGTGCATTTAAACTTGTATAGGTAGATATTTCAAACCACGACGACGCGTCCCACTCTGTCAAACTTCATACGAATCGAATGAAACATAAGCGATTTTGACAGAGTAGGGCGCGTCTTCTTGGATTGAAATATCTATACTTGTCGAAGGACATTGAGTCTTGAGTGCATTAAAGGCGAGGCCGAGATTTAATAAAATAATAATTAATAAACGCAGAAATTCTGATGATAATTGGCTTTGATGATGAGTTTCTCTTAGAGGCGTTACTACAAAATACTTACCCTATCTAAATAATTAATTGAATTGTAGTTAGATGCAGTAGCAGAGGAAGGAATTAGATGATTAGGTACCTACATGGATTGGAACAAACTATCAATAATTGCTCATTTGAACTTCCTCTTAGAAAACTAATACGCAAGGTGAATTCTGAGTAGCCAAACCTGTATGCACATTGGATTATCCATTAGAATATCTGTGGCAAGTTGAAGGCTCTTCGTGGACTCGATTTCTGCTTTTGCAACGATTATTTTCGCGTTTGCCAACCTTGTTGATTCGGCTTCAGCTGCCATTGCTTTTTGTAATTGCAATGGTAGACTTATGTCTTTGCTGTAAATCGTTTCGAAATTTATTGATATTATTCTTTTATTGGGGTACAGATGATAGGTATTTTAAAGGTTTGCCCATGTTTTTGAAGTGCACACCTTCAGACAAGTAGGTTGCCGGTAAATTTGTAAACCTTTTTAAATTTTTATCTGATTTTAGATTGAAACCATCCCCTGCTGGAATAAATCATAGTCTAGTATCAATTTTATCAGTAAAATGAAAAATTACATTTCCACTCTGACGATTTCAATTCCCCAGTTCCGTGTGATATTTTTCATGAACTCAAACACTTGATGACTGACTGCAGGTCGATTTGCGAGGACTTCTGTTAGCTTCCTCGTTCCTAGTGCATTACGAAGTGTAGTAGCAGCTAAGAAGTGTGTCGATAATCTGAGTGAAAAATTATAGGTATAAGTAATGAAAATATTAAACCACACAGCCACAAGCTGAGTTAACCTGACCTGACTCTACAAAATACTAATCTAATTGTAGAATAATATTATCTTATCAGCTTATAACCCATTCAGTTGCCATCAAGAAAAAGATTTCATTTAAACCAAATCCATATATATTAAAGATCTTACTTATAATCAGTGACACTTATTATTGCAAGGATAGGGTCGAATATTTTATAAAATACTACTGCATCAACAGAAACTGTCAAAGAATCTTTAGTTAGCACCTGTAAACAAAAAAGAATTGATCAAGTAGTCATTAAAGTTATTTCATGGGATTTACTATAACTTGATAATTTACCTCTTGTGGTGGAACTGCATAGCAAAAAGTCCTTAAATCGACGAATTTAACAGAATCTACACAAGGTAAGTAAAATATAAGTCCGGGACCATAAGCCCGATTCTTGTACACTTTTCCATTGCGCAAAATTATTGCTCTTTCAAACTGCCGACAAATCTGGGAAGGGTTTTTTTAAAATATAATTAGTTTCTATGAAGACATATTAAAGTTATAAGTTGTGTTAACAATTTGTAGTCGTAATCATTTTAAACCATGAAATAAATAAATACTCACTACAAAAATACATAACAGAGAAAAAGGTAATGTTAGCACAATAATAACAATTGAGAACAACACTGCGAGTTTTTCAATAACTTTATCTTCTTCTGTAAAGGAAACAGATTTTTAAGTCATTTGTATAAAAATTAGTATTATATTACTAGTAGGTATTAGCGAGGTTGATTACTTTGGAGTCCTTGATTTTGAGTTTGTTGATTTTGTACAGTATTAGTTACACCTTTCTGCAAATCCATTGTAAATTTGTTAGCTATTGTTTTTTCTTCACTAAGATTATTTTTATGCTGAGTGCTAGGCATTTCTGGACTTTTATGATAGAAGGAATTACAAAATTTTATTATGCAAAGGAATGTCAAATTGGCAATGAACTGGCATTTTCAATGTCTTTGAATTTTGAAAAGTTCTTATGACATATTCTTTAGCAGTTATTATCTCATAATGGTTAACATAGCAAGTTAATAATAATATTATAGTTATGTATTCTGGTATTGGCAGGTATTGGTTTGGTTTTTTATTGATGTTTAGGAATCGATATCGGAAATGGAAAAAATATTGATGTTGTGTTTTGCGATGCAATTGAATTTAAAGTTTGTAAGTATCTTAGCTGAAAAAAAAATACCTATTAGTGATAGGATAAGTTATAATGAAATATAAAAGAAAAAGGTATAGTTTCAAGTAGTACAAGTATAGTTTGCGGCTTCTCGACTATGATCTGCGAGGCATCTCGTAAATTTTCTGCAGCTTTGATCTCACCCTGGGCTTCTATTATTTTTGCTTTGGCAATGCGAGTTCCTTCAGCTTCTGCTGCCATGGCTTTTTGTAGCTCGTAAGGCAAAATAACATCCTTTCTGTTAATAGGTAAGCAAGAATCATTAAACATTTGTATATTTATTTTTGATTCCACAACTTGAAAATGTAAAATCTCTATATTTTTCTAATTACAAATATGCACATACTTTTCAATTTACTAGTACGATTGTAACTACGATCTCAACGGCGTGTTATTAAACGTAATTGCGACTCTGTCTGGATGCTTACTTTTGTTCACTGATTATTATTTACTAGCAAATTCAACGCAATATGGGATTGCTGGAGTAGAAATTATAATGTTATGTTTAAAGTAAAGTGGTTTAAGAACTTTATTGGAGAACCAAAAGATGGATATAACTTTCGTGATCTTCAACATAATAGAGGAACTAATAAAGAGTAGAGAAGAAAGCGTCCTGGGATATCAATACGAAATCTACGATCCAAATAATTTATGTGGATCCTATAACAGACTATAACAGCACTTTGCTATATCGACCACGCTGGTCCAATGATATTAGTAAAGTGTCGTAAGATGAAACTGAATAGAAGCTTGTAGTACCTATCTAGATCTTTTTAGGGTTGTTTATTACTCAGCAAATCAAAGAGACTCTTGGCCTCAAAGAAAATGCATTAAGAAAAGCAAACTCATACCAATGGGATAAAAATGACAACAATATATTCAAGGTTGGGTAAAATTTCTAAGAGCAACGATTACATTTCCACTCGTTCCACTTCAACGCCCCATTCAGCGGTTCCTTTATCAATTTCATTGCCAATCGCTTGACTGATTGATTCGCGGTTTGTCAACAAATCAGTCAATGTGTACTGACCCAAAATATTTCTTAAAATAGCTATGGCCAACAATTCGGTTGCGTGTCTGTAACAGTGATAATGTTACTGAAAAAATATAAACACCGTCTGTAACGGGAATAGGAACAATTAATGTATGAATTTTTGTATTTACTTATAAGATTGGACATTAAGCAAACAGTTTAAAGGTTGCTTCACATGACAGTAAATCACTGCATCTACAGTTACCGTCACAGAGTCTTTTGTGAGAATCTGGAAAAGTCAAATTATTTTTTTATTAAATTTACAAGTTTAAGATTATATTCACTAGTTACAATACTAATTCATGTTGGAACACTCGTCTCTAACTCTCTAGTAAAAAATTCATAGAAGATACCAATCGATGCACGTATGAAATCAAAATCGTAATCAAATCTAATGAAGTTAAAGAACTATGTAAAATTTAGATAATTAATAAAAATACACAACTTCTATTATCTTCGTACCTCCTGTGGCCGTAAATTGAAGGATTGAGTCCTCAAATCGATAAACGTAACTATGTCCGTACAAGGCACCACCCAAATGATACCAGGTCCGGCGGGGGAATCACTTCTCACTCGTCCAAAACGTAAAATTACTGCTCTTTTGTACTGTTTCACAACCTACCAGACAATTCATCTCTAGATTAAGGCAACAGATGGCACAAAAAGTTTACATGATGAATTAGTCAGCGTTGTATTGCTGCACCAACGAAATATTTGGTAGTTATGAAATTTGGCTTTTGACCGATACAATGATTTAGTTTCGTTTAATCATAGTAAAACAATATCCAACGTGTTTCAGTAGAGATGCAATTTTCATTTTAATAAAAATTATTTTAAAATGTTGATAATGATTTTAATAAAACTTATATTTTTAGTAAAAAGGCATACATTTACCTTGAAACATATTACTAAGATTATGGGACACAACAAAATCATTATGATCGCAAGATAGCGGAATAGCTTTTCTTTCAGTGTTTCTTGGTTTATTTCTAAAAAAAAAAACAAAAATTGTAATTTATATCTATTGGCTTAAAGATTTAATTGCTTAGCCTGTTTAAAAGATATAACGGATACAGCATCTATGGCCATCATCGGTTCAACATGCGAATAAGTACATATCCCATTATTATTATAATTTATGTGAAAGTTTGTATCCTTGGATTTTGGATGTTGGTTACTCAATAACGCCGCAATTAGATACTGGAAACTAAATCAGTTCAGTTAAGTGATTGAGAATAGATAGCTTATACTTTCGAATCAACGAATAGGCTTCTCTTGAAAGCCAAGGGTTTTTTCTGGATAGGAAAAACCCATAGCTATCCAGGGATTTGAAAAATATTAACGTCGATATCAATCTATAACTAAAGCTACATATTCCTAAAGTAAACTTTGTGTAGGTATACAGTCGGCTGGAAATGGGACCGTAAAAGGAGAGAGAAAACTGGAAAGTAAGCATAACATTTCCTGTGGAGCTTTGACCTTTTTTATACGGTGTTCTGTGTTCTAGCAATGAGAGATTTACGAAGAAACACTTACTAGTTAAATCTACGTAAGTCCTGCGTTCCATTTTCTTATATTTTCTTTTATTCTTCATAAAAACTATACAAATAAAACAAATTAATATTTATAAAAACAAACATGAGACATGTCTCTGCTGTGACATTTACCTATCAAACCTTTCGTTATTGCTTTTAGCTTTCTTCTTTATTATCTCATTGGCTTTCAATTTTCTTCTCTGACACGGAGCAAGGAATATGTTTATATCTTTTGTTTTCTGTGTTCTCTGATACAGATCAGTTAAGTAACTGTACCTACTGAGGAGAGTCAAAGAAAAGTACACATACTTTTCTTTGACTCTCCTTGTCCACAGATTAAAGATATATCTGATATCTATGAGATATCATGGGTATCATATGTGGGTACCTATAAGATATTAGAACCGGTATGGACATTGGACAATGCACAGACACAATGACCTTAGGAAACAATTTGGATGATACATCTACCGAAGACGAACTTGAGCTAGTTATTCGTTAGAATAACAAGTCCTCTTAATTCGCGTGTTAGAGTTTGTAAGAAAACTCCTCCAAAACGAATTTTATAGTTTTTTTTTCGTATATTTGGTAGGTCCAATGATGAAGTACGCTACGCTATGCTATAGTAGATCTGAGAATAGGAAAAAAACAATTTTTCATAGCTCCTAAGCGGCAAATAATTTATATGTGGCAAAATAACGTTTGCCGGGTATACCAATATAATTTTATGAAAACTTTCTTATAAGAATGATGTTTTTGAAAAAGTGAACAAAAAAACAGATCTGGCCCTTATTAGGGCCTCATATTTGTTATTCCTTGTATACTTCTGTAGGTTTTTAAGTCCTGTGAAATTTCTAAAAGATATATTCCGGAAACCATTCTCAAAATAAAACACAGTGCCAAAAGGTATATTAATTATTGGTGTTGAAATAATTTATTTAAATCGGCAGCGATGGTGGTGGTATGCTAGGCCCCGCTCCACTCAGGAACGTCCTCAAGAAGTCCATCGGGAACGGAAATATGATTGTAGAGTTCTTTTCTGCCGATATCGTATTCAGTGACTGTAGGTACCGCAACTGAAATGCAAGAACTTTAATAAATTATGAGTTTAAATGCGACCAACAGTAATGCTATCCATTCAGTGTATTACCAATTGACAGATTAATTTACCCTGGACAGGACTTCGCGAAAAAATGTCGCCAGTTTACCGGTGGCAAAAATGCTTGTTTTGTCACCAACAGTTAGGACACGGTGTAGTTATCAAGATCAAGGAGACTTTACGTGACACCAAACTATTTTCTCATGTAATACGTAACGTATGTATGTATAAATAAAATATATAAATAAATAAATATACACAGGACATTTGACACATCGCAATCTAGCCCCAAATTGAAGCGATAGCTTGTGTTATGGGTGCTAGATAACTGACAATATACATACATACTAATATACATAAATATAATATATTGAAAAACACCCAGACACTGGAAAATATTCATGCTCATCACACAAACATTTACCAGTAGTGGGAATCGAACCCACGACCTCCGGCGCAGACGGCAGGTTCGCTACTACTACGCCATTTGGTCGCATGTATATGCTTTTATGGTGCACCCAAGAAACAATTAACAAAAATTAACGTACATTATTAATTATGAATATTTAACCTGCAAGGCTGTAGGGTTGTCAATCATGACAAGGGAGGCTTCTCTCAGGGCCTTGGATGCCTTTATTTCACCTTCAGCGGCGATGATCTTTGCGCGCGCCTCTCTGTCTGCCTCCGCCTCAGCCGCCATCGCCCTTTGCAGCTGGACCGGTAATCTCACGTCTTTTCTGCAAAAATAAATGACGTAAAATTGAACATAGTCAAGCCATTACTAAAAACAAGTACTCAATTAGCTTTAAAAGTGTATCAAAAATGAAAAACCCTGGAAAATCATGCTTCCCACGGGTTTTATGAAAAATCGTAAATCACGGGAGTGGTTCCGCGGACAACAGAAATAAATCCACGCGGAATTTAGATTTAGGGTTAATTACATAACACTTTAATATAAAGTTACATAGAAAAATACATGGTTCTTCCGGGATTTGTGAAAATTTGAAATTGTGACGGCCATGTGTTCTAATTTTGAACGCTGATCTTCCGTCAAACGGTGCGTATTTTTTTATAACGAACGTAAGTCAACAAGCAGGCGGGTCACCAGATGTTAAGCGAACATCGCCGCCCATGGACATTTGCAGCCCCAGGGGAATCCCAAACGCGTTACAAGCTCTTGAGGAGTTTGTTTATCCTCCCCCATGTATTGTGTTGTATTTTCAGCAAGACCACCACAGCCGCTTTAAAAGTGTTCGCTTACATCTCAACCCTCTCCACCTCGACTCCCCAGGGGTCCGTGGCCACGTCCAGGTTGGTCTGCATCATGTGGCTGATGGCCTCGCGGTCGGAGAGCAGCTGCGCCAGGTCTCTCATGCCGAGCACGTTGCGGAGGGTGGTGGCTGCGAGGAGACGGGTGGATGCACTGTGATGATGAAAAACATGATAAACATTCACAGTTCATTCGGTGAACTAAATCCCCCTCCTGGGTACGGGTATTCAAGAATGAACACATAGTCACTTAGTCACATAGTGATACTTCGGATATACAAAATCCCTTAGCTAAGCTAAAGAACCTTTTTGACTGTGTGAACCGATTTTGACGATTCTTTTTAAATTAAAGGATATTGCTAGACCAAATCAAATGTGACCACCGGAGTGTGGTCACATTTGATTTGGTCTATAGTAGTGTTATTAAATTATTATCTCGCTGCAGACTCGGTCATAAATCATTCGAGCGTTTCGCTTTTGTTTTGTGCACAAAAGCGAAACACTCGAATGATTTATGACCAAGTCTGCAGCGAGATAATAACACTACTATAGTTCTGACTATCCGTGAGAAAAATCTTGTTAGTCTTGCATTATGTAATGTGCGCGATAAATGGGCGAATAAGTCATTTTCACATCAACTGATGTCCAAGAAAGGACCTTGGTACCTACTTTAAGGGTACGGGTTTGGCCATACCCTAGCACGCTAAATGTGGGTTGGCAGGCTTAGCATAGCTTTTGAACATTTTCAAGTATGCAGGTTTTTTCACGACGTTTTCCTTCACCGTTAAGTGATATGTAGTTTCCTAAAACGCATTAAGTTCTAAAGGCAATCCTGATTTTTTTCGATCTCACAAACAAATTGACTCAGAATGAGGGGGCTTGTTTTAACGTTTGGCACCTACCTGTAATCAGCTACCCTAATGACTGCATTTAAAGGTTCCTTTATTCTGTAATAAACGACCGCATCTACTGCTACAGTAACGGAGTCTCTTGTTAGTACCTGAAAACACACAAGAAATTATAAGCACCGTCTAAAATGCAGTCACATGAAACTATGCATGTCTGCTATAACCCCAGTCGGTTGTTACACAGCATCGCACTGTACTCATGTAGCCATCCGCGGCCGGAGTTTCGCAGACCTAAGCCAACTTAGTTCCTAATTATGAAAACCAAAAGTATTTCCTCCCTATGGTCTGGGAATCGAATCCCAGACCATAGGGAGGTAATACTTTTGGTTTTTGATTCATTGATCGCAATTTGCAATTCACTGACGGCCAAATGGCGTAGCGGTAGCGATCCTATCGTCCGCGTCGGAGGTCGTGGGTTCGATTCCAACAACTGGAAAACGTTTGTGTGATCAGCATGGTTGTTTTCTATTGTCTGGGTGTTTTCCAATATATTAAACTTATGTATTTTAATATGTATGTACATTTACCAGTTATCTACTACCCATAACACAAGCTATCGCTTACTTTGGGGCTATATTGCGATGTGTGTTTAAAGTCCTCATAATTATATAAGTATTTATTTATTTATTAAATAAATCCTCTTCGTTTTCGTAGATGCAGTCCACTCTTATCCACGGTTATCCAATTAGTATTGGTCCTTTTCAATAAAAATTGAGAATCCCGATTCACGCGTCGATTCAAGAACAGTCTACGTAAATCTGGCTAACAAATGAGGTCGCCTGCGTCATGTCTTTTAACAGATCTGGACGTGTTTAAATAAACATTGATCATACACAAATTATGATATTGAACGGGCATTGCATTAATATGAAATTAGCACGATTAATGTTACAACACAGTTTCGCGGTGTGTGTTTGAATAGATTTTTTTTTATTGCCATTTTGTTTAACATAAATGAACATACAAGTAAAGGAATCTACTATCCTAAAATATCTTAGGTTCTGTATTTTTTTTGTTTTGGTTTGGCTTTTTATCACTTAATTTACAACTCAATGCTTCCAACCAGCAGCAATATAGGTCAAAGGTCTGCCTGAGGTTGGACTACTGACCTGAATATGAGGCAACTAGACTAATTCACCTCAGCTTGTAGCTTTTTATCATTATCGTATAAGAAAACAATAGTGTTGGTAACAGACATATTATACACGGGACCCGGCGAACCGCGTAGCAAAATGCTGCCAGTTTACTGGTGTCAAAAAAGTTTGTTTTGACACCAACACCGTCAGTATGTCTGTGGACCGTGGTCTACGCTACAGGTCACTATGTACGCTATTAGCTCTTTCCGTGGTCTGTGGCTATTACCTAGTTTGCACGCAGGTTTCAACAGGGACGGTTTCCGCCATACCGTGGCGTATTAGCGGGAATCTTGACAGATGGCACTACTTTGTTCTTGTATGAATAAGGTTTGCGTAAAATGCTCAGATGGGCTAGTTGGTTCATATCGGTGGTGCCGGTATTATTAGACGCAGTACCTAATCCAGAACAGTAACAACTGGTTAACTAGAAGCGATTGTTATTACGTCGTAAAGCTTTGATTGATAGTTTATACGCGCATCAATCAGCGGACGGCCCGAACGGCGGCATTTGGGTTAACTGTTTTCAATACCAATGCCAATTCTGTAGCGCCATTGTTTTCAGCCATGTGTTCGATTCAAGTTTATAATTTGCGGACGCAAGGCAGATCGTACCACAGCTTCTAAATTGTAAGTAATTGGGAACCAGTTCGATTAACGTGTTTCAGCTCCAATAGTCAGCGAACTCAGCCCGGGAAATAAAATTTTATTTTAGAATGTAGGAGTTTGGAAATCTACCTTCAGTGATTGAATACTTCATTCTTGGGTTATCATTTAAATGAGCATTATGTTCTAAATATACACGTCCCCAGAACCATAATTATTACCCGATAATACATAATTTTTTATCGATAAAGTATAATTTACTCGAAGAGCATAAAAAGTAAACATACCTCTTGAGGTGGTACATCAAATGACACTGTTCTCAAATCCACTTTCCTGTAAGTGTCGACACACGGTAACACAAAGAAAAGCCCTGGGCCCCTCACTCCGCCTTTCCTTAATCGCCCCAGACGAAATATTACAGCGCGTTCAAATTCTTGAACAACCTACAATTGAAACAAAATCTGTAACCACAAAATCTTCTTCTTAAATCGTTTTTGTCAGTTTTTAATTAACTTGCAACTTTGAATTTGATTTGTTTACGTCAAATCTTGCATATTGCTAAGATCTCATGGTTTTAGTCGACATCCAGTATTAGCTTTACATATCGAAAATCGTCAACGAAATATTGATAGCGGGCTTTGAGTCTACTATGACATGACTGCTCCACTCAGGTTTGGACTCCGACTAAGGAACTGCTGACTGATTCCACAGACATGAAAGTTTGACCATTTATGTCAATTATAATAATTAATTCTAAAAGTCACCATGATACCATAGTCATGATGATAGGCTACAGGACAAAATATCGTAATGGTTTTTGAACAGCTTAGTTATTGTTAAATACTTAATATTAGCAGTTGGCACGGATACTCCTCCTGCTCATCAATCCCGACAAAGTGTGAATCGTAAAAAGAAAAAAGATCTTTTAAATTCTTAGATCAGCGTAATTTAACACCTGTCAATCTGTCAATAAATAACTATTTTACAACATTTACAACCCGAGCCGATTGCGCCAACATATTCTTTGCTCTGTATATTTTCACGTGTTTCATACGTTATTTTCGCTTCGTTTGCAAAGGTTTGTTTCTCTAACGCTGCATATAAATCTATTAGCACATTATAAATTCCGCCGTAATAAGGTTGTTAATTAGGAGTTTTATTCATCCACTTTGGAAATAGCCACTTGAACACGTTCCAAGGGCTTATCGGCAATTTTTTATGCATTCTTCGTGCAAAAATCAATGTTAGAATGTTTCTTTACCAGAGTCAAGAATGGAATAAGCAGTCCACTATACAAATAGAAACTTACAACCTGGGCGCCTTCAAATCAAGAGTGAATACTGAATAAGCATCTCATAGGCAAGCACGTTCCACCTTAGACTGAATCATCACTTTCCATCAAGTGTGATCACAGTCATGCGCTAGCCTATATTGTTAAAAAATAAATAATGTTTACCATCTACGTCCTCTACCTCTACTAGGTCTTTTAAAAAAAGTATAAACCTTAAAATTGCTTCTTCATCTTTAAAACTGAAATTCGGTGGTTTAAATATTTTGCACAAATTGTAATTGTGCCAAGTCCTTTAAAAACGATGAATTCAGAACCAGAATGAATTCAGATTCAGAACGTTGCCTACCCATTAGTTAAGACAATACTTATTAGATCAAAAGTTTACCTTAAAACATTCCAACAGCGAAAACGGGAAAGTTACTATGACTAGAAGAAATGAAAAAAATGTTGCTAATTTCTCTACGCATCCAACGGCCTCCGGATTTGCTGAAAAAGAAAAACTTATCAAATCTGCGACTTGATTTTACATTCACTCTAAATTAAAATATATTACAGTCAACCGTAATTCCATCAAGTAGGTAATATTAAGCATATTATTTTGGAACAAACACCTTAGACCGGCTCAAACAAACACTTGTTTAAATTTTCCAGCGTTAGACCGAGAAAGCGCACTCTTTTAAACTCATTTATCCAACTCAATAACGCACTCATACTTACGCATTTGTATCGTGATAGCGCAAGTCGTACCGGTATCACAATCTAAAATATTTAATTCGTACAATTAATTTTAATAAAACTAGTCACGAACATTTTTGGGACACCCACTCGACGATTACTTACGGCTGGGCACGTTATCCCGTCTCGTGCTAACCGATCTCAGTTCCGTTTGCATCGCGAATTAAATAAACTGCAACTAAATCGTCAAAGAGACCGCAATACCGCTCATAACGCGTTTAATTCAGCTAACATGCACTGTCCGCGCTGACATCCCGACTAACTTACTTTCAGAAGAGGCGGCATGTTTACACGACCCAAAAACAACACGATTCTAACTAAAAATATCAATTACAATGCGAATGCTCCATCTAATGTGTGATTATGACGGATTTAGTTTCGTTTACAGAAAATTTATTTACGTATTTCGAAGTAGCATTCCACTTCGTCCGAGTCCTTGTCGCGGCACCCACAGTCCATGTGGGGGTACCAGCAATCCATGAGCGGGATTCGAAGTTCGATGGTTCCCGCATCAATCAATATAAGTGTCCGCAGTGTGATCTAACCGGTGTCTATATCGGTACTACGGTGAACACCCGGCAGGTTGACGATAAAAATAAATAAATAACGCACTTTCCATGTCGAGCGAACAGGCGCACTCCGGACCGGGATGCTCCAAGAAAAGTGTGCATGCGAATCGTTTCCCGACACTATACTTCATTGGGATGTTTAGGTAATAACTTTACTAATATTATAGCGGCTCTTCATTAACGCTTCGAGATAGGTACGCGAATAAAAATGTTAACTAATCCAATGCTGTTATTTTGTCTGGTTTATTTTTTGTTAAACCGCAGCAACCTATATTTTTAGCCCACCAATCAGAGCTTTGATTTTATCTGTGATACTCCAATTCGTTTCCAATAAGACTGCAGTAATACTTGATAATGAGGTTGAAAACCTAAGTCTAACCTTTGGCGTAGGTACTAAGGTACACCTAGATTAGGAACAACGAACTATGAACATTATGTATTAACATTTACTAATTACTGTCTTTGAATATGCAATACCTGTTAGCATAATCGTATGTTACGGAAAGATAACCTGTATTTTAACAAATGTTTTAATCTTCAAAAGTTGTGTTGAACTTTGCGCTTCTGTTCTTCACCTAGTGACCACTTATCTAATGAACCTGTTTTTGCACACCTAGGATGCAAGTGAGATAAAACGTACGTACCTAAGTACCTACGTATACATACGTAAGTACATAATTTCTTGCAACAGCTACTGTTTTGTTTTGTAGAATTTGTTAAATCTAAGGTTGTATTGGTACCTTCACCCTTCACCTAAGGTGTACCAAATTCTGGTAGCAAAATTTTTGAAATTTTTTGTAAGGAAAGTGAAGAAGGATTTAAATACTGTTAAAGGTGAAAATTCTAGGTCGTTCGTACTATTAAAAAATGGAATCTTTACACATAAGCAATCTTAACCTGAGTTTTCTCTTTTATTTCAAAACTAATGGGGTTTTTCTTCAGTCTTCCAATGTAGCAGTGTGTAAGTACTACAGTGTACCGAAGTATGTAATCTTTATGAAATAAAAAACTGCAACAGTTTAAAACCTATCCTTACTTTATAACCCATAACAGATTGAATTATTACATTGTAACGAAAAAAATAACAAGGCTAAGTATATGAAATCAAGTTACAAGTTAAACTTTAATCCATATGCCACTTAAAATGTTCGGATTCCACAAAACCAATAAAATGCCGTTCATAGAGATATAATGTAGTTGATTAGAAAATAGCTCTCGTTTTTCATAGGCACACTAACACAGTTTATGTTTTGCAATAGTTCTATATGGTTCTATGTTATGTCCAATACCAACCATTTTATGCACTTTCAGGGTTCCATAAGAGTAATTTTGGCATAATTTTAAACATTTTCTTCAGGTCTATTGTAGATGGTACCTAATAATATAATCAACATTAACGATTACTAGATTAGTATAATATGTGGAATTTACAATTTTATTACAACAGCGTTCGTTTTGCTTACTTTTAAGGGTAAAAATTCTTAAAGTTTAAAATACATTCCCATTGTTTAAAATACATAAATTCAGAAAAGGAAGTAAATATAAATCGAGCTATAATTTTGTTAAGAGCGTTCATGCGGCACGGTGTGAATCGCGTTTCGCTCCATACTAAAAAGGAATTCGTTCCCGCTGACGCAATTTTGCGCGGAAAATGGTATTACAAAAAAATTTATAGTAAAATAAATATACAACTTATTAAAATAGTAAATAACCAGTGACATTGAATATTAATTGAATTAAATTACTATAATTCAGAAATAACAAAATATCTTTGATTTTATCCTAAAAGAATACGTTTAATTTATCGAAAAATGCAAAAAATGGTACTTTTCGGTTCATGGTTTTTGAATGAAAATCTAGGAAAATCGTGTTTTTTTGAGACACTTTTTAGTAAATGTTATTAATTTTTTAAATATGTCATTGAATATCTTGCATCTGCGTAGAGCGTCGACCGCTATTTTAGCAAACAGCCTATACAAAAATTGTTCTAGTGAGAAAGTTATACACATATTTTAAAATATTTTTGAGACAAGTTCTAGATTATGAAATGCCAAATAATATGAATTCAATTATCTAATGTATAATTGAACACATAACTATTTTATGTTTGTAACTATTGTATTTTATGTAAATCGTAAATTTTGACTCAAGCATAATACTAACGCATGAACCGCCTGAAGTCATATTTCGTCAATTTATTGGACTCAATTCAAACTTAGATAGTTTAACATAACTTAAACTTCAATTAAAAATTCGCGAATATATTCAAAATTGTAAGCATTTATGACGTATTTTACAGACAACTCAGTATAGGTATAGAGTTGTTGTTAAGTATAATTACGAGAAGGTTATTGTAATTAAGCATTAAGGTATCCCAGACCCAGTAACAACACCTGTTTGTCAGTATAAACTTATTTCTCTGAAAGGTACTAAAGTAGAGCAACTGGGTGGTATCGTATAGAGATAAGGTTGATACTTATCGCTTATCAAACATATTATGAAGAAGATTTACTGATTACTATTACTTTATGATGATTACTATTACTTTATGATGAAGAATTTACTGCCTTAGATCATTATAATAACATATTACAGGAATAAGTATCTCCACTTTTGCAATCCCTTTTGTGTTTAACTTATTTTATATTTTCAAGCCATAAGGGCTTAAGAAGCCCTTTAAATTATTTGGGTTTATGTAATTAGTCTAACCATTAATTTCATTGCGTGTAGATGGTTGTTTACTTACACTATAATTATCTTGTCTAAGTAACTTGAAAGCTTCACGTTGTTCTAAAAATTGTGAAATGCCCTGGTTGAAATTATTATGTAACTCAGATAAAGTACTTTGGTTTTCTGAAGCTCATAGCTGTTATATAATTTACTAGCCTTTTCTCCCGATTTTGTTCGTGATTATTCCAGGTAATTAAAATTTCACAATTGTTCATCATAACTGTTTACTGTACTTACATAATTTTACATAACGATAAAATATGCATTAAGATATATCTCGGGTTTTACCGTTATTGTTTATTTATTAATAGAAACGGATTGGGATTTGAGTCTAGACATTTGTTAAAGCTGATTTATTGCAATAAATCACTGCATGGATATGCATTTGAATATTTTGCTAAGGGTTTATTTTGAACGCGAATGCACTTCGCAAAATATAAGGCAGTTATAATATAACTCGAGAATCTTTAAACAAATAGTCAACAGGCATGTTTTTGGTAAGCGCGCTCCATCTTCGACCACATCGTCACTTTCCGTCAGGTAAAATGGTGGTAAGCTCAAAAAAAGGTTACCATAATATATCCACAATCAGACTAACACTAACATCAACATAACATCTCAACAACAACACATCACAACAACAACACTAACATCAACATAACCTGTTATGATAACATCTCTGATAATGTTTCTAGTTCTAGCTTTTTAATAATCCTAATAATGGCTTACATTTAGTAAGTTTTGGCAGTCCTAGATTATGATTAATTGTTCGAATATAGATGCGATGAACTTTTTCATGCTATTTGATATCTATTGTTAAAAATATTTGAAGAAGTAATCGTATTTGAGATAAGTACCTAAGTATTACGTGAGCTTTTAAGCCCAAGCTGTTCAATCGGTTGAAATTGGTCCAAATTTAGGTTGCACCGCACTCGAATGCACCGTTGAACCAATTTCGACACACAGTCCAAATTTTGCTTTATCGTTCATTGAACGTTCAAGTATATCAGTTACTTACATAATAATTCCTGCTAACTCATATGTTGAGAAATATTTCGAATAAACATAGAAAATAACTTATGTTTTGTCCCTATGTTAAGTTAGGTATATACTAGGTACACATTATCCTGATTTTTTCTACTTAAGGCTTAGTGCCTTGGACTGCTAACTGCTGCTTTTAACACAGTAAAATTGCGGAAATAGCAACTTCATCTTCATTTCACATGTGTATTGTCTACATCACTTTAGGAAAGAACCGTAAGTTACGTAAGATAATACTTCCCATCCTCACAGTTTAACTGACATAAGCCTTAATATATTATGTCTTATTAGCTTACAAATCGCAAAAACCGAATAAAATTTCAATTTGGTGGGCAGGCGCGTTTAGTTCACCTTAAGCCGTAAGAATAATGAGTAGTAATAATGAATTAGTGTTATAAGAATAGATAGTGAACACAAGCAAAGTATAAGCAGATTTATCAAAGTATACCAAGTTCCGTAAATAATCTTTTTGGGAGTTGCTAGCAAAGCCTCAAGATTCCAAAAAACATCTTCGATGCTCCGAATGGGCAGTCTTTGGGCCATTAAATAAGTTACAACCGTGTGTTATCTTATATGCACTAAATCCTAAACCAAAAATATGAATGCGATCAAAGCGAAAAAGTTTATTGCTGACTCTAAAGTTAAAGAACTCTTACATAGTAAGTTTCGATTTTCTTATAACGGTACTATGTAATTGAGAATTACATATAAATTTTCTGATAGAAATAATAAACATTCCTTGAAAATAAGTTCATATAAGAGTGCAAGAATGAATCGACAGGTGCAACTACGAGTACATACATCAGCAGGTATGGAGGGGCCTCCACTTATAAGCGATAGGACCTTAGTTCTGGCAATCAGGACTATTGCGAACTTGTTGTGTGCAGTGTTTGTTTAGCCCTCACAGGCAATATGTGGGTGAGTTATATAACTACATATAATAATCTATTGAACATTATTATAAAAGAAATAAAATATGGTTAATTAATAATATCATAAAATACAGAGCTCATGACTGAAGTTGTTTGAAGATTGTTGTTTTTCAAGTGAAAACTTTAGCCGCGTTGAATTATTTTTGGTAGAGCTGAAAATTAAGAGTTTGCATCACCAACTAACAAGCTCGAAATGCTAATGTACGAGTAACTCCTTGCGACCGCTGCGCCGCGCCCGCGCCGGGGATGCGGTCTGTGTCATGCACATTGTACAGTCAACTTCAAAAAGCCATAACTATATAGCTTAAAAGGTAAAACAATATCAAACAATAAGACAACAGGATTAGGTTCAAAAATAGGTTCATGCATGAAAGGGATATTCGTTTGCAAATTCTATATCGACTTTTGACGTTGAAGTTTTACCTTTTCTTATTTATGCTTCCCCAACCTGCGTATCAGTGATAGACATATTTTAACATATTTTAATAACTAAACTTTTCCTTCGTAGATTTTAGCTCTACTATCTTGCATCAGCGTGGCTTATGCTGCGCCCATTTCCGTGGGATATGGCACAGTGTATGCATCGGCGCCGATTGTACACGCACCGATCGTACACGCGCCAGTCGTACACGCGCCGATAGTTCGCGCTGAACCTGTGGCAAGTAAAATTCCAAAATGTTGTATTTCCTTTTTTTTTTTTTTTTTTTATAATTGATAGGCTTGCGCTTGACTACAATCAAGTCCGATGTACAGAAATGATGAGGTCTAGGATGGAGCGCGCTTGCCTAGAAAATGCCTATTCACTCTTCTCTTGAAGGCACCCAGATTGTATTTGGCTGGGAACACGGAAGCTGGAAGGGTGTTCCACACCTTAGCGGTTCGAATCAGAAACGTAGAAGAAAAGCGTTTCGTCCGAGTACGCTGGACATCAACCACATAAGGATGCCAATTCTCTCGACGTCTCGCGGTTCTATGGTAGAAAGGTGAAGGTGGCACAAGGTTGTGGAGTTCTTGAGCACACTCTCCAAAATATATCCTGTAAAAAACCGCTAAACAGGCAACACTGCGTCGGTGTTCTAAACTGAGCAGTTTCGCCCGTGTTAGCGATTCCTTGCCGATTATTCTGCGTGCGCGGCGATCAACCGAGTCCAATGCATCGAGCTGGTATTTGGCAGATCCATCCCATAGGTGACTGCAGTACTCCATGCCGGAGCGAACTTGAGCTTCATATAGCGTCAAAAGCTGTTCGGGCTTGAAGTACCGCTTAATCTTGTTCAGGATGCCAAGTTTTTTGGCCGCTGTTTTTGCCTTTTCCTCGATGCATTTCCCAAAATTGAGATTGGGTGAGATGTTAATACCCAGGAGGTCGATATGATCGCTAATCGGAACGGATACATTTTGAAAAGTGGGAGCCAAGGTGAAGGGGCTCTTTTTTGCGGTGAATAAGCACGCTTGCGTTTTGGTAGCGTTAAACTTGACTAAATTAGCGTCACCCCACTCAGACACTTCTTTTAGAGTCAAGTTAACGCGATTTAAGCAAATCGTTGATGTGCAGCAGGAATAATGTCGCGGATAGAACAGATCCCTGAGGTACACCGGCATTGACAGCCATTAGGTCTGAAGAGTGACCGTCAACGACCACTCGAAAAGACCGTTCTCTCAGGAAATCAGATATCCAGTTACAAAAGCCAGCGGGTATTCCATAAGCTGGGAGTTTGCTGAGTAGGCTGCCGTGCCAGACTCGGTCAAAAGCCTTAGAGATGTCGAATGAGACAGCGAGCGCCTCACCGTATTTCTCTATGGCTTCGCCCCATGTATGCGTGGCATACACAAGAAGATCGCCAGTGCTCCGGTTGGAACGGAAGCCGTACTGACGGTCCGACAAAAGGTCATTTTCTTCAAGGTATGCTAGGAGCTTGTGATTGAGTACACGTTCCATACTTTTACAAAGGATGGACGTGATGGCAATCGGTCTATAGTTGGCCGGGTCGGCACGACAACCCTTCTTGGGCACCGGCTGCACGTTGGCAACCTTCCAAGAAAGTGGGATTCGAGCGGTGGAGAGAGAGAGGCGAAACAAGCGTGTTAGTACAGGAGACAACTCGGGAGCACAATTACGCAGGACAATTGCAGGTATGCCGTCTGGGCCACTGGCCTTGCTCACGTCTAGGTCACGAAGAGTTTTAAGGACCTCGTGCTGGTGAATGCGGATCTCCGGCATAACAGAGCCGCATGGTGTGAGGGTAGGAGGTGTAGCACTACCAGCGTCGAGACGGGAGTTTTCTGCAAACAGAGACGCCAATAGGTTTGCTTTGTCCGTTGCAGACATTGCCAGTGATCCATCGGGCTTCTGCAGAGGCGGCAACGAAGGGCGGCAGAAATTCATTTCAACCGACTTTGCAAGGGACCAGAATGCTTTACTGCCACTGGGGTAGGTGGCTAGCTTACGCCCAAAGAGGTTGGTACGGTTGAACTGAGCCCTTTTTAATACCCTCTTGTAGGACTTGGCGGCAATGTTGAACTCTCTTTTCTTCTGCTTGACGTTCGGAGCTTTGAGAGCACGAGCATCCGCCCAGGTCACAAACGCATCTTGTTTGCGGGCTTCCGCGTCTGCACATTCGGCGTTGTACCATGGGGGAGTCTTGCCGTTAGAAGTCACGTCAGAAAATGGTATATAGTATTCCATTGCCTGACGTATAACATCCGATATGGCAGCCTCGCAGCTCGACGGGTCATTAGAAGAGAAACAAACTTGCCGCCAAGGATAAGATGCAAAGAAATGCCGCATCTCGTCCCAATCTGCTGACTTGTATCGCCACACCCTCCTCTTAACACTGGGTTCAGAGGCGGGAGGGTAGTAATTGGACACAGACTTCACCAGACAGTGATCGGACGTGCCCAAAGGTGGTGCGACTGACACGGAAAAACTGTCCGGATCATTTGTCAGCAGAAGGTCCAAACAATTGGGCGTGTGTCCGTCGACATCCGGTATCCGTGTGGCTTCCTGAACTAACTGAGAGAGATCTAACGAAAGTGCAAATTTGCGCGCCTCTCTCCCAGCGTGATCAGTTTTCTGGTATGGGAACAGCCATTCTTGATGGTGAGCATTGAAGTCCCCCAGAAATACCAGCCGAGCGGACGGATATCGGCGTTGAACAGTATCAGCCGTTTCACTGAGATAATTGAACAACCGAGTCGTCTCCTGGTCACCGCTGTGCGAACGGTAAACGCACGCATAGACGGTTTGCTCAAGACCAGTATCTACCAAGCACCACAAGACGGAGAGAGAAGATACCTCCAAATTACGGAGACGCTGGCAGCAGATGTTGTCACGAGCGTACAAACAGACCCCAGCGCGAGGTTTAAATTTATGCTCAAGCGAATACCCAGGGTACTGTAGATACGCTACGTCTGCTGGACTCACAATTTGCGTCTCCGTAAGGAAGAGCAAGTGCGGCTTAGCGGTTTCAAGGTGGTGATGGACCGCAAAGAGGTTTGAGTGCAAACCCCGTATGTTAGTGAGGTGCACCGAGAGTGAGAGGTCGTGCAGCCGCTGTGGTACCTTCTTCCTTTTCTTATTTTTCATGTTGTGTAAGAGTGAATAGTTATGGGGTAGTGGTAGTTGTACGAGGTGCTGCATTCTGGACACCGTAACCTTCGTCACATCGACGCAAATGGTAGACTCAGCTGGAGACCGCGGGGACGCCCGAACCCCCCTGGAAATCGCCACCGGGACCTCTCTCTGGTCGCCAACCAGCACGGTGGATGCCATCCCAGGATTTTTCGCTAGTTGGCGGGGCAGCCTTTCATAGATGGCTGGTCTACTACTTGGGCCCCCTACTAACTGCGGTCGGCCAGCGGCGCACCGTGCTTCGGATCCCGCTGGCCTCCAAACTGAGCCGCCCGGCGCCGAAGCCACTACGGTCAGAACCTGTCACCAAATGCAGCACAACTGTACAGACCCAATCCCCCATTGTCGGCTACTGCGAACATCGCACCGGAACACGACCCGCCGTGTGACGTGATAAAATCAGTCGCACGACAACTCATTTGGCGGCGCGGCTTTGTTCGCAGGGTGGTGTATTTGCCGGCGGCCGAAGCCTACCACCATGAATAGGTTGCTCATTTAGCACCACCCAGGGGCCACGTGTAGGGTAACGAGGAATGAAACCTGCCTTTGGTGAGCCCTACGGACGTGAGCAACATTGGCCCCCAAACAATCAAACAAACATCCTTACAGTGATGTCAGCTTTTCATTTTACAAAATAATATAAGTTCACGTCAAATGTTCAAATTAGTGGTCTTCCTTTTATTTCTGATGCCATTGTTGTTTAGTAAAATATAAACCTTTTAATCCCAAAGCGCTCAATCGACACCTCTCGTGACCAGAGGGCTGGCCTGTTCTTAGGTCAGAGGATAAGCATTGCCATTCAACGTGACAATGCTGCCAACCGTCTGTCCATTTTTTCAGCTGAAACCGACTCGGAGGAATACTTTGACGCTTAATTAATTTTTTTACACGTCTTTTTTATTGTTATATTATATTATATTCGTTTAGTTTTTAAATTAGATATTGTATAGTATTTTAATAGATAAGATGAAGCTATAGGGTAATTAATAATTTTTTCTCGTGTTCGATTCCTATTCCGACCAGACAGTTATTTAAACCTTTTGATAAAATTTAATTAAAGCTCGTATTTCCCCATAACATATTATTTACGTGGGTCGCCCTTTATACCAACTGCTTGAGTTGAATTTTAACTTTAACTGTAACCAATCCTCTTTATAATCAGGCTGGTAGGCCAAAGTCTTAACTAGTTTAGGTACAATGAACGTTTTTGTTTTTTTGAACAGTCCTATCCAAAGTACGCTTTCAACTATGGAGTCAAGGACCCCCACACTGGTGATGTTAAATCACAACAAGAAGAGAGAGACGGAGATGTAGTCAAAGGTTAGTATTATACTTCGTTCGCTTTAATTTTGTCGTTGCTTCTGTATTCTCAAAGGACATAAAACGACTGTGCGCATGTACTTGTAACGACAAATCTACAACTAAAGTAGATGCAACTTATTAAAACAATCTGGTTTTAAGGCCATATAAGTGTACGTAAACAATTCTAACAAACCAACCTTATCTACTTACATTTAGCGGGTTTATCAACGGGAAACCTTGCAATATTCGTATTGAAATCACGTGACATCTGTACAGACGGCTGTCATTGTCATTCTGTGGTGATCGCAAATATGTCATACGACTGTTGGATGTGAATAATAAAATTATAACATTGTTATAATAACAAAAATAAATACTTTTTTCAGGCAGTTACTCGCTAGTTGAGCCGGACGGCACGACACGGACGGTGCACTACTCGGCGGATGACCACACCGGGTTCAACGCCATAGTGCAGCGAACTGGCCATGCTGTGCACCCGGTGAGACAACAAAATATACATACTGAATATTAATGATATTAAAAAACTAGCTGACCCGGCAAACGTTGTGTTGCCATTAGGGATATTACAAAAAAAAGCTTACTACCGCGACCTACCGAACATACATAGAAAATTACATAACAATCGATCGAGCCGTTTCGGAGGAGTTTGATAACAAAAATTGGCAGTACTACTTAGTTAAAAATTAATAACGGTTACTGCTGCTACACATTATCTTATCAGAACGGTTTAAAAAAAAATACTGAAAAACTTTGTGATGAATTATGCATGCCAAGAGTAATACCCTCCATAATTTTCTCAAAAGTATAAACACGCACTATGCTTATGATCGAACTTCTCTTATTCTGGGAGGACCGGAGGAGAGTGGTTGGAAAATAATGAACACCCCTTCCTAGTAACAGGCCTTAATATGAAGTACCTAGTAACTACTCGGGATAGCTTATTGCGATTAGTTAGATATGATTAGGAAATTGTTTTTTCAACGAACAAGTTGTTAAATTCAATATTGCAAAAATCGTTTCGACTCGCTTGCTAGTTACCGCGGCCCTTGCGCAAAGTATAACGGTGTTTGTCGCATAAGGAAGCAAGATATTAAGCCACCTATAATGTCCCAGTCTACTTGGGAACTATCTTAGTAGGTACTATTCTCAACAAGGGTCGGAAAAATTTAGAACAAGCCTTTGCGTGTAATTTTATTGACTTCTTACGCCTGCTATATTAACCAACTTGGGCAGACAAGGGTATAAAATTGTATTTTTAGTCGCCAGCAATAAAATCAAAGTTTTTACTGTTCTTTGTATATTGGTCCTGAATATTGATTGTAATTATTAGACCTAAATACATTAATTCTAGCTTTCTGCGCTTCTTTTCCGTATTAACTTTGCCAAACCTCACCCTCGTCTGTCAATGAGTTAAAAAACGCTAAACGTTCTGAATTTTGAATTAATAACGAAAAACAAATGCGGATGGCGAAGTGGGATGAATGAGAATCGGCAAACTGTTCGCGCACGAATTTATTTCACCTCCTCTTTACTAACCTCACTCCACACTAGCGCCTCTCTCGGAGAATCCAGACCACCAGCAGATACTAGACAGGCCAGATATATCATTATCATCACGTGTCATCTTCGTTAAAGTGTAGATTGGCGGGCGACATTTGAAAAGCCTCAAGTGTGTTGTCAAGTGCTGCTTTATTTAAATCTGGGTTGCTAACCCTCTTATTCATAAACGTGAAATAGCGGTCGAATAGTTATAGTCTGTTTTGTCTTTTTTTCAACAGTAGCTTCAAGCTTGACGTTCGAAGGAAAAAGACAAAACAGATTATAACTATTCCACCGCTATTTACGTGTGTGAATAAGAGGGTAAGTCTTTAAGTGATGTTTATTATTTCAGGTGGTAGCTCCAGTAGCAAACTACGCACCAGCGCCTGGTCTGGTGTCATCCATCTACGGCTAATACTGGTACAACCATTAAACACCGTCAGTTCTTACAGTTCTTAGTTCTACGACACTTTAGCTGTATAATGTACTTACACTTTTATCATACGAGGTGTAAAGCTTGAAATGCAATGTTATGTGTTGTGATTTTTTTGTTTTTCACTTACACTATGTGCAATTCAATGGTGGAAACTTAATCGGCCTATGTGTCAATCACCAGGAGGTTGTATGTTTTCTCTAATTTAAGAAATAAATAAATGTATTGTAGACACATTCTACCATAAGTAATACATGAGTATTTTAAGCTTTCCACAACGATTTGCCGAAGTGAAACCCAAAAGTATTTTGATTTTGTATACTTACTTAATACCTAATTAAAAATTAAAAGTTTTAATAAGTTTATTATTTTGATAGATAATAGAAATTAATGTCTTCCCATAGCATCTGAAGTACAAGTATTTTTTATGTAATTAGTTTTTATGATATTTATAAGTTTGACGTGTAATTTGATAAAGAATTTTAAGAAATAAACCGATATTTTTTTATTGATTTTGTGTTTTAGGTTTGATGTTTTTTCTCATGCCGAAACTTGAAAAGTGATGTTATTATAGGTACCTACATTAAACAGGTTACTTTGGCCTAGAATATGCACAGTTCCCGTGGAACTTTAAAAAACAGACCCATTGATTTATGCATTACGAGATTATTATTTGCCATATTTGGTTCATCCTAAAGTAAAAAAAAGAAAAATGTGGTTAAACCCTCAATCCGAGTTTGAAAAATTGCAATCAGTTATGACTGTAAATCTCTCGACAGTGATAGCAATCTTTCCAACTTTTTGGGTTTAGATTAATGCGAAAATCATCGCGTTTCGGTTTTAAGAAAGTTTGCATCAATAATTTTCTATATCCGTATTAGGATTACAAAATTTATTGATGTTAAAGTTGGAAAATCAGAGATCGCTAAAACATAAATATGGGAGATTTTTTACGGCTTTTTGCGATAGTAGGCTTGAACTCGTAAAATAGCATCATTTTATGGCTTATGACCATAGCTGGTTGATCGTTTGATTACATCTCCATGTTTACTGAAATATGAAAGAGGGAAAGGCTTTAATCATTTCTTTATATATTATGTAGTTCTTATAAAGAAAATATGCAAAAAAGTTCGGATTTGAGTGGGAGGTTGCGGGTTCGATTCCCGCCATGGGCCACTTTGGAATTTTATAATTTCTAAATCTGATTCAATTTAGAATTTATAAAGCTTCGAGCGAGGCTTCGGCCGTGGCTAGTTACCACCATACTAGCAAAGACGCACCCCAAGCGATTTAGCATTCCGGTACACGATGCTTGTAGACACCGTTGCGGTAAATTTACCCTTCCAAGTTAGTACGATAACATCTTAGGCTACATCACTTACCATCAGGTGAGATCGCAATCAACTTGTATACAATAAAAAAAAAAAAAATTATTTTGGCTTGATAATGGAGTTTTGAATATAAAGAGATTTAAATATCAATCTTCAGACCTAAATCTTTAACGTAACTTAGAAGGTCCAACGGGGTTTTCTGTATATATTATGGAGTCTATAGGCACTATAACGAAAGGTTAATTCTGCGTACACTACTGAATTGAGTCATTTTGCATCCAGTATAAATGCAGATATTTTGCAACAGCCCTTGACTTTCTGTGCTTCCCCACTTGCTAAGTCATCGCTTTCCCAAAACTGACGTATTTTTTTGCAATATAGATAGGTGTAACTTATAATTTCATTAACCATTATTTTTATTAAAATATAATGATTGCTCAATCATCGTAGACGATGGGTTCGTAAATTCTAATCTCTTTTGTATTTACTGTTTTTTAAAAGAAACCGCAAGATGTTAAATCTTAATGAAAATAAATACATTCATATCGAAATCATAAAATCTAAGGCATTATAAAATGAAATCTAAGATTACATTTTTTTGGCAACAGGCCGGATCAAGAGAGTGTTTCAGAAGATAAATAAAACCTTTAGATTTCACAGACATCTTTCATGAATACAGTAAATAAAATTAAATATTCTATTAAACGACAATAAATAGCAGAATATAAGCATGTAGGTTGCCATAAATTTGTAAAATTTGCACGTAAACTTTTGTGGAAAATAGAATCTGTCAGCGTTCACCTAAAATGTGCTTAGCGAGGTGTAGGCGGGCATAAAGGCATCGTCGGCTATCTCAGAGGAGCCTTTTGGGACACATCGTATTATTTATAATTAAGCCTTATAAAGCTAGGATTGATCATTTATCAAACGCATTTCGGTCATAATTCTTTTTTCGTTTTGGCACTATGATTTTTTCAAGTGATAGGAAATAATAAAGAAAGTTATTGAAAAGCAAAATAATTTACAAGCATGGTATAATGAAGAGGTTCGTAGCCAACATTAGGTATGTTGGCTACGAACCTCTTCATTTTTACATCAAAATATAATAGTTTTACTAAAACGAAAAGAAACTATGAAATATAAAAAAAAACACCAACGCAAACCATTTTCAATTAATTAACAACCAAAAAGGAGCATAGGTACAACAGTTTCTAATCTAACGGGACGGACTTTCCTAATTAAGTCAATTGATTAATTAAAAAGAATTTGAAAATTTGTGGGATCTTCGGTAGATCTTATATTATATCTTAGATTCGCAGAATTTGCTAATTCTTCCTAATTGAGTATTCTTGTTTACAACAAAGCTACCGTTAACAGACCAAAAGAGTTTATCAGCTCGTTAAATGTTCCTTATCCTGCGCCTCTTGGTATGACATCAACAAAGATAAGGGTCACCACAAACATAAAGTACACCAAACACTAATTAATGTCTTTCAACAAGCTTGTTTGTTTTCGTAATTCTTACCTTAATATTTTAATCCTCTTCTCAATATCCTCATACTATAATCCTAATTCCCAACAATAATCCAAAATATAGCAAGCTTAACACAAAATTTTTGAAGTAGAAGATACAAATCATAATATTTGTTACTACTTTACGCCACAACTGTTTTACCGATTTGATTGGGAATGAAGTTAAGTTACCCTGATTGGACACTTTGTCTTTGTCAATTTCACAAATATTAAAAAAATGAGAAATTTTGTTTGTGTCTGTGTGTATTTTTGTTGGTCCTTCACGCCGAAACTATTTAACCAATTCGGCTGTAATTCTAACTAGAGATAGATTATAATGGAGATTAACGCAAAGGCTACTTTTTGCTATGGATGGTTCACCCGGAATTTGTGAAAACCCGAAATTCACGCAGGTAGACGGCAGACGCGGGCAACAGCTAGTTGAACCCATTGAGAACCCATTGACACGTATGTACTAATGGTTGAACTGGAAAAATTTATGGCTTCGCGTGGTTTGCAAAAATCCGGGATCCCCAATGGTCACATTTCTGATGTACAAACTTAAGTAATGGCGTCCAATAATATTGCTATTATTTTCCACGGGGAGCATTTTGAAAAAAATAGGATTTTGAAAGGAGGACTTCTTTTAGACGCGTAAAATTAATTTATTTTAGAGATTTTGCACAACAGAATTGGTACCTTGTTTTGTAAAACGAACTTCTTTTTATAAATTTTACGAGTAAAGTATTTATCGTGCGCAATATACTATTTTTCTCACCCTTAATTTGACAACACAAAAAAAGAATAGCCTGAACGTATGGTAACCCTATTGGAAACGGATATGGGCGGAATCGCCTTCACCCACAAAAATCACAACTGACTCGGTTTTGCCGGTTAAAAACCACTAAAAGGAGACGTCCGTTGTAAGTTCACGCATGTCCTCAGAGTCTTTTTATCAGTTTACACATCCACTTCCTCTATGAGTACCTAAACCTTTGCGGACAAGTGCCTTTCAACTGTGTGAAGACAAAATGGATTTTTCTTTATCATTACAGGTAAACGATGTAAATTTAACCATTTTGAAAATTTTAACATTTTTTTATAAATTAAAGTTTTAATTTCAAATAATTATTACGTGATGTGTGAGTTAAATTTAATTACAAATCAAAAATTTTAATGTATCTGCTATCTAAACATTACAGATATTATTACAAATGAACTCTATATAAAATCAGAGTACCTAATATAATTTACTACGATACTAATGTACAGGTAGGGTATATCGTCGTATCCCGTGTCATCAATGAGAACTTTATTCATATTTTTTGAGAAAAATAATCACCCTATAAATAAAATGTTGAAAATTACTTAAGACAAGAACTATGTAATAACAAGCTATTAACTAAATTCTACATAATTCAATTCCTTAAATTATTCAAAAACTGTAATCCTTTTAGGATAATTTGTAGCAATGGATTTGTAAACCTACACAATCATGTAGATTGCATAGCTATTTAAAAATTCTACGATTATCGAAATCTGAACTAAAGCTGGTCTTATAAGTGTACTTATTTATTTATTTTATAAAAGGTATTGTTTCAGATCCTTATTATAATAACTGCACTATGGAACAACGAAGTAATCTCAGCGCCGAGACAAAAGAGACTTACTTTAGCTTCCCAAATGCCTAGCTATTACGTCACAAATATCGATGGTACGTTCATTTTATTACTATTTACCTCATACTTTTAACTGCGTACAATAAACCTTATCGCAAAATAATTACATCATACCCGC